>OX465299.1:153452352-154726518 GCA_949987735.1 Leucophora obtusa
TATATATATATATATTATATATATATATATATATATATATATATATATATATTAGAGTAGTCCAAAAAAACACGAAAGTTGGAATTCGCGATTTCCACAACGTTACCCCTATTCCTTAATGTCTTAAAACTCTCTGTGCCAAGTTTCAGCTAATTCCACTTTTATTTAGAGGTAGCACAAAAAGTTACCTTTCCAGAATTAGTAATTTATCTCTAAATTGATGGAGTACTCCATCACTGTGAATGTGGCTTTAACCTGTACGCTATTATTTAACAATTTTTTTTTTAATCTGGTCTTAATTAATGTCAAGAAAAGGTTTCGAAATCAAAACTTGAAAAAATTAAGTAACTCTTAAGTAATTCGCGGTTTTTTTTTTAAATTATACAAAAAAATACATATTTTAGTTAAAATTTCCAAAATTTCCGAAAATATGTAACTAAAAGTTCAACTTCTTTTTGTCTTGTATGCGCAAATTGTATCGCGCGATTTTTTCAAAAAAATTTTCAGTTTCTGGTACGTTGTGGTCATGTTTGAATTCTTAAGAAAATTTCCGTTTATTTGAGTACCCATACTTTATAATTAGTACATTAAGTGACTATTTTAGACTCCCGGGGGGTCTTAAATAGATCTAGTGGGAGCCACTCTTTACAGATCATAAATCCAAATGCATTTTTGAAATCGAGAGAAATTTTCCTTTAATTTGAGCCGTCGCACTTACCATTTTGGGTGTGTTTCGGTTTTTTGGACCTAGCGGGTCCCAGGGGCCCCGGCCCCCTTAACACCATATAGAAAAACAATTTTCGTTTTTAATTCCAGAGGGGTCATATATATATATATATTTTTTTTTTAGGGGTGCCCCATAAAGTAAAGTTTAGCCAAAGTTCCTTTTAAAAATCGAAAATTATATGAAAATTTGTTTGTGGAAACAGTTCGCTTTAACCGAGGCTTCGTCTTCAACGAGTTCGTATTAGCAGATGTTTTTTTTTATTGAAATTATTTAGGGTGGGTGGCTGATTAGGCCTCCGCAACCAAGCCCAGTGTTGGGGCTGCCAACAGCCTCTGGGCAGGCTAGTCACTACGCGGCTGGAGTTGTGGAGCTGAGTTTCAGTGACCCCTCGGTGTTCCGTTGTCACATACTTATCGGAGACGCACCGGTGTTAACGTGCCAGTCAGGTTATTCAGCTGCGGTTCGCTCCTACAATAGTCTGACCATTGTAGTCTCACCCTACAATGGTCTGAGGAAATTTCAATTACTTAAATATTTTCCAACCGATTTTGGATTTTTATATAAATATTACCGGAAGAGTAATTCAGTCTTGATTATGATTCCATTTACATTTTCCAAAAAGACAGTTATTTGAAAGCCAGTATTTTCAAAAAATTTTAAAAATGTGATTTTTTGCCTTTGTAAATCGTATTTCAAATTTAAGGGCCGATGCGGCACGTGTTGCCATTACACGAGCACCTTAATTTTTTGCATTGAGTATTTTTATACCCAAAGGCATATTTCTAGAGGGGGGCCTTAAATAGCAAGTTTAAAAATAAGGTAGAGTGCGCACAAGAATGCCAGGACATACACACATCGTTAGAGAGTGATTCTGATTCGATCGGTACACTATAAGGTGGGTCTAGGTCCAATATTTTTTGGTGTTACAAACATCAGCACAGACTTATTATACCCTCTCCACGTAGTAGTGTATGGTATAAAAATACTTAAAATTTTTTTCTCAAACACAATATTATCCTAAAAACTAAAATTATTTTTAATTAAAGCTTAAAAAAATATTTTCATTTTTGCAAAAATTGTTTTTTCGGACTTTCTATATTTTTTTATATATAGTTTTTTAATTTTACTATTTTTTAAAAAATTATTTGAAATTTTGCATTTAAAAAATACAAAAAATTTTTTTCCGACTTTATATATTTTCATATATTTAGTTAGAAATTCTAATATGATATTATCATGTTAAATTTTATTATTCCAGAAATATTGCAGTTGTCCGCAATAAGAAACTGATGATTGCAAAACTCAAACTTGAGGTAGACAAATATTTTATCTAAATATGTATATAAAACTTAAAATTTTAAGGAACAGATTCCTTTTAAAGAAAATAAATCAGTTTTTTGTAAGTATATAAGTATGTGGAACGTGTAAAAAACTTTCATCAAACGAAAACTAATTTCGATTAATGCGCTTTTACGCATTTGTACATACAATATTTTCCTAAATGCGTTATTACGCATTTACCCGAACTTTCGGATAAATGATTCCCCGCTTAAACGCGCAGAAAACTCTACATAAGCTTTTTAGAACTAATCAAAATATATGTAGTGACCGATATGATTATATATGGGTCGATTCTAAGTTATATAACACTGTATTTATCGTTATACTAAAAATACATTCTTATAATTTCATATCACTTTCTATATAATTTCAAACAAATTAACATAAAGTTCAGTCCTGTGACAGGTTCTTTTGTGTCAGTCCTATGACTGGTTCCTTTGCGTCAGTTCTGTGACATGTTCATCAGCACCAGTCCCGTGACTGGTTCATTTGCGCCAGTCCTGTGAGTCCTGTGGTTCTTTTGTACCAGTCCTGTGATAGGTTCTTTTGCTTCAGTCCTGTGACTGGTTGTTTTGCGTCGGTCCTGTGACACGTCACAAGGTGCAATTGACCCTCTCCTAGGACAAGCCCATGTTAAAGTTCATATAAAAGAACCGGTCCCAGGGCCGGTCACGTGACGTGTCCTGTGACCGGGTTCTTTTCCCACAGGGTAGTTTTAGAGTATTTTTGTTTTTTCTTTTCTTTGTTGTTTCAAATATGAAGTAATTTATAAAATAATTATACCAAAAACTAATGAAATTGACACGTTACGTTTGGATTTGTTAAATGACTTAAACTAATAAAAAATAATAAGGTAGTTCACAAGGGGTGTGCTATTTGTTGTATATTGTCGTCGTCGTAACAAAAAACAGAGATGTTAAAATTTAAATTGATTCATTGATTGATATCATTTTTACGTATGTTTAGTGACCTATATTTGAGTGTGCTAACAGATAGAAAACCCAATAGAAAATCGTTGTTAAAATCAAACAAAAATTTTAACATCTCTGTTTTTTATTAGGACGATACAACAGATAGCACAACAGATGAACAACCTTAATAACAATTGGTAAGAAAGCAAATGAGGAGAAAAGAAAACATTACAAACTTATAAAATAATTATAAAATTATATGACACACAAAATTATATAAAAAAATCAAAAATAAAATATGTGTATAAAATAATATATTTAAGTATTAACACTATTAATCCCTGATATAGTTTTGAGATATTTAAGATTTGGTATCACTATGTTTTAACTTTTTGTTTTATTTAACAATTGGTATGTCTAGTTTTTTTTTTTAATTTTAAAATAATTTTAAAAAGGAAAGGAATTCTTTAAGTTCTGTACTTTTTTTAAGAGAAATAACGCAATGAAAGTTTCAATATTTCGTAGGTTATGTTAGAGTTAACAAATTTATTTTCGCCCAATTTTTTGGTAAATATCTTTCTTTAATAAAAAAAAAGTGTTGTTAAACCAAGAAAATTTATTATCCCGAATCCCGGGATTTTCAAATATCAATCCCGATTGGCCTCCCTAATATTTATTTATATATTAGGGGCGTTCTTATTAGTATGGCCAAATTTTAAAGTGTTTTGATTCGAGTTCGCCGGCCAGATTTTTGTTCCTTTATACTAAAAAATTAAATAAGTAAAATTTGGAGCGAATCCGATCTCTTTGGACCCGGAAACGACTTCAATATACCTCTATACAAATAAATAGAACAAAATTACAGTTTTGAATAATTTTTTCGAAAAATGTTTTTTTTATTAATTTGAATACATGTTACAAAAATCAAATTGGAATAGATAATTAGTTTCTGGATCCATATTTCTTCAAACTAAGGATATAATAATATTAGATGAGATTTTTTTATACGATAGATATTTTTGTCGACAAGCCTCAACAAGCTGAAGTAACAATTGTTTTTTCTTTTCATCATTGGTTAATATTCTGTTAAGGTCTTATATGAATATAACGCCTCTGTCAGCAGTATCATTTACAACAAATTCAAAATCTAGAAATTCCAGGGATAAACTAAACCGACTTAAGGAATACTTTGTTTTCTCTGATACAAAAATCACATAATGAGTTTTTTGATTTTTGAAAGTCTATTAAATTCGAATAGTATCGACCATTTTTTAATTTTACAATTGGTTCTTTTAATTTAAGTTTTTCAACCATTTTACGTTTTTCTTTAAAACTTACATATATTTGAATCCAAAAAGTCTAGAGCTATTGTTTCCTCAGAAATATACCATAAATCGTTGCTCACTGAATTACTGCTATAATTTTTGGGTTAGTTTCTGAATACTTTATAGCATCTTAAATAAAAGTCAAATCTTGAAGCGGTGCGCCTACGGCATTAGTAGCACATCTGAACCAGACTTTAATATAAAGTTTCACTAGAAAAATGCAAATAGCGCGTAATCTATTTGATTCATGTTTCGTAAGTGAGAATTGGTCATGGAACGGAAATATTTTTAAAGAACATATTGAAACCAGTCGTTCGAAAGTTATGCCTCTCTACACCAAAGAAGATTAAGACCAACTGCAGTAATTCTTTATAGTCTTCTCGATTTTGAGATTTAGTTAGTTGATAATATCAAAACTTTATACAATTTTCATGTTCAGCTGGACTTATTTGTAAACAAACAGTTGCACTTTCATTGCTACTTCTAAATAATTCTTTGTTAAAACATGGCCAAGATTTGGCATATCCTTAAAATATTGAAACTTCTGGAGCAGAGGTTGAATATAAATTTGTTTCGAAGACGATAGTTGAACGACAAGTTCCTCTACATGATGTCCTAATGCTTCAGCTGCTGCTATGAGAATGTGAACTGCCATTCCATCATACACTTTGGCATTGTCCAGCGTTGCTACTAACCGAGCTGTAATAAAACTTTTTCGTTTTCGACTTAATACAGAATTTGAGCTTAAGTTTTCTTTCTCGATAGTCGTGTTGTTAATTGGTAAGTTGATAACAGAGGTTTGAAGAATTAATTCCTTTTTGAATGAATTCACTACCAATCGAATTCAATTTTCTCTAGAATTAAATGAATTCCTTTTCTTAAGTAATTCAATGAATTCGTTCAACTGAACACGTTAATCAAACAAAAAATTCGAAGAGTTAATTCAATTGCAATAGTTCTTTTTATTAAATCACATCAATTAATTCACTCGTGAACGCGTTCAATTTTATAAATCGAATGGAAAAAAGTGAATTAATTCCTTCTGAATTAATTCACCACTGAATTCGTTCAATTAAATTAGCTTTAAGTTATCATGAAAATTTTACTTAATAAAGTTAATTTGAATTAAAAAAAAAAAAGTTCATTTTCATTCAGTGAATTCAAAAAAAAAAATAATATTGCGTTCAGTGAACTAAAAAAAATACGTTCACTGAATTAAAAAAAAATACGTTCATAGAAAAAACAGGCTTAGAGTTCAGTGAACGTATTTTTTTTTTTGTTTCAATTCAGTGAACATACGTTTTTTTTAACAGTGACCGTATTTTTTTTTTCTTAATTCACTGAACGTAATTTTATTTTTTTTTTTATTCACTGAACGAAAATTAAATTGAACGAATTCAGTGGTGAAATAATTCAGTAAGGAATAAATTGATTTAATAGAAAGACTATAGCAATTGAATAAATTCGCAACAAGATAAATCGAACGAACACAAATATGAATTAATTCCATTCAATATTTGATGCTTTGTGAATTAATTCATCGAATTTTTAATTCAGAATAGAAAAATTGAATTAAAGAATTAATTCTTCAAAGGTCAGTCCACTCTGTGTTCTAACGATTGAAGAGGTTGGTGCTTCTTCCGCAGTCAATGATATTTTGGACTTCCTAATTATTAGATATATTATTTTTTAGTAGGGTAGAGTGGACCACATTTTTGTCTCGCCCAAAAAAATACCCACGAATATCTTTTTGAATTTTTTAAAATGCCCGAGTAAAAAAATGATCTGGCGCCCCATGTCTCACTTTACCCCACTCTACCCTACATAATAGTGAATAATGTAAAGAGAAGAAAATTAAAATAAATTTTTCTTTCAATATTTTTTTGAAGAAAGTAATGAAAAACTGTGATTAAAAAGTGACAAATGTATAAAAACAGATAGCTTGCCCATATTCACTCGTTCAATATTTCAAGTCGCTTCCGGGTCCACTTAAAATTATCGGATTTGCTCCAAATTTGATTTATTTATTTTTCTAATATAATGGAACAAGAATCTGGCCTATTTCAAAATAGGAACGCCCCTAATATATATATTTTTTTTTTGTTGTTTAAAGTAATTTGAAAATCTTTTTGATTCTTTTATTTTAACCATTTTGGTTTAAATTTTTAAACACTTTTATTAATTCAAATTTGATTTGTTTTTAATTTTTTAAAATTTTAATATTTAAAACTTGTCAAGTCAAAATTTTTTATATAAAAAGCTGTTTTAAACAGAAAAATTAAAAAAAAAATAAGGTAAATATAATTACAATTAACATAATGAGTATAAAATATTAATGTAATTTTTTTTACTTTGAGGATCTTTGTTCTCTTGTAATAACTTTTATAAAACTTTGTTTTAGAAGCGAGCCACTCTTCGTTCTTAAGATTCTCTTCTACTTTGTTTTGCTCTTTGCAATATTTTGCAATTGAAATTGGTGTTGTTGCTGTATATGTTCTTGATACTATTGCATTGTTAAATATTCTGGTTCTTCTTCATCCCTTTAATTAGCATCAAATGCATCTATTTCTTGTTCTAACATAGCGCCATCATCTATAGCCACATTATCAAGGTGTTGTAATAGTGGCGAAAGGGTAGAGATGGTTGCAGAACTTAAAGAAATTGTTTCATTAAAATGAGACGCTGGTGTCAAAATTATTTGCGAGGTAATTGTAGGAATAAGGTTTTGTTCATTATTAAGCGTGTTAATTGATTGATTGTTAATCTTTGGATTGATCAATTTGGCCCACCGTAGTTGTGGTATTTTTAGCTCTTACGGATTTTTTGCTTAATTGCGGGGACGATTGTGTGTCGCCAAATGTCTTCGCAATTGATCTTTGCGACAAAAACTCTTCTCACAAATATCACAACTGGAAGTGCTACGATTTCGTTTACGTTTATTGGCGGTCGCAGTGGACTGCCTAGATTTGACATTCGTCTGTCGTAGCTGAGCCTTGTGTTTGTCGAGAATTTCTTGTATTTGTTTGTCTTCTTCAGAATTGTAGTTGATTTCATATTCTGAATTTGTGCTGGCAGAGTTGGTTGATGATGAGGTTAATGTGGATGGATAAGCCATAGATTGAGATACGATTAGGGTGTCGATCTGTTCCTGATTGTCCTGCAAGTCCCGCTGCTGATTCTCCTGTTCCATCTGTAATTTCGAGAGGCGGCCCAACTCTGCCACCTGCTCCTCTACTAGAACCTGGTACTGTTGCGTATCCAGATTCTCCTTGTTTACCGCCTCCATGTATTCGGTCTTTATTATATGTATTGTATTATTTATAGGACAATTAAAACACAAATTTGTTTAGATAAAAACATGCATTTATAAAAATTGTTATAGTTTTGTTTATAAAAATTGTTTGGATATCGGTTTCTTTAAATATTTGTAATTCAATTGCACTATTATTCTCTCACTTTCTTGATGACAATTCACTGGGATAGTTTTTTTTTTTAATATAACTTTTTTTGTATAATTCTGAACTCAATGTCCTGTTTGAATGACCAAACCACCAAGTAAAACACAGAATATATATAAAAATTTAAACACACACACAAACAAATAAAAAAAAACAACAACAATGAATACCACTACAACAACGACCACTACTAAGCTGGCGACGTTAGCAGCGACGATGACGACTATAACGAAGTAGATGATGATCAGTGTTGCCAACAAATTTTCAAAATAAATGGCTAGATCAGCACAAAAATCGCTAGAAAATCACTAGATTTATAAACAGTGAAGGATTTTAGCGATTTTATCGCTAGATTGTTGAGAAATGGAGTTTTTTACTCAAAAAATTCTTTAATATGTGCATATAAAGTGTTCTAAAATTTTAAATAATGAAAAATGTTACGATTAAGCTTTAAATAATAAATCCCGATTGTCATTGAATTAATATTAGTAGTATTTAAAATACTTAATAGAGGGCGTTGTGCGGTGAAAAACTACATACCCATATTTTATTGAAATTTGCATTTTTTATAAAGTTCTTTTCCTAAAATCGTTTAAGAAGTTGTTTTTTTATAATAAAGCAATATCAATATCCAAATTTTACAATATTTTTCAACATAAAACCTATTTTTAGAATTTATATTACGTCTAATTAAAAATCGCTAGATTTTTTGCTAGTAGCTACAGGACAATTTTTTCCGCTAGGGGCGAAATAAAATCGCTAGATCTGACGAGAAAATCGCCGTTATGGCAACACTGTTTTTAACGGATACAAACTAAAGTCTAATTCTAAAATATGCAATCGCTGAAAAATATTCAAGGTTAAGACAATTAATAATATGAAGTAGTTGTTGGGATTTAGTTAAATTGATGCAACTTAAAGCCTTAAGTTATTGCGAAATGAAAAACTAACGGTCAGCCCTTTGTAACAGCGATTAAATATTATTAAAATTTTATGAGACGGATTAAGCAAATTCTTTGTATTTTGTCCAATTTCTACCTGTCAAATATTTGACAATAATTAATTTGGTTTACAGTTAGTGGTGTTAAATTAAGTCATCACCGAAGTTTAACATTAGTATATTTCAATTTAGTTAGGTGTTAACAATAAAATAATATTTGTAAATTTTATTATTATTGTATGAGATGGATTAAGCAAATCCTTTGTATTTTATCCTTTAGCAGGTGCGTGTGTGTATTTTTTTCAAATTTCCATTATACCTGTCAAAAAATTGCAGGGTTGGCAGGCAATACCGCTATAATACCGTTATCGATTTAAAACCCTTTCAACTGACTACTGTTACCCCTAAAATACCATTACCGAAATACCGTTATCCTTAAAATACCGATACCGAAATAAATGAAATACCGTTATCCTTAAAATACCGATACCGAAATAAATGAAATAGCGTTATCCTTAAAATACCGTTATCCAAATAATCTGAAATAGCGTTACCCTTACCAATAACAGCATCGTTTCGGTTGCCATCCATGAAAAATTGACAATAAGTAATTTGGTTTACAGCTACTGAGTGTTAAATTATCCTAAATCATAACCATTATGTTTAAAATTAGTATATTTCAATTTACTTAATTGATAATAACACAGGATGACAAAATCTTAACTTTTAAAAATTAATAGAGTTCTGATCATTAAGTCTATGTGTGTCGGATATGCTGATTACAATGTCGTACTTTATTTTTCGATCTAATGTACAAATTTTCTGCGAAATGCCTTTAAAATTTAGCGGTTTTCCATTTAATTATTTATATACAAAAATTTTCATATACAATCAATATCAATTTTTTGCGGTGAAATGTATGCACAGGACGTGTATTCATATTTATGGTGAACATTTAATGAACAAAACTTGATAATAAAACCACTGTTCGCGTTAATTAAATCCCTGAAGACAAAATCGACCTTAATAAATGTTATGGCTTAGTAAAGAAGCAATTAAAAGGAAAGTATTTTAACAAGAAAAATATATTCATCTATAGTGGCCTATAGGGTAAAATCGCGATTTTTCTAAAATTTTATATAACAGCACAGCTTTCCAAGTTGTTCCCAAATTCCAACTTTAATATGGGGTCACCTCTAAAAACTATTCTTGCTAAATTTCAAGCAAAACAGTTGCCATTTGCAAAAGTCATCCAGGGTAATGAAATAAAATGTCTGATACACTATCACGTCAGAAAAAGTGATCTGTTAGGCCCGTAGGAGTAAAGTGCTTTAGTTTTCTGGGCATCACAGTATGATTACCTGGCAGAAGTCTGATGTCAGTGTTCGAGTGAAGAGTGAGGCGATTGGTGGTTTTAAAGCTATTTCAGATAACTTATTTTAAGGTTTTCATTCCTGGATGGCGATGAAGGTCCTCATCTGTGATGTACCATTTTGCATTTACGATAGTTCTAAGAATTTTGGATTGAACACGTTGAATAATTTTTATATTTGAATTACTTGCAGTTCGTCATATTTCTGCTCCGTACTTCCAAATATGAGATATTATTGCATTGTAGATTAGCAATTTATTTTAAATTGATAGCTTTGACCCTCTGCCTAGCAGTTAGTATAGTTGCCTTAATTTATTTTTAATTCATTTCTCCTTTAAACGGTGTGATCTTTCCAAATAAGTTTGGTATTTAAGAATACGCCAAGATACTTTTCTTTAGTATCCGCAGATATTGATGAGTTATGTATTAGGATTTGTTACTGGTCAGTGACCTTTATTGGCATAAATAACTTAGATTGTTTTATCACTGTTGATCTGTATACCCCAGGCTGGGAACCAATTTAGTGTGCTGTTTAGTAATAACCCTACTAAAAAAAATTGTATGCCTTTTGCTATAATATATAATTATATCCGAAAAATGAGAACATCTAATTGTATCAAATTATATCAAATTATGATCATATTAGATCTAATTTGACACAATTAAATCTAATTTGATGGAATAAGATATGGTTTGATATAATTTTATCCGGATTTTGTCCTCATCCAAAGATATCAAATATAATGTAATCATATCCAACTAGATATAATGGTATATAATTCGATATAATTATACATAATTATATGAGGCATATGTAACTATATTTAGGTCGATATATAATTGGATATTGTAATATGTTGCACTATATATTGTGCAATATATAACAAGATATAGTTATATATTTAGGATATAATTTCGTAAAATTTTATATAATTATATCTTGGTATATATGTTCCAATATATAATTATACAAAATTTTATATGATAATATATGACTATATCAAAACTTTTTTACTTGGGAATTGAAGATTTGCGATAGGTGCAAAAGGTGTTGGAATATCGGTTGTGAACAAAAGAAAAAGTATTGGCCCGAGGACACTTCCTTGGGGAACTACAGCTTGCATTGGCACTATGTAAGAAAACTGGTCTTTGTATTTGACATAAAATTTCCTGTTCTCTAGGTAGTTTCGTAATATCAGAAAAATGTTTTTTGGTAGTTTTTTTTTCTTCGAGTTTATGTAAAAGCCCTATATGCCATACACTGTCGAATGCTTTGGCCACGTCGAGATAAGTATGCACACAGTAGTTCTTCTTATCAATGTCGGTCATTGGCGTACCTAGACCATTTTTCTGGGGTGGGCAAGCGACCCTTAATTTTCTGCTGTTTATTTGCCCAAAAGTGCATCTATTTTTCTGAAGAAAACCTCGTGCAATGAATGTGTTCCAAGCTATATTTTCAGATTATTATGATAGAGAAAAGAAATCTAAGAATAACCTGTCTAATTCGTCTACTTCGGACGAATCCTTTCTAACCCCATATTTTGATCACTTAAATTATCGAGGTGGTCAAAAACAGTGAGATGTTCATCTTACAATTTTTTTTTCCAAAATATTGAAATTTCATTAAAATAACATAGTAGTGTTTAGTTTTAAGAAACTTCCTAGTTAGATATTAACTGATTATTCATTTAGAAAACTATGAAATCTAAGATATTTAACTCACCAAAAAAGACTATGCGTTGTATTTCTATTATTGAACAACTTTGCGATTCTAATAATTTTTCTTAAAGAAAAACTCTTATGGTCAATTTTATAATCAGAACTAAGATCGATTTGTTTCTTAAATATTTCTTAGGTAAGAATTTTTCAAACAACTTTCTGATTTAAGAAATATTTAAAACAAAAATCGATCTAAGTTCTGACTATAGAACTGACCCTTAGATTGCAACAACTTAGCTGCCTAGGAATCTAGTAGAGATTTTCCCAAACCAAAAAACACAGGATTAATTGATATAAAAAAAGTAATATTGTGATACTTTTTGCCATCAAAATTATAGATAAAAGAATTGTAGGTTGATTTTTTTTAAATTCTGGGGTGGGCAAAAATCAGTCTAGGGTGGGCTTAGCCCACCCTATACCGGCCTAAGTCCGCTAATGATGTCGGTTGAAATTATATTTGTTACCCTATAGATTTTTTCTATGGTGGAGTGCATACGTCTAAACCGCATTGGTGGTCCGGGGTTAGATTTCTTTCTTTGAGTATGGGTTCAAGACGAGCGAAGAATAGTTTTTCGAAGAGTTTTTAAAGTAATGTTAGCAAGCTTATTGGTCTGTATGAGGTAGCTTTTGTTGCATCTTTATTGGGCTTAGGGAAAGCTATTATTTCTGCTACTTTCCATACATTAGGAAAGTGTTTCATATTTATTATTACATTGCCCGGCAGTTCTTTCAAAAGTTTCCCCTTAATTTGGTCATAACCCGGAGATTTCTTGTTATTTATATTTGTTTTGATTGCCTTTTGCATTTCAATTACTGTAATTTTCTTAATTTGACTGTCAATGATCAGAGAGAGACGGACGGACATCGATAAATCGAAACAAAAAGTGATTTTGAGTCCATCGGTATAGTAAAAAGTGGGTCTAGGTCCAATATTTTTTGGTGTTACAAACATCAGCACAAACTTACCATACCCTCTGAAAAGTATAATTAGTAAAACGTCTTGTGTATCAAGTGTACTAGTTTTCAGCAATTTTTTTGCTGAAATTCCATTTTCAGAAAAAGTTTTAGTTATATTTTTTTTAGTACTAAACTAATTTTGAACTAATGCTTTACTAATTTATTTTGCTACAAAAATTGTGCTGTTAATCGCATTTATAGCGTGGACTACAACCAGGTAGACAAGATGTAGATGTCGCAGCTTTTCCGGATGTAGTACAGACAACGGAAATGATAATTAAAAAAAAACAATTCTAAACAATTTCTTTATTTAAATTTTCAGCAAATAAATTAACTAAAGTAAAATTTCTTTATAAGATTTTTTTTAGTTTTTTTCAGTCTACTAATATTCAGCAAAAAGTTTAGTGATTTTAGCAAGGATTTTTTCATTTGCAATCGACAAAGTGTTAGCAAAACTTTTGCTGAGATTACTATTTTTTTGGTATCATTTGGTATCTTTAAATGATAATGAAATTTTTTTCATTGTCATTAGTGGCAACTAATGGTAATGAAATTTCAATGATAATGAAAAATTCCCATGTATGCCTCACACATAGCATGTTTTATTCCACTTCAACATCTACCCGTCCTTTAGGCGCGGATCCTGGATTTGCTCAAGGGGGGGGGGGGGGGGGGGCTAAATATTTTTTATATCTTATACGATGGTCATATCTACAGTTATTTTATGAACTAGAAGTATAAGTTTTAATACTTGTTTTAACATAGGTTTGTCATTAGTGTGGTCCTCTATCTTCGATATAGCTAACTCAAGACAACTGTCGGTTAAGTCAACGTAAAGCTTATTCTGAATTTTTTTTATAAGAAGAACCAATAAAATTAATTTGAGTTTTAGTTTTGAAAATGTAACAGCTAACCAAAAAATTGTTAACATAAACTTAGAAGAATAATCGAATGTAATAAGTTAACGATATAATTTTCTATGTTCCACAAATTTCTTCGTTAAGGAATAGGGGCAACATTGTCGAGATCGCGAATTCTAGCATTCAAGTTTTTTTGGACAGCTGGTCATGGAGATTTAAGTGATCAAATTCAAAATTTTTTGTCGAACTTTTTTTTTCAAATGACTCCTGATTACTTATTATTTAATGTATTTCTGATTAGTTTTCGCCAGATTGTACGATATTACAGGGATTTTTGATAAACCAAACGCATTTGGAAAATATATGGGTTATTGCATGACAGAATTCCCGAAATTCAAACTTGAAATTAAAATTTTTTTATATTTTGTAAACCAATTTTAATCGATGTTTTAATCGGTGTTTTAATCGAGCAAATTTTTATTCTATTTCTTATTTTCACGAGCTAGTCAATAAAATTAAAAAAAAAAATTGTACAACTTTCAAGATATGTGGCCAAAGTTATTGACTTCTTTTCAAATTGTTAATTTAATGGGGTCATTTTGTAACTCGAATGAAAAACGTTTTTTCGTTTTCGTTTGAAACGTAAACGAAAATATTTGGTATTTTATAAAACGGTATTTTGCCAGACAAAAAAAATAATATTTGTGACATGGAATTACAAATTATTTAAATAAAAATTTGTTCATAGAGTTTTCCAAGTCCGTTTAGCCTGATTGGTAAATGAGTTGTTATTTTTAGTTCTAATATTTTTAAGGTCCAGGTATCGAATCCTGTGTGGGGCGATTTTTTTTATTAGTAGTTTTTTTATGATATATTTTTGGACATTTTTTCCTAATAATATGAAACAAATATATTTAAGAAAAATTTTATATTGTACAGAAAATCAACCTAAATAAGAAGAACCTTCCATTAGCGGATAGCAAAGGAGTACAAAGTATGGTTTGTTAAGATAGCCCCTAAGTTTCGAATTGCCAGTTTTTAGTTTTAAACCCCCTCAGTTTGTTTCATTTGGTCTCAAACGTAGAAGTTTATATATAAAGAAAAATTTTTTTAAATCGTGTCTTAGCGCATCTAATCGTGTCTTAGCGCATCCAAATTTTCACTATTTTGCATATAAATTTAAGTGCTTATGCATAATAATTTGAGTTTTTATAACGATTTTTGTGTGAAAACTTTGTTTTATAAGCCGTTTATAAATTTAAAAAGTGATTATGCATATGACCCTAAAAGAATTATCTTTTATTGAGAATAAAAAATTTAGAAATATCACATTTAACTACTTCATATTTTTAAACCCATATTTATACAATTTTTATTCCAAAAATTACAATTACCTAACTTTTTATGCAAAAACTTTAACTTTTTAATAGGAAACGACAATTATTTCTGTTCGTTTGAATATGGCATAATATTCGATTCCAAACGTTTACTTACTGCTTATAAAATACCATTTTATTAAGCAGTTTGTATTCGATTATAATATTGCCAGATTGAAAAAAAAGAAAATATACATATTTTTTTTGAGTTTTACAAAATTTAAAAAAATTAAAAATAAAAAACGTTCAAACGAAAGCAAAGTTTCGTTTTACAAAATGACCCCATAAATTCTAAATGCTAAAGCTAAAATAGCACAGCGATTTAAAAAGGGTTTTATTTTTTGAAAATACACCTAAGTATAGTTAAAGTATGCCAGGTAACATACGTATATACAATCTAGGATTATGCGAATACACATCGATTAGCTACCTGCACTTTGTGTGATGGTGTGTGTGGTTTGATCTTCAACATAAGTACATATTTCGCTATTTAAGAGAACTCAAAATGATAATTTTGTCATTCTATGATCTACAGCCTCACCTTCCTGTTCTCCAGAAATAATTAAAAGCAGAAAAAAGCTTACAAAGGAAACGTAAAAAAATACGCGAAGAAAAGTAAAACAAGAAACATTTGCTTAAATAAAAGTGCGTGATACTAAGATTCTTTACTTTTAAATCTTTTTTAAAAAAGTGTAACACGGATTGTTCCCTTAAATTTTTGCTAAAATTATCAAAAATGTGGAACTCACTACAGCATCAAAAAAATGGTGTCACAACCACAAATTACCAAAATAATGACAATAGTGGTTCTTCAAAGAAAAATTCACCGACACTACAGCCAGTTAAACAACTTGGAATGACCTCAACGATTAGCTTGGCTGGTCCTCATCCAAAAGATATACAGAAAACCCAAGAACTACATAAGTCATTGCAACAGTATATGGTATTCGAAACAGAGGAGGAATTGAATCATCGTACGGAAATTCTGGCCAAACTAAATACTCTTGTTAAGCAATGGATTAAAGAGATTTCGTTAGCAAAGAATATGCCGGAAGCAGCTTCTCAGAACTTAGGTGGTAAAATCTATACATTCGGCTCATATCGTTTGGGTGTACATCATAAAGGAGCTGATATTGACGCATTGTGCGTTGCGCCACGCAATATTGAACGTGCTGATTATTTTACATCATTTTTTAAATTATTGGAAACACAGCCAGAAGTAACAGAATGTCGCTCCATAGAGGAGGCTTTCGTACCGGTTATAAAAATGAATTTCGATGGTATCAAAATTGATTTATTATTTGCTCGTTTAGCTCTTAAAGAGATACCAGATGATTTGGATTTACGCGATTATAACCTATTGAACAAGCTAGATCCATGGTCAATTCGCAGTTTAAATATTTGTCGTGTAACAGATGAAATACTCTCATTAGTACCGCATGTAGAAAATTTTCGTTTAGCATTGCGTTGCATAAACTTATGGGCTAAAAGTGAGTATATAATAAATTAATATTGGATTTGAAATACTTTTTGTTTTTGCTAAATATTACTACCAAAAAAAACCCTAGACTTAATTTTTTTCTATAGAAAAATTCTCATATTATTAAAACTTTTTTCCCATAAAAAAATTCTTAGATTCTGAGGACCTTTTTGAGTAGAAAATTTCTCAGATTCTATAAAATTTTTTTTTGTAAAAAGTTTCTAATCCGATAACTTCTCATTTCAATCTGATAATTTGTCTATATAATAACTTTTCAATGGAACAAATTGTCTAAATTTGTGTTAACTCTTTAACTTCTTCCTTTTTACAGAACATGACATCTATTCCAATTCACTGGGTTACTTTGGAGGTGTTACATGGGCTATATTAGTGGCTCGTACCTGTCAATTGTATCCAAATGCAACAGTTTCGACATTGGTATATAAATTCTTTTTGGTATTCTCGCATTGGAAGTGGCCAAATCCGGTATTGCTAAAACGTCCAGATAATGTTAATTTAAATCTTCCGGTAAGTTTAACGCAGTATTCTTAAACAAATTCTGAAACTTAATCTATAAAAAATATTTTTTTTTATTCATTTAAAGGTGTGGGATCCACGTGTTAATGCATCAGGTCGTTACCATTTAATGCCGGTTATAACGCCTGTTAATCTGCAGAAAAATTCCACTTTCAATGTATCAGAATCGTCAAAGAAAGTTATATTAACGGAATTTAATCGTGGGATGACTACAGTAGATGAAATAATGTTAGGTAAAGCTTCCTGGAATCGACTGTTTGAGGCTCCCAGTTTTTTCTACAGGTATTTAATAAAAAAAATTAAAATCCAATTGCATTACCGAAATAATAAAAAATATTTCTCTCTTTTATTTTAGATATCGTCATTTTATTGTTTTATTGGTTAACTCACAAGCTGCCGATGATCATTTGGAATGGTGTGGTGTAGTTGAATCTAAAATACGTTTACTTGTTGGCAATTTGGAACATAATCAACACATTTCTTTGGCCCATATTAATCCCAAATGTTTTGATCACAAAAAAGGAGGCAATGACAATATTTTATATTCACCAAATTGTAGTGGTAATGACGATGAAAAATTTCAGAATGCTGCCACCGGTCAATCAACACTTTCCAGTTCACCTTATTGTTCGATGTGGTTTATTGGATTAGAATTCGAACCTACCGAGCATCTCAATGTAGATCTTACAGAAAGTGTGCAGGATTTTACGGAACTTGTTATACAACATGGTGTAAGTATGAAAAATTGTATTTATACATATATACTATTTTCAGGGACCCTACCATTTAAGACTTCTATCGTAAAAGTCAGATTATAAAGTTATTTTTTGACTTTTATTTTTTTGAGAAAAAATTAAAGCTTTTGTTTCGACAAAAAACACATTAAAATATTAAAATTTTGAGATATTCATATTAAACACATAAAAATATGAAAACTCCCTATAAAAGCGAGCTCTACGGTTTTTATTTTTCTTCAAAAAAATAAAAGTAAAAATTTAAAAAGCAAAGCATTTTTTGAAAGACTAGTCCACAAGGATCATTACTCGTATGATGTACCTGAATCTGTTCCCTGATACTTGGTTCTATATAATTTTTTTGTTTAAATATTATAAAAAAATACTGTTATTTCGGTCCCTGATTATTTTAAATTTTACACAGTAAAAAGGTAAAGTTTAAAGAACTGATTACAGAACACCTTATATTGCATTAGCATAGGTTCTAGTTTCTGTTCTACAACCGGCTCTTTTATATGGAGTTTGACCAAGAAGCAAAAGGTTATTTTTCTCCAAACTAGAACAGGTTACTTGAGTACTGGTTCTAGAACTAGTTCATGGACCGTGAAACCTTACATTTTGACTTTTGGGAATCAATTCTAGAACCGGTTACATGGAATGTATCCAAAAATGTATATATATTGCACTATAGTAATTCATTCTTCATTTCTCTTTATTGTATCAAAAATAAATAACGGAAAAATTAACAAAATTTAAATCAACATAACTGACATGAACTGGCTAAATCTTCTGCTTGTGGTTTCGAAACATTTACGGTTGAGTAATTCACCTTTTAATTCAGCCATGATATGCTCATGATATTTTTGTTTCATTTTTTCTTTGTTGTTTTGTAAATGTGCTTCTTAACATCTAGTTAGTCTCATTTAATATTCCATTAATTTTTTCAGTTCGACATTGAAATGTTAAAAGAAGGCATGACCGTAGAGGCCCGACACGTTGAACGTCAACTGTTGTCACAGTATTTGGGTGCTGATTTTATGAAACTTGAACGTAAATCTATGGATAATCATAACAGCTCTAATAATGCAATTCCAACAAAACGCAAAAGGCTCTCAAGTGAGATGCAACAAAAAGATGCGGGCTCTAGTGACAGTTCCGGCAAAAGACGACTAGTTAGTGAATCGGTAAGTCAAGACATGAAAGCACATTTTGGTCAGTAAAATAAATAATGATTTATTTTTTTAGATGGAAGAAAATTTAAATGAATCATTGAGGTACTATCACACAACAACAAGCACGTTGCAACAACAAAGGTCACCAACATTTAATACAGCTGCCAATAAGCCACAAATGGATGATGCTTCAGATAAAAGCAATGCTGGCGCTGGTGGGAGTGCTGCACTCAAGAAAAGAAAACAAAAAGGTCTAAAAAATTTTCAAAATTTTTTACTTACTCAGCAAAATTTTAGTCAGAAGGATACCAGCAAAAAAATTGCTAATGTCAGCAAAATATTTACCAAAAAATTAGTAAATTCAGCAAAAGATGTGCTAACACTTAGTCGATTGCAAGTGAAAAGAATCCTTGCTAAAATCAATAAGACTTCTTGCACAACTTAAGTAAAGTGAAAAAACTCGAAAATTTTTTAGAATTAGTTAAGTTAATTGCTGAAATTTCAAATCTCGAAATTGTGTTTTTGTAAATCTTTATGAATTTGTTTAGAAAACTTTGTAAAATATAAAAATATCAAGACTTCCATATTGTTGACATGATTTAATTAAAATCGAAAAATATATAAAAATAATTACAAATAAAACAAAAACAAAATTGTATATTAATTACTTATATGCTTACTGTTAGCCTGCTGTTGATTATTCCAAAAAAAAAAGGAAAGGAAAAGAAATAACAAAACATCGCTTTCATATAACTAAAAGCCTTTTCTTTAAAAAGCGAAAGGAAATACAAAAAATCCCAATGTGTGTATAGCCCAATTTTGGTAGCACGTTTATTTAAAAACCAACAATAAACACAGCATTGGGTCACAATTTATTTTTTAAATTTCACAAAAACTATTTTTTTTTCACCCTTCTTGGTTTGGCCAGACACCACTCGTTGGACGTTTTTAGTCTCTGCAGCACATGGGTTAACGAGTTCATGAGCGACATTCTTTCACATACAGATATAAAAGACAATATAGCGAAAATTCCTAAGTTATATTTTTCTTCAAAAATCACTTCGAAGGTTCAACCTTAATATCTGATACGTATTTGACCTCCAACAAAGATGGGTTAACAATTGCCAAAAAAGTTTATATTAAATACCTCAGCTCAAAACATATGAAATCAGGAATTGAAATTTCCGCACTCTATTTGAACATAGAACATCATTCACTTAGAAACTTTTTCTACAGAAGCAATCAAAAAGAGAGCGTTTGTTCAATTTTACGAAAAACATCGCGGAAGTTTGAAAAGTACTCAAAATATGATTGAGATGATTACCAGGATTTAAATCAGAGTTTTTTTTTAACTAAACAAAGTTTTCATTTCCTGAAAATTTTAAATTATTTTCATTATTTTTGTTTATATTCACTTTTTTATGAGAAGCCTATTTTTTATATAAATTTATATGGTCTAATTCATAAACTTTTACAACAGTCTTATTGCAGGATTTTAAGCTAATTTGTGAAAAACAGTATTCATATTTGCTTAATAACGAAAAAAATAATATAGGTTTATAGTCGATACTCATTAACTTTAAACCTTTTATAAAGTTTGGAGTGAGGAAGCCACCATTTAATTTTTAATTAATTCATTTTCAGGCATGAAATGATTTATTAAAGCCATCCCATCCCTAGAATGTGTGGCTTCCAACAACTTGCATCTATCAAACTGAAAAAACAGCTACAACAATTGCGTAGCCAATGACCTTTTTCGAAAAAATTTCCAAAAAATGTTAAAATAATAGTTTTCTAATTTAAGAAAATACATTTTCAATTCCGATTACCGAGTCAATCGTTTACTAAATTTGTACATCACTTACGACTTCTTTGGGAGAAGAGAGAAAATAAACAATAGTGTTGCCAGTATCAAATCGAAAAATTAATTTATAGTTAAAATAAGATTATGAGTCTGGATTACTAATAACTCTTTATTAAACGAAATATGTACTTTAACTATAGCAAGCTTCAAATACCAAATAAATTTTGTTTATGAATTAGCACAATAAATTTTAACTTAAAACTATTAATATTAAACAAACTTCTTGTTTTTTAAGTATTTTTTTTTTGGAATGTTTCGCAGACCTTTTAGGATGCAATTAGGGAAGCTCAGAGGTTCGTGATCAACATTGGGAAAACATTGTATAATAAAATTTTCTTATCGGTTTTGATATAGCCGTAGTAGCCAACTGCCGTTATTAGTAAAAGGAATTACTGGCCAACTTTGCTTTGACGCTGCACCAACAGTTTTTTAAATCAAAAAATTTTGAAAGTTGGGAGGAAGTTAGGGTTGCCATTTCCATTTTGAGAAAAAGAGGACGTCAGCCTCAAAAAAGGAGGACATTTGGCTTAAAAAAGAGAACAATTTTTTTTTAATAAATTAACTTTACAAAAATCAACAACGCGATAAAATATACAAATAAAAATTTATTTTATAAATAAAAAAATTTTTATTCCCACTAAAAAAAGATTCCAAAAAAAATTATTCTGAACTTTAAATTAGTGGTACCTAAATAAACAAAAAAAAAAAAACAACGGTTAACCAATTCATTGCATACATTTTCAGGAATGTACATTTCTATAATTTCTTGATACGAATTGTCATTCCTGAACCATCTTTTGGATTTAATAATTCGCCTCAAATTGTTGTGTCTTTTATGCTTATATTTTCGTCCAAACTATGATAAATTTTTGACAAGAAATTTTAAAATTTCAAAAAAAAATTTATTTCAGTTGACTAATTTTGACCCATAGAATAAGAACCCTCAAAAAAATATACAAATTTTGCTGGCTGGGAAGCCAAAAGATGTTTATTTAAGAAATGTCTCACACAAAATTTGTTTAATAAACCTTTTATATCTCTTTAATTTTTATATAAACACAAAAAGGGATTTCTGAAAATTATAAATTTTATTTTTGCCATTTTAAATCTTCATTTGTTCTTACATAACTCTAAAAAATGTTCTTTGAAATTATTTTTTATTTATTGATTAAAAATTGGCTGATGAAATTTTCAAATAAGAAACTTTGTCTATTCGAAAGAAAAATATATAGAAAACATGATTAGTTTTTTAAACATACGCTTAGAATTTCATATTAAACAAACATTTTTAATTCAGTTTATTGGATTCAAGAATTTGTTTTGTTCCCAAAAAATTTTTTAGTGTGTGTTTTTTTATAGAATTATTATGAACCCATTAACCATTTTTTTTTTCAATTGAACAAATGTTTTGAAGCATTTCACAAAAAATTAATATTAAGGATCAGTTTTACTGTCACAACTAAGATAGTGTCCAAACGAAATTTCTTACTTAAAAGTATTTAAGAACTGACATGAAATTCTTAAACAATTGCTTGAATTTAATGGTCTTAGGATGGCCATCTCAATCTTATAATCTCAGAAAAAAATTTCAATTTATTATTTGGTTTTATTTGGCCGATATTACACTAAGTATGCTATAATATCGGCCCCCAGATTTTTTGATATGAAAAATCTCAAATTCCAAAATTTTTCAGAAGAAATTCCTCATATTTTTTGACTTTGTACAGTAGAAAAATTTCGTATTAAAAAAAAATATTAATTCAAAGACATTTAAAAAATATCAGAAGGCCATTCTGTAACTTTCTAACTTTTTTATTCGAAAAAACTGGCGTTTTTAAAAACATATGGTTACTGGTTAAAAATCTGTATTAAATGATGTTAATTTTAATTTAATACGCAATATACAAAATATTTACATTGAAAAAAACTCATTACTTTTAGCCTACACTATGAAAATTATCTGTATGATATTAATGAATTTTTGATCATTGAAACTTTTTGCTCTGTATAGGGGTAGAGTGTTTTGCAGAGAGTTACCTCGATCGATATGTCTTTGCTAAAATAATACGTTTTATAACAGAAAAGTAAGTGCATTAAAGGAATTAAATTTGCTAAAATCCCAAACCTATTTTAAAAATTCTGAAAAATAATCTGTTGGAGGCATGTCCCTATCCGGATTTCATTCTTGCCTAAGGAAATCGCCAGGGGACGATGTTTTTAGAATTTCTGGAAATATTTGTTAAGTTAAATTACAAACTCAATGAGAATTTCTTGATCTTGACGCCGAGGAGCGTTATTAAACATTCAAAATATCAAAGAAAAAACAAAAACAACAACAAAGAATTTACCACAATTTACTTTGTCATCTTCCAATATACTACTCTGCTGTTTTGACAGATCTAGAATGTAGTGACATCCATTCATGTAAATGTAAACACCAATAGAAAACAATGTTTTCTAAAGTGTCAGTAACGTTTAAATTTGCACAAGCACTTGCATTTTAGTTTTTTTTTACCTGCCTTAACTTCTTCTTGCAAAACTCATTACCGGGTAATGTGAAGGTTTTATTTCGATTTCGTATTGAAAATCTTACAAATTTTAGGACATCCTTCTTGTAAAATTGTTTTTGTTATTTAAACAAAGACTGCTTTTTTCTTATATATTTTTAAATAATAAATTTTGTTCTCAGATCGATTTCTTAAATAAAAAATTTTCAAAGATGTTAAATCTACTATATTAAACCTATTAGATTAGGAATCATTCTTGCATTCGAAAAACTGGAACATTTTTCATATTTCAGATTTGTATGAAAGTTTTAGGATTTGGAGTATTTATACCCTACACCACTATGTGGTCAGGGTATTATAAGTTTGTGCTGATGTTTGTAACACCAAAAAATATTGGTCCTTGACCCACCTTATAGTATACCGATCGGCTCAGAATTTTTTTTTATTTCGATTTAACGATGTCCGTCTGTCCGTCCGTCTGTCCGTCTGTCTGTCTGCCCATGCATTCTTGTGCGCACTCTACAGGTCGCAAATATTAAGATATTTTGATGAAACTTGGTACACCGACTTATATCGGCCCTATTGATTTTTGTTAAAATCGGTCCATGTTTAGACCTAGTGCCCATATAAGGGTCCTACCAAAATTATACTTTTTATACGCTGCAGGTCGCAAATATTAAGATATTTTAATAAAGTTTGGTACACAGACCTATATTGGCCCAATAACGCAGCCTGTTGATTTTGGTGAACATCGGTCCATGTTTAGACCTAGTGCCCATATAAGGGTCCTACCAAAATTGGCTTGATTACAAACTGCAGGTCGCAAATATTAAGATATTTTAATGAAATTTGGTGCGCTGACTCACATTATAGAAAATTTTGACATAAGCCCCATTTTAACCCATTCGAATTTCGGATCCAAACAATACACCAGACTGGTGTAGGGTATTGTATAGTCGGCATGCCCGACTTTAACCTTTTTACTCGTTTAAGTGATCAAAATATGGGGTTAGAAAGGATTCGTCCGAAGTAGACGAATTACACAGGTTGATCTTAGATTTCTTTTCTCTATCATAATAATCTGAAAATATAGCTTGGAACACATTCATTGTACGAGGTTTTCTTCAGAAAAATAGATGCACTTTTGGGCAAATAAACAGCAGAAAATTAAGGGTCGCTTGCCCACTCCAGAAAAATGGTCTAGGTACGCCAATGACCGACATTGATAAGAAGAACTACTGTGTGCATACTTACCTCGACGTGGCCAAAGCATTCGACAGTGTATGGCATATAGGGCTTTTACATAAACTCGAAGAAAAAAAAACTACCAAAAAACATTTTTCTGATATTACGAAACTACCTAGAGAACAGGAAATTTTATGTCAAATACAAAGACCAGTTTTCTTACATAGTGCCAATGCAAGCTGTAGTTCCCCAAGGAAGTGTCCTCGGGCCAATACTTTATCTTTTGTTCACAGCCGATATTCCAACACCTTTTGCACCTATCGCAAATCTTCAATTATTACTAAACAGCACACTAAATTTGTTCCCAGCCTGGGGTATACAGATCAACAGTGATAAAAGAATCTAAGTTATATATGCCAATAAAAAGGTCACTGACCAGTAACCAATCCTAATTCAGAACTCACCAATATCTACGGATACTAAAGCAAAGTATCTTGGCATATTCTTAAATACCAAACTTATTTGGAAAGATCACACCGTTTATACGAGAAATGAATTAAAAACAAATTAAGGCAACTATACTAACTGCTAGGCAGAGAGTCAAAGCTAGCAATTTAAAATAAATTGCTAATCTGCAATGCAATAATATCTCATATTTGGAAGTACGGAGCAGAAATATGACGAACTGCAAGTAATTCAAATATAAAAATTATTCAATGTGTTCAATCCAAAATTCTTAGAACTATCGTAAATGCAAAATGGTACATCACAGATGAGGACCTTCATCGCCATCCAGGAATTAAAACCGTAAAATAAGTTATCTAAAATAGCTTTAAAACCACCAATCGCCTCACACTTCACTCGAACACTGACATCAGACTTCTGCCAGGTAATCATACTGTGATGCCCAGAAAACTAAAGCACTTTACTCCTACGGGCCTAACAGATCACTTTTTCTGACGTGATAGTGTATCAGACATTTTATTTCATTACCCTGGATGACTTTTGCAAATGGCAACTGTTTTGCTTGAAATTTAGCAAGAATAGTTTTTATAGGTGACCCCATATTACACTAAAAGTTGGAATTTGGGGACAACTTGGAAAGCTGTGCTGTTATATAAAATTTTAGAAAAATCGCCTATAGGTTAAAACTATAGGCCACTATAGATGAATATATTTTTCTTGTTAAAATACTTTCCTTTTAATTGCTTCTTTACTAAGCCATAACATTTATTAAGGTCGATTTTGCCTTCAGGGATTTAATTGGTTAAAACCTTAAAAAATCGTAAAACTCCATATAAAACGCGAACAGTGGTTTTATTATCAAGTTTTGTTCATTAAATGTTCACCATAAATATGAATACACGTCCTGTGCATACATTTCACCACAAAAAATTGATATCGATTGTATATGACAATTTTTGTATATAAAAAAACTAAATGGAAAACCGCTCAATTTTAAAGGCATTTCGCTGAAAATCTGTACATTAGATCGAAGAATAAAGTACGACATTGTAATCAGCATATCCGAAACACATAGAGTTGATGATCAGAACTCTATTAATTTTTAAAAGTTAAGATTTTTGTTATTTACAATTAAGTAAATTGAAATATACTAATTTTAAACATAATGGTTATGATTTAGGATAATTTAACACTCATTGATAGCTGTAAACCAAATTACTTATTGCCAATTTTTTATGGATGGCAACCGAAACGATGCGGTTATTGGTAAGGGTAACGCTATTTCAGATTATTTGGATAACGGTATTTTAAGGATAACGCTATTTCATTTATTTCGGTATAGGTATTTTAAGGATAACGGTTTTTTAATCATTTAGGTAACGGTATTTTAAGGATAACGGTTTTTTGATTATTTCGGTAACGGTATATTAAGGGTATCGATATTTCATTTATTTCGGTATCGGTATTTTAAGGATAACGGTATTTCAGTTATTTAGGTAATGGTATTTTAAGGATAACGGTATTTCGGTAACGGTATTTTAGGGGTAATAGTAATCAGTTAAAAGGGTTTTAAATCGATAACGGTATTATAGCGGTATTGCCTGCCAACCCTGCAATTTTTTGACAGGTATAATGGAAATTTGAAAAAAATACACACACACACACCTGCTAAAGGATAAAATACAAAGGATTTGCTTAATCCATCTCATACAATAATAATAAAATTTACAAATATTATTTTATTGTTAACACCTAACTAAATTGAAATATACTAATGTTAAACTTCGGTGATGACTTAATTTAACACCACTAACTGTAAACCAAATTAATTATTGTCAAATTTTTGACAGGTAGAAATTGGACAAAATACAAAGGATTTGCTTAATCCGTCTCATAAAATTTTAATAATATTTAAACGCTGTTACAAAGGGCTGACCGTTAGTTTTTCATTTCGCAATAACTTAAGGATATTCTAAGGCTTTAAGTTGCATCAATTTAACTAAATCCCAACAACTACTTCATATTATTAATTGTCTTAACCTTGAATATTTTTCAGCGATTGCATATTTTAGAATTAGACTTTAGTTTGTATCCGTTAAAAACAGTGTTGCCATAACGGCGATTTTCTCGTCAGATCTAGCGATTTTATTTCACTCCTAGCGGAAAAAATTGTCCTGTAGCTACTAGCCAAAAATCTAGCGATTTTTAATTAGACGTAATATAATTTCTAAAAATAGGTTGTATGTTGAAAAATATTGTAAAATTCGGATATTGATATTGCTTTATTATAAAAAAACAACTTCTTAAACGATTTTAGTAAACAAAACTTTATAAAAAATGCAAATTTCAATAAAATATGGGTATGTAGTTTTTCACCGCACAACGCCCTCTATTAAGTATTTTAAATACTACTAATATTAATTCAATGACAATCGGGATTTATTATTTAAAGCTTAATCGTAACATTTTTCATTATTTAAAAGTTTAGAACACTTTATATGAACATATTAAAGAATTTTTTGAGTAAAAAACTCCATTTGTCAACAATCTAGCGATAAGATCGCTAAAATCCTTCACTGTTTATAAATCTAGTGATTTTCTAGCGATTTTTCTGTCTGACCTAGCCATTTATTTTGAAAATTTGTTGGCAACACTGATCATCATCTACTTCGTTATTGTCGTCATCGTCGCTGCTAACGTCGCCAGCTTAGTAGTGGTCGTTGTTGTAGTGGTATTCATTGTTGTTGTTTTTTTATTTGTTTGTGTGTGTGTTTAAATTTTTATATATATTCTGTGTTTTACTTGGTGGTTTGGTCATTCAAACAGGACATTGAGTTCAGAATTATACAAAAAAAAAGTTATATTAAAAAAAACACTATCCCAGTGAATTATCATCAAGAAAGTGAGAGAATAATAGTGCAATTGAATTACAAATATTTAAAGAAACCGATATCCAAACAATTTTTATAAACAAAACTATAACAATTTTTATAAATGCATGTTTTTATCTAAACAAAATTGTGTTTTAATTGTCCTATAAATAATACAATACATATAATAAAGACCGAATACATGGAGGCGGTAAACAAGGAGAATCTGGATCCGCAACAGTACCAGGTTCTAGTAGAGGAGCAGGTGGCAGAGTTGGGCCGCCTCTCGAAATTACAGATGGAACAGGAAAATCAGCAGCGGGACTTGCAGGACAATCAGGAACAGATCGACACACTAATCGTATCTCAATCTATGGCTTATCCATCCACATTAACCTCATCATCAACCAACTCTGCCAGCACAAATTCAGAATATGAAATCAACTACAATTCTGAAGAAGACAAACAAATACAAGAAATTCTCGACAAACACAAGGCTCAGCTACGACAGACGAATGTCAAATCTAGGCAGTCCACTGCGACCGCCAATAAACGTAAACGAAATCGTAGCACTTCCAGTTGTGATATTTGTGAGAAGAGGTTTTGTCGCAAAGATCAGTTGCGAAGACATTTGGGGACACACAATCATCCCCGCAATTAAGCAAAAAATCCGTAAGAGCTAAAAATACCACAACTACGGTGGGCCAAATTGATCAATCCAAAGATAACTCAATTAACACGCTTAATAATGAACAAAACCTTTTTCCTACAATTACCTCGCAAATAATTTTGACACCAGGGCCTCATTTTAATGAAACAATTTCTTAAAGTTCTGCAACCATCTCTACCCCTTCGCCACTATTACAACACCTTGATAATGTGGCTATAGATGATGGCGCTATGTGAGAACAAGAAATAGATGCATAATGAAATGGATGAAGAAGAACCAGAATATTTAACAATGCAATAGTATCAAGAACATATACAGCAACAACACCAATTTCAATTGCAAAATATTGCAAAGATCAAAACAAAGTAGAAGAGAATTTTAAGAACGAAGAGTGGATCGCTTCTAAAACAAAGTTTTATAAAAGTTATTACAAGAGAACAAAGATCCTCAAAGTAAAAAAAATTACATTAATATTTTATTCTCATTATGTTAATTGTAATTATATTTACTTTATTTTTTTTTTAATTTTTCTATTTAAAACAGCTTTTTATATAAAAAATTTTCACTTGACAAGTTTTAAATATTAAAATTTTAAAAAATTAAAAAAAAATCAAATTTGAATTAATAAAAGTGTTTAAAAATTTAAACCAAAATGGTTAAAATAAAAGAATCAAAAAGATTTTCAAATTACTTTAAACAACAAAAAAAAAATATATATATTAGGGGCGTTCCTATTTCGAAATAGGCCAGATTCTTGTTGCTTTATATTAAAAAAATAAATAAATCAAATTTGGAGCAAATCCGATCATTATAAGTGGACCCGGAAACGACTTGAAATATTGAAAGAGTAAATATGGGCAAGCTATCTGTTTTTATACATTTGTCACTTTTTAATCACAGTTTTTCATTACTTTCTTCAAAAAAATATTGAAAGAAAAATTTATTTTAATTTTCTTCTCTTTACTTTATTCAATATTATGTAGGGTAGAGTGGGGTAAAGTGGGACATGGGGCGCCAGATCATTTTTTTACTCGGGCATTTTAAAAAATTCAAAAAGATATTCGTGGGTATTTTTTTTCTACTCTACTAAAAAATAATATATCTATTAATTAGGAAGTCCAAAATATCATTGACTGCGGAAGAAGCACCAACCTCTTCAATCGTTAGAACACGGAGTGGACTGAAGAAGATAGTGTTGTCAACCAGACCTTTGAAGAACTAATTCTTTAATTCAATTTTTCTATTCTGAATTAAAAATTCGATGAATTAATTCACAAAGCATCTAATATTGAATGGAATTAATTCATATTTGTGTTCGTTCGATTTATCTTGTTGCGAATTTATTCAATTGCTATAGTCTTTCTATTAAATCAATTAATTCCTTACTGAATTATTTCACCACTGAATTCGTTCAATTTCATTTTCGTTCAGTGAATTAAAAAAAATAAAATTACGTTCAGTGAATTAAGAAAAAAAATACGGTCACTGTTTAAAAAAATACGTTCACTGAATTGAAACAAAAAAAAAAAATACTGAGACTACAATGCTCAGACTATTGTATGAGCGAGCCGCAGCTGAGTAACCTGACTGGCACGTTAACACCGGTGCGTCTCAGGTAAGTAGGTGACAATGGAACTCCGAGGGGTCGCTGAAACTCAGCTCCACAACTCCAGCCGCGTAATGGCTAGCCTGCCCAGAGGCTGTTGGCAGCCCCAACACTGGGCTTGGTTGCGGAGGCCTAATCAGCCACCCACCCTAAATAATTTCAATAAAAAAAAACATCTGCTAATACGAACTCGTTGAAGACGAAGCCTCGGTTAAAGCGAACTGTTTCCACAAACAAATTTTCATATAATTTTCGATTTTTAAAAGGAACTTTGGCTAAACTTTACTTTATGGGGCACCCCTAAAAAAAAAAATATATATATATATGACCCCTCTGGAATTAAAAACGAACATTTTTTTTCTATATGGTGTTAAGGGGGCCGGGGCCCCTGGGACCCGCTAGGTCCAAAAAACCGAAACACACCCAAAATGGTAAGTGCGACGGCTCAAATTAAAGGAAAATTTCTCTCGATTTCAAAAATGCATTTGGATTTATGATCTGTAAAGTGTGGCTCCCACTAGATCTATTTAAGACCAAATAAGAAATTTTCTTAAGAATTCAAACATGACCACAACGTACCAGAAACTGAAAATTTTTTTGAAAAAATCGCGCGATACAATTTGCGCATACAAGACAAAAAGAAGTTGAACTTTTAATTACATATTTTCGGAAATTTTGGAAATTTTAACTAAAATATGTATTTTTTTGTATAATTTTTAAAAAAAACCGCGAATTACTTAAGAGTTACTTAATTTTTTCAAGTTTTGATTTCAAAACCTTTTCTTGACATTAATTAAGACCAGATTAAAAAAAAAATTGTTAAATAATAGCGTACAGGTTAAAGCCACATTCACAGTGATGGAGTACTCCATCAATTTAGAGATAAATTACTAATTCTTGAAAGGTAACTTTTTGTGCTACCTCTAAATAAAAGTGGAATTAGCTGAAACTTGGCACAGAGAGTTTTAAGACATTAAGGAATAGGGGTAACGTTGTGGAAATCGCGAATTCCAACTTTCGTGTTTTTTTGGACTACTCTAATATATATATATATATACATATTTTTTTTGTTTAAAGTAATTTGAAAAACTTTTTTTTTCTTTTATTTTAACCATTTTGGTTTAAATTTTTTAACATTTTTATTAATTTAAAAAAAAAAAATTTTAACATTTTTATAATTTTAACAGTTTTTGATTTTTTTTTTTTAATTTTTTAAAATTTTAATATTTAAAACATGTCAAGTCAAAATTTTTTATATAAAAAGCTGTTTTAAATAGAAAATTTTTAAAAAAATTAAGGTAAATATAATTACAATTAACATAATGAGTATAAAATATTAATGTGGTTTTGTTTACTTTGATGATCTTTGTTCTCTTGTAATAACTTTCATAAAACTTTGTTTTAGTAGCGAGCCACTCTTCGTTCTTAAGAGACACATTTGTGCCTAAACCATATTGTGCTGAATTTTGCAATTGAAATTGGTGTTGTTGCTGTATATGCTCTTGATACTATTGCATTCCCAGCAAAATTGTCGGATGCAAAGTACCGGTTGTAGAACAACTTGTTCTTGCATGCAACCTGTTTGAATTTGTCCCAAAAGCAACAGGTTGTGTTCCTCCAAACTAGAACAGGTTGCTTTGGAACTGGTTCTAGAACCAGTTATATAACCGGTTATGCGACAGTGAGGCCTTCCATTTTGACTTCCAGGTGGTAAAAACACCTATTCTAGAACAGATTCAAAACCAGTTCATAAAACTTTTGCTGGGTTGTTAAATATTCTGGTTCTTCTTCATACATTTCATTATATGCATCTATTTCTTGTGCAAACATAGCACAATCATCTATAGCCACATTATCATGGTGTTGTAATAGAGGCGAAGGGGTAGAGATGGTTGCAGAACTTAAAGAATTTGTTTCATTAAAATGAGACGCTGGTGTCAAAATTATTTGCGAGGTAATTGTAGGAATAAGGTTTTGTTCATTATTAAGCGTATTAATTGAGTTATCTTTGGATTGATTAATTTGGCCCACCGTAGTTGTGGTATTTTTAGCTCTTACGGATTTTTTGCTTAACTTGCGGGGACGATTGTGTGTCTCCAAATGTTTTCGCAAATGATCTTTGCGACAAAAACTCCTCTCACAAATATCACAACAATGTGGTTTGTTGCCCGTATGTATGGCTTCAATATGACGTCGTAGATCAGTTTTATGATGAAATTGTTTAGGGCATATATTACATTTATGGGCCTTATCGATGGTTTTGTGTTGTAGAACATGGATATCATAGACCTCTTGGGTTTGATAACGTTTGCCACATTCAGAACAATGATATGGATACTCACCGGAGTGATAACTTTTGTTGTGCTGTGTTAAATAACAGATTTTGGTGAATTCCTTGTTACAGGGTAAACATTTTATGCGGCCACTGGGTAATATTTCGCTATTGGCTCCTATCGACCTTGAAGTACTAGCATTTCGTTTACGTTTATTGGCGGTCGCAGTGGACTGCCTAGATTTGACATTCGTCTGTCTTAGCTGAGCCTCCTGTTTGTCGAAAATTTCTTGTATTTGTTTTTCTCCTTCAGAATTGAATTTAATGTTGATTTCATATTCTGAATTTATGCTGGCAGAGTTGGTTGATGATGAGGTTAACGTGGAAGGATAAGCCATAGATGGAGATACGATTAGGGTGTCGATCTGTTCCTGATTGTTATGCTCAGGCAAAATCTCCTCCTGAGGTACTAAATCTCCTCCTGGGGGTGATTTTTCAGTAATAGTATATTCATGTATACATTTAGTGGGTCCCGGGCACGCGGTAGATATTACATGTCCCAATTGCTCATCACTAGTCTGTAAAAGTTGTTGCTGTTGCACGGGGGCTGGCAGCTCCGTGGTGATGAGCTGCGGCTGCAGCTGCTGCATATTGCTGTGCTGCTGCATGTTGATAGCCAAAGGCAGCATGTTGATGTAGGGATGATGCTCCTCTATACTGTGATGATGCTGCTGCTGCTGCGGCGGCGACTGGATTTGTGTGAAGGTATTAATGCCCTGTGCCAACATTTGGTGTTGCTGCTGTTGCTCCTGGTATTGTTGTTGGGAGCTAATATCGGGTGAGTGGACTGACGTGTTGCTGTGAGTGCTGCTGGGCGTGGTGCTGTTATAGAGACGCTCCATGTCCGCTTGCTGCTGATGGTAGTCCAGTTGATAAGGCAGTTGAAACTGAGATTCCTGAAGAAGCTGCATGCGGTGGAGTACCGCATTGTGATCCCCCTCCTGCTGCGCTAGATTCTCCTCCCCCTGCAGCGATTCCATATGGCCCTTTGCAGTTGCTGTTAAACCAACCATATTGGAGTTGGAGTTGATATAATCCATTTGGGGATTTTGTGATTGATCAGATGGTTGATGTTGAGATGGATTTTGTTGCTGATAAAACTGTTCATATGAATTAAGATATGAAGGATAGGAAGATGAATGATGGTTAGCAATTAAAGGTTGTTGCAAATGCTGTTGTTGCTGCATATCCATATTGGAAGAAGAATAAATTTGTTGGGGATACAAGTGATTTGAATGTGAATTAGCGGTTGTTGTAGGTTGTAAATTTGCATACATATTATGATTAGCATAAGGATGATGGGCTGCAGGTTGTTGTTGATGCTGTTGAGAATGTAATGATGATTGTTGCGAAAAAAATTGCACCATTATTCTCTCACTTTCTTGATGACAATTCACTGGGATAGTTTTTTTTTTAAATAACTTTTATTGTATATCTGTTATAAATATTACTTATTTAAGTTGGTAATTTTTTCTTGTAACATTCACGTACGTATTTTGTTAACTAGGGTTGTTACCTTAACATGAATTTCTCTAAGTGTTTAAGATTTTATACTCTTTCTCTCACAATCTCTTTCTTAGCTTAGACTCTTGCTTATGATCTTTTTACCACTTGTTAGGATTTTTATAATGTTTTTTTTTTGTTGAAATTATTAAACGTTTTTAATTACACCGTGCTTTTTTGTTATATAAATTTTTTTTTTTGTTTAATCCAAAAATTTAATTAAAAATTATAATTGAAAGAAATATAAAATTTTAACAATTTTTGACTCTTTGTTGTAATTTTGTACTATTTTTTGTTTTTTAAACTTAAAATTTGAATATAAAACTTGTGATTGCGCTGTATAATTCTGAACTCAATGTCCTGTTTGAATGACCAAACCACCAAGTAAAGCACAGAATATATATAAAAATTTAAACACACACACACAAATAAAAAAAAACAACAACAATGAATACCACTACAACAACGACCACTGCTAATCTGGCAACGTTAGCAGCGACGATGACGACAATAACGAAGTAGATGATGATCAGTGATGCCAACAAATTTTTAAAGTAAATGGCTAGATCAGACACAAAAATCGCTAGAAAATGACTAGATTTATAAACAGTGCAGGATTTTAGCGATTTTATCGCTAGATGTTGAAAAATGGTACTTAAAGGAGTGTTTTACTCAAAAAATTCTTTAATATGTTCAAATGAAGTGTTATAAATTTTTAAATAATGAAAAATTTTACGATCAAGCTGCAAATAATGAATCCAGATTTTCATTGAATTAATATTAGTATTGAAAATATTCAAAGGAAAAACTCCATACCCATATATTACCGAAATGTGTATTTTTAGAAAGTTTTTTTACTAAAATCGTTTAAGAAGTTGTTTTTTTTATAATAAAATAATATCAATATGCGAATTTTATAATATTTTTCAACATAAAACAGATTTTTAAAAATTATATTACGGCTGATAAAAAATCGCTAGATTTTTGGCTAATAGCTATAGGACAACTTTTCCCGCTAGGGACGAAATAAAATCGCCAGATCTGACGAGAAAATCGCCGTTATGGCAACACTGACACACACACCTGCTAAGGGATTAAATACAAAGGATTTGCTTAATCCATCTCATACATTAATAATAAAATTTCAACTCTGTTACAAATATTATTTTATTGTTAACACCTGTAATATGTTAAACTTAGGTGATGACTTAATTTAACACCACTAACTGTAAACCAAATTACTGCTAGACAAAATACAAAGGATTTGCTTAATCTGTCTAATAAAATTTTAATAATATTTAAACTCTGTTACAAACGGATGGCCGTTACTTTTTCGTTTCCTAATAACTTAAGGATATTCTAAGGCTTTAAGTTGCATCAATTTAACTAAATCCCAACAACTACGTCATATTAAGTATTCTTTCAGTGATTGTATATTTTAGAATTAGAGTTTAGTTTGTATCCGTTAAAAATGCCAGTTGGGATAAAAGTGGAAATAAGAAAAATTTTAATAGCAAATTTTAATAGCAATTTATTGGGATTGGAAATTTTAAAACTCTTTTAAAAGTATATTGGTTTTTGAAAGTCTAACTTTTTAATACTAGTATTTTTTGAAAACTTGTCTAACTCAATCCAAATTTTGAATCATAAATGTAATACTGCATTTAGACTGATAAAAAACTACCTGGTTTTTGGCTCTTGCTAGTTTTTAATTGTCAAAACGCATATATAAAAAACAACGAAAACTAGGTTGTTTTTGCTCAGTCAAAATTGAGTATAAAAGTTTTTGGTTGTAGTGTAAAGTAAATTGATCTTTAACATTTGTTTTTAATATAACAATATTGATATTAGAAATCATAACCACAAAATATTTTAGATTTCATTTATTAAATGGAACTAATTATATCAGTAAGAAGAAACTATTAGGCTAATCTACGTTTCATCAAAGAAAAAACCTTTGTTTTTTTATTTATAAAATTCAGGTTTTAACCAACTGGTACAGTACTATTTCCAAGGAGTCATTTCACAACTGGTGTCACATTAGTACCAGTTTAGCTCCATATTTATACCCTACACCACTATATGGGTATAATAAGTTTGTGTTGATGTTTGTAACACCAAAAAATATTGGACTTAGACCCACCTTATAGTAGACCGATCGACTCAGAATCGCGTTTTATTTCGATTTAACGAGGTCCGCCCGTCCGTCTGTTTGTCCATTCATTCTTGTGCGCACTCTACAGGTTGCAAAATTAAGATATTTTGATGAAATTTGGTACACCGAGCTATGTCGGCCCAAGGGCGACATCTCTATCGCGTATCCAAATTTCATCCAAATTTGGGTGAACCCTATACACAGACTTTTCTTGTAAGCGGTTTTGTTTAGCGCAATTAATTTCAAAACAAGGCAAGTAACTAATACATATTAAAAATTACTTACAATATACGGTTTATTTGTCCAATATTATTCGTTTGTTTAATAAAAACCATTTTTGCCAACAACAACACACTTGACTCTTGTTATCAAGTGTATTAAAAAAGGTAAAGTGTATAGGAAATGTCATTTTCCAATTTTTGTCGTAGTAAAAAACTACAGATAAAATACGGATTTTTTTAAAATAGGGAATAACATCTTACATAATGATGTTTAAAATTACATAACCAAAATTTTTGTATTTAAAATAGGGACTTCAGAAACATTTGCGAAGTAAGATCACAAAATAATAGAAATGAGAAAATACAGGTGATGGTGCCCTGAAGGTAAAGAAAACTATAAAAAAAACATACTTTTTGAGATAGTAGGGGGTGAACAAGTCTTTTAAAGGATCAAGTGTGTCGGACTTCCCCATCTTTACTCTTTGATTAATATGATACAGTTTTTTTTCTTTTGGCAAATAGACTCAAAAGTAGAGATGGGCACGTGAGCAGAATTTTTCGTGATTCACATAAATAAAGCGTGATAACTCGTGAATGAAATCTTAATTTACTTACATGAACGTGCGTGAGTGTGAGTGAAAACAATTTCTGCGTGAATGTGCGTGAGTCTAATTTTTACGTGAGTGAGACTGCTTGAGTCGAATTTAACCAAATTTTTTCGGCTTTTGATCAATATGTCCCTTATTTATTATGCTCATTATCTATTTTTGAATTTTTAAAAGAAAATAAATACCAAAATTGCATATTTACAGCAATTTCTAGTTAAAAATTAATAATTTCTCCTAATTTTGGCATTTTAATTTTTCCAGTAAGATTTTATTTCGTGAATTTGTATGATTCACGTGAATCATGCGTGATTGTGAGTAAAATCCAAATTTGCTCATGTGAAGGTGAGTGAGTGGGAGTAGAAAATAAAAGTTCGTGGGTGATTGTACGTGATTGAAATTTTTCTTTCGTGAGCGAGAGTGAGTGTGAGTCAAAATCCACTCTACTCAAAAGTTTTAATAAACAAAAATATCTAAATGCAATTATTTTTATTAATTTTTTTAGAGTTAAATAAAATGAAAAATTAAAACAAAATAAATAATAAGGTGGTTTAGATTTGGGGATAATGTGGTAAATAATATAAATCTTAACACTATTCTTCTACTGCATTATTACTATATTTAATTACATAATTTTCATGTTTTGGAATTTAAACGAATTGTGTATTTTTATATTAGTTGTAGCTAACTTTAAAATTTTATGGCCACATTGGTGATTTGCCTTCCAGAGTCTATTAGAAATGATGTATCGTAACCCCGATGCATCAAATTATTCTTATTTTGTTGTACTGTGTAATAATACAAAATATCTAGTGTTTGTTCCCTCCTTTAGATAGGGATTATTCATTTTGTCGTTCATATGACATGCATTAGTGGACTATTCGAAAGGATATTAAAATTCTTCCAAGATACTGTTTTTTTTCTGCAAAATTCTACATTTTCTTTCTATCTTAAAAAATCATATTTTTGACAATAATTTTAGTAGGAGAGATCTCAAAGTGTTGTTTTAAAATGCATATAAGTTCCATTTTTCTCCATAACTAAAAGCAGTTTTGTCTTAGTTTTTAGCTTTTTTCCTTGCGATAAAATATTTTCCTATTTATAATCCTTAAATTGTTATAAAAATTTTAAAAATCACAAAAATTTCCACATTCATTGAAAAGCTAGGTTCTTCATAAGGCCAAAGTTATTTTTAAATGGTCCTGTCTATTAAATTAATACGAAAAAACTTCCTCCTCAATTTTGAAAGAATTCCAGAGCAGGTGAAAAATCATTTTTGGTCTTTATGGAGGTAAATAGCTTTTTCGCAAAAATTACGAACAAGGCTTTTAGAACTTTCCGAAACTGTTTTTATTTAGAAAAAAAAAAACAAACAGAAAGCATAGCTTTTAGTTTTAAATAATTTACGCTGCGGATTGCTTTCGGGAAAGGATCAAAGTAGTAAGTTTCAAGATTTTTGGCAATTGTTTTAAGTTTTATAAAGAAAATTTCTATATATAGCAATACAAAATTATAATTTACAAAAACCGGAAAACCGATTATTATAAATACGGGTTGAATTAAAAAAACTGAAAACCGGTTTTTTTAAAATGGCGGTTTTTAGAAGTATTCGAAGCCGGATTTTCAAGAAGGTCGAATACTTGACAACTCTATCTGCGACTTTGTTTTGAAAATTCGACATTTTGTGCTACCTTTTCGAAATTATCAGCGATAATTCTCTCAAACTCTGTTAATGTCTCTCATCTTTTTTTTGTACAATAGTTACGTGTATTTTGCATAGCCTAACATAATTATTAATCTTCGCAAGATTAATTTTTAATCTTCGCAAGATTAATTTTTAATCCTCGCAAGATTAATTCTATGAATATGCGAATACACATCGACTACCGTGTTACACTGTGTGTGTGATTTAATCTTTAACATAAGTACATGTTTAACATCTTGCTGTTCTCCAGAAATAATTAGAAGCAGAAAAAAGTTTAAAAAGAAACGTATAAAAATACGCACAGAAAAGTAAAACAACAAACATTTTTTTTAATTATGGAAATGTTGAATTCACAGCCTAAACAATTTGGAATGACCTCACCGATTAGTTTGGATGGTCCTCGTCCAGAAGAAATACAAAAAACCGAAGAACTACATAAGACATTGCAACTCTTTAGCATATTCGAAACAGAGGAGGAATTAAATCATCGTACAGCAATTATGGCCAAACTAAATACTCTTTTTAAAGAATGGGTTAAAGAGATTGCGGTAGCAAAGGATATGCGCGAAGCAGCTGCTCAGAAATTAGGTGGTAAAATATATACATTTGGTTCATATCGATTGGGTGTACATCATAAGGGAGCTGATATTGACGCATTGTGCGTTGCGCCACGCATTATAGAACGTGTTGATTATTTTACATCATTTTTTAAATTATTGAAAAAACAACCAGAAGTAACAGAATGTCGTTCCATAGAGTCGGCTTTCGTACCGGTTATAAAAATGAATTTTAATGGTATCGAAGTTGATTTATTATTTGCTCGTTTAGATCTTAAAGAGATACCAGATGATCTTGATTTACAGAATGATAGCCTACTGAATAATTTAGATATATGGTCGGTTCGTAGTTTAAACGGTTGTCGTGTAACAGATGAAATACTCTCATTAGTACCTAATGTAGAAAATTTTTGCTCAACATTGCGTTGTATAAAATTATGGGCTAAAAGTGAGTAGAAATCTATAATAAATTAATATTGAATCTAAAACTATTTACCCCTCAATTCATAAACGCTTTGTAAAGATATAGGAGGTTTACAAAACGAAATTTTCATACAAAATTTGTTCAATAAACCTCCTATAATTTTACAAAGCGTTTATTAATTTAGGGATTATTTTTTAATATTTCAATCTGATAATAATATATGTATAGAACAACTTTCCAATAGAACAAATTGTCTAAATTTGTGTTAACTTTTTCCTTTTTACAGAACGTGGCATCTATTCCAATTCACTGGGTTACTTTGGAGGTGTTACATGGACTATGCTAGTGGCTCGTACCTGTCAATTATATCCAAATGCTACAGTTTCGACATTGGTACATAAATTCTTTTTGATATTCTCACATTGGGAGTGGCCACGTCCGATATTGTTAAAACGTATAGATAATAATTATTTAAATCTTCGTCATCATTTAATGCCGATTATAACACCAGCTTATCCACAGCAAAATTCCACTTTCAATGTAACAAAATCCACAAAGAAAGTTATATTAATGGAAATTAATCATGGGAAGACTGCAATGGATGAAATAATATTACGTAAAGCTTCTTGGGATCGACTGTTTGAGGCTCCCAGTTTCTTCTACAGGTAACTTACAATATAAAGAATATTAAAATCAAATTGCATTCCGAAAATAACAAAAAAAATCTTTCTTTTTTTAGATATCATCATTTTATTGTTTTATTAGTTAACTCACAAGCTGCCGATGATCACTTGGCATTGTGCGGCTTAGTTGAATCTAAAATACGTTTTCTTATTGGCATTTTAGAACGTAATCAAAACATTTCTTTGGCTCATGTTAATCCCAAATGTTTTGATAACAAAAAAGGAGGCAATAACAATATATCAAGTTCTGCCACCGGCCAACCAACACTTTCCAGTTCACCTTATTGCTCGATGTGGTTTATTGGTTTAGAATTTCAACATACCGATAATGTTAAACTAGATCTTACAGGAAATATGCGGGATTTTACAGAAATTGTTATAAAACATGGAGTAAGTATGAATAATTTTATATACATACATATATTTCTTTAAATTTTACATATGTTTTCCGAAATTTTAATTATACCAAGGACCGAAAATACTTTTAACTTAAAAAAATACCATTCATCAAAAAAAGTTTTTATTCAAATTTAAAGCACCGTAAATTGTTTTTTCAATTGAAAACATTTCACTCGAACTTAAAAGGCCTCAAGAGTTAATTTAAATTCTGAAAATGAATAATTTTTTTATTTTATTAGAAATATTCAATCAGAATAAATACAGATTGTCACTTTTTCACAGGGAAAATAAAAGTATTTTTATGTATTTTTTTTTTGTTTATTAAACTCCCTACTCGGTCACCATTTATTAAATTTTCCATTAATTTTTTTCAGATCAAAATGTTTGAAAAAGGCATGTCCCTAGAGGCCCGATATATTAAACGTAAACAGTTGTCACAGTATTTGGATGGTGATTTTATGAAACGTGAACGCAGATCTATTGATAATAATAATAATGAAATTACAGCAAACAAATACCGGCTCTAATGGCAGTTCCGGCAAAAGATCACCAGTTAGTGAATCGGTGAGTAAAGACTTGAAAACACATTTTTGGACAGTAAAACAAATAAGGATTTTTTTATTTTATTTTTTTAGATGGAAGAAAATTCAAATGCATCAGGTGATGCTAGCGAAGGTGCCACCACACCAACAGCACCCACTTTGCAACAACAAATTCTACCAACAATTAAGACAGCTGCAATTAAGACAAGCCAAAAGTGGAGGTAATAAGCCACATGTGTAGTAAAATCGGCAAAAAAATATTGTTGACTAAACAAAATTTTAATCAGGAGGTTGCTAGCAGACGAACTGCTAATGTCAGCAAAAGTTCTACCAGAAAATTGGTAAATTCAGCAAAAGATGTGCAAACACTTAGTCGATTTCAAATGAAAAAAATCTTTTCTAAAATTTTGCGTAACATTAGAAGACTGAAAAAAAATCAAAATATTTGTAAAGAAATTATACTATAGTTAATTTATATATTTGCTGAAATTTAAAAATTGTAATTCTATAAATTGTAAATCTTTATGAAATTATTTACAAAACTTTGTAAAACATTGTCGACATGATTTAATTAAAATCTACAAACATATAAAAATAATTATGAATTAAAAAACAAAACAAAATTGTGTGTCATTTACTTATATCCTTATAGTTAGAATTCTGTAGATAAGTCTTTAAAACACAAAAAAGGAAATAACAAAACATCGCTTTTATATCACTAGAATAGTAAAACTCGCTTAAGACGAACTCCGAGGGACCAGAAAATTAGTTTGCTATAAGCGATGTTCGTATTTACCGAAGCAAGACTTGTTTAAAATTTTTATTATCCACAAAATCTTTAAAATTCCTAAAAACAATTTCAAAAATTGTGCAATGCTTTCATTTGATTTCTTAAATAAATAGTTTGCAATAGATTTACAAAAAATGTCTGTGTTTTCGGTTTAAAACTTGGCAAACGCAAAGAAAATTATAAAATAATTGCCAAATTTTGGAAAAGTTCCTATTAAAAATCGAAAATTATATGGAAATTTGTTTGTGGAAACAGTTCGCTTTAACCGAGGGTTCGTCTTAAACGAGTTCGTATTAGCAGATGTTTTTTATATTGAAATTGTTCCCAAAACGCCGGGACTTACAAATTAGTTCATATTAACCGAGAATTCGTCTTATCCGAGTTCGTATTAAACGAGTTTGACTGTATTTAAAAAGCAAAAAGGAACACAAACAAAATCCCAATATGTGTATCAGCACAATTTTGGTAGCAAAGTAAATTAGTTTGTAATTTAACTTAACAAATATTTCTAGAAATTCTAAAAACGTCGTCCCCTGACGATTTCCTTATGCAAGAATTAAATACGGATAGGGCATGTCACAATTTGTCAAATAAGTTTTGGGATTTTAGCATATTTAATTCCTTTAATGCAATTAATTTATTTCCCGAAAAAATAAATTGCAAGAAAAGTAAAACATTAGATCAAAATTTGTTTATTGCTGAAAAAATATAAGAAAAACTTTTGCTGAAGACTAGAGCCCTTGATAAGAGTTTGCTGTTTGGTTTTGATCGATGCCAAAACCGCGGTTTTCCAAGCCTCAAAACCCTAAACCGAAAACTGACAAAAATAATTTGGTTTTTAATAAATAGTTTAACCAATTAAAACAATTAAATTGCATATTATAGAATCTTAAATATCGAAAAGGGCTCAGCTACTATTTTACAAAAGTTTGTATTTAATTGTAATGAACATTTTCTCCATTAAATATTACTTTAAAGAATTTTTTATTTTTGTTATTAGGGATAACGTAAACAGAGGCTTATAAATTTTGAAAAAAATTGCACCAAAACGTCAAATGTTTTAAGTGACATTGAATTTCACATATTCAGTCGAAATTGTCGCCGTGTATTTTTCAAAAAGTCTCATTTCGTAATCTGCAAAATTTATGAAAATTTAACTCCAACAACCTAGGCCCCTAACGATTTCCTTAGGGATGAATGAAATCAGGATAGGGATATGCCTTCAACAGATTATTTTTTACAATTTGTCAAAGAAGTTTGGGGGTTTTAACACATTTAATTCCTTTAACTTTATATTGTTTTACACAAATTACTTAAATTTAAACAAATTGCTAAAATTTGCCGAAAAAAATATAAAATTTTAATTTATAACAGTTTTCCACATTATTTTCTTCTCCCGCAAAGGATTCGAAACGGCGTTATTGCCTTTATTCGAGTGAGAAATTCATTTATACTTTATAATTATTATAAAACAGTTATATTAATTTCACTAGAAAACCGAAAACTAACCGAAACCGCGGTTTTCAAATTTATCGGTTTTAAGCAAACTCTACACTCTATATAAAAGGTTTTAATAATTTTCCCACAAACTTTTTTTTTTTGAGTGTAATACAGAGTTTATCTCTAGATAGCTACAAGCAGTTTAAGTTTGGAGTAGGTTGAACAATTTCGTTTTTGTTCAATATTGGGCTCAAAAGTAGTCATTAAGCGAAAATAAGAAAATTTTCACCGCTGTTGTGCCTTCCAAAACTTTTTAGAGTGGATTTGTAAAATCACACAAAATTAAAAATGTCGGAAATTTGCTGCTGGAATAGATTTTTATATATTAACGATGTTATCCAAAAAACTTCTTAATTAAGCTTTAAAACATGAATTTGCTAAAGTATTCATTGTCTCTATTAACAGCCGAATGCATAAAGTCTCTAAACAGTTTAATTAAACGTTTTTATGCTAATATGACAAAAAAAAGTATTCATAATTCATTTAATAACGAACAATTTAACAATCTGTTAAAGTAGGGTCAAGCATAAAATAAGTGTTTCATAGCCTCTGCTTGAAATCAGTTTGCATTTATTTAAAGACTTTCTCAGGGAATGGGTAGATCCAGCATTTTGAGTCAAACAAATCAAAAAATCTTGAACAATTACACCATTTGAGCCTTTTTTATTAAAGTTTCTCAAATTGATGTACAAATAAAATAAAAACATTAAATTAAATAAATTAGTGATGTGGATTTAATCAAAACATATTCGTCATTCGAATGCTTTCAGTATTCGTAGAGTTAAACCGTCTTTAAAATATTATTTATCCACTATTACTTTTTGGTTATATACAAATAATTTTTTTTTGTCATATTAAATTTATGAATCACTAACAATTAGGGAATCCAAAATCCCGCACTTTTTGATTTCCCGGGACATAAATTAGAAAATATTTTATAGTAATTTAAAAATTTTTATTAACAAAATGTCTTAAAGACCTCAAATTTTCATGATCGTGAAAAAGTTTAGGTGGTTTTTCTTGGAATTTTCGAAAGAATTAATTTTATACTAGAAATAATATAAGTCTAATTATATACATATGTATTTTTAAAAATTGAATAAACTACCTAAAACTAATTTTTAGACTAAAACACTTGTCCGTAAAAAAACTAAATAAAAAATTAATATAGAAAATACCCAGCAAAAAAATAGATGCCGAAGCAGTAGAAAAAGCACTGCAATTGATGATCTAGAAGTATCTTTTTTTTAACATAAACACTAATGATTTTAACATTGAGTTGTTATTAGGGAATGCATCCCAGGATTTCCCGTCCCGGCATTCCCGGGAAATTAAGCATTTTTCAATTGCCGCATTCCCGGGAATTTGGACCGGGAATCCCGAGATTTCACAAAATACAATTTAAAATAAAAAAGTTAATTGTTTCAAATTTTCATATGCATAACAAATTTAAAAATTTTGAAAATAGAAAAATGCTACATTAATTTGTATATTTGATCGAACCTTTTAAGTATCTTTTAGCGCCTGTTTTAAGCAAACAGAATTCGAGAAGTCGCTTAATTTTTTAAAGAAAAACAATCAAATAGTTCATGTATAAAAATTTTTGAATCGCACTTGTGCTATACAGAAGTAAAGAAATATTCATTTATAATTTTAAAAATGTTTCGAATTTGCTAAAATTGATTTCTATAATTAATTTTTACGGACAACTTTTTTATTCTAAAATTTGTTTTAATTTATACAATTTTTAAAAATATATAATTGGATTTTTATAATTTCAATTATAAAAAAAAATAATTCTTTGCCATTGAAAACACCATTTGCAATTTTAAGAAAAATTATCCACGGCCTTAGCTTTTTCACTACAATGAAAATGTAACATTTTCTTTTTAAAATTTTGAAAATTGTTATTAAAAAATGTATAATTTACTTCTCTAGCGGGATCCTGGGAATTCAGAATAAATTTCCCGCTTTCCCGGGAAATTAAAAAGTGCGGGATTTTGCATTCCCTAGTTGTCATAGGAGAGGAGTACTCCCACTTCAACATTCCTTTAGTACTTTTTGAACGAGTGCAAAAGAAGCTCTTTTTCACCAATTAAAAGTTTAAAAAAAATGTAAAAACATGTAGATATTTCCTCAAATTTCGCTAATGCACATGTGTGGGTGGACATTAGGGTAAATCTTCGTTATATGGACAAAAAAAAAATGGCGACCTGTGGAGTTAACAGACTTATTTGGACAACTTTCACCAAATTCCACAAGAAACAACGCATTGTTTTGATATACTTCCAGGAAAAATCGAAAACTTTTAAAATTTTCACTTTTGACCTTCTTAGATGAAGGGTTAACGTTGTCGGAGTTTTACAAAATTTTCGGAAAACAATCTCTTGTAACATACTTAAAGAAATCGGAAGTGATTTCGTTACAGTTAGCTAAAAACACAAAAATTAATACTATTATCTAAATTATTGGCCAAAATCACACTTTTCTCTAAAATTTTCAAATTTAAATCGCCGTCACTGTTGAGTTAAAACTGGGATATGTGTAATTTTCAGTAGAATTATTCCCTAAGGTGTATTTAATAAACTCCAATGCGTTGACCATTTCTTTTTATATTATAGTGTTTGTTGAAATAAAACACAACTTGGTTTTGTTAGTCACTGAATCGACTATTATAAAAACTGTTTTTTTTCGTCTAAAAATGGTTTCTTATACACTAGTTAAATTTTATTGTATTGAGGGACCTTCAAAAGTACACTCAGTAACCTAATGACTATCCTACAATATATTTTGTTGCATTCTACGGCACATGCCAAAAGAGTGTCAATATAGTTCTATACTTATTTACTATGTCACTCTTTCTGTATTCCCAACGAATCAGATCAGTTTACTTAAGTGATATACTTTTAGTTTATTTTGAATTTAAAGAGTCATTTCTCTCAAGTAACAAAACTGATATTGACTTGCTCCCTCTTTCGTTTGGAGTTACCGCACATGCAACCAAATACCTTGTATCCATATGTGTACACTTACATTTAGTATTATGCATACACTACACTATTTTGTTGAACAAAATTTAAAAAAACTCAAAACTAGAGTTTTGAAATTTTATAAAGAAAAACTTCTCATCTTTGGCCCTACCTGGGACTAGATTATAATAACCCAAGAGAGACAAAAATTTATATATAAAAACTTGTGGATCTTAGGAATGAAACTACCGTATTTTTGAAAAAATATTTTATTTTTTACGATTTTCATAATTTAAGTCTGGCTGATTAGGCCTCCGCAACCGAGTTGGGGCTGCCAACAGCCTCTGGGCAGGCTAGCCATTACGCGGCTGGAGTTTTGGAGCTGAGTTTCACCCTTCAATGGTCTGAGGAAATTTCAATTACTTAAATATTTTCCAACCGATTTTGGACTTTTATATATTACCGGAACAGTAATTCAGTCTTGATTATGATTCTATTTACATTTTCCAAAAATACAGTTATTTGAAAGCCAGTATTTTCAAAAAATTCAAAAAAAAAGTGATAGGTTCTTTTGCTTCAGTCCTGTGACTGGTTGTTTTGCGTCGGTCCTGTGACACGTCACAAGGGGCAATTGACCCTCTCCTAGGACAAGCACATGTTAAAGTTACCGGTCCTTTTCATATAAAAGAACCGGTCCCAGGGCCGGTCACGTGACGTGTCCTGTGACCGGGTCCTTTTCCCACAGGGTACTTTTAGAGTATTTTTGTTTTTTCTTTTCTTTGTTGTTTCAAATATGAAGTAAATTATAAAATAATTATACCAAAAACTAATGAAATTGACAGGTTGGTTATGTTTGGATTTGTTAAATGACTTAAACTAATAAAAAATAATAAGGCAGTTCACAAGGGGTGTGCTATTTGTTGGATCGTGTCGTCGTCGTAACAAAAAACAGAGATGTTAAAATTTAAATTGATTCATTGATTGATATCATTTTTACTTATGTTTAGTGACCTATATTTGAGTGTGCTAACAGATAGAAAACCCAATAGAAAATCGTTAAAATCAAACAACAATTTTAACAAAACATTACAAACTTATAAAATAATTATAAAATTATACGACACACAAAATTATATAAAAAAATCAAAAATAAAATATGTGTATAAAATAATAATTAAAATAATATATTTAAGTATTAACACTATTAATCCCTGATACAGTTTTGAGTTATTTAAGATTTGGTATCACTATGTTTTAACTTTTTGTTTTGTTTAACAATTGGTATGTCTAGTTTTTTTTTGTTAATTTTAAAATAAAAATGGCAATTTTAAAAAGGAAAGGAATTCTTTAAGTTCTGTACTTTTTTTAAGAGAAATAATGCAATGAAAGTTTTAATATTTCGTAGGTTATGTTAGAGTTAACAAATTTATTTTTGCCCAATTTTTTGGTAAATTTCTTTCTTTAATAAAAAAAAGTGTTGTTAAACCAAGAAAATTTATTATCCGGAATCCCGGGATTTTCAAATATCAATCCCGATTGGCTTCCCTAATATATATATACTAGAGGCGTTCTTATTAGTATGATTTTTGTTCCTTTATACTAAAAAATTAAATAAGTAAAATTTGGAGCGAATCCGATCACTTTTAGTGGACCCGGAAACGACTTCAATATACCTCTATACAAATAAATAGAACAAAATTACAGTTTTGAATAATTTTTTCGAAAAATGTTTTTTTTATTAATTTGAATACATGTTGCAAAAATCAAATTGGAATAGATAATTAGTTTCTGGATCCATATTTCTTCAAACTAAGGATATAATAATATTAGATGAGATTTTTTTATACGATAGATATTTTTGTCGACAAGCCTCAACAAGCTGAAGTAACAATTGTTTTTTCTTTTCATCATTGGTTAATATTCTGTTAAGGTCTTATATGAATATAACGCCTCTGTCAGCAGTATCATTTACAACAAATTCAAAATCTAGAAATTCCAGGGATAAACTAAACCGACTTAAGGAATACTTTGTTTTCTCTGATACAAAAATCACATAATGAGTTTTTTGATTTTTGAAAGTCTATTAAATTCGAATAGTATCGACCATTTTTTAATTTTACAATTGGTTCTTTTAATTTAAGTTTTTCAACCATTTTACGTTTTTCTTTAAAACTTACATATATTTGAATCCAAAAAGTCTAGAGCTATTGTTTCCTCAGAAATATACCATAAATTGTTGCTCATTTTTTCATCAAACAAAAAATTCAAAGAATTAATTCAATTGCAATAGTTCTTTTAATAAATCACATCAATTAATTCACTCGTGAACGCGTTAAATTTTATAAATCGAATGGAAAAAAGTGAATTAATTCCTTCTGAATTAATTCCTTCTGAATTAATTCCTTCTGAATTAATTCACCACTGAATTCGTTCAATTAAATTAGCTTTAAGTTATCATGAAAATTTTACTTAATAAAGTTAATTTGAATTAAAAAAAAAAAAAATTCATTTTCATTCAGTGAATTCAAAAAAATAAAATTACGTTCAGTGAACTAAAAGAAAAATACATTCACTGAATTAAAAAAAAAAATACGTTCACGTAATATACGTAAATAAATGCTTTCTTCTACTGAACGGCAGAAAACAGGCTTAGAGTTCAGTGAACGTATTTTTTTTTTGTTTCAATTCAGTGACCGTATTTTTTTTCTTAATTCACTGAACGTAATTTTATTTTTTTTAATTCACTGAACGAAAATGAAACTGAATGAATTCAGTGGTGAAATAATTCAGTAAGGAATTAACTGATTTAATAGAAAGACTATATCAATTGAATAAATTCGCAACAAGATAAATCGAACGAACACAAATATGAATTAATTCCATTCAATATTTGATGCTTTGTGAATTAGTTCATCGAATTTTTAATTCAGAATAGAAAAATTTAATTAAAGAATTAATTCTTCAAAGGTCTGGTTGACAACACTATCTTCTTCAGTCCACTCCGTGTTCTAACGATTAAAGAGGTTGGTGCTTCTTCCGCAGTCAATGATATTTTGGACTTCCTAATTATAAGATATATTATTTTTTAGTAGGGTAGAGTGGACCACATTTTTGTCTCGCCGAAAAAAATACCCACGAATATCTTTTTGAATTTTTTAAAATGCCCGAGTAAAAAAATGATCTGGCGCCCCATGTCCCACCTTACCCCATTCTACCCTACATAATATTGAATAATGTAAAGAGAAGAAAATTAAAATAAATTTTTCTTTCAATATTTTTTTGAAGAAAATAATGAAAAACTGTGATTAAAAAGTGACAAATGTATAAAAACAGATAGCTTGCCCATATTCACTCGTTCAATATTTCAAGTCGCTTCCGGGTCCACTTAAAATTAACGGATTTGCTCCAAATTTGATTTATTTATTTTTTTAATATAAAGGAACAAGAATCTGGCCTATTTCAAAATAGGAACCCCCTAATATATATATTATTTTTTTTTTTTTGTTTAAAGTAATTTGAAAATCTTTTTGATTCTTTTATTTTAACCATTTTGGTTTAAATTTTTAAACACTTTTATTAATTCAAATTTGATTTTTTTTTAATTTTTTAAAATTTTAATATTTAAAACTTGTCAAGTCAAAATTTTTTATATAAAAAGCTGTTTTGAACAGAAAAATTAAAAAAAAAATAAGGTAAATATAATTACAATTAACATAATGAGTATAAAATATTAATGTAATTTTTTTTACTTTGAGGATCTTTGTTCTCTTGTAATAACTTTTATAAAACTTTGTTTTAGAAGCGAGACACTCTTCGTTCTTAAGATTCTCTTCTACTTTGTTTTGCTCTTTGCAATATTTTGCAATTGAAATTGGTGTTGTTGCTGTATATGTTCCTGATACTATTGCATTGTTAAATTTTATTGTTCTTCTTCATCCATTTCATTAGCATCATATGCATCTATTTCTTGTTCTAAGATAGCGCCATCATCTATAGCCACATTATCAAGGTGTTGTAATAGTGGCGAAGGGGTAGAGATGGTTGCAGAACTTAAAGAAATTGTTTCATTAAAATGAGACGCTGGTGTCAAAATTATTTGCGAGGTAAATGTAGGAATAATGTTTTGTTCATTATTAAGCGTGTTAATTGAGTTATCTTTGGATTGATCAATTTGGCCCACCGTAGTTGTGGTATTCTTAGCTCTTACGGATTTTTCGCTTAACTTGCGGGGACGATTGTGTGTCTCTAAATGTCTTCGCAACTGATCTTTGCGACAAAACCTCTTATCACAAATATCACAACAATGTGGTTTGTTGCCCGTATGTATGGCTTCAATATGACGTCGTAGATCAGTTTTATGATGAAATTGTTTAGGGCATATATTACATTTATGGGCCTTATCGATGGTTTTGTGTTGTAGAACATGGATATCATAGACCTCTTGGGTTTGATAACGTTTGCCACATTCAGAACAACGATATGGATACTCACCGGAGTGATAACTTTTGTTGTGCTGTGTTAAATAACAGATTTTAGTGAATTCCTTGTTACAGGGTAAACATTTTATGCGAACACTGGGTAATATTTCGCTATTGGGACGATTGTGTGTCTCCAAATGTTTTCGCAAATTATCTTTGCGACAAAAACTCTTCTCACAAATATCACAGCAATGTTGTTTGTTGTCCGTATGTATGGCTTCATGACGTAGTAGAGAAGTTTTATGATGAAATTGTTTAGGGCATATATTACATTTATGGGCCTTATCGATGGTATTGTGTATAAGAACATGGTTGTAATAGACCTCTTGGGTCTGATAACATGTGCCACATTTTGAACAACGATATGGATAGTCACCGGAGTGAAAAATTTTGTTGTGCCGTGTTAAGTAACAGATTTTGGCGAATTCCTTGTTACAGAGTAAACATTTTATGTGGCCACTGGGTAATATTTCGCTATTGGCTCCTATCGAACTGGAAGTACTAGGATTTCGTTTACGTTTATTGGCGGTCGCAGTGGACTGCCTAAATTTCACATTCGTCTGTCCTAGCTGAGCCTCCTGTTTGTCGAAAATTTCTTGTATTGGTTTTTCTTCTTCAGGATTGTAGTTACTGTCGATTTCATATTCTGAATTTGTGTTGGTAGAGTTGGTTGATGATGAGGTTAATGTGGAAGGATTAGCCATAGATTGAGATACGATTAGGGTGTCGATCTGTTCCTGATTGTTATGCTCAGGCAAAATCTCCTCCTGAGGTACTAAATCTCCTCTTGGGGGCGATCCTTCAGTTTTAATATATTCATGTATACATGTAGTGGGTTCCGGGGATGCGGTAGATATTACATTTACCAAATTCTCATCACTAGTCTGTAAAAGTTGTTGCTGTTCCACGGGGGCTGGCAGCTCCGTGGTGATGAGATGCGGCTGCAGCTGCTGCATGTTGATAGCCAAAGGCAGCATGTTGATGTAGGGATGGTGCTCCATTATACTGTGATGATGCTGCTGCGGCGGTGACGGCATTTGTGGGAGGGTATAAATGCCCTGCGCCAATATTTGGTGCTGCTGCTGTTGCACTTGCTCCTGGTATTGTTGGTGGGAGATAATATGGGGTGAGTGGACTGACGTGTTGCTGTGAGTGCTGCTGGGGGTGGTGCTGTGACTCTCCATGTCCGCTTGCTGTTTATGGTAGTCCAGTTGATAATGCAGTTTAAGCTGAGATTGCGGAAGAGGCTGAATGTGGTGGAGTACCGCATTGTGATCCCCCTCCTGCTGCGCTAGATTCTCCTCACCCTGCAGCGATTCCATATGCAAGCTGCGCTCCTGGAAGTCCCGCTGCTGATTCTCCTGCTCCATCTGCAATTTCGAGAGGCGGCCCAACTCTGCCACCTGCTCCTCTACTAGAACCTGGTACTGTTGCGGATCCGGATTCTCCTTGTTTACCGCCTCCATGTATTCGGTATTTATTATATGTATTGTATTATTTATAGGACAATTAAAACAAAATTTTGTTTAGATAAAAACATGCATTTATAAAAATTGTTATAGTTTTGTTTATAAAAATTGTTTGGATATCGGTTTCTTTAAATATTTGAATTTCAATTGCACTATTATGCTCTCACTTTCTTGATGACAATTCACTGGGATAGTGTTTTTTTTAATATAACTTTTTTTGTATAATTCTGAACTCAATGTCCTGTTTGAATGACCAAACCACCAAGTAAAACACAGAATATATATAAAAATTTAAACACACACACACAAATAAAAAAAAACAACAACAATGAATACCACTACAACAACGACCACTGCTAATCTGGCAACGTTAGCAGCGACGATGACGACAATAACGAAGTAGATGATGATCAGTGATGCCAACAAATTTTTAAAGTAAATGGCTAGATCAGACACAAAAATCGCTAGAAAATGACTAGATTTATAAACAGTGCAGGATTTTAGCGATTTCATCGCGAGATTGTTGAAAAATGGAGTTTTTTACTCAAAAATTTTTTTAATATGTTCATATAAAGTGTTCTAAACTTTTAAATAATGAAAAATGTTACGATTAAGCTTTAAATAGTAAATCCCGCTTGTCATTGCATTAGTATTAGTAGTATTTAAAATACTTAATAGAGGGCGTTGTGCGGTGAAAAACTACATACCCATATTTTATTGAAATTTGCATTTTTTATAAAGTTTTTTTACTAAAATCGTTTAAGAAGTTGTTTTTTTATAATAAAGCAATATCAATATCCGAATTTTACAATATTTTTCAACATAAAAACTATTTTTAGAAATTATATTACGTCTAATTGGCTAGTAGCTACAGGACAATTTTTTCCGCTAGGGGCGAAATAAAATCGCTAGATCTGACGAGAAAATCGCCGTTATGGCAACACTGTTTTTAACGGATACAAACTAAAGTCTAATTCTAAAATATGCAATCGCTGAAAAATATTCAAGGTTAAGACAATTAATAATATGAAGTAGTTGTTGGGATTTAGTTAAATTGATGCAACTTAAAGCCTTAGAATATCCTTAAGTTATTGCGAAATGAAAAACTAACGGTAAGCCCTTTGTAACAGCGTTTAAATATTATTAAAATTTTATGAGACGGATTAAGCAAATCCTTTGTATTTGGTCCAATTTCTACCTGTCAAATATAATTTGGTTTACAGTTAGTGGTGTTAAATTAAGTCATCACCGAAGTTTAACATTAGTATATTTCAATTTAGTTAGGTGTTAACAATAAAATAATATTTGTAACAGAGTTGAAATTTTATTATTATTGTATGAGATGGATTAAGCAAATCCTTTTATTTTATCCTTTAGCAGGTGTGTGTGTGAATTTTTTTCCAATTTCCATTATATGTACCTGTCAAAAAATTGCAGGGTTGACCGGCAATACCGCTATAATACAGTTATCGATTCAAAACCCTTTCAACTGACTACTGTTACCCCTAAAATACCGTTACCGAAATAACTGAAATACCGTTATCCTTAAAATACCGATACCGAAATAAATGAAATATCGATACCCTTAAAATACCGTTACCGAAATAAATGAAATACCGCTACCGTTATTTTCAGTTTTCTGGTTTGGTAATTGCACGTGTTTATTAAGTATTTTTCGTACTTTAAGTTGGTAAACTGGTTATGTTTTTGATCTCGTTTGTTTTTTGTAAAGAAAATTGCGGGATGAATCGAAATAACTGACTACCGTTATTCTTAAAATACCGCTACAGAGATATAACTTAAATAATAATCAAAAAATCGTTATCCTTAAAATACCGTTACCGAAATAATTAAAAAACCGTTATCCTTAAAATACCTATACCGAAATAAATGAAATAGCGTTACCCTTAAAATACCGTTATCCAAATAATCTGAAATAGCGTTACCCTTACCGATAACCGCACCGTTTCGGTTACTATCCATGAAAAATTGACAATAAGTAATTTGGTTTACAGCTAGTGAGTGTTAAATTATCCTAAATCATAACCATAGATACCCGAGTAAAAAAAATTATATATAATCATATGTGGCATATATTACAATATATAATTAGACATGTGGTTATGTATATCCATATATAATTATATATGACGTTTTTTTCAGAAAAATTTTCCTTATATTATGCCATATATAATTTCATCTAATTAGATATCGGCCTTCATAATATTAGATATGGCATATATAATTATATATTACATAAAATGGTTGATCTTATTGCATATATAGTTATATATATTACTATATCTTAATATATATGGTGGCATTTTAGCAATATATAATTATATATGGTATCATTTAAACAATATATAATTATACATGGTGACAGTTAAACTAGATATTATCATATATGGTGCCATTTAAACAATATATGGTCATATATGGTACCTCATAAACCAAATCTTTAATTCAGTTCCAGATATGATAATATATGGTACTATATATAGTGCGATATATATTCATATATGGTGTTATTTAAGCTATATATTATCATATAAGGTGCCATTCAAACCATATATTATCATATATGGTGCCATTCAAACCATATATTATCATATATGGTACCATTTAAACCATATATTATCATATATGGTGCAATTTAAACAATATATGCCCATATATGGTACCTCATGAACAATATTTTTAATACAGTTCCACATATGATAATATATGCTACCATATATAGTGCCATATATAGTTATATATGGTGTTATTTAAGCAATATATTACCATATATGGTGCCATTTAAACCATATATTGTCATATATGGTGCCATTTCGACAATATATGCTCATTAGAGTGGTCCAAAAAAAAAAAAAGTTGGAATTTTCACGCTCCACAACCCTATAAATATGCCACTTTGAAAAAAAATGTGGTCTGATCAAAAAAATAACCAAAAAAGTTTTGTTTAGAGGTAGCACATCGCAATTGAAGTTTCGAGGTTGTACTTGTTCTATTATTTTTAATTAATTAAAAATAATGGAAAAAATGATAAAAATTAAATATAATTATTATGATCGCGACATATCAAATCTAATATCTCTTTAGGTGTACATTACGAATATGAAATCAAAATTGAAATCGGAGTCGCCGATTTCGCGAAATTTGAAAATTTCATACAAAAAATGATCAACTTGGATCAGAATGTTTTCTTATATTTACCAATATGAAAATTTCGTTTTTGCATTAATATATATCTGTGGAATGTCCCATTATCTGAGACAAGGTTTTTGGTAGCAATAAAATTATAGCAACCTAAATAATAGCGAAATATTAAAAAATGTCAAATTTTAAGTTAATTTGCAAGGATATCTGTTATCCTTTTTAAAACTAAAATCAGTGTTATATATAATGAAGGTCCTTGGTAAGTAAATTGCAAAAGTATAACAAATTGCATTTTTCGATAACACCGTTTACTGGTAATTAGGAAAATATCTCAAAAAACTTGAGTTTTTTTTAAATTTCAAAAACCGCGAATAATTCATAAACCACAATTTTTTTTTAAGTTTCGATTGCTGATTCATAATTTTCGTTAAAATGAAGATCAGATTTCAGAAATTTGCGCATACAAGGTAAAAACAAGTTGAATTTTTAATTACATCTTTTCGGAAAATTTCGAAAATTTGACTAAAATATGTATTTTTTGTATAAATTTAAAAAAAAAACGCGAATTACTTAAAAGTTACTTAATTTGTTTAAGTTTTGATTTCAAATTCCTTATATTTACATTAATTAAGACCAGATTAAAAAAAAAAATGTTAAATAATAGCGTACAGGTTAAGAAATAATTAAATTTAAAGTCAACCCTACTTTTTGTATAAATTACTCTAGAGATAAATTACGAATTCTTAAAAGACAACTTTTTGTGCTACCTCTAAATAACAGCGGATTTAGCTGAAACTTGTCACAGAGAGTTTTTAGACATTAAGGAATAGGGGCAACATTGTGGAGATCGCGAATTCCAACTTTCATGTTTTTTTGGACCACTCTAATGCTCATATATGGTACCTGATGAACGACATTTTTAATACAGATGCAGATATGATAATATATGCTACCATATATAGTCCCATATATATTGATATATGGTGTCATTTAAACAATATTAATATATAGACATATATGGTATCATTTAAACAATATATTGTCATATATGGCACAATTTAAACAATATATGGTCAAATTTGGTACCACATCAACATTTTGAATACAATTCCATATATGGTTTAATTTGAATAATGTAAAACTGTATGGCGTTTAAAAAATATTATCAGATATGTTACTTCATTAACAATATTTATAATACAGTGTCATATATTGTAATATATGTATATCATTCAATATATATTGATGTATGGTAATGGTACAATAATTCCAATATCAGTTGAGATACAATTTGTGGGTCCATATCAACAATTTGTTCACGTACATTTAACATATATATTTGTACATTTAAGTCATAATTTATAAACACTTTATAAAGTTAAATAGTTCCATAAACCTCGTCTAACTGTATAGAATGTTTATGAATATACGATTTAATATATAATAATTACAACTACAAATTGGTGCCATTATCTAAAATTTAATTTAATGTTAACTTATAATAAAATAAAAATGTATTTCCTAAAAATAAAAATATAGTGTTAATTAATGTTAATATACAATAGGTTTAAGTTTAACATCCCAGACAGAAAAATATAATCGTCACAATGCTGGCAAACCGTTGGCGATGGTCGGTTATGCGTTGGCAGAACGTTGCATTAACTATCTTGGCAAAAAAATAGATTTCAAAAAACATTTTTCAAAAAATTGAGAAAACTTTTTTAATATTTGCTTTTAAAAACATGAAATTTAACCCAGTCCACCAGATTGTCAGCCAAGACCTCTACACTCTAATCTAACGAGACTTGTTATAGATGTGTGATAGCTACAAATTAAATGAATGATAAAAGCATTTCGAGCTAACTTATAAGCATCGAAAAAAGGTATTCCAGATTTTATTAAATGTATTTTAGAAAATTTTAATTGTATATCACAAAATATTATTTGCACTTCAGAAACTACAATATTACGCAAATTTAATTATTTATTTATTTAGTTGTGTCCAGAAATAATGAAATCTATTTCAGAATTTCATAGCTAATAGAGAAAAATTTCTCAAATACATTTCATAATTTCGGAAATACGATTGATAATTTCTGAAATACAGTTTGATAATTTCTGAAATACAGTTGTGAATTTCGGAAATACAATTAATAATTTCTGAAACACAATTGATAAAACTGAACTTCAATTGACTAGTTCTGAAATACAATTCATAAATGTGAAAAAATAATTGATGAGTTCTGAAACACAATTGATAAAACTGAAATTCAATTGATTATTTCTGAAATACAATTGATAAATCTTAAAACAATTAATACAATTGGAAATGGTGTAGAGCGTCAAAAAGATGTAAATAAAATTATTTTATTCAAAGATTTCAATTTAATAAAAAAATAAATATATAATTTTATAAAAAAATTTATAGAAAAAAAAATTTTAATTTTATAAAAAGAAATTCATTTTGTAAAAGAAATGCATATTGAACTCGTTACCTTCTGAGTTTAAACCTTATTTTAACAAAATATTGTAATTTTTATACAATCAGTGCTCTGCCAGTCTATTATTTTTTGAACAGTTGGCAATATATGTCTGGGATCTTATTTAATCCCAAATAAATGGAGATCTTACGTAGTACCCAAATATAATGCGGCATCTAATTTTATCTGTCATTTTTATGGATACTTTTAGATGTCAATCCCCAAATATATTGCTGTTTCTAATTCGATCTGCCATTTTAATACCGAAATAAATTGCTGGATCTAATTCGATCTGCCATTTTAATACCGAAATAAATTGCTGGATCTAATTCGATCTGCCATTTTTCTGATAAATTTAGATCCAAGTTTATCCCCAAATATATTGCTGGATCTAATTTGATCTGCCATTTTTCAGATCAATTTATATCTAAGTTTATCCACAAATATATTGCTGGATCTAATTCGATGTGCCATTTTTCGGATCAAATTAGATCTAAGTTTATCCCCAAATATATAGCTAGATCTAATTCGATCTGCCACTTTTTCGGATCAAATTAGATATACGTTTATCCACAAATATATTGCCGGATCTAATTTGATCTGCCAAAATTGAGATCAAATTAGATCTAAGTTTATCCCCAAATATATAGCTGGATCTAATTGGATCCGCCATTTTTCGGATCAAATTAGATCTAAAAATATCCGTAAATATATAGCTGGATCCGCCAATTTTCGGATCAAAATAGATCTAGGTTTATCCCCAAAGATATCACTGGACCTCCCAATTTTGAGATATAACTTGATCTTAGTTTATCCCCATATATACAATGGGATCTAATACGATATGATTGGATACACCCAATTTTGAGATCTAATTGGATCAGCTAGATATTACAGCAGATCTTAAACAATATCAAATTGGATATAATTAGATATTGCGCGAGATCAATTTTTTTACTCGGGTAATTATGTTTGAAATTCGTATATTTCAATTTACTTAATTGTTAATAACACAAGATGACAAAATCTTAACTTTTAAAAATTAATAGAGTTCTGATCATCAACTCTATGTGTTTCGGATATGCTGATTACAATGTCGTACTTTATTTTTCGATCTAATGTACAGATTTTCAGCGAAATGCCTTTAAAATTTAGCGATTTTCCCTTTAGTTTTTTATATACAAAAATTGTCAAATACCATCAATATCAATTTTTTATGGTGAAGTGTATGCACAGGACCTGTATTCATATTTATGGTGAACATTTAATGAACAAAACTGGATAGTAAAACCACTGTTCGCGTTTTATATGGAGTTTTACGGTTTTTTAAGGTTTTAGCCAATTAAATCCCTGAAGGCAAAATCGACCTTGTTATGGCTTAGTAAAGAAGCAATTAAAATGAAAGTATTTTAACAAGAAAAATATATTCATCTATAGTGGCCTATAGGTTAAAATCGCGATTTTTCTAAAATTTTATATAGCAGCACAGCTTTTCTGCTCCGTACTTCCAAATAGGAGATATTATTGTATTGTAGATTAGCAATTTATTTTAAATTGATAGCTTTGACTCCCTGCCTAGTAGTTAGTATAGTTGCCTGAATTTGTTTTTAATTCATTTCTCTTTTAAACGGTGTGATGTTTCCAAATAAGTTTGGTATTTAAGAATATGCCAAGACAATTTTCTTTAGTATCCGTCCTCGAGCAGTTAAAAGGGTTCTTGCGAATCTCGACGTAAATAAGTCAACGGGTCCGGATGGTATACCAGCGCTGGTACTGAAACAGTGTTCTTCGACGCTATCGCGTCCATTGGCAACCCTCTTTAGCACGTCGTACCGCATGGGTATATTTCCATCGTGTTGGAAGGTTGCCAATGTCCAGCCAATCCCCAAAAAGGGTGCGGCTACTAACCCTGATAATTACCGCCCAATCGCAATCTGCTCTGCGCTCTCGAAGGTCATGGAGAGCATCGTTAACTACCATCTTGTTAATTATCTTGAGTCCAATTTGCTTCTTAATGATCGTCAGTATGGCTTTCGTAGAAGTCGTTCTACGGGAGACCTGATGGCGTTCCTTTCGGAGCGTTGGAGTCGGTCCATTCACAGATTTGGTGAAAGCAAAGTGGTTGCGCTGGATATTTCCAAGGCGTTTTCAGTTGAATGCAGGGGTACCACAAGGCTTTGTTCTTTCTCCTTCTCTCTTTCTTATCTTTCTGAATGACTTCCTTTGTCAGATTTCCAATCCTATCTACTCTTTTGCAGATGACAGCAATATTTGCCATTCATATTCCTTTGATTATAGGCCAAGCCATGTGGGTTGTGTCCACGCAAGACCCAATGTTGTTTGCTGACTCATAGGACCGCTGAGCCATCAATGTCATCTGTATACATGGGTGGTATCAGTATTGAGGAATCTGAAGCTCTTGATGTCCTGGGCATGAGAATACAGTGTGATGTCCGTTGGAAGAATCACATCATTCAAGTGTCGAAAGAGGCATTCAAGTGTCTTGGCTTTCTTAACCGGTGTAAGAACTACTTCACTTCTTCTGATCTCCTTACTATTTATACCACCTATATCCGGGCGAAGGTGGAATACAACTCCCACATATGAGCAGGGGCTGCAATTTTGGAGCTTTTGGACCGTGTACAAAGGAGGGCTTCGGCGCTCATTAATGACAGTAGGGTATCCAGCTCTATTGACTCATTGGAGCATCGTCGGAATGTGGGTTGTGTAACACTGTTCTATCGTTACTACCATGGGAAGTGTTCTGCTGAGATAAGTGTCCTTATCTTATCTTACATCTCATCCGTTTGTGGTTGATTGTCCAGTTAATCTTCCTTTAATTCTTCCTTCATTACATCACAAAGAATTACTCCCTTAGGAATGGGTTTTAAACAACATCTAATGCTGCAATGAATATATGCTAGTCAGAAGTTCTTTTTCATGAATGATAAGAAGTTAATATTTTGTATGGGGGTTGCATAGGAACGTGCTGGCACAGAAATCAGAGGGTTGCGGGTTCGAATCCCACCAGGTGGAAAAAAAATTTTTGGAACTTTTTTTACACAACTAATAATTTTTTGTAGTTTTTACTGTAAAATTTTTATTTTTTTCTATTTTTGTACACTCAAAAATTAATTTTTAAAACGATTTAAAATTTTTTTTTAATATTCTATTCATTTTTAATGAAATTTTATGGAAATATAAAAGTTCTAAATAAATGTGTACTTAATTCTTCAAATATTTTTTATTAAAATACGAAAAAGGTAAATATTACAATTTTGTTTGTATTTAAAAAATTGTAATTTAAAAAATCCATTTTGATCAAATTTTTACTAAATGTATTTAGAAACTAAATATAACAGAAAAAGAAAAATCCTGTAAACATTTTAGTTAGAACTAGTAAAAATAAGTTAAAAATTACCTTGCAGAAAAAACTATTTTTTTATCTACTAATATGCTGCAAATTTTTTTCGGATTTTATCAAGGTAAATTCACGCTCAAAAATTATATTTTGTACAAAAACGAAAAATGGCTAAACATTTTCTAAAAATGGCTAAAATAATGGCTAATGGCTAAATACAATTTTTTTCTGGCTAAACGTATTCAAAAATGGCTAAATCTAGCCATAAAATAGCTAAATTTGCAATGTTGTACACAAGCATCCTATATCGTAAGTACGTACACACAATGTGAGGTACACGAAATCGATTATATTGTGGGAAGTTATACGTTTTTCTAAAGTGAAGTTGGTTTTAAACACTGTTATTTTTTATAAAAAATATTAATACACTCATATAAATAAAGCTATAGAAATAGAAGAAAGACCTACTAAAAACTAATTAAAAATGAGCTTGCAAACTTCTAAAACCACAATAGCAGATTTGTTTTTGCCAAGTACCAGTAAGATAAGAATAGCAAAAGTAAAACGGTTTAATTTACAAAATTGTAGTTAAATTTGAGTTAACTTTTAGTTAATTATTGATTAAATTAATCTGTATTTCTAAATTTGTCTATAAATTTAGAAATTTGTTCGAAACAGCAAATTTCCGACATATTTCTGTGTGATCTTTGCATCCGACAAGTTTGCTGGGAATGCAATTGTATCAAGAGCATATACAGCAACAACACCAATTTCAATTGCAAAATTCAGCACAATATGTGATAGGGACAAATGTATATCGAGCTAAGTTCCTTCAACTGCTATTTTTAATAAAACTTTTAACTGCTGCCAAGATTTTAACTTTTTTCAATCTTTCTTGAGCTTTTTTAAACATTCTAGTCAAATTAAGTTTCATAGAAAAATTATTATTAAATTCAGTTTGTTATTTTAGAATTAGTTACACTTTGTAATCAAAAAGATTTTTAAGCAGAAAACAACAGTAAAAATATTTATAACACACACTAAAAAATCACACCATCTACAATCGGACTAGTGGTTCTCGAGTTATGTCAAAAAAAAGACCACCAAAGGTCAAATCGATATATCTCGATTCCTAGGGATGACCCAGCGAAACGCCGGGACACGTATAACTTCTTTTTTACCGATATAACTTTCCCCGGTAGTTTGAACCCTTCCCGATCACTGACCCTTACCATTTGTCTCACAGTGTCATAATTCTGATTAATCAAATTTTCAATTAAACAATTATCTGATTAACCAAAGTTCTGATTAATCATAATGTTTGATTAATCGCACATCCCTATTTAAAACACTTGAATTTTTGGTGCAATTTTTTTCAAAATTTATAAGCCTCAGTTTATGTTATCCGTAATAACAAAAACAAAAAATTCTTTAAAGTAATATTTAATGGAGAAAATGTTCATTACAATTAAATACAAAATTTTGCAAAATAGTAGATGAGCCCTTTTCGATATTCAAGATTCTATAATATGTAATTTAATTGTTTTAATTGGTTAAAGTATTTATTAAAAACCAAATTATTTTCTCAGTTTTCGGTTTATGGTTTTGAGGCTTAGAAAACCGTGATTTTGGCATCGATCAAAACCAAACAGCAAACTCTTATCAAGGGCACTAGTCTTCAGCAAAAGTTTTTCTTATTTTTTTTCAGCAATAAACAAATTTTGAACTATTGTTTTACTAATTTATTTTGCTACCAAAATTGTGCTGTTCCTTTTTGCTTCTTAAGTAAAAGGGTTTTAGTGATATAAAAGCGATGTTTTGTTATTTCTTTTTGTTTTTTAAAGAATTATCTACACCATTCTAACTGTAAGGATATAAGTAAATGACATAGAATTTTGTTTGTTTTTAATTTATAATTATTTTTATATTTTTTTAGATTTTAATTAAATCGTGTCGACAATATTTTATAAAGAATCACAAAATCACAATTTCTAGATTTAAAATTTCAGCAAATATGTAAATTAACTAAAGTATAATTTCTTTACAATTTTCTTGAGCTTTTTCAGTCTTCTAATGTTAAGCAAAATTTTGGCAAAAAATTTTTTCATTTGAAATCGACTAATTGTTTGCACATCTTTTGCTGAATTTACAAATTTTTTGGTAGAAATTTTGCTGCCATAAGCAGTTCTTCTGCTGGCATCTTCGTGCCTAAAATTTTGTTTAGTCAGCAATATTTTTTGTTGACTTCACTACACATGTGGCTTATTGGCTCCACTTTTGGCTTGTCAGCAGCTGTATTAATTGTTGGTGGCGTTTGTTGTTGCAAGGTGGGTGTTGTTGGTGTAGTGGTACCTTCGCTAGCATCACTTAATGCATTCGAATTTTCTTCCATCTAAAAAAAAACATAAATAAAAAATAAAAATAATTATTTGTTTTACTGTCCAAAAATGTGTTTTCAAGTCTTAACTCACCGATTCACTAACTCGTGATCTTTTGCCGGAACTGCCATTAGAGTCGGCATCATTTTGTTTCATCTGACTTGAGAGCCTTTTGCGTTTTGAGGCAATTGCATTATTATTAATATCCATAGATTTGCGTTCACGTTTCATAACATCACCATCCAAATACTCTGACAACTGTTTACGTTTAACGTATCGGGCCTCTAGTGACATGCCTTCTTTGATCATTTTGACCTGAAAGAAATTAAAGTAAAATTTAATAATTATTATTATGCACTTTTTATTTTTTGTGTGTATTAATCATAAAATTGAAAATAATATATAAGCACAGCAGTAAGTTGTTTCGATTAAACGTGAAAAGACTGTTATACTCTATATATAAACTTTTATTTTTCACGATAATGAGTTTCATGTGAAAATTGTGTAGACTTTGTTTTCACGCAAGTTTAATATAAAATAATTTTATTTTGACTGTGAAAAAGTGACAATTTGTGTTTATTCTGATTGAGTCTTTCTAATAAAATAAAAAAATTATTAATTTTAAGAATTTAAATTAACTTTTGAGGCCTTTTAAGTTCGAGTGAAATTTTTTCACGTTAAAAAACTTACAGTACTTTAAATTTGAATAAAACTATTTTTTTTATTAAAAAAAGTTAAAAGTATTTTCGGTCCTTAGTATAATTAAAACTTGAAAAAATATATAAAATTTAAAGAAATATATATAAATATAATTTTTCATACTTACACCATGTTCTGTTACAATTTCTGTAAAATCCCGTATATTTCCTGTAAGATCTAAATTGAGATTATTGATATTTTCAAATTCTAAACCAATAAACCACATTGAACAATAAGGTGAACTGGAAAGTGTTGGTTGGCCGGTGGGAGAAGCAGCAGCATCCTGAGACTTTCCATCTTCACTGCCACTACTATTTGGCGAACTTGAAATATTGTTATTGCTTCCTTTTTTGTGATCAAAACATTTGGGATTAACATGAGCCAAAGAAATGTATTCATTATGATCTAAATTGGCAATAAGAAAACGTATTTTAGATTCAACAAAGCCGCACCATGCCAAATGATCATCGGCAGTTTCTGAATTAACCAATAAAACAATAAAATGACGATATCTAAAATAAAAGAGAGGAATTTTTTTTATTATTATTACGGGAATACGATTTGATTTTAATATTATTTATAAATTACCTGTAGAAGAAGCTGGGAGCCTCAAACATTCGATTCCAAGAAGCTTTACCTAACATTATTTCATCCATTGTAGTCTTCCCACGACTAATTTCCGTTAATATAATTTTCTTTGTCGATTTTGTTACATTGAAAGTGGAATTTTGCTGTGGATAAGCTGGTGTTATAATCGGCATTAAATGATAACGATCTGCTCTATTAATACGTGGATCCCATACCTTTAAAAGAATATATTTTATAGTTAAAGTTTTATAATTTCTTTAATAATACTGCGTTTAACTTACCGGAAGATCTAAGTAAATATTATCTATAGGTTTTATCAATACCGGACGTGGCCACTCCCAACGTGAGAATATCAAAAAGAATTTCTGTACCAATGTCGAAACTGTAGCATTTGGATATAATTGACAGGTACGAGCCACTAACATAGTCCATGTAACACCTCCAAAGTAACCCAGTGAATTGGAATAGATGCCACGTTCTGTAAAAAGGAAAGAGTTAACACAAATTTAGACAATTTGTTATATTGGAAAGTTGTTCTATACATATATTATTATCAGATTGAAATATTAAAAAATAATCCCTAAATTCATAAACGCTTTGTAAAATTATAGGAGGTTTATTGAACAAATTTTGTATGAAAATTGCGTTTTGTAAACCTCCTATATCTTTACAAAGCGTTTATGAATTGAGGGGTAAATAGTTTTAGATTCAATATTAATTTATTATAGATTTCTACTCACTTTTAGCCCATAATTTTATGCAACGCAATGTTGAGCAAAAATTTTCTACATTCGGTACTAATGAGAGTATTTCATCTGTTACACGACAACCGTTTAAACTACGAACCGACCATATATCTAAATTATTCAGTAGGCTATCATTCTGTAAATCAAGATCATCTGGTATCTCTTTAAGATCTAAACGAGCAAATAATAAATCAACTTCGATACCATTAAAATTCATTTTTATAACCGGTACGAAAGCCGACTCTATGGAACGACATTCTGTTACTTCTGGTTGTTTTTTCAATAATTTAAAAAATGATGTAAAATAATCAACACGTTCTATAATGCGTGGCGCAACGCACAATGCGTCAATATCAGCTCCCTTATGATGTACACCCAATCGATATGAACCAAATGTATATATTTTACCACCTAATTTCTGAGCAGCTGCTTCGCGCATATCCTTTGCTACCGCAATCTCTTTAACCCATTCTTTAAAAAGAGTATTTAGTTTGGCCATAATTGCTGTACGATGATTTAATTCCTCCTCTGTTTCGAATATGCTAAAGAGTTGCAATGTCTTATGTAGTTCTTCGGTTTTTTGTATATCTTCAGGACGAGGACCATCCAAACTAATCGGTGAGGTCATTCCAAATTGTTTAGGCTGTGAATTCAACATTTCGATAATTAAAAAAAATGTTTGATGTTTTACTTTTCTGCGCGTATTTTTATACGTTTCTTTTTAAACTTTTTTTCTGCTTCTAATTATTTCTGGAGAACAGCAAGGTGAGACTGTATATCAGAGAATGACAAAATTATCATTTTGAGTTCTCTTAAGTAGTCAAACATGTACTTATGTTAAAGATTAAATCACACACACAGTGTAACACGGTAGTCGATGTGTATTCGCATATTCATAGAATTAATCTTGCGAAGATTAAAAATTAATCTTGCGAAGATTAAAAATTAATCTTGCGAAGATTAAAAATTAATCTTGCGAAGATTAATAATTATGTTAGGCTATGCAAAATACACGTAACTATTATACAAAAAAAAAAGATGAGAGGCATTAACAGAGTTTGAGAGAATTACCGCTGATAATTTTGAAAAGGTAGCACAAAATGTCGAATTTTCAAAACAAAGTCGCAGATAGAGTTGTCAAGTATTCGACCTTCTTGAAAATCCGGCTTCGAATACTTCTAAAAACCGCCATTTTAAAAAAACCGGTTTTCAGTTTTTTTAATTCAACCCGTATTTATAATAACCGGTTTTCCGGTTTTTGTAAATTATAATTTTGTATTGCTATATATAGAAATTTTCTTTATAAAACTTAAAACAATTGCCAAAAATCTTGAAACTTACTACTTTGATCCTTTCCCGAAAGCAATCCGCAGCGTAAATTATTTAAAACTAAAAGCTATGCTTTCTGTTTGTTTTTTTTTTCTAAATAAAAACAGTTTCGGAAAGTTCTAAAAGCCTTGTTCGTAATTTTTGCGAAAAAGCTATTTACCTCCATAAAGACCAAAAATGATTTTTCACCTGCTCTGGAATTCTTTCAAAATTGAGGAGGAAGTTTTTTCGTATTAATTTAATAGACAGGACCATTTAAAAATAACTTTGGCCTTATGAAGAACCTAGCTTTTCAATGAATGTGGAAATTTTTGTGATTTTTAAAATTTTTATAACAATTTAAGGATTATTTTATTTTTATTTATTTATTTATTTATTTATTTATTTATTTATTTATTTATTTATTTAATTGATTCCATTTCCTGTACAACAAGACTGAGTCTTATATTTATAGTACAGGAGCGTATTACGTTACAAAAAAAATTATTTTCATATTATTAATTAATTATAAATTATTAACATAACAAACTTATTACAAATTTAACAATATTGATAATCATAAAGAGAAAAAAATAAAAATTATTTGAAAAAATTAAATAAAAATATTTTGAAACTATTAGCATTGCTATTTACTTGTTGACTTAGTGGAAGATTATTCCAAAGACGAGCGGCATTATAAATAGGAAAATATTTTATCGCAAGGAAAAAATCTAAAAATAAGACAAAACTGCTTTTAGTTATGGAGAAAAATGGAACTTATATGCATTTTAAGACAACACTTTGAGATCTCTCCTACTAAAATTATTGTCAAAAATATGATTTTTTAAGATAGAAAGAAAATGTAGAATTTTGCAGAAAAAAAACAGTATCTTGGAAGAATTTTAATATCCTTTCGAATAGTCTACTAATGCATGTCATATGAACGACAAAATGAATAAACCCTATCTAAAGGAGGGAACAAACACTAGATATTTTGTATTATTACACAGTACAACAAAATAAGAATAATTTGATGCATCGGGGTTACGATACATCATTTCTAATAGACTCTGGAAGGCAAATCACCAATATGGCCATAAAATTTTAAAGTTAGCTACAACTAATATAAAAATACACAATTCGTTTAAATTCCAAAACATGAAAATTATGTAATTAAATATAGTAATAATGCAGTAGAAGAATAGTGTTAAGATTTATATTATTTACCACATTATCCCCAAATCTAAACCACCTTATTATTTATTTTGTTTTAACTTTTCATTTTATTTAACTCTAAAAAAATTAATAAAAATAATTGCATTTAGATATTTTTGTTTATTAAAACTTTTGAGTAGAGTGGATTTTGACTCACACTCACTCTCGCTCACGAAAGAAAAATTTCAATCACGCACAATCACCCACGAACTTTTATTTTCTACTCCCACTCACTCACCTTCACATGAGCAAATTTGGATTTTACTCACAATCACGCACCATCACGCATGATTCACGTGAATCATACAAATTCACGAAATAAAATCTTACTGGAAAAATTAAATTGCCAAAATTAGGATAAATTATGAATTTCTAACTAGAAATTTATTTTCTTTTAAAAATTCACAAATAGATAATGAGCAAAATAAATAAGGGACATATTTATCAAAAGCCGAAAAAAAATTTGGTGAAATTCGACTTACCCAGACTCACTCACGCAAAAATTAGACTCACGCACATTCACGCAGAAATTGTTTTCACTCACACTCACTCACGTTCATGTAAGTAAATTAAGATTTCACTCACGAGTTAATACGCGTTATTCGTGTGAATCATGAAAAATTCTGCTCACGTGCCCATCTCTACTTTTGAGTCATTTTCCCAAAAGAAAAAAAAACTGTACCATAATAATCAAAAAGTAAAGATGGGGAAGTCCGACACACTTGATCCTTTAAAAGGCTTTTTCACCCCCTACTATCTCAAAAAGTATGTTGTTTTTATTTAGTTTTCTTTACCTTCTGGGCACCATCACCTGTATTTTCTCATTTCTATTATTTTGTGATCTTACTTCGCAAATGTTTCTGAAGTCCCTATTTTAAATACAAAAATTTTGGTTATGTAATTTTAAACATCATTATGTAAGGTGTTATTCCCTATTTTAAAAAAATCCGTATTTTATCTGTAGTTTTTTACTACGACAAAAATTGAAAAATGACATTTCCTATACACTTGATATTTTTTTTAATACACTGGATAACAAGAGTCAGTTGTAGTTGTTGGCAAAAATGGTTTTTATTAAACAAACGAATAATATTGGAAAAATAAAGTGTATATTGTAAGTAATTTTTGACATGTATTAGTTACTTGCCTTGTTTTGAAGTTAATTGCGCTAAACAAAACCGCTTACAAGAAAAGTCTGTGTGTAGGGTTCACCCAAATTTGGATGAAATTTGGATACGCGATAGAGATGTCGTCCTTGGGCCGACATAGCTCGGTGTACCAAATTTCATCAAAATATCTTAATTTTGCAACCTGTAGAGTGCGCACAAGAATGAATGGACAGACAGATGGACGGACGAAAATCGTTAAATCGAAATAAAACGTGACTCTGAGTCGATCGGTCTACTATAAGGTGGGTCTAAGTCCAATATTTTTTGGTGTTACAAACATCAACACAAACTTATTATACCCTGACCACGTAGTGGTGTAGGGTATAAATAGGGAGCTAAACTGGTATTAATGTGACACCAGTTGTGAAATGACTCCTTGGAAATAGTACTGTACCAGTTGGTTAAAACCTGAAATATAAATAAAAACAAAGGTTTTTTCTTTGATGAAACGTAGATTAGCCTAATAGTTTCTTCTTACTGAGATAATTAGTTCCATTTAATAAATGAAATCTAAAATATTTTGTGGTTATGATTTCTAATATCAATATTGTTATATTAAAAACAAATGTTAAAGATCAATTTACTTTACACTACAACCAAAAACTAGTAGTTTTTAACAACTTTTATACTCAATTTTGACTGAGCAAAAACAACCTAGTTTTCGTTGTTTTTTATTATATGCGTTTTGACAATTAAAAACTAGCAAGAGCCAAAAACCAGGTAGTTTTTTATCAGTCTAAATGCAGTATTACATTTATGATTCAAAATTTGGATTGATTTTGACAAGTTTTTAAAAAATACTAGTATTAAAAAGTTAGACTTTCAAAAACCAATATACTTTTAAAAGAGTTTTAAAATTTCCAATCCGAACAATATTTTTCAAATCATCTCACGTAATAACTAATAAAAATTTTTGAAATCAGCATTTATACATAGAATTTTTGTTGATTCTTATAACAGTTTTATAAATCAAGTTTGTTGTTGTTTTATATAGGTTAAGACTTTCAACAAAATCTCTATTCATTTTGCTATTAAAATTTTTCTTATTTCCACTTTTATGCCAACTGGCATTTTTAACGGATACAAACTAAACTCTAAGTCTAAAATATACAATCGCTGAAAAATATTCAAGGTTAAGACGAGTAATACTTAATATGAAGTAGTTGTTGGGATTTAGTTAAATTGATGCAACTTAAAGCCTTAGAATATCCTTAAGTTATTAGGAAACGAAAAAGTAACGGCCATCCGTTTGTACCAGAGTTTAAATATTATTAAAATTTTATGAGACGGATTAAGCAAATCCTTTGTATTTTGTCTAGCAGTAATTTGGTTTACAGTTAATGGTGTTAAATTAAGTCATCACCTAAGCTTAACATATTACATACATAGTATATTTCAATTTAGTTAGGTGTTAACAATAAAATAATATTTGTAACAGAGTTGAAACTTTATTATTAATGTATGAGATGGATTAAGCAAATCCTTTGTATTTTATGCCTTTGCAGGTGTGTGTGTCAGTGTTGCCATAACGGGGATTTTCTCGTCAGATCTGGCGATTTTATTTCGCCCCTAGCGGGAAAAGTTGTCCTGTAGCTATTAGCCAAAAATCTAGTGATTTTTTATCAGCCGTAATATAATTTTTAAAAATCTGTTTTATGTTGAAAAATATTATAAAATTCGCATATTGCTATTATTTTATTATAAAAAACAACTTCTTAAACGATTTTAGTAAGAAAACTTTCTAAAAAATACACATTTCGATAAAATATGGGTAAGGAGTTTTTCACCGTAGAATGCGCTCCTTTGAATATTTTCAATACTAATATTAATTCAATGAAAATCTGGATTCATTATTTGCAGCTTGATCGTAAAATTTTTCATTATTTAAAAGTTTATAACATTTTATATGAACATATTAATACATTTTTTGAGTAAAAAACTCCTTTAAGTACCATTTTTCAACAACTAGCGATAAAATCGCTAAAAATCCTGCACTGTTTATGAATCTAGTCATTTTCTAGCGATTTTTGTGTCTGATCTAGCCATTTATTTTAAAAATTTGTTGGCAACACTGATCATCATCTAATTCGTTAGTGTCGTCATCGTCGCTGCTAACGTCGCCAGATTAGCAGTGGTCGTTGTTGTAGTGGTATTCATTGTTGTTGTTTTTTTATTTGTTTGTGTGTGTGTTTAAATTTTTATATATATTCTGTGCTTTACTTGGTGGTTTGGTCATTCAAACAGGACATTGAGTTCAGAATTATACAGCGCAATCACAAGTTTTATATTCAAATTTTAAGTTTAAAAAACAAAAAATAGTACAAAATTACAACAAAGAGTCAAAATTTGTTAAAATTTTATATTTCTTTCAATTATAATTTTTAATTAAATTTTTGGTTTAAACAAAAAAGAAAATTTATATAACAAAAACGCACGGTGTAATTAAAAACTAAACGTTTAATAATTTCAACAAAAAAAAAAACATTATAAAAATCCTAACAAATGGTAAAAAGATCATAAGCAAGAGTCTAAGCTAAGAAATAGATTGTGAGAGAAAGAGTATAAAATCTTAAACACTTAGAGAAATTCATGTTAAGGTAACAACTCTAGTTAACAAAATACGTACGTGAATGTTACAAGAAAAAATTACCAACTTAAATAAGTAATATTTACAACAGATATACAATAAAAGTTATATAAAAAAAAAACTATCCCAGTGAATTGTCATCAAGAAAGTGAGAGAATAATGGTGCAATATTTTTCGCAACAATCATCATTACATTCCCAACAGCATCAACAACAACCTGCAGCCCATCATCCTTATGCTAATCATAACATGTATGCAAATTTACAACCTACAACAACCGCTAATTCACATTCAAATCACTTGTATCCCCAACAAATTTATTCTTCTTCCAATATGGATATGCAGCAACAACAGCAATTGCAACAACCTTTAATTGCTAACCATCATTCATCTTCCTATCCTTCATATCTTAATTCATATGAACAGTTTTATCAGCAACAAAATCCATCTCAACATCAACCATCTCATCAATCACAAAATCCCCAAATGGATTATATCAACTCCAACTCCAATATGGTTGGTTTAACAGCAACTGCAAAGGGCCATATGGAATCGCTGCAGGGGGAGGAGAATCTAGCGCAGCAGGAGGGGGATCACAATGCGGTACTCCACCGCATGAATCTTCTTCCGCAATCTCAGCTTCAACTGCCTTATCAACTGGACTACCATCAGCAGCAAGCGGACATGGAGCGGGTCTATCACAGCACCACGCCCAGCAGCACTCACAGCAACACGTCAGTCCACTCACCCGATATTAGCTCCCACCAACAATACCAGGAGCAACAGCAGCAACACCAAATGTTGGCGCAGGACATTTATACCCTCCCACAAATCCCGTCGCCGCCGCAGCAGCAGCAGCATCATCACAGTATACCGGAGCATCATCCCTACATCAACATGCTGCCTTTGGCTATCAACATGCAGCAGCACAGCAATATACAGCAGCTGCAGCCGCAGCTCATCACCACGGAGCTGCCAGCCCCCGTGCAACAGCAACAACTTTTACAGACTAGTGATGAGCAATTGGGACATGTAATATCTACCGCGTGCCCGGGACCCACTAAATGTATACATGAATATATTATTACTGAAAAATCACCCCCAGGAGGAGATTTAGTACCTCAGGAGGAAATTTTGCCTGAGCATAACAATCAGGAACAGATCGACACCCTAATCGTATCTCCATCTATGGCTTATCCTTCCACGTTAACCTCATCATCAACCAACTCTGCCAGCATAAATTCAGAATATGAAATCAACATTAAATTCAATTCTGAAGGAGAAAAACAAATACAAGAAATTTTCGACAAACAGGAGGCTCAGCTAAGACAGACGAATGTCAAATCTAGGCAGTCCACTGCGACCGCCAATAAACGTAAACGAAATGCTAGTACTTCAAGGTCGATAGGAGCCAATAGCGAAATATTACCCAGTGGCCGCATAAAATGTTTACCCTGTAACAAGGAATTCACCAAAATCTGTTATTTAACACAGCACAACAAAAGTTATCACTCCGGTGAGTATCCATATCATTGTTCTGAATGTGGCAAACGTTATCAAAACCAAGAGGTCTATGATATCCATGTTCTACAACACAAAACCATCGATAAGGCCCATAAATGTAATATATGCCCTAAACAATTTCATCATAAAACTGATCTACGACGTCATATTGAAGCCATACATACGGGCAACAAACCACATTGTTGTGATATTTGTGAGAGGAGTTTTTGTCGCAAAGATCATTTGCGAAAACATTTGGAGACACACAATCGTCCCCGCAAGTTAAGCAAAAAATTCGTAAGAGCTAAAAATACCACAACTACGGTGGGCCAAATTAATCAATCCGAAGATAATAATGAACAAAACCTTATTCCTACAATTACCTCGCAAATAATTTTGACACCAGCGTCTCATTTTAATGAAACAATTTCTTTAAGTTCTGCAACCATCTCTACCCCTTCGCCACTATTACAACACCTTGATAATGTGGCTATAGATGATGGTGCTATGTTAGAACAAGAAATAGATGCATATAATGAAATGTCCCAGTGTAGAAAATCATTACCAGATATGTGGTTATATAACTACATACTTGGTAACGGTAACTAGTTACTTTTGTTATTACATTTACCTTTATATGGCGATGTCGCGAAAAATAATGAGTTGTCGTTACACACCAGCATACGAAAAATCAAAAAATATATCGTTACCTATGTGCTTACCAGTACTGACAAAAATAATGAGTCTAAAAATAGATTTTCTAAAAAATAAATTATATAAAAAAAAATATTTTTTATTGCATTTTTTTTTTTGTTAAATAAAATTTGCTGGTGCGGGAATCGAACCTGGGTCTACAGATTGCCTGTCAACAGCTCTACCATCTGAGCTATATCGACATGTAATATTTAATAGATAAAAACACAATTGACCTGCTGCACACAAGTAAGCTTACTCGCCAACATACAAAAAATCAAAAAATATGTGGTTACATATATCCTTACCAGTGTTTAAAAAATATTGAGTCTAAAAATAGATTTCAAAAAATTTTCATAAAAATCTAAAAAATAATTTTCTATTTGAAATAATGATAAAAATAAGTAATTATCAGTTACTCATTACACTATGCGACAGTCAAAATCGGGATGGGATGAAACCAACGGGAAATGTTATATCGGTCAAAAACAAGTTATACGTGTCCCGGCTTTTCGCTTTGTCACCCCTAGGAATCGAGATATATCTTTTTTTTGACATAACTCGAGAACCACTAGTCGGATTTTGCTCAAACAATTTTAAAAAAATTAAAAATTACAATTCCTTTAATCTGTTCATATAACGTTTTTCTATATACTCTACAGTTTTTCCGGTAAAAATAAATGTTTGTTACCGCTACCATAAAAATCAATAACCTTTTGTTTATTACTTTCTTTTTAATATTTTAGGCAAAATATATTTTTTTCTTCATACATTTATTTTTACCGGCAAAACTGTTGAGTATATAGAAAAACGTTTGAGCAAAATCGGACCAGTGGTTCTCGAGTTATGTCAAAAAAAAAAAGACCACCAAAGGTCAAATCGATATATCTCGATTCCTAGAGTTGACCCAGCGAAACGCCGGGACACGTATAACTTCTTTTTTACCGATATAACTTTCCCCGGTAGTTTGAACCCTTCCCGATCACTGACCCCTACCATTTGTCTCACAGTGTTATTATATGTTTTAAAATAATACAGAAGGTAAGTGGGTTCAATTACTGGTAGTCCAAAAAATAATGATATGTCATTACCGTTTCTACACTGGGGTATGAAGAAGAACCAGAATATTTAACAACCCAGCAAAATTTTTATGAACTGGTTGCCTTTGAATCTGTTCTAGAATACGTGTTTTTACCACCGATTCCGGGGAACAGGTTCTAGAACTGATTCCTGGAAGTCAAAATGGAAGGTCTCACTGTCGCAGAACCGGTTCCAAAGCAACCTGTTCTAGTTTGGAGGAACATAACCTGTTGCTTTTGGGACAAACTCAAACAAAAATCACCGATGATAGAACATAAATTAGAACAGGTTGCATGCAAGAACAAGTTGTTCTACAACCGGTTCTTTGCATCCGACAATTTTGCTGGGAATGCAATAGTATCAAGAGCATATACAGCAACAACACCAATTTCAATTGCAAAATTCAGCACAATATGTGATAGGGACAAATGTGTCTCGAGCTAAGTTGCTTCAACTACTATTTTTAATAAAACTTTTAACTGCTGTCAAGATTTTAACTTTTTTCAATCTTTCTTGAGCTTTTTTAAACGTTCTATAGAAATTAAGTTTCATAAAAAAATTATTAATAAATTCAGTTTGTTATTTTAGAATTAGTTAAACTTTTGTAATCAAAAAGCTTTTTAAGCAGAAAACAACAGTAAAAATATAACACACACTAAAAAATCACATCATCTACAATTTGTCATATTGCAAAGAGCAAAACAAAGTAGAAGAGAATCTTAAGAACGCTTCTAAAACAAAGTTTTATAAAAGTTATTACAAGAGAACAAAGATCCTCAAAGTAAAAAAAATTACATTAATATATTATACTCATTGTGTTAATTGTATTATATTTACCTTATTTTTTTTAATTTTTCTATTTAAAACAGCTTTTTATATAAAAAATTTTCAATTGACAAGTTTTAAATATTAAAATTTTAAAAAATTAAAAAAAAATCAAAAACTGTCTCAAAATTATAAAAATGTTAAACAATTTTTTTTTTAATTAATAAAAATGTTTAAAAATTTGAACCAAAATGGTTAAAATAAAAGAAAAAAAAGTTTTTCAAATTACTTTAAACAAAAAAAATATGTTTAATATATGAGTAGTCCAAAAAAACATGAAAGTTGAAATTCGCGATTTCCACAACGTTACCCCTATTCCTTAATGTTTAAAAACTCTCTGTGCCAAGTTCCAGCTAATTCCGCTTTTATTTAGAGGTAGCACAAAAAGTTACCTTTCAAGAATTAGTAATTTATCTCTAATTTATACAAAAAATAGGGTTGACTTTAAATTTAATTATTTCTTAAGCTACATTCACAGTGATAGAGTACTCCACTCTGCAGAGTGGATTTTGTTCCTTTCTTTTTCGCACTTACATATTTTTTCTATCATGCCATCTCTATTTTAGTACACTCCATCACTGTGAATGTGGCTTTAACCTGTACGTTATTTTTTTTAACAATTTTTTTTTTAATCTGGTCTTAATTAATGTCAAGAAAAGGTTTTGAAATCAAAACTTGAAAAAATTAGGTAACTCTTAAGTAATTCGCGGTTTTTTTAAAAATTATACAAAAAAATACATATTTTAGATAAAATTTCCAAAATTTCCGAAAAGATGTAATTAAAAGTTCAACTTCTTTTTGTCTTGTATGCGCAAATTGTATCGCGCGATTTTTTCAAAAATATTTTCAGTTTCTGGTACGTTGTGGTCATGTTTGAATTCTTAAGAAAATTTCCGTTTATTTGAGTACCCATACTTTATAATTAGTACATTAAGTGACGATTTTAGACTCCCGGGGGGTCTTAAATGGATCTAGTCTCGGAGCCACGCTTCACAGATCATAAAACCAAATGCATTTTTGATATCGAGAGAAATTTTCCTTTAATTTGAGCCGTCGCACTTACCATTTTGGTGTGTTTCGGTTTTTGGACCTAGCGGGTCCCAGGGGCCCCGACCCCCTTAACACCATATAGAAAAAAAATGTTCTTTTTTAATTCCAGAGGGGGTCATATATATATTTTTTTTTTTTTGAGGGGTGCCCCATAAAGTAAAGTTTAGCCAAAGTTCCTATTAAAAATCGAAAATTATATGAAAATTTGTTTGTGGAAACAGTTCGCTTTAACCGAGGCTTCGTCTTAAACGAGTTCGTATTAGCAGATGTTTTTTTTTGAAATTATTTAGGGTGGGTGGCTGATTAGGCCTCCGCAACCTAGCCCAGTGTTGGGGCTGCCAACAGCCTCTGGGCAGGCTAGCCATTACGCGGCTGGAGTTGTGGAGCTGAGTTTCAGCGACCCCTCGGAGTTCCGTTGTCACCTACTTACCTGAGACGCACCGGTGTTAAAGTGCTAGTCAGGTTACTCAGCTGCGGTTCGCCTTCTCATTCTCATTGTAGTCTCACCCTACAATGGTCTGAGGAAATTTGAATTACTTAAATATTTTCCAACCGATTTTGGATTTTTATATATTACCGGAAGAGTAATTCAGTCTTGATTATGATTCTATTTACATTTTCCAAAAATACAGTTATTTGAAAGCAGTGTTGCCACCAGAAAAACAAAAAAATACACAGCCGTAGGTCAAAAATTATCCAAAACCGTATGAAATTACACAAAAGATTTATATTTTGTCATAAGTTTAAAATAATCGTTATTTATATAAAAAAAATTATATATGTCCTTTGGGCTCTCCTGCACACAGATGGGCAGAAACGAAATAATTTGGAAATAATGTAGCTACTTCTTACCGGCTGGTGGGATTCTTATGAAATTTTACACTGTCAGTTTTGATTAAGTTTTGAGGCCTGAACACACGGACCCAACGGGAGCTGTGTCATGCAGCTCCAAAGAAAGACACCTCTAAAACGTAAAATTTTTAAAGCTTTTTCGATTTAACAACAGATTTTTAACAAAAAATTACATTTGGTATAAGTTGGCAAATGGTTTTTGAATTACATTCTACTAAGATGTCCTAAATCGGTTAACAATTGGACACTGGTCATATAAATTAATTATAGGGTTTACCAAAGACTGAATTAACGAATTACTTAAAAGATATTTTGGTCTGATCAAACTGTTATAAAAAATTTAAAAATTATTAGTTTTTATCAGGCATGAAAAAGTCACAATCATAACAAGCCCAAATTTCTTTTGGTTACTTATAAATGGTCTTGCCACGCAAGACAAAAATATTTATTTTGCATGCAATTTGAGAAATATTCTCTCAAAAAGTTACCAAAATACGGGGTTAATATACAAATAAACTGTGAAACAACATTTTTGATTTCCTGTAACTAAATTGGGCTTCGTGTTGAACAAATTTACAAAAATAATTCACCAGAAACTGGGAATTTGTGGTAGATGTTACACAAACAACCTGATTTTATCTGCTATGGGACTTAAAAGAATGGAATTTAGTAAAATTTTAAGTTTAAACTGAAATGACACAAAAACTACACAAAAATGTTATTATTCAAAAAATTATCCAAGGAATGTGAAAACAGTCCCGTTTTTGAATAATTATTCAAAAAGTGGCAACACTGTTTGAAAGCCAGTATTTTCAAAAAATTTAAAAAATTTTAGGGCCGATGCGGCACGTGTTCCCATTATACGATCTCCTTAATTTTTTGCATTGAGTATTTTTATACCCAAAGGCATATTTCTAGAGCGGGGCCTTAAATAGCAAGTTTAAAAATAAGGTAGAGTGCGCACAAGAATGCATGGACATACGGACATCGTTAAAAAGTGATTCTGATTCAATTGGTACACTATAAGGTGGGTCTAGGTCCAATATTTTTTGGTGTTACAAACATCAGCACAAACTTATTATACCCTCTCCACGTAGTAGTGTTTGGTATAAAAACACTTAAAATTTTTTTGTCAAACACAATGTTATCCTAAAAACTAAAATTATTTTTAACTAAAACTTAAAAAAATATTTTAATTATTTTTATATATTTCTCGATTTTAATTAAATCAAGTCAACAATATGGAAGTCTTGATATTTTTATATTTTACAAAGTTTTCTAAACAAATTCATAAAGATTTACAAAAACACAATTTCGAGATTTAAAATTTCAGCCATTAACTTAACTAATTCTAAAAAATTTTCGAGTTTTTCAATTTACTTATGTTGTGCAAGAAGTCTTATTGAGTTTAGCAAGGATTCTTTTCATTTGCAATTCACTAAGTGCTAGATCATCTTTTGCCAAATTTACTGATTTTTTTTGGTAAACATTTTGCTGACATTAGCAATTTCTGTGCTAGCAGATTTCGTTGTGTTGTAGTACCTCCATGATGCAGTTAAATTTTCTTCTATCTAAAAAAATAAATCATTATTTGTTTTACTGTCCAAAATGTGCTTTCAAGTTTTAACTTACCGATTCACTAACTCGTGGTCTTTTGCCGGAACTGCCACTAGGGCCCTCATCTTTTTGCTGCATCTCACTTGAGAGCCTTTTGCATTTTGTTGTAATTGCATTATTGGAACTATTATGATTATCCATAGATTTACGTTCAAGTTTCATAAAATCCCCATCCAAATACTGTGACAACTGTTCATGTTTGATGTATCGGACCTCTACGGTCATGCTTTCTTTATAGATTTTAATGTCGAACTGAAAAAATAATGGAAAATTAAATAAAACTAACTAGATGCTAAGAAGCACATTTGCAAAAAATAAAAATTCTATTAAATGGTATTAAATTAACAAACAAAAAATGACACAAAAATATCATGACCGAATTATAATAAAAGGTGAATTACTCAGCCGTAAATGTAACTGTAACGAATCAGATGTTTCGAAACCACAAGCAAAAGATTTAGACAGTTCATGGCAGTTATCTTCTTTTATATTTTGTTAATTTTTCTGTTATTTGTTTTTGGTACAATAAAGACAAATCGAGAGTGAATTATTATAGTACAACATATATGTACATTTTTGAATATATTCCATGTAACCGGTTTTAGAATTGATTGTTTCACGGTTCTTGAGCCAGTTCTAGAACCAGTTCTCAAGCAAATTGTTCTAGTTTCGATTAAGAAAACCTATTCAAACTCCATATAAAAGAGCCGGTTGTAGAACAGAAATTAGAACCTAAGCTAATGCAATATAAAGTGTTCTGTAACCATTTCTTGGGATTTTACGTTTTCACTGGGTACAATTTTACAAATATATAAAATTTAAAATAATAAGGGTTTTCATATAAACTCGTATTCTACTCGTATATTTATGAGTTTAATGTCTAACTTCATACATAAAAAATATGGTTTGTATTTATACAAGGATTACAAGGAATTTACGAGTTTATATGAAAACCCCTAATATATATGTATGTATAAATCCAATTTTCATACTTACAGCATGTTTTATAACAAGTTCTGTAAAATCCCGCACACTTTCTGTAAGATCTACATTGAGATTTTCGGTTCGTTCAAATTCTAAACCAATAAACCACATCGAACAATAAGGTGAACTGGAAAGTGTTGGTTGGCCGGTGGCAGCATTCTGAGAAGGGTTTTCATCTTCATTGCCACTACTATTTGGTGAATATGAAATATTATCATAGCCTCCTTCTTTGTGATCAAAACATTTGGGATTAACATGGGCCAAAGAAATGTGTTGATTACGTTCCAAATTGCCAACAAGTAAACGTATTTTAGATTCAACTACACCGCACCATTCCAAATGATCATCGGCAGCTTGTGAGTTAACCAATAACACAATAAAATGACGATATCTAAAATAAAAGAGAGAAATTTTTTTATTATTTCAGGAAGGCAATTGGATTTTAATATTGTTTACAAATTACCTGTAGAAAAAACTGGGAGCCTCAAACAGTCGATCCCAAGAAGCTCTACCTAACATTATTTCACCACTTGTAGTCAACCCACGATTAAATTCCGTTAATATAACTTTCTTTGTCGATTCTGATATATTGAAAGTGGAATTTTTTGGAAGATTAACAGGTGTTATAACCGGCATTAAATGGTTACGACCTGACGCATTAACACGTGGATCCCACACCTTTAAAAAAATATATTTTACAGTTTAAGTTTTAGAATTTATTTAAGAACACAGCGTTCAACTTACCGGAAGATTTAAATTAACATTATCTGGATGTTTTAACAATATCGGAACTGGCCACTTCCAATGTGCGAATACCAAAAAGAATTTATGTACCAATGTGGCAGCTGTAGCATTTGGGTACAATTGACAGGTACGAGCCACTAATATGGCCCATGTAACGCCTCCGAAGTAACCCAGTGAATTGGAATAGATGCCATGTTCTGTAAAAATGAAGAAGTTAAAAAGTTAACACAAATTTAGACAATTTGTTCCATTTAAAAGTTACTATACAGATAAATTATCAGACTTAAATGAGAAATTATCAGACTAAAATCTTTTTCCTGAAAAAATGTTTTTAAACACTTTTTGAAATAGAAAAAGTTCTCAGTCTCAGAGACTGGGAATTCTTTGTTTAGAAAATGTTTTCAAAAATTCGTAGTACTTAAAGATTAATTTCTTCATAAAGTTCGTCTGATTTTCCGGACTCCTTCTATAAAAATATTTTGGTGCTCAGAATCTGAGAAATTTTTTATACAAAAATGGCCTCAGAATCTAAGAATTTTTCTATGAAAAGAAATCTACAGAATCTTAAAGGATCTCAACATTTTTATGTAGAAAGGAAGTCTAGGAATTCTTTGTTTTTGTAGTAAATATTTAGCAACAAAATGTATTTCAAATCCAATATTAATTTATTATAGACCTCTACTCACTTTTAGCCCATAAGTTTATGCAACGCAATGCTAAACGAAAATTTTCTACATGCGGTACTAACGAGAGTATTTCATCTGTTACACGACAAATATTTAAACTACGAATCGACAATGGATCTAACTTGTTCAATAGCTTATCGTCGCGTAAATCCAAATCATCTGGTATCTCTTTAAGAGATAAACGAGCAAATAATAAATCAATTTTGATACCAGCGAAATTCATTTTTATCACCGGTACGAAAGCCTCCTCTATGGAACGACATTCTGTTACTTCTGGTTGTTGTTTCAGTAATTTAAAAAATGATGTAAAATAATCAGCACGTCGTATATTACGTGGCGCAACGCACAATGCGTCAATATCAGCTCCCTTATGATGTACACCCAAACGATATGAACCGAATGTATAGATTTTGCCAACCAATTTCTGAGCATCTACTTCCGGCATATACTTTGTTACCGAAATCTCTTTAATCCATTGCTTAACAAGAGTATTTAGTTTGGTCAGAATTTCCGTACGATGATCTAATTCCTCCTCTGTTTCGAACACTCTATAGGGTTCCAATGCCTTATGTAGTTCTTGGGTTTTCTGTATATCATCTGGACGTGGACCAGCCATACTAATTGGTGAGGTCATTCCAAGTTGTTTAGCTGGCTGTAGTGTCGGGGAATTTTTCTTTGAAGAACCACTATTTTGTGAATTTGTGTCAGTATTTTCTTCATGCCACATTTTTGATAAATTTAACAAAAATTTAAGAGAAAAGAATCTGAGTATCACGCACTTTTATTTAAGCAACTGTTTGTTGTTTTTCTTTTCTTCGCGTATTTTTTACGTTTCCTTTGTAAGCTTCCTTCTGCTTTTAATTATTTCTGGAGAACAGGAAGGTGAGGCTGTAGATCAGATAATGACAAAATTATCATTTTGAGTTCTCTTAAGTAGCGAAACATGTACTTATGTTGAAGATCAAACCACACACATGCACACAAAATGCAGGTAGTTAATCGATGTGCATTCGCATATTCCTAGAATTTTTATATATAGAGATACCTGTCATACACTTATAAAAAAAATTAGTACAAAAGTCTGTTAAACGTTTTCTGATACAATTGAACAAATTCTTCTGTTATTTTGTCTTAAAATTTAGGATTGAACTAATATTTTTTTTAAATCCAATTTAGCACTTTCGTCTGTATTTAAACTAACTTTGCATGCTAATTTTTAGTAATTTTTGTTTTTTAATTTTACAAATTTTTCAGCTAGTTTAACTCACAATTATTTCTAAATGATTATATTTTTGCAAGGTTGGCTTTCGATACCTTTATAATACCGTTATCCGTTTCAAAACCCTTTCAAATTGATAACCGATACCAATACCGAGACTATTAATTTAAAAAAAATACCGGTATCCAAAAACCTCTTCCCTTAATATCGCCATCGTACCGATATTGAATCAGTTTCTAATAAAAAAAATTTTTTTAGTTTTTCACAAAAAAATATAAATTGTTTCATACAAAATATGCAAAATTTAAAATTTATTGAATTCTATCTGTTTTTAATAAAAAAAATCGTATTGCTACCAGGCGTATTGCTATTATTTTTTTAATTTGGTTTAGCAACATTGTGTTTTTTTACAACAATACATAATTTATTGTGAAAACACAATTCTTCAATAATACCGGCACGTACCGGTATTGATGTTTCGGTATCGGTAATACTAATACCGATATAAATGAAATACCATTACCGATACCAATACCGAAACAAACAAAAAAGCGATACCAATACAGGTACCACTACCGTTATTCGTTTCGGTTGCCAACCTTGTCTTTTTGTGTCTCTGCTATCAATATCACATAAAGATGGCGCTATATTTTCATATTTTTTATTGTAGAATCATAAAATGGCGCGTATCTCGGAAACTAAGCGAGATACAGAAAAATGCACAAAAATTCGTTACTTTGTACTCATTGATCCTTATAAACCACTTATACTCTCAATAATAAATATGGGCCTGTCTCCGGACAGATACGGAGAGTGCGTCATTTTAGCAAAAATTTTCAGTTAAATCAGGTAAATTATCTGCTGCACAGATTTTATCTGTGTATTTAGGAGTGTGTGAAATTTACCTTACCTAAATTGAGCGGACCATAATTCTTAGCTTCATTGAAAGTTCTGCTGGCGCAAATACAGGTACTATTTCCTGTTATTTTACCAGAATTTTGAACAATTCGTACGGGCTTTTTTTATGAGTGTACTCTAACTATATGTACTTAGTTACGCTGTACGACGGTAAATAAAAGTGCTATTTTAGCATATATGAATTTTATTAAGGGGGGTAAAAACAGAATTTTAAGGGGCATATTTAAACGTTTGTCAAAAATTCAAATTAAATTAGAATATTTTTACTATGTTATCTTTTTAGTTAAAATATATGTTATTGTAGTATTATCGAAAAATATTAGTTTTAAATTTCTCCAACCACAATCACCAGGGCTTCCACCTCATTACTAGCCTTTTTAAAAAAGGCAAAATCGGCTGCCACTGTACAGCCTTCATTAATTATTGGAAAATAAAAATGTAAAGTGATTCTTAATATCAGATAAATTCTCTAGTCCTTATCGTGGCCCGATTTTTATTTTTTTAATTTTTTTTAAACAAAGTTGCCACACAAACTTGAAAATTCCAAAAAAGGCAAGAAAAACAATTTTACTTGGGAATATAAAATTTATTTGACTGAAATTCAAAACAAGGGCCACGATAAGGACTACAGTTTTTTGTTGACTACGAAAGAAAAAAACCGGATCGAAATCGGTTTACCCACCTTGTCTGTACAGTGGCAGCCGATTTTGAACTCATGGTTGTGAGAAAAACGCGATTGAAGACTTAAGTTAATTTTAAGCTAAGAAAACAGCAAAATTTCAAAAAATTGTGATTGAAGAAAAGTTATCATCTCCTAGCTTACTACATGTCCACCAAATTTGGCATGAATCGGTTATTGGGTATTTGATATATTAAACCTGATAGTCTTAAAAACGATGGTAGATATATTATTATACATTATGCTACTCATATTATTTTGTAAAAAATGTTATAATTTTGTACATTTTTAAATTTATTTCCTATTTTTTTCCCCATTTTTATATATATTGATTACTTTTATAACTTATGTTAAGCCATCAGCACCTGTCCCATATGACGTGTCTTCAACATCCATCAAGGAGTCGTCATTAGCTTTTCTTTGAAAACTGCGTGCAATTTTACATCTTTTGATGTAGTTTTTATCTTCCCAGCAAAATATTGGTAATGACACCTCATTACTATCTGCATTACCTAAAATGATATATCATTACCTTTTGCATTATTTTATAATATAAAATAATGACTTCTTAATAACGGCCTTTTGTATTCATTGTTTCTAAATATAAAAGAATGACTTACTCGTAATAGTTTAAATAATTACTTTTTACACAGTTAAATTTTATACATTTTTATTTATTATATGTAAATATGTTTTATGTTTTAATTTTTATGACGAGTCCTAAAATTACACACCAGAGAAAACTTAAATTTTTCTGAATGTATTTCCTTAAGCTAACAGTATTTGCTTAACTCCTTATTTTTAAGAATCAAGTAAGCAATCGGATAACTACTTATAATTCAACTTTTTGTAAACATGTGTGTAACCACTTATTATTCAAAATCTCATATCTACTTATTTCTCATTTTTTCGTAAGCGAGCGTGTAAGCGTGACTCCTTATAAAAACGACCATGATAATGAGTTTAGACGCCAAAAAATAAGTTGTGCGGAGCTATGAATTTCTATTATATAACCACTTATTTGGTAATGAAAGATTTTGCTGGGTTTTTATTCTGCCCTGTTATAATATATGCGATTTCTAATAAAAAATAAGTTAATAAGAATGCAAACAATAAGTTGTACACACAAATTTACCACATAGAGTACTACTTTGGGACTAAAACATATTTTACAAAAAACATGTAAAAATTTAATTTCTTCGAATTTTTTATTGAAATTTTCGGTGCATATAGAGAAAAGTATGATCCATCCAAATAAAATACAAAAAAAAATTCGAAAACCAAAATTTTCCTACAGTCGATGACCCCCTTAAAGGCATTTCGCTGAAAATCTGTATATTAGATCGAAAAATAAAGTACGACATTATAATCAGCATATCCGAAACACATAGAGTTGATGAGTCTATTAATTTTTAAAAGTTAAGATTTTGTCATCCTGTGTTATTAACAATTAAGTAAATGGAAATATACTAATTTTAAACATAATTATCTATGGTTATGATTTAGGATAATTTAACACTCATTAACTGTAAACCAAATTACTTATTGCCAAATTTTTGACAGGTAGAAATTGGAAAAAATACACATACACACGGGCTAAAGGACAAAATACAAAGGATTTGCTTAATCCATCTCATACAATAATAATAAAATTTCAAGTATGTTACAAATATAATTTTATTGTTAACACCTAACTATGATGATGACTTAATTTAACACCACTAACTGTAAACCAAATTACTGCCAGACAAAATACAAAGGATGTGCTTAATCCGTCTCATAAAATTTTAATAATATTTAAACACTGGCCGTTAGTTTTTCGTTTTCTAAAAACTTAAGGATATTCTAAGGCTTTAAGTTGCATCAATTTAACTAAATCCCGACAACTACTTCATATTATTACTCGTCTTAACCTTGAATATTTTTCAGCGACTGTATATTTTAGAATTAGCGTTTAGTTTGTATAATAATGCCAAAAATTTCATTAGCATTAGTTTCAATTTAATGGTAATGAAATCACCAATTAATTTGTCCAAATAATTAATTAGTCTCATGTATGAATAACCCCAACTAATGTGGGTAACATTTTTTCATACGCATTTTTGATGTATCGATGACGCGTCATGTTGATTTATGTGGTTAAGTCAAAATTTATGTTTAACCATATAAATCACTTTGATTTTAACCACATAAATCACCATGGCGCGTCATCTATACATCAAAAATGTGTACGAAGAAAACGCTAACCACATTATTCCCTGTAGATATGTTTATTTAGTATTTTTCTGTAAAACCTTTACTTTAATGCGGCATTTAGACTGAGGGAAAACTATCTAATTTTTGCCTCTTGATAGTTTTTAATTGTCAAAACACATATATAAAAAACAACCAAAAACTAGTTTTGTACGAAAACTAGGTAGTTTTTGTTCAGTCTAAATTCAGTATAAGAGTTATGTGCAAATAAAAATAGTCCATTTTCAAGGCTAATAGCCGCGGGTGACTGGCCCGTTTTAATCCGAGAAGGTCAATTTTCACGGGGATATTATTTTTTACGCCCAATCTACCAGAAAGTGCGTGGGGAGGTGAAAAATATCACTTTTGCACATTGCCGCTCTATTGAGCGCCAATCTGAATAAGCACGAAATTGCCACTTAAACATATTTTATGTTTTGTAGCGTTACCAGACATCTCGCTTTCGGCGGGATTGTTCCCGCGGGAATCGATGTGATGTCCCGGGCGGGATAACAAATTCCCGCTTTTTCAAAAATTTTTGTTTGTATTTAAATCAGCACTTTTTCAAATGAAAATATATTTTTTTTTTGAGAAATCATAAAATATTTTGAATAAGATTGTTACAATTTTTTTATGGAATTCAGTAGCGCGCCTTATTTTCTTAGCGATGTCAGTAACCACGAAATTGTTTTGATGATTTAACGAAACATTTGTTCACTATTTTTTTAATTTTTTATAAAAACCGGATATGATTTAATAAATTTGTGTTGATAATTGGTATTGTATTTTGATCATAAAATATAAGATAATATGGAGTTTTTGCGATATTACTAATTAATTCCCCTCAGTCGCCAAAAGCGCTTATTTAGAACAAATTTTCCTACAGCACCAAAAGAGTTACGTTTTAATGAAATCTAGGTTCACTATTCGATTCCAAAAAATAATCAAGAGTAACGTATTTAAAATGCACCAAACAGCAATTATAGTGGTTAGAAACTAATTTTTTTCAAAAGAATTTAAAAGTAATACTTTGATTACACACAATGAAAAAGTATTTTCAGCGAAGCAAAATGGTTGAATAATTTTTCATTTATTGCGAGCTGACAAAAAGGTATTAAATCAAAAATGTTTTGAAAAATATTTAAAGTTTGCTTTTTTAAAACGCGCAATGCAAAACAAATTGGAACAAAAGAAAATGGCACAGAAATATCTGATATATCGCGTTAAAGGCACATTTACACGGGATTGAAATCTCGTAGATTTTGCGCTAAATTTGTCATCTCTAATAAAGTTAGCACTAATTTTTATCGTAAAAGTAACATCTCTAGTTGTCAAGTATTTGTTTTTTATAAAAATTGTTGTATTTTAAAGAATATTTTTTTCTCCAAATACCAAAAGGTGCATTTAATAAAATGAAGTGTTCAATAAAGTTACAAGACATCTTAAAAATTGTTACTAATGACAGCAATTGTCAAAGGCCTAGAGATTACATTTTGTAGACTTATACAGAACTGCATTTTCATAAAGTCTAGCGAGTTTTCTATCCCGTGTAGATGTGCCTTAAAAGCTATTAAGCCTTGAATTTTTTTGTTTTCCAGATTCTACTTTTGAAGCTTAAGAATTTTTTAGCAGACCACGAAATATCGAAAATTTTTTGTAGCATTTTCCTGCACTTAATATACTTTTTTCATTATGTGTCTTAAAAACATATTTCAATTTTTTATATAAAATTGGTAATTTAACCCTTACTATACGAATACTATGTACAGAAGGGGCCCCTAAAGCCCAAAAATGCAGTTTTGTGCATAAAGTGGGTTTTTTTTTATTAAAAAACCGGTATGTTGCCAGATGGGTACACTCAACCAAAAAAGTCTGTAATGGCTACTGAAAATTTTGCTATTACGGGAAATTTAACTGTTTTGAGGCCAGCGGTATTTTTTTCTAACTGTAGTACAATAAAATTAGTAGAAAAAATTAGTAGCCGCTACTAAATTTTAATAAAATTTATGTAAAATGCAATTCAAAATCGATTTGCTAAAATCAGTTAAAAAACTTACTAAATATCATAATTTTAGTACAATGAAATTAGTATAAATAATTAGTTGCAGCTACTAAATTTCAGCAAATTGCTGTAAACTGTAATTTAAAATTAATCTGCTGAAATTAGCAAAAAATTGTACTAAAAAATAAAAAAACTGTAAAATCTAAAAAAAAATTTTGTTTCTTTCGATTGTAACAAGCGTATAATTACTTCATCGTACTTGAAATTTGGAGTCAAAATTGCAAACGGTTCTCCAGTTATTGCCGTTTTATGCATTGGAGATGCAATAAAATTTTCTGGGTGTTATTTCTAAACTAAGAATATATCAATAGTAACAAACATAAACTAAACAAGAATTGTAAAAAATCAAAAAAAATACTTTGAAATTAGTATATTTTTCTGCTAAATTTAGCACTCGGTTTTGAAAAATTAGTAAAATGTTTTGCTGAAATCAGCAGCGAAAATTAGTATAAAAATCCGTAATTTTTAATAAGAGAATAGCAAAAATGATTACTAAAAATAAAAATTGTACTAATAATCAGTATAAAAATAGTATAGTGCGATTGGAAACTGTTTACAAATTTTTTTTACAAACTTTTTTATCTGAGTGTACACCATGCATTTAAGGGTTAATAATTGTTTTATGGGTCGCAATATATCAAATATTTGTACACCCCTTTTTCACGCTTTGAATGCTTTTTCATTGTTTTTGATAAAAAAAAAATGTCCAGTGTCCCTTTAAAAAGATGTTTTTGTTTATAATTTCAACAAAGTTTTTAAATAAAAACTTGAATCAAGAAGGCTGTCACTTTTTTAAAATTTATTTTGTCACACTGATATCTAGTTTCTTGAAATTCATTAAAGTTTTCAATTCTTGTTTACCCCATTTCGCGACATCAAGGAGAAAATAAAAATTTGTTATTATAGGTTTTATTCAACTTATTTAATTTCATAATACCAAAATAGAATTTGAAAATTTTCCAGGGAATTTTATGCATTAATGGGTCTATACTTGATTGCAATTCTTGGAAGTTGTGTAACATAGATTACATAGATATCTCACTCTTCTTCTTCTTTTGTCAACAAACAAATTTTTACACATACATTGAAATTTTTTTTTGTATAGGTATACCACGTATGTCTAATACATTCTCATGAGATACGTGCACTGACAGCGAATGTCAAAGAGTAAGATATCTATGTAATCTATGTTGTGTAACACATTTTCAACTTACTTCAGAGCGGAGATGTCATTTCTTATGGGGTGATAACTTAACATTTTGAAATTTTTGTCCCGCCAAAGTTTTTGAAATCCCGCCGTTTTAATGATTTTTTCAGCACTGTCCCGCTTTTCGATGAAAAATTTCTTGCAACGCTGATGTTTTGACTTATTTCTGGCATTGGACCTCAATTATAAACTTTGACCTATTCAGAGACTTATAGTAATTTTTTATGACAAATATTTTTTCGGAACATTGTAACCCTCTAACTCTTCAACTTACGTGTCGTTTGTGCCCGTTTTGAAAAGGGGGAAATATTCTCTTTAATTGAGGAGTTAGAGGGTTAAGGTGTTTCACAAAAATATTTGCCATGAAATTCTACTATAGGTCTCTGAAGACATTAAAGTTGAAATTTTAAGTTCAATGCCAGAAATAAGTCAAAACTTAAAATGTGTTTAAGGGTTAATTTCGTACTTATACAAAATTGGAGCTCAAATGCCCACAGAACTGGATTTTAGGAGGAAACCATGTGAATCTTCCATTTCATATAAATCACCATGAGGATAATTTCTGTGGAACATTTTAATCCTCTAACTCTTCAGTTTACGGGTCTTTCTGTCCCTTTTAAAAACGGGGCCAAAAAACTCCCTTTAATTGAAGAGTTAGAGGGTTAAATATTTTCACAAAAATGTACGTCGTAGTACATTTTACATTAGTTCGCTGAACAAATCCTATACCCAAAGTGGAAGATTCACATGGTTTCCTAGTGCACATATGTAAAAAATCTATAACCCAGAATCAGTTTTTCGGCTTTCTGTCATGAAATGGACGAAATATTAAAAAAAGCTTATTTTGCTTTTAATATACGCTAAATTTGCTATTATATTATGAAGACTTTACCTATTTACAGATCTCCAAAATTAAATGAGAGACATTCAGAGTTTAGTTTTGACACAAATTTTGAAGTTTACCGCTTAAAACACCACTAACGGTTTTGAGAGGGTTAAAAGTTTGTATAAAGAAAATGTTTGCCTTTTTATTGTGTAAACAAGAGCTATATCTTAATTTAATCACCAAAAGCTTCTAGTTTAAGAATTATAGATGCATAAATCCATGAACCTTTTTTAGGGTAATTTTGAAGTCATAAATGTAAACTTCCTGGCCGGTTTACATCGCAGAAACCCAATTTTTCAACATATCTTATTTTTTACTCCCAACCTATCCGAAAATGAGCGGGGAGCTGGAAAAATAACACTTTTCCACATATGGGTACTCTAGTTTACAATCTTATTTAAACTTCAGCGACTTTAAATGATCAAAATAATGTCTTGGCTTTTAAAAATTTCCTACAGGAAATTTTAACCAAATACTAGTATTTTTTGAAAACTTGTCAAAATCAATCTAAATTTTGAATCATAAATGTAATACTGCATTTAGACTGATAAAAAACTACCCGGTTTTTGGCTCTTGCTAGTTTTTAATTCTCAAAACGCATATAATAAAAAACAATGAAAACTAGGTTGTTTTTGCTCAGTCAAAATTGAGTATAAAAGCTGTTAAAAACTACTAGTTTTGATTGTAGTGTAAAGTAAATTGAGCTTTAACATTTGTTTTTAATATAATAATAAAAGGTTTTAATTTAGTAGGTTTGAGGTTAAGAAGAAGAATAAACCTTCCTCAAAAGATATAAACACATTAAATTTGCAAATCAGACTAGATCTAGTTTCTGCCTTTTTATGGACAGGCTTCATCAGTGATCTTCCATTAAATTGTATTATTGTTTATATTTTTATTGTCAGATTGTCTCTATATGAAAAATTTCAGAAGTGATAAAACAGACATATACATATAAAAGGTTTTATTGTGATTAGAAATCATAAAAATAAAATATTTTAGATTTCATTTATAAAACGGAAGAAGAAACTATTATGCTAATCGACGTTTCATCAAAGAAAAAACTTTGTTTTTTATTTATATAATTCAGGTTTTAACCAACTGGTACTGTACTATTTCCATGGAGTCATTTCATAACTGGTTCCGCGAGTGTCACATTAGTACCAGTATAGCTCCCTATATATACTTCACACCTCCACGTGGTCAGGGTATAATAAGTTTGTGCTGATGTTTGTAACACCAAAAAATATTGGACCTAGACCTACCTTATACTAGACCGATCGTCTCGGAATCACGTTTTATTTCGATTTAGCGATGTCCATCAGTCCATCCCTGCGTCTATCTGTCCATGCATTCTTGTGCGCACGACAGGACAGGACGACATCTCTATCACGTATCCAAATTTCATCCAAATCTGGATGAACCCTACATACAGACCTTTCTTGTAAGATGTTTTGTTAAGGGAAATTAACTTCAAAACAACGCAGGTAACTATTAAATGTTAAAAATTACATACAATATACAGTTTATTTGTCCAATATTATTCGTTTGTTTAATAAAAACCATTTTTCCCAACAATTACACACTTGACTCTTGTTATCAAGTGTATTAAAAAAAGGATCAAGTGTATAGGAAATGTCATTTTTCAATTTTTGTCGTAGTAAAAAACTACATATAAAATACGGATTTTTTTTAAATGGGGAATAAAACCTTACATAATGATGTTTAAAATTACATAACCAAAATTTTTGTATTTAAAATAAGAACGTCAGAAACATTTGCGAAGTAAGATCACAATATAATGAAAAAATACAGGTGATAGTGCCCAGAAGTTAAAGAAAACTAAATAAAACATACTTTAGGGGGTGAAGAAGCCTTTTAAAGGATCTTTACTTTTTGATTAATATGGTACAGTTTTTTTTTCTTTTGGGAAAATGACTCAAAAGTAGAGATGGCCACGTGAGCAGAATTTTTTTGTGATTCACACGAATAACGCGTGATAACTCGTGAGTGAAATCTTAATTTACGTACATGAACGTGATTGAGTATGAGTGGAAAAAATTTCTGCGTGAATGTGCGTGAGTCTAATTTTTGCGTGAGTGAGTCTGCGTGAGTCGAATTTCACCAAATATTTTCGGCTTTTGATAAATATGTCCCTTATTTATTATGCTCATTAGCTATTTTTGAATTTTTAAAAGAAAATAAATACCAAAATTGCATACTTACAGCAATTTCTAGTTAAAAATTCATAATTTATCCTAATTTTGGCATTTTAATTTTTCCAGTAAGATGTTATTTCGTGAATTTGTATGATTCACGTGAATCATGCGTGATGATGCGTGATTGTGAATAAAATCCAAATTTGATCATATGAAGGTGAGTGAGTGGGAGTAGAAAATAAAAGTTCGTGGGTGATTGTGCGTGATTGAAATTTTTCTTTCGTGAGCGAGAGTGAGTGTTAGTCAAAATCCACTCTACTCAAAAGTTTTAATAAACAAAAATATCTAAATGCAATTATTTTTATTAATTTTTTTTGAGTTAAATAAAATGAAAAATTAAAACAAAATAAATAATAAGGTGGTTTAGATTTGGGGATAATGTGGTAAATAATATAAATCTCAACACATTAAGTGCGTTCCCGTACGTACCCAATGTTACCGAAATTTACCCAAAGTTACCGAAATTTACCCAAAAGCGTTCTCGTACTCGAAAATTGGGTAAATAAGAGTGCTAATGAGAGTGTGTTAGTGTTTCTCTTTTTACCAAAATTTACCCAGACTTTTTCTTCGAGTAAACTTTGGTAAAACAGCTGATGTAAATATAAACAAAAAACAATTGTGAAAATAGATTTAAAATTTTAATTGAATAAAGAAATAAGCAAAAGAAACTTGTTTTATTAAAGAATTAATTGAATAAAATCAAAAACAACTTTCAAATGCAAATAAATGTGGGTATTTGTGCCAATTTGCAAACTGAAATTATACGCATTTTCACATTAGTGATGGGATTTGTGGCACAATCTAAGATTGATTGGTACAATGTCACAACCGATACTAATTTGGCACATTTTGGTTATCTACAAAATTTAATAGGAAATAGATTTAAAAAATAACAGTTCTAAGCATTTATTGGTATTAAAATACCTTTTCGAACAAAGCAAAACTAAAAAATGTCATCGAAGATATTACCAAATAACCAACAGAATTTTAAAAATTCAAATGATATAAATTTTGCTCAGAGCTTCTAAAAAATTTTAAGTTTAATTCATGAAAAATTTAATTCAGTTTAAGTAAATGTTTCTATGAACACCATTACGTGTAACCATTCCTAAAGAATTCATTCATTGGCTGCATTCCCAACTCTTTAATAAGAATCGAATTAATTTCATTTATCATTCACCTTTTAATTGAATGAATTCAAGAAAATTTTAATTCATTCGGTTAGAATTCATTCACAATAGAATTAATTCCATAAGAATGCTATAACGAAATGAAATTAAAGTTGAATTAAACGAAATGAAATTATAGTTGAAAACACGGGTACTGAGTGAAAATTGAGTTTTGGCACAATGAAGGATCATTTGGCACATTTTAGTCACACACTTGGCACAAAACAAAATTTTTCAAGTCCCATCACTGTTTCAAATTATTCTCTGAAATGAGATTTTGGGCTAGAAAAGTGGTTTCTTGTGTTCCCGTACTATTGGGTAATTTTGTCACTTTGTGAGAGAATTTTGTGCTTACTCTCATTTTACCGAACTTTACCCAAAAAATAAAGAAACACACCTATTATTAACACTATTCTTCTACTGCATTATTACTATATTTAATTACATAATTTTCATGTTTTGGAATTTATCGAATTGTTTATTTTTATATTAGTTGTAGCTAACTTTAAAATTGTATGGCCACATTGGTGATTTGCCTTCCAGAGTCTATTAGAAATGATGTATCGTAACCCCGATGCATCAAATTATTCTTATTTTGTTGTACAAATAATACAAAATATATATTGTTTGTTCCCTCCTTTAGATAGGGTTTATTCATTTTGTCGTTCATATGATGTGCATTAGTGGACTATTCGCAAGGATGTTAAAATTCTTCCAAGAGACTGTTTTTTTCTGCAAAATTCTACATATTCTTTCTATCTTAAAAAATCATATTTTTGACAATAATTTTAGTAGGAAAGATCTCAAAGTGTTGTCTTAAAATGCATATAAGTTCCATTTTTCTCCATAACTAAAAGGAGTTTTGTCTTATTTTTTAGCTTTTTCCCTGCGATAAAATATTTTCCTTTTAGAATCCTTAAATTGTAATAAAAATTTTAAAAATCACAAAATTTTCCACATTCATAAATTAATACGAAGAAACTTCCAGCTCAATTTTGAAAGAATTCCAGAGCAGGTGAAAAATCATTTTTGGTCTTTATGGAGGTAAATAATTTTTTTTCGCAAAATTACGAACAAGATAATAGGCTTTTAGAACTTTCCGAAACTGTTTTTATTTAGAAAAAAAAACAAATAGAAAGCATAAATTCTAGTTTTAAATAATTTACGCTGCGGATTGCTTTCGGGAAAGGATCAAAGTAGTAAGTTTCAAGATTTTTGGCAATTTTTTTAAGTTTTATAAAGAAAATTTCTATATATAGCAATACAAAATTATAATTTACAAAAACCAGAAAACCGGTTATTATAAATACGGTTTGAATTAAAAAAACTGAAAACCGGTTTTTTTAAAATGGCGGTTTTTAGAAGTATTCGAAACCGCATTTTCAAGTAGGTCAAATACTTGACAAATCTATCTGCGACTTTGTTTTGCAAATACGACATTTTGTGCTACCTTTCCAGTGTTGCCAACAAATTTTTAAAATAAATGGCTAGATCAGACACAAAAATCGCTAGAAAATTACTAGATTTATAAATAGTGCAGGATTTTAGCGATTTTATCGCTAGATTGTTGAAAAATGGTATTTTAAGGAGTTTTTTACTCAAAAATTTCTTTAATATGTTCATAAGAAGTGTTATAAACTTTTAAATAATGATAAATTTTACGATTAAGCTTTAGATAATGAATCCCGATTTTCATTGAATTAATATTAGTATTTAAATTGCTCAATAGAGGGCATTGTGCGGTAAAAATGTACATACCCATATTTTATTGAAATTTGCATTTTTTATAAAGTTTTTTTACTAAAATCGTTTAAGAAGTTGTTTTTTATAATAAAACACTATCAATATGCGAATTTTACAATATTTTTCAACTAAAAGCAATTTTTAGAAATTATATTACGGCTGATAAAAAAAATCGCTAAATTTTTGGCTAATAGCTACATGACAATTTTTCCCGCTAGGGGCGAAATAAAATCGCTATATCTGACGAGAAAATCGCCGTTATGGCAACACTGTACCTTTTCAAAATTATCAGCGGCAATTCTCTCAAACTCTGTTAATGCCTCTCATCTTTTCTTTGTACAATAGTTACGTATATTTTACATAGCCTTACATAATTCTTAATCTTCGCAAGATTCATTTTTAATCTTCGCAAGATTAAGTCTATGAGCATGCGAATACTCATGGGCTACCTGTTTACACTACAATGATTAGCTACTTAAGAGAACTCAAAATGATAATTTTATCATTCTCTGATATACAGTCTTACCTTGCTGTTCTCCAGAAATAAGTAGAAGCAGAAAAACAGTTTAAAAGGAAACGTATAAAAATACGCGCTGAAAAGTAAAACAACAAAAGTTTTTTTCATTATTCAAAATGTGGACGTCACAGCCTAAACGATTTGGAATGACCTCACCGATTAGTTTGGATGGTCCTCGTCCAGAAAATATACAAAAAACCGAAGAACTGCATAAGGCATTGGAACTCTGTAGTATATTCGAAACAGAGGAGGAATTAAATCATCGTACAGCAATTATGGTCAAACTAAATAATCTTTTTAAAGAATGGGTTAAAGAGATTGCGGTAGCAAAGGATATGCGCGAATCAGCTGCCCAGAAATTAGGTGGTAAAATATATACATTTGGTTCATATCGATTGGGTGTACATCATAAGGGAGCTGATATTGACGCATTGTGCGTTGCGCCACGCATTATAGAACGTGTTGATTATTTTACATCATTTTTTAAATTATTGAAAAAACAACCAGAAGTAACAGAATGTCGTTCAATAGAGTCGGCTTTCGTACCGGTTATAAAAATGAATTTTGATGGTATCGAAGTTCATTTATTAATTGCTCGTTTAGATCTTAAAGAGATACCAGATGATCTTGATTTACAGAATGATGGCCTACTGAATAATTTAGATATATGGTCGGTTCGTAGTTTAAACGGTTGTCGTGTAACAGATGAAATACTCTCTTTAGTACCGAATGTAGAAAATTTTTGCTCAACATTGCATTGCATAAAATTATGGGCTAAAAGTGAGTAGAATTCTATAATAAATTAATATTGAATCTAAAACTATTTACCCCTCAATTCATAAATGCTTTGTGAAGCTACAGGAGGTTTACAAAACGAAATTTTCATACAAAATTTGTTCAATAAACCTCCTATAATTTTACAAAGCGTTTATGAATTTAGGGATTATTTTTTATTTTTTAATATTTCAATCTGATAATATACGTATAGAACAACATTCCAATAGAACAAATTGTCTAATTTTGTGTTAACTTTTTCCTTTTTACAGAACGTGGCATCTATTCCAATTCACTGGGTTACTTTGGAGGTGTTACATGGACTATGCTAGTGGCTCGTACCTGTCAAGTATATCCAAATGCTACAGTTTCGACATTGGTACATAAATTCTTTTTGATATTCTCACATTGGGAGTGGCCACGTCCGATATTGTTAAAACGTATAGATAATAATTACTTAAATCTTCGTCATCATTTAATGCCGATTATAACACCAGCTTATCCACAGCAAAATTCCACTTTCAATGTAACAAAATCGACAAAGAAAGTTATATTAATGGAAATTAATCATGGGAAGATTGCAATGGATGAAATAATGTTACGTAAAGCTTCTTGGGATCGACTGTTTGAGGCTCCCAGTTTCTTCTACAGGTAATTTACAATATAAAGAATATTAAAATCAAATTGCATTCCGAAAATAACAAAAAAAATCTCTCTTTTTTTAGATATCATCATTTTATTGTTTTATTAGTTAACTCACAAGCTGCCGATGATCACTTGGCATTGTGCGGCTTAGTTGAATCTAAAATACGTTTTCTTATTGGCATTTTAGAACGTAATCAAAACATTTCTTTGGCTCATGTTAATCCCAAATGTTTTGATAACAAAAAAGGAGGCAATAACAATATATCAAGTTCTGCCACCGGCCAACCAACACTTTCCAGTTCACCTTATTGCTCGATGTGGTTTATTGGTTTAGAATTTCAACATACCGATAATGTTAAACTAGATCTTACAGGAAATATGCGGGATTTTACAGAAATTGTTATAAAACATGGTGTAAGTATGAATAATTTTATATACATACATATATTTCTTATAATTTTAAATATGTTTTTCCAACTTTTAATTATACCAAGGACCAAAAATACTTTCAACTTTAAAAACAAAAAAAATGTTTTTATTTAAATTTAAAGTACTGTAAGTTTTATAACGTGAAAAAATTTCACTCGAACTTAAAAGGCCTCAAAAGTTAATTTAAATTCTTACAATTAATAATTTTTTTATTTTATTAGAAAGACTCAATCACAATAAACACAAATTGTCACTTTTTCACAGTCAAAATAAAAGTCTTGTATATTAAACTTGCGTGAAAACAAAGTCAACACAATTTTCACATGAAACTCATTATCGTGAAAAAAAAATTATATATAGAGTATAACAGTCTTTTCACATTTAATCGAAACAACTTACTGCTGTGCTTATACATTATTTTCAATTTTATGATTAATACACACAAAAAATAAAAAGTGCATAATAATAATTATTAAAATTTCAATTAATTTTTTTCAGGTCAAAATGATGAAAGAAGGCATGTCCCTAGAGGCCCGATACGTTAAACGTAAACAGTTGTCAGAGTATTTGGATGGTGATGTTATGAAACATGAACGCAAATCTATGGATATTAATAATAATGCAATTGCAGCAAAACGCAAAAGGATCTCAAGTGAGATGCAACAAAATGATGTCGACTCTAATGGCAGTTCCGGCAAAAGATCACGAGTTAGTGAATCGGTGAGTAAAGACTTGAAACACACATTTTTGGACAGTAAAACAAATAATTATTTTTATTTATGTTTTTTTAGATATAAGAAAATTCAAATGCATTAAGTGATGCTAGCGAAGGTACCACTACACCAACAACACCGACCTTGCAACAACAAACGCCATCTCCAATTAATACAGCTGCTGACAAGCGAAAAGTGGAGCCAATAAGCCACATGTGTAGTAAAGGCAACAAAAAATATTGCTGTCTAAACAGAGGATGCTAACAGAAGAATTGTGAATGTCAGCTAAATTTCTACCAAAACATTAGTACCTAAATTCAGCAAAAGAAGTGCAAACACTTAGTCGAAAAAAAATCTTTGCTAAAATTTTGCTTAACAAAGAAATTATATATTAGTTAATTTACATATTTGCTGAAATTTTAAATCTAGAAATTGTGATTTTGTGATTCTTTATAAAATATTGTCGACACGATTTAATTAAAATCTAAAAATATATAAAAATAATTATAAATTAAAAACAAACAAAATTGTATGTCATTTACTGATATTTTTATAGTTAGCTAGAATTATCTACAGCATGATAATTCTCTAAAAAAACAAACAGAAAATAACAAAACATCGCTTTTATATCACTAAAACACTTTTACTTAAGAAGCAAAAAAGGAACAGCACAATTTTGGTAGCAAAATAAATTAGTAAAACAATAGTTAAAAATTTGTTTATTGCTGAAAAAAAATTAAAAAAACCTTTTGCTGAAAACTAGTGCCCTTGATAAGAGTTTGCTTTTTGGTTTAATCTATGCCAAACCCGCGGTTTTTCAAGCCTCAAACCCCTAAACCGAAAACTGACAAAAATAATTCGGTTTTTAATAAATATATTAACCAATTAAAATAATTAAATTGAATATTATAGAATCTTGAATATCGAAAAGGGCTCAGCTACTATTTTACAAAATTTTGTATTTAATTGTAATGAACATTTTCTCCATCAAATATTACTTTAAAGAATTTTTTGTTTTTGTTATTACGGATAACATAAACTTTAAAATTTTGAAAAAAATTGCATAAAAACGTCAAATGTTTTAAGTGACATTGAGTTTCACATATTCAGTCCAGATTGTCGCCGTGTATTTTTCAAAAAGTCTCATTTCGTAGTCTGCAAAATTTAGAAAAATTTAACTCTAACAACCTAGTCCCCTGACGATTTCCTTAGGGACGAATGAAATCCGAATAGGGACATGCCTTCAACAGATTATTTTTCACAATTTGTCAAAGAAGTTTAGGGATTTAACAAATTTAATTCCTTTAACTTTGTATTGTTTTACACAAATTGCTAGAAATTTAAATTCAAACAAATTGCTAAAAATTAAATTAAAAATCTTGGAAATATAGGCTCCCTTGCCAAACAAATAAAAAAATTTAATTTATAACAGTTTTACACATTTTTTTCTTCTCCCGCAAAGAACTCGAAACGGCGTTATTGCCTTTATTCGAGTGAAAAATTCAATTGAGTTTTAATGAATATATTGTACGTGTTAAACTATTTAATTTTATTCTTGTATAATTATTATAAAACAATTATATTAATTTCACAAGAAAACCGAAAACTAACCGAAACCGCGGTTTTCAAATTTATCGGTTTTAAGCAAACTCTACACTTTATATAAGAGGTTTAATAATTTTCCTACAAACTTTTTTTTTTTTGAGTGTAATACATTTTTGGAGTTTATTTTTAGGTAGTTTAAGTTTGGAGTAGGTCGAAAAAATTTCGTTTTTGTGCAATATTGGACTCAAAAGTAGTCATTAAGCGAAAATAAGAAAATATTCACCGCTTTTGGATAATAAAAGCCTCTGTTTGAAATCAGTTTGCATTTATTTAAAGATTTTCTCATGGAATGGGTAGAGCCAGCATTTTGAGTCAAACAAATCAAAAAAATCGAGAACAATTACACCATTTGAGCCTTTTTTTCGGGATATAAATTAGAAATTATTTTATAGTAATTTAAAAATGTTTATTAATAAAATGTCTTAAAGACCTCAAATTTTCATGATCGTGAAAAAGTTTAATTGGTTTTTCTTGGAGTTTTCGAAAGAATTAATTTTATACTAGAAATTATATAAGTCTAATTACACAGTACAACAGCCAATCTGGGGGGTGAGAAATTCCAAGTCAGGGTGATGGTACTAGGTCAGTATAGTAAAACCCTCAAAGGGTTTGGCGTTCGTATGTGTTATTTTTTTTTATGACCTTTTAAATTTTTTCCTTATCTTGATGTTTTTTCGCTTAGTTGTAACTCGAGAACCACTTGTCCGATTTTGATGAAACAAATTTAGAAAAATTTAGAATTACAATTTCTTTAATCCGTTCATATAACATTTTTCTTTATAATCAACAGTTTTGCCGGTAAAAATAAATTTGTGGAGAAAAAAAAAATATTTTTTTGCCTAAAAATTAAAATTTTTTTTTTTTAAATTCATAAAAAATTTTAATTTTTTAATTTTTTAAAGAAAAACAATCAAATAGTTTATGTATAAAAATTTTTGAATCGCACTTGTGCTATACAGAAGTAAAGAAATATTCATTTATAGAGTTTTAAAAATTTATCGAATTTGCTAAAATTGTTTTCTAAAATAAACTTTTTGCGGACAACTTTTTTATTCTAAAATTTGTTTTAATTTATACAATTTTTAAAAAATATATAGGTACTTAGATTTTTATAATTTCAATTATAAAAAAAAATAATTCTTTGCCATTGAAAAAACTATTTGCAATTTTAAGAAAAACTATCCACGGCCTTAGCTTTTTCATTACAATGAAAATGTAACATTTTCTTTTTAAAATTTTGAAAATTATTAGCGGGATCCCGGGAATTCAGAATAAATTTCCCGCTTTTCCGGGAAATTAAAAAGTCCGGAATTTTTCATTCCCTAGTTGTCATTTTTTCAACGAGTGCAAAAGCTCTTTTCACCAATTAAAAGTTAAAAAAAATGTACACACATGTAGATATTACCTCAAATTTCGTTAATGCACATGTGTGGACATTTGGGTCGATCTTCGTTATATGGACGAAAAAAATGGTGACCTGTGGTGTTAATAAAGTTATTTGGAAAACTTTCACCAAATTCCACAAGAAACAACACATTGTTTTGATATACTTCCAAGAAAAATCGAAAACTTTTAAAAATTTCACTTTTGACCTTCTTAGATGAAGGGTTAACGTTGTCGGAGTTTTACAAAATTTTCGGAAAACAATCTCTTGTAACATACTTAAAAGAAATCGGAAGTGATTTCGTTACAGCTAGCTAAAAACACAAAATTTAATACTATTATCTAAATTATTGGCCAAAATCACACTTTTCTCTAAAATTTTCAAATGGTTAAATTAAAAGAGGGATATATGTAATTTTCAGTAGAATTATTCTCTAAGGTGCCCATCAAAACTTTCTATTACCTGGTAATAAGGTTTGTAAGAAGAAATTAAGGTATGTAACCTCTTACTTTGCTATTCCAACAGCTATTATTTTAACAAGGGCATGTCATTGGAGGTATGTACTTTCCAAAAGAGGGCTAGGTAACAACATAAGAACATGTTACTTTAATGTTACATGTTAGGAGTTACGTAACCACTTACATAACCGATACTGAGCACAATACTACTTACATAACAGCTTAAAGTAAGGCCAAAAAAGTGTGTTACAAACAGGTCTGAAATAACACATTAAAATTATGCGCTCACTTACTGTATAAAAATATATACTTACTTCTTACAAAAAAAATTAAAATAAGACGTTATCGTGTTGGTTTTTTATAAATGCTAAAACGAAGCATATACATATTTAATTAATATTTACTCAGATTAATATAAAGTTAACAAAAAACATAAAAAATATTTCAGTCAATATGTATAAAACATATAAATTATTTGTATCGAATATTTTAAAAAGAAAATAACACTCATATATCGTATTACAAATAACTCCTTATTTTGAGGTATTTGAATACACCATCGGTAATAAGTGGCTATTTCTATTAAGTGATCACGTATCACATTAAAAGTAACTCCTTATTTTACGGTTTTAAAATATCCCATCTGTAATAAGTCGCTGCTATTATTTAGAACTCATGTTGTGTATTACAAGTAAACTCTTTTCTTTGAGGTGTTTAAATATATCATTGGTAATAAGTTGCTATTACTACCCAGTAGTTATGCAGCACATTATACGTAAGACATTACATTTTAGTTATGAAATAATGCAATGGTAAGGGGTATGGTATTACCAGGTAATGTGTTCTGTAATACCAACATATTACCAAGGTTTTGCTGGGTGTATTTAATAAACTCCTATGCGTTGACCATTTCTTTTTATATTTTGTTGAACAAAATTTTAAAAAACTCAAAAGTAGAGTTTTGCAATTTTATAGAGAAAAACTTGCCATCTTTGGCCATACCTGGGACTAGGTTATCATAACCAAAGAGAGACAAAAATGTTTATCTAAATATTTGTGGATCTTAGAAATGAAACTAGAGTATAACATTGTAAATTTTTGAAAAAAATATTTTATTTTTTACGATTTTCATAATTTATCTCATTTTAGAGATATTCTTCTATATATAAAAGAATAACGTGACTGACTGACTGACTGACTGACTGACTCAACATCGCCCAGCCCAAACCGCTGAAGCTAGGAAGTTGAAATTTGGTATGTAGGTTCCTCTTTCGGCGTAGACGTCCGCTAAGACGGGATTTTTGGAAATTCCTACCGGAACGGGCAAAAAGGGGGAAAGTCTCCCCCTTGACGGCCTGCCAAAACCCCTTTGGCTAGAAAGCTGAAATTGTAGATATGTCTTCCTTGGAGTAGGGGCTAACTTTTCTAGAAAGTAATTTCAAGAATTTTGGACAAGGACGTTGTAAAAATGGGGGTTAAAAAGAGGGAAAGAGCCCCCCTTGACGGCCTGCCCAAACCGCTGGACGTAGGAAGTTGAAATTTGGTATAAAGGTTCCTCCACTATCGTAGACATCCACCAAGACGGGATTTTTTGGACATTTTTACAGGGAGAGGCAGAAAGGGGAAAAAGTCTTCCCCTTGACGGCATGCTCAAACTGCTGGAGCTATGAAGTTGAAATTTGGTATGTAGCTTCCTCGACCGCTGTAGACGTCCCTTGAGACGGAATTTTTGGAAATTCTTATCGGGAGGGGCAAAAAGGGGACAAAAAAAGCACCTTTTTGCAAAAAAGTACCTTTTTGCAAAAAAGTACCTTTTTGCAAAAAAGTACCTTTTTGCAAAAAAGTACCTTTTTGCAAAAAAGTACCTTTTTGCAAAAAAGTACCTTTTTGCAAAAAAGTACCTTTTTCCAAAAAAATTACCTTTTTCCAAAAAAACGTTCCTTTTTCCAAAAAAGTACCTTTTTCCAAAAAAAGTACCTTTTTCCAAAAAAAGTAAATTTTTCCACTTAAAGTACCTTTCTCCAAAAAAAGTACAGTTTTCCAAAAAAACAGCACCTTTTTCCAAAAAAGTACCTTTTTCCAAAACAAGTACCTTTTTCCAAAAAAGTACCTTTTTCCACTAGAAGAACCTTTTTCCAAAAAAAGTACCTTTTTCCAAAAAAGTACCTTTTTCCAAAAAAGTACCTTTTTCCAAAAAAAGTACCTTTTTCCACTAAAAGTACCTTTTTCCAAAAAAAGTACCGTTTTCCAAAAAAGTACCTTTTTCTAAAAAAGTACCTTTTTCCAAAAAAGTACCTTTTTCCAAAAAAAGTACCTTTTTCCAAGAAAAGTACCTTTTTCCAAAAAAAGAACCTTTTCCAAAAAAGTACCTTTTTCCAAAAAAAAGTACCTTTTTCCAAAAAAGTACTTTTTCCGAAAAAAGAACCTTTTTCCAAAAAAAGGAAATTTTTCCAAAAAAAGTACCTTTTTCCAAAAAAGTACCTTTTTCCAAAAAACGTACCTTTTTCCAAAAAAAGTACATTTTTCCAAAAAAAAAATACCTTTTTCCAAAAAAAGTACCTTTTTCCGAAAAAGGTACCTTTTTCCAAAAAAAGGACCTTTTTCCAAAAAAAGAACCTTTTTCTAAAAAAATTTACCTTTTTCCAAAAAAAAGTACCTTATCCAAAAAAAATACATTTTTCCAAAAAAATACCTCTTTCCAAAAAAATACCTTTTCCCAAAAAGGACCTTTTTCCAAAAAAGGACCTTTTCCCAAGAAAAGGACCTTTTTCCACACAAAATAAATTTTTCCTAAAAATAACTTTTTCAAAAAAAGTACCTTCTTCCAATAAAGTACTTTGTAAACATAAAGTATCTTTTTCCAAAATATTCCGCTTTTCCAAAAAATTCCATTTAAAAAAATATAATTTCATAAAAAGTACTTTTTATACCTGTCGGAATTTCCAAATATGTTCGGCATAGACGTCCCCATAGACCGTCTCACAAATTGGAAAAGTGTCCCCCTTAACTGCCTGCCCAAACCACTGGAGATAAGAAGTTGAAATTTGGCATAAAGGTTCCTCCTCCACTGGAATTAAAAAAAACTTCAATGCACGCTAAAAACGTAGATACGTAGCTTTGCCCGCTATCTTAAAAATTATATATCGCTTGCCAACCCTGCTTTACGTTATTTATTTTCATTCAAAACACAAATGAATAAAACTACTTACGGGTCTATCTACCTAAGTTCGCACTTTATCGAATTATCTTGACATACACACATATATTGCAATTTGTAATGGATTCATTAATAACAATCCACTTTCATGAGAAAAAGTGATCAAATATTTATTTATTTTAAACCCATTGTTGTGTCAGAATTATTTATTTGTGGTGGCTGGGTGAAGGCTTTTATTATAAAAACTGTACTTTAAATAAACAAAGCGAATTTACCCACCCAACCACGAACACGACCTATCTACGCCGATGGCTTGAACAACAGACAATTAGTTGTTACATGCTCACGTGTTGGTATACTAAATGATTTATTTATATAAAAACGAGTAAAAAGGTTAAAGTCGGGCATGCCGACTATACAATAGCCTACACCAGTCTGGGTAAAAGCCAACTAATGTTTGGATCCGAAATTCGAATGGGTTAAAATGGGGCTTGCGTCAAAATTTTCTATAATGTGAGTCAGCGCACCAAATTTAAGATTAAGTTCAATATATACATTTATTTCTGGTTTACTAATGTGCATAAGGTGCAACATTGATGTAAAAATAGTGTGTTGTGTGTCAGAACATTGTATAGTGTGTATAATTTACATATTATTTTCACTTAAAAATGTGTTTGATTTTTGTCTGTGCAAGCATACATTAGTTTCAGATAATTTTCACTTACATATTCCCGGTAATTAGGTCAAACTTTTGATATTGTGTACGTTGACGTTGTCCATTATACCCTATAATATATGTTCCATTCTGTCCGTTCTCCGATGAGTATGTTTTTCGGTGATATATGCTTCAAATGGGATTTTCATCATGGACATATTTAAAATGTGATTCTCACTATAAATATGTTCTAAAAACATATTTTACCTAGAAATGTGTTCCTTTACACGGTTTCTCACTTGCAGTTTTGCAGTCCGTCTAAGGATTATATTTTTTCCATATATTTTTCTAAAATCTCTAAAAAACCGTGTTGATGATATACATCTTCTGAGAAAAAATTTTTGTATTGATGGACGCGTTCGCTTCCTATTCAAAACATGATACGCGCGATCTTATACAACTTTCACATTTGGTGTTGAAACAACAAATGGCCTAGAATGGGGTTGTTCATGCCATGATATTTGTTATGCAATCATTCTTTGTTATATTTATTATGTCTAGGTGTATGTCAGAAATATATGTTTGACGATTGTGTGGTTGTCATATCAATCTTACGGTTGTTTGCTATGGTGATCTTCAGTGTTGCCAACAATTTTTCAAAATAAATGGCTAGATCAGACCAAAAAATCGCTAGAAAAGCACTACACGAAAAAAATAAAAAGGGCGACATTACATAATATAAGGGTACCTAGTTTTAGTACGTATTATAGCTCTACCCAAGTTTTGGGTATAACTTACATATATAATATGCTTGGTATAAAATAATAAAACAAAAACTAACAATAACTATACAAAAAAAAACTTGGTAAATATTCCTTATTCTGCTTTTGGAATTGTTAGCACTAATTTATTAAACTTAAGCCATATTTTATTTATTAATTTACGTTAAATTATTTAGCTCTTTCCTTCTCCCCAGTGTTGCCATAAGACAAATGCGAAAAGGTGCTAGATCGTCGAAAAAAAAGTGCTAGAAAGTGCTAGATTCAAAATAAAAAGTGCTAAAAAAGGTGCTAGATTTTTTTTTTGTTTTTAACATGCAATATAGGTTTGTATCAGAGTTGGCAACCGATTCATAAGGTTAAGGCCAGTTTACATTATAAGATTTTCGGTAGAATTTTGCTTTACACATGCAAAACATATAGACAACGTTGCAAAATCTTTCCGAAAATCTTATAGTGTAAACCAGTCTTTAGTGTTAATGGATAACGCTATTTCATAAATATTTCGTTAGGGTATTTTAAGGTTATCGGTATAATAAGTTATTTCATTAAGTTGTTTTAGAGTTACCGGTATTTAAAGTTATTTCGTTTGATTATTTTAAGGCTTTTTAAGTTAATTCGTTATGGCTAGTTTACACTGTACGATTTTTGGTATGATTTTGCTTTAGTACACATGCAAAACATATAGGCTGGATTTCAAAATCACACCGAAAATCTTATAATGTAAACCAGCCGTTATGTGTATTTTAGGGTAAATGATGGTCCCTAGGATATTTAAAATTTTTTAGTCAAGGTCTGTTAGGTTAAACGGTATTTTAAATAATTTCTTTAAATTATTTTGCGGTTAGTGATATTTTAAGTTATTTCGTTAATGGTATTTTTAGGTTAATTGTAATTATTTGAATGCATTTTAAATCGTTATTGATGTTTTGGGGTTAGTGTTGACAAACCATGGTTTTTATTGATATATTGAATTATTAATAAAAAAAAACTATGCATTTCATACAGTCGCCATTTCAAAGGGTCATCATTTATTGCTGGCTTTAAATCAGTAAAGAAATTAAAAAATCATAATTTGGAGATAAATTAGAAACGTTCTCCATAGAAATAATTTCAGATTTTGAGGCTAAAACATATCAGATTCTACAGAAAGATTAGCTATTATACGAAATATTGTATGTTTTATTAACTATTTCGTTAGAAAAATCATCAATTATGTGAAATTTTTTCACAGAAATGCCTTCAGATTTTGAAAATATTTTTTTTATATTGATAAATCTTCAGATTCTAATGCCTTTTGCGGTCAAGAAAATTATATTTATATAGAGAAACCATCTAATTTTAAATACTTCCTGCTGTAGAAAAACTATTTAAGATTCAGAAAATTTTTACTGAACAATATTTTTTGTTAGTCCTATACTTTTGTAATTTTAATATACATGCAGGAGCACCAGAGTCTTAGCAATATTTCTTTTCGAAACAGATTTTTACCATTCTTTCCAAAAGTTTAAAAATCTGCTAACAACCTCAGACAGGGTTTTCGGGTTGTACTTTAAGGTCATTTCGATTGCCGTTAACAATCAGATGTTGGTTTTCAAATTGGAACTCTTTTGGAAGTGATCTAGTGTGAATTTAAGTCAGAAATGCCAAACTAACTTTTCTTATTTCTTCTTTTTAGAAATTCGTAAATATTTATGCCAATATTTAACAAAAAGTTGGCATGACTGGTAAAGATATTTATTCACTATTCAGCTTTAACCCAATTCAGAGAAGCTGTGTATTTGTGTGTGTACTATGATATTTGTAAATCCTGTTATTTCTTGAACTCGAGAAGTGTTTCAAGACATTTTTCATATAGATATTGAATTATTTAAAAAAGTGCTAAAAAATTTCAATATTTTTAAAAAAGTGCTAAACTAGCACCTAGCACTTTTTTAAATTTTTGGGTGCTAACTCCCAAAAAAAAAGTGCTAGATCTAGCACCTAAAGTGCTAAAATGGCAAGCCTGGCTACAAGACAATTACCGCTAGGGGCGAAATAAAATCGCTAGATCTGACGAGAAAATCGCCGTTATGGCAACACTGCTACTGGCTAACTTCCACCAATTGCTCAACAGCACTGCCTTGTATACTTGCTGATCAAACACACACAAACATATGTGACAGTGTTGTATCATCTAGTAGTATATGATTGGTGATTTAAGTATTGACAAATAGATGGCATTATTAATAATTCCGTTAAATTTAAACAATGATAATACAATATTACAAAAAATGTTAATAATGTATGTAGACAAAAACGAGAACCGACTTTTGTCGTTACAATACATAAGTGCACTTTACAATTTAATTAAAATTGCTTAAAAACAATAAAAATAATTAATTAAAACACCACATTTTTCATGTTTTTTGTTATTTTACACTGAAACTCTCTTAAAACCAGTTCAGTTTTTCAGATGACAGCCGTGGATAGTGCCTGGTACTATTAAATATAACACAATGTACAACAAACTCATACATCCATTTGTTCTGTGAAATGTATAAAAAAAAAACACAAACGCACTTACAAAGCAGATTTATATTATTTATTATTTTTCGACAACATAAAATATTAACTTTATAACACTATTTTTAATTTTTATTATTTGAGCTATATAATTTTATTTTGTTACACAAACTTCTAACTCGATATTTTCAAAAATGGCCAGTGGGCCGAACCAATAATAATGCGACAAACTGGAAAACTTTTGGGAAATAGAGACAGAACTAGTTGTAATATATTTGTTTCTCTCGCACTTACGTTTTTGGTGCAGCTCTGCTAGTAAGTTGCAGAGTTGCAAATTTCGGTAATTCCAAAAACGTCCGCCCGCAGCGCTAGTGCGTGTCTTCACTGGTATACTGGTTCACTGGTGTGGTGGTTATATGCATGTTCTTGTTGTGTGTATTACTGTGTTATTATATGTTTGTTCTGTTGTGTGTATGTCTGTATTATTCTGTTATATGTTTGTCTCACTTTTATGTGTACGGTATGTGTATATTTTGTTGTGTATGGCTTAATTTTACCTCTCTTCTATGTGTATTGTGTGTGTATACATTGTTATTTTTATGTGTCCTGTTTCAATAATATATTGTGTATTTATTGTGTTAACGCCCTGTTTTATGTTTAAAGGCTTCATTAGTTGGTAGTATCGTAAAGTATCGTGTCAGCTGTTTACTTTTAACTAGTGATAATATACACAACTACTTAGTTTGGAAGTAGATTTGACGTAAGAAAATCTATTGAAAATAGATTTCTACTTTACGATACCTCATTTCACCTCACTTTACTACCAAACTAATTTGGGCTTAAAGGTCTCGTTACTAGATCGTAAATGTAACGAGAACGAGTCGTAACGTGGTATTTTAATTTTGTTAAGTTACTCAAAATATGTAACGTGCTATTAAGGATTGATAAATTTGATTTTCAGAATAGTACCAACCAGTTTAAAAATCGTACATGTTCAACCATATAGTATTAAAACTTGCACTTTTTTTTTATAAAATAACAAGCAATATTTTATCTCTGAAAATCGGATTCAATTTCATTTTAAATCGAAAATAATTTGTAGTCGATTTAGCTCATTTGATTCATTCCATCATTAAATTAGTTTTTATTTTTTATTTACTTAATTTGTTTACTTTTCAAATATAATATTTTATGTGATCGTTTTAAACAAAAGTTTTTGTATGAAAATTAAAAAAAGATTTTATTGTTTTTGCCAATTAACTTCTTTTTTAAATAAACTGGATTTCTGTAGAATGTTTGGAAATAACAAAAATGTGCCAGTGTATCAATCAAACTTTGATTGTGCCAAACATTGTACAATTGTGCCACAAATCCCATCACTGATATGCAACTAAAAACAGCTGTTTTGCTCTCTCACGTAAAAACGGAGAAAAAATTCTGTTTTCAACAGAAATGTCCGGCACGTTACGACTCGTTTACGTCTAGTACTCAGCACTATGTGTTTCTCATTAAGCAGGTTGAATCAGCTGATTCGTCACGTTACATTTACGTTCAAGTAATTTGGGCTTAAGTTGTACCCTGTGTGGTGTTATGGCACCACTTAGCAACCGTTTTTATTTCATGTCTTATGTCATTGCAATAAACATCGGTCATAGTATCGATTATCTTGTCATGTGTTATGTCTAGTTTCATTCAGTTCTATATAGTGATTCCAATTCAGTTAATCGATTAACCGATTCCTCGATTAATCGCCTCTATTTCGGTTAATGTCGAAACAAATAATTTAAAACGCAAATAATTATTCGACCCGAATAATCGGTTAAAATAGATCGATTAACCGGTTAAAATTTTTAATATAGAATTTTTCCTTTGTTTTTTCCCAAAATTTCATAATTTTCTTAATTTTGGCTAAAAACTTGAAAGAAAATCTTAAAAAAATAAATACTAACAAAAGCACCATCAAGTTCTTTTCAACTCGAGTGAGAGAGGTTCTTAAGCCTTTAGATACTTCTTTTTGAGCAACTCCAAGCAAGTCGACATTGCACCAGCGAGAAACGTCATGTTTTAAGAAACTCTTAAAAACGGTTTTGTTTTACCTTTCTGCAATTAATTAAATTAATACATTTTTTTGCAGACATTATAACAAAAAATAAAAATGTCTATAAAAAAAGCTTCAAAAAACATCGCGAAAGGCCAAAATAGTCACACAACTCTCAAATGACAGGGATATTCAATGACATGAATATCCCTGTCTCTTTCCGTATGTTGGTATCCTTGTTCTTTTTTGTTCTTATTTCCCTTATTTTCCATGTTTCCATTTTCTATTCCATTGGGGTGAGAAATTATTCGTCCAATGGGGTGAAAAATATATGTCCCATATGTTTGTAAATTGGTGTGGTGTGTATATGTATTGCCATTGTTGGTTATGTGTGCTCCTTCTACGTATGTACATATCCGATACTGTCTAAAAAGTCCGTGCGTCAGTATATATGTTGAATTTTTCATTTTTTTATCTTCTCCTTCCAGGGTGGTGTGTGTTCCGTGTTGTTTGCTTCGTAATCTTGTTGTTGTTGTGCTTCATAGTCCTATTGTTGTTGTTGTTGTGTCTCCGTGTAGTGCCTGACGGTTGCTGTCATCTTATACATTTTTGTAAACGGAACAAGTGGTAAGTGTGTATAAATATTATATTCTCTGTTCATTCCCCGTTTATCTCAAAAAGTACCCCCTTTCTATAATCATAGATTAGAGTCCGATATTGGTGTTAAAGTCTGTACGTTGTCGCAGACAATAATTCGATGCAATTACGTCCTCATATTGGTCAAAAACCTCCTGATATATAGTCCCCTTAATTCTAGATTTGAGAAACTACGCTCGTTGAAAAAACAATCTCGATATGGGATCCCCATGGAGTTCCGTTGGCACATCAATCCAATTGTGAGAAGTTTCCGTATGAAATTATCCCATTACATCCCCGTGTATAAAAACATAGTATTTGTCAAAAACGTATTGATTTATCCATATGTTGCAAAAAAAAGGTTGCGCTTATCCCCTTTGTGTCGTCGCAATCCCTCAACAAGGTCGATTTCTAATAGACAGCTGTTTCCATGAATTAGTCAACATTATATTCACATATTGGGTGGATGTTTTTTCCATATCCACTGATTGAAGGCCCATATATATCGATCACAAAAACCTTTCCTCATTTAAAAACACAAGAATTATGATGTCCCTTTTAAACACATTTGTGCAAGCTTTTTTATGTTTTAAAATTATATATACATACATATATATATTAATTTTTTTTGTTTAAAGTAATTTGAAAAACTTTTTTTTCTTTTATCTTTGGTTTAAATTTTTAAACATTTTTATTAATTCAAAAAAAATTTTTTTTTAACATTTTTATAATTTTGAGGCAGTTTTTGAATTTTTTAAAATTTTAATATTTAAAACTTGTCAAGTCAAAATTTTTTATATAAAAAGCTGTTTTAAATAGAAAAATTTAAAAAAAAATTAAGGTAAATATAATTACAATTAACATAATGAGTATAAAATATTAATGTATTTTTTTTTACTTTGATGATCTTTGTTCTCTTGTAATAACTTTTATAAAACTTTGTTTTAGAAGCGAGCCACTCTTAGTTCTTAAGATTCTCTTCTCAAGTAAAAAAGTTTTGATATAGTCATATATTATCATAAAAAATGTTGTATAATTATATATTGGAACATATATACCAAGATATAATTATATAAAATTTTATGAAATTATATCCTAAATACATAACTATATATTGTTATATATTGCATAATATATAGTGCAACATAATACAATATCCGATTATATATAGACCTATATCTAGTTACATATGGAATTGTATACCATTATTTCTAGTTGGATATGATTACATTATATTTGATACATTTGGATGAGGACAAAATCCGGATAAAATTGTATCCAGCCATATATTAATCTATCAAATTAGATCTAATTGTGTCAAATTAGATCTAATATGATCATAATATGATCTAATTTGATACAATTAGATGTTCTCATTTTTCGGATATAATAATATATAATATCAAAAGTCAAATAATTTTTTTTAGGTGATGTGATTTTTTAGTGTGTGTTATAATTTTACTGTTGTTTTCTGCTTAAAAAGCTTTTTGATTACAAAAGTTTAACTAATTCTAAAATAACAAAATGAATTTAATAATAATTTTTCTATGGAACTTAATTTGTATATAACGTTTAAAAAAGCTCAATTAAGATTGAAAAAAGTTAAAATCTCGGCAATTGTTAAAAGTTTTATTAAAAATAGTAGCTAAAGCAACTTAGCTCGATATACATTGGTCCCTATCACATATTGTGCTGAATTTTGCAATTGAAATTGGTGTTGTTGCTGTATATGTATATATACATATTTTAAAATTTTTGTTTAAATTACCATTTGTTAGGATTTTTATAATGTTTTTTTTTTGTTGTTGAAATTATTAAAGGTTTAGCGTTTTTAAATTTTCTTTTAAACCAAAAATTTAATTAAAATAAAAATTATAATTGAAAGAAACATAACATTTTAACAGATATTGTTTTGTTTTTTGTAATTTTGCACTATTTTTTGTTTTTTAAACTTAAAATTTGAACATAAAACTTCCCGACTAAAAAAGTTTTTATATAATCTTATATGATTTGATATAACTTTAAATGTTTATATGCGTGGCTTTATATAACCATATACATTTATATTAACACTTTGGTTTTATAAATATGTTTGATATAACGGTATATATAATCATATGCGATTTGGTCTCCAGCCATATATTAAGAGATCTGCAAATATACTTCATACATAATTATATATAACGGCATATAAGCTTTTATAAACCATATTATATCAAAATATATAACAAAGTTAATAGAAAATTGTATTAATTTTATATATAATTATATCTGACATGATATCTAATTATACAAAATTTTATAAAGATTAATTGCAATTTTTAAATTTAAAAATAAAAATTAGAAAAACATATGTTGAAATAAATATGGTTTAAGTTCAGTTATTTTTTCCGTGAAAAAAAATTAATTCTGAAAGTTATTTTTTTTTTTGTTCCGACAAATTTTTGTAATGTTTTATTTTGTCAGCTATTTCCAAGTTTATTAACAAAAATTTTTCTAAACATTAAGCATTAGTATTTAAAATGAATGAAATAAGTGATCTCAATAATATTTACTAAAATTTTATTTGAAAATCTTCATCAAATTATATGTATTAATATATAATTTGATGAAGTTAGATAGACCCATTTTTCGGATCAAATTGTATCAGGTTAGATAACATGCTTATCTCGCTTGATATAATTATATATTCCAATATTCGGATCAAATTAGATATGGACGTTTATATGGGTTTATATATGGTGATATATGATTATATAATATCTTTTTTAGTCGGGTTGTCATTTTGTTTAAAATACTTGTTTTTTATAAAATTAAAATATATAATAACGTCCAAAATTTTTATTTTATAGGTTTTGTTTTTAGCCAAAAATTTGTAAGCCGAAAGTTTTTTTAAAGGAAAAAACTAAAAAGTGTTAAAAAAGGTGAGACACTTGAAGCTTTTAAAATGCCAACCGCTATGTAACACGCGCTGTATAATTCTGAACTCAATGTCCTGTTTGAATGACAAAACCACCAAGTAAAGGTTCACCAAGTAAAGGACGTGCCATATCGCCATAGCCGTAACCATAACGCCATGGCAGAAAACCAAAATTCAATTGGTATATACGGTTATGGCGTTATGGCATGTCACCAATAACCGAACCTAGTGTATTGACATGCAATAAAATGATAGCAAGCAATTGTCAAAATGCTCTCATCTCAAGTGAAGACACTCAATTTCAATTTTATTGCAATATCATGATATCGCTGACATGCCATCTGATCTTGCAATGATGCCAGAGATCAAATGTCACTTTTAGTTTTCATTTTAATTTTGTAATAGAAAAACAACAAAAAATTAGTTGAAAAGGAATGGAAAAGTGTTTAGTTTTTAATTATTTGTCGGTAAACATTAATGTTTCATAAACTTTGGTGTTTTTCGAAGAAAAATCTATGATATTTATTATCCATGAAATGGTCAAGTGTTCTCCACCACTCTGCAATTGATATCATTTTGACGTTTCGCTGCAATGGTTTTGACATTTCATATCATATAATTTATTGCATTTGAAGACACCGGGGAATACATTGTAGCCCATAAGATTGGTTTGAACAGCTGTTTTATATGGTTATGGCACGTCTAATTGAACCTTAAAACACAGAATATCCAAAAATTTCAACACACATGCAAACAAATAAAAAAACAACAACAATGAATACCACTACAACAACGACCACAACTACACTGGCGACGTTAGCAGCGATGATGACGACAATAACCAAGTAGATGATGATAATGTGCAAAACGTTACAATAGATGCGCGCCAATAAACACAAACACTCAAAAGAAAATACAACACAAAAAAGAAAAGAAAAAAGAAACAAAAACAACTACAATGTACATATTTGTCAGAGACTGACAACGATTATTCAAAAAACAAGTTATTTAAGTATTTCCCGAGTAAAAAAGTTTTGATATAAACATATATTATTTTATGTAATTGCATATAGTAACTTATAGTTACATATGGCCACATATGCTTTTAAATTCAAGCAGATATACTTTTATATTGTCATATGTTAGATATTTTTTCCTCAAAGGTTTTAATATGGAGACATATGTGATTTTATATTATTACATACTGGCCTACATATAATTGCATGTGCTATATATAAGTACATAAAGTAACATATTACAGATATAATTACATATACGTTTATATATAATTTAGTATGACACTATACATTATAATATAAAACTTTATGTGGAGCCATATAAGAAATATTTCATAATTTGTGTTAGATATGATTATATATTGACGAATAAGAACCCTTATATAACTTAATATGGTTCCATATCTAAAATATTTCATGATTTCTTTAATATATAACAATATAACGTTCTTTATAAAATCATCTATAATTATATATCATCCCACATAAGCAATTATTTCAAAGTGATTTTATATAAAAATATATAAGGTCCATATAAAACCGTATTATTTTCATATGTGGTTCTATGTTAATGATTTTGAACTAGTTTTAGATTTAGTAATTACTAGCGATTGGCGCGTGACTAGAAATGTTCGTGAGTCACGTTATTCGCACGTGATTGTGAGTAATAATTACTATACTCTAGTGATTCGTGCGTGAGTCTGAGAATATATAATTCGTACTTGATTCGTGCGTGAGCGTGAATAAGAATATATAACCCGTGCATGATTCGTGAGTGAGTTTATTTTTTGCATCATATATTTTTAGTAATTTTTACTATTTTGTAATATTTTACTATTTTTTTTCTATTTTTCTTATATCTTGGTTGTATAACATAATCCTAATAACTTTAAAATTTCAGTCTTGTTAACTTTATTTTAAAATTACTAAAAATAATTTTGTTCATGTTTAATGCACTGTCATGGTAAATCTGGATAAAAGTAATTGAAGATTTATTGAAATTATAGGATCTCCAGCAGACCTTTGGGTTAATCATTATATTTGGAAATTAATTACACATGCAATTACACAATTACATATTATTTGTAATTGTAATTCAAAAAAAAAAAACAATTACAAGTAATTTGTAATAGAAAATTTTCAATTATACATTACATATAATTTTAATTGAAAAAATGTCAATTACAATTACATTTTTTCGGAAAAGAAATAATGACAAAAAGCACAAGTGAAGGGTCAGCCCAACATGACGTATTCTTTTTATACTTATCCACGCCTACCCAACCAATCCCAGTCAGTTTTTTCTACAAAATTTTAAAAAACACTTTAATTCTAAATGTAATTGAAATTTGTAATTGAAATCACTTTCAATTACAATTACTTGTAATTGAAAATTTTCAATTACAGTTACATGAAATGTAATTGAGTTTTTTTTAATTTCAATTATATTTCTGATCTCCAGATATTGCATATCTTTTTTATTTAAAAAAATAACTTTTGTATATTGTTAGATGTGGTCATATATAATATGATCTGAAGTATAATGTCAATTTTTAGATATAATTGTATCAAACTATGTGCACTTTTATAACATTTTATATAAATTTATACAAAAAGATATAATTTGATGTAATTGGATGAGGACAAAATTCGGATACAATTGTATCGAATTGCATAAAATTGTATCAAATTGTACCAAATTGTATACAATTGTATACAATTCGATACAATAAGATACAATAAGATGTTCTCATTTTTCGGATATAATTATATCTAATTACATAAAAGATTATATATAATTAAATATAACTTCATATGGCTCCATATCATTTTTTTTACTTGGGTTACCAGGGATGATAAATGGGATTTTTATAATAGTACTAACCAGCTTAAAAAATAGTAGATACTTTTTCGACCTCTATAGTACCAACATATTTTTTATATAATTTTTTTATTATTATAAATTAACAAATAAAAACTCATAAAAAAATAAAGAGTTCTGTTATATCTAACTCATACGGCAATAGAAAAACGTAAAAATTTTAGTTAACACTATTAAAAATTAGTTAAAAATTACGTTGCATAAAAAAATTCTATCAGATTACTTTTGTAAAATATTAGTAAGATAAGAATTTTTGCTGTTCTGTTAAATACATATATAAAATTTTAGTTATATTTGAATAAAATTTAGTTAACAGAAAATAACATCTTAGCCTGCTAAAATTAGTAATAAATAATAACACTATGCGACAGTCAAAATCGGGATGGAATGAAACCAACGGGAAATGTTATATCGGTCAAAAACAAGTTATACGTGTCCCGGCGTTTCGCTGGGTCAGCTCTAGGAATCGAGATATATCTTTTTTTTGACATAACTCGAGAACCACTAGTCCGATTTTGCTCAAACAATTTTAAAAAATTAAAAATTACAATTCCTTTAATCTGTTCATATAACATTTTTCTATATACTCAACAGTTTTGCCGGTAAAAATAAATGTTTGTTACCGCTACCATAAAAATCAATAACCTTTTGTTTATTACTTTTTTTTAATATTTTAGGCAAAAAATATTTTTTTCTTCATACATTTATTTTTACCGCCAAAACTGTTGAGTATATAGAAAAACGTTATATGAACAGATTAAAGGAATTGTAATTTTTAATTTTTTTAAAATTGTTTGAGCAAAATCGGACTAGTGGTTCTCGAGTTATGTCAAAAAAAAGACCACCAAAGATCAAATCGATATATCTCGATTCCTAGGGATGACCCAGCGAAACGCCGGGACACGTATAACTTCTTTTTTATCGATATAACTTTCCCCGGTAGTTTGAACCCTTCCCTTCCCATTTGTCTCACAGCGTAATTAGTAGACTAAAAATCGACAAAAAATCTAGAAATCTTTTTTTTCTATTTTTTTTAATACGAATAAAAATCTAGTCTTCTGAAATCAGCAGTTTACTATTTTTAGCAACCATTTCCGTTGATTTTAGCGGAAATTTAACTTAAAAGTAACAAAAATTTTGTGGATATAACAGTTTTGAAAATCTTTTTTTAGACTCATTATTTTTGTTTGTGGATATAACAGTTTATTTTTGCTATTTTTACTGTACTAATATTAATATTCTCTGCAGATTTTACAGTATAATTTATTATTTTCAATGAACTAAAAGTTAAATATAAAAAATATATAAAAATATATAAAATATATAAAAAAAATCTGCTAACCTCAGCAGTTTCTTTTGTAAGGCCAATTATGCTTAATTTTTAGTAGCTTTTTCTGCTAGTTTTACAGGTTTATTTCTGTGAGTGTAGGGTTCAGAATTTAAAGTCCGTGAATATCGTATTCGACTTCGTTTTAAAACGAATATTATTTTAAAGTTATTTACAGATCTATTCTACCTTGTAATGTCATAGAATATTTTCAAATGAACAAATTGATTAATAGGTGCATTTAGAATTCATTCGATTCTTCGAAATAGGTTTTAGGTATTTAATCATTCAGAAATGAACATCGAATGAGTGAATTCTTTAGGAGCTCTGATGGGGAAAACATTTTGCTGGTTTCAAAAAATATAAAGATTTCTAGATTTCTTAATTCTCCTAATTTTTAACATTTTTTTTTTGTATACATACATATTTTAATAAAAAAAAATGCGAAGGAACATTTTTTATATGTTTAACTTGAGTTTTCAATAGTAACATACTATAATATTTTCAATGTTTTCAACATCAGTATTTTTTATTTAAAACTCAGATATTTGATGTGTTCGCTATAAAGACAATAATATCTTTGAAAATTAAAAAAGCACAAAAAACTTAAAAATCGAAAAATGTGTAAATAGTACTAAATGAGTCAGAGGAGTACTTTTGAGTAGAGTTGTAAAAGTATTGAGTATTCCGGTACTGAGTACTCGATACTGACTGTTTTTTTAAGTACTCAATACTAAAACGCTACTACTCAATACTTTTAAAGATGCAATTTTCCGTAGAAATGTGTATTTTTCGTATCATATACAAAATACAACTCTAAAAATAGTACTTTAAAAATACAACTCTATTTGTGAAACAAAGAAATTTGTAACGGATTTTTGGAAAAAATTATTTAATTATTTTATTTAAAACGTTTTAAATTAATTAAAATGTAAGTAACAATAGTTATTTAACACGTGTATATAAATTGTTATTATTTTTCGTAATAAATACGAATTCACAACATTTTTATTTTTAAATTAAAAAAACCGTTAAAATTATTGAGTAGTATCGAGTACTCAATTGAAAAGTATTGAGTAGTATTGAGTACTGAAAAAGTATCGAAATTTCACAACTCTACTTTTGAGGTTCCAATTGTACCAAAAAAAGTACTATAGTACTAACTTTATCATCCCTGGTACTTACCCATTCTTTTTCGTTATTGTGTGTATCCATACATACAACACCAATAATATTTACTAACACTTATTTGCGATTCAACAATTATGTGTGCACTCCATACTTATAGCAAATTTTATGTATACTCAAGAAACTTAAATACTATAAACAACATGCTCGTATGAATACAGCTAATTCTGTGATGCGCAAAATTGATTAACAATTGCATTAGTGAGCAAGAGAATTAGTGAGCATGGGAAAAAATTGGGCGAATTGAAAAATATGCCTTTTTACATATTTATCAATCTCCATATTGTTTATACAATCTTAATGAAATTTTCTGCAACATATTTTATAGATTTTAAACAAAATGTTCTATATTAATACTTTTATGGCAATTTCTTTATATTTTGTTTTTTTTTATTTCTATTAAAGATCTACTATGAAAGATATTACTATGAAAATAATCATATCTTTTAATAATATATTCCCTAGATTCCTTAAATGACGAATGACGGTAAAGGTATCGAATTTTGTTTATTACGGTAAAGGTAACGGTATTTAAGTCTGTTTCGGTAATGGTATACCGTTACTATAATTTGCGTTAAAAACATATAAAAACAATTAAAAAATTTGCATATTTTTCATTTTAAGCGTTAAAATCCCAAATTATAAGCTTTATATTAAATGCTGATAGTTTCAATAATTGAAATTATTTTCTATAAATTTATTTTTAAAAAAACTCAAGATTATTATAAAAAACTTGAAAATTTAGCATTTTTTATATAAATTAATACCGGTAACTACCCATAAATATAACGGTAACGATAAATGTATTTGGAAACTTTTTTATAGGTATTGGTAACGCTATTCAATTTGAAACGGTATTTTAGCGATAACGGTATTATAACGATAACCAACCTTGCGTAAAAGGCATTGCATGATATTAAAAACATTTTTCATCATATATTTTCTGAATGTCATAAATATTTGTTTTCAGTGCACTTGAAAAAAATATTAAAACATGCGCTAAGCATGTGCACTCGTCGCTGTCTCATTGACGACTAAATTAAAGAGCATAAGTGATTAATCAGAACTGTGTCGACAACGACAACGAGAGTTGCTTTTTCATATATTTGATATGGGAAGCAAAATGTCGCCATGTCGTCCGGTGATTTGTCGTCGGAATAGAATCTATTCTATTTTCGTGACGAGACACTAATACACACTTAAAATATTTGTCAAATTTTTGCCATATTTTTAACTAATTAAAGATTGCCTTAGAACAGAGTTGTTAGAAATTCGTATTAGAACTGCAAAAATTCGTACTTTGTTTACAAAAAATTTATTTTTTTGATAGAAGAAATATAATTGAAATTTAAAATACAAAATTTACGGCAAAAAAGCAAAATTAAATACAACAAAATATAAAACAACAAGAATTAGTGAAATACCAATTGAATTGGTGAAGAATTGTGGTGAAACAAATACTTTCCTTTTTTCTCAACGTCAACAAATGTCGACGGTCGATTGTCGTTGAATTTAAATTAATCGTTACGACTTTTGCAATCGTCGGTCGACAATCGACCTAGTTGTGATTAAAATCTAAAAGTTAAATTAGACGTGCCATATCGCCATAGCCGTAACCATATCGCCATAGCAGAAAACCAAAATTCAATTGGTATCTACGGTTACGATTATGGCGTTATGGTATGTCACCAAAAATCGAATACATTGTAGCCCATGAGATTGGTTTGAACAGCTGTTTTATATGGTTATGGCACGTCTAATTGAACCTTAAGGATATGTGTGAATAAGTAAATTCACAATTGTGCTTTGGAATGCGCACCACTGAAGTAAACTAAAAGTATGTCACTTAAGTAAGTAAACTGATCTGATTCGTTGGGAATACAGAACAAGTGACATAGTAATGGGATGTGCCGTAGAATGCAACAGAATGTATTGTAGAATAGTCATTAAGGTATTGAGTGTACTTTTGAAGGTCACTCAAAACAATAGAATTTAACTAGTATTATATAAGAAACCATTTTTGACAAAAGAGGGTAGTAATAGCCATAGTCAATCTTGACACTAACAGAATTAAATTGTGCGCTGTTGCCAACTTTTTTCCTAAAAATATCGCTAAATCAAACTAAAAAATCAATAGAAAATAGCTAAATTATAAAAAACTTACAAAATTTAGCGATTTATCGCTAAATTTCACGAACTTTTCGGGTTCCGTTGAAAAATTTCCCAAAAATAGCTACATATATTTTTCGAACTTTTCAAAAACTTTCTAAAATAATTGTCGATACATCGCTAAATTTTTCCAACTTTTAAGTATTCCATAAAAATTTAGCGATAAATACACTCATAGAAAAAAGTTTGTAGAAAATTTAGTAAAACTGTTAGTACTTCAACTTAACGAAAATTAACTAATTTTTAGTTAATTTTTTTGCTACCTCCACATTACTAACTTACAAATTTTTTTGCTATTTTTTTTTTTTTTTTTGTTGAATTTAGTTACTAATTTTTAACAATAAATTTGCTAACTTTACAGTATTTTGCTGAATTTTAGTTAGTAATTTTTAACAGAAGATTTGCTAATTTTACAAATTTTTTGTTAACTAAACCACCAATTTTGGAGCGCTTATAAACAGAATGTTAAATTACTCATAAAAATTACTGCATATATTTAACTCGCCAAAAATGCAAAAAGTTTTTAAATAAAGCTAAATGGAAATGGTTGAAAATTTGTCCTACTCATAAAATATCTAAATTATTAAAATTTATGAGAAAAGTTTCTATTTATCGTAATACATTAATTTTCAAAGATCAAGGTTTATTTTGGACGAACCATTTTAATATGAAAATATGATTAAAAGTATCTCTGGGGAGCAACTACGGGGATGACCCTAATTTGTTTCCCACAATATTCCCAGTGTAGAAACGGTAATGACATATCATTATTTTTGGAGTACCAGTAATGACACCCATTTACCTTCTGCATTATTTTAAAACATATAATAATGAGTTACTGATAATGACTTATTTTTATCATTATTTTAAATAGAAAATAATTTTTTAATTTTTTTGAAAATTTTTTGAAATCTATTTTTAGACTCAATATTTTTTAAACACTGGTAAGGATATATGTAACCACATATTTTTTGATTTTTTGTATGTTGGCGAGTAAGCTTACTTGTGTGCAGCAGGTCAATTATGTTTTTATCTATTAAATATTACATGTCGATATAGCTCAGATGGTAGAGTTGTTGACTGGCAATCTGTAGACCCAGGTTCGATTCCCGCACCAGCAAATTTTATTTAAAAAAAAGTACAATAAAAAATATTTTTCTTTATATAATTAATTTTTTTGAAAATCTATTTTTAGACTCATTATTTTTGTCAGTACTGGTAAGCACATAGGTAACGATATATTTTTTGATTTTTTGTATGCTGGTGTGTAACGACAACTCATTATTTTTCGCGACATCGCCATATAAAGGTAATAAGAAATGTAATAACAAAAGTAAGTAGTTACCATTACCAAGTATGTAGTAACATAACCACATATCTGGTAATGATTTTGTACACTGGGTTGTAGTTTTTAAGCTTATTTAAAGAATACGATATTTTTAATCGGCCACACCTTCTTTCCTGTGGGTGGATCTTTAGAGGTGAAAATGGAAACTCAAATAAATTCGGAAGTACATATCCGAACAGTTTTTTTTGCTGTTTTCATTTTATTAATATTTATCAAACTGATTTAGATTCTGCTAATATTAGCAGTTTTTTCTGCACCATCATTTTTAACTAATTTTTAGTAACTTTTTCTGCTATTTTTACGGACTTATTTGTATGAGTGTAATAATGATTCATAAATTTTGTCCAGGAAATAAATGTAAAAAAAGGCTAAGAAAACACCAAGACTGTCTTTAAAAAAAATCGCTAGTTTTCCCGCTAATAGCTAAATCATATTTTATCCCGCTAAACGAGTTGAAATATCGCTAGATTTGATGAGAAGCAGAGTGCGTATTTATTTGCACACCATGAAGTATTCATTTTTATTCTTTCTTGTATCAACGTACAAGAAAGAAAAACTAAGAATTTGTTTCTTTCTTATTTATGTTCATTTCTTTTACATTACCTATCTCATTTTCATGATGGGGTTAGTGAGTGTGTGGTCGTTTTGTATATTTTCATGATTTGAAAAACTAAATGTAAACTATTTGCTCTCGTTTTGAATATGAAGCGGAGAAGGTTTTTTCTTTTCATGAAAAGAAAGAAATAGGAATTAAAAATGATAATGAAGGTTCAAACGATACTCTTCTTTAACAGTCTCATGAAAGAAATATGAATGAGAAAAAAATTAAACTTCAAAAGATAAAAAACGTCAGTAATGGATACTGAAAACGTTGCTGTTATTATGGCAAATTTAATTACTTTGAGCCTTGCGGTATTTTTTGCCAATTTTACCAACACACATGTACTGTTTTGTAGTACAATGAAATTATTACAAAAATTTTGCTACAATTGATGTAAATTCTAATGTAAAATTTATTTGCTAAAATTAGCAACAAAGTTTTTTAATATTAGTATCACTCAAGGTTGCCAACACTTGAACTGAAAAAGTGGCTAGATTACGGAGAAAAAATGGCTAGAAATGGCTAAAATTGGAAAATAATGCTAAAACTTAATAATTGTAAAATAAATCAGTGATAATAAAGAGTTTTAACATGACTTGCATAAAAGTGGCCTTTAAATTTTAATGTTTTCCGAATTTCTAAAATATGTTCATTCAAATTTTACAAAAAATATGATTTTAAATCGAATGTAAAAATTACATGTGTCTGTAAACCCAAATAAATGTTTCAAAAATTTAAAATTTTGCACTAAAATTTTTAAAATCGTAAAAATTCAAGCATTTTTGTTATCTTTATTTAAGTATTCCAAGAAAAAATTCTTCACATATTTGTTTTTTTGCACACATTCCGTTACTGTACTTGTTTACGTTTAGAAGACGCAAACAGTTTTCAAATAGACACACACATTACAACAATAGCATAAATGCATAATGATTGGAAAAAACCAAAAAATGCAATTATTTTCCGCGAATTTTGTTGAATTTGGGTTTTTGTATGAATGGTATGGAATGTGAAAGGCTTAAGAAAGCCTTTAGTTCTAAAGCGATTGTTTGTAACGCAACAAATGACCGCATATTTGCATATCGTCACCTTAAATGCAAACGGACGTAACTACACAAAAATTCGAAATCGAGTTTTTTTATTGATTATGGTTCGTTTTATCAAACTACATGTTCACACAAAATTTTAGACTTCTACGATTAAAAATGGCGACTTTCTTTAAGAAATTCAAACGGACGTAACTACAAGTGCATGTATTTCTTAATGCAAAAAGACGTAACTACACTCTTGTATGAAAAACATACAAAAACATGTAGTGTGTAAGCTTGTGTCAGCATTGCCACAATGGGAATTCAAAATCTACAAAATTTTAGTTATATTTTAGTATAATACAAATGACAATTTACCCTGCTTTATTCAGAAAAACCTTTTTCTGAATATTAGTAGACCAAAAACAGCAACAAAATGCTGTCATATCTCCAAATTTTAGTAATATTTAATTTAAATTTAGTTGAATGAAAGTAACAATTTTCCAGTTAAAATAACAAAAAAAAATTATAATTGCTTAACAATTGTAGAGTCTTAATTTCAGTGAGTTAAATCGTTATTCATATTAAAAAAAAATGCACATATGCTATGAAAACTAAAAAATGTATGATGTTTTCAGTCGACTAAAACTAAGCAAAAGTTGTTGCTGATTTTAGCAGGGTGAATTGCTATTTTCAGTTAACTAAAACATAGCTAGAATTTTGTTCTTGCTGTTTTTATCTTACTAATATTTAGCAAACCAATTCTGCTAGTTTTGGCAGTTTCTTCTGCAGGGCCTCTTTTATAGAGTTTTTCTTATTTTTTTTTTTAATTTTAACGTTTTCACTACCGACTTTTTGTTTGCGGATATTACCGTTATTTTGACTTCAGATTCTTATTAAGGGTCCTCAAATTAGAAAAAATATGTAACATGTTTGGCCACTCCCCCTCCTATCCACCAAAAATGACGTTCGAAAATCTATTTTTTGGAACTTCTCATCCCCGTTTACCCCAAAGATATATATTTTTGAAAGAGAATAGTCGTTTTGGAACTTAAAAAGTTCTCTAATAAGAATAAATTATGATATCAAAATGTGAAGGATATAAAAATTATAATATCATAATTTATGTGCGCTTAGAAATATTTTACTGATTAAAGCCTATTGTCTTATTCACTATATCCAAAAAATTCCGTTATTTCCCCCGAGTCTGTTAAATTTTTCAATAAAATTCTTTTTCCTTCCTACAAAATAGCACTTTTAAAATCTATAATTTTTAATGGAGATTGGCAGACGTTTTCACAAATTTAAGAAAATATTAAAGGACTACACAGAGAAAAGAGATTCATTGTAAAAACATTGAAATAATATATTTAAATTATGTCAGGAATACATTTGATTGCAACAGCCAATAATTCGGTTACTGCCACCAAACAATTCAGTTGGCAAGAAATTCGATTCCCTAGTAAAAATTATTTTTATATATTCATATATGAGTTTTATACAATCATTTATAATTTTATATAAATATATATACATATATTTTTATATGATTATATCAAAAGATATTTATTTATATAAAATTATATTAACCAGATCCACCATTTTTCGGATCAGATAATATATTTTTTATATAATTATATTAACCCACACATGATTTGATCCGGAAAATGGTGGATCTGGTTAATATAATTTTATATAATTAAATATCGTTTGATATAATCATATACAAATATATGTTTCACAATACTTGACAAGTTATAATTTTATAAAATCATAAATGATTATATAAAAATCATATCTGATTATATAAAAACCATTTTTACTAGGGTTGTCACAATGAATTGGTTTTCTCTGTGTATAATAAATTACAGCAGAACTTCAAAATTTTTTTAATGAATTATCTGAATAATCAAATTTACTTTAAAAAATCTGAGAATATCATTTATCCAATTCATGCATTGAATTCTTTTTTAATTGTGTAATTTATCATATTACCCAAAAACTACGCATGAAAGAAATTACCCGAGCTCTATCTACGAAGGCAAAAATTACCCCCGATTTGGGTAATTACCCGTATTGTGGCATTTTTTTTTCATTTAAAATTGCTTAAATATCTGTATTAAAAATACATGTATTTTTTTTAGTTTAAAAATGAATAACATAAATCCTTTTTCTTTTTTTTTTTAATAAAATATAAACATTTAGATTTAAAAAAAAAATTAATTAAAATATAAGCAAGTATTTTTATTAAAAAAGCTTGAAAATTTTATTAACATAACATGGATGTTTTAATTTTTGTGGCGTTATTGGTTGTACGTCTAAAAATGACTTTAGTATAGTTATGTCTTCTTGTTTCAGAAAAAAGCAAGTCAAAATGACGTAACTAACTTAAAAACTTAAATATATGAAAATAAAACAAAAGTTGTTAAAAAAATAAAGAAATCTCTATACCATAAGTAAAATTTGAAAAAACTGCAAAGAATACTTTATTATTATTGATTTTATAACGTTTTTTGCTTCTCCTGTAAAAAAAAAATAAAAGTGTAGTTAAGTCCGTTTGCATTTAAGGTGTCGATATGTATGTGTTTAGAGATGCCCCTAAACTAATGCACATTAGTGTGCCACTACACTAATGCACATCACTGTGTGATCTTTTTGTTCTCTTTGAACTTAAAATTAATCTAAAAAACGTGAACCGTGTTTTTATTTAGGCAAGTCCTAAACAGTATGTTTACCCTGTAGTTTTTTTATTATTGCAAAACACTAACGGTGGGTCTCATACTGCAGGTTCAACTTTACCCCCCGTTTCCACATGCAAGTAAATGGTTACAAGTTGAGAATATGTATTGTCAGCGAAAATTTCGAAAATTACCGAAAAAACATGAAAATTTTACATGCGCCCACACTACTTGCTTTTTAAAATGTCGTCGAAGGCATAGGTTGTCACTAAATAGCATTCCAGTATTGCCAAGTATTCAATATTCTAATAAAGCTGGGAAAAAATTAGTTGTTTACAATTTTTTTTTTCAAAAACTTATAGAATTGATATTTAAAATTACCATTAAGATATGTCATTGTGTTCTTTTTCACTTTTTTTTACAAATAAATACAAAATCAGTTGCATTACAACTCTTACTTTACCAAATACTAGTAAATTAATAGAAAACATTACTAGGCAACACTGTTTTCTTTATTCTGTCATTTCACTTGCAGCAAATGTCAAAAATTCACTGTCTTCAAAATTTGCTTGCAAGTTGAGCCGCAAGTTGTATAAGTGTGATAGTATTAGTGAAAAAGTGTGAGTGTATTGAGTTTTTCGAACTTGCACTTGCATGTGGAAACGGGGGGTTAACTATTAACGAAAGTTTAAACCTGAAGTATGAGACCCACCGTAAATAAAAGCCTAAAAAATAAATAAAAAACTACTGTCATTTATAAAGGCTTTCTTTAACTTGTATTAATTATTTCTTTACAAAAAATTACAATTCTATACATTTTTTTTTTATCACTTTACAATTTTTATTAAGTTAGAATTCCCATTATAACAAAAATATCAAATATTTCACGAAGATTTCTTGAAAGAATTGTGAAAAAATATATTTATCATAAACTGTATCATGAAAAGTCTCATGAGAAAGTCTCATTTGAACATTCTCTCACATTTTTTATTCACAGTTTTTTCTTTTCATAAGTACCCAGTCAGAAAAATACAAACGGGAAAGCGGTGGCAAAGCACAACTGGTACAAGTACTGGCAAAAAGTGCTTTCCCATTACCAAAATGATAACATCATTAGATAAAAGGACCGGCTGTTCAAAAAGCACCGGAAAAGCACTGGAGGAACAAAATTTTTAAACGTTGGCAAAACGCTGGCAAAACCAATAAATATGTGGTCTGGAAATATATTTTCCAAAATAAAATTTAAAAAAAAGTTCATATTTATTTTTTTGGTCCTGCTGTGATTTGAACCCAGGCCGTCAGATTGGCCGACGATTGATCTACCCACTGAGCTAACGAGACATACAATATTTGATAGCTAAACACATAAATAAGTAATAATCGCTGCACAACTACTGGCTGTGCCAAAATGCTAGTATTGGCAAACAGTTTTTTGGAACTAATATGCCAGCGTTGCGCGAGCAAAAAAAAGTTGGTCTTAAGGGAGCTTTTCTACTAACAAAAAAATTGATTTTATAGAACAAAAAAATTTTAAATTAAAAAAAATTAAAAAAAAAATTTTTCCTTGCAACCGGATTTGAACTCGGAACGTCCTGACTACAAACCTTTTTTAACGAAGCGGCAGCATTTTTATAAAATCATTGCTCTGTGATTGGTTTTTGTACCACTGGTAGCATTGGCTAGGTAGCACTGGATAACTACTGGTTGCAAACCTTGGCATATCACTCTTAGACCATTCTTTGCCAGTGGTTTTTTTATAAGCCACCGAAATTTTTGTAAAACAAATACTGGCAAAACGCTTTTTGCAAACGCTGGCAGAGCGTCCCAAATTAGTGCTCTCCCAGTCATTTATTTTCAACACCATGGTTACCCAGTGGTATGCCGGTGCTTGATTTTTTGTACCACTGGCGATTTTTGATTTGGTAAGTTTATGCAACGCAATGCTATTTCAAAAAGTAGCAAATTCAGACACTTCTAATTGTTTACCGAGAATTTTTAAAACCCTGAGATTCTGACTAACTTAGGCAGACTTCTGGAAAACCCCAATTCTTGAAATCTTTGACCATAATTATGGATCTCAAAATGCTACAAATTGTAAAAAATCTTTGACTATAAACTCAGCCAAACTCTTAAAATCTTTGTGTCCAATCGTGGATTTGTGGAAGTACCAGATTCTGATAATCCTTGTCTACAAACGTAAATTTCTAAATGTATCAAATTCTGACAATCTTGGACTCTCATCGCGAATTTCTAAAATAACCAAATTCTAACAATCTTTGCTAATATAATCAAGGATTTCACAAAGTAGGAACTTTTGGCAATCTTTGTCAAAATGGTATCGTATATGAATATATATGGGCTCGTATGCGATCATATATGGGTATAGCTTATCCTATATGTCCATTAGAGTGCTCCAAGCTTGTATAGAGGAAAATAAATTTTGTATTCATATTTTGCCCTAATTTTCAGGATTGAAGTATTTAATCTTGTGTTGTTATATTCTGGCCAAAATCATGTGAAATTAAGAGAAGAAAGAAGAAAAATTTGCCTAAAAGCTAAATAAATGCCAAAAAAAGCTGTTTTCTCGAAATCCGCTCAAATAAAATCTCTACCGCAGCCAAATTAAAAAACGAAATCGTACAATTTTTGTAGTTTTTAATCCCTAATATGTTCTTAATAAAACTTTAAAGTTCAATTGTTGATTTTTTAAAATTTTTTTAAAAATTTAAAATTGTAGATTTGAAAACAGAGTTTAAGAATTCCGACCTTTTTTAGCACTAATTTAAAACGAGTTAGCAAAACACAATAGAAAAAAATAATTCCTATCTGAGTTCGTGGAACTTATAGAATAAAAAAATGTTTCTGTAGTAGATTATTTCTATAAAATTTAAAATTTGGAGCCGAATTTCTTGATTAAATGGCCTGCGACACATCAGTTGCCTGGGGAAATTGTTATAACTCGGCTGATTTTTAACCGATTTAAGTTTTTATTGCTTTATTACAAACAAAATTCACTCTAAATTACGATTCTTTAGTGTTTTTAATTCGAATTAGTTTTATAATATCAATGTTTTCGAGAAAATGCACAAAAAGTCATATTTTTCCCTTGTAATCCGTATTCCAAACTTGAGAGCCGATGCGGCATGTCTTCACGATGTCCGATTATCCTAATTTTTTGGGGGACGTAGTTTTACACCCAAATAAATATTTCCAGTGGGTAGAACGGTTAAAAATTCCAAAAAAAATTTTTTGGAGCAACCTAATGTCCATATGTGACAGCGCATAGAGAAAGGGACCTAAGGGTAAAAAAATCAATTTTTTTTTTTTTGTGGACAACATCTGAGCATCGAATGAGACCGATCCCATGCTCTCCTGACCTTAGGTCCCTTTCTATCCTTAGGTCCCTTTCTATTTTGCGCGTCACATATATAGTTTCATATACGATCACATATGGACCGTACCACAAAACAAATTTCGCCGTACACCGTCGAATCTAATTACAAGGAGGTTACGAAATTTGAAATTTTTCGCCTTTTTAAATTTTTCTTTATATCTCGTATTTGGCATTTACAGTCGGATCTTAAACTATTATACATCGATGTTTTTGTCTCGAGAGGACTAATGTTTTGCTCTAAGGGCCATTGACCTCAAGTATCCCGTTCTAGTATTTACCCACCAAATCTCAGTTCCTACCAACCCTAATGTTCTACCCTAATGACAGAAAATTAAAGCTCGCAAACAATCATTAAAAACTACAAAATCCGACTGTAAAAATGCGAACCCTACGTAGGGCAAAAAAAAATGAATTTTTTCGAAAATGCCTTGCAAAAACATACTTTATATTAGAAGGTGTATTGCGCACTTTTTTTTGCCTGTAAGGTGGTGCCGTCTAATGTATATGTTAAGAAATCCTCGACTGTACTCAAAATATGTATAAAAAATTCTAAAAATGTTCATAAAATTCCCAGTATTTCGCCAAAAAATTCCTTTCATCTGGCATCACTATTGTTATAATTATATGTATCTCGAAGAACATTTTACACAATGAAAACTTCGTATCTTTATAGAGAAATTATATATTTCGTTTCTTTAAACATTTTTTTTTTTACAATTTCTTGTTTATGTATGTGTGTCCCTATAACAATTTCAAATATCCCCATATGATACGATTTTTGTTGTTGTTATAATATCTCTTCCAAAAAGTGTTTTATAAATTTTTCTTCTTTCACGAGTTTTACTTACTTACCGGAGTTTAACAAAAAAAGAAAAAAACTATTCTAAAAGTCCTTGTTTCTTCTTTCACGAGTTTTACTTACTTACCGGAGTTTAGCAAAAAAAGAAAAAAACTATTCTAAAAGTCCTTGATTATCAATTTATATGCAGTTATATTGTTGTTTTCTTTTCAAATATTTCCTTCTTCAAATTTAGATAATAAAAAAATTAGGAAAATTGAACAAAAGAATTTGAAATCATTATACTGAAGGAGCTTCAAAGGAATTGTCACAGATATTATAATAAAAAATAATTAAAATTTCTAAGAACGAATTCCTCTCTTAAAGTTTCTTTTATAGAACATTTTTTAGCTTGATAAGGACTTTTTCTTATAGAATAATCTTTCGATTTTAGAGACTGTTTTTTCGCAGAAATATTCTCTACTGCTGTTGGGATTTCACTATTTAAAACGCCTCAGATTCAAAAAATTTGTTTCTATAAGAAAATCCTTGGATTATGATAACGATTTACTAAATAAAACTCTAAATATGCTTACAAGTAGAGAATTTTAACTAACACACTCAGATTTTTATCAAATTTAGATTTGTGATAAAGAAAAAGAACTTAAAATGGAATTATTTCTATATTTTCTACACTAAATACAAAATCAAATTTTGTCCCGATTTGGTGCAAGGTTCAGTAATTAGTTCACCATTGGGAATTCTAAGTACATATTCAATAATCCGGGGCTTTCCAGTATTTCGTATTTAATATTTATATATTTCTACAAAAAAGGTCTAATTAGGGTAGAACCAGAGATGGAAAATTGGAATTTTGAAATGGTGCTTAAATTTGACAAAATTGGACTTTCTGAAACCCGACGGCCTTTTTTTTTAAATCTCGACTTATCAATTCAAATCGAACTTGAAAGTTTTAAACTATAAATTTTCCTGTCAAAAATGACCTTCCAATTTTAGCAATAGTTGCTTTTAGAAAATCTTACGTATTCTGTCTTGCTGACCTTATCGAATTCTTTCAAATTTTTTATTCTTTGTAATTTACTTGTGAAAATTGTATCATCTTTCTTTAAATTGAAAAATAATTTAAACAGAAAGTGATATTAATTTATGATCTAAAATCGAACTAAAAACATTCATTTACGAAATAAAAGGTCAACTATACATACCCCTCATTCATCTTAAAAACACATGATACGGTGCAAAATATAATTTAAATAACATATATTATATTTAAATTTATCGGTTCGTTTTAATTCAAAAATCTGTGTTTATCATACACAAAGTTGAATAGAACCAGCTGAGATACTTTAAGAACTAAGGTTCAAAGCAAAAAAGAGTGATAAAACAAAGGATAAAAATAGCATTAATAAAAAAATCTTTTACTTATTAATGAAAATTATTCAAACCTCGAAATCTTAGGGAGTTTTTCAACAATTTATTCAGATTCCCAAAATACTTTCGTAGTAACCCAATTGACACCGCAACGAAAAACTAGTAGTTTTTAAAAACTTTGAGTTTTTTATTAAAACTTTGTATGGAATTTGACAGATACACAAGTAGTTTTCAAAAACTACTAGTTTTTGGTTAAGTGTAAATGTAGTATAAGACTATAACTTTTCACTTTTTTAACTACAATTGAAGTTAATTTTATCGACAGAATTCTTTGAGTGTATTTCACAGAAGCTATAAGAACTAATAAATAATAATTTGAAAACCTTTATAAAATACCGTTTATAAAATGAATTTTGTATGAAAATTCTGTCGGTATAATTAACTGTATTTGGAGTTAAAAAAGAGTCTACTACAATTACTTTTGAATAAACTGCAATTTTAGTTAATTTTGTAGTTAAAATAATTAGTTAAAATAATGGCAATTGTAGTTAAAATAATTGCAATATCAGTTAACTTCAAATGAATTTGCAGTGTATATTTTTTAACTGCAATTGCAGTTTACTTTTACCGACATAATTCTCCTAGTGCAAGTAAGAATTTTTGGCACTTATAATTGTGCAGGTAAGTAAATATGTCCAGGAAAATTTGAAGAGCAGGGCGAAGCAAAGAAAATAAAGTGACCTGTAAATCCTTATCTGGTTCCAATTGCCGCTTAGGAGTCTTTGAAGTTGTGCAAAAAGTATTTATTCAAGGAACACAAATAACTGTATTTGACAAGCGAAATATTGCCCTGTAATGAAATTTTCCCAAAACTGTGCGGAAAAATATTTCATAGAAATCCGATCATATTGGATTCGCCATTATGAATATTTAAAATCTCATATCAGATTCGTATTCAGCGACCCCCGAAATTCTGCGAAAAAATAATTCATAGAAATCCAATAACTTTTTAAAAAAATCATCCCTCATATTGGATTCGCCATTTTGAATTTTTAAAGTATGATATCAGATTCGTATTCAGCTATCGCAAAACTTTGTCGAAAAAATATTTCATATAAATCTGATCACTTTTTAAAGAAATCATAATTCATATTGGATCCGCAATTTTGAATTCTTGAAATATGATATCAGATTCGTATTCAGCTTGGTGGTCGCTTGGCGAAAAAAATATTTCATAAAAATCCGATTACTTTATAAAAAAAATCATTAGTCATATTGGATTCGCCATTTTGAAATTTGATATCTGATTTGTATTCAGTGACATTTAAAAAAAATATCCGCCATATTGGATCCGTCATTTTGAATTCTTTATACATATATAACATCAGATTCGTATTCGGCGATTCCAAAGTTTGGAGAAAGTATTATGTTTAAAGAAAATTGCGAAATATCTAAAAATCGTCTGCCATATTGAGATGCCAACATCCAGTGACAATTTTCAAGCCGATTCTGTCATTCCTTAATATGTTTTAAGCATCTCCACAGTTGCTCTAATATTATTACCTCCGTATTGCTCCAATCGACTTTTGAAAGCAGAGATGCTCATCTACATTTTAGGCCATAATACAACTTCGTACGTCAATCCTAATTTTGTGCAGCAAGGTTCTCCTATTAACAAAAAATGCCCGATATACATATATTTCCCTCGATATTTTTGCACCCTAAATATCAGCTTGGTAAAAAAAATACGACTTTGTTAATGTTGCCTCCGCATTTCAGCGAAATCTAAATTATCACCACGGAGAGTGGTGAGTTTTGCTTAATCGTTCATTTTGGTGACTCGGTCATTAATAGAATTCATTAAACTAGTGTGTTCATATCGTTCAATCGCTTTTTTTTGCGATGCGTCGCTCATTTGAACTGTGTTATTGCGCAGAACATTCATAGAAGATTAAGTTCCCTACACGCAAAGAAAAACTGTAGTATTTTAATCTAAAATAAGCGTATAAATTACCTTAGTTACTAATACAACTACAAAAGTTAAGAATACAATTTATAAAATCACTTAGGCAAATGTCCAAAAACAAATATTCGTTGAAATGTCTACATTCGTTGTAAAAAATTACATCGTTTTTTCAGGTTAAATAAACTATTTGTTTTTATAAATAAAATTACTCTGTTTTATTGGAAATTATATTTTTATTAATATTTTAATATCCATTTTATTTCAATATTACATTTTTTTGAACTCACTTATAAAACACAATTAAATACATACCTACACAATTTTATTATTTCTCTTGCTTATCCTGTTGTTTGAAAAAAGGGACAAGGAATACACATTTAATAACAGCTTGCCTGAAAAAAACAACAAATTTACAATTAGGGATTTGAATATTTTATTTGAAGGTAGTAATTACATTTTTCACAATTTTTTATTTTTATTTTCCATTTTATTCCATATTCTATTCCATATTATAAAAAAACCTTAATATCAATTGCTTTATCTTTTTCTATAAAAAAAAAAATGCTTCAGCCATCTTGATTTTTGTATGTAAAACAATAATCTTAGTTGCTTTTGTCAGTTACCTTGTTTTTTGTAAGAACATACATATAGCCTGTTGTTTCGTCAAAATTCAACAACTGTACTTTGCCTAAGTACTACTTCAATAAATTTACCCACAGAAAGATAATATACAACAGCAAGAAATGATTATTACCTATTACACTAGAGTACAACCCTATACCAGAGCTTTGAAGAATTAATTCCTTTTTGAATGAATTCACTACCAATCGAATTCAATTTTCTATTGAATTGAATGAATTCCTTTTCTTAAGTAATTCACTGAATTCATTCAACTGAATGCGTTCATCAAACAACAAATTCAAAGAATTAATTCAATTGCAATAGTTCTTTTTATTAAATCAAATGAATTAATTCACCGGTGGACGCGTTCAATTTTATAAATCGAACGGAAAAAAGTGAATTAATTCCTTACTGAATTAATTCACCACTGAATTCATTCAATTTCATTTTCATTCAGTGAATTAAAAAAAAATATAACTATATAACTAGTTTGAAAAATTAATAGTTATATTTTTTTCCAAATTTATCTATATCTGTAAAGTTTTTATATTTAATAGTAAAAGGCTTTATTTTTGAATCATGTAGGTTGATAAACAGTATCCGGTTTCTAATTTGTTACTAACACACGCTATAAAATTGCTTATTTAAAAATTTTATTTGTACATTATTGTTTTCTTCTACTGTACGGCAGAAAACAGGCTTTGAAATCAGTGAACTTATTTTATTTTTTTTTTTCAATTCAGTGAACTTATTTTTTTTTTTCAATTCAGTGAACTTATTATTGTTTTTTAATTCACTGAACGTAATTTTATTTTTTTTTAATTCACTGAATGAAAATGAAATTGAACGAATTCAGTAGTGAATTAATTCAGTAAGGAATTAATTCACCTTTTTTCCGTTCGATTTATAAAATTGAACGTGTTCACCAGTGAATTAATTCATTTGATTTAATAAAAAGAACTATTGCAATTGAATTAATTCGTAACAAAATAAATCGAACGAAAGCAAATATGAATTAATTCCATTCAATGTATGGTGCTTAGTGAATTAATTCATCGAATTTTTAAGTCAGAATTGAAAAAAATGAATTAAGGATTTAATTCTTCAAAGCTCTGCCTTATACAATTCCTATCAAATTAAACTAACGATATATTTACATGGTATGCTTTGTTGAAGTACCTAAGGTTTTTCTTTGCGTGTATATACATACAATATGTTATTTTCCCCAATATGGTGATCAAATGCTTCTTCTTGTTACATTGTTGCTGTTTGACATTAGTTAGAATGAAACATGTATTGCTGTCACTAAAACATGGGCGTGATTAATGCAACCATGTTGTCCTAATATCCAGTATACTGTGGTGTCGTTCATTTGACAATTTTTTGTTCTACATGTTCCTTCATTAATTTTATTGCCGGAATGGCAAAAGTACCCCCTCTGGAATTAAAAAAGAAATTTTTTTTTCTATATGGTGTTAGGGGACCGAAAAATGGAAACACGCCCAAAATGGCACGTGTGATGGCTCATATTAAAGGAAATTTTCTCACTATTCCAAATATGCATTTTGTTTTAAGATCCGGGAAATAGAATTCGGGCTAGGTGCATTTTTCTCATTTTAGGTGTTAAAAATACTATTTACTTAAACTTTTTGGTGATAAAAGTGTGGGATTTTTTTAGGAAAAAGTGGAAATTTTATGAATTTTAGGGAGTCTTGTATATTATGGGACACAGCGTCGCAGGTGGAAAATTTTTAATTTTTTGGTACATATGTAGCGTATATAAGCTGTATTTTGGTAAAAGTTGGTGTTTTTTTTATATTAAAATTTTATGAATGTTTGGGGTTTTTTGTGTATTGTGGGACATAGCGCCGCTTTGCTCTATCTCGCTTAGTTTTGAGATACGGGCCATTTTTAAAAAGTCGCCACTTTAAAAATGGCTTGTATCTCGAAAACTAAGCGAGATAGAGCAAAGCGGATAAAAGTTTTGCAAGTTTTGAATCAATGTACATGCTCCTACTATTCACATGAGGTAGGTCAGAGAGCGATTCCGAGGAATAAATTTGTATGAAACAGTCGCAAGGTTACCTATGTCATTTTAAAAGTATTAATATCGGGTGCCTGAAAGACATTAAGTATAATTACCCGATTAAAAAAATTCGTATATAGTAATATCTTGTTTTATCTTATAATATGTGAAAATATATTTTGTCATGAATAGCCATATATAATTATATGTTTCTTATGTTGTACCTTATATAACCATATATTTTTGTATATTGTCTTTTATAAAATTAGATACCAACCATATATGCTATACATAATGAGATTTGATAGATCTATTGTTATATATAATAATAAATGATCATATATAACATAATATATGATCAGATATGGTGGCATATAAGCCATATATTTTGAGATATAATGATATTTGCCTCCTATACATTTTTTTTGGTTGTATGATGTAAGATATTTTTATATGTGATTATATATTATATTAAATGCTCTAATATATAGTTATATATTATTCCATATATGGTGCAAGATTAATAATATAATTTGAGATATGATTATATATGGTCCCACATCAATAATATTTTCTATCCCCTTAATATATAATTATATATAGTCACATATAACCTGAGAGACCCTACTATCGAATCCCAGCTCGGGCACAAAAAAATTTTTTTTTTTTACTTTTTTAACAAATTTAATTTACTTGTAAATATTTTTTTTACAGATCTTAAAAAAATTAAAACATTTTCTGCCAACAACGCCTGAAAGTTATGTTTATCGCAACTTGGGATTAATAATATTTTAATATGTAATTATATATTGTCATATATAACCCCACACATAATTATATATGTGAGGTCCTATTATCAAATCCAAGCTCGTGCACATAAAATTTTTTTTACTTTTTTTAACTCAATTTGATTTCAACAACATGTACATATATTGTTCTTATCCCTTTATTAATTTCGCAATTACAGACTGTTGATATTTAGACTTTTGACCCATATAAATCGTGGCCTATACCCCCCAACAAACATTTTTTTATCTTCTTCGCCAAAAAAAATTCCGTGAGTTAAAAACATTTAAGATTTTTAATTTTTGTTTTTTTGCAATAATATTATTAATTTATTTTTTCTAAGTCGCATATATATATGTATATTAATTTATATAACTATATATAACGCAATGACACGCACAATGTTGTCTCATATAGTCAGTCATTTTGTATAGCAGTGTGTGGCTGAGTGAATTAAATGGCCGACTACAGCCCCAGAAATCTGGGTTCGAATCCTGCCGACGGTGTTTTTTTTTATGAAATAAATATTTTCTTAATAAATAATAATAATTGTACACTGCTGCACTAGTGCAAAATTTTATCTTTATGCCGATGATGCACAAATATATTTATCTCGCCCTGGGCACTAGGTCTAAACATAGACCGATGTTCACCAAAATCAATAGGCTGCGTTATTGGGCCAATGTAGGTCTGTGTACCAAATTTCATCAAAATATCTTAATATTTACGACCTGCAGCGTATAAACAGTATAATTTTGGTAGGACCCTTATATGGGCACTAGGTCTAAACATGGACCGATGTTCACCAAAATCAATAGGCTGCGTTATTGGGCCAATGTAGGGCTGTGTACCAAATTTCATCAAAATATCTTAATATTTACGACCTGCAGCGTATAAACAGTATAATTTTGGTAGGACCCTTATATGGGCACTAGGTCTAAACATGGACCGATGTTCACCAAAATCAATAGGCTGCGTTATTGGGCTAACATAGGTCTGTGTACCAAATTTCGTCAAAATATCTTAATATTTACGACCTGCAGCGTATAAACAATATAATTTTGGTAGGACCCTTATATGGGCACTAGGTCTAAACATGGACCGATGTTCAAAAAAAACCAACTTGTTCGTCCTTGGGCCAACATAGGTCTGCGTACCAAATTTCATCAAAATATCTTAATAGCTGCGACCTGTAGAGTGCGCACAAGATTGCATGGACAGACAGACAGACGGACGGACGGACGGACAGACGGACATCGTTAAATCGAAATAAAAAAAAATTCTGAACCGATCGGTATACTATAAGGTGGGTCTACGACCAATTGGTGTTACAAACATCAGCACAAACTTATAATACCCTGACCACATAGTGGTGTAGGGTATAATTATAACAACCCTAGTAAAAATGAATTTTATATAATCAGATATGATTTTTATATAATCATTTATGATTTTATAGAATTATAACTTGTCGAGTATTGTGAAACATATATTTTTATATGATTAAATCAAAAGATATTTAATTATATAAAATTATATTAACCAGATCCACCATTTTCCGGATCAAATCATGTATGGATTAATATAATTATATAAAAAATATATTATTTGATCCGAAAAATGATGGATCTGGTTAATATAAATTTATATAATTAAATATCTATTGATATAATCATATAAAAATATATGTTTCACAATACGCGACAAGTTATAATTGTATAAAATCATAAATGATTGTATAAAAATCATATATGAATATATAAAAATCATTTTTACTAGGGAATTATAAAAAAATTTAAAAAAACTTATAAACTAAATTTTTAAAAAAAATGTAATAAAAATTTCAAGAAAATTGAAGAAATGCGTTAATAAGTAAAATTTTAAAACTCAATGTCAGTTTGAACAACAAACCCAAATGCATACAAACATACATAAAACACAAATAATATATAAAATATCAGCGCTGTTTCTCGCATCCACTATGCACCCCCAAACCTGTTTCTCGCATGAACAAGTTATCGCAATAAGCGTCAGTCGGCTCGGCAACAAGCGGCCACTCTGTACGCACCCTTAGGCGGCCCTATGCTCCTTGCAGGAGTAAAAGGAACGAATATATATATATAAATAAGTGTTAGTAAATATTAATTGACGCCCTATGTTCTTCGTAAACTTTTTATTTAAATATTATGTGTAACCTCTTCTTTACTACGTAATTTAGATAAAGAAAGGACATATACAATATATAAATATTATTGGTGTTGTATGTATGGATACACACTATCTTCGCTGCTACGTCGCCAGCGTAGTAATGGTTGTTGTTGCAGTGGTATTCATTGTTGTTGTTTTTTTATTTGCTTGCATGTGTGATGAAATTTTTGGATATTCTGTGTGTTACTTGGTGGTTTGGTCATTCAAACAGGACATTGAGTTCAGAATTATACAGCTTGTGTTACATAGCGGTTGGCATTTTAAAAGCTTCAAGCGTCTCACCTTTTTTAACACTTTTTAGATTTTTTCCTTTAAAAAAATTTTTGGCTAAAAACAAAACCTATAAAATAAAAATTTTGGACGTTATTATACGTTTTAATTTTATAAAAAAAAAATTTTTTAAATGAAATGACAAGTTTTATGTTCAAATTTTAAGTTTAAAAAACAAAAAATAGTGCAAAATTACGACAAAAAATCAAAATCTGTTAAAAAGTTATGTTTCTTTCATTTATAATTTTACTTAAATTTTTTGTTTAAAAGAAAATTTAAAAACGCTAAACGTTTAATAATTGCAACAAAAAAAAAAAAACATAATAAAAATCCTAACAAATGGTAATTTAAACAAAAATTTTAAAAAGTTATATTAAAAAAAAACTATCCCAGTGAATTGTCATCAAGAAAGTGAGAGAATAATAGTGCAATTTTTCTTACAAGTATTTAAAAAATTTAAAGAAAACGATATCCAAACAATTTTTATAAACAAAACTATAACAATTTTTATAAATGCAGTTCGAAGAGTTGGTTCGGAGTAGTTCAAACTCAACAGGAGAGTACAGATCAGACGTCGGCAACACCTATGCCCATGGGTGTTGCCTCTCTCTCTCACACCTACATAAGCTCACACATAGAACAAAAAAATAACTCAGTCGCAAACAAGCATTCAATGAAGTAGGTTGTCAGATCGCTTTTTTTTACACTCTGCATATTGTTTATTGATACATTTTTTTCGGTAATTTATTTTTAAGTTCTTTTATTTTTCTTTTGTTGTTGTTTTTTGATATTTGTTTTTGTAGTTGTTGTTTGCTTTTAAATTTTTATTTTATATTCCCATTATAAACATTTAAAATTTTCAAATTTCTTTTTCAGTGCATTCAAAGTTCTTTGTCAGTACATTGAAAGAGAGAGGTTGCAACTCACTCATACAAGCACAAAATAAGGTTGTATATGTTTACCGATGCCTGGTATAGATTCTACACAATCTCCTGAAATGGAACAACCAAATAATTCAACAAACTACATAACCACGGCAACCAATACGAATAATAATAACACAATATGGGCAGCGGCAGATTCATCTGATAATCAGCCTTCTACAACTCAACCTCATATAACAAATGGTAATGATTCGCAACAACCATCATTACATTCTCAACAGCATCAACAACAACCTGCAGCTCATCATTCTTATCCTAATCTTCAAATGTGTGCAAATTTACAACCTTCAACAACCTCTAATTCACATTTAAATCAGTTAAATCCTCAACAAATTTATTCTTCTTCCAATATGGATATGCAGCAACAACAGCAATTGCAACAACCTTTAATTGCTAACCATCATTCCTCTTCCTATTCTTCATATCTTAATTCATATGAACATTTTTATCAGCAACAGCAACATCAGCAACAAAATCCTTCTCAACACCAACCATCTCATCAATCGCAAAATCCCCAAATGGATTATATCAACTCTAACTCCCACTCTAATTCCATGTATTCCGCCTCGGAATATATACAAGAAGCTGGTGTACGATATCATCCCTATCTCACTACTCCCATTTCGGGTATACCACCATTTATCTCACAAAATTCCAACTCAAATAATGCGGTGGACGGTGGTTCACAATCAGCGCCGGTAGTATCATCATCCAGTTCAAGTGTCATGAGTCCAAGGGTATCCTGTACTAGTCCTTCCTCTTCTAGTGATAGTGATAGTAGTATAGCTAGTATGAGTGCCGGTAATCCTAGTTCACCGACGGGTACCCCTCAGTGTAAAAAGTGTGGCATAATGTATACAAATGAAACTGAGCTACAGGGAAATATAGCTAATGTTCATGGGGCTTCTCTTTATGGCAGTAGTTGTTATGCCAGTTCTCCTTATGTCAAAGGAGAACTACAACAGCAACAAACACCTTCTTCTCAGACTCAACAACAACAGCAGCCATCTCAACAGGGTGTTTCTAATGGTGGTGGTCCTGGTGAAATTCTAGATTTAGATTCACAAAAAATGCTATATTCTCCTGCACCCGGAGCAATGCCAATGATGCATCAATCTTTAGTCAATACCGATCCTTTACATGGTTTACATAGTATGCAGCAAAGAGCCAGTATGGCTACTTGGGATCAACAATCTAATGAGGTTTTACCTCCCTATCTACAGCAACAACAACCAACACCAGAAAGTAAAAACTTATCCAATCAGTCGCCCTACTATCAATCAGCCAAACAATCACCATATCATGAGTCTAATAGCACAAATATTATAAAATCGGAATATCCGATTATTAAAAATGAATATCCGGATGCTAATCCAGAGTATATGAGTTACCAGTCATTTGATCCTACGGGAGCAGGTTCACAGCAAATGATGCCTCCTGCTGTTTCCTCTAGTTTGGCAGAATTTCCTTCTACCCCTGCGGGTGGGCCTCAAGATTCACAGCAACAATCTGTGGGCTATCAAAGATTTCGTCATTATAATACAACATTACATAAAAATGCCGTTAAGTCGAGTGGTCAAGATGATCCGGCTGGTTTACCCGTATCGATCCATCATCACCTAGCTCGAGATCATAGCGATAAAGCCACAAGAAGAGCTAATGCCGCCGCAGCTGCAGCAGCCCAAGCAAATGTCCGACAGCAAAAAAAACAGCAGCAGCAACTGCCGCCAAATCCAGTACAACCACTAGAGACGCCCAATAGTCCGCAGAATTATGGCGGGCCCCAGACGGCAGTTGGTGGCATGACGCCCTACACTGCCATCTCTCCACCCAATAGCATGTATGAACAGCAACAACAATATCAACAACAGCATCAGTACACGTCTCAGGTTCAATCAATGACAAACATTTCACCACAGCACGCTTCCAATATGGTTGGTTTAACACCAACTGCAAAGGGCGGTATGGAATCGCTGCAGGGGGAGGAGAATCTAGCGGAGCAGGAGGGGGATCCCAATGAGGTACTCCACCACATGCAGCGTCTTCCGATATCTCAGCTTCAACTGCATTATCAACTGGACTACCATCAGGAGCAAGGGGACGTGGAGCGTCACAGCACCACGCCCAGCAGCACTCACAGCAAAACGTCAGTCCACTCAGGCCATAGTAGCTCCCACCAACAATACCAGGAGCAACAGCAGCAACACCAAATGTTGGCACAGGGCATTTATACCCTCACACAATTCCCGTCGCTGCCTCTGGCTATCAACATGCAGCAGCACAGCAATATGCAGCAGCTGCAGCCGCAGCTCATCACCATGGAGCTGCCAGCCCCCGTGCAACAGCAGCAACTTTTACAGACTAGTGATGAGCAATTGGTACATGTAATATCTACCGCGTCCCCGGGACCCACTACATGTATACGTGAATATATTATTATTGAAAACTCACCACAAGAAGGAGACTTAGAAGAAGACGAAGACAAAAAAATACAAGATATTCTCGACCAACAGGACGCTCAGCTACGACAGCCGAATGTGAAATCTAGGCAGTCCACTGCGACCGCCAATAAACGTAAACGAAATCCTAGTACTTCCAGTTCGATAGGAGCCAATAGCGAAATATTACCCAGTGGCCGCATAAAATGTTTACCCTGTAACAAGGAATTCACCAAAATCTGTTATTTAACACAGCACAACAAAAGTTATCACTCCGGTAACTATCCATATCGTTGTTTAAAATGTGGCAAACGTTATCAAACCCAAGAGGTCCATGATAACCATGTTCTTAAACACAAAACCATCGATAAGGACCATAAATGTAATATATGCCCTAAACAATTTCATCATAAAACCGATCTACGACGTCATATTGAAGCCATACATACGGGCAACAAGCCACATTGTTGTGATATTTGTGAGAAGAGTTTTTGTCGCAAAGATCATTTGCGAAAACATTTGGAGACACACAATCGTCCCCGCAAGTTAAGCGAAAAATCCGTAAGAGCTAAAAATACCACAACTACGGTGGGCCAAATTAATCAATCTGAAGATAACTCAATTAACACGCTTAATAATGAATTAAACCTTATGCCTACAATTACCTCGCAAATAATTTTGACACCAGCGTCTCATTTTAATGAAACAATTTCTTTAAGTTCTGCAACCATCTCTACCTCTTTGCCACAATTACAACACCTTGATAATGTGTCTATAGATGAGGGTGCTGTGTTAGTACAAGAAATAGATGCTAATGAAATGGATGAAGAAGAACCAGAGTATTTAGCAATGCAATAGTATCAAGAACATATACAGCAACAACACCAATTTCAATTGCAAAGTTCAGCACAATATGTGATAGGGACAAATGTATATCAAGAGATTGCGAATATATTAGAGGGGGAGAGAGGGAGAGAGAGAGACAGAGAGATATAGTTGGGAAAATTTAATAAACGTTCAGGACCAGTTTTATAGTCAGCACTATTCAAACAATTGCTGACTATAAAACTGGCCCTAAACAATTTTCAATTATTTCGCTGTTCTTAAGAGATTTAAGAGGTTTAGAAAAAGATAAATTCTTTTTATAAAAAAATGTTATTAAATTGACAAATTTTTTTTCCAATATCTGAATAATACTATTCTAATCAAGTGCTTTTGTTTTGATTAAAGCTTTTATGCTTTTTTTAAGTTGTTAAGCTTTTTTAAACGATTTCGAGCTAAGTTTGCTTCAACTACTATTTTTAATAAAACTTTTAACTGCTGCCAAGATTTTAACTTTTTTCAATCTTACTTGAGCTTTTTTAAACGTTCTCTACAAATTAAGTTTCATAGAAAAATTATTACTAAATTGAGTTTGTTATTTTAGAATTAGTTAAACTTTTGTAATCAAAAACCTTTTTAAGCCTAAAACAACAGTAAAAATATAACACACACTAAAAAATCACATCATCTACAATTTGTCATATTGCATAGAGCAACACAAAGTACAAGAGAATCTTAAGAACGAAGAGTGGCTCGCTTCTAAAACAAAGTTTTATAAAAGTTATTACAAGAGAACAAAGATCATCAAAGTAAAAAAAATACATTAATATTTTATACTCATTATGTTAATTGTAATTATATTTACCTTAATTTTTTTTGAAATTCTCTATTTAAAACAGCTTTTTATATGGCAAGTTTTAGACATTAAAATTTTAAAAAATTTTAAAAAAAACAAAAACTGTCTCAAAATTATAAAAATTTGGTATAATTATTTTATAATTTTCTTCATATTTGAAACAACAAAAAAAAGAAAAAACAAAAGTACTCTAAAAGTAGTAACAAAACATTTAAAAAAATACTCTTTTGTCTTACCTCTTTACAAAAATTGTTGTTAGTATTATTTAATACAACACAATATATTTGTATAAAAATATTTTTTTAAGTTGAAAAAATGTTCTATGAACTTCAACAATCATATTTTTTTTTTAATTTTGTTCGTTTATTTTAAAATTTTATTTTAATTTGTATAAAATTTATATTTTTAATTTTTGTACTCTAAAACAGCTTAGAGTCTTATTTTTTATATTAAGTAAACGTACTAATGAAAAAAAAAAACAAAAAAAAAGATCATTCCGCAAACAAAAAAATAAATTACTATTTTCTTTTAAAACCATAATTATATTTTTGTGTTTTTATTTATTAATTTTTTAAAATTTTTTTTTGAAAATTTTTGAACTTTAGCTTAAAAATTTTTATTTTTTTTATTTTTTAGAATTGAAGAAATTAGGCAATAACTAGTTTGAAGTAGTTATAGATTTTTAAAAAATTGCTTATGAAATTTTTATTAACTATTTTTTATATATGCTTTTAAAACAAATTTATTTATAATTCCAAAATATCAGAAAATAGGTAGAGTTGTGTCGTTCAAGGAACAAACTAGTTCAGTTGAACGATTCACTGAATTGAACGATAAGACTTCGTTCACCATTATTCGCTTTTTTCGTTCAATCTTTAATTTTTTTTTTTTTATTCAGAGAAAAAATGTTTCTCTTTTCAATTAATTTGTTTAAAGAATTTAATATGTTTTTTTATAAAACATATTTAAAACTTTATTAAAGCCCCGTAGGTTGTTTTTTAAATGAAAAAATTTCACTCGAAATTAAAAGGCCTCAAAAGTTTATTTAAATTCTAAAAATGAAAAATTTTTTATTTTATTAGAAAGACACAATTACTTTTTCACAAGAAAAATAATAGTCCTGTTTCTTAAATTTGCGTGAAACCAAAGGCTACACGATTTTCACATGTCAATAAAATATCTTAAAAGGATAATATAAATCAGTTTTTTAGCTCTCCTGAAAACTTGTTGAAAAACACATAGCACTACTTGCAGGCAAGCCGACGATATGTTTTTCCAAATTTTAATTATACCAAGGACCGAAAATACCTTTAACTTAAAAAAAAAAAGTTTTTATTCAAATTTAAAGTACCGTAAGTTGTTTTTCACTTGGAAAAATTTCAGTCCAACTTAAAAGGCCTCAAAAGTTAATTTAAATTCTGAAAATGAATAATTTTTTTAGATTCAATCAGAATAAACACAAATTGTCACTTTTTTACAAGGAAAATAAAAAGCTTGTATATTAAATTTGCGTGAAAACAAAGTCCACACAATTTTCAGTGTAGATTTTTATTCGCATTAAGAAAATCAAAAAATAAAAATAATAAACATTTAGAGTTTTTTGTGATTAGTCTCTTACTAATATCCAAGAAAATTTTTGCTGATTTTTACAGGGTAAATTGTCATTTTCAGTTAACTACAATATAGCTGAATTTTTGTAAATTTAACAGAATTTTTCTTGCTGTTTGTATTTTTATAACGTAGACAGATTCTTCTGTGTTCAGCTATTTTTTCAGCAAAAATTTTTAAAGACTTTTATATTAGTGTATGAACAATTGAAAAAATTTATCGAATGAACGAGTTAACTAGAAGAACACACTAATTCAATTCCAGTCATTTTTTTCGATTGTTTGTTTGTACAAAATGTTGCATTTTGTATGGTAATTTCCGGGTGTCCTCACATTTTTACTACCAATTTCGATCATTTCCAACACCAAACTGCTAATAACAAACATTTTTAATAAAAATAAGCAACTTATAGTGCGTCTTTGTGACGTGAACGCGATTAAAATAGGCCATCAAATTAAAATCCGAGCTAGATTTGCAAAACCCTTTAAGGGTGTTGTTTTAGCAACAGTGTACTTTCATTTCGCTGTAGAAACATTGAGATTTTCTAAAACCGCAGAATCTATTTTTGTTAAATATACTGTAAGAAGCTTATTGAGACAAATCCGAATTTATATATGTATTTAATTCCAGAATAAATATCTTGTTTCTCCTAAAGTACACTTTTCAAGCCAACATAATGCTAAACTTAGGGTGCAAAAAAATTCTAAAATGTCGAATTATGCCAAATTACCACTATATATTAATAGCTTGTGCCTGTAAGCAGAAAACCGATCATTTTTCAGAAAAACGAAACCCAGCCAACAAAGATGATCATTAATGACTCGGAAATGAGCTAGAAAAATATAAGCATTATTTCACTTTTTCCTATGAAAGTGGTCCGTCCAAAAGAGCCGCCCTTGTTCTCAGAAACGACTCAGAAAAAAGTGAGTAATTTGAATAATTTTGGAATCTTTTTTGAGTCTGAAAATCAACACTCATTTTGAGATAGCTTTTTAGATTGTAGAGACAACTTTTTGGGTTGTCTTCTGAGGGTTCATATTTTATACCAAAAAAAGAGTGTTTTCAAAAAAACAATAATCATTTTTATGATTCATTTTAAAACCTTATTTATGAACGCTCCGAAATTACTGGCTGGGAAGGTTAATTTATCAATTTTATGTTTAAGTTTTAATAAATATGACGAAAATTATTAGTAGTAACAGTAAAAAATAGCAACTTATCAATTAAAAGTTGTGAAAAAATTTGAGTTTCCTATTTGCAACCATATTTTATAAATTTTTTCTCAGTAAATGAGAGGAATGCATTCTCTTTATGTTCTAACCTCCTTGATTATGCCTAGCACATTCAGAGTTTTTACAAAAAAAAAAAAACCCATAAACAAAAACAGTTTCTAAGGTCAACCAAATTGCCCTAACGCCCCCCTAGCTACGTGCTTGGTTGAAACCATAAATATTGGCTCGTATGAATAAAAAATAGATATTACTAAAAGGGGGAAATATTGGGTTTTTTAAGCAATTACTTCACAATTTAAGTCTACTTGCGAGTAGACTAAAAATTTTATTTTTCGGTGTTCGTTTATATTTCATGCCGTTCTACAAGTCTATGGATAAATTTGGTATTAAAAGCCATTCCTAAGCCACTACTTAGAAGTAATTGCTAAGTTTTATTCATATGACCCATTGACACGCTTATTCGCAAAAATCTTTTCGTCTTATTAGAGGCTAATTGAAGGATTTTAGTTGTTGTTTTGCATGTTAATTTTTTTAATTAAACTGTAATAATATTCAAAACATTTTTGTGAATTCGTGGGTCATTCACCCAAGAATATGTAGAAGCCAGTATTCTGAATCCAACAAATCAAAAAAATGTAAAACAATTACTCCATTCTAGCCTTTTTGATTAAGGTTTCTCAAATTGATTTACAAATAAAATAAAAACATTAAATTAAATAAATTAGTGATGTTGATTTAATCAAAACATATTCGTCATTCGAATATTTCAGTATCTATAGAATTAAACTGTCTTTAAAATATAATTTCTCCACTACTACTTCTTAGTTATACACACACATTATTTTGTCATGTTTTGATTTATTTTTAATTATTTTTTATTGATAAAATCTTCAAACCAATGTTATTTTTCTACGATTAACGAGTCAATCGTTTACTAAATTTATGAATCACTAAAAAAGTGGCGAAATTAAGTAAATTAATATTTTAAGATTATCCATATATATAATTCTTTGGTTCCTAGGAGGAACATAGGGCCGCCATGATTATGCATGACAATGTTTTAATAAATTTTTAATAAGGAAAATTTATACCATACTTAAGCCTTTATTAAGAAATTGTATTCAAAAATATACAATAAGGGTCATATGCATAATCACTTTTGAAATTTATAAGTGACTTATAAAACAAATTTTTCATACAAAATTCATTCTATAAATATGTTATAAGGTTTTAAAATTATTATGCATAGACACTTGAAAGTCTATTAATTCTTTATTTAATTCTGGCAACACTTTGTACATTCTATCTTTATATTGTTAGTGGTGATACATGAATTTTGTGAACGATTGACTGGGTAATCTTGATGAATAATGTTGTTTTGTAAATTTTGGAAATTAAAATGATCTATGACAAAGAAAAACATGTTACAAAACGATTTTTAGCCCTTTCAATGCCGACTTTTTGGTTGCGGATGTGTCGTTATTTTGACTTCAGATTCTAGGTAAGAGTCCTCAAATTAGAAAAAAAAATATGTGACATGTTTGCCACCTCCCCCTCCTATCCACCAAAAATGACGTTCGAAAATCGACTTTTTTAAACTTCTCATCCCCGATTCGAATAACCAAAAATCCTTTGGTCATAAAACAAAGCTATATGCCAAATTTCAATTATCTATCTTCATTAGTTTATGAGAAACACCAAAACTACCTTTTCTCGGATATTATGATATATTCAAAAAATTAGACTTCATTAGCAAATATCTCGACCAATCAGTGTTGTCAGTTTAGGGGATTTGTCCCCAAATTGGGGATTTTTTTCGTCAATAGGGATAAAAATTTCCGTTTGGGGATCCGGGGATTTGTTGGGGATAACACAAAATTTTATTGGATTTTTCGCGGATAACAATATTATTGTTTTTTTATATTTTTATGAATTTAACCATGATAATTTCTAAATATTTATACATTTCTTTTAAAAATGATGATAATAAAGAATGATTTTAAGCTACACAAATTTGTGTCTGGCAAGCTCATGTACTCGTACGTACAAACCTTAATACCTTTTGTTGAAAGTTTTAATTCCTTTTGGTTACGTGTTATGAGTTATTAGAAGCTCTTCTTAAATCAAACATATGAGTAGCTGAGATGCAAAACTCGTTCGTTACAAAAATAAAAAAAACAGATGACAATTGATTCTGACAGTTCTTTTAGCCCTTTGTGAAAAGATTTTTCGATTTTTCAACTGTTGAGTTTTTAATTAGGAATAGCATAACATTTAAGAATTAAAAGCATTCAACTCATTTGGTTAATTTAATAAGCCGCAACTTTCTTTCCAAAATTTATTTAACGAACGAGTTTTGCACTAAATTGCACAAGCTATTCAATTGTCAAAAATCCAATCCATCTGGTGAAATGCTAAAACTTTTTAATACAATACCAAACACAACAAAAATTTCAGACAATTTTGATTCGGAAATATTTATCACACATTTTATATCACATATGTATATATCACATTTTTTTTGCTATTATTTAAATTTATCTTTTCTTTCTCATAATTTGTTACACGTACAAACTTATTGAATTTAAGTGTATAACTTACCAAAAAAAATAAATATGTTATTTTTACATTAATTAAAACAAAAAGTAAACGAATACGAATTTTTTCCAGAAAATAAAAATTGGGGATTTTTGAGGATGAGAAATTGCAAATTGGGGATAAGGTCTGAAGAAAAACTGGCAACACTGCGACCAATTTGCCATTTTGAACTGCTTATACATACATATAATGATTTTTATTTGACGTCCAAGATCCTAAAGCTGCCTACACACTAGGGAACATACTTAAAGAAAGAGAGCATTTTTTGTGAATGTGTGAGTGCGTTTGTGTGTGTGTGCGTGTTGAGAGCGTGCATTTCGTGTTTACAAATTTTTTTGATATTTTTTGTTCCCTCAACCATGTTCCCTAGTGTGTAGGCAGCTTAATAAACTTATTTACAAAAGGTATAACGTTTTTTTGCACTATTAAATTTTATATATTCTTTTACACTGTAGTGTACAAGGATAGTAAAAGAGTTAACAGTACACCAACATTTAGTTTTTTTAACTCAAAAAACTTTGTAGGTTGACAACTTAGACCCCTACACTCATGCAGTCATAAATTGGAGAGTATTTGAAAAGCGATTATTTTCGGATCATAACTGCCCAGGAAAATTTTCTGTTCCAAAGAAGTGATTGTAGATTAGCTACTTTTCCTTCTACTGTCAATTCTAACACCGATGATTTTTGTTTGAAATTGTCCCAAAAACAACCGTTTCTATAGCTCCAATGTGGGACCGGTTTCCATTAAATCCATTCTGGAACTAGTTCTAGAATTGATTCTACGTAATTCATACCTTGTTTCAGTGGAACCAGTTTGAGACGAGCAAAAGTCAGTTAATTCGTTTTTGCGTCTCATGTATATATATAAAAGGAATTTTATTATTGGTTTCTTATCAGTGTTCTAATTTATTTAAATTAGATTTGAATTTAATAGTATTTTATTCAAAACGCCATCTAGATGTCAAACATAACATTGAACAGTAGAAAATAACTATCAAATGCATCATTGTACAGTAGTTTTGATTTAACTGCCTTTTTCTTAAGTGCACATTTGCTATGACTGCACAAAATTTTGGTTTCGTTTCTATTTTAGAAAATTATGTACGCAATTATCTTCTCTAAGTGCACTTTTTGTACCTGCGCATTAAAGATAACTGCCTCATATTTTTGGCAGTTTTACATTATTTTCATAAAAGAGTTCACCGTTAGCTGCCTCTTGTGTTTTGCTTTGTTTTTCAATTCTAGGAATAAATGTGTTGTCAACTTTTTTTGTGACAAAACTATCCTACTTTAGTCGTTTTCTAACCATAAAAATCGCAAGATTTGGTGCAAGGCACAAAGTTGTTACCATTAGCTTCATTTGTTTTGTTTGTTTTCAGTCTGCACATTAAGCCAGGTAAACAATTTGACTTAGCTGCGTTTTTGGCTTACCTGCACAAAATTTCTTGCAAAAGTTGGTTGAGCAGCTAAGTCAAAATTACGTACTATTAATAGGTCCATTCGATTACTGGATAACTTGTACAAATTTGTACAAATTTTTACTGGATGGCGTTCGTTTACACAAATACTCAGTAAACAGAAAGAAAAAAGAGAGAATAAAGTGACAGTTCTATGCTGAGAGTTTCTAAGTCTTCTTCTTTTTCTTGCAAATTTTTACTGGAAAAATTTTTGCCAGTAAGAATTTGCAAGCAGAAAAAACATGTTTCGAAAACATATGTTTGTTTATTGTAAATAAAAAAAATATTTTCCAATTATATTATTTTATGGAAATGCAAAGCAGTGAAACTTTCAAAATAAATTATGGGAAAGATAAAAAAACCTTCTAAATATGTTCTGCTTAAGGTTTAACATCAAAAATTCTCTTCTTTCATAGCGACTAGTTAAAATTTATTTGTATATTTGGTGTTGTAATCAGCTGTGTCTACAAACTTGCAAACTGTTGCAAATTTTCTGTTCGCGTACATGTTTGAGAAATTTTTATTTTGAGATTAAATCTTGACTTACTCTCTGTAAGTTTGTACTGAGTAATTCTTACTGGACTTGACTGAGAAAAGTAATCGAATGGACCTAATTGTAACATTCATATAAGTGTTGTCGACTGTATAAAATAAATATGTGTGAATGTTTATGTGTCATCGATCAGCATGTATAAAAGCTGGTGCATTGATTGATTTTAGAGGAATTAGCCAGTGGGCGGCAACGAGGTAAGACCTTCTGTAAGTGCTTGAAAAATCTTTCTGCATTTAAAGAAGATTTTATCTAGGGATGCCGAACGGGACTGGATTCGGAAATTTGAAAAATTAAATATTTTTAATTTTGGTAAACGAATGCTGGCAGTCCGTCTCCGATATACACAAATTGCCTGCACCTGTACGTAAAAACCATACGTCAGTGTGGCAACATTTGTGAAAAAGGTGACAAAGAGGAGATAAGAAGATAAACACAAAATCTAAAGTAGAATGTTTGTATGTCTCTTTGATCACTTCTGAGAGTAAATTATCATATAGAGACAATCTGACAATAAAATATAAACAATAATACAATTTAATGAAAAATGCCTGTCCATGATGATGCCTGTCCATAAAAAAATGCATAAACTAGATCTAGTCTGATTTGCAAATCAATAATGTGTCTATAACTTTGAAAAAATGTTTATTCTTCTTCTGAACCTCAAACCTACTTAATTAAAATTAATAAAAATGCATATTAATTACAATATTAATTGCATTTGGTCTATATGACGCATTTGAAAAAACAACACTTTACTAGAATGTTCTCTTAGTTTAACTCTAGATCATAAATTAATATCACTTTCTGTTTAAATTATTTTAAAATTAAAGAAAAATGATACAATTTTTGCAAATAAAATTACAAAGAATACAAATTTATGAAAGAATTCGATAAAGTCAGCAAGACAGAATACGTATTTTCGGCTTTCGCTACAAAGCCATCATCAGTGTCATTCGCCTTTGAATGGGTTAGTAATTGTCTACTTATGTGACAGTTGAAAGCATTTTAAAAATAAATAGCTGAAATAAAGCCTACACTCACAATATTTTATCGTTAAAAACAACCTAAAATACATATCAAATTAATTGAAAACACAATTAAAAAAAGGACTACTGATTTTTCATTATATTCAAACCATTTTGCTATTTATTTTCAAACATTGTTTAAACAATCCATAAAAGAAATAAAAATAATTGAAAAGTCTGTTAAAACAATCATCAATTTTTAACTGACAAAACGTAAAAAAAAACGATTTTTTGGTTTGTTTTTTCATATTCGAAAGTTTTTTTTTTGTTTCAATTTTCAAAACACTGCACACATAACACACACGTTCTTTGTTTATTTAATTTCTCTTTAATTTAATTTTCTTTCGTTTTAAATTCAAAGCAATTTTGTTTTGTTCTAACACCAGACACGATTCGAACCAACGACCTTTGGTTTAGAAGTTCATCGCCTTACCCCTTGAGCCAAACTATATTGATACAAATAGTTTCATAAACATTTTTTTATAATTCAAATTGTTTTTAATTTATTTGAATCTATCTTTTTAAATTTCAAATTACCCATCACACATAAATATAATAGTTAAAAGAAATGCCCTAAATGTAACAACGAACATGCTGCTCTTTTCAAATTTTTGGTATATAAATTTAATGCTTAATGCAGAAAGGCCCTAAATGGAATTAATATTCCATTAGAGGAAATGGACATCTGAAAAATTAGATTATACTTTTTATTTTACTGTTTTTGTATTAATATAAAGTTTCATTCTGAGAAACAATATTTCCACCGCTTTTATATTTTTATTGCCTTCCCCTCTTTTCACTGAATTGATGGAATTTTTCATAAAATATTATCAAAAATTTCATTTTACTTGCTTAAAGTTTCATACGCTCCATGAAAAAGTTTCACTAAAACTATATTCATAAAATATACGAAGCTTTTTCATCGACTTTCACAAATTTTTCATTTATATTGTGAAGAAAACTTCAACAGTTTACTGAAAAATTTCACTAAAACTCGTCCAGCAAAATTCTCTCTGTGTAGCGTCTTTCTTTATTAAGCCATCGATATTAAACTTTGGAGCAAAATTGCACAAAAATATTTTTATCATAAAATTATTTAAGATTTTAAAATCATCCTGTTTGACGACAATTATCTTAAAAGTGACAATACTCTCTGAATTAGATGAGAATAAGATTAGTCGAATGACTAGAAATACCAATTTACATAAATCAAAGTCCCTAGAATTTAGTTTTTAACTTCAGTTATAAAACTTAATTTTAATTAAGAAGAACTTGCGTTATATTTACTTTTTTTGATTTTTTAAGTGAAATTTTCATTTGAATAAAATTTATAACCCTGTATTTATTTAATTTCTGATATGCATAAAACTTTTTGAGAATAAAAAAAATTCTGTAAAAAATTCCCCTCAAAGGGCATTATAAAAAAGCTTGTTTCTAAATTTTATTTTAGTATTTTATATTTTTAGTTTTTATGGTATGGTGAACATTTAAAACGATTTGTATGGTAAATATTTTAGTCGTATATGCCGACCCTATTGCTAGCAGCTGACATCATCGAGATTTCTTCACATTTTTACAACCCGGCAACCCCGTGATTATCAAATCAATTTAAACATTTTTACTAACAATTCAAATAAATTTGGCAATCAATTTCGATAATTTCGTTATCGTAAACACTGATTGAATTCATATTATTTAATATTCAACTATTTTAAGTTAAAACAAACAAAAGAATTTAGATATAAAACGAAGTTCAGTTTTTCTAGTCGTGCGATAGATTCAAATTACTTTTATAAATTCAAATTGTGTGTTGGGTACATTTGTTTGTTTAAATTTCTTTTTGTTGTATAAATAAATATTTCAAAATATTTTAAATTCAAATTTAATTTATACAATTTTCAAATCGGTTGTGGTGTAGATGTCTGGAAGGTCAGGCATTGAGAAAATTTAAATTTTTGAGGGTGGTGGTTCAAATCTCATCCCAAAAAATTTATTTTTTTTATTTTTTCTATAACTATGTATACAATTAAAATATTTTATCGTTAAAAACCACCTAAAATACATATTAAATTAATTGAAAACACAATTAAAAAACGAAAGGATAATTGAAAAGTCTATTAAAACAATCGTCAATTTTTAACTGAAAACCGAAAATATTTGAATTTTTTGTTTTAAAACAGAAAACAACGAAATTATTTAAATTATTTTTTCTAAAAATAGAAATCTAAAAATAGATTATTTGACTGAAAATATCAACTCCTACAGACGATAAATATTTACCTATTACTTTTCAAATAAACCTCAATCGGTTATGGAAAATATATTGTGAGTGTACAAATTAAAATAATTCATTATAAATCTACTTATTATTTCTTGTAGTATGAAGAAATAAACAAATTAAGCCGGATTCACAATGCTGGAGTACTCCAAGCTGCAGAGTGGAGTTTGTAAAATAGAGAAAAAAGGAAGGAACAAAATCCACTCAGAGCGGAGTACTACAGCATTGTGAATCTGCACCCCGTTTCTGTATTTCTCGCATCGAAAAAGTTTTCGCAAAAACCATGTGAAATGCAACCCTGCTCTGCTTTATATGAAAACAAATCAGCTAATAATGCGCTGCATGTAAGTTATTTCTAATTTAATTAGGTATTCTACAAAACTACATGTGTCCACAGTTATAAATGTTAGGATATCTGAAAGAATTACGACTAAAACTCCAGTCCATTTTATTTTCTCTTAAATCACCCAGTGTAATGCAGGGTGACCATAAATTTCTCGATGAGAAAACTTCTCGCATTAGATACAGAAACGGGGTACTGGCTTTAAACAGAAACTACACTCATAGAAATAAGTATGTAAAAATAGTAGAAAAAGCTACTAAAAATTAGCAAAAAAGTTCCACGATTAAAACTATTGAAATCAGCAGAACTTGTTTGCTACATAATTGTTAAATTTCCGAAATATAAGAAACTAGCGGGCGCAGCCCGCTACGTTGTTAGCGTGCCTTAAAGTTTAGAATTAAATTTCTTTTAGATAAAATAAAACACAATATTTGTTGTTAAGGTAAATTTATTGTAATGTTTAAGTACAAACACTATTTTTTGCCTATTCATTTTTATATAAATAAATCATTTAGTATACCAATACGTGAGCATGTAACAACTAATTGTCTGTTTTTCAACCATCGGCGTAGATAGGTCGTATTCGTGGTTTGGTGGGGGGCGCAAATTATTTTTCTAATTTCTGAATATAGTTAGTACAAATTATTGCCCCTAGATGGCGCAAAATTCATTTTTATTTAAAAATACATCAAAACACGCTGTATTTGCATATGTTCAGCAAAAATACTCGCCAAAGGATTTTGTACAAATTTGCCAAACATCATTTTGTCGACTTCTGGAAATTTAAAGGTCAAAATTTTGATTTCTTCAATAACCTAAAAATAACGGTAATTTTGTAAATAACCGAATTATGAAAAAGTCGCAGAACAAAAGTTGCTACTGAAGCCCTAAAGAACCATTTGCAACAATAAAAATATTCTTTTTCGCACAAAATCGATTTTGGCATATTGCTACATATCAGAGAACGGTTTGAGTACATTCGTTTTTATTGTGCAGTCATACCAGTCATTGCTTTTGCCATGTATTCATGCAACAACAACAACTAAAGCTATTGATATTATATACATTCATTGTTTTTGATGAGTGGTTTTTACGCATTATTTTTATGATGCCACTACATGTCAAGCAACGAAATGAAGAGATGACGCAATAAAAAAATGCAGTGTGAAGAAATTTCCATTTTTTTTTATTTAAATTTGAAATATGTATATATTTTCTCATTTTGTTAATGTTTAAGTTAAAAAAATAAATACAAAAAATATACTAAAATATTTGACAGAAAAAAATTTAAATTTTTATACAACCAACATTGAGACCATTCGTAACAATCGGTTTGTAGTCATACCAATCGTTTTATATTCGTTGCTTTTGTGAGTGTTAGGTAAAGCTGCCTACACACTAGGGAACATGGTTGAGGGAACAAAAAATATCAAAAAATTTTGTAAACACGAAATGCACGCTCTCAACACGCACACACACACAAAAGCACTCATACATTCACAAAAAATGCTCTCTTTTTTTAAGTATGTTCCCTAGTGTGTAGGCAGCTTAAGATTAACAGAAGACATGCAGTGCAATGCATGGCTTTCGTCATACTCACTTTTTTTCAATTGTGTCTGTATTGCTTTACTGAAATGATGTGTATTGACAACAATATGCACATTTTTTGTGATTGCGCGTGAATTTTCGCTCTGCTCAATCATCACCGTGAGCTTTCGCTCTGCTAAATAATCGCCGCGAGCGTGAGCTATCGCTCTGCTCAATTATCGCCGGGAGCGTGAACTATCGTTCTGCTCAGTCACATTAATCGCCATGAGCATGAAATATCGTTCTGCTCTACCCCACTACCAGTGTTGCCAACAAATTTTCAAAATAAATGGCTAGATCAGACCCAAAAATCGCTAGAAAATCACTAGATTTTGAAGTTTAGAACGTGTTATGAAAAAATGTTAAATTGCACAGTGTTTTCTTCTCTTATCGAAATATAAATAGTTTGTAACAGATCCTGGGCCCGCTGAGTATGCCCCAGCTTAAAAAGTGCAAACACGTCGATATAAGTTACAGAATTGGTGTGGTTGGCAACCGATTGTAAAAAATTTTCCTTGCTGTATGCTGTACATTAGACCGTACCTCAAAATAAAAGTTCGCCGTACACCCTCCAATATGATATATTTTTGGAAGGCGATTTCAAAAAAAAATGTTATTTTTTTTTGCCGACCGTAGGGGTCGCCTTTTTTAATTTTTCGTTATAGCTTCGGCATTTAAAATCGGATTTTAAAGTGTGATATATCGATTTTTGTCTCGAGGAGACCAATGTTTTGCTATAAAGGAAAAATCCAATTAAAAAAATTTTAAAAAGGCGACCCCTACGTTCGGCAACCAATAATTAAAAAAAATTTCTACTGGTTTTAGCGAAAAACTTCCTTAGCAAAAGTTTAGTGATTTTTTGCGAGCTTTAATTTTCTGACATTGGGGTAGTACATTTGGGTGATAGCAACTGAGATCTGGTGGGTAACTACTAAAACGGGATACTTGAGGTCAAAATGCCCTTAGAGCAAAACACTCGTCTCCTCGAGAGAAAAACATCGATGTATCATGCTTTAAGATCCGACTATAAATACCAAAGATATAACGAAAAATGTACGTTCGACAAAAAAAATAAAAAAAATTTTTTTAAACCTCCTTGCAAAAATACTTCATATTGGAGGGTGTACGATGCACTTTTTTTCCTGTAAGGTGGTACGCTCTACTGTACATATATGCTGAGAATTTCCAAAACTTCAGTACTATCCTTTGGAGAAAACTTAAAAAGAAAGCCACCATAGCTTTCCAAATAATTCCAAGTGAAATTATTTTCTTTAGCAATTACACTGATCTACAGAAAAACGTGAATGATATTGAAGTTTATTTAGGATAATTGCTGAATTCGAATCTGCAACCAGTTTGTTCAAATTGGCTCTAGATTTTGCACAATTTGCGATTTTACTTTTATCATTTTCTAACCGATTTTTCAATAAAATTTTTTTAATTTAGTAACTATAGCTCCAGAAAAATAACCTTTCACACAGTTTAAACCTAATTTCATGCCCTATTTTTTAAACTCAAGTGTGTATCAATATCTCAATAACTTTTGTAAATACAGTAGCTCAAATCCCAAATTTCAAATCCTATAAAAAGATTTTAAATATAAGACGAAGTCGGATTTCAAATATCAAAGCCAATTTGAAAAAAGAGTCCAAAATTTTTATGTATATCATATCGCATAAACAAATTATTATATTTTGTAATTAAATTAAGATAATTGTAAAACCTTATAATATGTTTTTAAATTTCTTAAATTCAGATAATTGTAAAACCTTATAATATGTTTGTAAAATGAATTTTGTAAAACGTCTTATATATCAAGTTTACTAGTTTTTAGCAATTTTTTTGCTGAAATTCCATTTTCAGCAAAAGTTTTAGTTATATTTTTTTAGCACTAAACTAATTTTGAACTGATGTTTTACTAATTTAATTTGCTACAAAAATTGTGCTGATAACCGCAATTATAGCGTGGACGACAACCAGATAGACAAATGTATATGTCGCAGCTTGTCTGGATGTAGTACAGACAACGGAAATGGTAAAAAAGAAAAACAACTACACACAATTTCTATATTTAAATTTTCAGCAAATAAATTAACTAAAGTAAAATTTCGCTAAAAGTTTTTTTCAGTCTACTAATATTCAGCAAAGAGTTTAGTGATTTTAGCAAGGATTTTTTTCATTTGCAATCGACTAAGAGTTAGCAAAACTTTTGCTGAAGATTACTATTTTTTTTGATAAAAACCAGCCCGCTGATTTTCAGCAAACCTTTTGCTGAAATTACCAACTTTTTTGCAAGCACGCTTCTGACTAAAAATTTGCTGACACAGCAACATTTCTTGCTGACTTTACTGACTTTTTTGTTTGAGTGTAATACAAATATAAAAATGAATATGGGGAACTGCAAGTAATACAAATATAAAAATTATTCAACGTATTCGATTCTTAGAACTATTGTTTATGCAGAATGGTATATCTCAGATAAGGACTTTCAAGGCGATCGGGGAGTTCAGATAGTAAAAGAAGTTATTCGAAATTGCAGCTCAAAGCACACCAATTGCCTCACAAATGGTTATGTAATTCTCACCGTATGTTAACAGATTGTACTTGCAAACAGGAAACCTGCTAGTTTTAAGCAAAACCGAAGATGAATTGATAAATTTTATGCTTAAGTTATAATAAATACGACGAAATCTAGCAGTAGTAGAGTCCGACCGAACAGTTCGGCCACAAAATGTATTTGTACGATATTCGGTATGTTGAGGCATTACGAACAAATTTTGTTAATGGAAAAACTTTTGTTGGGCCGATTGGAATCCATGTCGGGTGTAAAATTTAGGAAAAAGTCCGAAGTTAAGCAATAAATTCACTGTTTGGTCGCCGAAACTTCAGCCAAATTGGAAAAAGTTCGGCGGCCGAACAGTTAACTTTACAGCTAAATTACGGGGTTTTTCCTTAAATTTGACATTCAAAATCGCATTAAACCGGCTCAATAAACATTTTTCCAGTATCAGAATTTCTCAAAAATGCCTCTAAATACCGAAAAACTGAACAAATGTAGCTTTTTGGCCGAACTCTTCGGTCGGACACTAAGCGGTAGTAACATTAAACAATATTATTTTATTATTCAAAAGGCACGAAGAAAGTGTGAATTTCCTATTTGCAGACACATTTTATATATTTTTTTTTTCCCACTAGCTGAGAGGATTGCAATCTCTTTATTTTCTAAGCTCTTTATCCTCACTCTACACACGAACACTGACCTCAAACTGACCTCTGCCAGATAATGAGACTGTGATGGCCAGAAAACTCCTACGGGACTAACTGATCACTTCTTCTGACGTGATAATAGGTCCATTCGTTTACTTTTCTTAGTCAAGTCCAGTAAGAATTATTCAGAACAAACTTACAGAGAGTAAGACAAGATTTACTCTCAAAATAAAATTTTCCCAAACATGTACGCGAACAGAAAATTTGCAATAATTTGCAAATATGTAGACACAGCTGATTACAACACCAAATATACAAATAAATTTTATCTGGTCGCTATGGAAGACGATATTGTTTGACTTTAAATCTTAAGCAGAAACTTTTTACAAGGTTTTCTTATATTTCCCATAATTTGTTTTGAAAGTTTCATTGCTTTGAATTTCCATAAAATAACATAATTGTAAAATATTTTTTTTTACATATGTTTTTTTCTGCTTGCAAATTCTTACTGAGAAAAATTTATCCAGTAAAAATTTGCAAGAAAAAGAAGAAGACTTAGAAATTCTCAACATAGAACTGTCACTTTATTCTCTCTGTTTAATGAGTATTTGTGTTAACGAACGCCATCCAGTAAAAATTTGTACAAATTTGTACAAATTATCCAGTAATCGTATGGACCTAATGTAGTAAGAACGTTATTTTATTATTAACACTAAATTGAAATATACTAATGTTAAGCATAATTATCTTAGGTTATGATTCAGTATAATTTAATACCCATTAACTGTAGGACAAATTACCACTTACTGGTATTTTTTGGCAGGTGTTATAGAAATTGGGAAAAATATAAAAATACACAAACACACACGGTATAAAGCAGTTTATGAATTTGCTTAATCCATGTCATAAAATTATAATAAAATTCCAAATCCGTAACAAATATTACTTTGTTATTAACGCTTAACTAAATTGCAATCTCTTTATACTAAAGTTAAACTTAGGTAATGATTAAGGAGAACATCCAGACAGAACTACCTGTAAGACTAATTACCTATCGTCAATATTTTACCATGTGTAATAGAAACTGCAAAAATACACACACGGGCTAAAGGACAAAATACAAAGGATTTTCTTAATTCGTCTCATAAAGTTGTCATAAAATTTTAACTCGGTTACAAATTTTATTTTCCCAGCAAAACCTTGGTAATGGGTTGGACCTTTTTCACGCATTGCCTGGCAATGGGTACCCCTTTACCCTTGGGTTTACTTGGAATCCTAAAGTAATACGTTATTTATATTGTGATACATCAATACTTATGTGGGAGGTATGAAATAATGTGTTACCGATATATCACTTCTTATTTGGAGGCTTGAAAATAGTACATTACTGATATTGTGTTTATAATAACTTATTACTAAGTGTAAAACTAATAAGTTATTGGTATTGCATTATATAACTACTCATTACGCAGAAGTACGATTTAATAAAAATTTATTATCTAATTACATTGCTCGGATCACTGTACATTAGACCGTACCTCAAAAAAAAAAGTTCGCCATACACCCTCTAAAATGAAGTATTTTTGAAAGGCGATTTCAAAAACAATTTTTTTTTTGCCGAACGTAGGGGTCGCCTTTTTTAAATTTTTGTTATAGCTTTGGCATTTAAAATCGGATTTTAAAGTGTGATATATCGATTTTTTGCATCGGGGAGACCAAGACGTTTTGCTATAGAGTAAAAATCCAATTAAAAAAAATTTAAAAAGGCGAACCCTACGTTCGGCAACCAATATATGAAAAAAATTTCTACTGGGTTTAGCGAAAAACTTCCTTAGCAAAAGTTTAATGATTTTTTGCGAACTTTAATTTTTTGATATTAGGGTTGTACATTTGGGTTGTAGCAAGAGATCTGGTGGGTAACTACTAAAACGGGATACTTGCGCTCAATATGCCCTTAGAACAAAACACTGGTCTCCTCGAGAGAAAAACATCGATGTATCATACTTTAAGATCCGACTTTAAATGCCAAAGATATAACTAAAAATGTAAAATGGCGACCCCTACGTTCGGCATAAAAAAATATTAAAAATTTTTTTGAAACATCCTTGCAAAAATATTTCATATTGGAGGGTGTACGGCGCACTTTTTTTTTTGCCTGTAAGGTGGTACGCTCTACTGTACATCTAAACATAACCTAGTGATAAAATAAAACGATGTCAAGCAATTATCAAAATAATAAGCGTGTTCGTTTACCTACTACAAGTTACTACTTTTACTACAACTCAATACAAAAAGTAAACAAAACTTTCCAATTGTAGTAAAAGTAGTAAGAATTTCGAGTAAACGAACACACTGAATTACATCTCAAGTGAAGACACTTAAATTTAATGTAATGAAATTGTTGATATGTAAGCAAAGTCATTACTCGTAACATGTTATTTTATTCCCTATATATAAACAATGAAATATATACTAATGTGTAATGACTTATTTCACTCCATACAAGTATTTATTTATTTTAGATCCTATTGCTAACTAGCGAATTTAATATTACAAGTAACAACTTATTTCAGCACTTTCTTATTAACCACTTATTTGAGCCTATACCGGTAAGATTAAGGCCACCGTTTAACTCCAATGGCACCACCCTGTTTAGAATAGTGTGTTATGTGACCAAAGTGTAAGTACTTGAACTTTTTGGTTTCTTTTTCCATTTCCCTTTACCTGGTAATATAAGGTTTTACTGGGTTATTATTAACTCTTAACTAAATTGAAATATATTGATGTTAAACTAAGGTAAGGATTTATAATAATGTAACACTCACTTACTATTAGGCTAATTAATTATTGAGAATTTCTTGACTGATATAATGGAAATTTTAAGAAAATACACACTCAAACACGCGGACTACCCAGCAAAACCTTGGTAATGACTGGTCATTACTACATGCATTACTTAGATCTCATATCTCATTACCCGTTGAATTACTTTTAAACTGAATGTAATGAGTTACCGATAATTATACCCCACACATTACTATTTCACAATAGCTGAAACCAATAATATATGTTCTAAATCATTAAAAACCATAACTATGGCGTAGCCTATTGGGTATCGTTTTTGCCTGACAGACATGAGGATCGCTGCTCAACTCGTGTTAGCTTCCATTGTTGTTTTTTTTTTTGTAATTTATATTAAACATCTATTTATAGAAATGTTGATGTTCATTAAGCAGTATTTAATAACAACAAGTTTTGTGAAAAATAGACATGTATAACAGTTGCCACAATAAATGTGTATATAAGTTAAAGCAATAAAAATCATAGTGATGTCGTGGTCTAATGGTTAGAGTGTTTGCCTGACAATCGTGGGGTACGCTGATCAATACGTGTCAGCTCCTATTGGTTTTTAAATTTTTATATTTTTTAAAATCTATATTCAACATCTATTTATAGAACAGCTGATAAACTACTTACAGGTAACATCAGTGTAATGACTTTCCTCCAATGACATCACCATGTTAAAATAAGTAGTTTAGTAATTAAAAGGTAACTAGTGAACACTTAAGATTTCAATACCTAAAACTCATTACATGGTAATGAAAGGTTTTGCTGGGATTATTACTCGTCTTGACAATGAATATTTTCAGCGATTGTGCGAGTATATTTTAGAATTAGAGTTTAGGGATAAAAGTGGTAGATAAGAAAAATTTTAAAGCCAAATTCGTAGATTTAGTTTAAAGTCTTATAAATCAAATTAACCTATAAAACAACAATAAATTTATGTGCTTATTTATAAAAGAAATGTATTTGGTCTAAACCAACCTTAACCAACGGGCGCAGTACTATTTCCAAGAAATCATTTCACAACTGGTTGCGCGAGTGTCACATTATTTTTCGTACTTAAATTGTGATTTTTAAACTAGTCCCAACGAACATCGATTCAAACCTTTGAGAAATTTTTATTTGATATCAAGCGTATTTTTCAAAACATTCTCCATACAACAAATCTAGTTATAACCTACACCACTATGTGGTCAGGGTATTATAAGCTTGTGCTGATGTTTGTAACACCAAAAAATATTGGTCCTAGACCCACCTTATAGTATACCGATCGGCTCAGAATTTTTTTTATTCCGATTTAACGATGTCCGTCTGTCCGTCCGTCTGTCTGTCCATGCATTCTTGTGCGCACTCTACAGGTCGCAAATATTAAGATATTTTGATGAAACTTGGTATACCGACTTATGTCGGCCCACGGACGACGCCTATTGATTTTGGTGAACATCGGTCCATGTTTAGACCTAGTGCCCATATAAGGGTCCTACCAAAATTATATTGTTTAGACGCTGCAGGTCGCAAATATTAAGATATTTGGATGAACTATGGTACACCGACTTATGTCGGCCCAAGGACGAAGCCTATTGATTTTGGTGAACATTGGTCTATGTTTAGACCTAGTGCCCATATAAGTGCCCAAAATTATATTGTTTATACGCTGCAGGTCGCAAATATTAAGATATTTTGATGAAATTTGGTGCGCTGACTCACATTATAGAAAATTTTGACACAAGACCCTTTTAACCCATTCGAATTTCGGATCCAAACATTAGTTCGCTTTTACCCAGACTGGTGTAGGGTATTGTATAGTCGGCATGCCCGACTTTAACCTTTTTACTCGTTTTTTAATTAAATTTGAGAAACATTAGAGTTTTTATCAAATATTTTTCTTAGTTGAAAAGTATTTTATAATAGCATTTGATAAAGATTTGAGACCAAAAATGTTTTTCAACAGTTTTTTAAGTACAACAAATAAATAAAAAATATTGAAAATTATTTTGGAAAATAGGAAAAACGAAAACGAAGAAATCGCGAAAAGATTTACCTACATGAGGGACTTTATATTTTCAACCTTAATTAGGAAAATTATTTTGGAAAATAAGAAAAACGAAAACGAAGAAATCGTGAAAAGATACATGTATTTACCTACAAGAGGGACTTTATATTTTCAACTTTAATTAGAAAAAATGCTCCACAAAAAGTGAGTATAGGGGTTGAAAACACTATATTTATGATTAAAAAAAAAGCATTTTTAAAAAAATCTGTACACAATGTAAAAGTTATGACCATTTAAAAATTTTTGTTTAAAAAAATTGGGTGCCATTGGGAGACTCCTGAAAAAACAATTGCTAAAAAAATATTTTACGCAAAGTACGAAAAAGAAAATAAAGCAAGTCAGTTTCCCTTCCAAAGAAAGTTATTCTTAAAAAATCGCAAGACGAAATCAAAAGTTATGGCAATTTTAAGTTTTTTATTTAAACAAATTTGGTACCCCTGAAGAAATCAAAAAATGACAACTGCCCGAGTAAAAAAAATTAATCATATCCAATTTCATATTGTTTAAGATCTACTGTAATATCAAGCTGATCCGATTAGATCTCAAAATTGGGTGTATCCAATGATATCGTATTAGGTCCCATTGTATATATGGGGATAAACTAAGATCAAGTTATATCTCAAAATTGGGAGGTCCAATGATATCTTTGGGGATAAACCTAGATCTAATTTGATCCGAAAAATCGCGGATCGAAATAGATCCAGCTATTTGTGGATAAACTTAGATCTAATTTGATCTCAAAAATGGCAGATCGAAGTAGATCCAGCTATATATTTGTGGATAAACTTAGATCTAATTAGATCCGAAAAAGTGGCAGATCGAATTAGATCCAGCAATATATTTGGGGATAAACTTAGATCTAAATTGATCCGAAAAACGGCAGATCGAATTAGATCCAGTAATATATTTCTGGATTGCGTAAGATCCTAACTTTTCCGATAAATTCCAGATCGAATTAAATCCAGTGATATATTTGGTGATTTGGTAAGATCTTAATTTATCCCATAAATTGCAGATCGAATTAGATCCACCAATTTATTTCGGGATTAAAATGGCAGATCGAATTAGAAACAGCAATATATTTGGGGATTGACATCTAAAACTACATGTCGTTATGTATATCCATATATAATTATTAGGGTGGGTCGATTTAGCAATCGATATTGCGTACTCGATTTTTCGAAAGCTTTTAGCATGGGGCAAAAAAAGTTTCCTATAAAAAGATGTTAAATATAAGACGAGGTCGGATTTCAAATATCAAAGCCAATTTGAAACGAGTAAAAAGGTTAAAGTCGGGCATGCCGACTATACAATACCCTACACCAGTCTGGTGTGTTGTTTGGATCCGAAATTCGAATGGGTTAAAATGGGGCTTGTGTCAAAATTTTCTATAATGTGAGTCAGCGCACCAAATTTCATTAAAATATCTTAATATTTGCGACCTGCAGTTTGTAACCAAGCCAATTTTGGGGGGACCCTTATATGGGCACTAGTTCTAAACATGGACCGATGTTCACCAAAATCAATAGGCTGCGTTATTGGGCCAATATAGGTCTGTGTACCAAATTTCATCAAAATATCTTAATATTTACGACCTGCAGCGTATAAACAGTATAATTTTGGTAGGACCCTTATATGGGCACCAGGTCTAAACATGGACCGATGTTCACCAAAATGAATAGGCTGCGTTATTGGGGCAATATAGGTCTATGTACCAAATTTCATCAAAATATCTTAATATTTACGACCTGCAGCGTATAAACAATATAATTTTGGTGGGACCCTTATATGGGCACTAGGTCTAAAGATGGACCGATGTTCACCAAAATCAATAGGCTGCGTTATTGGGCCAACATAGGTCTGTGTTCCAAATTTCAGCAAAATATCTTAATATTTACGACCTGCAGCGTATAAACAGTATAATTTTGGTAGGACCCTTATATGGGCACCAGGTCTAAACATGGACCGATGTTCACCAAAATGAATACGCTGCGTTATTGGGGCAATATAGGTCTGTGTACCAAATTTCATCAAAATATCTTAATATTTACGACCTGCAGCGTATAAACAGTATAATTTTGGTAGGACCCTTATATGGGCACTAGGTCTAAACATGGACCGATGTTCACCAAAATCAATAGGCTGCGTTATTGGGCCAACATAGGTCTGTGTTCCAAATTTCATCAAAATATCTTAATATTTACGACCTGCAGCGTATAAACAGTATAATTTTGGTAGGACCCTTATATGGGCACTAGGTCTAAACATGGACCGATGTTCACCAAAATCAATAGGCTGCGTTATTGGGCCAACATAGGTCTGTGTTCCAAATTTCATCAAAATATCTTAATATTTGCAACCTGCAGCGTATAAACAGTATAATTTTGGTAGGACCCTTATATGGGCACTAGGTCTAAACATGGACCGATGTTCACCAAAATCAATAGGCTGCGTTATTGAGCCAATATAGGTCTGTGTACCAAATTTCATCAAAATATCTTAATATTTACGACCTGCAGCGTATAAACAGTATAATTTTGGTAGGACCCTTATATGGGCACTATGTCTAAACATGGACCGATGTTCACCAAAATCAATAGGCTGCGTTACTGGGCCAATATAGGTCTGTGTACCAAATTTCATCAAAATATCTTAATATTTACGACCTGCAGCGTATAAACAATATAATTTTGGTAGGACCCTTATATGGGCACTAGGTCTAAACATGGACCGATGTTCACCAAAATCAAACTTGTTCGTCCTTGGGCCAACAAAGGTCTGCGTACCAAATTTCATCAAAATATCTTAATAGTTGCGACCTGGAGAGTGCGCACAAGATTGCATGGGCAGACAGACGGACGGACGGACAGACGGACATCGTTAAATCGAAATAAAAAAAAATTCTGAAGCGATCGGTATACTATAAGGTGGGTCTACGACCAATATTTTTTGGTGTTACAAACATCAGCACAAACTTATAATACCCTGACCACATAGTGGTGTAGGGTATAAAAAGAGTCCAAAATTTTTATGTATATCATATCGCATAAACAAATTATTATATTTTAAGATAATTGTAAAACCTTATATGTTTTTAAATTTCTTAAATTTATATAATTGTAAAACCTTATAATATGTTTGTAAAATGAATTTTGTATGCTAAATTTGTTTTATTAGCCATTTATAAATTTAGAGATTATGCATATGCCCCTGAAAAAAAGAAAAAAAAATATTTTACTGTAATACAAATCTACTGTACTGACTGAATTCTTTTTTTCTAAAAACAGCAGATTTGCGAAATTATTGTAATTTTCAAATTTTGTATTGTATTTTTGTATTGTACACACTCAAAATGAGTTCGTTAAGAAATTCATGACTATGGGGAACTGCAAAATAAGTTAGTAGAAAAATTAGTAAAGCGTCTTATATATCAAGTTTACTAGTTTTTAGCAATTTTTTGGCTGAAATTCCATTTTCAGCAAAAGTTTTAGTTATTATTTTATTTTATTTTTTTAGCACTAAACTAATTTTGAACTGATGTTTTACTAATTTAATTTGCTACAAAAATTGTGCTGATAACCGCAATTATAGCGTGGACGACAACCAGATAGACAAATGTATATGTCGCAGCTTGTCTGGATGTAGTACAGACAACGGAAATGGTAAAAAAGAAAAACAACTACACACAATTTCTATATTTAAATTTTCAGCAAATAAATTAACTAGAGTAAAATTTCGCTAAAAGTTTTTTGAGTTTTTTTCAGTCTACTAATATTCAGCAAAAAGTTTAGTGATTTTAGCAAGGATTTTTCATTTGCAATCGACTAAGAGTTAGCAAAACTTTTGCTGAAGATTACTATTTTTTTTGATAAAAACCAGCCCGCTGATTTTCAGCAAACCTTTTGCTGAAATTACCAACTTTTTTGCAAGCACGCTTCTGACTAAAAATTTGCTGACACAGCAACATTTCTTGCTGACTTTACTGACTTTTTTGTTTGAGTGTAATACAAATATAAAAATGAATATGGGGAACTGCAAGTAATACAAATATAAAAATTATTCAACGTATTCGATTCTTAGAACTATTGTTTATGCAGAATGGTATATCTCAGATAAGGACTTTCAAGGCGATCGGGGAGTTCAGATAGTAAAAGAAGTTATTCGAAATTGCAGCTCAAAGCACACCAATTGCCTCACAAATGGTTATGTAATTCTCACCGTATGTTAACAGATTGTACTTGCAAACAGGAAACCTGCTAGTTTTAAGCAAAACCGAAGATGAATTGATAAATTTTATGCTTAAGTTATAATAAATACGACGAAATCTAGCAGTAGTAGAGTCCGACCGAATAGTTCGGCCACAAAATTTATTTGTACGATATTCAGTATGTTGAGGCATTATGAACAAATTTTGTTAATGGAAAAACGTTTGTTGGGCCGATTGGAATGCATGTCGGGTGTAAAATTTAAGAAAAAGTCCGAAGTTAAGCAATAAATTCACTGTTTGGTCGCCGAAACTTCAGCCAAATTGGAAAAAGTTCGGCGGCCGAACAGTTAACTTTACAGCTAAATTACGGGGTTTTTCCTTAAATTTGACATTCAAAATCGCTTTAAACCGGCTCAATAAACATTTTTCCAGTATCAGAATTTCTCAAAAATGCCTCTAAATACCGAAAAATTGAGCAAATGTAGCTTTTTGGCCGAACTCTTCGCTCGGACACTAAGCGGTAGTAACATTAAACAATATTATTTTATCATTCAAAAGGCACGAAGAAAGTGTGAATTTCCAACACAGACAAGTATCATTAGGGCCTGACCTACAGATTGCCACGGTTTGTATTGAAGTTGTTTCCAAAATACGATTTAACATTTACTCCTCATATATCCACCCAAACCAGAATTTTTCATTGCGAAATCTGGAATATGCTTTCAGAGAATCCACAGTACCCAGTATTATTACAGGGGATTTCAATAGTTGGCATGTCAACTGGGGTTCCTCGTCCAACAATGGGAGAGAAACAACTCTGGCAAACTTGATAAATCACCTACACATTTTAGTACACATGGAACTTTTTCAAATATTGATCTGTCTTTGTGTGCTCCTACCATTGCAATTCAGTCGGACTGGCAAATTCTGAAGGATTTGCATGGCAGCGACCACTACCCGATTATAATCTCTTTGTTTCACAATACGAATGTTAATCCTACATATTCTAACTATAGGCCCAGATTTAGGACTGAGTCCGCTGATTAGAAACTATTCCACGACAAATGTATATATTTCGATTTGACTCGCCAAATTAGTGACAATGTCAATAAGGAGGCAGCAAACGTAAAATCATAATTCAATCCGCGAATATCAGTATACCACAGACTAGAAAATCCTTTAGCGGTAAAGTTCCTTGGTGGAACAAGGATCTTGACGATCTTAAAAAACGAAAGAACAGAGTATGGCATAATTTTAAACGCGACATGAGTCTTAGTAATCAAATAGAATTTAGGAGAATAAGAGCTAAATTCAAAGGAGAGATTAAATTGTCTAAAGCTAGATCAATTAACGAACTTGGATCCAAAATCAATCCGACTACACCAATTGCTAAGATCTGGTCGAACATCAGAAACTTTACTGGTTTTAGGGTGACAAACCCAATACACTGTGTATTTAAGTTGGAAAATTCTAATGTTATGCTGACAGATAGAATGGAAATGACTCAAGAGTTTGCAGGTTTTTGGTCTGCGAATTCGTCAGATGCAAAATTTTCTCAAAGATAAGGCCATGAAAGAGAGTACTTCGTTCATCCCATGTCTTAAGTCACAGATTATTGAGGCCCCGATAAATATATTAGAGTTATCATCAGTTTTGGGAAAATTAAAGTGAAAAACACCTGGAATGGACAGAGTGTCATACCCAATACTTAAAAATCTCCCAATGGTTATGAGGCAGAGAATTTTAAATTTGTTTAATAAAATCTTTACTTCATATATTCCTGGCTTGAATATGGGTATCACTATGCTGATCTGAGCCAGGATCTGACAAGACCCAAATCAAATCATACCGACCAATATCTCTTAATTCTTGTATCTCCAAGGTTTTGGATAGAATAGTAGAGAGGTAAATCTACAATCGACCCATTGCTGTATCTAGATCACCAGATCTCAACTAGCTTATCTGCACGTAAACATGTTTCAATAATATCTCTAGACTTTGACAGAGCATTTGATAGAATCGGTATTCATGCCGTTGTTGAACAACTTTTTGCTTGGGGGATGGGCCCTAATATAATAAATTATATTAGAAACTTCATGACTAATAGGAAGTTAATAGCACATATTCCTCCCCTCACCCTCTGTATAATGGCATCCCACAGGGTTCCCCACTATCAGTCATGCTTTTTTTGATTGCTTACAATAGGTTATGTGCAATCATATCTTTACAAAGGGAGCTCGATTTCATTGCATATGCGGACGATTTCAACCTGATTGTAAAGTCTAATAAGGAAAAAACCCGTTTATTAATTTAAATCGGTTATTCGAGGAAATAAACGAATGGTCGTCTATATCGGGAGCAATTCTTTCTATTTTTAAATGTAAGTTCATTCATTTATGCCGAAAGAAAAACTGTAATTGCACAATAAACTCTTCTACAACAACTCTTACTCAAGTGGAATCATTAAGAATACTAGGGCTACACATAAATAAAGGGTACAGGTAGAACCACCACATTCAATTCATAGCATCCTCCTTATCAAATCGTTTGAGGATCATAAAATGTTTATCGAACCCGAAACTGAACTGCAATACATATACTATTATTTCCGTTATCAAATCTATCATTCTATCGAAAATTAATTATTCATTGGAAATTTACGGGCACTCTCCAAACTCACAATTACGCAAAATAAAGAGTATAGTCAATGCAGCGATTAGATTTGCACTAGGAGCGTTTAGATCATTGCCAATTAGGAATATGCTTTTTGAGAAGGCCTAAGCTACCGTCTACCATATATCGCGCTATCGAAATCTGTAAGAGCTTAGAACTTCATATGGAAATAGTAAGAACTAGTACGAAACAACAACCTCCATGGCTTCTTGGAAGGGATACGATTAATACATCCATTCATGATTTTTCTAAATCCATAAGTGGCGCAGAACAGTATCAATTATTATTTAGTGAATTAAAGAATAGATTACATGACTTCACCTTCCTTTTCACAGATGGCTCGAAATTTGATGGCTCAATTTCTTTCAGTGTTACCACTGAAAATAGGGTGATAAAATCCTCCATCTTACCGGGGTTTACTACAATATACTCTGCAGAACTAATAGCTATCTACGAGGCAGTTAAACATATATTTCGGAAAAAGGGAAAATTTGCCATTTGTTCGGACTCCCTTTCCTCTCTTCAATCTCTCGGAAATATTAACAGCTATAATCACTATATTAACGAGATCGGGAACTTGCTGATTAGTAGACATCCCGATATCATATTAATTTGAGTACCTGGGCACTGTGGTATCCGTGGCAATGAATTTGCCGATCTGGTTGCCAGGTCGGATATCAAAGCACCATTTATTTCAACACCGAATTATAACCACTCGGATTGGAAGAATTATATTTTAAAAAATTACACTGTAAATTATAGAACCGATCTATTTAATATCACCACAACGTGGTACAAAACTTCGAATCCTTTTATGATGGACATACGCTCGTTCCTAAAGAACGATAATTTTGGATGCAGCAGGATGGACATAGTAAAGTTTCAACGACTTAGGCTTGGACATTCCAGACTAACCCACGGACATCTAATGAATCTTTCTACTCCCCAGTTTTGTACATGTATATCCCCGCTACCAAATCCATCTCACTTCCTTTTATATTGCCCTAAATTTAACAACCAAAGACATTCATGCTTTGATGGTAATGACCCAATAGAGGCTTTATCAAACCCATCTCCTGTAAATATCAAAAGAATAATAAACTTTTTAAAATCAACGAATATGTATTACCATATAAATATAAACAAAATTGTTAAACTATATCTTAAGATATAATATTTAATGGAGCTGAAGGCCAAAGTAACTATTGCTCTTATTTTATATATTATCTTGTAATTTATAATTATAAGCTAATAAAATAATAAATAAAAAAAAATAAAGTGTGAATTTCCTATTTGCAGACACATTTTATATATTTGTTTTTCTCACTAGCAGAGAGGATTGCAATCTCTTTATTTTCTAAGCTCTTTATCCTCACTCTACACACGAACACTGACCTCAAACTGACCTCTGCCAGATAATGAGACGGTGATGCCCAGAAAACTCCTACGGGACTAACTGATCACTTCTTCTGACGTGATAATAGGTCCATTCGATTACTTTTCTTAGTCAAGTCCAGTAAGAATTATTCAGTACAAACTTACAAAGAGTAAGACAAGATTTACTCTCAAAATAAAATTTTCCCAAACATGTACGCGAACAGAAAATTTGCAATAATTTGCAAATATGTAGAAACAGCTGATTACAACACCAAATATACAAATAAATTTTATCTGGTCGCTATGGAAGACGATATTGTTTGACTTTAAATCTTAAGCAGAAACTTTTTACAAGGTTTTCTTATATTTCCCATAATTTGTTTTGAAAGTTTCATTGCTTTGAATTTCCATAAAATAACATAATTGTAAAATATTTTTTTTTTTACATATGTTTTTTTCTGCTTGCAAATTCTTACTGAGAAAAATTTATCCAGTAAAAATTTGCAAGAAAAAGAAGAAGACTTAGAAATTCTCAACATAGAACTGTCACTTTATTCTCTCTGTTTACTGAGTATTTGTGTTAACGAACGCCATCCAGTAAAAATTTGTGCAAATTTGTGCAAATTTGTACAAATTATCCAGTAATCGTATAGACCTAATGTAGTAAGAACGTTATTTTATTATTAACACTAAATTGAAATATACTAATGTTAAGCATAATTATCTTAGGTTATGATTCAGTATAATTTAATACCCATTAACTGTAGGAAAAATTACCACTTACTGGTATTTTTTGGCAGGTGTTATAGAAATTGGGAAAAATATAAAAATACACAAACACACACGGTATAAAGCAGTTTATGAATTTGCTTAATCCATGTCATAAAATTATAATAAAATTCCAAATCCGTAACAAATATTACTTTGTTATTAACGCTTAACTAAATTGCAATCTCTTTATACTAAAGTTAAACTTAGGTAATGATTAAGGAGAACATCCAGACAGAACTACCTGTAAGACTAATTACCTATCGTCAATATTTTACCATGTGTAATAGAAACTGCAAAAATACACACACGGGCTAAAGGACAAAATACAAAGGATTTTCTTAATTCGTCTCATAAAGTTGTCATAAAATTTTAACTCGGTTACAAATTTTATTTTCCCAGCAAAACCTTGGTAATGGGTTGGACCTTTTTCACGCATTACCTGGCAATGGGTACCCCTTTACCCTTGGGTTTACTTGGAATCCTAAAGTAATACGTTACTTATATTGTGATACATCAATACTTATGTGGGAGGTATGAAATAATGTGTTACCGATATATCACTTCTTATTTGGAGGCTTGAAAATAGTACATTACTGATATTGTGTTATATAATAACTCATTCCTAAGGGTAAAAATAATAAGTTATTGGTATTGCATTATATAACTACTCATTACGCAGAAGTACGATTTAATAAAAATTTATTATCTCATTACATTGCTCGGATCACTGTACATTAGACCGTACCTCAAAAAAAAAAGTTCGCCGTACACCCTCTAAAATAAAGTATTTTTGAAAGGCGATTTCAAAAAAATTTTTTTTTTTTGCCGAACGTAGGGGTCGCCTTTTTTAATTGTTTGTTATAGCTTTGGCATTTAAAATCGGATTTTAAAGTGTGATATATCGATTTTTTTGCTCGGGGAGACCAAGACGTTTTGCTATAGAGTCAAAATCCAATTAAAAAAAATTTAAAAAGGCGACCCCTACGTTCGGCAACCAATATATAAAAAAAATTTCTACTGGGTTTAGCGAAAAACTTCCTTAGCAAAAGTTTAATGATTTTTTGCGAACTTTAATTTTTTGACATTAAGGTCGTACATTTGGGTTGTAACAACTGAGATCTGGTGGGTAACTACTAAAACAGGATACTTGCGCTCAAAATGCCCTTAGAGAAAAACACTGGTCTCCTCGAGAGAAAAACATCGATGTATCATACTTTAAGATCCGACTGTAAATGCTAAAGATATAACTAAAAATGTAAAATGGCGACCCCTACGTTCGGCATAAAAAAATAAAAAAAAAATTTTTTCAAACATCCTTGCAAAAATATTTCATATTGGAGGGTGTACGGCGCACTTTTTTTTTTGCCTGTAAGGTGGTACACACAAAAAAATACTGGAAGGTATATTTCCTTGGCTGGCGTAGGTAGCCTATTTTTTAATGAAATTTAAAAAAATAGTTTCAGTACCTATACCAGTAGGTAATTAATACTTTACGATTTTACCTATTGGCAATGTTATTTCTACTGTTCAATGTAGGAATCTTCTTCGAAAATTCTTTGACATTATTTTGAAATTCAAATTGCCAATAAAAATATTTTATTCCTATGTACACACAAAATTTTCTTTCTTCAACAGCAAATTCGTTATTATGAATTACATTTTAATTTCAAAATCATATGCAATTGTAATACAAAGAATGTGAATAAAAAGGTAAAACGTTATTTTATTTACATTGCATTAACAATTTTTAATTAATGCTTTTCTATTACATGATGAACGAGAGGCATGACTGCAAATAATACGTATCCAGAGATTTAACAATATCCAGTATAATACAGAAGATGGAAAGAATTTTACGACATTGCCATGAAATCAAGAGCATCAAGAAAAATCATTTGAATAGTAATAACGACTTACATTCTTTACTCAAAAAGTTATGTCCTGCAGGTGGTAGTGATTTGTTCAATTATAAGGCAGTATTATGGATGTTTAATAGACATTTTTAAAAACATTCCCTAATTCACAATATATACTCGAATATAATTCCTTTAAAATAAATGAAACTACATATTTCTTACGGATGCACTACTCGATATAAATGTATGCTCATATGTTATATACATATGTATGTGTTTATTTCATTACAAAATTGTCTGCATCAATAAAAAATAAAAAGTAAAAATTGTAAATTGTGTTTTATTATAAGTTAAGAAAATTTTGGGATTGAATACTAACGATTTTTAGTATTTTGCATAGCTTAGTTCACCTAAAAATCATCGATATAATTCCTATTTTGAAATAGGTGTAACACCAACAACAAATTCTTTTTTACCTAAAATTATAGATAATTTTTCGAACATTAAAATAACCTATTTTTTATGGTATTATTGCCGTAAAACATAGCAAACTCTATGTTGCCTATGAAAATAGGTGATATCAACCCATAATTTTAGGCAATATCACCTATAGATTTTTTTGTGTGTACGCTCTACTGTACATCTAAACATAACCTAGTGATGAAATAAAACGATGTCAAGCAATTATCAAAATAACAAGCGTGTTCGTTTACCTACTACAAGTTACTACTTTTACTACAGCTGTAAAAATTCAATACAAAAAGTAAACAAAACTTTCCAATTGTAGTAAAAGTAGTAAGAATTTCGAGTAAACGAACACACTGAATTACATCTCAAGTGAAGACACTTAAATTTAATGTAATGAAATTGTTGATATGTAAGCAAAGTCATTACTCGTAACATGTTATTTTATTCCCTATATATAAACAATGAAATATATACTAATGTGTAATGACTTATTTCACTCCATACAAGTATTTATTTATTTTAGATCCTATTGCTAACTAGCGAATTTAATATTACAAGTAACAACTTATTTCAGCACTTTCTTATTAACCACTTATTTGAGCCTATACCGGTAAGATTAAGGCCACCGTTTAACTCCAATGGCACCACCCTGTTTAGAATAGTGTGTTATGTGACCAAAGTGTAAGTACTTGAACTTTTTGGTTTCTTTTTCCATTTCCCTTTACCTGGTAATATAAGGTTTTACTGGGTTATTATTAACTCTTAACTAAATTGAAATATATTGATGTTAAACTAAGGTAAGGATTTATAATAATGTAACACTCACTTACTATTAGGCTAATTAATTATTGAGAATTTCTTGACTGATATTATGGAAATTTTAAGAAAATACACACTCAAACACGCGGACTAAAAGACAAAGAATTTGCGTAATCCGTCTCATAAAATTGTAGTAATATTTAAACTCTGTTACAAACGACTGGTCGTTAGTGTTTGGTTTCCTAATAACTTATGGATATTTCAAGGCATAAAATTGCATCCATTTAACTTAATTCCAACATCTACTTTATATTATTACTCGTCTTGACAATGAATATTTTCAGCGATTGTGCGAGTATATTTTAGAATTAGAGTTTAGGGATAAAAGTGGTAGATAAGAAAAATTTTAAAGCCAAATTCGTAGATTTAGTTTAAAGTCTTATAAATCAAATTAACCTATAAAACAACAATAAATTTATGTGCTTATTTATAAAAGAAATGTATTTGGTCTAAACCAACCTTAACCAACGGGCGCAGTACTATTTCCAAGAAATCATTTCACAACTGGTTGCGCGAGTGTCACATTATTTTTCGTACTTAAATTGTGATTTTTAAACTTAGTCCCAACGAACATCGATTCAAACCTTTGAGAAATTTTTATTTGATATCAAGCGTATTTTTCAAAACATTCTCCATACAACAAATCTAGTTATATCCTAAACCACTATGTGGTCAGGGTATTATAAGCTTGTGCTGATATTTGTAACACCAAAAAATATTGGTCCTAGACCCACCTTATAGTATACCGATCGGCTCAGAATTTTTTTTATTTCGATTTAACGATGTCCGTCTGTCTGTCTGTCCATGCATTCTTGTGCGCACTCTCCAGGTCGTAAATATTAAGATATTTTTATGAGACTTGGTATACCGACTTATGTCGGCCCAAGGAAATTTCATCAAAATATCTTAATATTTACGACCTGCAGCGTATAAACAGTATAATTTTGGTAGGACCCTTATATGGGCACTAGGTCTAAACATGGACCGATATTCACCAAAATCAATAGGCTGCGTTATTGGGCCAATGTAGGTCTGTGTACCAAATTTCATCAAAATATCTTAATATTTACGACCTGCAGTGTATAAACAGTATAATTTTGGTAGGACCCTTATATGGGCACTAGGTCTAAACATGGACCGATGTTCACCAAAATCAATAGGCTGCGTTCGTGGGCCAATATAGGTCTGTGTACCAAATTTCATCAAAATATCTTAATATTTACGACCTGCAGCGTATAAACAGTATAATTTTGGTAGGACCCTTATATGGGCACTAGGTCTAAACATGGACCGATGTTCACCAAAATCAATAGGCTGCGTTAGTGGGCCAATATAGGTCTGTGTACCAAATTTCATCAAAATATCTTAATATTTACGACCTGCAGCGTATAAACAGTATAATTTTGGTAGGACCCTTATATGGGCACTAGGTCTAAACATGGACCGATGTTCACCAAAATCAATAGGCTGCGTTATTGGGCCAATGTAGGTCTGTGTACCAAATTTCATCAAAATATCTTAATATTTACGACCTGCAGTGTATAAACAGTATAATTTTGGTAGGACCCTTATATGGGCACTAGGTCTAAACATGGACTGATGTTCACCAAAATCAATAGGCAGCGTTATTGGGCTAACATAGGTCTGTGTACCAAATTTCGTCAAAATATCTTAACATTTACGACCTGCAGCGTATAAACAAAATAATTTTGGTAGGACCCTTATATGGGCACTAGGTCTAAACATGGACCGATGTTCACCAAAATCAATAGGCTGCGTTAATGGGCCAATGTAGGTCTGTGTACCAAATTTCATCAAAATATCTTAATATTTACGACCTGCAGTGTATAAACAGTATAATTTTGGTAGGACCCTTATATGGGCACTAGGTCTAAACATGGACTGATGTTCACCAAAATCAATAGGCAGCGTTATTGGGCTAACATAGGTCTGTGTACCAAATTTCGTCAAAATATCTTAACATTTACGACCTGCAGCGTATAAACAAAATAATTTTGGTAGGACCCTTATATGGGCACTAGGTCTAAACATGGACCGATGTTCACCAAAATCAATAGGCTGCGTTAATGGGCCAATGTAGGTCTGTGTACCAAATTTCATCAAAATATCTTAATATTTACGACCTGCAGCGTATAAACAGTATAATTTTGGTAGGACCCTTATATGGGCACTAGGTCTAAACATGGACCGATGTTCACCAAAATCAATAGACTGCGTTAGTGGGCCAATATAGGTCTGTGTACCAAATTTCATCAAAATATCTTAATATTTACGTCCTGCAGCGTATAAACAGTATAATTTTTGTAGGACCTTTATATGGGCACTAGGTCTAAACATGGACCGATGTTCACCAAAATCAATAGGCTGCGTTATTGGGCCAATATAGTTCTGTGTACCAAATTTCAACAAAATATCTTAATATTTGCGACCTGCAGCGTATAAACAGTATAATTTTGGTAGGACCCTTATATGGGCACTAGGTCTAAACATGGACCGATATTCACCAAAATCAATAGGCTGCGTTATTGGGCCAATGTAGGTCTGTGTACCAAATTTCATCAAAATATCTTAATATTTACGACCTGCAGTGTATAAACAGTATAATTTTGGTAGGACCCTTATATGGGCACTAGGTCTAAACATGGACCGATGTTCACCAAAATCAATAGGCTGCGTTCGTGGGCCAATATAGGTCTGTGTACCAAATTTCATCAAAATATCTTAATATTTACGACCTGCAGCGTATAAACAGTATAATTTTGGTAGGACCCTTATATGGGCACTAGGTCTAAACATGGACCGATGTTCACCAAAATCAATAGGCTGCGTTAGTGGGCCAATATAGGTCTGTGTACCAAATTTCATCAAAATATCTTAATATTTACGACCTGCAGCGTATAAACAGTATAATTTTGGTAGGACCCTTATATGGGCACTAGGTCTAAACATGGACCGATGTTCACCAAAATCAATAGGCTGCGTTAGTGGGCCAATATAGGTCTGTGTACCAAATTTCATCAAAATATCTTAATATTTACGACCTGCAGCGTATAAACAGTATAATTTTGGTAGGACCCTTATTTCAATAACGCAGCCTATTGATTTTGGTGAACATCCGTCCATGTTTAGACCTAGTGCCCATATAAGGGTCCTACCAAAATTATACTGTTTATACGCTGCAGGTCGTAAATATTAAGATATTTTGATGTAATTTGGTACACAGACCTACATTGGCCCAATAACGCAGCCTATTGATTTTGGTGAACATCGGTCCATGTTTAGACCTAGTGCCCATATAAGGGTCCCCCAAAATTATATTGTTTATACGCTGCAGATCGCAAATATTAAGATATTTTGATGAAATTTGGTACACAGACCTATGTTGGCCCAAGAACGAAGCCAATTGATTTTGGTTAACACCGGTCCATGTTTAGACCTAGTGCCCATTTTCATGATAGACAATACAATTGTTTCGTAGACATCACTCTACTCTTCAGTTGTCCGCAATAAGAAAATGATAACTTTCTTACTCAAACCGAGACATTACATAAGGTACAAAAAATCAACGGGACGAGAAATTTGTACTTTCGTATATGAACTGTCTGATTTGGTAAAACCAGCTATAAATCAACTCCTTTTTGAAAGCAACAATTACATAAAAGTACCCTTTGGGTACTATTTATATGTATGCCTGTTGTCAATACATTTTGTAAAAACAACTAATTTTAAACTCAAAACAAAATAAATATTTGAATGAGATTTTAGCCGTGGTGTGCTTATTTTCAACAATTATTTTAATTTTTGAATTAAAAAATACAAAAATTGTTTTTTCGGACTTTCTATATTTTCATATATTTAGTTAGAATATTCTTCCACCTCAAGTCCAAATTCTAATATGACAATATTAGATTTTTATTTGTTGTTTCAAAAAGGGGTTGATCATTTTCATGATAGACAATACAATTGTTTCCTAGACAGACAGTTCATATACGAAAGTACAAATTTCTCGTCCCGTTGATTTTTTGTACCTTAAGTAATGTCTCGGTTTGAGTAAGAAAGTTATCATATTCTTATTGCGGACAACTGAAGAGTAGAGTGATGTCTACGAAACAATTGTATTGTCTATCATGAAAATGGTCAACCCCTTTTTGAAACAACAAATAAAAATCTAATATGACAATATCATATTAGAATTTGGACTTGAGGTGGAAGAATATTCTAACTAAATATATGATAATCCTATTAACTTGAAAATTTCAGTCTTGTTAACTTTATTTTAAAATTACTAAAAATAAAGAGAATTTTGTTCATGTTTAATGCACTGTCATTGTAAATCTGGATAAAAGTAATGGAAGATTTGTCGAAATTATAGGATCTCCAGCAGACCTTTGGTTAATCATTATATTTGGAAATTAATTACACATGCAATTACACAATTACATGTAATTGTAATTGAAAAAAATTCAATTACAATTACATATTATTTGTAATTGTAATTAAAAAAAAACAATTACAAGTAATTTGTAATTGAAAATTTTCAAGTACACATTACATATAATTGTAATTGAAAAAATGTCAATTACAATTACATTTTTTCGGAAAAGAAATAATGACAAAAATCACAAGTGAGGGGTCAACCCAACATGACGTATTCTTTTTATACTTATACACGCCTATCCAACCTATCCCAGTCAGTTTTTTCTACAAAATTTTAACAAAAAACACTTCAATTCTAAATGTAATTGAAATTTGTAATTGAAATCACTTTCAATTACAATTACTTGTAATTGAAAATTTTCAATTACAGTTACATGAAATGTAATTGAGTTTTTTTAATTTCAATTACATTTATTTGCAATTGTAATTGAAATCCCTCAGGTCTGATCTCCAGATATTGCATATCTTTTTTATTTAAAAAAATAATTTTTGTATATTGTTAGATGTGGTCATATATAATATGATCTAAAGTATAAGATAAATTTTTAGATATAATTGTATCAAACTATGTCCACTTTTATAACATTTTATATAATTTTATACAAAAAGATATAATTTGATGTAATTGGATGAGGACAAAATTCGGATACAATTGTATCGAATTGCATAAAATTCTATCAAATTGTACCAAATTGTATACAATTGTATACAATTCGATACAATAAGATGTTCTCATTTTTCGGATATAATTATATCTAATTACATAAAAGGTTATATATAATTAAATATAACTTCATATGGCTCCATATCATTTTTTTTACTTGGGAAATATTTTTTTAGCAGTTGTTTTTTCAAGAGTTTCCCAATGGCACCCAATTTTTTAAACAAAAATTTTTGAATGGTCATAACTTTTAAATTGTGTACAAATTTTTTTAAAAATACTTTTTTTTTAATCATAAATATAGTGTTTTCAACCCCTATATTCAGTTTTTGTGAAGCATTTTTTCTAATTAAGGTTGAAAATTTTCCTCTTGTAGGGACTCTATATTTTCGCGATTTCTTCGTTTTCGTTTTTCCTATTTTCCAAAATAATTTTCCGTAATTTTTATTTATTTGTTGTACTTAAAAAACTGTTGAAAAACATTTTTGGTCGCAAATCTTTATCAAATGCTACAGTAGACGCTCGCAAATTAGAACCGCTTTGTTTCTGAGGCAATTCTAATTTCTGAATTATTCTAATTTCTGGACATTTTTTTTAGAAAAAAAATTGAGTAAATTTACCTCCAAAAACTTAAATAAAACTCTTTTTAATATTTTTTAATTCAATTTTATTTGATAAAAACAAGAAAACAAAACACAACGATTCAGTCCAATACATCAAATGTATTTTTTAAAATTAAAAATATGAATATAAAAAAAAAACGAATGGCAACAAAACATAGCAATGCAGTCCAATTACATCACATGTATTTTTTTTAATTAAAAACTAAAAAACTGTATTTAAAAAAAATTAAACAATTAAAATTAAACAATGGCCAAGTTAACAACTAATCTTTGTTTGACATATAATCAGTTATATTTGTTTGTTTTTTTGGTTTCTTTAAATCCGAAATATCATTACGGAGAGCCAAAAGATTACTTATGTGCTTAGTTGAAAACAATTCACTGTTATTGCACAATTTTATTAAATTATTTACGCTTTCAATGGCTGTAGTATTAGAGACAACTGATGGTACTGCAACAACGTCGTTTTCGAAGCTATCTGAAGACTCACCATCGGTACTGAGAACATAAACAGATCCGTCATCAAACATATCTTCATTCCATCTGTCGATGTCTTCTATACCGATGCAATCGTTGGGAGCTATTTCTTTTAAAAGAGCTTGAGTTATCTGAATAACTTCGTTGCAGTCCTGATCTATTTGCAACAATTGTGCTATTGGCACGTCATCGTCGCTGTCGTATTGGTTAGAGTCCCAATTGGACAACTTTGACCAAGATTTCTTCATAACACTTTGTGGTACCGCATCCCAAGCTTGTTTCAGTAATAATATAGCATTGCGGATCGAATGGGATTTCAAATGATTCTTCAGTTCACCACCTTCAGCAATTAACTGAGAAAGAAACATACTTCTGTAATTGAGCTTTGTTAACTTAATATGGTTTTGATCCATTGGTTGTAAAGCTGCTGTCACATTTGGTGGAAAGAATAATGCAACTATGTTTCCATCATCACTTTTAAGTTTCTCAATGGGTGTATGAGCGGAGCAATTATCTATAAGCAAAATGGCTTTCGGAGGCAAATTATTTTCCTGAGAAAAGCGGATCACCTGTGAATTGAAAAAAATTTTAAAATTATGTACTGAACCTGAAATCAATATTTTTGTTTACCTCTTTAATAAATATTCGGTGAAACCATTCGTAAAAAATCCGAGAAGTCATCCAAGCATTTTTTGAAAAGTTGTAATGCAGAGGATTATTGAAATTTTTAAAACACCTGGGTTTTTTTGCTTTTCCAATTACCAATGGAACTAATTTGTGTGATCCATCAGAGTTTGCACCAAGTAGGACTGAAATTCTGTCTTTTTGAATTTTATGTCCAGGGGCGTTTTTTTCAAAAGCAGAGACATAGGTTCTGTCTGGTAGGCAACGAAAAAATAATCCGGTTTCGTCGACATTATATATTTGTGACTCCATTAAACCCATCTCAGCGATCTTTGCACGATATCGATGAATAAAAGGAGTGACTGAAGCAACATCACTGGAAAGAATCTCGCCACAAATTTTTAAAAAACGGATACCGTGTCGCTTCTTAAATTTGGTAAACCATCCATCACTTGCCCGGAATGCATTTTCATCTTTATCGGGATATTCCTCTCTAAATATTTGTTTAGCTTTCTCTTTTAATATTGGCCCAGTCAATGTACACTTTTTTTCTCGTTGATTTAAAAACCACTCATACAGACGACTTTCCATTTTTGGATATTCAGCGCTGTGCAAAGATTTATTGTTTGCCTCCTGATATGTGTTTGAAACAGCATTTAATATTGCTGTTCTATGTGATTTGATGTAGCTGATTGAAGATGTTGTCACATTAAAATCTAGGGCTAACCGGTTCCCTTGAACGCCTTTGTCAAGCTTTTCTAATATTTTGACTTTAGTTTCCAATGATAAAGTGTTTTTTTTACGTTTATTTAACATTTTAAATGATACAATTTCACTATTTAATAGAGACTGCCAAATAATATGTACACGCGTATCAAATTTCACAAATAAACTAGCCAAAAATGTACATAAATGCGACAAAAAAAACAAATAGGGAAAATCATATATAATTTGGTGATTCCCCTTTTTAGTTTTACTTTATTCAAACAGAATAAAAATAAATTGGGGATTTCCTGTGTATTCAAATAACCAAAAAAAAAAAAAAACGCTCAGAAATTAGAATTTTAAATTCGAATTTCAGAGCGTTTAATATATTGCAAACTTTGATTCTAATTTCTGGACGTTCGAATTACTGCAAGCTCTAATTTGCGAGAGTCTACTGTATTATAAAATACTTTTCAACTAAGAAAAATATTTGATGAAAACTCCAATGTTTCTCAAATCGAATTAAAAAACTAGATTTGTTGTATGGAGAATGTTTTGAAAAATACCCCAGGTGGAAATTATGTGTGGTAAGAAAAAAGAAGCACTGGCAAATCGCAAGTAGACCGCGGTCTTACAAAAAGAAGTACTGGCAAAGCACTAAATTTGGACGCATTCCCAACGCTTTAAAAGGGTGAATTCCCAGCGCTTGTTTTCCTATAACATTATTTTGTTTTTGAAAAAGAAACTCCAAAAGAGTGAATATTTAAATAATTTTTGACTCCACAATACTATAACTCCAAGAATCGTCTATTTTTAGAGTAATTTAAAATTATTCAGTGATGAGTGCTCATAATTTGGTGGCACGGAAAACACTTGATTTTTATGTTTCTTGGTGCTATCTCAATACTTTGCAAAGCATCGGTGTTATCATTTGGGTGTCAGGAAAGCACTTTAATTTTTTTATTTGAGCGTTGGCAAAGCATTTGATTTTTATGTTTATGGGTGCTTTCCCAGGGCTTGGTAAAGCATTGGCACCACCATGGAACGGTGTTATCATTTGGGCGTTGGGAAAGTGCTGTTAACAAGCACTCATACCACCCATTTCGGTGCTTTGCCAGTGCTGGCCCCTTTGTAATTTTCTACCTGGGACGCTTGATATCAAATAAAAATTTCTCAAAGGTTTGAATCGATGTTCGTTGGGACTAGTTTAAAAATCACAATTTAAGTACGAAAAATAATGTGAGACTCGCGCAACCAGTTGTGAAATGATTTCTTGGAAATAGTACTGCGCCCGTTGGTTAAGGTTGGTTTAGACCAAATACATTTCTTTTATAAATTAGCACATAAATTTATTGTTGTTTTATAGGTTAATTTGATTTATAAGACTTTAAACTAAATCTACGAATTTGGCTTTAAAATTTTTCTTATCTACCACTTTTATCCCTAAACTCTAATTATAAAATATAATAGCACAATCGCTGAAAGTATTCATGGTCAAGACGAGTAATAATATAAAGTACCCAGTCAGAAATCGCCAGTGGTACAAAAAATCAAGCAATGGCATACCACTGGGTACCCGTGTAAAAAAGATCAGATCTGGCCAGATCTCAGCATATCTTACCAGATATAATTAGACCTCAAAATTGGGGACAAATTTGAGATCTGATCAGATCTAGGCATATCTGGCCAGATCTTCGTAGATCTTACCAGATCTAATCAGATCTCAAAATTGGGGACAAATTTGAGATCTAATTAGAACTGATCAGATCTAGGCATATCTTGCGCATTTGTCCAGATCACTTTAGATTTGAACAAATTTGGCACAAGATCTTATCAGATCTTGCCATAAGGTATTATCACATATGCCATATCTGATCATATTTGATGTGATCTGGTACAGGATCTAATTAGATTGAATCATATCTATTGAGAACCAAAAAGATCTGGTCAGATCAAAACTTTTTTACACGGGTAACCACGGTATTAAAAATAAATGACTTGCAGAACACTCATTTGGGACGCTTTGCCAGCGTTTGCAAAAAGCTCTTTACCAGTATTTGTTTTACAAAAATTTCGGTGGTTTATAAAAAAACCACTGGCAAAGAATTGGCATAGAGTGATATGCCAAGGTTTGCAACCAGTGGTTATCCAGTGCTACCTAGCCAATGCTACCAGGCGTACAAAAATCAATTCACTGGTAGACCAATGATTTTATAAAAATGCTGACGCTTCGTTAAAAAATGTTTGTAGTCAGGAGGTTCCGAGTTCAAATCCGGTTGCAAGCAAAAAATTTTTTTGGATTTTTTTTAATTTAAAAATTTTTTTGTTTTATAAAATCAATTTTTTTGTTTGTGGGAAAGCTCCTTCAAGACCAACTTTTTTTTTTGCCCTCCCAACACTGGCATATTAGTTACAAAAAATTGTTTGCCAGTACTAGCATTTTGGCACAGCCAGTTGTTGTCCAGCTATTATCACTCATATATGTGTTTAGCTATCAAATATTAATATGTCTAGTTAGCTCAGTGGGTAGAGCAATCGTCTGCCAATCTGAGGGCCTGGGTTCAAATCACGACAGGATCTTAATATTTGCGACCTGCAGCGTATAAACAATATAATTTTGGTAGGACCCTTATATGGGGACTAGGTCTAAACATGGACCGATGTTCACCAAAATCAATAATTTTGGTAGGACCCTTATATGGGCACTAGGTCTAAACATGGACCGATTTTAACCAAAATCAATAGGCGTCGTCCTTGGGCCGACATAAGTCGGTGTACCCAGTTTAATCAAAATATCTTAATATTTGCGACCTGTAGAGTGCGCACAAGAATGCATGGACAGACAGACGGACATCCTTAAATCGAAATAAAAAAAATTCTGAGCCGATCGATATACTATAAGGTGGGTCTAGGACCAATATTTCTTGGTGTTATAAACATCAGCACAAACTTATAATACCCTCTCCACGTAGTGTTGTAGGGTAAAATTACAACAAAATAAATAAAAAGGTAGTTTAGAGTTGGGGGTACTGCGAATCAATTTATCAACACTATTCCTCTACTGCATTATTAATAGGTCTGTTCGACGTCGTTACCGCGGGTGCCCGCGTGAACCCAATTTACACGAAACAACAACAATTTACACACAATTTTGACAATAGAAAAACGCTTTCTGATAAAATTGGGTTACCACCTATGTGGAACAGAGCTTCTAAATTACATAATTTTCAGGTTACATACATTTTTTCTATGAATTAAGTATTTTTATATCAGTTGTACTCATACAAGCGTATTATTTAAGTTGATTGTTTAGAGACATTGAGTGCGTTTACCAGACGCTCAACTGTTGCTAATCCGCTACTCAACAATCTGGTGAACGATTTGATTAGCTACCGCTAAGTCAACATGTTGTGGTAGCGCTACCTTGTTTTGGTAGCGTAAATATTTTACACTACTTGTGAGCAGTTAATGATACATCAGCTGTCGTTTGTTTTTTTGTATATTTTTTTTAAAGAATAATAAACATATACAAATATGATTATAAAGGAATAAAAAATTTTGAAAAAATCAATGAAACATCTACAAATATTTTTATTTTAAAACAAAAACAAAACTAGCATCGTTCACCAGATAAAGGTAATCATAAAGCGCTACATATCATTTGTAGCGGTAGCGGGTTTCTCTGGTAAACTTGCCCATTGTTTGCTATAAGTGAGAAGTAATTAGCAATTCCTAGAAACTTTTAACATCGTGGGTATTTTTTTATTTTATCAATTATTTCTTATATACGGATTGGAAATAGTAAATGTTAATTAACAGTCGTTACTAACGCTATAGACAATTAACTTGCAAAAAGTAGGGGTTGTAATACTTTCTTTCAGTAGTTATAAACGTCCAAAATTGAAAAAATATAAAAAATGCATTTGCCTTTTTTAAGATTGTTTTGTTTATGAGAGAATTCCGTTTGCGGCTTTGTATGTATATAAAAATGATGTATGTGAAATTTACTTGCAACACTTCTAGGAAATAAATATTTTAAGTGTGATTGTTTTACTATCAAGTAGTTAGTTAAATGTTCTTTTTTATTTTCAATTATTTCTTCAAATAAAATGCTAAAAATTTATAAATTTTATATGAACATACGATTTTGACTTAGTGTCGTCAGTCAAAGTCGTATATTCATATAAATACTATCAAGTATTTAAAAGTTATATATTGTAGTTTGAGAAATGTGACACCACATATTCAAATTTATTTATATATTAGTTTGCGACCCTTCATGTGATAAAAAAAATTAAGACATATTTTGATACTTGTACGCATATTTTTGAAGATACGCATCTTTTTAAGCATATCACGATAATCTGCCCGAAACAGGGATAATGTAGAAGCACGACCAAAGCTAATACGGAAAATGTGAAAATCTTCATAAAACCACTTTGTCGCGAGGCACACTAATACTTAATATTATCTCAAATGGGTCAAAACATTGCGTGATCAAAATATTTTTTCGTTTCACACAATAAAATCGATGACATACGTTACAATATTGAATTGCAAAATTTTCATTTTTTATTTTTGCGTTCAAATGGTAAATGAAGATATTTTTATTTAACCTAAATGCATTAAATGAATGGTAGCCGTGCATGATATAAATTCCGTGCATTAATCTTAAACAAAATTATTTTCTGCGACTAGAGTTGTAAAACCCTGTTTCCCGAATTATTCGATAACCCGGTTTTTTATATATTTCCGGGTTTTTTAGTTCCGAATATTTTTAAAGTGAAAATTTTAAATTAATTTTCTTCATTTGTTTAATAATTATACAAAATATTTAAGTGCTTATGCATTATAAATTGAAAACCTTATAACACGTTTATAAAATGAATCTTGAATGAAAAATTTGTTTTATAAGCCCCCGTGTTAAAAAGATCAGATCTGACCAGATAGTAGATCTGATTGTGTCAGATCTAATTAGATCTCAAAATTGGGGACAAATTTGAGATCTAATTAGATCTGATCAGATCTAGGCCGATTCGGCGTACAACACATAATCAGATCTAATTGGATTTTGCCTTTAAACTAAAATTCAAGAACTTGTACCTATTATTTGGTCTAAGATTAAATTTAATTATAATTGTATTTGATACCAGATACAATCAATTACAATTATGTCCGAAACATGGGGCCAAATTTGAGACATAATAGATACAATCAGGCACAAAGTTCCAATATCTACTCAGGTATAATAATGTTATATTTGATCCCAACATTTATAATCTAATATCGCTAAATTTACTTGAAATTAATAGTGTTTTTTTACTAAAATTTGTACGAAAAAAATAGACCAACAAAATATAAAAAATAGACCAACAAAAAATTATGTTTTTCTGCAAACACATTTGACAGATTTATTTTAAACGTTGACTTAAAATTTCAACAACGAAATAGAGACAATAACACTTGCTTTAAGATATTCGGATACAACCGATCGCATTTAAAAATTATTACACATCCGATTTAGAAAAAAAGGATAACATAAATGGCATCAACTCGTAGTTTTTGTTCTTGACTTTTCCTCATATTTAAATTTTGCACAAATACTTCTAAATAAGGCATTTTCTTAAAGGCAATGATTCTTTAAGTTCGACATTCCTCATAAATAAGTATGTATATGATTCTTGAAAGCACAGATAACTAGGACAATATTGTTGCTGATTGAAAGTCATTATAGAAGTCTTGAGCACTTAGCAAGATTATTGCTTAATTTCACATTAATTTTGCAACAAAATTGTATTGTGGTGAATTAATCCTCGAAAGATATCGCAAATTAGGTCATGAAATTAAATGAAAAATTAAATTTGGTGGGTCATTTAAGCCATTAATAAATGTATACGTGTTTGTTACCTTTTTCCAATGTTTTTATCTTTCTTCAGCAGATATTCTCTTAATCCAATAGAAATTTAAAAAAATTCTGGCTGTTTCCAATTTTAAAATTTTTATTGATATTTATTTCTTGATATATTTTTCTATGTTTCTAATCAAAAATGAAAATTTAAACTACAAACAAAATTTGTTTGTACATTTTTATTTTAATGGCAGCCCAAGTGGATAGGATCTGACACCAGATCTGGTACCAAATCTGACCAGATCTGCTCACATCTGGCCATGACAACCACCTAATTTTCCAGATCTCTTTAGATATGAACAGATCTAGCATCATATCTGATCAGATTTGGTCATAAAGTGTATCATGCTTATCATATCTGATTATATATGATCAGATCTGGTATCGGATCTAATTAGATTCAATCACATACATTAAGATCTAAACAGATCTGACCAGATATGAAGTTTTTTACACGGGCCATTTATAAATTTCAAAAGTGATTATGCATATGACCCTTAGTGTTGTTTCTCTCCTTTTTATACGGTTTATTCACGTATATTAGTGGACTAATAACAAAATAATTAATTTTTTTCGAAACAAAAGAGACTGTTTTTTTCCAAAAATCCACATTTTCTTTCTATCTTAAAAAATCATATTTTTTGACAATAAGTTTAGTAGGAAAGATGTAAAAATGTTGTATGCTAAAACGCATATAAGTTCCATTTTTTTATTTGCCTCAATAAGTAAAAGGAGTTCTGACTTAAATTTTTAGTCTTTTCCCCCTGCGATAAAATATTTTGCCATTTGGAACCATAAAATTGTAATAAAAATTTAAAAAATCACAAACGTTCCACATTCATTGGGCAGCTACAATCTTCATAATTCCAAAGTTATTTTTAAATGGTCCTGTCAATTAAATTAATGCGAAAAAACTTCCACTGCAATTTTGCAAGAATTCCAGAGCAAGTGAAAAATCATTTTTGTTCTTTATGGAGGTTAATAGCTAATAGGGGAAAAAAATCAAACACCGCCATCAGAAAGAATAACTTTTAGTTTTAAAGGTGGATTCACACTAATTGTATAATTTACACTGAGGATTGCTTTCGAGAAAGGAAGAAAGTAGTAAGTTTCAAAATTTTTATAAATTGTTTGTAAGTTTTATAATGAAAGTTTCCCTATATAGCAATATAAAATTATTATTTGTAAAAACCGGAAACTCGGTTATTTGAACCGGTTTTGACTATCTATCTGCAACTTTGTTTTGAAAAAAAATACATTTTGTGCTACTTTTTCAAATTCTCATCGGTACCTCTCTAAAATTCTGTTAAATGCCTCTCTTCTCCTTTGGTAAAATATTTACATGTATTTTGCATAGTCTAACATAATTCGATACAAATTTTCAATCTCCGTAAGAGAGAGACGGATAACGCTTGGTATCAACTTGCGAATATACACCGACTACCTGCTTACACTACAATATTTGGCTACTTAAGAGAACTCAAAATGATAATTTTATCATTCTCTGATATGCAGTCGTACCTTGCTGTTCTCCAGAAATAATTAGAAGTAGAAAAACAGTTTAAAAAGAACTTTTTTTTTTTAACTTTTTGAAATGTGGACGTCACAGCCTAAACGATTTGGCATGACCTCACCTATTAGTTTGGATGGTCCTCGTCAAGAAGATATACAAAAAACCGAAGAACTGCATAAGGCATTGGAACTCTGTAGTATATTCGAAACAGAGGAGGAATTGAATCATCGTGCAGAAATTATGGTCAAACTAAATACTCTTTTTAAAGAATGGGTTAAAGAGATTTCGGTAGCAAAGGAAATGCGCGAATCAGCTGCTCAGAAATTAGGTGGTAAAATCTATACATTTGGTTCATATCGATTGGGTGTACATCATAAGGGAGCTGATATTGACGCATTGTGCGTTGCGCCACGCATTATAGAACGTGCTGATTATTTTACATCATTTTTTAAATTATTGAAAAAACAACCAGAAGTAACAGAATGTCGTTCCATAGAGGAGGCTTTCGTACCGGTTATAAAAATGAATTTTGATGGTATCGAAATTGATTTATTATTTGCTCGTTTAACTCTTAAAGAGATACCAGATAATTTTGATTTACGGAATGATAGCCTACTGCATAATTTAGATGAATGGTCGGTTCGTAGTTTAAACGGTTGTCGTGTAACAGATGAAATAATCTCATTAGTACCGAATGAAGAAAATTTTTGTTTAGCATTGCGTTGCATAAAATTATGGGCTAAAAGTGAGTATAAATCTATAATAAATTAATAGTGAATTTAAAATGCATTATTTTTTTTAATATATGTATAGAACAACTTTTCAATAGAACAAATTATCTAAATTTGTGTTAACTTTTTCCTTTTTACAGAACGTGGCATCTATTCCAATGCACTAGGTTACTTTGGAGGTGTTACATGGGCTATGTTAGTGGCTCGTACCTGTCAATTATATCCAAATGCTACAGTTTCGACATTGGTACAGAAATTCTTTTTGATATTTTCACGTTGGGAGTGGCCACGTCCGGTATTGATAAAACCTATAGATAATATTTACTTAGATCTTCCGGTAATTTGAACGCAGTATTATTAAAGAAATTCTAAAACTTAAACTATAAAATATATTCTTTTAAAGGTATGGGATCCACGTATTAATAGAGCAGATCGTTATCATTTAATGCCGATTATAACACCAGCTTATCCACAACAAAATTCCACCTTCAATGTAACAAAATCGACAAAGAAAGTTATATTAATGGAAATTAATCGTGGGAAGACCACAATGGATGAAATAATGTTAGGTAAAGCTTCTTGGGATCGAATGTTTGAGGCACCCAGTTTCTTCTACAGGTAATTTATTACAATATTAAAATCAAATTGCATTCCCGTAATAATAAAAAAAATAAAATCCTCTCTTTTATTTTAGATATCGTCATTTTATTGTTTTATTGGTTAACTCACAAACTGCCGATGATCATTTGGCATGGAGCGGCTTTGTTGAATCTAAAATACGTTTCCTTATTGCCAATTTAGAACATAATGAATACATTTCTTTGGCTCATGTTAATCCCAAATCTTTTGATCACAAAAAAGGAGGCAATAACAATATTTCAAGTTCGCCAAATAGTAGTGGCAGTGAAGATGGAAAGCCTCAGGATGCTGCTGCTTCTCCCACCGGCCAACCAACACTTTCCAGTTCACCTTATTGTTCAATGTGGTTTATTGGTTTAGAATTTGAAAACACCGATAATCTCAATCTAGATCTTACAGGAAATATACGGGATTTTACAGAAATTGTTACAGAACATGGTGTAAGTATGAAAAATTATATTTATATATATTTCTTTCAATGTTATATATTTTTTTCAAGTTTTAATTATACTAAGGACCGAAAATACTTTTAACTTTTTTTTAATAAAAAAAGTTTTTATTCAAATTTAAAGTACTGTAAGTTGTTTTTAACGTGAAAAATTTTCACTCGAACTCAAAAGGCTTTAAAAGTTAATTTAAATTCTTAAAATGAATATTTTTTTTATTTTATTAGAAAGACTCAATCAGAATAAACACAAATTGTCACTTTTCACAGTAAAAATAAAAGTCTTATATATTAAACTTGCGTGAAAACAAAGTCTAGACAATTTTCCACATGAAACTCATTATCGTGAAAAAACAATTTATATATAGAGTATAACAGTCTTTTCACGAGAAATCGAAACAACTTACTGCTGTACTTAAATATTATTTTCAATTTGATGACTAATACACACAAAAAATAAAAAATTCATAATTGCCGAAGTACATCGGCACATGATTTGAAAAGCATGAAAATGGAATAGGTCAAAAACTAAGGCAAGGTGACAAAAACCAAAAATTCATAAATCTATATGTAGTTGCATTTTACCTAAGTACTTCGATAATTACACACTTTTTATTTTTTCTGTGTATCAAAGATCAATTTACACTACATCCCAAAACTAGTAGCTTTTATAAACTTTTAGTTTTTCAAGCAGTTTTCAGAGTTGACAACAAACAAAAACTAGTAGTTTTTAAGAATTTCTTGCAATTACCTGTCACATTCCATATGAATTTTGAATCAGAATATAGAAGGTTTTAAAAATTACTAGTCCTTTTGCGATGCAGTTTTGTCTTAAGCCGGGGTAAAACTCAGTTTGTCCAGGTTCGTCAAAGGTCTGCCTCCTTTGAAATAAAACAGCAATCGTTTCTTTTGTTCAATTCAATTGTACGATCCTGTATCGCACACAGTTTTATTTACCAAGATCTTAAATTACTTATTTAATCTAATGACTGTTATTCTTTAAACGTCTTCGATGATTCGTTGCACATGATGATCATCGGCAACTCTAGCAGTGGTTGCAGTTCCTCCAAACGTCAATAGCTCTGTCACTATCTAACCATATGATTAGGTATTGAACTACGACCCGTAAATCTTTCTAAGTATATCACGAAAATAGTAAGCAGTTGAGTCGGGTTATTCCGGGGAAACGAGGGAATATGGTAAATACGATTAGTGACTCACGAGAATAGTAGGCAGGTGAGTCGGGTTAATTTGGGAACTGTAATCGGACGAAGTATAGTAAAACTCCAACTGGATTCAAGCTCCCTTAGGCCATACAACTTTTCCATTATAAGTAATATGTTTTATTAACCTAATAAGAATTATTAGAATATTTGCCCATTCAAGTGAAAATATATTGTTGGTTAGGGTATCAGCATTTCCATTGGGTATATGAATAAGTAGATTATTTGTAACGGCACGTTACACTTTTAGAACAAATAGACTTACAGTTACGTTTACGCTTCGTTAATTCACCATTTTAATTCGGTCGTGATATAATCATGATATTTTTGTGTATTTTTTATTATTTTGTTAAACTCCCCACTCGGTCACCATTTATTTTTTATAAATCTGATTCTTTCCAGCTTGTTATTTTTATTAAATTTTCCATTAATTTTTTTAGGTGAAAATGATCAAAGAAGGCATGTCCCTTGAGGCCCGATACGTTAAACGAAAACAGTTGTCACAGTATTTGGATGGTGGTTTTATGAAACGCGAACGCAAATCTATGGATATTAATAATAATGCAATTGCATCAAAACGCAAAAGGCTCTCAAGTGAGATGCAACAAAATGATGCAGACTCTAATGGCAGTTCCGGCAAAGGATCACGAGTTAGTGAATCGGTGAGTAAAGACTTGAAAACACATTTTTCTACAGTAAAACAAATAATAATTTTTTTTTTTTTTTTTTAGATGGAGGAAAATTCAAACGCATCAAGTGATGCTAGCGGAGGAACCACTACACCAACAACACCCACCTTGCAACAACAAATGCCACCACCAATAAATACAGCTGCTGACAAGCCAAAAATGGAGCTAGTAAAGGCAACTAAAAATATTGCTGTCTAAACAGAATTTTAGTCAGGAGGATGCCAGCAGAAGAATTGCTTATCTCAGCAAAATTTCTACCAAAAAATTAGTAAATTCAGCAAAAGATGTGCAAACACTTAGTCGATTTCAAAAGAAAAAAATTTTTTATAAAATTTTGCCGAACATTAGAAGACTGAAAAAGCTCAAGAAAATTGTAAAGAAATTATACTTTAGTTAATTTACATATTTGCTGAAATTTTAAATCTAGAAATTGTGATTTTGTGATTCTTTATAAAATATTGTCGAAACGATTTTATTAAAATCTAAAAATATACAAAAATAATTACGATTTAAAAAAAAACAAAATTGTATTGTATTTCCGAAAAAAGTACCTTTTTCCAAAAAAAGTACCTTTTTCAAAAAAGTAAATTTTGCCAAAAAAAAGTACCTTTTTCCACAAAAAGTACGTTTTTCCACAAAAAGTACCTTTTTCCACAAAAAGTACCTTTTTCCAAAAAAAGTACCTTTTCCAAAAAAAAGTACTTTTTTCCACAAAAAGTACCTTTTCCAAAAAAAAGTACCTTTTCCCAAAAAAAAGTACCTTTTTCCAAAAAAAGTACATTTTTCCAAAAAAAGTACCTTTTTCCAAATAAAGTACCTTTTTCCAAAAAAAAGAACCTTTTTCCAAAAAAAGTACATTTTTCCACAAGAAGTACCTTTTTCCAAAAAAAAGTACCGTTTTCCAAAAAAGTACCTTTTTCCAAAAAAAGTACTTTTTTACAAAAAAAAAGGACATTTTTCCAAAAAAAGTACCTTTTTCCAAAAAAAAGTACCTTTTTCCAAACAAAATACCTTTTTCCAAAAAAATACCTTTTCCAAAAAAGGACCTTTTCCAAAAAAAGGACCTTTTTAAAAAAAAACTAATTTTTCCTAAAAATAACTTTTTCAAAAAAAGTACCTTCTTTCAATAAAGTACTTTGTAAAAACAAAGTATCTTTTTCCAAAAAATTTCGCTTTTTCCAAAAAATTCCATTTAAAAAAATATAATTTCAAAAAAAGTACTTTTTTTTCTCCCCCCACGGATATCTCCACTAAAACAAGGTTGCTTGATATTCGTGATAGACGTCCGCTAAGGCGGGATTTTTGGAAATTCCTACCGGAATTTCCAAATATATTCGGCATAGACGTCCCCATAGACGGTCTCACAAATTGGAAAAGTGTCCCCCTTAACTGCCTGCCCAAACCACTGGAGATAAGAAGTTGAAATTTGGCATAAAGGTTCCTCCACTGTAGTAGACATCGACTAAGTTTGTATTTTTGGAATTCCACAGGATATCCCAAAAGGGGTATGTTTCCCCCTTGACGGCCTGCCCAAACTGCTGAAACATGTAGCTGCAATTCGGTATGTGAGTTCCTCCTTCTGTGTAGGCGTCCCTGGAGTAAGGGCTAAATTATAAGAAAGATACTATTTTGAATTTTGGACAGGGTCGTTATAAAATAGGGGCTCAAAAAGGGAAAGTGGCCCCTTAACGACCTGTCAAAACTGCTGGAACTAGGAAGCTGAAATTCGGTACTTAGGTTCCTCTTCCAGACTAATTCCAACCTGGAGGGACAAAAAAAGAAAAACTGTCCCACTTAACAGCCTGCTCAAACTGCTGGAACAAGGAAGCTGAAATTCCCTGTCGATGGATTTTCGGTAATTTCTACTCAGAGGGGCACAAATAGTAAAAGTTGGCTAGAAACCTGAAATGTAAAACATATGTTCCTTGGAGTATGGGCTCACTTATCGGGAAGGTGCTTTGTGGAATTTTGGCCAGGGAATTGCAAAAATGGGGATTAATGAAGCGAAAAGTGACGCTAAAAGGCCTGCCCAAACTGCTGGAGGTAGGAAGTTGAAATTTGGTACTAAAGTTCCTCCTCTATTGTAGACATCCGCTAAGATGAGATTTTTGGAAAGTTCCACAGGTAGGGTGAAAAACAGGAAAAGTCTCCCCCTTAACGGCCTGGCCAAACTGCTGGAACTAGGGAGCTTAAATTCGGTATTTGGGTTCCTTCTCCAACGTAGACGTCCCCTACGACGGTATTTTTGGAAACTCATACCGGGAGGGATAAAAAGTGAAAAAACTTCCCCCTTGCCGAGTTTGGCAAACTGCTGGATATAGAGACCTAAAATTATGTATGTAGTAGGTTCCTCCTCCAACGCAGACGTCCTCTAAGACGGAATTTTTGTAAATTCCCACCGGGAGGGGTAAAAACGGAATAATTCTCCCCCTTGATGGCCTAACCGAACCCTTCGGCTAGAAACCCGTAATCTGTAATATGTTTTCCTTGGAGTATGGGCTAACTTATCGACAAGGCATTTTTAGGACTTTGGACAGGAACGTGGTAAAAATGGTAGCTCAAAAGGGGAAAATTGCCCCCCCCCCTGAACATCTGCGTCTTTAGCTAGAAACTTAAAATTTAAAGAACGAGTGTATATGGAACACTAAAATTAAGAAACTAAATGGGAAACGAGTGGAATTGAAACACTACACAAGTGGAACGAAATGGATATAAACGTTGAACGAGTGGAATTGAAATTATAGACAATGGAAATGGATTGGAAGAGGGAACAAAAAGGAATGGACTATAGAACGAAATGGAATGAGGAGCGAGATGGCATAGAATGGGAAACGAGTGGAATTGAAACACTGCAGTTAAAAGAGGAATGGAACGGAGCAAGTGCAAAGAAATGGAATGGAAAGAGAAGAGAGACTGATATCAATATCTATACACAAGACAGTAGGAACGAAATGGAATGAAACGGGGAACGAGTGGAATTCGAATAACAGATAATGGGAACGAAATGCAATGGAATGGTGAACGAAATGGAATCTTGGAAGGAGTTGCATTGGAGCAATGAAATTGTTAAACAAAATGGAATAGAATTTGAATGACTCAAACTGCCGGAGTTTGGTACTTGAAATTTCGCATGCGATTGAGACAGATTATATATATTTGGGATTTTTACTGGGAGGAACAAAAAGGGGTGAAGAACCCCTTTGAATTACCTATTCCACGGAATATGAAACTTATGTAGCATTGAAACATACTCTCCAAAAAGATAAACAAATTTTCTAAAAGAGAAAAAACCTCAGAAAAAGAATGGAACTTATATATTCTGATATTTAAACTGGAGGTAACGAAGCACCGGTGGAAGAAACCGACGCAGTAAATTTTCCAACTGAATTTGTGACTTAACTTGAATTGCCAGGTCTACCTTTACATAAACTGGAATTAAAAAAAACTTCATTGCACGCTAACAACGTAGATACGTAGCTTTGCCCGCTATCTTTAATATTATAAATCGCTTGCCAACCCTGCTTTACGTTATTTATTTTCATTCAAAACACAAATGAATAAAACTACTTACGGGTCTATCTACCTAAGTTCGCACTTTATCAAATTATCTTGACATACACACGTATATTGCAATTTGTAATGGATTCATTAATAACAATCCACTTTCATGAGAAAAAGTGATCAAATATTTATTTATTTATTTTAAACCCATTGTTGTGTCAGAATTATTTATTTGTGGTGGCTGGGTGAAGGCTTTTATTATAAAAACTGTGCTATAAATAAACAAAGCGAATTTACCCACCCAACCACGAATACGACCTATCTACGCCGATGTCTTGAACAACAGACAATTAGTTGTTACATGCTCACGTGTTGGTATACTAAATGATTTAATTTTGATTTACCTTAACAATTATTTTATCTTAATAACAAATATTGTGTTTTATTTTATCTAAAAGAAATTTAATTCTAAACTTTAAGGCACGCCAACAACGTAGCGGGCTTCGCCAACCCTGCCTTAAATGTTTTTTTTTATTTTCATTCAAAACACAAATGAACAAAACTATTTACGGGTCCATCTACCTATGTGCGCACTTTGCCAAATTATCTTGACATACACACGTATGTTGTCAAGAATTATTGTTGTGTCAGAATTATTTATTTGTGGTGGCTGGGTGAGTAAAGGTTTTTATTATAAAAAACTGTATTTAAAAAAAGCAAATTTTAAGGAAATCAACCACGAATACGACTTATCTATAATAAATTTACCTTAACAATTATTTTACCTTAGCAACAAATATTTTGTTTTATTTTATATAAAAGAAATTTAATTCTAACCTTTAAAGCACGCTAAAAACGTAGCGGGCTGCGCCCGCTAGTTTACTTATATTTTTATAGTTAGCTAGAATTATATACAGCATGACAGTTCTTTAAAAAAACAAAAAAGAAAATAACAATACATCGCTTTTATATCACTAAAACCAAAACTCTCCCTGCCCCTGTTAAATCACTCTCTTCTTAATTTATATCGAAAATTCAGCCATAAGAATTATACACGTCTGTAAAGGCTAACATTTTCGATATAAATTGTCAATCTTCGAAAGAGAGCGACGAATACCACCTGCAGCTACTATTTTACAAAATTTTGTATTTGATTGTAATGAAGATTTTCTCCATTAAATAATACTTTAAAGAATTTTTTGTTTTTGTTATTACGGATAACATAAACTGCGGCTTATAAATTTTGAAAAAAGTTGCACCAAAAATTCAAGTGTTTTAAGTGATATTGAGTTTCACATATTCAGTCCAGATTGTCGCCGTGCATTTTTCAAAAAGTCTCATTTCGTAGTCCGCAAAATTTATAAAAAATTTAACTCAAATATAACTGAAATTCTGTATATTTAACAGTTTTATTTTTGCTGTTTCTATCTTACTAACATATAACAAAAATAATCTGCTAATTTAGCAGGTTTTTTTTTCAAAAGCATCAGTTTTAACTAATTTTTAGTAGTTTTAACTTAATTTTTTACAGACTTTTTTCTATTAGTGTACTGTCTCAAACTCGAGACACCACTGTGCCGAGCGTATTTTTCTACCTGGGTACACACCGTCATTTTTCAAAAAAAAGAAAATCTTGAGTTTTTAGAATTTCCAAAATCAAAACGGCAATCTTTAGGTGCTTACTAGGGTATTCAATCGATTAATCGTTATTCGATTAATCGAACAATTTTTCTCAAAAATTGTTCGAATAATTCAAAATGTCCAAATTTCGAATAACGAATAATTTCTTAAGATTAATCGATTAATCGAAATTGGTATAAAATTACAGAAATGTTTAAAAAATATAAATTTTTTATTAAAGTAAATGTGTTAAAAATTGTGGTAAATAATTTGCTCTATGCTTGTTCCTATCCGGATTTCATTCTGGCTTAAGAAAATACTTAAGGGACGACCTCTTAGAATTTCTATAAATATTTGTTAGCTTCAACTCAATGAGAATTGCATGTTTTAAGTAGGAGCGTCAATAAACATCTTAAATCCCAAAGAAAAACAACATAAAATTATCACAATTTGATTTGTCATCTTCCAAATTACTACCCTGTTGTGACTTATCTAGTAAAGTAGTGGTATCTATTTACGTATAATACATTTTTAATTATTTTTTACGACATTTTAAACGTTGATATTAAATGATTTTTTTAATTATTGTAATTAATGATTATTAGAATTATTAATAGCTGTATTTTCTCTCATGCCTATTAACGTTAAGTATTTATAGCAAATCTACGTTAAACTGATCGGAGTATAGAAATTTGTTAAATAGTTACCCCTCAATTCATAAATGCTTTGTAAAGTTATAGCAGGTTTACAAAACGTCATTTTCATACAAAATTTGTTCAATAAACCTCCTATAATTTTACAAAGCGTTTACGAATTTAGGGGTTAGTGTTCATGATAGTTCCGGTATAAGCGAACGTACGTCAGCAAAACTTTTTAGGTAGTAAAGCGAAGAAGTTACGCTATGTGTGAAAATGTATAAACATTGAGTTTTCAACGTTGATAACACAGTACAACAGCCAATCTGGGGGGTGAGAAATTCCAAGTCAGGGTGATGGTACTAGGTCAGTATAGTAAAACCCTCAAAGGGTTTGGCGTTCGTATGTGTCATTTTTTTTTATGACCTTTTAAATTTTTTCCTTATCTTGATGTTTTTTCGCTTAGTTGTAACTCGAGAACCACTTGTCCGATTTTGATGAAACAAATTTAGAAAAATTTAGAATTACAATTTCTTTAATCCGTTCATATAACATTTTTCTTTATAATCAACAGTTTTGCCGGTAAAAATAAATTTGTGGAGAAAAAACAATATTTTTTTGCCTAAAAATTAAAATTTTTTATGAATTTAAAAAAAAAAAATTTTAATATTTAGGCAAAAAAATATTTTTTTTTCTCCACAAATTTATTTTTACCGGCAAAACTGTTGATTATAAAGAAAAATGTTATATGAACGGATTAAAGAAATTGTAATTCTAAATTTTTCTAAATTTGTTTCATCAAAATCGGACAAGTGGTTCTCGAGTTACAACTAAGCGAAAAAACATCAAGATAAGGAAAAAATTTAAAAGGTCATAAAAAAAATGACACATACGAACGCCAAACCCTTTGAGGGTTTTACTATACTGACCTAGTACCATCACCCTGACTTGGAATTTCTCACCCCCCAGACAATAATCCCAAAAATGTTCCATAGTGTAATTATTCACGTTGTAAATTAACGTGCATACGAAAAGTAATATGTTAGTTTTCGTTTAAAAAACGTTTGTATGCACTTTGGGTTTTTTTAAAAGTTAACGGATATAGTTAAGTCGAAAACACAGCTAATTACAATTAATGCTCAATGTAATAAAGCTTGTTTAGTGAGCACTCTGAATTAATAAAATAAAGTGATGGAGTTACGGAAACCTAGAGGGATAATCAATTCTGACCAGAATTTCTCACTATATTTACGTTTTTTATGTATTCAATGCATACGAAAGAGATACAAATTAATGTACGGGGTCTTATATAATTCTTTCGGGTGTGGTTCTCCCCGATTTGGATAAAATTTTAATATGTGAAAGAGGGGACAGAAAAAATGAAAATAATGACAAAATCTGATCTCAATTATTACATTTTTTTATTTTGATGAATTTTAGAAGAGTACCTGAATCAACTTTAGTTCCTTTTTTAAAATAAAATTATTAAAAACACAACAAGTGTATGTATATTATTTTACAGAAAATTTTTTCGATTAATCGATTAATTTTAAAATTTTGTTCGATTAACCGGTTAAGAAAAAAACCCAAATAATTATTTGCACGATTAATCGATTACATATCTATAGGTTACATATCTATAGGTCCAGAGTGGAAAATCCCAGCAAAATTGCAACAGGTTCTGTTTCTCCAAGCTAGAACTGGTTGCTTTGGAACCGGTTCCAGAACCAGTTATGGAACTGGTTCTGCGACAGTTAAACCTTCCATTTTGACTTCCAGGAATCAGTTCTAGAACCTGTTCCACAGAACCGGTGGTAAAAACACCAATTCTAGAACAGATTCAAAGGCAACAAATTCAAAATAAATTTTCCTGCGATATAAAATCAGAAATCCCGAGGTCACGTGTTGGCCAATCTGTCGTGGAATTGCCGATATATGTATGTATATTTTTATTCATAGTAAAAATAAAGTTGATAATTTTTACGGTACTTTTTATAAACGGTACCTTTTAATAAATCGGCCTTTTTTCTTTTGATTGATTTACATAACCGTCTGCTTGACAGCAAAGCCATATAATTTATAAAAATATTCCAATCAGTGGTGCCACTCTAGTTGCAGGATTGTGCAATTGATGGCGCTGAAAAAATCGAATTCGATTTTGAAATCTCAAGATTCAAATAGGCAACCGGTGCTGCCACATTTATATTTTATTAATTCAAATAAATAATTTTAATGAATTTTGTTTAGCACTTTTATATGAATATTAAAAAATTTTAAAAGCCTTTTTGTTTGTTTATTGAACGTTATAATTGTTTAATATTCAATTAAAAGTGCTAAAAAAGTCATTGAAATTGCATTTCGCGAAACGATTTAATATTTTTAAAAAATTCTTATTGCGTTCTTTTTGAAAACAGCTCTTGTTTATTTAGAAACTTTTCTAATTTCTCAGCAGTAGAGATGAGCGATATTTTCATACCGGTGATTTAATCACAGTTATTGAAAAATAACTGGTAACGGCAGTGATCAAATATTTCAAGTCGCAGTTACTCGGAATGTCGTTCTTTTAATATTTTTGTACTATTCTTTCTTGCAAACTTCATTGTGAACAGTAATACATGTTTTTTTTTCAATAACAGTGACTTGCTTTCACACTCTTCTGAATAAAATGTCTCCTTCTATCATGTCTTTGTTACCGGTCGCAACTATTCTTCTTTTAAGGCCCAGTTTTTAGGATGTGGATTATCTTTAAACTTAGTTTAACGCAGTTTGTTACTTGAATACTGCTTTTAAAATATGGTTTATTATGTTTTATTTCAATAAAGAAATTAATTATTCTCGAGAAAAAGTTTTTCCGGCAAATTTTTGTTAATAAACTTTGAAATGGCTGACAAAATTCGTTTTCGGTTTAACTAAACCAAGTTTAACTGACATCTTAAAAATTCGCCATAAATATTATTTCGTTTATTTATCAGAAAATCGCAGTCTTTTCCATAGAAAAACCGTGATCACGATCACAGTTTAAAAGAACCGATTTGCAAATCACATTCACTGAGAACAATATTACTGAAAAATCGCCGGATCGCCCATCTCTATTACAAACCCGTGATCACGGTCACTGTTTAAAAGAACGGTGATTTAAAAATCACGATCACTGGTAGCAGCGTTATTCAAAAATCGCCGTATCGCTCATCTCTAGTTCAAGTGATAACGTAAAAATCAATCACGAAGACGTAGTGATTTACAAAATACAATTTTTCAATACCCGCGTTAGGTGAGGGAATTGTAGTGTCGGTGATGTGATGAACGCAGGTGATTTACAAAATCAGGCCATTAATTTTCAATAAAAATGGGTTTGTATTTAAAATTCGTATTAAAAACAATATTGGGGAAATATTTGTGGATTTCGAAATTTGTTTTGGGGATTTCATCTTCTAAAATGGGGATGTAGCACGAACTTTTCTGGCAACACTGATGCTGGTAACAATCAAGCAAAAAAACCCAAATTTTCAAACAAAAATAGCGCGAAAACGATAAAAATCGTCGTGTTCGCGAACACGAGTTCGCTCGTTAAAACATATAGGTCACGAACATGTTCGCGAACACGACGATTTTTATCGTTTTTAGCGCTTTTTATCAGAGTTGCAGAATCGTGCAATTGATGGCGCTGAAAAAATCGAATTTGATTTCGAAATCTCAAGATGGCGACAGTGTACACCCACTGGAATTTGAAATTTCCAAAATGTCCAAAAGCTCTGCAATATTAAAACAGTGCTGCCACATTAAAATTTTATTATTTTATTTTAGGAATTTAAATAAAGGAACTTCTTGTCGAAAAGAATTTGTGGTTTTTGTTAAACGAATTATTAGTGTTAACTAGGGTTTATGTCCCGGGAATTCCCGGGACGGGAATCCCGCCCTTTTTTCAATCCCGCAATCCCAGGAATTTCGAGCGGGATTTCCCGGGATTTTTTTTATTCTTTTACAGAAGTTTTAGCTACTGTATATTACAATTTTGGAAGCTAAATAAATTTAAATTTAAAGCACTGATTTGAAATTAATTTAAATAAGATATATGAGAAATTAAAAAATGCGATTTAAAATTTAATAAACTGAATTAGTATAAAAAAATATTATTTAAGCCAAATTGTTTTTAGATATCAGTTGAATTGTGTTAAGTTAAACCGCAAACAAATACTCGAAATTCAGGAAAAAAATTTTTTCATTAAAATGGTGATCTTTGTGCAAATAAAGTAATATATACAACAATTCAACATCCGTATCTCAGTTCCAAATACTTCCAAAAAAATTAGGCATTAAAAAACTTGTAATATTTTCGTATTTTCAATTGAGTACTTTGACGTTTTTTTTCAAATAATTTTATTTAAATTTCAACTGATATCGCTTTATTTCAATTGTATATTTTAAATATTATGCAAATGCAAATTATTTTGGATTTCTTTATATGCTAATTAAAAATACATCTATTCAAATTAAATAATTTCTTTTTAAATAGTTGTGGCATAAAAAATTTCTATTCAAAAGATTCCAATTAAAGTTAAAAACTATTTAATTAATGTTTTTCGTTTAGCTTGAGTTCAAATATTATCAGATTTTATTTTAAATTATTTTCAAATTATAAAAGATATGATAAAAATTTTTACAAGTAAATTACACAGAATACAAATTTAAAAAATTAAATAAGGCCAGCAGGATAGAATACATATTTTCGGGTCCTGTTACAAACCCATCCTCAATATTCTATGCCTTTATGAGTTAATAACACGGTGCTACAAAATAGAAAAAATTTAATATACTTGTACAATGACCTAGTATAGGTTGTAGGCCTGGTTGAGAATTTTCAGAATTTTGAATATACCCTCAAAATCTGAAGTTAAAAAAAACGTTTTTTCAAAACTTCACGGACCAAAACATTTTTAACTAAATCACTTTTGAACCGATTTTCAATTTTCGAACTGTTTTAGAAAGATGAATAGTTAGCCTTTCCAAATATATATACATGTTTATACTTTTAACAAACTCTTGTGAAAGTATTATCCAAAACATTTCAAATTTAAAATTTTTTTTTAATTTTTTCAACTTTGGCGCCTTTATTTTCTAATACTTTATTTGAAAACCTATTTTTTTCTTATTTTTATTTGAAAGCACGTTTACTAATGAGTAAATCGAATCCTTGTTTGTTAGAATCGGTTGAAAATTGTTCAGCTTGCGTTTTTTTCTTTTAAATAAAATTTTAATTTTCCCATACATACCTGCTACTTTAGACTCAAACAATTTTACTGTTATTTTGTATGTATATTTCCCACATACTGGGAAAAATTTAAATTTATCTTAAAAAAAATTGTAACTTTAACAATTTTCAACCGATTCTAACAAACAAGGACTTGTTTTACTCAATAATAAACGCACTTTCTAATAAAAATAATAAAAAATATGTTTTCAAACAAAGTATTAGAAAATAAAGGCGCCAAAGTTGAAAAAATTAAAAAAAAATTTTAAACTTGAAATGATTTGGATAATACTTTCACATGGGTTTGTTAAAAGTATAAATATGTATATATATTTGGAAAGGCTAACTATTCATCTTTCTGAAACAGTTTGAAAATTAAAAATCAATTTAAAAGTGATTTAGTTAAAAATATTTTGGTCCGTGAAGTTTTGAAAAAACGTTTTTTGCCGATAACTTCAGATTTTGAGGGTATATTCAAAATTCTGAAAATTGAAAAGTGATTTACTCAACCAGGCGTACAACTTACACTAGGTCATTTTACAAGTATATTTTCACTGTAGCACGGTGTAATTGATGATGATCTATTCAAATAGAATTGAAACAAATAAGCAAATTGAAACAACTTAATTAGACTAACATCAACGAAATTCTAACAATGTTATTTTTATCCAGCTGCTTCCTATAGAATTCAACTCTGATCAAAAACTTATGAAGCACATATTTATTAACGACAACCAACCGTTAATTTTAAATGCATATTATAATTATTTTTTAACATACAACATAAATCCATGTTGATAGTAAACAATTAGGCATACGTATTAAATTATATTTTTCACTATATTTAGTGTGTTAAGATGAATAAAACATTATTTAATAATATTATAGTGTCGATTTTTATAAAAATCTTTAAAAAGAAAATTTGCCTAATAATTTGTGTGAAGAATACTCACTTTTAAACTCTTTTATAAAATAATTCCATACGCATAATTCGGAAAATCTGCATAGAAACAAAATCTTTAGTAATAGAAATTTTTGGATTCCATATTTATTAAATACTTAAGCAAAAAATCTATCTTAGTTTTGACTATAAAACTGGTCCGACACAAGTCTGCACCCATCAACAATTCCAATATATCCTGAAAGAAGGGAAGAAATTAAAATAACCGTGTCTTTCACTTTTTCTATATCAATTAATTTAACCGTTCCAACCACGAATTAATATTTAGTTAATATATTTAATTTTAAAAATAAGACGTTCTTCCATATAAATATATTACTTAAAATTAATTCGCATTTTAAACTGTTAAACGAATTGATCTAGAAAAAGTGGAAGTCATGCATATTTTATATTTAGCCCTCCTTTCAGAATATATTGAATAGATTTTATCATGCACTGATAGAATTTTCGTTCATACTATTAATGATTCGATTTCATTAAACTGAATTCATTGATTTAATGAACAATGTTCATTGAATTAATGAAAAATTCATTAATTTAATGAATTTTTTCATTATATATTTTCAACTAACCCGTAAGATATGCTATAATTTTTATAAGGGTTTTGAATTTGCTAATTACTAAAATAGATATATATTCCAGTAATGAACGCAAGGGTTGCAAACTAAAATTATTTAAATATAAAAGTCCAAATAGTGACATCATTTTGTTTTGGCTATTTAGATCAATCGGTAACGCGGTAATGTTTACATTCTGGTGATTGCGGGTTCAAGTCGAGTTCAGGGAGATGTCAAAAACAAAAAAGAAATATATATACAAATAAAAATTAATAAAATAAAAATAAATAAAAAAAGTAACGCAAAAAAAAATATATTTTTTTCAATTAGTTTTCATTTAATGAATACGTTTCATTGATTTAATGAACGCGTTCTTTGGGGACTTTTCAATAAAAAAAATCATTGTATTAATGAACAAATTCATTAATACTATGCACAAAATGCTATCAGTGTGGGTACTACCAAAAGATGAATTTGTCGAACGGTGTTTTAATACAAATCGAGTTTTTCAAGTACAACATATGTCGGATTTATTTATTTTCCAACCAGCGGGAATTCCTCGGATCCCGGGAAATTCAGAAAAAAAATCCCGCTGTCCCGGGAAATGAAAAAGTCCGGGAAAAGAAAAACCCTAGTGTTAACGTTGTTTAAAATTTTTATTGTGTATAATAAGAAATTTAATTTTTGTTAAAAGGGCTTTTGCGTAAAGAAAAAAATGTTCTAATGACTTTTTAGTACTTTTATTTGCATATTAAAAAATTAAAAAATCTTAAAAGCCCTAAACACAATTACATTTTTTTTAAATAATGTAAAATCTTGTTAAAATGGCACATTTTTGTTTAAAAATATAACTGTTGCCTACTGTCAGAAAGTAAATTCGGTGACAAAAGAAACAATTTCAGTAATACCTCACTCTTCTTTTGAGCCATTGGCCCTTTTTTTAAATCACTGGATTTATTTTTGGATTTATTTTATTTAAAAAAAAAACACACATTTTGGTTGTTAATTTTCAAAACTGAATATTTTTATCAAAATCAAACACTTATTCGATAATATAATGTGAAAGAAAATCATTAAATTTTCTAAAAATGTAAATACAGGAATTGAATTAAGCTAAATCCAAAATGGATTTATAAAATAAATAAATCCGTTTTGGATTTAGCTTAATTTCATTCTGGAAATTGTATTTTCGCAAAATTTTAATTTTTTCTTTCACATTATATTAGCGAATAAGTGTAAGATTTGAATAAAAATATAGAATTTTTTAAATTTAAAAAGAAAATGTGGATTTTTTAACAAAATAAAATAAATTCAAAAATAAATCCGGTGATTAAAAAAAAGGCCAATTATTTTACTCAATAAATTTAGGAGTAAAGTAATGGCTCTAAAGAAGAGTGTGGTATTACTGAAATTGTTTCTTTTGTCACCGAATTTGCTTTCTGACAGTAGGCATTTTCAACAACAGCTATTTTTTTTAAACAAAAATGTGCCATTTTAACATGATTTCACTTTTTTTTAAGAAAATGTAATTGTGTTTAGGGCTTTTAAGATTTTATAATATGCAAATAAAAGTACTAAAAAGTCATTAGAATATATTTTTCTTTACGCAAAAGTCCTTTTAACAAAAATTTAATTTCTTATTATACACAATAAATATTTTAAACAACGTTAACACTAATAATTCGTTTAACAAAAAGCACAAAGTTGTTTTTGACAAGAAGTTCCTTTATTCAAATTCCTAAAATAAAATAGTAAAATTTCAGTGTGGCAGCACTATTTTAATATTGCAGAGCTTTTGGACATTTTTGAAATTTCAAATTCCAGTGGATGTACACTGTCGCCATCTTGAGATTTCGAAATCAAATTCGATTTTTTTCAGCGCCATCAATTGCACGATTCTGCAACTAATGTCCCCTCACTTTTTGCTATATCTTCTAATTTATATACCTTTGCAACACTGGTCTTTGCGTTCAAGCAGGCGATCATGCAAATTAATAAAAAAAAACTAAACGGCTGCTTTATTAAACAGTACCGTTTCTAAAAAGTACCAACATATGTTGTTTATTATTGTGTGATTATTGTGTTCTACCAGGCGGGAGAGTTGGTACCTCTTTTAAATTATATGCTCGTTGGTTCTACTAGATTCATTTATTTACAAAAAAAAAAAAAAATCACAAAAAACATTAATAGATTCTTGTACTAATCTGGAACATTAAAATCAGCATATTCGGTAAGATTAAGTGTAAATTATTTTAATTTATTTACAAACATGGATGGTAACCGAAACGAATGCGGTTATCGTTAGGGTAACGATATTTAAGGTTATTTCGGTAACGGTATTTTAAGGTTAACGCTATATCATTTATTTCGGTAACGGTATTTTAAAGATAGCGATATTTGGGTTATTTCGGTAACGGTTTTTTAAGGTTAACGGTATTTCAGTTATTACAATCAGTTATTTCGATGCATCCCGCAATTTTTTTTACAAAAAACAAACGAGATTAAAAACAGAACCAATTTATCAAATTAATGTTCAAGAAGTACTCAATAACCACGTGAAATTACCAAAAGCAGAAAATTAAAAATAACGGTAGTATCGATATTTTAGGGATAGCGGTATTTTATTTGTTTCGGTAACGGTATTTTGGGGTATTGATATTTCATTTATTTCGGTATCGGTATTTTAAGGATAACGGTATTCCGGGTATTTCGGTAACGGTATTTTGGGGGTAACGGTAGTGATTTGAAAGGGGTTTGAATCGATAACGGTATTTTAGCGGTATTGCCTGCCAACCCTGTTTACAAATAACTTATCAAATTTATTTTTAATATGAAAAAAATGTATGTACATCGGCCATTCCACGACATATCGACCAAAATCTGACTTCGGGATTGCTGATTTCACTTCAACAAAATTTTTTTTGTAAAAAAAATTTTATAGAATAATTTTTTTCCTGCGGCTCAATAACAAAATATATCAGTTTTGAAATTCCTTTTATTTATCAAACAATTTAATAGAAAACATTAAAAAAAAAATAAAAACTTTTCGAAAAAATCGCGCGATATTTACAAAAAAAAAAAATTTTCCTGCAAAAAGTAATATCCCCGCAAAAATTGTTCCTCTCGGATTAAAACAGGCCATTTACCCATTTTAGGGTTAAAATATTCCACAAAAATATTTGTCATGAAATTCTACTATAGCTGTGTTCGTGCGGCAAGCTATCAACGTTGACTAATGTCATTCCCATACAAATTTGACATTAGTAAGAGTTAACACTAATTGTTGGCTAGTGTCAAATTTATATGGGTATGACATAAGCCAACGTTGATAGATTGCCGCACAAACACAGCTTATAAGTATTTGAAGACATCAAAGTTGTAATGCCAGAAACAAGTCAAAACTAAAAATGTGTTTAAGGGTTAATTTCGTACTTATTCAGAATTGGCGCTCAAATGTCCCACAAACCAGGATTTTAGGAAGAAACCATGTGAATCTTCTAGTTTAGGTATAAGTAGCATGTGTTCAGCGAACTTATGTAAAACACTTCGAGGAACATTTCTATGAAACATTTTAACTCTCTAACTCTTCAAATTACGGGTCTTTTCTATCCCTTTTTAAAACGGAGACAAAAAAGTCCCTTTAATTGAAAAGTATCTACGCTAATTTCCCATTATACGATGAAGAGCATACGTACTTAAAGATCTGCAAAATTAAATGAGAGGCATTCAAAGTTTAGTTTTGACACAAATTTTGAAGTTTACCGCTTAAAACACCACTAACGGTCATGAGAGGGTTAAATGTTTGTATAAAGAAATTGTTTGCCTTTTCATTGTGTAAACATCAGTTATGTAACTTTATCACCAAAATATTCTAGTTTCAGAGTTATAGATGGATAAATCCATGAACCTTTTTTAGGGTAATTTTGAGGACATAAATGTAAACGGCCTGGCCAGTTTACACCGCAGAAACCTACTTTTTGCACAGATCTTATTTTTTCTTATTTTTTAACAACGTTGTGGGGGTGATATCTGTTTCAGAATTTCGGAAGGTATTTCATGAGGGCCTGCAGCTATTATTTCTTCGGAGGAAGGTGTTTAGGTGTTCATTAGACCGTACCGCAAAAAAAAATTTCGTCGTACACCCTCCAATATAAATTATTTTTGCAAAAAAGTTTCAAAAAAATTTTTTTTTGCCGAATGTAGGGGTCCCCCTTTTCAATTTTTCGGTATAGCTTCGGCATTTAAAGTCGGATTTTAAAGTGTGATATATCAATTTTTTTGCCTCGAGGAGACCAGTGTTTTATAAATCGAATCAATTTCGATTTTTTTCAATTTTCAGCAGAGTTGTAGTTTTGTGATAAATATTTTAGCGGAGTCACATTTTTATATATTTTTTCCGTCAAAAATGCAACTCTGAAAATATCGAGTGATAATTTTAAGTATCGAGTACGCAAAAAAAGACAAATACTCGATACCCACCACTCATTATTTTACCAGCACTACTTGTTATATTTTTCGTGTTGATGCTAATAAGGTAGCCCAGCACAAAAGTGAGGAAAAAGAAGTAATGAAAACAACAACTTCCTATTGATAAGGAAGTTGTTATAATTTGGGATTTTCATTGATGAATTTAACATTAGCTTGTCATAGAAAGGAAGCTGTTCTTTTTAAAAGCAAATGATAAATATTTGAACCAATGATAAGGAAGTTCTTTTTCACTTTTATCTAAATAAAAAGAAACAAAAAACAAATCTTAATTTCTTTAATTTTTTATTAACAAAAATTAACAACATATTCGAAAAATGTATCAAGTTGTTTTTATTAAAAAATAGTTTTTTCTGCAAGGCAATTTATAACTAATTTTAAGTAGTTCTGAATAAAATGTTTTTTTTTTTTAATTAGTGAATTCGATCTATGAATTTTTCAAATTAAAATTTTTTAAATACAAACAAAATTTTAATATTTACCTTTTTGGTATGTTAAAAATAGAAAATTATTTAAAACATTTTTATTTGAAGTTTTTATATTTTCATAAAATTTCTTATAAATTAATACAAAATCAAAAAATGGTAAATAGTTTCAGAAATTAATTGAGTCGCCAAAATAAAAAAAAACAACCAAGAGTAAGAAATTGTATAAAAAAAAAGGTAAAAATTTTTTTTCTTCCTACCATGATTCGAATCAGCAACGCTCTGATTTCTGAGCCAGCACGTTCCCATGCAACCACCATACAGTGTTTTATAAATCGAATCAATTTCGATTTTTTTCAATTTTCAGCAGAGTTGTAGTTTTGTGATAAATATTTTAGCGGAGTCACATTTTTATATATTTTTTCCGTCAAAAATGCAACTCTGAAAATATCGAGTGATAATTTTAAGTATCGAGTACGCAAAAAAAGACAAATACTCGATACCCACCACTCATTATTTTACCAGCACTACTTGTTATATTTTTCGTGTTGATGCTAATAAGGTAGCCCAGCACAAAAGTGAGGAAAAAGAAGTAATGAAAACAACAACTTCCTATTGATAAGGAAGTTGTTATAATTTGGGATTTTCATTGATGAATTTAACATTAGCTTGTCATAGAAAGGAAGCTGTTCTTTTTAAAAGCAAATGATAAATATTTGAACCAATGATAAGGAAGTTCTTTTTCACTTTTATCTAAATAAAAAGAAACAAAAAACAAATCTTAATTTCTTTAATTTTTTATTAACAAAAATTAACAACATATTCGAAAAATGTATCAAGTTGTTTTTATTAAAAAATAGTTTTTTCTGCAAGGCACTTTATAACTAATTTTAAGTAGTTCTGAATAAAATGTTTTTTTTTTTTAATTAGTGAATTCGATCTATGAATTTTTCAAATTAAAATTTTTTAAATACAAACAAAATTTTAATATTTACCTTTTTGGTATGTTAAAAATAGAAAATTATTTAAAACATTTTTATTTGAAGTTTTTATATTTTCATAAAATTTCTTATAAATTAATACAAAATCAAAAAATGGTAAATAGTTTCAGAAATTAATTGAGTCGCCAAAATAAAAAAAAACAACCAAGAGTAAGAAATTGTATAAAAAAAAAGGTAAAAATTTTTTTTCTTCCTACCATGATTCGAATCAGCAACGCTCTGATTTCTGAGCCAGCACGTTCCCATGCAACCACCATACAATATATTAACTTGTTATCACTTATGAAAAAGGACTTCTGACGAGCATATATTTATTGCAGCTTTGGATGTTGTTCAAAAAGCCTTTCTAAAGGAGAACTTCTTGGTGATTAAATGAAAGAAGTGATTCATTTAGAAGCTGTCGAAAAAGTATTGTGGGTTAATTACTACTTATGAAAATGTTTAGTATTGGGTGTATAAACCCTGCGTTTAAAAAAATTGTCAATCACATTTTTTGCGATAACTTTTTTAAAATCAATCAAATTGAAATGAATGTAAGAAAATTTCATATTTTAGATTTTTTTGCTAGAAGCTTTTAACCGCTTCAAAATGGCAAGCGAATTAGAAAAAACCTCCCTCAGTGGACATTAGAGCGTACCAGCTTACAGGCAAAAAAAAAAGTTCGCCGTACACCCTCCAATATGAAGTATTTTTGCAAGGAGGTTTCAAAAAAAAATTTATATTATAGATTTTTTTTTTATATATTGGTTGCCGAACGTAGGGGTCGCCTTTTTAATTTTTCTTTCATTGGATTTTTCCTTTATAGCAAAACACTGGTCTCCTCGAAGCAAAAAAATCGATATATCACACTTAAAAATCCGATTTTAAATGACGAAGCTATAACGAAAAATTGTTCGGCCAAAAAAAAATTAAAAATTTTTTTTTGAAATTGCCTTGCAAAAATTCTTCATATTGGAGGGTGTACGGCGAACTTTTTTTTTTGAGGTACGGTCTAGTGGACATATAAAAAAATAATTTGGGAACTAAAAGATGACCCGAAAACGGTTTCTAGAGTTCTAAAGAAATTTAAGGACGACTTGAAATTCACTCGAAAGGCAGATTCTGGCAGAAAGACCAGAATAAGGCGAACAAAATCAGTGCCATGTTGAAGAAAAATCCCAACATTTCAGAGAGAAATTTCGCTTAAAAAGTGGATTGTTCGGTATTTTTACGCAAGGCCAAAAATGACGCTGGCCTCAAAGCTTTTAAAATACCAAAATTTCCGGACAGGCATGCTTTGAGGCCTTGACTATAAACGGTATTTAAAAAATTACAAAAATTTGACTTCCAGTGTTACGATATAATGATTTGAGAAAAACTATTTTTGATTTTTTTTCAAAGCACTTTTTTCTAAAAATATTTAAAATGAGTAAAAAGGTTAAAGTCGGGCATGCCGACTATACAATACTCTACACCAGTCTGGTTAAAAGCCAACTAATGTTTGGAACCGAAATTCGAATGGGTTAAAATGGGACTTGTGTCAAAATTTTCTATAATGTGAGTCAGCGAACCAAGTTTCATTAAAATATCTTAATATTTGCGACCTGCAGTTTGTAAACAAGCCAATTTTGGGGGGACCCTTACTAGGCACTAGGTCTAAACATGGACCGGTGTTAACCAAAATCAATACGCTTAGTTTTTGGGCTGATATAGGTCGGTGTACCAAATTTCATCAAAATATCTTAATATTTTCGACCTGCAGCGTATAAACAATATAATTTTGAGGGGACCCTTAAAAGGGCACTAGGTCTAAACATGGACCGATGTTCACCAAAATCAATAGGCTTCGTCCTTGGGCCAACATAGGTCTGTGTACCAAATTTCATCAAAATATCTTAATATTTTCGATCTGCTGCGTATAAACAATATAATTTTGGGGGGGGGACCTTTATATGGGCACTAGGTCTAAACATGGACCGCTGTTAACTAAAATCAATAGGCTTCGTCCTTGGGCTGATATAGGTCGGTGTACCAAATTTCATCAAAATATCTTAATATTTGCGACCTGCAGCGTATAAACAATATAATTTTGAGGGGACCCTTATATGGGCACTAGGTCTAAACATAGACCCGTGTTAACCAAAATCAATAGGCTTCTTTTCATCTTTTCGCATTCTCTAAATTTTATTTAAAACACTTCTTCTATAGGAGTCCATGTTGATTTGTGCTACAGTCTTGTAAAATAAAAATATTGTTTTTTTTTTGCTTTACTTAAAAGTCCTGCTGATTAACATACTAAAAATTTTTCTTTCAAACCGTTACTAACTCAAATAACAGCGTATATCCAAAAACTCCTATTCATAGATGTATTAAGCCAAAAAGGATTTAGAACAAAACATGCAGATGTGGATTAAACTAAGAAAAAAAAACATTTTTGAGGCATGTTGAGCTGTTTGAAAAAAGGAAGAAAAATACCCTGAACTAAGTATCTTCCTTACTTGCTTGAGCCTAAAGCTTGTCTCAGCATGTTAATGAGCAAATTCTTGGAAATTAAAAAGAAATGTTTAGTTAACAATGAAACCATAAAAATAACTATTTTCTTTTAAATACAACTTAACAATGCATAAACCTTGGGTGTTGAAACATTCGTGCAGTGTTGTTTTTGAGCTAAAGACAATAAATAAACAATTGAAGCCTTGTAGGTTGTATACTGTAAGTCCTGTAGCCACTAGGGATGCCAATCGGGATTGATATTTGAAAATCCCGGGATTCGGGATTTTGTATGAAATCCCAGGTTCCCGGGATTTTCGAGACTACGGGATTTTTCGGGATCCCAGGATTTTATGGGATTTCGGGATTTAAATTTTCCATTATTTGTAAAAATTTTTATGTTATGTAATTAATTTTTTTTTATAGAATAAAGCTTTTTATAATTATTTAATAGTTGTTAATTAATAATGTGGTACGTTTTATGAATATTGAAACATCTCAGTCAGAAATTGACAGTGGTACAAAAAATCAAGTACTTGCGTACCACTAGGTAACCGCGATGTTAAAAATAAATGACTGGCAGAACACATTTGGGACGCTTTGCCAGCAAAAATCGTTTTGTCAGTATTTGTTTTATAAAAGGGCAAAAAAAAGATACATATGAACTTTTTTTAAATTTTGTTTTGGAAAATATAATTCCAAACCACCTATTTATTGGTTTTGGCAGCGTTTTGCCAAAGTTAAAAATATTGTTTCTCCAGTACTTTTCCGCCGCTTTTTGAACTGCCGGTCCTTTTGTCTATTGACGTTATCATATTGGAAATGGGAAAGCAATTTTTGTCAGTACTTGTACCACCTGTTAAAATACCTTGCCATCGCTGTCCTGTTTGTATTTTTCTGGCTGGGATAATATATGAGGGCCTGTCATTAAGTACACTTGCGCCCAGTATTTTGTAAGCAGATTTTAAAACAGATTCGTTGCGATAACCTTGCCCACTAAATCGTGTAATTACAGCAACAAAGTTATTTGGTTATCGTTATCAAATGTTTTCATGGAAGAATTCAAACTTACAGTCCCAGCCAAAACTTACAGTCCCAGTTTTAGAAATCAAATTTCGTATTACTCAAAAACTTAATATTGTTTACCAAAATTTAAAATTTTTCTGCAAAGTCTTTGCATAGTTTACTCGAATAATCTACTTAATTTATAATTTTACCAATATCTTGGCATCAATTTCTTGTCAATATGAGAAAATTCAAGATAAAACGTAGGTAATCTAAAATTGCTCATTTTGTTTATTTGCGTTTATATTAATATTAAAAAATAAGAAAATCCCGGATTCGGGATTTTTCCAATCCCGAAAATCGCGGGATTTCGGGATTTCCCGTTTGGCATCCCTAGTAGCCACTAACGAAATATATACAATACATACCCAGTAGGCAATTTTTGAAAGCCAAGACATTTTGATCAGAAAAAGATCTTAAAGTTTAACTAGAAATGTATACAATAAAGTAGAAGTTATTATGTAATTCGATTCGAAAAGGAAACGCTTTCGGACAGAATTTTCACATTGGAAATTAAGTAACAAAAAAAAAAAAAAACAAATATTTTTAAGGGTTAAAAACTTGTTGGACTTTAAAGCAAGAATATCCTTTTAAAAGAGTTTTAAAATTTCCTAATTCCAACAATATGTTTCAAATCATCTATTTCAATAACGTAGAAAAATTTTCTAAATCAACATTTATAGCCGAATGCAGAGATATTTTGTTCATTTTTATAACAATTTTATAAATAAAATTTATTGCTGTTTGATAGGGTAATTTTCAACAAAATCACTGTACATTTTTTTTATTTTAGCTAAGGAATATTAAATATAATTCAAGTTTCGTCTCTGTTATGTTTGAGGTTAAGAAGAAGAATGAACATTTTTTCAAAGTTATAGACACATTATTAATTTCCAAATCAGACTAGATCTAGTTTCTGCCTTTTTTTATGGACAGGCTTCATCAGTGATTTTCCATTAAATTGTATTATTGTTTATATTTTATTGTCAGATTGTCTCTATATGATAATTTACTCTCAGAAGTGATCAAACAGACATACAAACATTCTACTTTAGATTTTTTGTTTATCTTTTTATCTCCTCTTTGTCACCTTTTTCACAAATGTTGCCACACTGACGTATGGTTTTTACGTACAAGTGCAGGCAATTTGTGTATATCGGAGACGGACTGCCAGCAGGGCTTTTTTATTTTTCTAGTAAAGTGTTGTTTTTTCAAACGCGCCATATAGACCAAATGCAATTAATATGGTAATTCATATGCATTTTTATTAATTTTAATTAAGTAGGTTTGAGGTTAAGAAGAAGAATAATATCATTTAAATAGAATTTACAAAGTCCTCCATCTATTTCTGTCTTGCGCAAGTATCCTTAGTTGCGCCCAAATCATCCCTCTTCTGTTCATTTCCACTTCAGTTGATCATCGCCACTTAAATTTAGGCTGGCCTCTGCTGCCTTGTGTGGTTCCATTGTAGACATACTTTGGAAATTTCGGAACAGAAATTAGCAGAAACAGTTACTAAAAATTATTTAAAAATGATTCTGCAGAAAAAACTGCTAAAATTACCATATTTTTTTTTTTTTAAAGAGAAGCAACACTCAGCAAATTCTTCTTATTAATTAACGTGTTGCTTCCTTTGGAAAGGGGATAGATAAGAAGTGAAAGGTGGTGAAAGATGAATGGCTTCAAATATGGCAACACTGTAATTGCGCGAGATGTTGAATTTTATAACAGTTGTTGCGCGCCATCTGATGAAGAGTTGGCGAACTTTGTTGAAGCTTTTTAGTTCATAGCCCTGTTATATTATTTTACTTCGGTGAGGTTAAGTGCTATGGTATCACCGAAGGAAGACGCTGCATATTATTATTTTTCATAAATTGATGTTGCCTTGGTTGGGGCTCGAAGCTGCAACCTCACGTGTAACAGTCCAACGCGCTAACCATTACACCACAGCGCCCACAATATAGGAACAGCAAATATAAAACTGTCAAATATACAGAATTTTAGTTATATTTGGGTTAAATTTTTGTTAATGGAAAATAGAAAATAACCTGCTAAAATCAGCAAAAATTTTTGCTACATAATTTGTAGCCTAAAAAATCACAAAAAATTAAAAATTTTTGAAGTTTTTTTTAATTTTTTTGTCAAATGCAAATAAAAGTCGAGCCTTTTGAAAACAGAAGTTTACAATTTTTTTTAGCAAATATTTCTGATTTTAGCAGCATAGACTGCTATTTGCATTCAACTAAATTTAGCTTACAAATAGCAAAAATTTTGTAGATATAACATTTTATTTTTGCTATTTTTAGTCTACTAATATTTAGCGAAATTTTCTGTAGACTCTACAGTACAATTTGTTATTTTCAATTAATTAAAAGTTAAATATAACTAAAACTCTATAAATTTAACAGTTTTAATTTTGCTGTTCTTATTTTACTAGTGTTTAGCAAAAAAATCTACTAATTTCAGCAGTTTTTTCTGCAGCATCAATTTTAACTTATTTTTAGTTACTTGTTCTGCAATTTTTACAGATTTATTTCTATTCCATCTTAGGCTTCAACGTTTGTTTTAGTCATGACTGCATCCAGCACTAAAATGAAGAGAATTGGCGAAAGCACGCACCCCTGACGTACGCCTTCTGTTATTTGAAAACGTTCTCTGTCCGAACCTTTATAGCGCACCTTGCAGGATGCCTCAAAATATAGAGCACGTATCATCACAATAATTTTATCTGGAACGCCAATATTCTGTAGACAGTTAAAAATGGATTCGCCTTTTATGGTTTCAAATGCACACTCAAAACCAACAAATGCCAAAAACAGTGAAGAATTTCATTCAACAGATTATTCCACAATAATCGTTGTTGTGTTGATATTGTCAACGCATGAACGATTTGGTCTAAATCCGTTCTATTCCTTACGAAGCCAGGATTCAACTGTTGGTTAAATGCGATCTAATATAATGAAAGACAATATTTTTTTTGAAGGTATTTAGCAATTTTTTTCAAAATAATTTCGAAAGTTTGTTACTTATATTTTATGTCCTAGAGAGTAAAAAACGCAGTATGGCAACATTATGCACCAGAAAATATATTCGTACATTTACAAATAGGGGAATCCCACGTATTATATAATACCATAAGTGGGATTCCGTGTGTGTTACACTGATTTTTTTCAATACAAAGCAAACTTGGTTGCCTACAGTTCATTTTGCTGACTTATTTTTCTTTTTGAAGCTTTATTTTGAGATGAGTCCAAAAACTAAGGAAATCGGGGCTGAAGAGCGAAAAATTATACTAAAGCTAAGAGATGAAGGAAAATCTTATCGTGAAATAGCTCGGACAACAGGCAGAAGCCACTCCTAATGCAGTACGTCATTCAGAATTTCAAATCCACCAATTCTATTTTGTCGAAGCCTCGTTCTGGACGACCTTCTAAACTTACTGAGCGTGAGAAGCGAACAACCGCTTACCAAATCAGTTCTAATATCAAAGAATTCTTTGGCAAAGAAATTCATGAAGATACAGTCCTTAAAATATTAAAAAAATCTGACTATCGTGGCCGCGTAGCACGTAGAAAGCCTTTTATTTCTGATATAAACAGAAAAAAACATACGGACTTCGCAAATATGTACCCAGTGTAGAAAATCATTACCAGATATGTGTTTATGTAACTACATACTTGGTAATGGTAACTAGTTACTTTTGTTATTACGTTTCTTATTACCTTTATATGGCGATGTCGCGAAAAATAATGAGTTATGGTTACACACCAGCATACGAAAAATCAAAAAATGTATCGTTACCTATGTGCTTACCAGTACTGACAAAAATAATGAGTCTAAAAATAGATTTAAAACAAAAATTAATTATATAGAAAAAAATATTTTTTATTGTATTCTTTTAAATAAAATTTGCAGGTGCGGGAATCGAAACCGGGTCTACAGATTGCCAGTCAATGGCTCTACCATCTGAGCTACATCGACATGTAATATTTGATAGATAAAAACGCAATTGACCTGCTCTACACAAGTAAGCTTAGGTACTCGCCAACATAAAAAAAATCAAAAAATATGTGGTTACATATTTCCTTACCATTGTCTAAAAAATATTGAGTCTAAAGATAGATTTCAAAAAATTTAAAAAAAAATCTAGAAAATTATTTTCTATTTGAAATAATGATAAAAATAAGTCATTATCAGTAGCTCATTATAATATGTTTTAAAATAATGTAGAAGGCACCCGTGTAAAAAGATCAGATCTGGCCAGATCTCACAAGATCTAGGAATATCTGGCGCAATTATCCAGATCACTTTAGATTTGGCACTAGATCTGATCAGATCTTGCCATAAGGTATTATCACATATGCCATATCTGATCATATTTGATGAGATCTGGTACAGGATCTAATTTGATTCAATCATATATATTTAGATCCAAAAAGATCTGATCAGATCTAAACTTTTTTACATGGGAAAAGGAAAGAAGTTAGTTTGACGAAAAACTCCTACTGCGTTAAATAAAGAAAAATTTAAAGCAAAGCGCTTAAAAATTGGACATTGGAGAAGACTTTTGGTTGCCACAGGATCATGATACTAAACATACGGTGCAAAATGTCAAGCTTTGTTTGCCCTACAATACTAAAAATCAATTGAAATCACCCCCTCAGTCACCCGATCTCAATCCAATTGAGCATTTGTAAGGATTTACTGGAGCGCAGAATCCACCAACACAAAATAACCTCCAAGGAAATGCTGAAAAACGTCATGATGGATGAGTGGGGAAAATTAAGCAAAAAGGAAACACTAAAATAGGTTCAGTCAATGCCAAATCGCCTTGCAGAAGTCCTTAATCCTAAGAAATATCCGACAAGTTACTAACTGTAACAATATTTTATTGATGTTTAATAACGCTCCTAGACGAGAACAAGAAATTCTCATTGAGTTTGTAATTTAACTTAACAAATATTTCCAGAAATTCTAAAAACATCGTCCCCTGACGATTTCCTTAGGCAAGAATGAAATCCGGATAGGGACATGCCTCCAACAGATTATTTTTCACAATTTGTTAAATACGTTTGGGATTTTAGCACATTTAATTCCTTTAATATTTTATTTAGTTTTTCTTACTTAAATATTTCAAGTGTACGAATACTTTTTCTTGTGAATTTTTCTACTTTTTCCTCAAGTTCTTCTTTCTATTATTTTTTTTATAAAACAATAAACTTTAGAGTGAGTTAAAAATAGCAAATAAATGACGTAATACATTATTAAAAAAAAAAAATTGTTGAACAAAAGTGTATTATTTTCAATTTTTCAAAATTTTATGGGGTCTAAACTTTTTGTTTCAAAGTGTACGATACTTTTTCTAGCAAGTGTATTCCGTTTTTAACCTCACAGTTAGTCGGAGCAGTTATGGTTATATCTCTCATTTAGTTTCTTCGAGTTGAAGTCCCAGACGCTGCAAAAAAATACCGTTGACCATCACTGCTTGGTTCATTCGCTTTTGGAAGAATTTCCCCATTCCTCGACAAGTTGAATGCCCACACCCATAATAATCTGAATTTGTTCACTTATACCGGTGAACTATCGGTCATTTGGCTATTGAACTTTTCCTTTTATCCATTTTATCCCTACTGGGATTTTTAACGGATGCAAACTAAACTCTAATTTTAAAATACACAATCGCTGAAAAATATTCAATGTTAAGACGAGTAATCGTGTAGGGCAGCTGTTGGGATTTAGTTAAATGCATAAAATTTAAAGCCTTGGAATTTCCCTGAACTATTAGGAAAAGAAATATTAACGTCCAGCCGTTTGTAATAGAGTTTAAATTTTATTACTATTTTATGAGATGGATTAAGGAAATCCTTTGTATTTTGTCCTTTAGCCGTGTGTATCTATTTGACGGTAGAATAACGGTATTAAAGCGAGGTTAGGTGAAAAAAGGTCCTTCTTCGTATTTTATGAAAAGAAAAACATCACGTTGTATACGGCGACAAATTTAAATGTTCACAGGTATAAATCGTTCAGGGTTAGGAAAATTACATTTTTTTAACACGAGACAAAATTTGACGTATGTGTTTTAGTAGCAGTTGGTATTTTTTTCAGTGTAAACAACTTTGTGTTTACACTCAGAGACATATAATATAGAGATGCAATATCGATAATATTTTAAACAAACTGTAGATGTTGTTAGCATGTGGGAAATTTTGTCAAGGGAGAATTTTATTTTGGGAAATTTTATCAAGGGAGGATTTTATTTTGTCAAAAGAGATTTTAACAGAGTGTTTAGGTAAGGGGATTTGGACTCAAATTAGGGATTTCAACTTCGGTTGTAAATTTTAAAAGATTTAGTTTTATGCCCAAAATAAGAAGAATTTTCGGATAAATTATATGCGTATTATTTTAAAGTTGATCAAATTACTTCCGTTAAAGTATTTAAAAATGTCTACAAAATATTTGAATTATTGAAGAAATGTTCATTAAATATTTTTAAATCCTGAAATGGCGAAAAGCAAACAAACTCAATAATTAATCAAAACGAGTAAAAAGGTCGGGCATGCCGACTATACAATACCCTACACCAGTCTGATGCGAAATTCGAATGGGTTAAAATGGGACTCGTGTCAAAATTTTCTATAATGTGAGTCAGCGAACCAAATTTCATTAAAATTTCTTAATATTTGCGACCTGCAGTTTGTAACCAAGCCAATTTTCGGGGACCCTTATATGGGCACTAGGTCTAAACATGGACCGGTGTTAACCAAAATCAACAGGCTTCGTCCTTGGGCCAACGTAGGTCTGTGTACCAAATTTCATCAAAATATCTTAATATTTGCGACCTGCAGCGTATAAATAATATAATTTTGGGGGGAGGCACCAAGTCTAAACATGGACCGGTGTTAACCAAAATCAATAGGCTTCGTCCTTGGAATGATATAGTTCGGTATACCAAATTTCATCAAAATATCTTAATATTTGCGACCTGCAGCGTATAAAAAATATAATTTTGGTAGGACCCTTATATGGGCACTAGGTCTAAACATGGACCGATGTTCACCAACATAGGGCCAACATAGGTCTGTGTACCAAATTTCATCAAAATATCTTAATATTTGCGACCTGCAGTGTATAAACAATATAATTTTGGGGGGACCCTTATATCGGCACTAGGTCTCAACATGGACCGATTTTAACCAAAATCAATAGGCTTCGTCTTTGGGTCGACATAGGACTGTGTACCAAATTTCATCAAAATATCTTAATATTTGCGACCTGCAGCGTATAAACTATATAATTTTGGGGGAACCCTTATATGGGCACTAGGTCTAAACATGGACCGATTTTAACCAAAATCAATAGGCGTCGTCCTTGGGCCGACATAAGTCGGTGTACCAAATTTCATCAAAATATCTTGATATTTGCGACCTGTAGAGTGCGCACACGAATGCATGGACAGACAGACAGACGGACATCGTTAAATCGAAAAAAAAAATTCTGAGCCGATCGGTATACTATAAGGTGGGTCTAGGACCAATATTTTTTGGTGTTACAAATATCAGCACAAACTTATAATACCCTGACCCCATAGTGGTGTAGGGTATAATTAATAAATATTTACTAATAATGTTTTTAATATTACACATTTTAATTTTTTATCAAATTTTTAATTGATATGATTAAAACTTTAATGGAAAATTTTTCAATTAAAACTTTACAAAAAAATTTAATTGATATAATGATTTTCTTAATTGGTCCAAATTCAATTAAACTTTTAATTGTATTTACAAATACTTTAATTGAAACTCGATTCGAATTTAATAATTTTCAAAAAAGAAGCGTATTTTCGTTTGCAAATATATCGGAAATTTACAATATTCAGATTTATTTGTACACAGCTTTAGAGTATTCGAGAAAACAAAAATTTTGATATGCATATTGCTTTTTTCGTAGACCCAGGGTTGCCACTTAATTGAAATAAAATGTTCATTTTCTCTAAATTTTATATTTCAAAAAAGTGTCATTTAATTTTTTTTTTACTTTTTACTTTTGTTTATTTTTTTGCCTTCTTACAAACATTTTTTTATTGTATATATAAATATTGGGAATCCACCAATATAGTTTTACAGAACTCTTACTAAAAGTTGAAAAACCCCCTAATATTCTGAGGCTGTATTATTTGACACATTAAAATATTTTTAAGGTCCCTTAAATTGCCATTAACAATCAAATTTTGGTTTTCAAATTAAAACTATTTTAAAAATAATGTAGTGTGAAATTAAGTCAGAAATGCTGAACTAAAAATTTGTAAATATTGCCACGCAAAAATTTAAAAAAGGTGACATGATTGTCTTATTAAATATATTTATTCAACCCTTAACCCTGTTTTGAGAAACTTTATATATGTAAATTCTGTTTTTGACCCTTGAACGCTTCTCAAATTCAAGATATTTTCCATATTTGGCGCTGTGCTGAGTTCCGAATCCACATAAAAAATTCTAAAGTAGAACATTGCGAATTTGTTGCTGTTCTGTGATCCACATCGGAATTATTTTCGTTTTATTTTGTGTAGAAAAAGTGTGGTAAAAGTAAAATTAATAAATACATATACATTTTCTAATTTATTTTAAAATTTGTCTATAAATTCTTTTCAAAATCTCAAATTTCCGATATTGTAAATTCCATGTGATTTTACAAATCCACTCTAATTAAAAAGTTTTAGAACTCGGAACAGGAGATATTGAATTATTTACTTAAAGTGGTGAACAATTTTTAATAAATTTTTTTTAGAGGTGTAATACAAAAATAACAAGTAATCCTTGTAAAAGTTCTTAAAATCTTGAATGTTGAAACACAACATTCAAACATTTGCTTTACTACTAAAGGAACTTTGGTTAAAGCAACTTTGTAGCTTTGTAAAAAACATATGACTTTCGTTCTAATTAGGGAAATCAGGCATTTTTCAGTTCCCGCATTCCCGGGAATTTGGACCGGGAATCCCGGGATTTCAAAAAATGCAGTTTAAAATAATAAAGTTAATTAAATCAAATTAAAGTTAATTATTCAAAATTTTCCAACGTTTTGAAAATAGTAAAAATCTTACTTTAGGCTTGCTCATTTACTTACAAAATTGTAGTAAAAGTAGTAAGATTTTCGAGTAATCGAACACACTGATTGATTTGTGTACTTGATCGAACTTTTCAAGTTCCTTTTTTTTAACAGGCACTAATAAAATATATTTTTTAAGAAAACCACTCAACTAAATAGTATTTGTTTAAAAAATTTTCAATCGCACTTATTCTGTACAGAATTAAAGACAAATTTGTCCATTGATTTTTAAAAATTTTCAAAATTTGTTCCCATAATTTTAAAAAATTTTTCCAATTTTCTAAAATTATTTTCTATATTAATTTTTTTATTTTTTTTTTTCGGATAAGTGTTTTAGTCTAAAAATTAGTTTTAGTTTATTTAATTTTTATACGCTACACTACTACGTGGAGAGGGTATTATAAGTTTGTGCTGATGTTTGTAACACCAAAAAATATTGGTCCTTGACCCACCTTATAAAATACCTATCGGCTAAGAATCACTTTTTATTTCGATTTAACGATGTCCGTCCGTCCACCCCTCCGTCCGTCTGTGTGTCCATGCATTCTTGTGCGCACTCTACAGGTCGCAAATATTAAGATATTTCAACGAAATTTGGTACACCGACTTACGTCGGCCCAAGGACGACGCCTATTGATTTTGGTTGAAATCGGTCCATGTTTAGACCTAGTGCCCATATAAGGGTACCCCCAAAATTTTCTTTTTTATACGCTGCAGGTCGCAAATACGAAGATATTTCAATGAAATTTGGTACTCAGACCTATGTTGGCCAAGGACGAAGCCTATTCATTTTGGTTAAAATCGGTCCATGTTTAGACCTAGGTCCCATATAAGGGTACCCCCCGAAATTGTCTTTTATACACGCTGCATGTCGGAAATACTAAGATATTTCCATGAAATTTGGTACACAGACCTATGTTGGCCCAAGGACGAAGCCCATTGATTTTGGTTAAAATCGGTCCATGTTTAGACCTAGTGCTCATATAAGGGTCCCCCAAAATTGGCTTGGTTACACGTTGCAGGTCGCAAATACGAAGATATTTCAATGAAATTTGGTTTGCTGACTTACATGGTCCCATGGAAAAAGCGTAGTGATTCTAGATAGGACGTGGTCAGTCCATGATATCTTAAGCATTCTTCTATATGTCCACATTTCAAAATTTTCTATTCTATTCATTTGGTCGACTTTTAACGTCCAGGATTCGACCCCGTATAGAAGAACAGACCATACATAGCACTTAAGGTACCTTAATCGGAGAGGAAGATTAATTTTCGATTGCATAGAACCATCAATAGTTATATGTATCGACAATAATGGGATATCCTTCCGTCTCCGAATAATCATGTATTTGGTTTTCGAAATATTAATTTTCAATCCATCTAAAATATACAAAAGCTGAAAAATATTCCATGTTAAGACGAATAATCATTTAGGGCAGCTGTTGGGATTTAGTTAAATGCATAAAATTTAAAGCAGTGGAATTTCCCTGAATTATTAGGAAACGAAATATTAACGTCCAGCCGTTTGTAATAGATTTTAAATTTTATTACTATTTTTTGAGATGGATTAAGCAAATCCTTTGTATTTTGCCCTTTAGCCGTGTGTATCTATTTGACGGTAGAATAACGGTGTTAAAGCGAAGTTAGATGAAAAAAGGTCCTTCTTCGTATTGTAAGTATGAAAAGAAAAACATCACGTTGTATAAGGCGACAACTTTAAATGTTCACAGGTATAAATCGTTCAAGGTTAGGAAAATTATTTTTACTTTTAACATACAAGGCAAAATTTGACATGCTTTAGTACACTCAAAATAGTTTGTAGTTGAAATTAACGGAAAATGTAATTTAAAATAAATGAAAAATCACTTAAAAACCGGTCTACTGACTTTTCATTTAAATTAAAAGAACTTTTCATTTATTTTTAAATGTTAATAAATAAACTACAAAATCCTTAAAAAAATAATGATTTTTCAAAAAATTAACTACAAAATCCGTAAGAATAAATGATATTCAGTTTATTTAATTTTTTTTACTGACCTAGAGTGCGAAAAGGAATTCGTTTTTTTAACAAAACATTTTAAATGAAAATATTAACTGTAACAGAAAATCCGTATTTATATGTAATTTATTTTTTAAATAAATAACAAAAACAGTTAAAAAATATATTTCTTTGTATTTTGACTGAATAATCATTTAAAAATAAATGTATGGGTAACTTTTTAAATAAACTACAGTCAGTTACTGTAATAATATTTTCAGTGTAGCAGTTGCAATTTTTCCAGTGTAAAAAAATGTATAAAAAAGGAAGGAAGGTATTCCAAGCTAAATACTCCGATTTCGATAAAACTTGCATATGTTGGAGAAAAAATTTAAGATCAACCTGAAGTTAAGTGGTAAATATGGGGTTAAAAAATCGGATCGTTGTCGATTTTTTCACTTAATGGAATCAACATTTTAGTGGTGTTTTAAGCGCTAAACATCAAAAGTTGTGTCAAAAATAAATTTCAAATGTCTCTCATTTAATTTTGGAGATCTGTAAATACGTACACTCTTCATCATATAAGCTCTGTTTCTTTACTTTTTGGGTAAAGTTCGGTAAAATGAGAGTTAACAAGAAATACTCTCCCGAAATAACAAAAATGCACAAAAGTAAACGAACGCGAAAAACCACATTTGAAGCCCGAAAAACAAATGTCAATAGATTTGTGCATTATAGTTCGTTTTGGTGAGCGCTCTTTCTAGTTCTTGTTCAATTTGTTGTAAAAATCTAGATAGCTTTTCTAGTTAAACCCCTTTTTAAATCAAAAATTTAATAAAAATTTCCTTTTTAGGCATTTCTATTTACAAAAAGGAATACATAGTTTATTAAATTTGGAAAAGGTTTTAATATTAAACAAAAGCTTCGATTTATTTACATATTTAACTCTTTAACACATTTAAACAAGCGTCTTCACAAAATTGTCGGTAATTTTATGGAGTTGTAAAATCACCGATAGGCTTTTGCAACTATTATACTAATTTTTGTAAATGATGAACATATTTACTGAATGAATGAAATGGTCGATTGAACTAAAAGAACTATTAGTTGTGAATTAGGTCTTTGGTTCAAATCAATGAAGAGTTCAATTGAACTAGTTGCACCCAACTGATGATATAAAAGCTGATTAAAACAATTTACCCAAATTTACACGAAAAAAAGTTTGAGCTTTCTCGTGCAAGAAGAACAAGAATATTACTCTCTCATGACAGCTCTCATTTACCTAATTGTGTAGTAAGAAAACGCTTTTTGGTAAAATTGGGATCCCGCAGTGTACCATCACTGAGCGTGTTGGTATTGGTCTCATTTGAAAGCGACACATCTCATGACGTCAGGAACGTGTTGGTCAACCTTGAAAACGCGCGTAGGTCGTCCCTACCTCTTGTTTTGTGTAGTTTGTTTTTACTGTTTTCTACCTAGCGCGCTGTTTCCATGAGTTTGATATCAATTTTGCTCGCGGTTTTTCGAATCCAGCTTTATTTTCGGAAATTATTAATTGTGAATTATAATAAATACTCATTTATAATTCTTTTAAATCGTGAATATCACTCTGTTAGTACGAACATTTTTTTAGAATCGTCGACTTCACTTTCATAAAACGCGCATATCTCTGGGAGGGAACACTTTTGGGGCATGGGATCGGTCTCATTCGATGCTCAGATGTTGTCCACATCAAAAAAAAAAAAAAAAAATTGATTTTTTACCCTTAGGTTCCTTTCTCTATGCGCTGTCACATATGTGCATTAAGAAACCACGTGAATCTTATGTTACATTTTAGGTATAAGATGTGTTCAGAAGACTTATGTAAAACACCACGAGGTAAATTTTTGTGGAACAATTTAACCCTCTAGCTCTTCAATTAAAGGGACCCCTTTTAAAAAGGGACAAAAAAGACCCATAATTTGAAGAGTTAGACGGTTAAAATGATCCATAGAAATGTTCTCCGTAGTGTTTTACATAAGTTCATTGAACAAATCCCATACCTAAAATGGAAGATTCACATGGTTTCCTTCTAAAATCCAGTTTTGTGGGACATTTAATCACCAATTCTAAATAAGTACGAAATTTGAGTTTTTTTATTTTTAGTTTTAACTTATTTCTGGCACTGAACTTAAATTTGGGACTTTGGAGTCTTTAGAGACTTACAGCAGAATTTCATTACATATATTTTTGTAGAACATTTTAAACCTCTAGCTCTTTAATTAAAGGAACTTTTCGGCCTCTTTTTAAAAAGGGACATAAACGACCCGTAAGTTGGAGAGTTAGAGGATTAAAATTTCCGCAAAAATATTTGCCATGAAATTCTACTATACGTCTCTGAAGACATCGAAATTTAAAATTTAGGTTGAATGCCAGAAATAAGTCAAAACTTAAAATGTGTTTAAGAGTTAATTTCGTGCTTATTCAGAATTGGCGCTGAATAGAGCACGCATATGTGCAAGTGTTATTTTTTCACTTCCCTACGCTTTTTCTGGTAGATTGAGCGTAAAATATAAGGCCTAAAAATGGACTAAAGTTAGTTCAAAGTTTCTTTGCGCTATAACGTTTAAAGTAAAGGTTTTACAGAAAAATATTAAATGGGCATATCTACATACAATAATATGACTAGCAGTTTTTTCATACACACTTATGACGTATCAATGACGTGTCATGGTTATTTAAGTGGTTAAAATGAAAGTGATGTAAATGGTTAAATACAAATTTTGAGAATTTAACCACTTAAAACACCATGAAGCGTCATTGATACATCAAAAGTGTGTGTGAGAAAAATGCTAGCCACTTTATTGCCTGTAGATTTGCCCATATAGTATTTTTCTGTAAAATCTTTACTTTAAGAGTTATAGCGCAAATTAGCTTTGAACAAATTTTAGTCCATTTTTAGCCTAAAAGCCTGTTTTAATCCGAGAGGACCAATTTTTGCGAAGTTATTATTTTTACCCCCAATCTACCGGAAAATACGTGGAGAGGTAAAAAAAATAACACTTTTGCACATTCCATATATTTCATGGGTGCTCTAATGCATACCCAGTCAGAAATCGCCAGTGGTACAAAAAATTGAGCACTGGCATACCACTGGGTATGACTGGGAGAACACTCATTTGGGATGCTTTGTCAGCGTTTGAAAAAAGTGTTTTGCCAGTATTTGTTTTACAAAAATTTCGGTGGTTTATAAAAAAACAAAGAATGGGCTTAGAGTGATATGCCAAGGTTGGCAACCAGTGGTTGTTCAGTGCTACCTAGCAAGAAATGGCCAGTGGTACAAAAATCAATTCAATGACCAATGATTTTATAAAAATTCTGACGCTTCGTTAAAAAAGGTTTGTAGTCGGAACGTTCCCAGTTTAAATCCGCTTGCAACAAACATTTTTTTTGATTTTTTAATCCTTAAATTTTTTAATCTCTTAAATTTTAACCATTTTTTATATATGATTTCTAAAGGCGTGTACTATTCAATAAAAATAACAAAAAAAAATTTTTTTTTAAATAATTTTTTATTGAAAAATATGGTTTTTTTGCCAAATAGCTAAATTCTAATTCTTTTAACGTGTATGAAAAAAAATCTATAAACTATGTATTATACATTTATTGTCGCCAAAATGAATTTTATTGCGAGAATTGCACTTTAAATATTTAAACAAACATTTTTGAATATTACATTAAAAAAAACGCATATTTCAGATTTTTCAATACACAGAATACACAGAGCAACACCAAGATTTTTTCTGTAACTATTTAAAACATCTGGGCTAAACTATAAGAACACTATGTACAGAAGGGGCCCCCAATGCCCAAAAATGAAGTTTTATGCATCAAGTGGGTTTTTTTTTTATTAAAAAACTAGTACATTGCCAAATGTCTACACCATGCATTTAAGGGTTAATTTAAAAATTGTTTTGTTTTATAAAATCAGTTTTTTGTTTGTGGAAGATCTCTTTTAAGACCAACTTTTTTGCTCTCCCAACGCTGGCGTATTAGTTCCAAAAAACTGTTTGGCAGTGCTAGCATTTTAGCACAGCCAGTAGTTGTCCAGCGGTAATCACTCATTTATGTGTTTAACTCCCAATTATTATATGTCCCGTTAGTTCAGTGCCAATCGTCTGCCAATCCGACAAATTCAAATCACGTCAGTACCAAAAAAAAATACATATGAACTTTTATTGAATTATATTTTGGAAAATATATTTCCAGACCACTTATTTATTGGTTTTGCCAGCGTTTTGCCAATTTTCAAAAATTTTGTGTCTCCAGTGCTTTTCCGGCGCTTTTTGAACAGCCGGTCCTTTTGTCTAATGATGTTATCGTTTGGGGAATGGGGAATAACTTTTTGCCAATACTTGTACCACCTGTTAAAGTGCTTTGCCATCGCTTTCCCGTTTGTATTTTTCTGACTGGGTAGGCACTTAAGAATTTTGTGTACTAATTATATTTTTCGCTGAAGGTTACAACTACAACCTTTAGTATGAGTGATCATAAAAGTAGGATTAGTAAAGGAAGGAGAGGAACAAATATACGTACTTGCCCAGCAAAAAAATTGCAAGTAATGCTTTACAAACTACTTCTTTCACTGCTTCACAATTATCCGTTAGTGTATTTTTACTGCTTTTTTGGAAGTTATTCTGAACAACTTCAAAAAATCACTTCTTGCATTGCTTCCAAAGTATCTGTTAGTATATTTTTACAGCTTTTTTAGAATTACCTCTGAACAACATCCAAAAAATCACTTAAGTTTTGCTTCTAAAGAGTAATTGCTCTAAAAGTGATCGTAAAAAGTGATTTTGGTATCATTTGGCATTTCCAAACAGAGGGCCCCGGGTTCGATTCCCGGCGGAACCAATATTTTTGCACCTGTAAAAATAGTTCTGAAAACAATATTGAATTGGAGTGCACCTTTTACACTTGTTTAATAAGTACTTTTATTGAAGAGAATAAGAAACAATATCTCGCAGTAACAAAGTGGTGTTTTTATGCCCGTCAACTTTCATATCAAAGAATAGCTCAGCGGTAGAGCGCTAGACTAGCAATCGTAAGGTCGCAAGTTCGATACCTGGTGGCTGGAATAAAAAACTTTTGTAAAATAAAAAAAATATAATTTTTTTGTGAAGAATTTTTTTTTTAACTTTTAATTGGTGAAAAAGAGCTTCCCTTATACTCGTTCAAAAAGTACTGAAAAAATGTTGAATTGGGAGTACTCCTCTCCTATGACAACTCAATGTTAAATGCATTAGTGTTTATGCTAAAAAAGAAGTACATCTAGATCATCAATTGTAGTGCTTTTTCCACTGCTTCGGCATCTCTTTTTTTGCTGGGTGCTGTTAGTACAAACATTTTTAGAAATGTTTCAAATGGATTCTACTATATTTTTCCTTTTTCTTTAAATTAAGCCGTAGTAGGCTTAACTAAAATTTTAGTATTTTTCTATATTTTTAGACCTTTTTAAGATAAGGTCTTCTTACTTTAGAATTCCAATATAATGATGTTGTTACTTTAACCCTCTAATGCCCAAGGCCGCCTTTTGGCGGTCTTCATATTTTAAATAGTTTTTGGCTAAATAACAATATTTTATTAAACAAGTTGTATTAAATCCATAGAAAGCTTAACTGCCTACCTTTTTTGCCTTCAAACTTTTTTTGCATAAGGAACGGTTTTCAAGCGAGAAGCATGTAATGTGAAAATTTATAAAATTTGAAAAAATTAACTTTTTAAAACAGAAAAAAATATTTGAAAAATAGCCAAAAATACATTTACGATCTGTCGTACATTAGCGATAATAACAATGCTAGTTTAGAGCCTCTACTTGTAAAATGAGTTAAACAACACAGATTATATACTCAGAGGTAGTGGTAAGCAGAACTAATTTCGTCTATATTTATTGATGTTTAGTGCCAAATTCGTCAAATTTCGTAATTTTCAAAAAGCGAAAATCTCCATAACTTTTGAATTAACAACATTTGATCAACAATTTTCGGTACGTAATTATATTATATATAATTTATTGATAGTGTTATTTACAGCAAAAATCGAAATTATTTGACTACTGGGTTTCTAGATTCGTCTTCAACCTATGTTGTGCTTTATCGCCTAAATTAAGCGATAAATTAAAATTTTAATATTTGATCCATAGTAGATTTTCAACGCTAAATATATGGTTTAAATATTATTGCAATCAGAAGAAAGAGCATTAGAGGGTTAAGGGGAAAAACAAGTCAAATAGGGGTCAAAAACTTGTGTTGTATTCGTATGCTACAGATACACTCTCAAAACAATTGCGTTGTTAAAACCTAATTTTTTCCAACCACATTTATTCGTTTGCCTCAACCGATAATTCGGTTGTCACAACCGAATGTCAATCGAATTCGGTTGGGGCAACCGAATTACGAGGTTTCGGCAAGGGGTAATAATTATTAAAAAAAAATTTTTTTTTCATATTTTGATAACCCAGTGTACAATTGGAGTCCGAAAAGACTCATAAAAGAGCCCTTAGCCCTTCTGAAATCATTGATATATGAGGGTGTTTTCCTTCACCGATGAAGCCTCTTTCTGAGCGCACTTTTGTGACTCATAAAAGACTCCAAATTATGAGCAATGCTGGAAAATTTTGAATTTTCTGAACAATTTATGAGTTATTTATGAATATATTTTGATTCATTTATGAGTATTGAAAAAATTTTAAAAAAATTTTCAATACACTCATAAATAAGAAAATGCTCGTATTTTAGTGTCTTTTATGAGTCATAATTACTGAGCGCTCAGAAAAATGTTGGCTGGGAATGCAAATTTCTGTGAGGAAAATAATTTTTCGGGTGCTACTATCAAATATTTAATTTTACAATCAAAATAGTGTTACTACAATATTAGTCGAACCTTTGGTAACAGGGTTCAACAAAAAAAAGTGGTTTGCCAGTACTATTTTTGTTCGGTTGCGAATTTTTGCCTGGGTATCTATCGTGTTTTATTTGTACACGAACGATAGATACCCATAAGAAGTTTTTTGACCTAAATAATTGACGTGTTTTCCCCTTAACCCAGCAAAATCTTTCATTACCAAATAAGTGGTTATATAATAGAAATTCATAGCTCCGCACAATTTATTTTTTGGCGTCTAAACTCATTATTTTTGTTTGGCGTGATCGTTTTTATAAGTAGTCACGCTTACCCGCTCGATTACGAAAAAATGAGAAGTAAGTAGTTATGAGATTCTGAATAATAAGGGCTTACAAACATGCTTACAAAAAGTTGAATTATAAGTGGTTATCCGACTGCTTACTTGATTCTTAAAAATAAGGAGTTCCACAAATACTATTAGCTTCAGGAAATACATTCAGAGAAATTAAAGTTTTATCTAGTGTGTAATTTTAGGACTCGTCTTAAAAATTTAAACGTAAAACATATTTGCATGTAATAAATATAAATGTATAAAATTTAACTTTGTAAAAAGTACTTATTTAAACTATATTTAAAAGCAATGACTACAATAGGCCGTTATTAGTAAATCATTATTTTATATTACAAAATAATGCAAAAGGTAATGATATATCATTATTGGTAATGCAGACAGCAATGGGGTGTCATTACCAATATTTTGCTGGGAAGTTAATAATTCTTTAGAATTCCAATATAATAAGGTATTTTAAAAAGTACTAAAAATATAGAAAAGCACTTAAATTTTAGTTAAGCCAACTAAGACTTAATTTAAGGAAAAAGGACAAATATAATGTGTAATCCGTTTTAAACATTTGGAAAAATGTTTTTCCTATCCTTCCTTTACTAATCCGTCTGATCACTCATACTAAAGGTTTTAGTTGCAACCTTTAGCGAAAAAGGTAATTAGAGACACAAAATGTGGAAAGCAGGTATATACTAAATCAGGGTAGATCACAAAAATGACTAACTAAATTTGGTATAAATACTTGGGAAAATTCACTCAAATATATTAGTTTATTTCAAAGTGTTATAACAACTACATAATGTTCAACTTCACTTAGCGGTTGTTCGAAAATATTTAAATTTAGCCAAATAGTTTTAAATTATGCGACAAACTTTGTTCAGCATCAATTGATGTTCAGTTAACAACATCACTGGGTAAAGTTTGTCTTATAATAATTAAAAACGAATACACATTTGCAACAAAAAAGTGATAATTTGCCAGTGATACAAAGTTTTGAAGTGTTGATCGATCTTGCTAAAATTGGGGTACAATTTGTTCAGTATTGTTTGTATTTGAAAGTGACTCAACACTGGGCAGAGTGTGTCTCAATGTAGTTGAAGAATTAAATCATCCTTTTAAAATGAATATATTGTAATAATTCTAAATAGTGATAGTGTGATATTTTGTAAAAATTTTAAAATTAAATGGCGATTGTCGGTATAGTTTCTGTGTTATAATTTAAATATTAAGTGACTAGACCGAACACTCGTGCTATAATTTTAGATTAATCAACGTTATATTTTGAGTGATAAATTTTTAGTGCTGAGTGATAAATTAATTAAATAATTAATTACAGTGGTTGTTTAGCTTTCAAGAAATAATTAAAACGAAAACTCTTAAAGCTAGACAACCATTGAAATTCGTTGTTTTTTTCCCACAACTCTAGCGGCTGATGAACATATTAAGTGCTACACCAAAAAAAATAAATTATTCATTTCAATCAAAGGAACGATCGTTGTGATATGAGTTTATTAAATAAACATATCACAGTGATTTTCCTTTATATTGCATTGATATTATACTACAATTATTTGAAATTAAAGTGTTTAAGTGTATTGTGTATCTACATTTGAAGTCCAGGGAACGTTTCCTGTGATGTATTTCCATTTACATTAAAATCGTAATCATATATCACAGTGGCTGTTCTCTTTACTTTTAATGTGACAAATCATCATGGGATTTAAGTCATCTTCATCATACGAAATATAAAATTGCATTCGAAACATATTGTTTAATTAAAGGGAACTGTTGCTGGTGATGTACTTTTAATGCTAGTAATATATCACAGTGGCTGTTCTCTTTGATAATACAACAAAAATCATCCTTATCATTAAACCAACACCTCCTCATCATTTACATATCAACATTTGTGTCCTCAAATTATACTTCTCCATATTTTGTTCAAATTGAAGAGAGTACAGTTGCAGTGATGTAATTCCTTTTTTAATATAAAATATTTTATATCACAGTGGCTGTTCTCTATTGGGTTTAACATGATACACCTTGCTTATAATTTGAAAAGTTTATAAATTTTATTTTAGAAAAAATGCAGTGTTTGTGATAATATGTGGTGATATTTATTTTGCGTTTTATTTGTAATATTTTTCTTGTGCTAAATTGTGTCACTGTTTTATTTTAATTTTTATTCTATCTAACATCATGTAAATGCATAAAGAGTAAATGTTTTTTTTTTTTAATGTAAACATTGTTTTTAATCAAAATTCTTATATATAACAAATTGTTGCATGTTTTCTGCAGTTTTAGTGTACACAAAAAACTTTGTGTTAATGTTGCTTTTCTTTAAAACAATTATTAAGGTAATCACAGTAAATCACGAAAGTCATAACTTACAATTCTAAAAAACTTTCGTAGAAGAATTTTGGTCCTTAAAAATGTACACAAAAAGTTTAAGATTTAGGAGAAACTGTCTCTTAAAAAGCCAGTTTTGTAGTAAGAACTAAGAACGATTTTTTTTTTTCTAAAATTTGTCTTACGTCCGAAATTTTTAAACAAAATGTCTAACTTAAAAAATGTTTAAGATAAAAATCGTTCTTATTCTGATTATAAAACTTATCCTTATTTTTTTCTAAAAAATTAGATTTTTTAAGAGACAGTTTTTTCCATGCATGGTGACCGAAACGAATGCGGTTATCGTTAGGGTAACGATATTTTAGGTTATTTCGGTAACGGTATTTTAAGGGTAACGCTATTTAATATATTTTAATAATATATCCTTCGGTATTTTAAGGATAACGGTATTTGAGTTATTTCGGTAACGGTATTTTAAGGTTAACGGTGTTTCAGTTATATCGGTAACGGTATTTTAAGGGTAACGGCAGTCAGTTATTTCGACGCATCCCGTAATTTTTTTTTACAAAAAACAAACAAGATTAAAAACAGAACCAATTTATCAACTTAATGTACAAAAAATACTCAATAACCACGTGAAATTACCAAAAGCAGAAAATTAAAAATAACGGTAACGGTATTTTAGGGATAACAATATTTCATTTGTTTCGGTAACGGTATTTTAAGGGTATTGATATTTCATTTATTTCGGTATCGGTATTTTAAGGATAAGGGTATTTCAGTTATTTCGGTAACGGTATTTTAGGGGTAACGGTAGTCAGTTGAAAGGGTTTTAAATCGGTATTTTAGCGGTGTTGCCTGCCAACCCTGGTTTTTTCTAAAATTTAAACTTTTGTGTACATTTTTAAGGACAACACGTAAAAAATTACGGTGTTCTGACAATACATTCTGGTAGAGGAGACAAAAAAAATATACGTGTGTCGGCGTTTTAAAAGATCACATCGGACTTTTATTTTAAGGTGGTTAAAGTTTCCCAACTTTTTCAAAAATTTATTGTTAATCCGCATAGGAAACCATGGGAATCTTCTATTTTGGGTGTCAGATGTGTTCAGCGAACTTACGTAAAACACTACAAGAAACATTTTTGTGGAACATTTTAACCCTCTGACTCTTCAATTAAAGGAGCTTTTTTGGCCCCTTTTTGAAAAGGTACAAAAAAGACCCGTAAGTTGAAGAGTTAGAGGGTTAAAATGTTCCACAAAAATCTTCTTCGTAGTGCTTTACATAAGTTCGCGGAACATATTCTCTACTTAAAATGGAAGATTCACATGGTTTCCCTCTAAAATCCAGATTTGCTGGACATTTGAGCGCCAATTCTGAATAAGTACGAGACTAACCCTTAAACACATTTTAAGTTTTGACTTATTTCCGGCACTGAAGTTAAATTTTCTACTTTGATGTCTTCAGAGACTTATAGTAGAATTTCATGGCAAATATTTTTGTTGAACATTTAAACCCTCTTACTCATCAATTAAAGGGGCTTTTTTGACGCCATTTTAGAAAGGGACAAAAAAGTCCCGTAAGCTAAAGAGTTAGAGGATTAAAATGTTCCGCAAAAATATTTGCCATAAAATTCTACTATAAGTCTCTGAAGACATCAAAGTTAAAAATTGAACTTTAATGCCAGAAATAAGTCAAAATTTAAAATGTGTTAAAGGGTTAATTTCGTACTTATTCAGATTTCGCGCTCAAATGTCCAACAAACCTGGATTTTAGAGGGAAACCATGTGAATCATCCATTTTAGTTATAGGATGTGCTCAGCAGAGATACAAGCCAGCCGAATTCAGCCGGTTAGCCGCAGCCAGCCGATACCTTTGCCAAGCCGAATCAGCCGCCGACAATAATCGGCTAAGCCAATTTTCGGCTAAAGCCGATAGAAAAATGCAAAAATATTTTTTTTTTTCAAATTATAAGATTTGTGTAAATATACATAATTATTTGAAAAGTTAAGTTTTCTTGTTTTTAGATATCGTTGATTTTTAAAATGTTTTGCATCAAACTGGCGGTAGCACAACCAGGCGGTTTTGTTGATACTACAATTCTACAGATTTCCGCAATATAAGGACTGCGTTTGAAAAAAATTTCCATCACAAAGTCCTAAAAAACGGATGAAACAGTCATGCAATTTTAAAATTTGTAGATTTTAACACTTTTTTTGTTAAATTTAACAAATCAATTTAATTAAAATATTTGTAAAACTTTAGTTTTATCTGAAATTACACTGAGTCGTAGAATTTATTAAAATTTAGGGTCTCGGGACCATCCCCGGGGCTAATCCATATCATATGAGGGCATATAAGGGCACTCCAATGGAGCAAACATTTTGTCCGCTTTGCATTATCTCGCTTAGTTTTCGAGGTATGGGCCATTTTATGAAGTGAAAAATTTTTATTTAAAATTTCCGAGGGTCCAAGGCCCCGCCAAAGTCCATTTTTTGATAGAGGTAGCCCCTTTCTCTGGGGTATTACACGGTTAGAAGTAGTCGAAATTTTCATCAATTTTGCTCTATCTCTCTTAGTTTTCGAGATATGGGCCATTTTAAAAAATCGGGAGGGAAAGAAATGGCGCCATCTTTAAAACTTCGGATACATTGGTGGCGTCATCTAACGGGTAATAATAGTAACATGAAAATATTATATTTTAACTATAAGCTTTGTAAAATTTAAGGAATTAGTTAGTTTTAAATAATTTTGAAAATTAACACTCAAAATTAGTGAAAGTACTGCGGATTTTTATTAGTGTTAAATGAAGATTATTAAAATTCTGCTTAAATCAGTGTTTCAACTAAAAATTTGTTAAAAATTAGTCAAATCGATTTGAAACCGGTTTGACAGATTTTTTACTGACGTATTATTTTAAGTGCACCTAAAAAAATTACAAAGCTGACTTCGATATTTTTGTAGTTGCTTTTTTTGCGTGTATGTATCTGTGGAAATTCTTGGAAAATGTACCTTTTAGCCGGTGTTAGCCGGTTAGCCGCCGACAGTCGACACTAAATTTTTAAGCCTGCCGCCGCCGCTGCGTTTGCGGCTCAACTCTAAAAATCAATCGCCGCCGACCATTTTAGCCATTAGCCGCCGCCAGTCGACAGAATGGACCGGCTTGTACCTCTGGTGCTCAGCAAACTTATGTAAAACACTACGAGAAATATTTTTGTGGAACATTTTAACCCTTTAAATTAGGGGTCTTTTTTGTCCCTTTTTAAGAAGGGGCCAGCAAAGTCTCTTTAATTGAAGAGTTAGATGGTTAAAATGTTCCACAAAAATGTTCCCCGTAGTGTTTTACATAAGTTCGCTGAGCACATTCCATACCTAAAATGGAAGATTCAGATGTCCTACACCGATTCACAACATTTTTAAACATTTGAAAAAAGGGGTAAAGTTTAACCACCTTTGAAATAAAATTCCGATGTGATCTTCCAAAACGCCGACCACATGCATATTTTTTTTGGTCTCCTCTACCAGAATCCGTTGTCAGAACCCCGTAATTTTGGAAAAAGTTTGAAATTGTTGTACAGTGTAATCTCTTAAAATTTTTTGCAAGTGTTCATTTTAGCCAAAAACTTCTTCTAAAAACACTTGTCGACTAGTGTATATGAAATTTAAAACACTTCAAATTTTCAAAAACTTTAGTCAAACTTACACTGGCGAGCAAAAGTGAATGCATATCAGTAATTGAGAAAACTTATAAGTTCAGGCATAACAATATCAGACACGGGGACTAAAGTGTACTTTTCTGAAACCAAAACGTTCGCTTAATCTACATCTGGCCATTAAACAATTATATTGTCAATCATGAAAATGGTCAAACTTTTCAAAAAACAAATAAAATCTAATATGACAATATAATTTTAGAATTTGGACTTGAGGTAGATCAATAGCCGCGTTTTTTAATCACTTGGATTTAATAAATCCAAAAAGTAGTTCTAAAAGTGCTCAACAGATGGGGTTAGATGCTCCCTATTTTAAAAAGAATTTTGTGTCCGACACTACTTTCACCCTAATTTTTAATACCGAATTCGATTATGAAGGATTTTATTTTAAGTTTTAATTATATTTTATATAAAACAGCGATAGCCTTTTCAGTTTTATAACTTCAATTTATATTTTTGCACAATTGAAAAATTCCATTGCAATATTTAATATTCACTAATTGGATTTAATTAAATTACTTACAGTAGAGTAAAAAATTGCCATTTCTATTTCAGCTATTTCTCCATGTCCAAGATGGAAATTATGTATTTGGTGAGGTGTAGTTTTTTTTCTAAACATATTTCATAAAAAAAAAATTTAATAAAAACCTTTTATATGTTAGTTTTTCAATAATTTTTGTTTCTCTTTTAATTTTCATTCGTATTTTTTTCTGACATTGAATTGGCTGTTTCATATATTTGTGCTTTTGTTGTGGATTTATTAAATCCAGCTTTTCTTTTTTATTTAATAAATCCCCTTTTGGTATGAGAAATTCTAAATCCAGGTGATTAAAAAAAAACGCTAAATATTCTAACTAAATATATGATTTATTTTTTACTTTAACGAATTTGTTAAATGTTGGCGATTTTTTAAATCTAAAATTTTTTTTTTGAATTTTGGGTTTTTTTATATTTTTGGCGGCTTTTTAATTTAAGCGATTTTTTTTACTTTCAGGATTTTTTATATTTTGTCGTTTTTTTTTGAATTTTTGCGAACTGTATTTTTTCTATTTTAGCGTGTTTCATCAATTTAATAAAATTTTTAAATTTCGGCGATATTTCCAATTTACCGATTTTTTTTTAATTTCAGTAATTTTATTCAATTTTGGAAGGTATTTTAATTTTGTTGCTTTTTTTAAATTTTATCAGTTTTTTCCATTTTTGTTGATTTTTTTTTTAGATAATAAAAAAAATGTTTGAGTTTGGTTTTCATTACGTTTTTCATTTTGGAGTTTATGTAAATACAAATACTACATTATAAAATATAGAGAACCCCCATAAAGACAATCTGATGATAGGGCTTGGTAGTACTTGAAAATGCATTAATTATCAACCATTGGTTCTAGAAAAGTTTTTTCATAAGCTTTATCTCTATTTGTTGTAAAATAAATTATGAATTCCAAATAAGTCATATTTGATCTTAAAACGGAACAAAACTAACACTCCCCTACGGGGAATGTGGGGTCAATTGCCCTCCAGGGACCTATCCCGTGACCGGTCAACCGAAGGCATATTACTAAATTAGTACAAATATGTACAAAAGAGCATGAATTAATTTTCTAAGTATTTTCCGATCCGTTACTTTCACTGTTGCTTTTAAAAAACGTGACCGATACCGAAATAAAAAATAAAATTCGCGGCATATTTTTTAAAATATTTTTTTTATTTATTTTACTCTTTTATTTATTTTGAACTTTATTTTTTACGATTTGCTTATTTTAGCTCTTATTTTATAATTTTTTGCTAAAAAAGCTGTATTAGTTTTAACAATTGGTATTTCATTTAATTTTCTTTTTAACTTAAGGGCAATTTTTTAAATTTTTATTTATATTATCAGAGTTTTTGAGGTAATTTTCTAATTTTTAATTGATTTTTTAATTTAATTATGGCCAACGCAAAAAACGAGTCAACTGCCATTAAAGGACCTATCCCGTGACCGGTCAATCGGGGGCATACTAAAGGCACTTCCACTATATTTGTGTGTGTGTTAGTGTTGTTTTCTTTTCTATTTTTTTCTTTTCCATTTTTTTTATTTGCTTGTATTGTTTGTTTTTTCTTTTTCTTTTTTATTTGAACAGAAACGAAAAATATATAACTTTACCATCAGCCAGCCATCACGCATAAGCAGCATTAGCTCAGACGGTAGAGCGTTTGCCTTACAAGCAGGGGGTTGTGTTATCGAGCCCTACTTCGACTTCAAGTAGATTATTTTTAATTCTTAATTTTTTATTAGTTTATTTGAAAAGCTATTTTTAGACACACCACATTACTGCCACAAGGTGTCTAAAATGTGGCAATTGGTCATTTCCAATGACAACGCCATGTTAAAGTGATATGTCTCTTTCAAAGAAAAAGACCGATCAACGACCGGTCTCCGCCCCCTTGGGACCTATCCTGCGTGTCATCTGGGACCTGTCCCTTTCCCCGTAGGGTCATTATAACAATCTTCAGATCAACTAAGAAAATTTACGATAAAATACTGGTGATATTTTCAATTTTGGCAATTTTTTTAAATTTTAGCGATTTTCTTTTTGCATTTTTATCTAACTTTCGTGATTTGTTTTCTAATTCCAACGCTTTTTCATTTTATATAACGTTTTTTAACATTCTGGCGATTTTTTCTAATTACAAGTGCAAGTGTAGTTAATTTTACAATTTGGTAAATCACTTTTTGTATATGTTTTGAAAACAAATTTAATATCAGTCAATTTTACTATTTGGTTAGTAATTTTTTTATATTTGTATTAAAAACAAGTGTAATAACTAGAGATGGGCGCGTGACACGAAATTCTTTTGATTCGCCTTTCCTTTGATTCACGCGTGATCGTGAGTTAAAAGGAAAGCACTCACGTTAGTCGTGCGTTAGCGTGAATTAAAAAAATTGTTCGTGAGTGAGTCGTGCGTGAGTAAATTTTTGTGCGTGAGTTTGCGTGATTATATTAAACATGATTACGATACTTTACCATTTGAAAAAATTCAAGAGATCTTCCCCTCCTTCAAATAATGTGTATTCTAGTCAGTTCAGGTACTAGCGAACGGGTGCACAGTGGTTCCAAACCAAAAAAAATGGTAATAATTATGGATCATCTAAACTACTGATCCAATCGAAAAAAAATGTTCACAAGAACTGAAGAGAAAGATCTAGGCTTTTAGAAAATTAGTATCGTAGCCACCCTGTTTTATCACAGGGTGTGCTACAGGGTGTCAAGGTTAACCATCTCAGGATAACAAAAGCTTTATTGTCATGCAACTTTTAAAAATGCGAAAAAAAAACATGCTGCAATACCATAGTATCTCTTATACTTTAAAAAATATTTTACTTTGAATTTCAAAATTTTAATTTTTTACCTTGACTTTTTTTGGTTTTTTCACAATAAGCTTTTTATTATCAGAACAATATGTTTGTTCTGTCATTGTCATTACCTTTCTAAATTTCAGAATGAAAACTATTTTCAATAATCTCAAGCCGTTTAGCAGTGATAGTTTTTTAAAGTCAAAACTTTTAAGCGTGTCCTGAAAATGGTATTTTTTTGCAAAAAGGGGGGTTACTTCATTCACTTTTATACCCAAGTTTTTGAAAGCTTTTTAATATTTTTGGACATTTTCTAAATGAATAAGCTTCAGAAATGCTTAACAGTGCAATTCAGAACATTTTTGAGCATGCACCCTACGCCCAGAATTGGTCGAAAATGATGAATTTTTGAACAAAATTTAATGTCTCTGAATGTGGCAAAAAAAAGTCACGCCACTTAGATCAATTTTTTTTTAATTTTGAACCATAAGCAAACATGTTCCAAAGGATTTGCCCCTAAATTTCCCGCCGTCCGATCAAGAACATCGATAGGGGAGCAAATTTTGTGGAAAAAGTCAAATTGGCAAAAGCATATTTTTATTTGTAAAAAAAATATATGAAAATTACTTAGTTTTGTAAACTTTGATTTTTTTTATTAAATGGTAAATAGTTGTCATACACTCAAAAAATCGTTACTGCTAATATTTATTTTTACATAATACATACATATAAATTTATGTAATATTTTGAAATAAAATGGATTGTAATTTTTTTTACCGTAATTGTAATTTTTTGTTTAATATTTGAAATAGTTTTTAATATCTTTTTATATATTAACAAATAAGACTTATTTATCTATTCAACGATATATAAAATGTTTATATAATTTATTCCATCGAGTCAAACTAATGCTCTCAAAACAGACATCTCAGGTCAAAATTTAATATTCGACAATTTTTTTCATGCTTAGTAGACTGGCCCTTATTTGTAACGTTATTCCGAATCCCGCTCCCGCTCCCCGCTTATTTTGTGAGGTTACTAGAAAAACTATTCCAAAAAAAATTTCAGCTCAATCGAAGAATTTTTAAGCTATCCCTGGCCCTTCATAGTTTTGAATGCGATTTATAAGGGGGAAAATAGCTTTTTTGGCTTATTTTATTTATATTTTATTTCTGGAAAATATTAATAGAATCGTAATCTAGACTGAATTATTTTTTTTTAAAGGCATAAAAATCCAAAATCGGTTGGAAAATAGAGAAAGGGACCTAAGGGTAAAAAAATCAATTTTTTTTTTTTTTGTGGACAACATCTGAGCATCGAATGAGACCGATCCCATGCTCTCCTGACCTTAGGTCCCTTTCTATCCTTAAGTCCCTTTCTATTTTGCGCGTCACATATAATGAAAATCGCAAAAAAGAAAATATTTTTTCAAAAACTTAAATGTTATACTCTAGTTTCATTTCTGAGATCTATAAGTAATTAGATATAAATTTTTGTCTCTCTTGAATTAGGCTAACCTAGTCCCAGGTATGGCCAAATATGGGATATTTTTTTGTAAATTTACCATAATCTAATTTTAAATTTTTTAAAATTTTGTTAAACAAAATATATAAAAAGTGGTTAAAGCATAGGTTTTTTAATACACCTAAGAGAATAATCCTACTGAAAATTACACATATCCCTCATTTAACTTAGTAGTGACGGCGTTTTAAATTTCAAAATTTTCGAGAAAAGTGTGAATTTGGCTAATAATTTGGGTAATATCATTAATTTTTGTTTTTTTAGCTAGCTCTAATATAATCTGTTTAAATGTTTTACTAATTCAGTTAAAGGATATTGTTTTCTTCGACAACGTTAATCCTTTCTATACCAAGTTCAATTTTCAAAAATTTGAAAATTTCACATTTAACCTTGTTATTCCACCAACAATTTGGAATAACATTTAAAGATTTACAGTGAATTTTTTAAATTATTTAAAAATTTTATAAAATTAAATTAAAGGAATTAAATGCGCTAAAATCCCAAAACCTAATTAACAAATTATGAAAAATAATCTGTTAAAAGCAAGGTTGGTTACCGTTATCGTTATAATACCGTTATCGCTAAAATACCGTTTCAAATTGAATACCGTTACCGTTATCGATACCTCTAAAAACATTTGTAAATACCGTTATCGTTACCGATACCGTTATTTTTATGGGTAGTTACCGGTATTTTACCGGTATTTATTATTTTATATAAAAATTAATTTTTTTTATTTTTTATTTTATAATCTTGAGTGTTTTTTTTACAAAAAAATTTATAGATAACAATTTTACTTATTAAAACTACCAGTATTGAATTTATAGCTTCAAATCTGCATTTTCAGTACCCGACTAAAAAAGTTTTCATATAATCTTATATGATTTGATATAATTAAAAATGTTTATATCTGTGGCTTTATATGACCATATACATTTATATTAACACTTTGGTTTTATAAATATGTTTGATATGACGTTATATATAATCATATGCGATTTGGTCTCCAGCCATATATTAAGAGATCTGCAAATATAGTTCATACATAATTATATATAATGGCGTATAAGCTTCTCTAAACAATCTTATATCAAAATATATAACAAAGTTAATTTAAAATGATATTAATTTTATGTATAAATTTATCTGACATGATATCTAATTATACAAAATTTTATAAAGTTTAATTGCACTATAAAAATTAAAAAAACTCCAAAATTGTGGATCTGGTTTTGAATTTTGCACTTTGACATATAAATAAATGTTTATAATTGAATTTAACATATATTTTTCAAATAGTTGGCGAAATACTCTTTATTAAACTAAAAATAATTTTAAAGAAATAAATAAGGGGAAAAACATTTTTTTCATTGTGAAATTAAAGGTCGAAATAAATATTTTTACTTTTAAATTTAAAAATTAGACAAACATATGTTGAAATAAATATGGTTTAAGTTCATTTATTTTTCCGTAAAAAAAAATTAATTAAGAAAGTTAATTTTTTATCATGTTGGTTTTTAATTTTTTTTAAAAAAATAATTGTTTTTTTTCGACCTTTTTAATTGATTAATTAGAAACTTATTAATTCAGTTCGAGCCCAATTTCCTTATTATGAATTAACATAAAAAGTACTTTTTTCAAAAACTGCTATTTTTCTTCATCAGGATACTCTCCTGACAAATACTTCACAGAGTTTTTGCTTTCAAAAAACCTCTACATTTTCAGGAATGAAAAGACGATCGGTTTGGGGATTTTCCAGGTCCCCTTCATCAGTTTTCATTAGAAAGTTGTGGCGTAATCCCCGAAACGATCGTCTTTTCATTCCTGAAAGTGTAGAGGTTTTTTGAAAGCAAAAACTCTGTGAAGTATTTGTCAGGAGAGTATCCTGATGAAGAAAAATATCAGTTTTTGAAAAAAAGTACTTATTATGTTAATTCATAATAAGGAAATTGGCCTCGAACTGAATTAATAAATTTCTAATTAGTTATTTTTTTATTTTATAAGAAAGACACACATTTTATAAGAAAGACCAAAACTCTAACCTAGAAAAAGTTGTTCCGATAAATTTTTGTAATGTTTTATTTATTAGCAAAAATTGTTCTAAACATTAAGCATTAGTATTTAATATAAATGAAATAATTGTTCTCAATAATATTTACTAAAATTTTCTTCGAAAATCTTCATAAAATTATATGTATTTATATATAATTTGATGCAGTTAGATAGACCCATTTTTCGGATCAAATTGTTTCAGGTGAGATAACATGCTTATCTCGCTTGATATAATTATATATTCCAATATTCGGATCAAATTAGATATGGACGTATATATGGGTTTATATATGGTGATATATGATTATATAACATCTTTTCTAGTCGGGTACTTAAAATTAAAAATACGCCATGTTTTTACTTGTTTTTATATGTTTTTAACATCATTTTTAATACCGGTACGTACCGGTATTGCTGTTTCGATAACGGTATACCGTTACCGAAAAAGTCTCAAATACCGTTACCTAAACAAACGAAATCTGATACCGTTACCGTTACCCTTACCGTTATTCGTTTCGGTAACCAACCTTGGTTAAAAGCATGATTCTATCCAAGTTTTATTCTTGGATAAGGCAATCGTCAGGGGGCGACGCACAGTGTCCCATAGACAAAAATAAAAAAATTTGTGTCTCCGATTTCGACAAAAATAGTTTTTTGTATATATACTAAAATTACTTAGGTCGGCTAACTTATCTAAAAGTACGCTCAATTTAAGGCTATCCAGAGTCATTTTAATGGAAATGTTATTCGTGGTTAAGGTTGAAGGCCAAAAGCATTCTTTTAGATAAGTTAGCGGACCTTAATCTTGTAAATATTATCCTTTCTGGTATAACTCATTCTGTCTACACTAGAGGTCGTTAAAGCGGCTAAATTTTTAGCATAGAATGTAATGAAAAAAGATGAATTTGTTGGATCTTACAAAAAAAATTTACAAAAATTAATTTTTAGAGGTATCTTTAAAATTTTTCTTTTTTTTAAATATTTGAATACATTTCAATCAATAAAAGATAATAAAATTGTAAAAAAAAATCTGCAATTAACATATCAAATTAATCTTTGAATTTTTACAATATCAAAAGTTAAATGGAACTTTAAACAAATTATGTTAATTGATTTTAAAATTTAAAAAATTTTTGTCATGCTCTTATAATTTTGTATAAGAAAAAATAAAGATTTTAACTATAAACACTACGTGGTACATTTTTGTGGAACATTCTAACCCACTAATTTTTTGACCCCTTCTTAAAAAGGGACAAAAAAGACTCGTAAGTTGAAGAGTTAGAGGGTTAAAATGTTCCACAATAATGGTACTCGCAGTGTTTTACATAAATTCGCTGAACACATTCTATACCAAAAATGGAAGATTCCCATGGGTGCTCCCTAAAATCCAGGTGTGTTGGACATTTTAGCGCCAATTCTGAATAAGTACGAAATTAACACTTAAACACCTTTCAAGGTTTTACTTATTATTGGCACTGAAGTTAAAGTTTCAATGCTGATGTCTTAAAAGGCTTATAGTAGAATTTCATGACAAATATGTTTACGGAACATTTTAACCCTCTAACTCTTCAACTTACGGGTCGTTTTTGTCCATTTTAAAAAGGTGCCAAAAAGTCCCTTTAATTGAAGAGTTAGAAGGTTAAAATTTTCCACAAAAATATTCCTCGTAGTGTTTTACACATGTTCGCTCAACATACCCTATACCTAAAATGGAGGATTCCCATGGTGTCCTATTTTAATCCTATTTAATTTTTTTTTTTAGAAAAATCATTTTAAGCGTTTTGAACGCATTTTTTATGAGAGGCATTTTTTTTATTAATAAATCGATTTTACTCAAATTTGGCACAAGTATGGCTTGCCCTTATATCAATTCACGTGCTAAATTTCATGACAGGTTTTATAAAGATTTTAAGATAAAGGATATATGGCAGGACTAAGAGTCCTTGCTTTGATTTTGATAAAAATTGACACAAACGTTTCCAGTTTTATGTGTTTCTCAATGTAATTTTACGTCCATTAATTTTACGTCCATTAATGTAGATTATATAACATTTTTAAATTTCAGGACCTATGAGAGGTGGGCGTCTCCTTGGCCCGATATTTCAAAAAATAAAAATTTTTCTTACTAAGGGCTTCTATGTCAGTTTACCAAATTTCAAAGCCCTGTCTTCACTCATTCTATTTTTGTCCAATCGTTATATGGGATCAAGGCACTGTGCGACTTTTTTAGTATTTCTAGAAATATTTGTTAACTTATATTCAATAAAGAAAGTTTCCTTAAATAATTAAAATAAAAAACAAATTTCATATTTTTCGGGAGTATTTCGTGAGCGTGAGTACTTTGTGAGAGTGATTGAAATTAAAATAAATCACGTGATCCTGAGTTGGCGTGATTATAAAGAAATGTTCTTGCGTGAGCCGTGCGTGATTATTATTTTTCTTTCGTGAGCGTGCGTCAAAATTCACTCACGCGCCCATCTCTAGTAATAACTGATAAATTTAATTTTCTCGTAAGACATTCTTGTTAGTAAAAATATATGAAAAAAACATTTATTCTGGGTATAAATGGACTCACACCCCATACGCGGCATGAAGATAATTTTTTTTTTTAATGAAGTTAAATTAATATAAAAAGGACTGAAAAATAACTTCCTTATATGGTAATTAGTTCAAATTTACATCATTTCTTTTTAAAAAGAACAACTTCCCTCTTATGACAAGCCAATGTTAAATTCATCAATGAAATACGAAAATAAAGAACAAATTTCTATTTAAAAGTTGCAGTGTTTTAACTATTTCTTTTTCCTCATTTTTTTTTTTTTTTTTTGCTGGAAATGATTTAAGAAATTTAACACATAGAAAATTGTAAAATTTACGATATGTGCTTATTTACTACTTAAACTAGTACGCACTGTGAATTCCATTATAATAAAAGCAGTGGCGTTGCGTATTTTTGCGTGATTGGTGAGTATAAAACTACCCAGCAAAAACAGACATTACCGAGTAATTAAGCGAGTAAGTAGCACACAAAGGGTTTCAATACTTACCTGGCTATTTACTCGCAATATTACTTTTGTTCACGATGTCCAAAAATTCATGGGTGGTCATTACAAAAAAAGTGCGAATAATGAGTTACCCATAGTGAAAGAATAATTAGTTACTCACAAAGACAGAATAAGTGGTTACTCAGAAGTTAGGAAATAAGTAGTTACTCTACATTGTGAAATAGTTGGTCATATTGGAAATATAACTTTTTACCTCAGTTGGAAAAATGTTCGAAATAAAATATTAATATAAAAAAGACTAAATCAGTACTTATTTAATCAATTACCAGTAAGTGATTACTCTTCAAGAATATGTAAGTACTTCTGTAACTTTTTATCAGTAAGTCATTATTTTATATTTTAAGGTAATGCAAAAGGTAATGATCTATCATTACTTGGTAATCCGTATGGTAATGACCTGTCATTTCCAGGTTTTTGCTGGGTATAGTACTCGTAAATGAATTAACTCTTTATAGCAAATTAAATGATATAAATAGTGATAGGAGATGTTGTGTATTTTGTTTAATTTTTAAGGTGTTTTCACAATGGTAGAGTGACTCTACTCTGCAGTACAGATTGAAATGTTAACTGTTCAAAATGCAGAGTAGAGTTACATCAAAAGAATATTTGACATTTCCATACTTACACAGTTTTTAAGCGAATATATTGAGACGAATAATTTTTTATTTTGTAAATTATTCGTAATTAGAAACCTTTGTTTTCATTTTCAATATTTTTTTCTAATTTGTAGACAATTAGAGATGTGAACAAATTAGTGATGTGTTTTTTAGGTACATGTATTTGTCATGTTAAACAGTTAACAGACCAATGTTAACTCTAGAGTGCAGCAAATCTGTACTGCAGAGTCATACAAGTTTTACTCTGGAGTGGAATGAAAAGAGATAGCAAAATATAAAAAAGTGTTAGTATGAAAGAGAAAAAACTAAATATCCCGACAGATCTATAAAGTGTTCAGAATGAGTTAACCAACACTCATAGAAATAAATCTTTAAAAATAACAAAAAAAAAAAAAAATTAAAAATGATGCTGCAGAAAAAACTGCTAAAATTAGCAGATTTTTTTTTTACTAAATACTAGTAAAATAAGAACAGCAAAATTAAAACTGTTAAATTTTAGTTATACTTAAGTTAACTTTTAGTTAATTTAAAATAGCAAATTGTACTGTGAAATCTGCAGAAAATTTTGCTAAATATTAGTAGACTAAAAATGGCAAAAATAAACTGTTCTATCTACAAAATTGTTGCTAAATTTAAATTTACTTGAATGCTAAAATCAGCAGAAATATTTGCTAAAAAATTGTAAACTCCTATTTTGAAAAGGCTCGATTTTTTTTGCATTAAAAAAAAATAAAAAAAAAAAAACTTCGAAAATTTAAAATTTTTTTGGTGATTTCTTAGGCTACTAATTATTTAGCAAAATTTTTTGATTTTAGCAGGTTAATTTGCTATTTTCCATTAACAAAAATTTAGCTCAAATAAAGGGTGGTCCAACCATAATACGCAATGTTAATTGTGAGTCACACTTTAACGTAAATTTTTTTGCCCAATTCGACATTTCTTTGTTTCAATATTTGACAAAATCAACCATGGAGAGGTACATAATTGAGTAGCGCGTTAAATTGTTGAAGCCTTTTACGAAAATAGGCGTTCAAATCAAAATGCATTTCGTTCACTTCGTGATTTTTTTGGTCAGCATAATCGAGCAAATGTGTCCACAATCGGGAGAATTGTGCGCAAATTTCAGCAAACCGGGTCTGTAGGAAATATGAAAATACCTGTGCATGCTCGCCCAGTTCGTTCTGCGGAAAACATTGCTGTTGTTCGCGATAGTGTGGCAGAAGAGCCGTCAACCTCGACTAGTGAATGGTGTTCGCTATCGCGAGATGAAAACGGACTTCTTGTGGCCAGAAATTGAGGATATGGACCTGGAGGATATGTGCTTTCAACAGGATGGTGCCACTTGCCACACAGCCAATGAAGCAATGGCTATTTTGCGCGAGAATTTCAATGGCCGTCTTATTTCACGTCGTGGCGATGTTAATTGACCGCCACGATCATGTGATTTGACACCGTTGGACTTCTTTCTTTGGGGATATTTAAAAGAAAAAGTGTACACCAATTAGCCAAGAACAATTCAAGAGCTAAAGGTTGAGATAATTCGGCACATTAACGACATTGAACCTCAATTATGTCTCAGAGTCATTGAAAATATGGACCATCGGATAGAGGTATCCCACCGAAGAATACCTCTATATTTTATTTCAATACATAATTGTCATAGATCCCTCTATCGTAATAAAAAATATTAAGATAATTCTTTGAAAACTTTTTGTTTTATTTACAATTAACATCGAGCGTTTTGGTTCGACCACCTTTTATAACTAAAATTCTGTACATTTTAACAGTTTTATATTTGCTGTTCCTATATTACTAATATATAGCAAAAATTATCTTCTAATTTAGCAGTTTTTTTTTCTGCAGCATCATTTTCAACTAATTTTTAGTAGTTTTAACCAAACTTTTATGGACTTTTTTCTATTAGTATATATTTGGTTTTTGAGCCATTTGAAGTGATATTTTTCCGATAATTATGAAAGCTGTTATTTTTTAAATTTCCTAGTGGATCGCTTTTGGCCAAAAGTATAAAAATTAACCCCATATGGATAATGTTGCATAAAATAATTATTTTGATCCAGTTGAGATTTTTTTTTTTTTTTATCAATTTTATGGCTTTACAATCTCGTAGTCATAATTAATATTAAGTTTCATGGGACTTTTCTGACCCCAGGCCACTAAGGGTTAAATATTTTTTAAACAGATGTAAAAATAATTATAATCTAACTAAATTAAAGTGATATTTTACCGAAAACTATGTAAAATTTGATGAAAACATTAAAATTTTGTTAAATTTTTGGCAAAATAAGCAATTTTTGTAAAATGTCCTGGAAAACAGTCGCTCCAAACACAAAATCGAATTATCATTTTTGCAATTTATATTTTTTCTTTAATATCAACTATTATATGGTACAAATAGCAATCGACATCTCCAAATTGGGCATTTTAAAAAAATCTTTAAAATTAATAAAAAAAAAACACGTTTTTGCATTTTTATCAAATTTGTGGGTCATTCCATTTGGGACCATTTCCAATAAAACTGGGGGCTGTAATGAACGAAAATCGACAAAGCGCTATTTTAAGGGACAGTCTACTCTCCATATTAAAGTTATCTCAATTTTCTAGAAAACTTCGACTTTCTTGAATTTTTTGGAAAACTTCAAAATTATCTTATTTTATTGAGATGCGTCTGGAAACGCTCCTGTTTTCCAAGTAAATATTCTTTAAAATAACATAAATAACGCGATGTTAAATATAAAATGTATGGAAGTCAAAAAGTTGTTTAAAGTATTTACAAATTTTTATTAAGTTTCTTTAGTTTATTTTTGTTTACGTACTCGTACATATTTGTCATGGGGAAAAAAGTAAAAATAAATACTGTCATTTAAGTAATAAATTTTATCATATTCATACATATATTTTTAAAGGTTCTTAAAGATTACAAGGAGATTTACTTTTATATAAAAAATTATTTTACAATAATTATAAGAAATGGAAGGTAAGTTTAGTGAATATGTAATGTAATTAAATATACTAGGGATATAAATTGAAATGTTTAAAACAAAATTGTTCGCTGCATTTCCAAAGTCGATTGGGTCGATAATAGGTCGAGTTTATTTACTAGTTTTAAACATCAGCAGAAGGTAAATGAAAAATTTCTTAAATTTAATGAAACTTTTGCATTGAGTGTCCGAAACTTTTAATAAATAAATTGAAAATTTACACATTTTATGAAAAATTCCATTGATTCCATAACAAGTTTTAATGGACGAGTTCCAGTGAAACTTCATTGGTTTTATGCAAAAATTTTATTAATATCATGCAGAAAATTCACTCATTGTAGGGTATAAAAATAGCAAATCTGGATTTTTACAAAAAAAAAAATTGAAGCTTTTTGCAGCAAAATCCCAATTTTCCGTCTGCCGAATTCCTCATTTTGATCAAAAACAGTTGGTCACATTAGTTACACCCTACTGTTTAAGTTTTATGTATTGATTTATCATCAAGTTACAAAAAAATATTGGCAAAGACCTATTAAATATAACTGATGCGTGTCATATCGAAAATGTTGATAAGTGCGTGATACCCATAGAAAAAATGTCAATAATATAGGAAATAGGAAATTAGTTGTGTAATAGAAGAATTTGAAACTTTTGCATGAAATACCAGTGAAACCAAAATAATGATTTGCTAATGGTTTTTTTAACCACTAGAATATTTTTCCACGTAAAATGCTTCATTTAGTTATATTCAATAAGTTTAAGCGAAAAGTTGGCCAATGTTACTAAAGAAATTATCCAAAGAAGAAAGACATAAATTACGACAACAGCGTAAAGAAAGTCAACTTATAAGACAGCGGGCTAAAGAAAGAAGTAAGATTAAAATTTTAATACAAATAAAAAAAATCATTTTTTAAGCCACATCAACAGGACGGTATCAATTGTGAATAATTTGAACTCTTCACAGTCCAGCATTAGTCTTGAAACTGAGTTACCTTTGCGATTTCTATGTATTAGTGATATGCCACGGTGGGTTGGCAAATACATGACCTTCAGCAAATACATGAGAGTTAATACTGTGGTAGCCATATACTAAAATACCAGAAAATCAACTCTGTTTCCAGACTAATGTAGACTGTGGAACTCTGCAGGTAGTTTTTTTTTTGTCTGTCTTATGTAGATGTGGTTTAAGACAGTCTTAACATTTTAAAGTTGACAACGCTAATTTAAAACTTCTTAACGCACTCTTTAAATTTATTTGCTTTCCAGGATTTTTATATGTGGTAAATCCCCCTGAAATACCCCGTGTAGCCTTCGGTTCAAGTTTAGAACGTGAAGTACTACCTCTGCAAGGACCATGTGTAACATCTTTTATGCGTCAACATCAGGGCGATATTACCCTCAGTCCCGGTCCGGCAGCCAGAGTTGATGAAAGAGATCATCTAAAAATTAAGGTCAATATAAACTTGAGAATTATTTATGGTTACTTTAAACTTAAGGATAATTATAGTATGCCTCCCAATTGGGTTATTCGGCATTTGCTAGCAAAACGTTGCGTTTGCCTCCAGTGCAAACCACCAATTATCCCTGTGTGGGCACGTATGATGTGGATATAAGAAAATCTCATAAAAAATCAATTAAACCGTTTAATGTGGGAGACGAAAGGGTGGATAAACAACAATTTTTAACACCAGGGTAAGTGTAAGAAATTTCAAATGCTGACGACAGGCTGCATATAAAAAATTTGGTGCACTGATGGAATTGTCTGCATGCTATTAAGAGTGTCCAAAAGATCGGCAAGTTCAGAAAACCGGTCTTCGGTTTTTTTTAAACTACCCAGTGTAGAAAATCATTACCAGATATGTGGTTATGTAACTACATACTTGGTAATGGTAACTAGTTACTTTTGTTATTACATTTCTTATTACCTTTATATGACGATGTCGGGAAAAATAATGAGTTGTCGTTACACACCAGCATACGAAAAGTCAAAAAATATGTCGTTACCTATGTGCTTACCAGTACTGACAAAAATAATGAGTCTAAAAATAGATTTTCTAAAAAATAAAATATATAAAAAAAAATATTTTTTATTGTATTTTTTTTTTTTTAAATAAAATTTGTTGGTGCGGGAATCGAACCTGGGTCTACAGATTTCCAGTCAACAGCTCTACCATCTGAGCTATATCGACATGTAATATTTAATAGATAAAAACATAATTGACCTGCTGCACACAAGTAAGCTTACTCGCCAACATACAAAAAATCAAAAAATATGTGGTTACATATATCCTTACCAGTGTTTAAAAAAATATTGAGTCTTAAAATAGATTTCAAAAAATTTTCAAAAAAATCTAAAAAATTATTTTCTATTTGAAATAATGATAAAAATAAGTCATTATCAGTAACTCATTATTATATGTTTTAAAATAATACAGAAGGTAAGTGGGTGTCATTACTGGTAGTCCAAAAAATAATGATATGCGTAGTGTAGAAACGGTAATTTCTACACTGGGTAGTTTCGGTTACGGTTAGAATACCGGTTAAAGCCGGTTTCGGTTACGGTTTTAAAAAAACTGATTAAAACCGGTTTCGGTTTTTGTTGTTATTTAAAAAGCACTATATTTTTTATTATCAATAATATTAAGATATTACACTCATGACAATAAATAAAATAAAAAGCTCTCTGCAGAAACAACTATTGAAATCAGCTGAATCTGTTTGCTAAATCGGGATTTATATTATTTGATTTTATATCTGATAAATAAAACAAAAAATTCCATATAATGATGTGATTGTGAAAACGAGATTTTCATAAATCATAAATATAAACCTCGCTGTAAAGCCCCAAAAAGCGCTAACAAGCACTTAATTACAAATGTGATTAAAATATATACTTTTTCAACTAATTTATGCGGCCGAACATTTAAAAAGCGCTTAAAATTACTATTTCGGAAAATATAACTTAATATAACATTATTATTGCTTGAAAAATAATAATAAAAAAGCGCTAACCTAGCGCTTTTTATAAAAAACGCTAACCTGAAAGTAATGCTAATTTTTGGGTACTACAAAAGTGTTAAAGATAGCCTGATCAGATGCAATTAGATAAGAACTAAAATTTTAGTAAATTGCAAATGACATTTTACACTGCTAAAATCAGCTAAAAAAAATGATGAATATTAGTAAATTAAAAAAAAAAATCACAGAAAAATATTTAGATTTCCAAAATTTACATATTTTTTTTAATGTGAAGAAAATCTTGTCTTGTCTACCGATTTTACCAGTATAGATTTAAAATTTTTTCTAGATTTAACAGTTCTTGTTTCATCTTCCCGATCGTACTTTTTTATATATTGAAAAACCAATCACTAAAATAAAAAAAATGTAACCGATTAATTACACATTGTCACGTGCCACCCCTTAGGGCTGCCACTTAATGCCCCTGTCACACTGGTAACTTATCTTCACGCGCGGCTAAAGCTCGTCGGGCTTGGGCGGGTGTTCGTCACAGGGTACATTAAGGTGGACACAGCTAAAAATTTGTACCAGTGTACCACATAATCAAAAAAAAAAAATCTTAAAATGAGGCCACGAACAAGCGTCACACTGCATTCCGCGTTGCAGGTCAGGGTGTCTATGACCTACTGGCTCCCTCCCACAATCTTCGCAAAAGATCGAAACCGTGATAACCCGTTGCCTATATTATCGCGTTATCCCCAACACAATGCTTCACTTCCGAATACCTACCTCCACATGCTTCTACACAACCATTTCCATTATACAACACCTTAGCTCAAATTTTAATTCCGAATAAATATACATCGGTTTATTTTATTCTCCATTAGTTTTCACCTACCTAAATAATCGGATTATAATTTCATTTCACAAATTTGAATCCTTATAGCATAGCTTAAAATAGCCTAACAATTCATTTAAGACTTTCCGTATATTATAAATTCACAAAAGTTCCGGATTAATCTAGAATTTAACTGACTATATCATAAATAGATTAAACACGTTGTCATTATTCCCTTTGTATGACTGATTAAAAGGGATAAAAATTATACCAAAAAAAAGCCTCTACGTTTGTTGACTTCAAACAAAAGGGTCCCTAACGATAGCGCTATTGTAGGGTCTTTTGGACTAATGGAACGAAGAAACTTATCGCAAAAGTGTAAGAAAAATATTGATGTTATAGTAGTTCAAATTTCATATGTCTTATAGTATACTTAAACTAAATATAATAATGTGCATTGTCAACCTGAAATACAAATGTGTCCGTTACTTTTGGATAACAGCTTAACAAAAATAAATTACCCATAATTGAGTATAAATAGTATAAATACGCAAATTCCACAAATTAAATTATGTTAAAGACATTAAGTTTACGCAAGACGCTCTTAAACATAGGTACCGATAACTTTTTATCGTGCTTAACCGAATCGATAATCAATTTCTAAATAGAGTCAAACCCAACCTCGTTAATAACAACTGCTTACGATTCCCGCCGGGTGTAATGAAAAGTTCGAAGGTGTCTGTGAAATGTTATCCAATTTGGACCGTTCTGTTTATCATGGACTTTATCATCCACTAATTCATTTTAAAATAATTTCATTCAGACAGACAAAATTCACATACATGTCCTTGTTCCAAGCAGAAAAAAGCAAATTATATTACAGTTTTTTTTTTCCTTCAAAAATTTAAATGGCGGGCAAAATATGCTAATCGATTTGGTTGGATCGGGCCTAAATTTGAATTTAGAGTTCAACCCTCCGTTAGATCAATTTTATAAAAACAACATTAACTTTAAGATCTCGATACCGCACAAAGATAAATTAAATTGGCTTGTGAGGTTGTAAATCTTTCAAAAAATTTTAACTACATGCGAGTAAATAAAAATTCATTGATCGTATATCATATATAACAGTATAAAATAGTCAAATAATTATCTATACAAATGGATCCGCAAAATAAGTCTATAAAATTTATATAAGATGGTATTATTTTGAATACAATTCCATCTAGTATTATACAATTGTATCTCAATATTTATACCCAAAAGGTATGGGGTATTGGAATATGTCTGAATTATAATATTCACATAGGAATATTTGTCGTTCCGAACCTAGAAAATTTTTCTGGTTCATAAATAATATAAAATTTTATCGAAATTGACTCAGAAATTTATAAAAAATTGACGGAGAAAAATTTTTTTGGAATCTGGATTATAAAAAGTTATAAATGACGCCGAAAATATTTATGTTAATGTGTATGTGTGTACTAAAACTATGTTGTTATATATAAACCTTTTCACTCGGGCACACAAAAATTTACTTATCTTGTTCATCCGCTGGTTGTTGCACTCCCTTTAAACTGTTGTTTTACTATCCTAAATAGTTGACTTCACGTTCTACCGCTGCCACTGATGATGAACTCAATCGAGTGAAAGCTTTTCATCATACGACTTTCAAATTTGACATCGAATTTCTGGTATTTGGTGGTTTGGCTTCCGTACGTTTTGAACTCTATATCCTGAATGCCCCTTTGTTCACAGAGTATAATTTACCTAGGCTTAGCATACAGCTTCCAAAATCACTTTTATCACTATTGTTTCAACTGTTTTTCCTTGTAATTTCAGTTTAATCACTACCGACAATCCTAGGTGTTGCTCTTATTTCAACGAGTTCACAGTAACAATGAAGTTACTTTTGTGTTCACCCTCGTATAATTTTCATTTTCACTATTTGGTTGGCAACGCGGTATCAATCATTTGGTTTTCTTTTTTTTTTCTTCTAATGGGATTTAAGTTTTTCTTCGACTTTGTTTTGATTATTGGTGGTGACTTTTGTGTTTTTTTCTAATTTTTTATAGTGATTGAAGTTTTGCTTACCGACTTTTTGTTCCTCTAGACGTTTACTAGTGTATGTGGTGACTTTTTCAGGTTTGTTGTTATTGCAGTCAAAATATAGATTTTGCTTGAAGTTCTTGCCGGCAAATTATGTGGCCAGATATACCCTTTTGAAACTGGTTTTCGGTCAATACCCTGTGAGCTGATCTTCGAGTTTGCGACGGTTGGCTGCTACCCCCGCCTTATGCGTTGCAAAATATCTGCGCACCTCAGCTTTTGGGTTTAATTGTACGCCGAAAAGGCTGTATTTTTTTCCTCGCAAAACTTGGCTTATTGCACCCTCTAATGATGTTGGTGCTGGAAAAACAGTTGTCTATGCAATTGCAATTTGTTGGCTGTGGCAAACTTAGCTGGATGTCAATTTAATTGGGGGTTGTTTGTAACCTTCAGTAAATTTTCATCGTTGTTGCTGGACTAATTTAACTGAATGTGCTTCCTCCCGATTTTGTTGAGGCGACGTGTTGTAGCAATTGGATCAGAACTGAGGGGAACGATGAATCTGAAGTCTGTTGGTGGTTGTGACAATGCTACAGGTGGTTTGTCAAAATTCTATTCGTGCCACTACGATTGCACTTTTGTAAGAGGTGCCCCTCTTCTCAGTTCTAACCCTAGTTTATATAAAAAAAATGTCGTTAGTTTGTTTCATCAGCGTTTTCCATTGGATTTTACTCACCAGGTATAAGCTATTCCTTAAGATGCAATCGCCAAAAATGGATTTAAAATTTTCTGAAGGAAAACACAACTTGCCTGTATGGCTGCCAACCGGAAAAGAACTTGAACTTCGCCATCTTCGGTTCAAGTGCTACTTAATTCAGCATTCAGCCAATGGCTGATTGCAGTTTCAACTGCAGCCAACGTCACCTCACAAATGCAACCATGCATCTTAATCTTGGTATGAGCAGTGCTGCCAGAATTTGAAAACGGCAAAAACGCCAAACCAAAATACTACAGTGTACTACCGTGTACCACAGTTGAAAACGAACACGGGCCACATTTTCCTTTTTTTTTCATGCACTGAGAGAAATGTTCCAATGATATACTGGCATTGCTCTCTAAAACCGATGAAGCTTTGTAGGGACTTAACCTAATGGAATTTCATAACCTATTTCCCAAAAGTTTTAAATAAATCCCCAAAACAAACTTGCCAAAGCGAATATCATAACGTTCAGTACTATGTTTACCAAAGCAAAACTGACAGCACTGACCAACCCTGCCATATGTAACAGCGATTTCCGATTCAAGGCCTTTCCATACTGCAATATGTAGCAATAATCATAGAGTATTACAGTGTGAATACAAATCGTATGATTTTAGAAAGTAAATAATTTTGGCATACGTATGATTTTCCCTGTTTTCCGAAATGTTTAAAAAAATGGTACTTTCCTCGATGGTACTTTTACGTTAATAAGCAAAAAAAAAAAGACATAATGAGAACAACGAATTGAAACTAAAAGGGTTATAGCTGTTTTAGTTTTATTGATAAATGTCGTCATAATAATGAGCAAGTGATGGCGTAAACAAATAATGTGATTTTCCATACGACCGTACTACCAAATATTACAATGTGAAAACATCTTCAGTAAACTTGGACTGCTGCGATTAAGCATTATGAAAGTGAACCGCTACAACATAAAAAAAAAGTTATTAAATGTTTTTTAATTTTCGAATCATATTTATTTTAATACATGTGAAAAGATATTATTTTTTATATAAAAGAGAACAGAACTGCAATTTCGTTGATTAAAATAATATTTTAAAAATAAAATGCAATCGAAATATAGAATTTTCGAATGATAAGCTTAAAAATTGTTTTGATAAAATCATGTTTTAAAAAACCAATTAAGCGATCGGTTTTTTGAAATAAAAAAAAACCGATTAACCGGTTTTCGGTTAAGGTTTTGGGCACTCTAATACTATTAATAAATTTATACATTAATTCGATGAAATTTCGCTTGAATTCTTTCATTGAAACTTTTTATTAAATTAATGCAGTTTTTCCACAAAATTTTATGAAAATTTTCATATTATTTACTAAACATTTCATACACCCAATGAAAAAGTTTCATTAAAAATAGTTTCATAAAATTTAAGAAAATCTTTATTCACTTTGTGAAGAAAACTTTATTAGTTTAGTAGACATTTTTCTTAAAACTCATCCAAGAAAATTCTCGCTGTGTGTGATAATAAACAATATTTCGAATTAAGGTGGATTCACAATGAGGGAGCAAAATACTTTATAAATTGTATTCAAGTAAAAAATAGAGAAATACCCAGGAAATTTTTGTGTTCCAAAGAATTGGTTGTAGAATAACCACTTTTCCTTTGTAACCCCTTCCACTGTCAGTTCCAAAATCGATGATTTGAAATTGTCCAAAAATTACTGCTTGTATAACTGCAAAGTGGAAGTGATTACTCTAGAGTCAGTTATGGCACTAGTTCTAGAACTGATTCTCCTCAGGTATCCCTTACATATAAGATTCATGGTTTCAGGTTTCTTAATTTATTATACTGAGAGAATTATCTTCACTTCAGTAATGTATTTCTTCATAGTTTCGATGAAAATTGTTACTGCAACTCATCCATTGAAACTTTCATACATTGAGATAATTATCTGCATGGTATTCATGAATATTTGGAAAAACTAATGAAGTTAGACTGGAGCTCATCAATTTTTTCCATTCCGCGTGCGACACCTCCGAAACATGATTTGTGAATGCATCAACGGCTTCTTCTACTGACGAAAATCTTTGTCCAAGTAGTTTTTCTTTGATGCGAGGGAACAAGAAAAAGTCAATGGGTGGCAAGTTAGGGCTGTACGGCGGATTACCCATTAATTCGATCTTTTGAGTGCTCAAAAAGTTTTCATGGTTAAGAATTATCCGTTTTTGGAGGTTGATTTTTCTCATTTCTCCGAAAACTTTCGGCAAACAGGGAAGAGCGAAGGTCGTTCACGATTAAATTCGTTATATCAGAGTTTCACAGTTGCAAAGATAGAGCTTCATCCCAAACTTTGAATTTAATTTATCTATGCGCCCTTGTCTAGACATCTACACCGAAAATCGTAATAAATCAAGTGTTAATTCCATTTTTTGCTGACAAACAACTTTCACTTTTTTGTAAACAACACTAATAATGTTCAAATAACAAAAAGTTCTACGCAAGGTTATAATCAAACGTGTGAAACTTTCTGGTTAAAATATCAGCTGGTGCCTAACAAGCGTTAAAATGGCCAAGTCTCAAAAAATAGTTACCCTCGTACTGAAGTTAGTTGGTATACTTTTCTCCATTTTTAATTTAGTAGGTCAGTTACGTGTTGTCAACTTATTACAATCAACAGATTTGTCATATATATACTAAAATACATTGGTATGAATAAAAAAGTTCAATATATTTATAGAATTTTTATATATCAATATTTGTTAATGGCGCCCAACGTAGATTTCTACTTGTTCAAGCCCGCGATATGTTGAAGTAATATAAGCTTTTCTAAATATAAAAATAAATACATCATTTTTCTAATAAAACTACTGTTGTGTATTATTGACAAATCAAGTGATTAACGTGGAAATATCATTTATCGGTGGTAGTCAACTATTTGTTAACCCAAAAATTTGTTATTACATATTTCCTATGTATTTTTTTGTCATTTTCTTTTTTTATCGTTAAGCAGTTTCCACCATAAATACCTAAAAAATTCAAAAAAAAAATATCTTATTTAAAGAAAAGAAAATTTTTTAAGAGACTGCTGCTGTTAGAATTGAAACTGTTTGGGTGCATTTTTAAGCAGATCAAGGAAGACGATGTGGCTTCTTAATAACATAAATTCTTACGAATTTATTTCGTTGAATTCCCAATTTTTGATAACCACGAAAAGTCTATATTTTACTAAAATTTAGTAGCGGCTACTAATTGTTTCTACTTATTTTGTTGTACTGCAGATCAGCCGACATGTGTTGCTAAAATTAGCAAAAAATACTGCTGGGCTCAAAATAGTTAAATTTCCCGTAATAACAGCAAAATTTTCAGTAGCCATTACAGAATTTTTTGGTTGAGTGTAGAGGTGAGAATCACATGACTAAAACTTTTTTCGCTGCGTGCCAGAAACGGAGAAATTTTTTTCGTAAAAATTTCTCGCGTGTCACCTTAATTTTTCTTCTTAAAAATTTTTAAAATTTGGAAAATTTCTCTTAAAAACATCATCGCAGATGTACATATTTATCAGCGCAACTGATAACCCCCATGAAATAACCCCAAAGGGAAAAATTAAACAACATCCAAGAAGTGACGTAAAAATGTTTGACGGTAATTTAATTTTTGGGGGTTTATTTAATCTTTAAATATTGAAATTATTTCATTATGAAAAAAATCCACAATGAAATAAAATTAAAACAATTTGAACATTTTTCATTTTTTTGGGGGTTATTCCTTTATTGGTGGTTTTTTCATTTTGTTAAAAAAAGTTAAATTATTGGGCGCCAAAAATTATTTAAGTACCTAAGAAACTACAATAGTTGAAAAATGCGCTTCGGGCAAAAATTTGATTTTGTTAAAAAAATCGCGCGGTTTTTATCAAAATAATAATGAAAAAAAAGCAAATATTATGAATTTGAACACAGAAATTTCTATTTCAGATGAAATGGCTCTGCGAAACACGATCAAAACCCAATTTCGAATTCCAACAAAGGGGGTTATTTCATTATGAAACTTATATTCAGCCTTTATTTCATTGAGGGTTATTTCGTAGCACCTATTGTCCCTTTAAAAAAACTTACCCCTAAATTCATAAACGCTTTGTAAAATTATAGGAGGTTTATTGAACAAATTTTGTATGAAAATGACGTTTTCTAAACCTGCTATAACTTTACAAAGCATTTATGAATTGAGGGGTTAATTTTTTAGATCCAATTTTATTACAAATTGTTTTCCATTTTTGTGCAATTTTCTGGTCTTTTTATTTATCCGATTATGAGGCATTTTCTCATCGAAACATTTAAACTTCTTTCAATCTAGAAATTTAGAAAATTTCCCAAAATTTTGTGATAATCGAATTTGCGAGTTCTTTATTAACCATATTCCTTTAAACAAAATATGGTGGCAATACAGTTTTATTCATTTTAAAAGACGATTTACAAGCTCTATGAAAAATTTAACCATTATGGAGTAAAAGCACACATTTTTGTAACGAAATTTAACAGTTAACTGAAATTTTTGCCGGTATTCTAATAGTTTAAATTTTTTAAAAATATCCAACAAAACGTCGCGTGCCACCTAAAATCCACTCGCGTGCCACTTCTGACACGCGTGTCATAGTTTTGCCAGCCCTGACTTAGGCGGTCCATTTTATGAAATTAACAGTTCAGTGAATTGAGATCACGGGTTTTAATTTCAGACAACTAATAGTAGATTATAATGGCACAATAGCGAGCGCCATTCACAGTTACTTTCCGGACGGCTTCAATTTTGAAGAAATATGGACCTATAATTTCACCAAATCATGATATACACTGTAAGAGTTATCCTCATGATATTAATGATATAATTTCATAGAATTTTTTTCGTAGAATCAATGAAGAATTTCATTATATATATAATATTTAATGAATATTATGAAATTTTTCATAACTTTTCTTTTATAAATTTCATAATTTCATTAAAAAAATTCATTGAATTTCATAAATTAGATCTACATAAATTTAATGAAAATGTTCTTTATATATATGAAATTGTTCAATAATAATTACTTTTTTCAAATTTTTTATAAAATATCGCCATTTCCTGAGAGAATAATCTTTTATAATTTATATATTTTTTTTTAAATTAATTTTTATTAATAATTTTGGACTATGAAATTTTTTTATTAATCATATTTTTTCGAAACTTTTTTTTATGAAACTTTTTAATTTAATGAATTCTTTCTTTAGATATATTTTGTACATCCGTAAAATATGCTACGATTTTATTACACCTTTTGCATTTGCTAAATACTTTTTCTTTATCCACTCCAGCTTAGCAACGACAATAACCAACTAAAATAAATAATAGTAAATGAAATTGCTTCATAGATTTTATGACGCTCTTCATTGGCTGCATGATTTATTTATTGGACGAGTGGCCTATTAATTTTGTGAAGAGTTTCATTAATTTTATGAACTTTTCATAAACATTGACTTTAATGAAACCTGTTTCATAGATTCTATGAAAAGTTTCAATGGACGAGTTCCAGTGACAATTTTCATTGAAACTATGAAGAAATTCATTACTGAAGTGATGATAATTCTCTTAGTGTAGCAATTAAGCCAGAAATGCGAATCAGCCTTTAAAAATATTTTGCTCTTAGCGCACAAAACATATTCCTTCGTAATACAACTGAATTATTTGTAGACACTGTGTTGGGCTATCTCTCCATAATGAAATATCAAACACACTGAAAAAAAATAACATGACAGTTTGATACGACTTACGCGTTACCGGTCAAAAAATCCCTATTGGAAAAAAGTATCACCAGATGATTGACACTTTATATATTATGTAGCCTGTCGGTCTAATTATAATTAATCTGTAATTTTTTTTTAAATTCCAAAATATTTACATATTTTTTAGACCCTCCACATATCCATTTCATGTTTCCCGCCGCCAACCTCACATCACTACAGCTTTTGGTAACCAACGAAAAACAACACCAGTTGTCACTATAATCTGTTCGCCTTTCAATATAGCCAAATGTCAAAAATGCAATCAAACTCCTAACGGTGATTATTGGCATGATTTTAACAACAATTTCGACTTATGTCGTCCATGTATGCACAAAATTGAACGCAAACTTAAAAGTTGTACAGCAACGGAAATACAACGTCTACGATTGCGTCGTGAATATGAACATTATAAACCTGTACGTTATTGCGGTTTCTATCACGATCATAATGGCACCACAGCCGCTACTCAACAAATATCGTTAAAAACGTTAAAATTTAAAATTAACAAAGAAAATTATTTGTCATTATTTATGTAAAACTGTGCAACGACCAAAATTACACACAAAAATTAATGAATCGTTTGTATACATCCAATATGCTTTTATGTATTAAATAAATAGCGCTCGTGCATTATTTTGCATTGTCATTGAAACATAAACATGTACCGAGCGATGATCATAAATTGTTAACACTTAATTGAAATATTTCTACAATTTGATATTAGCACACCAATAGGCTTCGTCATCATACCGGACGGTATTCGTTGCTCTCTTTCGAGGACTGACAATTTATATCGAAAATGTTAGCCTTTACAGACGTGTGTAATTCTTATGGCTGAATTTTCGATATAAATTAAGAAGAGAGTGATTTAACAGAGGTATGGAGAGTTGGTAAGTCTCTTAATGATATAGTCGTTGATCATACCCAGAATGAGGGATTTCCGCTAGATTTGTGGTGTTTTTTTAGTCCCTTAAGGGATTATGTTTTTTAGAAAACCGTTAGCGGTTTCTTTCTACAGGGATTCTTTGATTTTATGCGTTTTTAATGCCTTTTAGCAGTTTCTGGCGATTTTTTTGGAAGCATTGCTACTCTTCCTTCCGACAACAATAAGAATATCGCAAAAATTTGTTTATTTTTCAATACATATTTAATATAAATTAACATTAATCTTAAAAATTATTTTTACCCCCCCAAGAATTGTTTATTTCAAGGAAAAAAATTAGGATTCTGATTAATTTTATAAAAAAAAAATTTTTAGGGGGAAATCTAGCGGATTTCGATTAAAATTTCAAGAGATTTCTGGCGACTTCTTAATTCACATCCTTTCAATACATTTCAGCAATTTCTGAAAAATTTTAAGGCCAATTTTTTTTAAAGAATTTTTCCCCACACTGCTCCTACAGAAGCCATTATCTTAACTCAAAATTGTTAAAGACGGTCAGTTTATGACTAATTGATATTTTCGTTGATTGTTTGTTGGTAATACATTTTCAACGTTAAATTCAAAATTGTGTATAAATATTGAACGCACATATCATTAGCAACACCAAAAAATTATTTGTTTGTATGTTTTTAACGAATGCGTTGAAAACACATATTGAATTTTGCTAAACAAACATACATATGTAAACTACAGTGGGACGGAAAGCAGAAAATTTGTCCTAAGCATTTGCTGTGATATGTTAACTTTCCCCTAGAATAACGCCATAATAAAGTGACATGTCCTTTAACAAGTTCGTATATTTGTTTGCTGTTATAAATATATAAACATTTTTTTAATAACTTTTCCATGTTTAATTGAAATAATTTTTCTTAAATTAATATTTTTTGTTCGATTTTAGATCATATATTAATATCTCTTTCTCTTTAAATTATTTTTCAAATTAATGAAAGATGATACAATTTTTACAAGTAAATTACAGAGAATAAAAATTTTTAAAAGAATTCGATAAGGCCATCAGGACAGAATACGTATTTTCTGCTTTCGTTACAAAGCCATCGTCAGTGTCATTTGCATTGATGGGTTAATAATTGATAATGGTCTACTTATGCTAAGTGGAAAACAAATAATAATATGTTAACAACTCAACTAGACTAACATCAACGAAATCTAACAATGCTATTTTTATCCTTTCTTATTACTGTTTTTGCTTGAACTTTAATTCTTAAAAAAAAATTTTTTTTTTAATTTTTTATTCTCTATAATTTACTTGTAAAAATTGTATCATCTTTTTTTAATTTGAAAAATAATTTAAAGAGAAAGAGATATTAATACCATATATATGATCTAAAATCGAACGAAAAAAATTCATTTACCAAATAAAAGATCAACTATACACAGCCTTCATTCATCTTAACACAAAAGATATAATGAAAACTATAATTTAATAATATACATTTAAATTTAATGGTTGGTTGTCGTCTATAAACCTGTGTTATCATACACAGTGTTGAATAGAACCAGCTGCGATACTTTAAAAATTAAAGTTCAAAGTAAAAACAGTTATAAAAAAGGATTTCAGTAGGAAAATCTATCAAACGTGTTTCAAATCGATTTGAATAAATTTTAACAAATTTTTAGTTGAAACACTGATTTTGACAAAGATTTTAGTTATCTTCATTTAACACAATACTTTAGAGAGTGTGTGTTAATTTTCAAAAGTATTTATAACTAATTCGTTAAATTTTACACAATTTATTGTTAAAATATAATATTTTCATTTTTTTTTTATTAGCCGTTAGATGGCGCCATCAGCGTATCCGAAGGTTTAAAGATAGGGCTGTTTCTGCCCCTCCCAATTTTTTAAAATTGCCCATATCTCGAAAACTAAGAGAGATAGAGCAAAATTGATAAACGTTTCGACTTCCCCTAAACGTGCAATTCCCCAGTAAAAAGGCTCTCTCTATCCAAAAATGGACCATGGTGGGGTTGTACCCACGGAAATTTTGAATAAAAATGTTCCACTTCATAGCGGAAACTAAGCGAGATAGAGAAAAACGAACAAAATGTAGAACTATAAAAAAATATTTAGATCATTTATTTATGTAAACTTTGAAATCTAAGAGAGGTGTGTATTAGGGGTATAACCAATTTTTGGCCCTAGCACCACGCGATGGCGAAGGTTGTGTTATTTACGAAAAAATAATTTTGGGGTCATTTCGGATAAAAAACCTCACCCACGACTTCTTTTAAAATCCATTGTTTTTAAGTATTAAACACAAACTCGAAATATTTGAAACACATTAATAATTTTCTTTGAATAATAAAAACAATTAAAGTACATAACGTAATTTTCAATGACATACATTCAGCTTCGTAAGTATTTACACAAATGTTGAATGCAGGTTGATATATTGATAAAAAAACTTTTTTGCGCCTTTTAGGTAAATAAATAAAAAAAAAATCATTTAAAAACTTTACCGCGTTTGGTGGGTGAACTTTTTTGACAACTGCGAAAAAGTAATAGCATTTTTTTATATAATTTTCAATGGCCTATTCGACTATGCTAGGGCCATTTTGATATTTGCAAAAAATTGCAAAAAGTTATATCCCTAGTGTGTATACTCGCTTAAAAATAAGTTGTAGTGCAGTTTTCTAAAAAGCTAAAAAATTTTGGATGGCTTAATTTAAAACGATCGTAACTCGATTTTTTATTTCTTTAGAGGAGAAGGAAAATCGTAACAAAATAAAAAAAAACTGTGAATATGGGTGAATGAATGAATGAATGAATTTTTAATGACAAGAAATTCAAAGTTATTCAGATTTTATTAACGGTGTTTTCTTTTCTGACAAAAATATTGCCTTTTTTTTACACTTTGCTTTTGAATTGCCTTTTTCGTATTCTTTTCTAAATTAAGGGTAAGATTCTGAGAGGGCATCGTGTTCTTTTCTAAAAATGTTGTCTAATAAAGTGCAAAAGTGCAACATTTTCCGCCCTCAAAAAATTTACGGGGTAGAGCGTTGCCCTGTTTTTTTCTTTTCATCAAAGTTATGTGTATATACTGCAATGTTGTTTGGCAGCAAACTCGCAACTTGGTGACCTAGGGGGTACTATCCTGGATTCTGATGCAGAAGGTAGCAGGTTCAAACCCCGGTTGGACCGAAACATTTTTTTTTTCATTTTAATTTTTTTGTTTTATAAAATTTTATTTTTTTTTTTTATAAAATTTGATTTTTTTTACTCGTTTTTACGCTACCCATAAATCAAAAAATTATGGAATTTTTTTTAATATGGAGAAAAACTTAATATTGAAAAAAGAAAAAGAGAGTAGTATATAAAAAATACTTCACCTTAGCCGGGATTTGAACCTGGCTATCCCGAGCCAAAGGCAAGCATCACAACCACTAGGCTATCATCTACTAGAGGCTAGCGTAAACAATATTGCATATACATACACATGTGTTTTGAAAAATTCAAATAAGTGATTTTATTGTTCTATTCTGATTGGAAAAATGTAGCATTTTATTGGGGTATTGGCAACATTTTTAAAATTTTATACTTTAACAAGGCAACATTTTTTTCCATAAAAGAAAACACCATAAGTTTTTCTTACTCCTCTAAAAAAATAAGAAATAAATTTATAGGGTTTTTATTGTAAGCAATGGATTTGGAAGTTTAGTTTTGTATATCATTAATAACAGTTCCTAAATATTTTTATTAAAAGTTAAAGAAATCTTCTAATATAATCTATAAAAAACGGGTAAAAAAGTTAAAGTCGGACATGTCGACTAATATTTTAAAAGTTGTTAAAAAAATTCATATTTTATGAAAAATTGTCAGGATAAAGTTATCCTTCCTGCAATGGTGTTCTAATTAATATTGAACTATAGCTTTAAGAAAGGCAATTAAATTTATAAAGGGTTCTTCAACAGGGAAGCTACAAAAGTAGAAAGACAGGGACAGCAAACGATGCCATATTTCTTGCCGCTCTTTTGACATTTCTCTTCAGTAAGGTTTGCCATTTCATGATCGAAAGATATACGACCCAACAACGAGTCGAAATTATTAAAATTTACTACCGACATTCGGAGTCAGTGGCCACAACGTTAAGAGCGCTACGTCCAATTTTTGGTCGTCATAATGAATGGCTTCGTCAATAAACAAAATATGCGTTATTGGTCAGACAGCAATCCACACGTACTCCATGAGTCATCATTGCATCCCGAAAAAATTACGGTTTGGTGCGGCTTATGGGCCGGCGGCGTCATTGATAACCGAATATTTTTGGCCCCAATTGGATGATATGGACTTGGAGGACAAGTGGTTCCAACAGGACGGCGCCACAAGCCACACAGCGAATGTCACAATCAATTTATTGCAAACCAAGTTTGGAGAACGTGTTATCTCACGAAATGGTCCAGTCTATTGGCCGCCTCGGTCGTGCGATTTGACGCCGTTGGACTATTTTCTATGGTCTATGCCAACAAGCCAGCGACGATTGATGAATTACGTACGAATATCGGCCGATTTATGCTTGAAAACCGTCGAAAATTGGGTTCAGCGTCTGGACTTTTGCAAGCGTGCCCGTGGTGGCCATGCAAAAGAGATCGATTTCCATACATAATGGCATCGAACGTATTTTCACAGGAATAAAGAATTTCATTGATATCCAAAACCGTTTTTGTTTTATTTAAAAAAACTTTTGTAGCGCTCTTGTTGAAGAACCCTTTATTTGTCAAATTGTTGCCATATTTTTAACTAATGAAAAATTGCCATTAGAACAGAGTAGTTAGAAATTCGTATTAGAGCTGCAAAAATTCGTACTTTGTTTACAAAAAATTTATTTTTTTGATAGAAGAAATATAATTGAAATTTAAAATACATAATTTACGGCAAAAAAGCTAAATAAAATACAATAAAATATAAAGCAACAAGAATTAGTGAAAGACCAATTGAATTGGTGAAGAATTGTGGTGAAACAAATACAACAATATTCTTGTTTTGCTTTCCTTTTATTCTAAACGTCAACAAATGTCGATGGTCGATTGTCGCTGAAATTAAATTAATCGTGACGACTTTTGCTGTCGTCGGTCGACAATCGACCCAGTTGTGATTAAACTCTTAAGCAAAGATTTTAGTTATCTTCATTTAACACAATACTAAAAATCCTCAGTACTTCAACTAATTTTGAGTGTTAATTTTCAAAACTATTTATAACTATTTTTTAAGAACCCGTTCGTTAAATTTTACAAAATTTATTGTTAAAATACAATATTTTCATGTTTCTGTTATTACCCGGTAGAAGGCGTCACCAATGTATCAGAAGTTTTAAAGATTTCTTTTCCTCCCGATTTTAAAATGGCCTATGTCTCGAAAACTAAGAGAGATAGAGATAGAGATGAAAATTTCGACTACCCCTAACCGTACAATACCCAGCGAAAGGGGTTATCTCTATCCAAAAATGGACCTTGGCGGGCCTTGGACCCTCGGACATTTTTTATAAAAATTTGCACTCCATAAAATGGCTCATATCCCTAAAACTAAGCGAGATAGAGCAAAACGGACAAAATGTTTGCTCAACCGGAGTGCCCCTATATACCCTTACATGTTATGGACTAGGCCCGGGGAGGGTCCCAAGACCCTAAGTTTGGATAAATTCTACGACTCAGTGTAATTACCGATAAAACTTTAGTTTTACAAATTGTTTACCTAAATTTAGATTTGTTAAATTTAACAAAAGAATTTGTTGAAATCAACAAATTTTATTTTACGCCAAAACAAAGGAATACATTTTGTTAAAGGAACAAATTTTTCTGTCCAGCCAACAGATGTATTATTTTGAGTGTAGTAAACCTATATTTGACCTATAGAATAATCTACAGAAATCGGAGTGTAAATAAGTTATTAAGTCTAGATTTGGACTATAATAAAATATCGATAAAATTGTGAACTTTTTATCATCATTTTGTATTAGAGAATTTCTACATTTCGACCACTGTTTCCTGTATATTATGTTTGTAATTTTTTTTATCTAAAATAAACTTTTATGCTCAAAACGAATAATTCTCTCTTTAATGTCATTACATATACATGCATATTTTGTTTAGATGCCTGAGGTCTAATAATGTGGCCTGTGGAATTTTTGTGTGTCATTATCATTGAGTGAGAGGTAACAATTTAATGAAATGTAAAATAGCAAACGATGTCTATGTCGGGCCTGCCTGCCTGCCTGTCTGTCTGCCACATGCAGTTGAAAAGTATGCAGCAATAAAGCCAGAGCCACAGCATGCATATGTTTTGGTAAATTAATGGTTATTGTGGTAGTGTGATGGGTATATGCATACATACATATTTATGTGTGTGTGTGCTTGTGAACATGTTGTGAGTGTTTTGATATATGCATAGATAGGTATATGGATATGTTGTTATACAGGTTGAAATTCTTTCCATGATGTTAGTCAGCCAAACCGTCAACAAATGAGTTTTTGATGCGATTGTGCATAATAAATTCAAAGAATAGCATTGTGTTATCCATTTTCTTCTTTTTTTTTCAATTTTCGAGGGAAAACTGGGTTGATTAAAAAAAATGTTTGTATTATTGAGAAACTTTTTGCCGTGGACATCGTTGTTGTTTTTATATCGTTCTGAATAGTTTTCATTTTCAGGCTGATAGTGGTCACTTAATCACGTGTGTGTGTATGTGTGTGTATGAGTAAGCCATTGTTACGAAAGTAAACGGAAACGGATGTGTTTGTATTGTTTATACAACCACAATAATGTAATTTTTTTTAAGGATCTGCTATACAAAGACAGTAGGAGCTGTTGTGTTTTATCCCAAATTAAAAGATACATTTGTGAATCGTTTTATTTTTATTTTTTTTTTTAGACAAAACTTTATATTTTATCGGCAAACATAAAAGCCAACAAATACTTGCGTCGGGGTACTAGGGTAGTATAAATGCGACATAAATAGGCATATAAACAATGTTGTTGTCAGTTTATATCAATAGGGTCGGCATATACGACTTACATGATCTTTAAGATTACCAGTTAAAAACAAATTTTGGACTTCAAATTGAAATTAATACACTCAGAAAAGTTCTGCAGTTACTACATGATAGTTATTTTTGTACACTGTTGACAACTATTTTCCTAAAAAAAAATCGCTAAATTAAACTAAACAATAGCTACATTATAAAAACAGCTAAATTTTTCAACATCGCTAAATTTCATCAAATTTTGAAATCCCATTGAAAATTTTGCAGACTAAAAAATTAGCTAAAACTACTAAAAATTAGCTAAAAATGATTTTAGAAAAAACTGTTAAAATTAGCACATTACTTTTTACTATATATTAGTAAGATAGGAACAGCAAAAATGGATTTTAGTTAAATTTGAGTTAAATTTTTGTTAATAGAAAATAACAAATTAACGTACTAAAACCAGCAAAGAATTTTTAGAAATAAGTAGTAGCCTAAAAAGTAAGAAAAAATTTTAAAATTTCCAAGTTTTTTTTTGCGATTTTTTTTTTAAATGCAAATAAAAATTACAATTTTTTTGCAACTGTTTCTGCTAAATTCGCAGCAAAGACTGCTATTTGCCTTCAACTAAATTTAGATTAAAAATAACAAAAATTTTGTAAAACAACAGTTTGTTTTTGCTATTTTTAGTCTGCTAATATTTAGCAAAGTTTTGTGCAGATTTTACAACACAATTTGTTAACTTTTAGTGCATTAACTAAAAGTTAACTTAAATATAATTAAAATTCTGTAAATTTAACAGTTTTATTTTTGCTGTTCTTATTTTACTGGCGTTAAGCAAAAAGATCTGCTAATTTCAGCATTTTTTTCTTTTCTGCGATATTATTTTTGCTTTTTCTGCTCTTTTTACAGATATATTTCTATGAGTGTATATTTTTAATTTTTTTTTTTTAAATAGCGAAAATTTGCAATTCTTTGCTTTCATTCTAATGACTATATATAGAATTAAAAGCTTGAATGTTAATATACAACATACAAATATTTGCTTTACTACTAAAGGAACTTTGGTTAAAGCACCTACTATGACATAGAGAAAAATAATAATTTGTAAGAATAATGTGATTTTCTTTGTAATACCAAATAAAAAACTATTGAAAATATTTGTATTTATTTCTCATTACATTATTTTTTTGGAAGTTTATAAAGTAAATACAAAAACTTAAATCCACATTATAACCTAGAGAGAACTCCATAAAGACAATCTGATGATAGTGCTTGGTAGTACTTGAAAATGCATTAATTGTCAACCATTGGTTCTAGGAAAGTTCTTTTAATAAGTTTTTTTTCTCTATTTGTTGTAAAATAAATTGTGAATTCTATATGGAATTTGTTATATTTGATCTTAAAACCGAACAAAAATAACATTCATTGTAACAATCTTTAGATCAACTAATAATCTACGGTAAAATTTTTCGAGTTTTCAAGTTTTGTTTAAAAATTTAATGCTAAATCGCTAAATAATAATAAGTCAACTATTCTGACAAGGAAATAAATGTTAGGAAAATGCCAAAACTGACTCAGCAATAATCCCTAGTATTCCCGCTAATAGCTAAATCATGGATTATCCCGCTAAATGCGTTGAAATATCGCTAGATTTGGATTGGCAACAATGTTGGTGTAGTAATGTGATTGTAGTTATTTTAACTGCAAACGCAATTATTTTATTGTACTTGGGGAAGAAATTTTCAATGTTTTTGACAGTTATTTTTTTAAACATCCCACAAAAACTACTGCATTTTCATTGCAGTTTTTTATGCAGTTGTTTTGAATTTTTTAACAAACACATTTATTTTTAAGTGTGTGCGTGTTTGCCTCTCCTTCAAATATTCCATACATAGAAAATAAGTTTCGCAGACACACAAAAGACATTACGTTTACAAAACACCAAAAATTATTGGAACTGATCCACCATTAAGTATACCGATCTACTCAAAATCACTTTCTGGTTCGATTTAACGATGTCCTTTTGTCCGTCCGTTCGTCTGTCTGTCTATACCTGCATTTTTGGGCGCACACTATAGGTCGGAAATAGTAAGATAAATAATTGGTTAAAGTTGGTCCATGATTAGAACAAGTGCCCATATAAATATTCCCCCAAAATTAGTTGTTCGCGCACTTCCAGGGTATTAATCAATTAATCGTTCTTTGATTAATCGAACAATTTTGCTCAAAAACTTTTACAAAAATTTTAAATGCCCTAATTTCGATTAACGAATAATTCGAATAATTTAATACTATTAATCGATTAACCGAAATTTATAAAAAAAAAAAAACTACTAAAAGGTTTTAAAGATCTATTGACGTTAAAACAACAGTATATTAAAATATATTATTAAAATGCCCTGTTGGCAGTCCGTCTCCAATATAGACAAATTACCTGCTCTTGAAAACCATAAACCATAAACCATAAGTCAGTGTGGCAACATGTGCGAGAAAGGAGACACGAAGGAGATTGGAAGATAAACAAAAATCTAAAAATAGAATGGTTGTATGTGTCTGTTTGATCACTACTGAAAGTAAAAAGAAAAAAAAAACAATAACAGAAAGCTGAGTAGGAAAGAAAACTATGAATTAGCTGCATTGCATTCAAGGCTTTACTTGGGTGAGATGGCTAAGCTGTCGCGCGTTAGTATAGTTACGTTTGTAATGTAGCAATAGGCACAAGTTCGATTCCTACAGCCAACGGGTTGTTAAAACATTATCATATAGAGACAAACTGACAATCAAATATAAACAATAATACAATTTAATGAAAAATCACTGATGAAGCCGGTCCATAGAAAAAGTTTGAAACTAGATCTAGTCTGATTTGCAAATTAAGGTGTTTATAATTTTTAGAGAAAAAAGGTATATTCTTCTTCTTAATCTCACACCTACTAAATTAAGATATATATTTTCATTATTCGAATTATTTGTCTTTCGAAATTTTAAATTTGCTTAAATCGCAAAAAACTTGTGAAAAATCATTTCCATTACACGTGTAACTACCTAGACTTCCTTCTTGACGAAGGAAATCATCATTAGAAGACTTTTTAGAATTTTTATAATGAATTAAAAGACAAATAAGTAAGAGGTGATGCTACGAGTCAAAGCCTGTGTATAGGGTTGTCGGTTCGATTCCAAGTCATGGCATATGCAAAAAAGTTCTTCATATAGAACAAATTAACAATTAAAATTACTTTGATCATATAACTAACCACTGACGGATTTTTGAGTCAGACAAAACTGCGGCAGTCTGGTGATTCTCTTGTGTCTGTTAAATTTTCAATAAAAATATTTGTTCTTCCCGTAAATTAGCTTTAATAATTTTTTTTTTTTTTTAATTTTATGCAGAATTTTTTTAAACTACAACTTCCCAGTGTAGAAACGGTAATGACATATCATTATTTTTTGGAGTACCAGTAATGACACCCACTTACCTTCTGCATTATTTTAAAACATATAATAATGAGTTACTTATAATGACTTATTTTTATCATTATTTCAAATAGAAAATAAATTTTTAGATTTTTTTGAAAATTTTTTGAAATCTATTTTTAGACTCAATATTTTTTAAACACTGGTAAGGATATATGTAACCACATATTTTTTGATTTTTTGTATGTTGGCGAGTAAGCTTACTTGTGTGCAGCAGGTCAATTATGTTTTTATCTATTAAATATTACATGTCGATATAGCTCAGATGGTAGAGCTGTTGACTGGCAATCTGTAGACCCAGGTTCGATTCCCGCACCAACAAATTTTATTTAAAAAAAAAATACAATAAAAAATATTTTTTTTTATATAATTTATTTTTTTGAAAATCTATTTTTAGACTCATTATTTTTGTCAGTACTGGTAAGCACATAGGTAACGATATATTTTTTGATTTTTCGTATGCTGGTTTGTAACCATAACTCATTATTTTTCGCGACATCGCCATATAAAGGTAATAAGAAATGTAATAACAAAATTAAGTAGTTACCATTACCAAGTATGTAGTTACATAACCACATATCTGGTAATGATTTTCTACACTGGGTACTAAATAGATATATGTTTTCATTATTCGAATTATTTGTCTTTCGGAATTTTAAATTTGCTAAAATTCCAAAAACTTATTGAAAAACTTGTGAAAAATAATTTCCCGTAGACGTGTAACTATCTGGACTTCATTCTTGACGAAGGAAATCATCCTTGGACGAATTTTTAGAATTTTTGGGGTGAATTAAAAGACAAATAATAATAGGTGTTGTCGGTTCGATTCCTGGTCATGGCATATGCAAAAAATTGACGGATTTTTGAGTGAAATAAAACTGTGGCAGTCTGGTGATTCTCTTGTGTCTGTTAAATTTTTCAATAAAAATATTTGTTCTTCCCGTAAATTAGCTTTAGTAAATTATTTTTTTTAAATTTTATGCAGAATTTTTTTAAACTACAACTTAAAAAGTGAAACAACGAAATTTACAAATAAGTTTTTAACAAGATTACTGTCAAAACAAAATTAATATTTATTGATAACCAAATAATCTTTAATGAGAAATAAATAACTTTTCTTACATATAAGCTATTCAGAAGCCAATTCAGCTAACTCAATTTAAAAAAGTTGCAAATACGAAGATATTTTAATGAAATTTGGTACACGGATTTACATTGCCCATTGACTTTATATGGAATCGGTCTATGTTTAGATCCAGTGACCGTATAAAGGTCCCCCAAAAATGGGCATATTCGCAAGCTACTGTTGGCAAATATTAAAATATTTTGATGAAATTTGGAACACAAATTTATATCGGTTCAAGAACGAAGAGTACTGATTTTGATTAAAATCGGTCAATGTTTAGACTTGGTGCCCATATAAAGGTACCCCTGAAATTGGTTTTTCGTACACTACAGGATGAAAATACTAAGATATTGTAATGAAATTTGGTACACTGACTCACATGGGCCCAAAGAAAAAGCCTGTTGATTTCAGGTAGGATCGGTCCATATTTAAACCTATCGCCCATATGAGGGTTGTAGGGTATCGTATAGTTGACATGCCTGACTTCAACTATTTTACATGTTTAACAATAAGAAATTGACTACATAAAATTAATATGACCATAAATTTAGATAGTGTAAATTTATTAGTGACCGTAAATTTAGATAGTTTGAATTTTTTAATGACTAACAAATGTAGTTGAAATTTACATTTCTTTTAAAAATGAATGTTTTTTTCAATTGGAACAACAAAACTGAAATACAACTTAAACATCTACCAAATCTTGACTGCAGAAGTTCTCTGAGGGTATAAAATGATTATTCGAACTTTTCTGAGCGTACTCGTATATACTCTAATTACCTTTTTAATATGTTTAATTTTTCGGTAGCAAAATGTTCTGAGAATCTGCTGAGGGGAAACATTACCAGGGAATTATATTTCGGGTATTTAAACAAGATCTCATATTTTAAGATTTAAAATTTAGAAAACATTTTTTGTCAATAAGCTAATATTTTGGGTAATCAAAAGCTGAAATGTCGACAAATTACAAGCAAATTGACCAATTTATAATACCTTCAAATCGTTCATTCAAATGTTTATATAAAGCCGGAAATACGTATACAAAAGAGCAATTAAGTTTATACCCCAACATTGTTGTTTGTTTTTATTTAAATTTTGTACTCTGCATTGCCTGTTATTGTTGCTGCATGTGTTGAATAAATACGATATATGGCAGTCGTCCACTCGTACAACTTCTTTTTGCAACAATTGTTACACATTTGTGTTTTTTTTGTGTAGTTGCTGCCTTTTTTTGTGCACAAAATACACACATTGTTATAAATTGGCATTGGCATCAGTAGATAAAGTCATGTTACTATAGTAATCTTAATATATATGTACACTCATAAAAAAAAGTTAGTACAAAAGTCTGTTAAACGCGTTCTGATTAAGTTGAACTAATTTTTCTGTTATTTTCACTAAAAAAGCCCGTACAAATAGCCCGAGTAAAAAGTTTTTATATAATCTTATATGATTTGATATAATTATAAATGTTTATATGTGTGGCTTTATATGACCATATACATTTATGTTAACACTTTGGTTTTATAAATATGTTTGATATGACGTTATTTATAATCATATGCGATTTGGTCTCCAGCTATATATTAAGAGATCTGCAAATATAGTTTATACATAATTATATATAATGGCGTATAAGCTTCTCTAAACAATCTTATATCAAAAAATATAACAAAGTTAATATAAAATTGTATTAATTTTATGTATTAATTTATCTGACATGATATCTACTTATACAAAATTTTATAAAGTTTAATTGCACTATTAAAATTAAAAAAAAAACTCCGAAATTGTGGATCTGGTTTTGAAGTTTGCACTTTGATATATAAATAAATGTTTATAATTGAATTTAACATATATTTTTCAAATAGTTGGCGAAATACTCTTTATTAAACTAAAAATAATTTTAAAGAAATAAATAAGGGAAACATTTTTTTTTCATTGTGGAATTAAAGGTTGAAATAATTATTTTTACTTTTAAATTTAAAAATTAGACAAACATATGTTGAAATAAATATGGTTTAAGTTCATTTATTTTTCCGTAAAATTAATTGTGAAAGTTAATTTTTTATCATGTTGGTTTTTAATTTTTATTTTAAAAAATAAAAATTGTTTTTTTCGACCTTTCTAATTCATTAATTAAAAATTTATTAATTCAGTTCGAGGCCTATTTCCTTATTATGAATTAACATAATAAGTACTTTTTTCAAAAACTGTTTTTTTTTCTTCATCAGGATACTCTCCTTTCAGGAATGAAAAGACGATCGTTTCGGGGATTTTCCAGGTCCCCTTCATTAGTTTTCTTTAGAAAGTGGTGGCGTAATCCCCGAAACGATCGTCTTTTCATTTCTGAAAGTGTAGAGGTTTTTTGAAAGTAAAAACTCTGTGAAGTATTTGTCAGGAGAGTATCCTGATGAAGAAAAATAGCAGTTTTTGAAAAAAAAAGTACTTATTATATTAATTCAGAATAAGGAAATTGGCCTCGAACTGAATTAATAAATTTCTAATTAGTTAATTTTTTATTTTATAAGAAAGACACATTTTATAAGAAATACCAAAACTCTAACCTAGAAAAAGTTGTTGCGACAAATTTTTGTAATGTTTTATTTTGTCAGCTATTTCCAAGTTTATTAGCAAAAATTGTTCTAAACATCTAGCATTAGTATTTAATATGAATGAAATAAGTGATCTCAATAATATTTACTAAAATTTTCTTCGAAAATCTTCATAAAATTATATGTATTTATATATAATTTGATGCAGTTAGATAGACCCATTTTTCGGATCAAATTGTATCAGGTAAGATAACATGCTTATCTCGCTTGATATAATTATATATTCCAATATTCGGATCAAATTAGATATGTACGTATATATGGGTTTATATATGGTGATATATGATTATATAACATCTTTTTTAGTCGGGAGGTAAAAATTTTGCTAAAATAACAGGAAATAGTACATGTATTTGCGCCAGCTCAATTTTGACCTATTTGTACGGGATTTTTTTATTAGTGTATGTATGTATGTATTTTTTTGTTCTACCAGGATATGACAAAGCGGAAATGTTACCATAGCATACACTATTTACATATACAAAGAAACAGACATTAGGGTATACTGAAAAATACAAATTTTAAAATGAAGGGGCTATACACACGTTGCCCATCTCGATCTATCTTTTCCGAGTGCTGGGTATATGAAATCTCATTTATAAAATAGAATATGCAAAAATATTGAGAATTGGTATTCCCAATACTGGGATATAGTTCGAGTAAATACGGGTAGTCCACGTAGACGTAAAAATTTAGCTTAACAAAAGTTATTCAAAAGTTATAGACACATTAAATTTGAAAATCAGACTAGATCCAGTTTCCTATAGACAGGCTGCTTCAGTGATTTTCCAGTAATTGTATTATTGTTTATATTTTTATTGTCAGATTGTCTCTATATGACTACTTTCAGAAATGATAAAACAGATATATACAAACATTCTACTTTAGATTTTTTGTTTATCTTCTTATTTCCTCCGTGTCACCTATTCGCAAAGGTTGCCACATTAAAGTATGGTTTTTACGTACAAGTGGAGGCAATTTGTGTACATTGGAGACGGACTGCCAATAGGGCATTTTTATTTTTTATAGTAAAGTGTTGTTTTTTTTAAAAGCGGCGTATAGACCAAATACAATTAATATTGTAATTAATGTGTAATTCTAATTTAGTAGGTTTGAGGTTATTTTCCTTCATTTTTATTTTATATATTTTTGAAAATTTAAAAATTATTAAATTTAAAGAAGTTAATTATAAATATTAAAAAAAAAATTTTTAAATATTGGTCTCTCCAGGAATCGAACCCGCGATCATCTGTTTAGAAATACCAAATGATACCAAAATCACTTTTTAGGTTCACTTTTAGAGCAATTATGCTTTAGAAGCAATACTTAAGTGATTCTTTGGATGTTGTTCAGAAGTAATTCCAAAAAAAACTGTAAAAATATACTAGCCGATACTTCGGAAGCAATAAAAGAAATGAGTTTTTGAAGTTGTTCAGAATTACTTCTAAAAAGCAGTAAAAATAAACTAATGGATACTTATGAAGCAGTGAAAGAAGTAGTTTGTAAGGCATTACTTCCGATTGCTGGGCCAGAGAGAACCCCATAAAGACAATCTGATGAAAGTACTTGGTTGTAATTGAAAATGCATTAATTACACTGTGAGACAAATAGTAGGGGTCAGTGATCGGGAAGGGTTCAAACTACCGGGGAAAGTTATATCGGTAAAAAAGAAGTTATACGTGTCCCGGCGTTTCGCTGGGTCACCCCTAGGAATCGAGATATATCGATTTGACCTTTGGTGGTCTTTTTTTTGACATAACTCGAGAACCACTAGTCCGATTTTGCTCAAACAATTAATAAATAAATTAAAAATTACAATTCCTTTAATCTGTTCATATAACGTTTTTCTATATACTCAACAGTTTTGTTGAAGAAAAAAATATTTTTTGCCTAAAATATTAAAAAAAAGTAATAAACAAAAGGTTATTGATTTTTATGGTAGCGGTAACAAACATTTATCTTTACCGGCAAAACTGTTGAAAAATAGAAAAACGTTATATGAACAGATTAAAGGAATTGTAATTTTTAATTTATTTATTAATTGTTTGAGTAAAATCGGACTAGTGGTTCTCGAGTTATGTAAAAAAAAGATATATCTCGATTCCTAGAGTTGACCCAGCGAAACGCCGGAACACGTATAACTTGTTTTTGACCGATATAACATTTCCCGTTGGTTTCATCACATCCCGATTTTGATTGTCGCATAGTGTTATCAACCATTGGTTCTAGGAAAGTTTTTTTCATAAGTTTTTTCTCTATTTGTTGTAAAATAAATTGTGAATTCTATTTGGAATTTGTCATATTTGATCTTAAAACGGAACAAAAATAATACTGAAAATTAAATGCTTTTTAAATTAAATAAATACATTTTCATTAGCATTAGCATTAGTCAACTAATGCTAATGGAATTTCAATGCCAATCACAAACTTACAAGTTTGATTTGTTCGCAGCATTAAAGTACTCGGGAAAATAAAAATTTTGATACACATATTGGCCGTGTTGTTGACTAGAGGGGTTGCCACTTAATTGAAATATTGGTAAAAAATACGCTATGGAAATAGTCGTCCCAAGGGCAAACAATAAGGGATATCGAAAAATGCTCAGACACCACCTCTATTGAAATAAATTGGCATTGTTGTATATATATATATTTGTTCCTTTTACTCCTGCAAGGAGCATAGGGCCGCATTGTTGTATATTCGAAAAATATAATAATTCCTTTAGAGAAACCTGTAAGTCCACACAATGTAATCGATTTCGTGTATTTCGCATTGTGTGTACTTACGATATGGGATACCTGTGTATAAAAATTTTATATGAAACTAAACCATAGACAAAATTTTTGGAAAATTTCAAATGTTTTAAGTTTCATATACAATACAATGTCTACGAAACAATTGTATTGTCTATCATGAAAATGATTAACCCTTTTTTGAAACAACAAATAAAAATCTAATATGACAATATCATATTAGAATTTGGACTTGAGGTGGAAGAATATTCTAACTAAATATATGAAAATATAGAAAGTCCGAAAAAACAATTTTTGTATTTTTTAATGCAAAAATTAAAATAATTTCATATACAATTGTTATACACAAGTATCCCATATCGTAAGTACACACAATGTGAAGTACACGAAATCGATTACATTAGCCGTGTTTTCGACTTAACTATATCCTTTAACTCATAAAAAAATTTAAAGTGCATAAAAACGCGCTCAAGACGAAAATAACATATGACTTTTCGTATGCACGTTAACTTTCAACACGGATAATTATCAACGTTGAAAACTCAACGTTTATACATTTTCACATCTAATGTAACTTATTCGTGTTACTTCCTAAAAACTTTTGCTGAGGTACGTTCGATTATAACGAAACAATTATAAACATAACGTTTTTAAAATTTTTTTGTACTACAATCGGTTTAACGTAGATTTGCTTTAAATACTTAACGTTGATAGGCATGAGACAAAATACGGCTATTGTATGGACAAGGGGTATGTCATCAGCAAAAACAAAAGTTATAACGACATCGTTATCACTAGGTGGCACTTTTTTCAAAATAGTGACAATTTTCTTTCTTTTTATTAAAATTGATAAAGGATACCTCAAATTTTATTATTTGAATATTTTTCGCTTGGTTTTTTCTTATTTTGCGCAGTTTTTAGCACTTTTGAGTTTTCAAATATAGCCTCAGCTGATACTAAACTTTACTAAATAGTTGCTCAGGTAAAACTAAATTTCAGCGCCCCCTACCGGTAAGTAGTGTAAGTTCTGATTTCGTATCTCTATTATTAACGGTCTCTGGTGTGAACTTACACGTTTTTCTAAATAAATAAATGAACTAGAAAATTGTTATCAAGGTCTTATATAATTAAAATACAACATAAATTTTGTTAGTGCTATGTTATTTTGCCAATTTTTGTATTCATCGTTTATGTGTGATTAAAAATATCGATATTCGGAACACCCTAATTAAGCTACACGTGAGTAAAAATGTAGAACAAAGTAAAACCAAAACAACTTTTTTTTTTTAGAAAACCATCATACAAAAATTTAGTTTTTACCACTAACTCAGGAAACCTTTTAAGGAAAATGTATTTGATTTCTAAATCTCGTAACCACATACACGTTATAAACCAGAGAATAAGGGAAATTGCTAAGATGATATGTTGAAGGCAATACAATAACTATTGCTTATTGTAATGGCTCTTGTTATTTTAACACTAGATTTGCGGATCCGGTTAATTTAATTATTTTCGACTTTTAAAGTCAATTTTACATTTGAAAGGAAAGAAGAGATAAGTCTGGGAGTAAAATACCCAGCTTATTAGGATGGTACCCTAAGCCTTCGACCACCTCGTATTGATTGAATTAAATTAAAGGAAAAAATTTTAAATGAAAATCAAATTATCAAAAATAATTTAGAATTTAGAATTTAAATTTAGTCCCTGTGCGAGGTTGCTAAATAAACTAAATACAAATTGACAAAAGGGTTTAAAATTTATTTGAAAATTTTTCTAAAACTTTTTCAAATTTCATAGAATTTTGGAAACCTGGATTTAGTTTAGATTTTATTTAGCCAGTTCGCACCCATCCTTAAAATTAAAATTTGTTAAATTGCAGAAATTATTAAATCTAAATGAAATCGTTAAATATGTAGATTTTCCTGAATACGCCATTTTCTTTTTGTTCAACTCCAATAAAATTGTTAAATTTGGTGTTAAATTTTCCTTTTGTTCTTGTTTTTTTTATGCAACTTGAAATGAATTTGTGAATAAAACTCTAAAATTTTGTAAATTTAAAATAAAAACAAATATCCAAATTTTTATTTTAAAACGAGTAAAAAGGTTAAAGTCGGGCATGCCGACTATACAATACCCTACACCAGTCTGGTTAAAAGCCAACTAATGTTTGGATCCGAAATTCGAATCGGTTAAAATGGGACTTGTGTCAAAATTTTCTATAATATGAGTCAGCGAACTAAATTTCATTAAAATATCTTAATATTTGCGACCTGCAGTTTGTAACCAAGCCAATTTTGGGGGGACCCTTATATGGGCAATAGGTCTAAACATGGACCGATGTTCACCAAAATCAATAGGCTTCGTCCTTGGGCCAAAATAGGTGCGTGTACCAAATTTCATCAAAATATCTTAATATTTGCGACCTGCAGCGTATAAACAATATAATTTTGGGGGGATCCTTATATGGGCACTAGGTCTAAACATGGACAGGTGTTAACCAAAATCAACAGGCTTCGTCCTTGGGCTGACATAGGTCGGTGTACCAAGTTTCATCAAAATATCTTAATATTTGCGACCTGTAGAGTGCGCACAAGAATGCATGGACAGACAGACGGACGGACGGACAGACGGACATCGGTAAATCGAAATAAAAAAAAAATTCTGGGCCGATTGGTATACTATAAGGTGGGTCTAGGACCAATATTTTTTGGTGTTACAAACATCAGCACAAACTTATAATACCCTGACCACGTAGTGGTGTAGGGTATAAAAATTATACTTTTATAAGCATGGAATACGATTTTAAAAGGTAAGTGAGAAAGACAGTAGTGGACAGAGTTTTAGGGGCATTCCATAGATTTGACCGCGGAATGCAATGGAATAGGGAGGACAGGTCAGGCAGCAAATAACATCATGGCTGCCGGCTAAAATGGAGGCCATGTTGGGAAAACCTGAAATGAAAAGGCACGATAAACCTAATGAAACAGGAAAAACAATAAGAATAGTTTTTATATTTACCCTTGAACAGTTTATGGAATTTTTTTTTATTTCAGTTTTTTAAATTTTTTTTCCTCCAGTAACTTGTGGGTAATTTATTGGTGAACCCCGGACTCTACCCACTCTGATCTGGCATTTTCACCTTTTAAGCATTGCCAATATTTTACGCCACTGGGACATCAGAGTCATCAAAGTTACTGACAGCACAACCCTGTAGTTTACATCCAGATAGAGTAATTGTATCAGCGAAATAGGTTTCGGTGGGATACCCTTGCAAGCAAGATCGCTCCATATCGCATCGTGCCTTAGATTATCGAATGCTTTCTCGAAGTCGATGAATACCATATACAAGGGAGATTGTCACTCGGTGGATTGTTGCTCAATCATCCGCAAGTTATTGATATGGTCAGTACAAGATTTCTGCGATCGAAATTCAGCTTGCTCATGTCGTAGGTCAGGGAGAATAGCGTCGGATATGCTTTTGTTCAAGATATGTGCTAACATATGGTCTTGTTGACTGCGCTGAGAACTGTTATACCTCTATTTAATTGAAATAAATTAAAGATTCAATTAACAAATATGTTGTTTGTGTTTACAAAATTAATTGTAGGTGCTCAATGTCAATAAAAAATTTAGTTGTATTTACAAACTATTTTTATCAGTGCAGAATTTTCGACATTATCTATTTTCATCAAAATATCTTAATATTTGCGACCTGCAGCGTATAAACAATATAATTTTGGGGGGACCCTTATATAGACACTAGGTCTAAACATGGACCGATGTTAACCAAAATCAATAGGCTTCGTCCTTGGGCCAACATAGGTCTGTGTACCAAATTACATCAAAATATCTTAATATTTGCGACCGGCAGCGTATAAACAATATAATTTTGGGGGGACCCTAATATGGGCACTACGTCTAAATATGGACCGATTTCAACCAAAATCAATAGGCGTCGTCCATGGGCGGACATAAGTTGGTGTACCAAATATGTTAATATTTGCGACCTGTAGAGTGCGCACAAGAATGCATGGACAGACGGACGGACGGACGGACAGACGGACATCGTTAAATCGAAATAAAAAAAAATTCTGAGCCGATCGCTATACTATAAGGTGGGTCTACGACCATTACTTTTTGGTGTTGCAAACGTCAGCACAAACTTATAATACTCTTTTCACGTAGTGGTGTAGGGTATAAAAATGGATTTTGCACCTCAAGGGCTTGTTAAATTCATCCTACGTATGAAGTATGCCAATTTTTAGGTAAATCCCTCCATGGACCTGTCGGTGACAAGTTCTTATGTTTTGTGGATTTCGAGAAAAGTGGGTTTTTTTTTTAATTAAGTAAATTTATTCTTTTTAAGTAGTTTGTATCAAAAATGAATCAGTTTTGTGCTTTTAAATATGATATTTCATCTTATTAGCCTAGCGGTTTGAAAAAAAAAAAATAATATGACCTCATTAACCCTTTTGGACATGGGGTCACATATGATCCCAAGCTAATAAAGGACAATTTATTCAAAAAAAACACAAATATTTTGTAACTACTGTTGTATGTATATGAGAATTGAAAGTATCACAAAGGGGGTTTGGAAGTTGCTGATCACGAATCTGAAATAAAAAATTCTAAATTCCAAATGGCGGCCATGAATTTTTAGTTTTTAATATATTGGACTTAAAATAATCAATTATATAGATCTAGGGTCCGCTGATTAAAAATCTAAAATTAAAATTTTTAAATTCAAAATGACGGATCCCATATGGCGACAAAAAAAATTCATTAATTTTCTTATGTCTTCTAATTTACACTCTAATTAAATTCTGTTGAAATTTACCCAACTTATAGTAGGAAACTGTACTCCTACTATAAATTGGGTAAAATTACTCTATGCGTGTAATTGGAAAAATAAATATGCACATTATGTTTAAGTTGGTACATAAAAAATTAGTAACTTTACATTGAAAGTGCGTAAAACTTAAATGAAAATTTGAAATTAATGTGCTAATTTACTAAATATGTGGGTAGAAAAGCACGTTTTCATGTAATTGTACCAATAAAATGCGTAAAACTGCACAAAAATGTGTAAAACTACACAAAAATGCGTATATTTACAGCTGTGTTTGAAGTTAAACCACATAAAAACAATTTTTTTAAATAAAACAAATTAGGTTTTAGTAAGTATTTTATTAATCATGAGTTATATACTCATACTAATATACAATAAATAAATGAAAATAATTTTAGATAAATACAATGCGATTAATTTAAAAATCTCAGAATTGCAATGAAATATTTATCTCTGTGTTATTGTTATACATAAATATTCAAATAAAAGCAATTTAGAAAGAGGTTTAGACTACCACATGCGTCAATAATAATTACCAAAAACGATTTCATGCCTATGTTGCTATTTCCACATCAAAATGTGTTTGCAGAAATCTTTTTATTCACAAAAAATACTCCGTTTCACCTTTTTTCCTTTATTATTTAAAAATTATTAAAATTTTTTGCAATTTAAAATGTCAGAATTTCATTACTATTATAAGTTAGTATATTTACCAACTTTGTGCGTAAAAATTGTATTTAACAAAAGATTAGTAGTTTTAGGCATAATGTATTTATTTATAAACACATAATGTCTAAAAATGCTTTGTGTGTGTATTATTGTATATGGAAGTGTGTAGAAAAAAATTTTACGCATTTTTTGTTTATATTTACCGAATTTTAGTAAAATTAAGCAACAATTTACCCATTTTATAGTAGTAAATTTACAAACATTTTTTAGAGTGTACTTAAAATCTTCCCCTCGTGGAAGATTACGAATCCGAAATAAAATTTAAAAAATTCAAAATGGCCGATTCAAAATGGCGCCCATAAATTTAAAATTGTTATGTGTTGGGAAATAAATTACACCGTACAAAACTAAACAAAATAATATTCTGACAACTGAATCTGGCAGAGGGGACCAAAGAAAAATATTTGTACGTGTATCTGCATTTTAAAAGTTTATGTCTGGCCCTATGTTTTTGGGGGGTTAAAATTTCCCCCTTTTTGCCAATGTTTATTGTTAATCGGCATAGGCAACCATGTTAATCTTTCATTTTAGGTATAGGATGTGTTCAGCGAACTTATGAAAAACACTACGACGGACATCTTTGTGGAACATTTTAACCCTCTAACTCTGCAATTAAAGGGTCTTTTTATCCCCTTTTTAAAAAGTGTCAAAAAAGACCCGTAAGTTGAAGAGTTGAAATTCTACTGTATGTCTCTGAAGACATTAAAGTTGAAAATTTAACTTCAATGCCAGATATATGTCAAAATTTAAAATGTGTTTAAGGGTTAATTTCGAATGTATTCAGAATTGGCATCTCAAATGTGCCATAAACCTGGACTTTAGTGGGTTAGTTTGTATGCGGTAATTTTTAGTCCTATTTTTTAGTTTTTACTAAAACTCTGGAATGCTGGAAATCAGCGAGATCTGAAGGTACTTTTTGAGTGAAAGTGCAAAATCTTGAAAGTTCATAAAAGGTCACAAACAGTCGCAAAAACCTAGGTAGAAGACATTTTAGAGAACACATTGGCATTCAAGTTTTTCAAATATCTCTTGGAACGTTTTGGAGCTTTTTTTTTTTAAAGATTTAGGATTTTTAAAAAACCCCCATACTTTTGATGTAAAATTGATAATTTCGTTACTTTTTTCGTAAATATTTAATAGGTTTCTATTTTTTTTTTATAACTAGTTTCAGTTTTATAATTTGAGATTATTTTTGGAACAAATTATTGTTTATTTATAATTTTTTTATTGCATCATTATAAAATAAAAAAATCTCCCAGAATTATACAACTTTGAACTCTCGCCAACTAACAACGAGTAACCATAATGATACAATATTTCACTCACAAAATATTTAAGAATCCTAGATTATGAATATATAAACATATTTTCCCTTTACCTGAATTGTACTTTTGGACAAAAAACGGCCATCCTGGCCCACAGTGCACCGTCATGACATTTCCTACGAATATCTCTCTAACTATAAAGCTAGCTAACAGATTTTTTTTTTAAATCAAGCATATATTATATACTCCGAATTAGTAGTAAGCAAATCTAATTTTGTCAAAATTTATTGATGTTTAGTGTCAATTTCGAAAATAGCCATAACTTCTAAAATAACAATACTATATCAACAATTTTCGGTATATAAATTTTATTTTACTGATTTATAGCAAAAATCGAAATTATTTGACTATTGGATTTTTTGATTCGTCTTGAACCAAAATTTTAATATAAGAAATAAGGCAAATATATTTTATAAACAGTATCACGACTTTCATGCTTTTGAAAATTGAAAATATGCGCTTAAAATAAGCGGTAAAAAATGATAAATATTCCTTTAAATGGAAATATGCCTTAACCAAAAAAATATGCACTAAAGATCTGAAAATAAACGCTTAAAACCAAAACAGCCACTTTAAATTCATCGACTTTTAAAAATAATATTTATTACTCGAGAGTGTTTGGTTAAAATTAAATCCAATACAAATGTCAAGGTAGGTAGATGACAGCTTGATGTTCTCCTCCTAGTTAAGTACTGCGTTGAGGTTTGCAAATTCTTTCTTTTCTTTATTTTTCATTAAATCTTTTTTTTAGTTTTTAAAAAAATATGCAAAAATATGCAATAAAAATCACAAAATATGCAAAAAAATATGCACTTAAAAGCAAAATATGCAAAAATATGCAACAACAAATCGATGCCATTTTGTTGGAAATTCTTTGATTCGGAAAAGTATTTGGTCAGAATCATTTTTGGATTAATGACTACAAACATGCATTTGCATGAAAGTCCCTACCCTGATTATCACTATCAGAAGAAAGAACATTAGAGGGTTAAATTTCTGCATTTATAATTAAGTTAAATTATGTTGTATACAAATTAACCGCGAGATTAAAGGTTGAAAAGGTATAAGTATCTTTATTTTACACAGTTAAACGTATTTTTCCTACTTAAACATACTACATACAAATTATATTGGTACCTACCCAATAAACATAAATGCAAATTTGTAAACTTTTTGTAAATACTTTGTAAAGCTCAAAAATAAAAAACACCTTAAGGTCAGCAATTTTGAAATATTTTAGAATCAATAAAAAAGTTTACAAAATTAGAAATTTCTAAATGTGCTTATTTCACACATCTTTTTTAAACATTTTTGATATAATTACAAATTTTCTTTTTAAAAACGATTTGTAAGCATAAATTAAGTACAATATTGATTAATAGATTAACGTTTATTAAAAGCTTACTTTATATTGTTTTTAGATGTTTATAAAACAGTTACAAATGCGCACTCTACAGGTCGTAAATATTAAGATATTTTGATGAAATTTGGTACACCGACTTACGTCGGTTAAAATCGGTCCATATTTAGACCCAGTGTCCATATAAGGGTAAGGTAAATGAAATTTGGTTCGCTGACTCACATGGTCCCAAGGACAAAGCCTATTGATTCTAGATAGAATCGGTCCATATTTGGACCTATCGCCCCTATGGGCTATATTTCCAATTTTCTCTTCTTTTATCATTGTATAGAAAATGTTGACACAAGTCCCATTTTAATCCATTCGAATTACGGATCCAAACATTAGTTGGCTTTTAACCAGACTGGGGTAGGGTATTATATAGTCGGCATGCCCGACTTTAACTTTTTTTACACGTTTTTAATATAACTGTAAACTTTCAAATTTTTTTGAAAACTTTTTGTATACTTCTTGTAAATGTTTGCTGGTAACTGCTTCTCTACATGTATGTTTGTGTTTGCTAAGGACTCTACATTTTAGGTTAAATAACAATGCTTTGCATAGTAATCATGTAATTATGTTATAATTTGACGGTAAATTTTATTAATAACATAATTACTAAAAGAAATATAATGCGATGTATAGGTACTTATCAGTGAAATATGTACCTACTCGTAAATCCAGTTTGTGTTATTAAAAGTTACGAAAGGTAACAATGAAACTTGAAAATAAGTAATAAATATTTAAACACATAAGTATTCTACAAAAATTTAATAACTTTGAGCGAAGAGTTTAGAAAATAAAGAGTATGCAATTCTTTGTTAGTGAGAAAAATCATATAAAATGTGGCTGCAAATAGGAAATTATATAATTTTTCCCACCATTTTTAATAATAAAATGTTTTTTTTAATATTCCTACTGATAGATTTCGTCATATTTATTATAATTTAAGCATAACAATTATCTAGTCTTTTTGGTTTTCGTTAAAACTACCACGTTTCCTATTTACAGGCACAAGCTGTTAATAAAGCGTGAGAGATATACATAGCCATTGCACTAAGCAACTTTTTAATATAGATATGACGCAAAATAGCTGACCTATAAACACCCGGGGATTAAAATTTTTTTTTTATAAATTCCTACTGCTTCTTTGTAAAAAATATATACAGTAGACGCTCGCAAATTAGAACCGCTTTGTTTTTGAGGCAGTTCTAATTTCTGAATTATTCTAATTTCTGGACGTCTTTTTTCGAAAAAAAAAATTTAGTAAATTTACTTTAAAAAACTTAAATAAAACTCTTTTTAATATTTTTTAATTCAATTTTATTTGATAAAAACAAGAAAACAAAACACAACAATTCAGTCCAATACATCAAATGTATTTTTTTAAATTAAAAATATGAATATAAAAAAAAAACGAATGGCAACAAAACATAGCAATGCAGTCCAATTACATCACATGTATTTTTTTTAATTAAAAACTAAAAAACTGTATTTAAAAAAAAACGAGTAAAAAGGTTAAAGTCGGGCATGCCGACTATACAATACCCTACACCAGTCTGGTGTATTGTTTGGATCCGAAATTCGAATGGGTTAAAATGGGGCTTATGTCAAAATTTTCTATAATGTGAGTCAGCGCACCAAATTTCATTAAAATATCGTAATATTTGCGACCTGCAGTTTGTAACCAAGCCAATTTTGGGGGGACCCTTATATGGGCACTAGTTCTAAACATGGACCGATGTTCACCAAAATCAATAGGCTTCGTCCTTGGGCCAACATAGGTCTATGTACCAAATTTCATCAAAATAGCTTAATATTTGCGACCTGCAGCGTATAAACAATATAATTTTGGGGGGACCCTTATATGGGCACTAGTTCTAAACATGGACCGATGTTCACCAAAATCAATAGGCTTCGTCCTTGGGCCAACATAGGTCTATGTACCAAATTTCATCAAAATATCATAATATTTGCGACCTGCAGCGTATAAACAGTATAATTTTGGTAGGACCCTTATATGGGCACTAGGTCTAAACATAGACCGATGTTCACCAAAATCAATAGGCTGCGTTATTGGGCCAATATAGGTCTGTATATCAAATTTCATCAAAATATCTTAATATTTGCGACCTGCAGCGTATAAACAATATAATTTTGGGGGGACCCTTATATGGGCTCTAGGTCTAAACATGGACCGATGTTCACCAAAATCAATAGGCTGCGTTATTGGCCCAATGTAGGTCCGCGTACCAAATTTCATCAAAATATCTTAATATTTACGACCTGCAGCGTATAAACAGTATAATTTTGATAGGACCCTTATTTGGGCACTAGGTCTAAACATGGACCGATGTTCACCAAAATCAACAGGCTGCATTATTGGGCCAATATAGGTCTGTGTACCAAATTTCATCAAAATATCTTAATATTTACGACCTGCAGCATATAAACAGTATAATTTTGGTAGGACCCTTATATGGGCACTAGGTCTAAACATGGACCGATGTTCACCAAAATCAATAGGCTGTGTTATTGGGCCAATATAGGTCTGTGTACCAAATTTCGTCAAAATATCTTAATATTTACGACCTGCAGCGTATAAACAGTATAATTTTGGTAGGACCCTTATATGGGCACTAGGTCTAAACATGGACCGATGTTCACCAAAATCAATAGGCTGCATTATTGGGCCAATATAGGTCTTTGTACCAAATTTCATTAAAATATCTTAATATTTACGACCTGCAGCATATAAACAGTATAATTTTGGTAGGACCCTTATATGGGCACTAGGTCTAAACATGGACCGATGTTCAAAAAAATCAAACTTGTTCGTCCTTGGGCCAACATAGGTCTGCGTACCAAATTTCATCAAAATATCTTAATAGGTGCGACCTGTAGAGTGCGCACAAGATTGCATGGACAGACAGACAGACGGACGGACGGACAGACGGACATCGTTAAATCGAAATAAAAAAAAATTCTGAACCGATCGGTATACTATAAGGTGGGTCTACGACCAATATTTTTTGGTGTTACAAACATCAGCACAAACTTATAATACCCTGACCACATAGTGGTGTAGGGTATAAAAATTAAACAATTAAAATTAAACAATGGCCAAGTTAACAACTAATCTTTGTTTGACATATAATCAGTTATATTTGTTTGTTTTTTTGGTTTCTTTAAATCTGAAATATCATTACGGAGAGCCAAAAGATTACTTATGTGCTTAGTTGAAAACAATTCACTGTTATTGCACCATTTTATTAAATTATTTACGCTTCCAATGGCTGTAGTATTAGAGACAACTGATGATACTGAAGACTCACCACGCTACTGAGAACATAAACAGATCCGTCATCAAACATATCTTCATTCCATCTGTCGATGTCTTCTATACCGATGCAATCGTTGGGAGCTTTTTCTTTTAAAAGAGCTTGAGTTATCTGAATAACTTCGTTGCAGTCCTGATCTATTTGCAACAATTGTGCTATTGGCACGTCATCGTCGCTGTCGTATTGGTTAGAGTCCCAATTGGACAACTTTGACCAAGATTTCTTCATAACACTTTGTGGTACCGCATCCCAAGCTTGTTTCAGTAATAATATAGCATTGCTGATTGAATGGGATTTCAAATGATTCTTCAGTTCACCACCTTCAGCAATTAACTGAGAAAGAAACATACTTCTGTAATTGAGCTTTGTTAACTTAATAGGGTTTTGATCCATTGGTTGTAAAGCTGCTGTCACATTTGGTGGAAAGAATAATGCAACTATGTTTCCATCGTCACTTTTAAGTTTCTCAATGGGTGTATGAGCGGAGCAATTATCTATAAGTAAAATGGCTTTCGGAGGCAAATTATTTTCCTGAGAAAAGCGGATCACCTGTGAATTGAAAAAAATTTTAAAATTATGTACTGAACCTGAAATCAATATTTTTGTTTACCTCTTTAATAAATATTCCGTGAAACCATTCGTGAAAAATCCGAGAAGTCATCCAAGGATTTTTTGAAAAGTTGCAATGCAGAGGATTATTGAAATTTTTAAAACACCTGGGTTTTTTTGCTTTTCCAATTACCAATGGAACTAATTTGTGTGATCCATCAGAGTTTGCACCAAGTAGGACTGAAATTCTGTCTTTTTGAATTTTATGTCCAGGGGCGTTTTTTTCAAAAGCAGAGACATAGGTTCTGACTGGTAGGCAACGAAAAAATAATCCGGTTTCGTCGACATTATATATTTGTGACTCCATTAAACCCATCTCAGCGATCTTTGCACGATATCGATGAATAAAATGAGTGACTGAAGCAACATCACTGGAAAGAATCTCGCCACAAATTTTTAAAAAACGGATACCGTGTCGCTTCTTAAATTTGGTAAACCATCCATCACTTGCCCGGAATGCATTTTCATCTTTATCGGGATATTCCTCTCTAAATATTTCTTTAGCTTTCTCTTTTAATATTGGCCCAGTCAATGTACACTTTTTTTCTCGTTGATTTAAAAACCACTCATACAGACGACTTTCCATTTTTGGATATTCAGCGCTGTGCAAAGATTTATTGTTTGCCTCCTGATATGTGTTTGAAACAGCATTTAATATTGCTGTTCTATGTGATTTGATGTAGCTGATTGAAGATGTTGTCTCATTAAATCTAGGGCTAACCGGTTCCCTTGAACGCCTTTGTCAAGCTTTTCTAATATTTTGACTTTAGTTTCCAATGATAAAGTGTTTTTTTTTTACGTTTATTTAACATTTTAAATGATACACTTTCACTATTTAATAGAGATTGCCAAATAATATGTACACGCGTATCAAATTTCACAAATAAACTAGCCAAAAATGTACATAAATGAGACAAAAAAAAAAAACAAATAGGGAAAAACATATATAATTTGGTGATTCCCCTTTTTAGTTTTACTTTATTCAAACAGAATAAAAATAAATTGGGGATTTCCTGTGTATTCAAATAACCAAAAAAAAAACGCTCAGAAATTAGAATTTTAAATTCGAATTTCAGAGCGTTTAATGTATTGCAAACATTGATTCTAATTTCTGGACGTTCGAATTACTGGAAGCTCTAATTTGCGAGCGTCTACTGTACCTACATTTTATCCACTTTTTGTAGGGAATCGTATAATTCAGAATCGGCAAGCCTCGAAATTTGAAAGTAATCTATTATTAAAAAGTAAACAACCCTACAAGCATTTGGAAGATATCTTCCAAGGAGATATTAAAGCGATATCTCCTATTTTTCATTTGAATAAAAATTATCAAGTAGTATTTTGAAATTGTTTTATTTTTAGCAACTGAAAGATAATTCGGCGATACTTGGAAAAGATAATCGAAAAATTTTATTTTTATCATAAGGCGTTTTTTTTAATCACTAGATTTATTTTTGGATTTATTAAAAAATCCGCATTTTGTTTTTTAATTTTCGAAATTTAATTCAATTCAATTTATTTCTTATAATATTCGAAATTTAATATTTTTATCAAAATCTAATACTTATTCTAATAGAAAAAATTCCCTAATAAATTTAGTTAAAACTACTAAAAACCGAGTAAAAAGGTTAAAGTCGGTCATGCCGACTATACAATACCCTACACCAGTCTGGTTAAAAGCCAACTAATGTTTGGATCCGAAATTCGAATGGGTTAAAATGGGACTTGTGTCAAAATTTTCTATAATGTGAGTCAGCGAACTAAATCTCATTAAAATATCTTAATATTTGCGACCTGCAGTTTGTAACCAAGCCAATTTTGGGGGGACCCTTATATGGGCACTAGGTCTAAACATGGACCGGTGTTAACCAACATCAATAGGCTTTGTCCTTGGGCTGATATAGGTTGGTGTACCAAATTTCATCAAAATATCTTAATATTTGCGACCTGCAGCGTATAAACAATATAATTTTGGGGGGTCCCTTATATGGGCACTAGGTCTAAACATGGACCGATTTTAACCAAAATCAATAGGCTTCGTCCTTGGGCCGACATAAGTCGGTGTACCAAGTTTCATCAAAATATACTAATATTTGCGACCTGTAGAGTGCGCACAAGAATGCATTGACAGACGGACGGACAGACGGACATCGTTAAATCGAAATAAAAAAAAAATTCTGAGCCGATCGGTATACTATAAGGTGGGCCTAGGACCAGTATTTTTTGGTGTTACAAACATCAGCACAAACTTATAATACCCTGACCACGTAGTGGTGTAGGGTATAATAATTAAAAATGATGCTTTAGAAAAAACTACTAAAATTAGCAGATTATTTTTGCTATATATTATAGGAACAGCAAAAATAAAACTGTTAAATATACAGAATTTTAGTTATACTTGTGCTAAATTTTTGTTAATGGAAAATAGTAAATTAACCTGCTAAAATCAGCAGAAAATTTTGTTAATAATAATAATTAGTAGCCTAAAAAATCACAAAAAAAATTAGAAATTTTGTAAGTTTTTTTTCGATTATTTTTTAAATGCAAATAAAAATCGAGCCTTTTGAACAAAGCAGTTTACAATTTTTTAGCAAATATTTTTGCTGATTTTAGCAGAATAGACTGCTATTTGCATTCAACTGTTATTTTGTAGATATAACAGTTTATTTTTGCTATTTTTAGTGTACTAATATTTAGCGAAATTTTCTGCAGATTTTACAGTAAAATTTCCTATTTCCAATTAACTAAAAGTTAATTTTAAATATAACTAAAATTCTATAAATTTAACAGTTTTAATTTCGCTGTTCTTATTTTAGTAGTATTTAGTAAAAAAATCTGCTAATTTCAGCAGTGTTTTCTGCAGCATCATTTTTAACTAATTTTTAGTAACTTTTTCTGCTATTTTTACAGATTAATTTCTATGAGTGTATAACTTCATGGAACATATTTCGTAAATTTTTCTTTATTTCGTATCATGAATATATCAAAAACTGAGAGAGATATAGCAAAAGGGACAAATATTATTATTTAAAGGGAACAATAACACACTTCGCTAATAAAAGTGGAATGGAATTACGAAACGATTCCTTCCACATTGTTTTTACGAAACAGTTTCATGCATATTTAATAAATTTTTCATTGGACGAACAATTTTTAAGTTTTTATCTTATTTATGAATATATATTTAATCCTTTAATTCCCAGTGGAACATAGGGCCGAATGAAGGTTTTCATAAACTCGGCGAGGCTTTGCCTTTGAGTGTAGCTACGCTTTACGAGTATAGAATACTTGTTTTAAATCATTTGGGTTTGGAATAGAACCTTAAAATCTCTAATTTATACAAAAAATCTTTGAAAAAAACTTAAAGATTCATATTTTTGCTTTGTTAAAAAAAACAACTTTTGTTTTCTAAAAAAAATATTAATTGAATTAGTGGAACAAAAACTATTTTTTTTATAAACAACAATAAACTAACGAATGTGTAAACAAAAGTAGTATGAACTCGTACAGAAACTGTAACACCTTCAACCTGAAAGTTTAAATAAAAAATTAAATATCTAAAGAAGCGAAAAGATTCAAAAGGTAACATATTCATTGTTATTTTTGTATGTATAAAAATGAATATCTTTTTTATATTTCCACTTTGGGGGTATTATTAAATTTTGCTTAATTTGCACAATTGTGTGAACACGGTCAGGAACATGATTGCCAACAAAATGCACGTACCACAGAAGATGTATTGTTTATAATATATGAGCAATTCCTAGAAACTTTTAACATCGTTGGTATTTATTTAATTTATAAATTATTTCTTACTTATATACGGATCAGGGATGATAAATAGAATTTTCAAAATAGTAGCAACCAGCTTAAAAAATAGTACTTATTCGAATTCCGTAGAACCAAATAAAAAAAAAGATCAAACTACACTTTAAAAGATAATTTGACGAAATTTGGTACATCCCTGCAAACATTAAAATACGAAAATGTTTCGCAATCGTATCGCCTGGAAGAAAAACTTAATTGCGGCAATAATCATATTCTTATTGCGGAAGATCCCCCTTTCGGGAGTGAATGTCCTAACTCCTAGAAGCAAACTAAACGATTTATATTTTTCATTATTAAATTTAACTCTGAAAAAGAATATCTGCATACATAATTCATTAACAAAAACATTTATTAACTTGTTGCCATCATACCCAATTTTTTACGCGCACTAATCTTCATTTTTCAACGAATTTGTTTCCCATATTTCTTATAATTGTTTGTTGTACAAATTTTGTATTATTTTTTCCAACATTTTCAAAAAATTTAAACGAATTGTGTTTATCTTCCAAATGATAAAAAGGTGATATTGCCGCAATATTATCATAAAAAAATTATGACAAAAAACACAATTTGGACTTTGTTTTTCCAAATATCTCCAAAATATCTTCCAAATGATAAAAAGAAGACAATTTCAAAATACTACTTGATTATTTTCAATCAAATAAAAAATAGAAGATATCGCTTTATTATCTTCTTGGAAGAAAGCTTCCAAATGTTTGCAGGGATATATTTGTATTGCCCCAAGGACTTGACTTGAATGTATTGATATTTAATGGGAAAACCAAACCATAGTGATTTTAGGCGATTTCTTTCACGAGAACTATAATTGTATTCGCTAGCCAGGCAGTGATCAGTCCGGGAAAAAAACCGGGCCCAATTTTGGACAAGTTTTCCCGGGATCTTTTTAACAGACTTTTGAAATTACGAATATTTTATTGCTTTTTCGTGGTGTTTTTGTTTTTTGAATGAATTGAAGCAATTTATTGAAAATTTTTACCGGCAAAACTGTTGAGTATATAGAAAAACGTTATATGAACAGATTAAAAGAATTGTAATTTTTAATTTTTTTAAAGTTGTTTGAGCAAAATCGGACTAGTGGTTCTCGAGTTATGTCAATAAAAAGATATATCTCGATTCCTAGGGGTGACCCAGCGAAACGCCGGGACACGTATAACTTGTTTTTGACCGATATAACATTTCCCATTGGTTTCATCCCATCCCGATTTTGACTGTCGCATACTGTTATACAATTAAAAAGAAAAGAAATATATTTTTCAATTTAAAAAAAAATGAAATTTGTTTTGAAATTGCCTTGCAAAAATACTTCATATTGTAGGGTATACTGGGAATTTTTTTTGCCTGTAAGGTGGTACAGTCTAGTGTACACTCTCAGAACAATTCCGTTGCGGCAACGGAATTTTTTGCCAACCGAATTGATTTGGTTGCTGCAACCTCTTAATTCGGTTGCAGCAACCGACAATTTTCGGTTTCCACGACTGAATTCGGTTGTGTCAACCGAATTATGAGAAAAAATTCGGTTGTCACAACGTAATTGTTCTGAGAGCGTAGTCTCAATGACTAAATTTTACAATCACAATATATTTTCCAAAACTGATTGAGGTTTATTTGAAAAGTAATAGATAAAGTTTGTTTTCAATTGAAGAATCAATTAAAATACATACTGTTTAACTTTTTTTATAAGTCAATAAAAAACAAACTACAGAAAAATAAGTATCGTCTGCAGGAGTTGATATTTTCGGTCAAATATTCTATTTTTAGAAAAAATAATTTAAATAATTTCGTTGTTTTCTGTTTTTATTTTATTTTTTTATATTTTGTTTAAATAGTTTGTTTATATACAAAATTTTTTCAATTCAAATTACAAGAAATTCTTTACTCATACACACAAACATAGCCAATAAAACGTGTGCATTGTGTGTTTAGTGTTTTGAAAATTCAAACAAAAAAAAAACTTTCAAATCCCGGGTAAAAATCTTAATATGGTGTCATATATAATTATATCTTATTTGACAAGTCCCCATATACAACGACATACAACTTGATCCGAAAAATGGGTCATCTACTTGTGTCTAATTATATCAAATTAGATATAATATGATACTGTTTGATCCGAGATTTGTCCATATCCAGGACATCAAATTGCATCTAATTCGATATAAAAATATCTGATTTTATATAACATTGTCTAATAGTAAGTATACTTTTTATGCATACCGGCTATTAAATTGATATTGAAATTTCTATAGCTTTAACAATTTTAAAGGCCCAAATTTTATAACGTAAAATAAAAATTAATTAGAAATTTATTAATTCAGTTCGAGGCCAATTTCCTTATTATAAATTAACATAATAAGTACTTTTCTCAGAAACTGCTATTTTTCTTCATCAGGATATTATACTAACAAATACTTCACAGTGTTTTTGCTTTCAAAAACCTCTACACTTTCAGGAATGAAAAGACGATCGTTTCGGGGATTTTCCAGGTCCCCTTCTTCAGTTTTCTTTAGAAAGTTGTGGCAATAGTGCAATGCAAATTGAAACATCAAAATTTCATATTAAACGTAGTCTACTACATCAACGAAATGAGAATGAAGCAAACAATAAAATATGTTTTCGAAGTCTCTGCAAATGATTGGGCTAAGCGATGATACGTCATCCACCATATTCTCCGCATTTAGCCCCCAGTGACTATTTTCTATTTCCAAACCTAAAGAAAAGGCTCGATGGAAAGAGATTTAACTTTAACGATGAAATTATTGCGCAGACAAATTCCTATATTGACGACCCCGAGAAATTTTATTTTTTGGAAGGAATAAAAAAATTAGACAAACTTTGGTATAAGTGTAAACTGTGTTTCATTCAAAAAGTCACGGAATTTTATTCGTATCTAATGGATCAGTACACTCTGAAAACAATTCCGTTGTGACAATCGAATTTTTCCAACCGAATTGATTCCGTTTCTGCAACCTCGTAATTCGGTTGTCCCAACCGAATTCACTTGTGGCAGCAGGTAATTCGGTTGTCACAGCTGAACTCAAATCGAATTCGGTTGCAATAACTGAATTCGGTTAAGGCAACAGAATCAGTTCGGTTGCCACAACGGAATTGTTCTGGGAATGTATTGCGTGATTATAATATTTTTCCGTTTTACATAGTAAAATCGGAAGTACATGTTGTAATTTTTTTAAAAAATTTGCAAAATTTACGTTCTTTTGCATTGATTTTGGTAACTGAAGGTATTTTTATCTAAGTAAAGTGCAATAAATGAATAAAAGCGATGCATGATATAGATTCCGTGCATAAATTTTTAACAAAAACAATTATACGCCAATGGAAATAAGACAATATATATACCAGATGAAAGCATTAATGATACTATATACAAAAACCGGTGGCACATAAAATAATTTTAAAGATTAAAGATATTGTAGTCCTTACAGCATTTTAGTCATCAAAAAATAATTGTACTTGATATTAAAATAATTGTTATTCATAAACCATGATATTATTGTAAGTAGTTTCGAATACAAAACACTGAAATTTTTTAACTTCATTTATGTTAAAAGTTTTTAGGAATTGCTCATATACCATATATAAAACATATACACACTCACATACATATAAGTAGCATTTAACGGAAACGGAAGTACACAAATGCTAACCGAACACTGAACGGACACACATATAACTATGTGCATAAAAAATAAGAATGGCTCACGCAAAAGGTAAGTGCGTTAGTCACAACAACAAATTAAAAAAGAAAAAAATATTATAAAAATGAAATTTATACAAAAAAGGACAACGGTTATTGTGTGTTGGTATTTTGGCATACACGGTATGAATAGTGGTCGTGCAACCAACCACACAACTGTAACATACAATAAATTCATGATGAAGTGCAATTTATATTCTGTTTAAAAGCAATGGATGATGTTCATATATGACCACTACTATGTGGCGGTTGTTTCTACCAGTGACTATTACCTACAATTGTCTTTTTCTTTTAGTCTTTGTTATGCTAGTTAGTTATTTAAGTTTTATGAGAAGTCTTGTATTTGGTTTTTGCTTAAGTTTGCATATTTTTCTATTCATTGTGGGTGATAAGCATAAAGGCCAAACTAACGAGGAATATACTCAATGTAAATAAGGCTCCAGATATATACCAGCTTTGGTGATTAGGCAGTGATATTCGATAATAACCTGACCATTGGTTAACTTTAACAGTAGAAAGATTGCCAATGTTCAGCTAATCCCCAAAAAGGGAGTAGCTAATAAGCCTTAAAATTACCGCCCAATCGCAGTATACTCTGCTCTTCCCAAGGTGATGGAGGGCCTAGTGAATTATCTTCTTGTAAATTATCTAGATTCAACTTCACTTTCTAAAAATATTTTTATACGGTAGTCCTATCTAGAGATATTTTATGCACTAGAAGTTTTAATACATGTTTTAGCATAGGTTCGCTAAGTTGTTCCAAAAAGTACCAAAAAGAGCGTTCGCGAAAATCTGTTTAACCCCATTTCGACATTTTTGAATGTTTAGTTAGTTTTTTCCAGTACAATTTTGTCGTCCTCTATCTTCGTTAACGATTTTATCAGTATAGCTAAGTTAAACGTAAAGTTTATTATGTAATTTTTTATAAGAAGAACCAAAAAAAATTAATTTAAGTTTTAGTTCTTTCGAAAGTATACACTTAAAAGAACTCTAATAAGTTAAATATATATTTTAAGAAATCGCAGTAAGGACTCCGGAAAAGAAAATATCTCTAAATTCGCAAACTTTTCTACTGAAATAATCACGAGATTTTAAGGTTCTAATTCAACATTTTCATCGATGAATTTAACATAGACCTGTCATAGGAAGGAAGTGTTCCTTTATGATCCTTCGGATGTTGTTTTTCCTAAAGAACTTAGTTAAAAACGAGTAAAAAGGTTAAAGTCGGGCATGCCGACTATACAATACCCTACACCAGTCTGGTTAAAAGCCAACTAATGTTTGGATCCGAAATTCGAATGGGTTAAAATGGGGCTTGTGTCAAAATTTCCTATAATGTGAGTCAGCGCACCAAATTTCATTAAAGTATCTTAATATTTGCGACCTGCAGTTTGTAACCAATCCAATATTGGGGGGACCCTTATATGGGCACTAGGTCTAAACATGGACCGATGTTCACCAAAATCAATAGGCTTCGTCCTTGGGCCAACATAGGTCTGTGTACCAAATTTCATCAAAATATCTTAATATTTGCACTAGGTCTAAACATGGACCGGTGTTCACCAAAATCAATAGGCTTCATCCCTGGGCTGACATAGGTCGGTGTACCAAATTTCATCAAAATATCTTAATATTTACGACCTGCAGCGTATAAACAGTATAATTTTGGTAGGACCCTTATATGGGCACTAGGTCTAAACATGGACCGATGATCACCAAAATCAATAGGCTGCATTAGTGGGCCAATATAGATCTGTGTACCAAATTTCATCAAAATATCTTAATATTTGCGACCTGCAGCGTATAAACAATTTAATTTTGGGGGGACCCTTATATGGGCACTACGTCTAAACATGGACCGATTTTAACCAAAATCAATAGGCGTCGTCCTTGGGCCGACATAAGTCGGTGTACCAAGTTTCATCAGAATATCTTAATATTTGCGACCTGTAGAGTGCGCACAAGAATGCATGCACAGACAGGCAGACGGACGGACAGACGGTCATCGTTAAATCGAAATAAAAAAAATTCTGAGCCGATCGGTATACTATAAGGTGGGTTTAGTACCAATATTTTTTGGTGTTACAAACATCAGCACAAACTTATAATACCCTGACCACATAGTGGTGTAGGGTATAATTATTTATTCACATTTTGCCTGAAATTTGTATTTATAATATTCATATTACAATCAGAGCTTCGAAAGCATTAATTAAATTTGAGCTTAATGCGCACAAAACCGAATTCAGCTTCAGAATTTGGAGATATCCGCTTCCATCAAACCACTTTAATCGACCCAACATTTCTAAACAAAAGTGTCGGCAAAAATATTTTTTTTCAACTCCTTCATCGAAAAATTCCATGGGACATACAAATATATCCCATTGGTCGTCAACGGTAAAAATTTGTGAACAACTAACTTACTCTGCTCGTATCGAGTTAGTGTGTTTTGTTATAGTTTTTGAAGAAATAGTTGCATTTTTGGTTTTGTTGTTGTTGTAAATTTTTACATAGAGTGTCGATTACTAGTTTTTTTGTTTTTCTTATCAAGCGAAGTAGTTTGCATATCGCGTTTTGTGCTTAAAGTCGAGTGTTCTAACGTTTTTATACCCTACACCACTATGTGGTCAGGGTATTATAAGTTTGTGCTGATGCTTGTAACACCAAAAAATATTGGTCCCAGACCCACCTTATAGTATACCGATCGACTCAGAATTTTTTTTTATTTCGATTTAACGATGTCCGTCTGTCCGTCCGTCTGTCTGTCTGTCCATGCATTCTTGTGCGCACTCTACAGGTCGCAAATATTAAGATATTTTGATGAAATTAGGTACGGACACCTATGTTGGCCCAAGGACGAAGGCTATTGATTTTGGTGCACATCGGTCTATGTTTAGACCTAGTGCCCATATAAGGGTCCCCCCAAAATTATATTGTTTATACGCTGCAGGTCGCAAATATTAAAATATTTTGATGAAATTTGGTACACAGACCTATATTGCCCCAAGGACGAAGCCTATTGATTTGGGTCAACACCGGTCCATGTTTAGACCTAGTGCCCATATAAGGGTCCCCCCAAATTATATTTTTTATACGCTGCAGGTCGCAAATATTAAAATATTTTGATGAAATTTGGTACACAGACCTATATTGGCCCAATGACGAAGCCTATTGATTTTGGTGAACATCGGTCCATGTTTAGACCTAGTGCCCATATAAGGGTCCCCCCAAATTATATTTTTTATACGCTGCAGGTCGCAAATATTAAAATATTTTGATGAAATTTGGTACACAGAACTATATTGGCCCAAGGACGAAGCCTATTGATTTGGGTTAACACCGGTCCATGTTTAGACCTAGTGCCCATATAAGGGTCCCCCAAAATTATATTGTTTATACGCTGCAGGTCGCAAATATTAAGATATTTTGATGAAATTTGGTACGGAGACCTATGTTGGTCCAAGGACGAAGCCTGTTGATTTTGGTTAACACTGGTCCATGTTTAGACCTAGTGCCCATATAAGGGTCCCCCCAAAATTGGCTTGGTTACAAACTGCAGGTCGCAAATAAAGGGTTCTTCAACAGGGACGCCACAAAAGTAGAAAGACGGGGACAGCAAACGACGCCATATTTCTTGCCGCTCTTTTGACATTTCTCCTCAGTAAGGTTTACCATTTCATGATGGAAAGATATACGAGCCAAAAACGAGTCGAAATTATTAAAATTTACTACTGACATTCGGAGTCAGTGGCCTCAACGTTAAGAGCGCTACGTCCAATTTATGGTTGTCATAATGAATGGCTTCGTCAATAAACAAAATATGCGTTATTGGTCATACAAGAATCCACAAGTACTCCATGAGTCATCATTGCATCCCAAAAAAATTACGGTTTGGTGCGGTTTATGGGCCGGCGGTGTCATTGGGCCGTACTTCTTCCGTGATGATCAAGACCGGCACGTTACTGTGAATGGGAATCGCTTCCGTTCAATGATAACCGAATATTTTTGGCCCCAATTGGAAGATATGGACTTGGAGGACATGTGGTTCCAACAGGACAGCGCCACAAGCCAGACAGCGAATGTCACAATCAATTTATTGCAAACCAAGTTTGGAGAACGTGTTATCTCACGAAATGGTCCAGTCGATTGGCCGCCTCGGTCGTGCGATTTGACGCCGTTGGACTATTTTCTGTGGGGCTACGTCAAATCTATGGTCTATGCAAACAAGCCAGCGACGATTGATGAACTTCGTACGAATATCGGCCGATTTATGCTTGAAAACCGTCGAAAATTGGGTTGAGCGTCTGGACTTCTGCAAGCGTGCCCGTGGTGGCCATGCAAAAGAGATCGATTTCCATACATAATGGCATCGAACGTACTTTCACAGGAATAAAGAATTTGATTGAAATCCAGAACCGTTTTTGTTTTATTTAAAAAAACTTTTGTAGCGCTCTTATTGAAGAACCCTTTATTAAAATATTTTAACGAAATTTGGTTCGCTGACTCACATTATAGAAAATTTTGACACAAGTCCCATTTTAACCCATTCGAATTTGGGATCCAAACATTAGTTGGCTTTAACCAGACTGGTGTAGGGTATTGTATAGTCGGCATGCCCGACTTTAACCTTTTTACTCGTTTCAAAATAATTTTGCTCATTTGGAAAAATCGATTAACAAGTGAAAGAAGAAACCACGTTTAGTAAAAATGCGTACTAAATTTTTATGATCACTTTAGTAGTTCTTAAAAAAGGACTTTACAATTTCAGCGCATGGTTTTTGACAAACTCTTTTTTAAGGATATTTTGTACATTCCATGATGCTGATATGGGGATCAAATGAAAAAGGAGAATTTCTACATTTTAAAAAAGCTTTTCTTTTTTTTTTCTTCTGAAAATTTAAAAAAATATTTTTTTAATTTTTTGTCAAAATTTATATTATCCCTGAACTGGGAGAGAAGTGAAAAAAAATATATATTGCCATTTTAGTATGCATTAGTATTTCGAAGTCCTTTAAAATGGATATCTGACGTGATGGATATGCAGTTCTTCACATATATTTTTATTCCTTCATGGGTGAGAGCAAAATTTGAAAATGTTGCAAGAAGAAAAGAAATACTCAACGTCAATTTTATGCAGCAGATGATGAAGTTATAGAATTACTTAACGCATATGAAAATGATGAAAACCACCAATTAACATCACCAGTATACTCTGTGCCTCTCGGTTGTTATGGTACGGCCACGATTTGAAGAAATTCGGATTTCACAAACATTGTTCAGCAATCAAGCCATCACATGATCGAGCATTTAGAATTCAACCAATTTAGAATAATTACAATTCGTCATTTGGAAGAGCTATGAGTGAAACCAATCGAAAGTCAATCGATATATCGTCACCTGAATTGCAGAAGGGCGTAACAACACTTTCTATCTTTTTAGAGGAGAAGCAAAAAACACTGTAGACTTACACATATTTTGGAATTAAAGGATATATTTCTTCTCATGACTATAGATATATTTCTGTATATAGGTTTAAATTTTTGTAGGGACATGTATTTAGTATACTGCATCAAAATCAAACAAAACCTTGATTTTAAATTTTTTTGTTGTTACGCCCTTCTGCATTTTAGGCGACGATATATATATTTAAAACAAATATCTTTTTCCTAAGTCTTTTTTATGTTTGGTTGAATGAAGAGGTTATTTAATTTTATTAATTTTTTGTTTATTTTAATGAAAAAAATAAAACTATAAAACTTCTTCTATGTTTAACTTTGACGACCAATGGGACACATATGTCCCATGCTGAATTTGCGCCCTGTAGGCAAGAAAACAAAACTATTCCCAATGTTTTGGTATTTCTGAAAACAGGAACCACAGGTCAATGCTATATCAAAATTTTGGTCTTGCAAAACCAATAACATCTGAATAAATGACATCCAAAAAAGATGAACAAAAAAACTTATTTTTCAGAAGTTGGAGTCAATTAATTAGGCGCTAAGAACATATGGGCCAATTATTTGGTATAATCTGAAACCAAAAATTCTCTTCTATTAATACAAATCAGTTTAAAAAAAATCGGTTAGAAAATGTGGAAAATATAACAAATAATAAACATGGGACATATATAAACCATTGGTCTTCAAAGGGTTAACTCGATTTTAAGTGTTTAAGCGTTAAACATGTTTAAGTGAGATGTTTTACAGTACATTTTTCTGCCCTTAAACACGCTAAATTATCGTGTTAAATAACACGTTGTTAAACACGATAAGTTTGATATCAATTGGTGTTGAATGACAAGTTTAAAGCAGAAGAAGACACAACAAGAAAAATAAAAAAAATTAAATTGAATAAAATAAACTAAATTTAAATAAAAACCAGTTCAAAAATGTTTTTTCTTATCAAAGTGATAGATGAACATAACATTTAATTAAATTTTGCTTCTGGTGAATGAAAAATCCAAAAACAGACATTAAGTTGTTCCTTAAGCACCGTAAGTTGTTTTTCACGTGAAAAAAATTCACTCGAACTTTAAATGCTTTAAATTGCAATTTATATTATAAAAATTAACAATTTTTTAATTTTATAACAAAGCCACAATCACAATAAACACAAAATGTCACTTTTTCACCAGAAAAATAATAGTTTTGTACATTAAATTTGCGTGAAAACAAAGTCTACCCAATTTTCACATGAAACTCATTGTCGTGAAAAATTATTTTTTTATATGGAGTATAACAGTTTTTTCACTTAAAACTCAAACAACTTACGGTGCTTTAACTGGAAATTGGAAAATCTTGTTTCCGACTGGGGCGGATAATGTTATTTCACCTTTTATAGCAATTATAATGTTGGTTAATGCCCAAAATTAATAATTATTGCCTCCGGCCGAAGGAAAAATAACTTTTTGGGAAATTTAGTCAAATTTTTGTTTTTTATAATTGTTAAGGAACAGCTGTTCGATATGTTTAACTTAAACACTTACCCCTCAATTCATAAATGCTTTGTAAAGTTATAGCAGGTTTACAAAATGTCATTTTCATACAAAATTTGTTCATTAAACCTCCTGTAATTTTACAAAGTGTTTATGAATTTACGGGTTAATTTTTATGTGTGAACTGATATGTTTAACTTTTACATAAACGTGTTTAAGAATCGTACTGTGAAGGCAGTATAACACGAAAGTCTTGCTCGGAATAGTTCGTCTTCTGTGAGATTATACTCTAAGAAAAAAAAAATGTTTAAATTTGGGGCAAACTGACCAGTAACGGTGTTTCATATAATAAATTACTACTATAACCCATTTACTTTCTTTTTAAATGCTTATTTTAAAAATCTGATTTTATTAAGAGAAATTTAATTATTATTTAACTTAATATTCCATTTAAATCAGTTTTGCATAATTTTTTTTTTAACTTCATTTAAGTTGTTTTATTCCCACGATATGATGATACTACGGTGTTAATTTTACATCAACTCATTCTAGGATTCGTATGTCACAAGAAGTTCATAGAGTTAAGGATAAAATAAAAACCTGGTGATAGCAAAAGTAGAATAAGAAAACTGAAAATTAAACAGTTGATGTTGAATGATGTTAAATAAAATGCTTAAGCAGCATAAATTAGTATTCAAATTAAAAGATGGAGAAAAAAAAACTTTAAATGTCATATTTAATTGTAAAATTAAAGTTAAAATGATAAAATGTTTATTAAATCTTAAAATATAATTCTTTGAATATTTTCTCTATAATATCAAAGAATTTCAATAATAAAATTAATTATAGCCATTAACATTGATACACAATAAAAACGTATGACTTTAAAGAAATATTGCATATTGATCTTTATCATGCCAAAGATCAAACAATTTCAGTCCTATGGCCTGAGAAATTCTACGATTATCCCATAACATGCGCAAATCAGTGAAAGAAATAATTCCAAACTAGGAGCAAATGGCGTGTCCCATTGTATGGGAAATTTTAGGAAATAATTAGCAGTACACAAATATTTTAAAGAAGCTATGCGAAATTTTGGTTTCCATAATAGTCGTTGTTGCAATTCAAATTTTTGCCATTCTTCAGAAATCACTACCTAGACATAGGATTCATTTAAATTTTGTTTATGTTCCCAAAAATAAGATTCATTGACTAAATGAAATTCATTTACTGTAGTTATTTGTTCCCTCACAACAGTGGTGCTTCACAACGACGTTAATGATTCGCAATAACAAGAATTTATCATAACATTTATCATTATTATAAATAATAATGATAAGATTATAAATTTTAAAAAACCGAACTTAAAAATTGCAAAATAATGGCGAAACGCGAAAAAGGCTGCAAGAATGTAATTAAAAACCTTAATCAGTGATTTACATTCTGCAAATAAATATATTGATTCAGAAATTTTCCTTTTTGGACATTTTTTTACCCCCGATTATTTTTGCGATTTTTTTTTTACAACTAGCCACCAAACTTTGTTTTATGAAATGGGTATTATAGTCCCTAGATTACAAATTTTAATCGAACAATTTTGCTCAAAAACTGTTCGAATAATTTGAAATATCCAAATTTCGAATGTAATACGATTAATCGAAAATGGTAAAAACTTAAAAAAATATTTCAAAAATATATATCGTTGCTGCGCTTAAGAAAATAGCTATTTGTTTTCAAAAATTATTTATGGAACACCTAAATTAGGTCTTTATTTTGTGTCTTGGCCATGTTTTTTGGAAGTAATTCTTTTATAAATGAAAAGATTTAAGTTTGTTTTATACAGAGACTATTAATTATAGAGATAGGAAATCAAAACTTAAACTACTCACCGGTAGAGGGCGTTGAAATTTAGTATTACCTGAGCAACTATTTAGTATCAGTTTAGTATCAGCTGAGCCTATATTTAAAAACTCAGAAACTGCTGAAAACTGTTCAAAATAAGGACAAAATAAATGCGTAATATGTTCAAATAATAAAATTTGAGATATTTGTTTGTTTTTTTTGCTTTGTTGTTTCTTATTATTTAAATTTAAATAAAAAAAGAAAATTGTCAATTTTTTTAACAAAGTGCCATCTAGTGAAAACGATGTCGTTATAACTTTTGTTTTTGGTAATGCCATACCCCTGGGTTTATATGTGTGTAAAAAAATAATTTATAAAAATTTGCACAAAAGTTTAAAAAAAATTGGATTTGTAGGTCTCCTCACAAAAAAGTTTTTCGACAAATAGCTATTTTCTTAGGCGCAGCAACGATATTTTTTATTAAAGTAAATATGCTTAAACCACAAAACTTATTTAACAAATTGTGAAAAATAATTTGTTGTAGGCTATCCGCATTTCATTATGGCCTAAGGAAATCATAATGTGACGACCTTTTAATATTTTTTAGCCTAAAATCCATAAGAATTTCTTGTTTTCGTCCAGAAGTGTTAAAAAATACCTTAAATATCAAAGAAAAACAAAATAATTATCACAGTTTGCTTTGTCATCTTCCAAGATAATACTCTGTTGTTTTGACGGATCTAACAATGTAGTTGTATGTATTTAATAGATATGCCGAACGGGACTGGTTTTTACAAATCCCGGGATTCGGGATTTTGAAAATTGAAATCCCGGGATTCTGGGATTTATTTTCGGGATTTCGGGATTTTTCGGGATTTCCTTGTTTCATTATATTTTTAATTTTAAAAATTAATGGCTAAAATAAACCCTAAAAATTAAAATAATTCATTATAAATCAACACTCAGGGAATTATGTAGGTAGAATCAACTGCAAATGACGGCTAAAATAACTTCATTTGCAGTTAAAAAGGTGTAGACTACATTTGCATTTAAATCAACTGCAATGTGAAGTTATATTTAACTGTTAAAAATCAACCGACAAATCTAGTAAAAACAACTGCAAATGCAATTAAAACAACGTACATGCAAATTATTGTAAAACTGTTCAAATAACTGCAAATGTAGTTAAAATAACATCAATAAAAATTATTAATTTAATAAAAACAAATTTATGTAAATACTCTTAACTTAATTTTATTCCATAATAAATTTAAAATTGAGAAATCAAAATTTACATATAATATCACTTTATTGTTCTAGATGTCCGTCTGTAATGGATGAAATATTTAGCGTGTTTTTTAATCACCTGGATTTATAATTTTTCATACAAAAAATGGATTTATTAAATCCAAAAAAAAGCTGGATTTAATAAATCCACAATAAAAGCACAAATATATGAAACAGCCTATTAATTTAATGTCAGAAGAAAATACGAATGAAAATTAAAAGAGAAACAAAAAAATTTAAAAACTAACAAATAAAAGGTTTTTCTTAAATTTTTTTTATGAAATATGTTTAGAAAAAAAAACTACACCTCACCAAATACATATTTTTCATCTTGGACATGGAGAAATAGCTCAAATAGAAATTGCAATTTTTCACTCTACAGTAAGTAATTTAATTAAATCCAATTAGTGAATATTAAATATTGCAATGGAATTTTTCAATTGTGTAAAAATATAAATTGAAGTGATAAAACTGAAAAGGCAGACTGTTTATCGTTGTTTTATGTAAAATATAATTATGAATTAAAAGTTAAAGTAGAATCCTTCATCATCGAATTCGGTATTAAAAATTAGGGTGAAGGAAGTGTCGGACAGAAAATTTTGTTGAGCACTTTTAGAAATACTTTTTGGATTTATTAAATCCAAGTGATTAGAAAAAACGGCTATTGTTTGGCTTCCTTTTTTTCTGCAGGTGGAAAAGGATGAAAATATAAAAGAACTGAAAGAAAATAAATACAATCAGCCTTACTATCAATATTTTCCAAATTTATATTTTAGTTAAAGTCGACTTTAGTTAAAATATTGGGTGGCAGTGTGCCTTGACTTGGTTTATTTTTGGAGCATTCTGATTGGTTAATTTATTTTCCAACAATCGAAATGTTTGAAAATACAAATATTTTTGTAGGGCTTTCATACACAAAATGAACAAAACCGTATGATTAAAAATAAAGTCGACTTTAAATTTAAAATACTCTTTTATAGTACACTCAACCAAAAAAGTCTGTAATGGCTACTGAAAATTTTGCTGTAATTGCGGGAAATTTAACTGTTTTGAGGCCAGCGGTATTTTTTGCTAATTTTAGCAACACATGTCTGCTGATCTGTAGTACAATAAAATTAGTTGAAAAAATTAGTAGTCGGTACTAAAGTTTAGTAAAATTTATGTAAACTGCAATTTGCTAAAATCAGTTAAAAAACTTACTAAATATCATAATTTTAGTACAATGAAATTAGTATAAATAATTAGTTGCAGCTACTAAATTTCAATAAATTGTTGTAAACTGTAATTTAAAATCAATATGCTGAAATTAGCAAAAAAGTGTACTAAAAAATAAAAAAACTGTAAAATTTAAAAAAAAAATCATTTTTTTTCTTTCGATTATACCAAGCGTATAATTACTTCATCGTACTTGCAGGAGTAAAAGGAACAAATATTTATATACTTGAAATTTGGAGTCAAAATTGCAAACGGTTCTCCAGTTATTAACTTTTTATGCATTGGAGATACAATAAAATTTTCTGAGTGTTATTTCCAAGAATACATCTATAGTAGCAAATATAAACTAAACAAGAATTGTAAAAATTAAAAAAAAAAAAAAATTGTTTAAATTAGTATAGTTTTCTGTTAAATTTAGCAATCGGTTTTGAAAAATTAGTAAAATGTTTTGCTGAAATCAGCAGCGAGAATTAGTAAAAAATCCGTAATTTGTATTAAGAGAATAGCAAAAATGATTACTAAAAATAAAAATTGTACTAAAAATCAGTACAAAAATAGTAAAGTGCGATTGGAAACTTTTTACAAATTTTTTTACTAACTTTTTTATCTGAGTGTAAGGGTCAATATATTTTAATATTCCCGTAAATAAATTTATATTTTATATTATAAAACTTACCTTATTATTTTAATAATTCAATAAAATATATAACCTTTTGCTTATTACGCGTCTTCATTCTTTAGCGTTGTTTTATGACTAAGACAAGAGAAAACATGTTCTTTTCCTATTCTTTCACTAGAAATTTCTAAACAAATGCTTCGTACACATATTCTTCTTTACTTCGTACACATAGACATTTGAAAATTGAAGTATTTGTAACAAAATTCAAAATAACTGCATAAACTAAATGTCACTACAATGTAGAAGTTTTTGAAGTTTGTTTAAAAAAATACCCAGCAAAAAAAATTGCAAGTAGTGCTTTACAAACTACTTCTTTTAATGCTTCACAAGTATCCGTTAGTGTATTTTTACTGCTTTTTAGAAGTTATTCTGAACAACTTGAAAAAATCACTTCTTTCATTGCTTCCCAAGTATCCGTTAATATATTTTTACAGCTTTTTTTAGAATTACTTCTGAACAACTTCAAAAATTCACTTCCTTCATTGCTTCCCAAGTATCATTGCATCCAAAAAATCTCTTAAGTATTGCTTCTAAAGAGTAATTGCTCTAAAAGTGATTGTAAAAAGTGATTTTGGTATCATTTGGCATTTCCAAAAAGAGGTTCCCGGGTTCGATTCTTGGCGGAACCAATATTTTTTTTTTTTTTTATTATATTAATTTTTTTAAATATTTATAATTAATTTGTTTAAATTCAATATTTTTTTAATTTTAAAATTTTTAAAAATATGTATATATAAAAAAATTGTGAGAAATTGATTTTTATGTACCTATAAAAATAGTACTGAAACCAATATTGAATTGTAGTGCACCTTTCACACTTGTTTAATAAGTACTTTTATTGAAGAGAGTAAGGAGCAATATCTCGCATTAACAAAGTGTTTTTTTTTTATGCCAGTCAACTTTCATATCAAAGAATAGCTCAGCGGTAGAGCTCAGCGACTAGCAATCGTGAGGTCGCGAGTTCGATACCCGGTGGCGGCAATAAAAAAACTTTTGTAAAAGAAAAAAAATATAATTTTTTTTTTTGTGAAGAATTTTTTTAACTTTTAATTGGTGAAAAAGAGCTTCCTTTGCACTCGTTCAAAAAGTACTGAAAAAATGTTGAAGTCAGAGTACTCCTCTCCTATGACAAGTCTATGTTAAAATCATTAGTGTTTATGTTAAAAAAGAAGTACATCTAGATCATCAATTGTAGTGCTTTTTCTACTGCTTCGGCAACTCTTTTTGCGCTGGGTATATGAATAGATTTTTTGTAATACGATTTTATTATATTTTAGAAAATTTCGATTGTTATCACCAAAATTAAGTTATTTCGTTGTATTGCCATATTAATATCAATGTAACTTTATGATTTTCTTTTATATTTTGCTTCACGGACGTCTCATTGTAATATCCAAAAGTAATTCGCCAGCATACTTGGACGCCCCTTGCCCTGTTATTGGTTTTCTATCATAAAAATATCTTGGTGGAATCTTTCACCGTATTCATCTTTGACGGCGCCCAAATTTACAGCATATTACAGTCCAATCTGTAACAGCTGTAACAGCTCCGCGACATTACTTTTGTAGTCACTTGATCGGTAATTTCCGTAAAAATTTTAAATCACTTTCATGAAAGATTCCCAAGCTGATTTTTCCAACGCACTCAGTTTCTTTTTTTTTAATAATTCATCTTTCATCAATTGCCTAATTTGAGGACCAACAAAAAGCCTTCTTTAATTTTCGCATCACCCAATTTAGGAAATTTGCCTTTCAAATATAAAAAGCCATCCCCATTCCTAACCATAGCTTTCACGAAAGTAAAGGTGGTAAAATTATGTTATCAGGCTGCGCTAATAGAGGATTTTTAATATTTTTTTATCCTGGAGTAAGAGATACCCTTTTGGGCCTCTGCTGTTTCACTCACAAATAAAACAACAGAGTATTTTATATAACCCGGTTGTAATCCAAAAATTGGGGCAATAACCTTCAAATTTCCACAGACTTTCCAGTTGTGTATCTATCACCTAATGGTATAGAGGGAAGTTCATTGCCGATATGTAAAAGAACAGCCTTTAAGAGAAACTGATCTACGTGATTAAAGTTAATCATTTTGACAGTTACAATACTAACTTGACAGTTATAAGCAGAGAACACAGAAAAAAAGAAAATCCGATGTGTTTAAAACAGAAAAATATAAAAAAAGCTAGAAAAAAGCAAAAGCAAAAAAAAAACTTGGGAAAAGAACAGTTTAAAAAAAAATTCAAAGTTTAGAGAAAAAAATAAGTTTTTGTAAGCAAAAAAAGTATTTTTGGGCAAAAATTAAAAAAAAAGCAATTCAAAGCAAATATGAGTGAAACAAGCAATAAAAAGCATAAAAAGCAAAAATAGCAATTTTGTCTTCTCTGATTATACGTTTAACGGTATCAGTTTAAAATAACAAGGTGGCGTCGATAGCGATTCGGCAAAAGAATTTTTTACAAGCGTGAAATAGTAGCAAATAATTAGAACAATTCGGACTAAAAATTACCTCTACTACCTTCTGGAGGAAAAAAAATTTTAAATATGTGAACTGTTCAGGCTTGCCATTTTAGCACTTTAGGTGCTAGATCTAGTACTTTTTTTTGGGAGTTAGCACTCAAAAATTTAAAAAAAAGTGCTAGGTGCTAGTTTAGCACTTTTTTAAAAATATTTAAATTTTTTAGGACTTTTTTAAATAATTCAATATCTATATGAAAAATGTCTTGAAACACAACACAAATAATATCACAGTCCACACACAAATATACAGCTTTTCTGAATTGGGTTAAAGTTGAATAGTGAATAAATATCTTTACCAGTCATGCCAACTTTTTGTTAAATATTGGCATAAATATTTACGAATTTATAAAAAGAAGAAATAAGAAAAGTTAGTTTGGCATTTCTGACTTAAGTTCACACTAGATCACTTCCAAAAGAGTTCCAATTTGAAAACCAACATCTGATTGTTAAAGGCAATCGAAATGACCTTAAAGTACAGCCCGAAAACCCTGTCTGAGGTTGTTAGCAGATTTTTAAACTTTTGGAAAGAATGGTAAAAATCTGTTTCGAAAAGAAATATTGCTAAGACTCTGGTGCTCCTGCATGTATATTAAAATTACAAAAGTATAGGACTAACAAAAAATATTGTTCAGTAAAAATTTTCTGAATCTTAAATAGTTTTTCTGAAGATTTATCAATACAAAAAAATATTTTCAAAATCTGAAGGCATTTCTGTGAAAAAATTTCACATAATTGATGATTTTTCTAACAAAATAGTTAACAAAACCTACAATATTTCGTATAATAGCTAAACTTTCTTTAGAATCTGATATGTTTTAGCCTCAAAATCTGAAATTATTTCTATGGAGAACGTTTCTAATTTATCTCCAAATTATGATTTTTTAATTTCTTTACTGATTTAAAGACAGCAATAAATGATGACCCTTTGAAATGGCGACTGTATGAAATGCATAGTTTTCTTTTTATTAATAATTCAATATATCAATGAAAACCATGGTTTGTCAACACTAAACCCAAAACAACAATAACGATTTAAAATGAATTCAAATAACTACAATTAACCTAAAAATACCATTAACGAAATAACTTAAAATATCACTAAGAGCAAAATACTTTAACGAAATTATTTAAAATACCGTTTAACCTAACAGACCCTAAGTCAAAAATTTTAAATATCCTAGGGACCACCATTTACCTTAAAATACCACTAATGGCTGGTTTACATTATAAGATTTTCGGTGTGATTTTGAAATCCAGCCTATATATTTTGCATGTGTACTAAAACAAAATCATTCCAAAAATCGTACAGTGTAAACTAGCCATAACGAAATAACTTAAAAAGCCTTAAAATAATCAAACGAAATAACTTTAAATACCGGTAACTCTAAAACAACATAACGAAATAACTTATTATACCGATAACCTTAAAATACCCTAACGAAATATTTATGAAATAACGTTATCCATTAACACTAAAGACTGGTTTACACTATAAGATTTTTGGAAAGATTTTGCAACCTTGTCTATATGTTTTGCATGTGTACTAAAGTAAAATACTACCGAAAGTCTTATAATGTAAACTGGCCTTAACCTTATGAATCGGTTGCCAACTCTGATAAAAACCCATAATGCGTGTTAAAAACAAAAAAAAAAAAAAAAAATCTAGCACCTTTTTTAGCATTTTTTATTTTGAATCTAGCACTTTTTAGCACTTTTTTTTCGATAATCTAGCACCTTTTCGCATTTGTCTTATGGCAACACTGGAACTGTTACTAAAGTTATCCGCAATTCCCTAAGTGAACCTATTATTATTTCGCCCACTGCATGTATATAGAAATTACAAAAACTGACTTATTAACGGTAGAGATTATATTGACAGTTTTAGAGCTAACTATTTTTAACGCAACAATTTAACTATGTTTTGTGTTTATTTTGTTGTTTTTGCAGTACGACATCCACCGTAAATAGTTTATTATAGCCACTGATACGTATGAGTGTTATTTATTTCAATATAGAAAATAATAACACTCATACGCTGCATACAATTTGTTATGCCAATCAAATTATGTCGGTAAGGATATTATGTATAGCCTGCAAAATGTCACATGTGTGTCTTAATAGATTTTCAGGAGAGCGAAAAAACTGTTACAAAATCTACTTTTAAGATATTTTATTGGCATTATATGCCTTAATGATGATTTTACTAAATGAGGTCGTGAATCATTAAGGCATATGATGCCAATAAAATATCTTAAAAGTAGATTTTGTAACAGTTTTTTCGCTCTCCTGAAAATCTAGTAAAAAACACAGGTAAAATTTGCAGGACGGTCGATGATATGCTAAACGTATCGAAATTAAATAATAAATAAAGAAAATAAAAAATAAAAAGTATTTTGTGCCTATGTTTAGATAAAAATATAACTTAAATTTGTATGAATTTATTTAAATTAGACTTCTTATGATTGAAATTTCGATAAAAGATATATTTTTATTTTTAAATTTAGCTTTGAACTTCAACAAGCTCGTTTTTTATATGACAATATCGTTTCTTAAACATTCCTTGGAATTTCAACAAATGTGTTTGTTTGACTATTTAAATAAATTCAACAATCACGTAACAAACATATTATCTGTATTTACAATTTTCAATTAAATTTTTAATTGTATTCACAAACTAATTTTATCTGTGTATATATCTGAATGTCCTGGTTCAATAACAAAAAATCAAAAATTGTTTAATTTGAATAGAATTTTCTGAAACATAATAATGTTTATGTGGAATATAATATTGAATTGAACTATTGAATATTTGCTTTCATGACTAAAAATATAATTTAACTACACTCATAAAAAAAAAGTTAGTTCAAAAGTCTTTTAAACGCGTTCTGATTAAATTGAACTAATTTTTCTGTTATTTGCTATAAAAAAGCCCGTACAAATAAGTAAAAATTGTGCTAAATTAACAGGAAATAGCACATGTATTTGCGCCAGCACAATTTTTACCTATTTGTACGAGATTTTTTTTTTTTTGTCCAGAATTCAAAGTCTTCTGCCTTAAAAACTAAAAAAATAATAATATAGTTGAAAAACTTTTGGTGGAAATCTTAAGATTTTAAAAAGATTAATATATCACTCTGATTGTAGATGTTTGGTCTAATTTATAAACTTTTACAACAGTCTTATTGCAGGATTTTAAGCTAATTTGTGAAAAACAGTATTCATATTTGCTTAATAATGAAAAAAATAATGAAGGTTTATAGTTGGTACTCACTAACTTTAAACTTTTTATAAAGTTTGGAGTGAGGAAGCCACCATTTAATTGTCAATTATTTCATTTTCAGGCATGAAATGATTTATTAAAGCCATCCCATCCCTAGAATGTGTGGCTTCCAACAACTTGCATCCATCAAACTGATAAAAACTACAACAATTGCGAAGCCAATGACCATTTTCAAAAAAATTTCCAAAAAATATAAAAATAAAATTAAAAAGAAAAACAAAACAAAACAAAACAATAGTGATGTACAGACTGTCAAAACATTATTTGAAATTCGATTACTTTTGTATGCTTTGAATAATATGTTATAAAAAATTACTTTTTTACACACCTTTCTATTGATTTGCTTTTTAATAAAAAAAAATATTTTTAATGGCTTTTTAATTTATCTTAGCACATCATTAGTTCTCTAATATAAGAAAATACATTTTCACTTCCGAATACCGAGTTAATCGTTTACTAAATTTGTACATCACTTACGACTTATTTGGGAAAAGAGAGAAAATAAACAATAGTGTTGCCAGTATCAAATCGAAAAATTAATTTATAGTTAAAATACGATTATGAATCAAGATTTCTAATAACTCTTTATTAAGCGAAATATGTACTTTAACTATAGCAAGCTTCAAATACCAAATACATTTTATTTATGAATTAGCACAGTTAATTGTTATGCCTGCTCCAAAGAGCCAACGCGCCCATTGCCACCACGACCAACGCACAATGCTTCGTCCCATGGACAAAAATCATAAAACAAAATTTTGTCTCAAATTAAGATTAAAGACACATTTTTTGAAAGATAATAATGTAAAAAAAAATAAATGAAAAAAAATTTATTTGGTGTGACTGCTTTTGCCGCCACGAGAGGGCGCTAAACTCAGAGAATTTTATACAAAAATGACTGAACAGAAAAATGGTTTTTAATTGTTTCAAGAAAATAATTCTCAAAAATACATTTTTTTAAAAACTTCAATATATTTGTAGTTAAATCAAAATATGGATTTTAGTATATCTTTGCAAAATAATAATTTTTTATTTCTGCTAAAAAGACATTTTTTTTATTGGTTTAAAATCCAAAAATTACTTAAGTTTGATGGAGTATAAAAAAAATTATATAAAATTAGATATTTTTTTTTCCTTTTTTTTAAGTTTATACTTTCATATAATAGATCATTAAAAAATTAGTTACTATTTTTTACCACAAATTAAAATTTTTTTTTTTTAATTCCTAAATTCATGATTTTTACCCAAATTTCACGCATTTAAGAGTGTTTAGTATTCAAACCATGTGAACCTTCCATTTTATGTATAGGATGTGTTTTTTTTGTCCCTTTGTTTTAAAAAGGGGCCAAAAAATTCCCGTTCATTGATGAGTTAGAGGGTTAGAATGTTCCACAAAAATGTTCCTCGTAGTGTTTTACATAAGTTCGCTGAACTTACCCTAAAATGGAGGATTCACATGGTTTCCTATTTTAATCCTATTTAATTTTTTTTTTTTTGTTTTAGAAAAATCATTTTAAGCGTTTAAAACCCAGTTTTTGTGAATTGCATTTTTTTTTTTTTATTAATGAATCGATTTTACCCAAATTTGGCACAAATATGGCTTGACCTTATATCAATTCACGTGCTAAATTTCAGGTTTTATAAAGATTTTAAAATAAAGGTTATATGGCAGGACTAAGAGTCCTTGTTTCGATTTTGATAGAAATTGACACAAACGTTTCCAGTTTTATGTGCATCTCTATGGATACTTTTTGTAATTTTACATCCTTTAATGGATCTAATATATTTTTAAATTTCAGGACCTATGGGTGGTGGGCGTGTCCTTGGCCCGATATTTCCAAAAATTTTAATTTTTCTTAACTAAGGGGTTTTATGTCAGTGTACCAAATTTCAAAACTCTCTCTCCACTCCTTCTATTTTTCTCCAATCGTTATATGGAACCAAAGCACTTTGTAGTCTGTGGGATCTGCCGTCAAACTTTAGTCCAAAATTACATTTGCTATTGGCGTGTAAAGTTTGATCTAAATACGTCCAGCCGATAAGAAATGCCTGAATTATTTCCAAAATATTTCGAAAATACCCCACTGTGCAATATGAGGCATAATAATGACTTTGTGCTGTTGTCCGTTACTACCAATAATATTTGGCCTAGGCCCATTATTTATTACACCTAGTGTTATCTACATATATGTATCACTATTTTTATTCCGCCGTAAACTGAAATTCGCCTCCAAGAATTTGAACCACTTCCCGGAATATGATTAAAATTGTATTGTAGTGTAGGGTTTCATATAGTCGGCATACCCGATTTTAATTTTTTTTTGTTAATTTAATTGTTTAATGTCAATTGTAATAATATTTAAAATCGTTCTCATTGATTAAAAAATGATAATGAAAATATATAATAAATTATAAATTGTTTAAATTTTATTAGAATTGCAGTGAACCACTCCGCAGACTTTTCTGGTAAAATCTAATACTTTAAAATTTCAATTGTCGTAGAAGCTCCTTCAGTCTTTCTTACTTGTTGTTTTTTTTTTTTTTTAATATTTTTTTTTTTTATTGCAATAAATGAAATTTAATTTATTTATCAAGGAAATTCAATGTTTATTTTATACTTTAGAGATTTGCATCATGAATGTTTAGATTTCCTTATATTTTGTTAAAGAATACAAGAAGAAAGTAAACTTATATATTTATGTATAAACTCATACGTATGCTGGAAAATATAAAGTATAAAATTCAAAAATGTGTGTATTTATTTAGTACCTGCAACATTCCATGCTAAAAGTACGACACCACATTGAGAGATTTTTCAGCCACTGAAATTAATTAATTTTTAGCAAAAAAATAATAATCTCAGCAAAAGTTGTGCTAACACTTAGTCGATTGCAAATGAAAAAATCCTTGTTAAAATCACTAAACATTTTGCTAAATATTAGTAGACTGAAAAAAACTCAAAAATTTTTTAGAGAAATATTACTTTAGTTAATTTATTTGCTGAAAATTTAAATATATTTATCCACGCTATAAATGCGGTTATCAGCATAATTTTTGTAGCAAAATAAATTAGTAAAACATTAGTTCAAAATTAGTTTGGCGGTAAAAAATATAACTAAAGATAAATTACTGCAAACTTGATATACAAGACGTTTTACTAATTTGTCTACTAACTTATTTTTTTGAGTGTACCTGTATTTGTGACCGCCCATGTGAAAATCGAAATATATATGAACACACATGATCATACATTGACTTGTATATGATCATGCATGGGCATACATTGTCATATACGTACATGCATAGATCAATGTATGACCATACATGATCTCATATATTTCCATATATCTTTGGATCCGAAATTTGAGGGTATATGACCGTACATGTTCATATATGACCATATATGCTCACATATGATTCATGTATGCTCATATATGATCATATATGGCCATATACCTCCATATATCCTCAAATTTCGGATCCAAAGGTATATGGAAATATATGGGATCATGTATGGTCATACATTGAACTATGCATGTTAGTATATGACTATGTATGCCCATGCATGATCACATACGAGCCAATGTATGATCATGTATGTTCATATATATTTCGATTTTCACATGGGTGCGGAATTTTTAATGAAATTGAGAATCATGGTCTGCTAAACCAAAATTTACACACTGCTTAATATACAAATAATTTGAATTAAATTAGCTGAAAACTAAAACAGATTTTAACTGATTTAACTGAAAATTTATGCTAAATTATCGCTTATAATCTGGGTTTTTGGACTCATCGGATCTGTCCGGAGACAGGCTCATATTTATTATTGGAAGTATAGGTGGTTTAGGAGGATTAATAAGTACAGAGTAACAAATTTTTATCCATTTTGCACTATCTCGTTTAGTTTTTAAGATAACATCCATTTTATGATCCCGATCACAAAAACTTTATATCTACCATATCGTCATATAAAATCAAAAAAGACGTAAGTTACAAAAAATTTAAAATCGATTATGATGCACCGTATCAAAATACATATTCCTGCAAAATTTTACAATACTACGACTAAACACGACTATTTTATTAACAAAATTCTAAGCAGCCCCAAGTGTAAACGCAAACAATTTTAAAAAGTTTTTGCTTCCCCTGGAAAATTTTTATACTCTACACCACTATGTGGTCAGGGTATTATAAGTTTGTGCTGATGTTTGTAACACCAAAAAATATCGGTCCTAGACCCACCTTATAGTATACCGATCGGCTCAGAATTTTTTTTTATTTCGATTTAACGATGTCCGTCTGTCCGTCCGTCTGTGTGTCCATGCATTCTTGTGCGCACTCTACAGGTCGCAAATATTACGATATTTTGATGAAACTTAGTACACAGACTTACATCGGCCCACGGACGACGCCTATTGATTTTGGTGAACAGCGGTCCATGTTTAGACCTAGTGCCCATATAAGGGTCCTACCAAAATTATATTGTTTATACGCTGCAGGTCGCAAATATTAAGATATTTTGATGAAACTTGGTACACCGACTTATGTCACCCCAAGGACGAAGCCTATTAATTTTGGTGAACATCGGTCCATGTTTAGACCTAGTGCCCATATAAGGGTCCTACTAAAATTATATGGTTTATACGCTGCAGGTCGCAAATATTAAGATATTTTGATGAAATTTGGTACACCGACTTATGCCGGCCCAAGGACGAAGCCTATTGATTTTAGTGAACATCGGTCCATGTTTAGATCTAGTGCCCATATAAGGGTCCTACTAAAATTATATGGTTTATACGCTGAAGGTCGCAAATATTAAGATATTTTGATGAAATTTGGTACACAGACCTACGTTGGCCCAGGGACGAAGCCTATTGATTTTGATGAACATCGGTCCCTGTTTAGACCTAGTGCCCATATAAGGGTCCTACCAAAATTATATTGTTTATACGCTGCAGGTCGCAAATATTAAGATATTTTGATGAAATTTGGAACACCGACTTATGTCGGCCCAAGGACGAAGCCTATTGATTTTAGTGAACATCGGTCCATGTTTAGACCTAGTGCCCATATAAGGGTCCTACTAAAATTATATGGTTTATACGTAATATTAAGATATTTTGATGAAATTTGGTACACCGACATATGGGAGCCCAAGGACGAAGCCTATTGATTTTGGTTAACACCGGTCCATGTTTAGACCTAGTGCTCATATAAGAGTCCCCCCAAAATTGGCTTGGTTACAAACTGCAGGTCGCAAATATTAAGATATTTTGATGAAATTTGGTATACCGACCTATATTAGCCCGAGGACGAATCCTATTGATTTTGGTGAATATCGGTCTATGTTTATACCTAGTGCCCATATAAGGGTCCCCCCAAAATTATATTGTTTATACGCTGCAGGTCGCAAATATTAATATATTTTGATGAAATTTGGTACACAGACCTATTTTGGCCCAAGGACGAAGCTTATTGATTTTGGTGAACATCGGTCCATGTTTAGACCTAGTGCCCATATAAGGGTCCCCCCAAAATTGGCTTGGTTACAAACTGCAGATCGCAAATATTAAGATATTTTAATGAAATTTGGTGCACTGACTCACATTATAGAAAATTTTGACACAAGCCCCATTTTAACCCATTCGAATTTCGGATCCAAACATTAGTTGGCTTTTACCCAGACTGGTGTAGGGTATTGTATAGTCGGCGTGCCCGACTTTAACCTTTTTACTCGTTTAAATGTAACTTACTGCTTTTTTGATTTCTTATGACGGTATGTAGTCATATCTCATTTGATATAGATCGACATTTAATTTTATCCAAGTTCATCTCAAAATTGGGGTAACCAGTAATATCCAATAAGATCCCTCAAATATATTACAGGATTAAATAAGATCCAAATTGATCTCAAAATTGGGAGTTCCAATAATATCCAATAATATCAAATTGAGATCCTGACAGATCCCAAAATATCCCATGGGATTAATTAAGATCCAATTAGATACAAACGGATAAGCTAATTTTGGCAGATCAAATGGAATATTTTGAGATTTGTCCTATGATATATTTGGAATTATTTAAATTTTAATAAAATTTAAAAAATAACAGAAAAAATTAAAGAAAAATTTAAATTTATTGGTTTGTTGTAATTCAAATAATCTGTGGTTATCATACACAGAGTTGAATAGAATCAGCTGAGATATCTTAAGAATTAAGGTTCAAAACAAAAAAGAGTAATAATAACAAAGGATAAAAATAGCATTGTTAGATTTGCTTTCAACTGTCACATAAGTAGACAATTATTAATTATTAACCCATTCAAGGCGAAAGGCACTGATGATGGCTTTGTAACGAAAGCCGAAAATACGTATTCTGTCTTGCTGGTCTTATCGAATTCTTTCATAAATTTTTATTCTTTGTAATTTACTTGTAAAAATTGTATCATCTTTTTTTAATTTGAAAATAATTTAAACAGAAAGTGATATTAATTTGTGATCTAGAGTCAAACTAAAGAAAGAAAAGAACATTCATTTGAAAAAATGTTATTTAAAAAATATTTATTTCATTAAAAAAAACGCCATCGACAGGATTAGAACCCAGATTGCTGATGTTGTAGTCGGTAACTTAACTCACTCAGCAACACACTGCTATACAAAATGACTGACTATATGAGACAACACTGTTCGTGTTATTGAGTTATATATAATTATATAAATTTATATATATATAATGACTTACAAAAAATAAATTAATACACTCACAATATTTAATCAATTAAATTAATTGAAAACACAATTAAAAAAAGGACTACTGATTTTTTATTATATTCAAATCATTTTCCTATTTATTTTCAAACATTGTTTAAACAATCCATAAAAGAAATAAAAATAATTGAAAAGTCTATAAAAAGAATAATCAATTTTTAACTGACAAAACGTAAAAAAACACGATTTTGTGGTTTGTTTTTCATATTTGAAAGTTTTTTTTTTTTGTTTGGATTTTCAAAACACCACACCATACACAACACACACGTTCATATTTTTATGGGCCATGTTTGTGTGTATGAGTAGAGAATTTCTTGAAATTTGAATTGAAATAATTTTGTATATAAATAAACTATTTGAACAAAAAAGAAAACCGAAAATATTTGAATTTTTTGTTTTACAACAGAAAACAACGAAATTATTTAAATTATTTTTTATAAAAATAGAAATCTAAAAATAGAATATTTGACTGAAAATAACAACTCCTACAGACGAAATATATTTTTTTCTGGTTTGTTTTTTATTGATTGATAAAAAAAAAGTTAAACAATATGTTTCAATGTATTTTAATTTAATTGAAAACAAACTTTACCTATTACTTTCAACAATTATTTTAATTTTTGCATTAAAAAATACAAAAATTGTTTTTTCGGACTTTCTATATTTTCATATATTTAGTTAGAATATTCTTCCACCTCAAGTCCAAATTCTAATATGATATTGTCATATTAGATTTTTATTTGTTGTTTCAAACCTATTACTTTTTAAATAAACCTCAATCGGTTATGGAAAATATATTGTGAATGTAACACTCTTGCAAAAAAACAAAAATTAAAAGTCTTAAATGGAATTTTTTTGGTGAAGAAGATAAAAAAATATTTGTTGGCTCAAAAGTCTAAATATCAACAATCTATATTTGCGAAATTAATAATGGTATATGAACAACCCAGCAAAAAAGGAAATGCCGAAGCAGTAAAAAAAGCACTACAATTGATGACTTAGATTTACTTCTTTTTTAACATAAACACTAATGATTTTAACATTGAGTTGTCATAGGAGAGAAATACTCCCACTGCAACATTTTTTCAGTACTTTTTGAACGAGTGCAAAGGAAGCTCTTTTTCACCAATTAAAAGTTAAAAAAAATTCTTCGCAAAAACCATTATATTTTTTTTTATTTTACAAAAGTTTTTTTATTGCCGCCACCGGGTATCGAACTTCACGATTGCTAGTCTAGCGCTCTACCGCTGAGCTCTTCTTTGATATCAAAGTTGACTGGCATAAAAACACCACTTTGTTACTGCGAGATAATGTTCCTTATTCTCTTCCATAAAAGTACTTGTTACCCAAGTGTAAAAGGTGCACTTCAATTCAATATTGTTTTCAATACTATTTTTACAGGTGCATAAAAAGCAATTTCTCACTATTTTTTTATATATACATATTTTGAAAAAAATGTTTGTTTTTAATTTTGATTTAAAAATAAAAATTGTTTTTTCGACCTTTTTAATTGTTTAATTATAAATTTATTATTTCAGTTCGAGGCCAATTTCCTTATTATGAATTAACATAATAAGTACTTTTTTCCAAAAACTGCTATTTTTCTTCATCAGGATGCTCTCCTGACAAATACTTTACAGAGTTTTTGTTTTCGAAAAACCTCTACACTTTCAGGAATGAAAAAACGATCGTTTCGGGGATTTTCCAGGTCCCCTTCATCAGTTTTCTTTAGAAATTGGTGGCAGTAGTGCAATGCAATTTGAAGCATCAAAATCTCATATTAAATGTAGTCTGCTTCATTAACTAAATGGGAATGGAGCAAACAATAAAATATGTTTTCAAAGTCTTCTGCAAATCATAGCCAACAATAGAAATATTATGAAAGTTTTTTGTTTTTGTATTTCACACCATCGGTATAAATTAAATACAAATTTTATTTTTACCCTTCTTCTGTGTTAATACAAGAAGAGGCAAAAACATTTTTCTACGTACTATGAGTGTTGTCAAAATGTTGGTTTTTAATTTTTATTTAAAAATAAAAATTGTTTTTTTCGACCTTTTTAATTGATTAATTAGAAATTTATTAATTTGGTTCGAGACCAATTTCTTTATTATGAATTAACATAATTTTTTGCTTATTTTTTATTATCGATATTTCCACATTTTCCTGTTATCTTTTTCCTTAATTGTAATTTTTTTTAAATTTTTATTATAATTTTTAGTTTCTGCCAATTTACTTTAAATTTTCCTCATTTTTCGATCGACTGTCTGACAACGCCACGATCCGACAGCGTTTGTTTCTAGTCTTATACCCTTCTTCCTATCACCATAACATTGTAATGCTCTATTTCTATTTAAATAGTTTTTACTAAAATATATGTCTGTTAACTTGTTTAAATCACTGTATATAATACGTATATTTTGAAATTGCATACATAATTTTGTGTTTTTGTTATTTGGCCAAATGCTATTTGAGTAACATTTCACTTGTCACATTAAGAATTCATAAAAGATATACAAAAAAAAAAGAGAAGTATCCATAAGATGCAACCAAACATTCAAACCAAGAAACAAATACATACATATATGTATACAAAATGCAATGCAAACGACTGCTATAGTTAAAATCACATAAAATTCTATATCTATACACTCATACCTACACAAACTGAACCGGTATGCCTTATGGCTGGAAGAACAAAATCGAATATTGTTAAGCCTGAAAATGGAGAAAAGATATGAAAAATCCCAAGTAAAAGTTAGTTTAATATGTAAAGCCTTCTGGGCTGAAACACACTTGCAAACTGTTAATGCAATTTAGACACATACATACAGCCATGGAGATATATTCAGATATAGATATATAGTAGTAGAAATCATGTGGAAAATACAATCTTTGAAATACAAATTGTAGCCATTTTCCAAATGAATACATAAGCACAATACAAATATACTTAAGCTAATAAATGATCGTACCCCATTAACTGTTAAAAGAAAAAAATACCATATTCTGATAAAATTTTAAATTCTAGGGATATTTGCAAATCGTACAATCCCATGTGAAAATCGAAATATACATGAACACACATGATCATACATTGACTTGTATATGATCATGCATGGGCATACATTGTCATATACGTACATGCATAGTTCAATGTATGACCATTAGGCTGGGTCGATTTGTGGGGAGGCAAAAAAATCGCCCATGGCTCAGGGAAAATCGTATTCTAGGGATCAAAATAAGAAACTTTGCCGAAGGAACCATACCTCTAAAACGAATTCTACTACCCCTAACTGTTGACTTTTGTCCCGTAGGGTCAAGTTTTGAAAAATCCCACTTTGACCCATTTAGAGTGCCCCAATCGAGTCCAAATGTATGACCGACCCCCACTAACTTTGGAGGGCCGATCCACCCATGCCAGTGGTACACCCCCCTGGAACTCCCCTGGGGGGTTCCCCATACAAACATTTTAAAAAATCACCATTTTTGGCACTTTATTTTATTATTTTTTATTTATTTTATTTATTTTTATTATTTTATTTATTTTTTCTCCTTAGAAATTTATTTAGTCAGAACATATGTAAATGAAGAACTTAATTTAACTTAGTAATAGAAAAGAAAAAATGCCCAGACTTGAAAGCAAAAAAGACTTCAAACAGTAATTTTTTTTATTTTCTTTTCTATTACTAAGTTAAATTAATTTTTTCATTTACATATGTTCTGACTAAATAAATTTCTAAAGAGAAAAAATAAATAAAATAATAAAAATAAATAAAATAAATAAAAAATAATAAAATAAAGTGCCAAAAATGGTGATTTTTTAAAATGTTTGTATGGGGAACCCCCCAGGGGAGTTCCAGGGGGTGTGCCACTGGCATGGGTGGATCGGCCCTCCAAAGTTAGTGGGGGTCGGTCATACATTTGGACTCGATTGGGGCACTCTAAATGGGTCAAATTGGGATTTTTCAAAACTTGACCCTACGGGACAAAAGTCAACAGTTGGGGGTAGTAGAATTCGTTTTAGAGGTATGGTTCCTTCGGCAAAGTTTCTTATTTTGATCCCTAGAATACGATTTTCACTGAGCCATGGGCGATTATTAAATCGACCCGCCCTAATGACCATACATGATCTCATATATTTCCATATATCTTTGGATCCGAAATTTGAGGGTATATGACCGTACATGTTCATATATGACCATATATGCTCACATATGATTCATGTATGCTCATATATGATCATATATGGCCATATACCTCCATATACCCTCAAATTTCGGATCCAAAGGTATATGGAAATATATGAGATCATGTATGGTCATACATTGAACTATGCATTTACGTATATGACTATGTATGCCCATGCATGATCACATACGAGCCAATGTATGATCATGTATGCTCATATATATTTCGATTTTCACATGGGATATTTCAAATTTTTCCAAATTGCTTTTAAATGATTAATTTCAGAAGAGATTCCTTTTATCATTGTTATTAAGTAGATCTTGCTATAAAGAAATTTAAGTTTTAAAACTACCCAGGAATATTTTTTACACACTACACCAATTCTGCTACTGATTCTACTGCAACCGATTCCATGGAACTGGTTCCGGAAAGATTTCCACGCATCTTATATGGAAGGTATGACTAACGGAGAATCAGTACTAGTTCTGATTCTAGGGTAACTGGTTCTACTTCGTATCTATAGGAGCGGTTGCTTTTGGTACAATTTCAAACAAAAACACTGTGGGACAAATGGTAGGGGTCAGTGATCGAGAAGGGTTCAAACTACCGGGGAAAGTTATATCGGTAAAAAAGAAGTTATACGTGTCCCGGCGTTTCGCTGGGTCACCCCTAGGAATCGAGATATATCGATTTGACCTTTGGTGGTTTTTTTTTGACATAACTCGAGAACCAGTTGTCCGATTTTGCTCAAACAATTTTAAAAAAATTAAAAATTACAATTCCTTTAATCTGTTCATATAACGTTTTTCTATGTACTCAACAGTTTTGCCGGTAAAAATAAATGTTTGAAGAAAAAAATATTTTTTGCCTAAAAAATTAAAAGAAAGTAATAAACAAAAGGTTATTGATTTTTATGGTAGCGGTAACAAACATTTATTTTTACCGGCAAAACTGTTGAGTATATAGAAAAACGTTATATGAACAGATTAAAGGAATTGTAATTTTAATTTTTTTTTTAATTGTTTGAGCAAAATCGGACTAGTGCTTCTCGAGTTATGTCAAAAAAAAAGATATATCTCGATTCCTAGGGGTGACCCAGCGAAACGCCGGGACACGTACAACTTGTTTTTGACCGATATAACATTTCCCGTTGGTTTCATTCCATCCCGATTTCGACTGTCGCATAGTGAAATCATCAATGTTAGAATTGACAGTAGAAGGGCTTATAAAGGAAAAGTAGCTATTCTGCAACCGATTCTTTGGAACAAAATATTTTTCTGGATAATCTTTTTAAAAAAAAACATTCTACTTTGATTATTTCCACTCTTTCTGCTCACTTATTGTAGTAACTGTGGTATTTTTTTGGAATATTATAGTTCTACAAGTATAAGTGTATAGACACTCGACAATTCCATCTACACTATTTTAAGGTTTCATTTACTATTCTCAAGTATAAAATGAAGGAAAAGACGAAGAAGAAAATGGTGTTGATGAAGAAATGGAAAATGAAAATCTACATACTTACGTATATGCTAACATTCGAAGATATAAATATTCTAGCATCGCAACTACATATTAAAGAAAATACATTTTCCAAATATTATAGATGAAAACATTACGACAGGTGCAAAATTATAAGATGATTGCTTAGTATCAAAAAGACTTGTTAAAACTCTTAGGACTTTGTTTGTGTAATTTATGTAGTTATGAGAATGTACATAGCTACTACTTATGTACACATATGTATAGACAATGTTTGAATCAGCATATTTTTCATATTCATAACTATGTAGTAACAACTTGCAATCATGACATGATGTTTGTCAAAATGTCATTTGATATGTAATAAAGAAAAATCCGACCATAGGAATGGAAAATATGCATTAAAAAAGTAGCAGAAATAAAACAAAAAAAAAATAGTGAATAAGCTAAATCAAGAGTCGCAACAGTCGTCAAATATTTGTATGTCAACGTTTACTACGTTGGGCGCCATTATTTATAATGCCCATCAGCAGCCTCAAAAAATTACATTTGAGACCATGATAACTGTTGGTATTTTATGGAGGATAATCACTAATTGAAAGAGACTATTCATAAAGCATCAAAGTATTGTATTAAGTCGGATCCAAATTTGGCTATGCATTAATTCTATTGCAATCCCACTTGCCAAAACAATTTAAAAACAACTATTATTCAGTGTTAGACTGTGAAAAAGATGATGAATGTGATCAAGATGTATTAGCAAAATTTGAGAAACATGTTAAAGATAAAGAAAATAAAGAGAAACCTGTAAGTTCTCATTCAGCTACTGCAACTATTAGCAACAAATCATCAAAAGTAATAACTGAAAACACAGTGGTTAATCTAGAAAAATGTACAAACAAAAAAATACCCCCAATAAATATTATCGATATTGATACAAAAGAATTAATTCAATTCATTAAAAATGGACTTAAAATAAATGACTTCAAAATAAAAGATTTTAGAAATAAAAAATCATTATTTGTGAACACAATTCAAGATTTTCAGAAAGTGAAAGTATTCTTAGAAAAAACAAAAACAAAATTCTTTACCTTTACACCCAAAAGTATGAAAATTAAAACATATCTACTTAAAGGTCTCGATGCAAACGTAGACGCAGATGAAATCTTATTTGAACTATTGAAATTTGAAAGCGAAAACTTAAAATTTATAAAAGTTAGTCCTTTTTCAACAAAGTTATCTGTTGAAAAGAAAATTAATTTACCAATGTTTCTGGTGCAAGTGTCTCCGGAAAGCAACATAAATACTCTGAAAAGTATTAAAACCCTTTTATACCGTTGTGTTAAATGGGAACAAGTAAGACGACCTGAAATACCCCAATGCCGCAATTGCCAGGGATTTTTTCATAGTGCTGCCAACTGCTATCTTCCCAAAAGATGTGTAAAATGTAGCACGAGCCATGAAAGAGGAAAGTGCCCTATTGAACAAGTTCCAGCTGAAGAAAAAAACAAATTGTTCTGTGTGCTATGCAACAAGTATGGACATCCTGCATCTTATAAGGGTTGTGAAAAGTACAAACAACTCAAACAAAAAATTAATATTAAGAGAAAAAAATTATCAGAAAATAAAGCTAATAATACAAATTTATTTATTAATCCAGAATGTTCCTTCGCAAATATAGTAAGAGGTAATAATAACTCAAATGTAGATACAAATAAAGCAGATAATGTAATTACTAACTCTTTTGTCCAGGAAATGAAAAATTTTATGATAAATGTAAATAACCAATTGTTAAACTTTCAAAAACAATTAACCTTACAAATATCTAGAATAGATACAATCTTTTCCATGCTTGAGGTATAATGGCATCTAACAATCAAACAATTTCAAAAAAACTCAAAATAATCCAAATAAACGTCAATTCACTGATACTTATAAATAGAAGGTACGACCTTCACCAATTTATTAGTAAACATAACCCTGATATCGTGCTCCTAGGCGAGACTAAACTTAACCCTAAACATAAAATTCATTTCGAAAACTTTAATTTGATACGAAAGGATAGAAAAGGTGCAACCCAAGCCGGCGGCACAGCAATATTAATCAAAAATAGCTTTAAATATAGTTCTTATACAAACAGCGTAATAAAATCATTTAAAACTTTGGAAACATGTATAATTAAAGTTCCTTTAGCTACAAATAAAATATTGTTCATTATTTCAGCATATTATCCATCTGGTAATGATAATGCTAACCTAAAAACCGAAATTAACAAGCTTTTTGAATCTATGAATTTAGAAAATGAAAATAGTTATTACATTTTAGCTGGAGACCTTAACTGTAAACATACAGAATGGGGTAACCCAGCTAACAATCCAAAGGGAAGTCTATTGAAGCAATGGTTAACAGAAAATGAAATACGTTACAGATGTAAGTTTTATGCTTCAAGTGTTCCATCATACCCTCGTACAGGATCATATTTAGATGTTTGTATTGCGGACTGTAGATTACACATTGTTACCGAAAATAACTCCTTAAATTGTCTTAAAACCTTAGACTATGACAGTGACCATAATGCTGTACAAATAGTCACTTCTGTGACCAATGAACAACAAAATTTCACATTTTTAAAAGAAAGCATTGAATCTAAATACAATTATAAAATTACTAACTGGAAAAACTTCCAAAAGAATCTAACACGAAAAATTATTCAAGACGAACATATTCCTAACAATCGGAACCTTACGAATGCTGAAATAGACCATCATTTAAGCAGACTAAATAATATAATAACAAAATCAATAGAGGAAACAGTTCCAAAATACAAAATTACAAAAGATAACTTCACCAAAATGACCAACTCAACTATAAAAATGTTATATAAAGAAAAAAGCAAAACTCTTACTATCATTAAAAGACATAATAGGCTAGAATACACCCTTTCTGAGGCAAGTTTGAATATAGCAAAAGCTAAATTAAAAATGATCAAAAAACTCATAACTGAAAACTTTACCATAATCATTAACAGTCGCATTCGTGAAAAACTAACCGATATAGATCCTAAAGATTCAAAAAACATGTTTGGTCAGATAAAAAAGAATTTCAAAAAATTCACGTCATTAAATCTCCAGGAAATAAAAATTCCAGTACACTCCGAATTTCTTTTAACCAATGCTGGAATAAACCCTCTAAGCTTAGAAAAGGATGTCCTTAATAATTACATAGTAGATGATCAAGTGCACATGTTAGACACAATAGGTGCTTTTTTGGAGTCAGTTCATGCTCATAAGCAGATTGATCAAGAAAACAGTGTACATACACAAGTTAGTGAGATTTTCGGTAGGTTTTTAGAAACCAAATTCATATTCGAGAGGAATAAAACTACTTTAACTAATTTTAGTGACACAAAATTATCAGATAATTTAGAAGAAACACAATCATGTAATTTTTTCATAACCAAAAGTAATATATCATACATTTTTTCTAGTTTGAGAAATAAGCTATCGTCAGGATTCGATAATATACCAAATATAGTACTTAAAAAAATGCCACAAATAATGATCAACGATTATTGTAAATTATTCAATAATATGCTCAATAATTCATATTTTCCAAATAATTGGAAAACAGCTAAGGTTGTGATACTACCAAAAAAAGGCAAAGAACCCAATAATCCTAAAAATCTTCGACCGATAAGTTTATTACCTAATATCAGCAAAATTTTTGAAGTATGTGTCAATAACATTATTAGCAAATTCTGTAATGATAAAAACATAAAAAGTGAAAAGCAGTTCGGGTTTAAATTCAAACATTCGACAGTAAACGCTATACATAAACTTACTTCCGATATTAACTGGAACTGGCATAAAAAAAGTTGTACAGGCGCGTGCCTCATCGATATGGAAAAGGCATTTGAAAGTGTATGGATTCCAGGCTTAATATTTAAATTGCTTCAATATGAATTCCCAATACATCAAACTATTTTAATATACAATATGATAAGCAATAAAGAATTCATGGTTTGTTATCAAAATTCGATAAGTACAAAATCTTTCAAGATTGTTAATGGATTACAACAAGGAACCGTAAATTCTCCTATTCTTTTTAATTTATACATTTTAGATCTGCTAAACAAAGTCGATAATATCATATCCTTTGCGGATGATATTATTATATATCACTCTGATGACAAAATAGAAGCAATAAATCTGAATCTTCAAAACATGTACAACTTAGTTGAACAATATACAATTAATTGGAACATGAAAATCAACGCACAAAAATGCGAAACCATTCTTTTTAGACCACCAGTTGATAAATGTAACTCAAACATAAGGAAAAACTGGAAACAGTTTGGAATTAAATCAAATTCAGAAAATTGTAGAATTCCAAATAAGGATGTAGTAAAATATTTAGGTATATACTTGGACAAATTTTTGTATTTTAATCACCATGTCAAAGAAATACTTATAAAAGCAAGAAAAGCTTTCTTTTTATATAGACCATTATTTCATTCGAAATACATTAAACCAAAGATTAAAATTATAATGTATCAATCTCTTATAAGACCTATAATAACATATGGTTGCCCAATTTGGTTCAATATATCGCCTTCATACATGGAAAAGATTAGAGTCTTTGAAAGAAAATGTTTAAGAGCATGTACATCGCTACACAGGTCTCCACAAAGCGAGTATCTAAAATATATATCTAATGAGAAATTGTATAATAATGCTTATATAATAAGAATAGATAATTTTATAATAAACCTAATCAGAAATAATATATTAAGGTGTAGCCAATGTATAGAAAATAATGCAATAATGGCCTCTTATTACACACAAAATGAATATATAATCGATTCCTTACAAAAAGGATTTGTTCCACCTGAGGCCTTTGTTTACCTTGATAACAAAAAAATTATTCAAAACGAAAATGGCATTCCGGTCTTTTACCATGACTATAGACGTGCCAATATAAAAGCAGTAAATTGTAATTCAGAAAATTTAAATATGAGGTATAGCACTAGCATATCAATTAGAGATTTGAGATTTACACAAAAATCTAAAACCAAAAAGTTTTGGTGGTTTTCTGAATAAACAGTATAATTTTCTTTTTTTTTTTATATTTCTTGACACTAGCCTTTCTTTACCCACTTATTAATATATAAGCAATGTTTTTTTAAAAAATTTTCATTGCAAAAAGCTGGTGATATATATATATATATATATATATTTATTGTAAATAAAATAAAAAAAAAATTATAACCAATTTGTAAAAACCAAATTATTATATTAATAATACTTGAGAGCTCGAATATGAGACATTGTATATAGAAATTGTTATTGTTAACTAGTGTTTATAATAGTTTAAGTATAGATTATATAAATAAATAAACAATTAAAAAAAAAAAAAAATGTTTGAATCAGCATATTTTTCATATTCATAACTATGTAGTAACAACTTGCAATCATGACATGATGTTTGTCAAAATGTCATTTGATATGTAATAAAGAAAAATCCGACCATAGGAATGGAAAATATGCATTAAAAAAGTAGCAGAAATAAAACAAAAAAAAAAATAGTGAATAAGCTAAATCAAGAGTCGCAACAGTCGTCAAATATTTGTATGTCAACGTTTACTACGTTGGGCGCCATTATTTATAATGCCCATCAGCAGCCTCAAAAAATTACATTTGAGACCATGATAACTGTTGGTATTTTATGGAGGATAATCACTAATTGAAAGAGACTATTCATAAAGCATCAAAGTATTGTATTAAGTCGGATCCAAATTTGGCTATGCATTAATTCTATTGCAATCCCACTTGCCAAAAATTTAGGTTTGAGCAACTTTTGAAAACAAAAAAGTTGTTGTATTTTGAGCCCCATTAATAAAGTGCTGTTTTTACTTCAGAAAAAAATAACAACTTAATAGCAACTTATTTTAAAATATGTATAAAAAAAACTGAGGCCGAAGTAATAATTGGGCCTCGCTTCAGGGCCAATGGCTACGCCGATGAAATATAAACTTTACTTTTAAAATCCATGATTAATTCAAAAATTACAGTGCCTTGATCTATTTAAAGTCCATGATTGATTAAAGTGCATTCAATTTGAGTAAATTGAATTTTCCGTATGATATTTTTAAAACCACTATTAAATCATGAATTGATTTGAAGTCTTTGAAATTTCTTTTCATTTTTCATTCTTTGTTGTCTACCAAGCCAATCACACATTTTTCATCTTCAAATTCATTGATATGCAAGACACAAACAAAAATACGACCGAAAAAATTTATCAGTAACATTTAACACCTTTCCACCTTCTAAATTAACCCTAAAAGGGAATATAATGGCTAATTTTCAATGTGATAGTATAACAAAAACAACATAAAAGATTTTTCGATATTAGTAACCAGTAGGGTGTTCTATAACTAAATATGTGAAAAGTTTTGGATTCGAAAAATGCAGCACTATCATACGATATTTAGCACGAAGCGAGTTATATATTTAATATCAAATTTATAAGAGGTATTTTTGGAATTGCAATTTTATAGAACATCCCTACATACCACAGTGGGGTGTTTCGAAATATTTGGGAAATAATTCAGCCATTTCTTACTGGCTGGGCGGATTTAGAAGAAACCCAACAGACCCACCACGAGCTACGCTACTGGACTCCAAAGTAGGGCACCTCGAGGATGCGAAAATTTTAAGTCTTGCTATTTTTCGATTTATGGAGAAAATTAATCTATAATAATCTGCTAGTAAAGCCCTACAATAAATATGGGTACACAGGTGGGATATTGGGATATCGCTTAAAATACAAAGGTTATTCGTATTTGAAAATTGGAATTTAGCATTTTTGCAATAACCTAGTCCAGTTTTTTGCCAATGGCAAAGCCAAATCAAGTCCAATAATCTTAAAAAGTTACAATTATATTTGCAACTAAATATTTTATTCCACAAAGAAAATTTTGAATGCAATATCTTTTTCAACTTAAAATGGCACATCTTTAAATTAAAAAAGAAAAATAGTAAATTAAGTAATTGGGTCATATGAATAAAACTTAGCAATTACTTCGAAGTAATTACTTTGGGCTTAGGAATGGCTTTTAACTCCAAATTTACCAATTGGCTGGTAGAATAGCATGAAATATAAACGAAAATTAAAAAATTAAATTTCTAGTCTACTCCCAAGCAGACTAGATTTGTGAAGTAATTGCTTAAAAAACCCTGCATTTCCCCCTATTAGTAATATCTATTTTTTATTCATATGAGCCATTGTTTGGAGAAAAGATGAAAAGTTTGTTTAAGAACATATATAGAAGGTATGGGCACATAAATGGCTTGAAGGGCCAAATTTGGGATTTCACAATCTTGCTGAGAGCCGCACAAATTAATACATTACTCGACAAAAATGAATTTTGTGTACAGCCTTATGCTAAAATCTTTTTTTGAGTATTTTGGTTTCCTAAGCCCGGATCTAAACCCAAAAAAGATCCATTGAATAGCCTTCGAGTTGTGGGTCTTTCTTCTTTTATCCCCTTACCCAGGGAAATACTTTATGAGTCCAAATCAAAATCTTTTGTATTTTTATGACTTTTTACATTTGGGATTAAAATATATTTAAAAAAATAGGTACAGACTCAATAAACGTTTTTAAAATATTTTTTTCCCCTTATACGAATTTGGAGTCAAAAAGACTTTGCCGAATTAAACTTCAAAAATATAGTTTTCGTTATTTCAAAAGATTTAGTTTAACGTTTTCACCAATTTTTCAAATATTTTTAAATTGACTTAATGGATTTTGATCAATTATTGAAATATGTAACATGAATTACATGACAAATGAAATTTTGATACAAAATGTGGAAAAATATAATTTTTGTAGAAAATCTGAATGTAAATGAAATTTAAAACTCATATGTCTACAGCATTTTCGTATCGAAAATTTATAACAAATATTAACCTCTCTAATTGCATTAAATTAATTCTTAAATTTTAAAAATTCAATCACAAGACTGATAACCCAGCCAGAAAATTTGGATACTTTCATGAGGGTTCTTATTCAGTAAGTCAAAAATTATTCAAACAAAAGACCCACTCTTTTGGATACACCACTTTCATACAAGTGAAAGTTTAATAATACATATGTATATCTTGAGCACTTTTCGGATTCATTTTGGTCTCGTTTGCCGACTGGAGACTCTAGAAAAAATAAATTATGAAAACTTTATTAAAAAATTAAATATCATATTAAAAAAATGGGATAAGGCGGAATTATTTGCTGTAAAAGCAAGATAAAAATTCAAGGCGACACAAGCCATTAAAAAGCGGTATAATCCTGTCAAAATTGGGATGTTCGGTCAGATTAAGTACACTAATAGAAAACAGCCCATACAAGTTTGCTAAAGCTGCTAAAAATTAGTTAAAAATTACCGTGCATAAAAAACTGCTGAAATAAACAGATTTTCTTTGCTAAATATTAGTAAGATAAGAATAGCAAAAATAAAGCTGTTAAATATACAGAATTTTAGTTGTGTTTGAGCTAAATTTTAGTTAATTGAAATAAAAATTTACTCTGCTAAAAAATGCGCGGCTCCAGTGGGGGGGGGGGGAATAGGAAAATTCCCCTCAGCGAAATCGAAAAAGAAAAAAAAGGAAAAAGAGGGAAAAAGGAGAGAAAAAGGAGAAAAAAAGAAAAAGAGGGAAAACGGAGAGAAACAAGAGGAGAAAAAAGGATAAAGTGAAAGAAATACAAATTTGTTATGAATAATAATATGAAATATAAAATTTTTTCCTTATTTTCATTTAAAAAATCTCAATAGATATTTTAACAAATTCATTAAAAAACTGATAATTTTGATTATAAAAAAATTAAAGTTTGTGGAGAAATGTACACTCATAGAAAAAAGTTTGTAGAAAAGTTAGTAAAACTGTTAGTACTTCAACCTAACAAATTTTTAACTAATTTTTAGTTAAAATTTAATTTTTAGTTAATTTTTTTGCTACCTCCACATTACTAACTTACAAATTGTTTTGCTATTTTTTTTTTGCTGAATTTAGTTACTAATTTTTAACAATAAATTTGCTAACTTTACAGTATTTTGCTGAATTTTAGTTACTAATTTTTAACAGAAGATTTGCTAATTTTACAAATTTTTTGTAAACTAAACCATCAATTTTAGAGCGGTTATAAACAGAATATTAAATGACTCATAAAAATTACTGCATATTTTTAACTCGCCAAAAATAATGCAAAAAGTTTTTAAATAAATATGAAAATTGTGATTAAAAGTATCTGGGGAGCAAGTGGAGTTTACGGGGATGACCCTAATTTTTATTCCCAATATTGTACTTTTTAAGCTTATTTAAAAAATACGATATTTTTAATCGGCCACACCTTCTTTCCTGTGGGTGGAGCTTTAGAGGTGAAAATGGAAACTCAAATAAATTCGGAAGTACATATCCGATCAGCAAACAATGAAAATCAAAGAAGGGTCTCTGAAATACATTTTCCCAATCAGAAAAATACAAACGGGAAAGCGGTGGTAAAGCACTTTAACAGGTGGTACAAGTACTGGCAAAAAGTGCTTTTCCATTCCCAAAATGATAACATCATTAGGCAAAAGGACCGGCTGTTCAAAAAGCGCCGGAAAAGCACTGGAGGAACAAAATTTTTGAACGTTGGCAAAACGCTGGTAAAACCAATAAATAGGTGGTCTGGAAATATATTTATATGTATAGTTTTGTTGATTTCAGAAAATTTTAGCAAAAATATTGTAGTTTTTTTTTTGCTATTTTCATTCTACTATTATTTAGCAATTTTTTTTCTGATTTCAGCAAGTTAAATTGTTATTTGCTATTAACAAAAATTTAACTCAAATATTACTAAAATTCTGTAAATTTAACAGTTTTTTTTTTGCTGTTTTCATTTTATTAATATTAAGCAAACTGATTCTGCTAATATTAGCAGTTTTTTCTGCAGCATCATTTTTAACTAATTTTTGGTAACTTTTTCTGCTATTTTTACGGACTTATTTGTATGAGTGTAGTTAAAAGATCTAAATTTCAAATTAGATTTTCAAAATTGTATGTAGATCAATTTCATTTGAAATTTTTCTAATTTCAAATGACAAAAAGAAATTTCATTTTAAAATTTCGCATTTTTTAATACAAAATTCCAATTTTAATTGAAAATTTTTTAAATAAAAATAAACGCCCTTACTATTTAAATTTTCCAAATGTATATTTTTGTTGACTTTAGTTAAAATTTTTGGTGGCAGCATGCTTTGACCTAGTTTATTTTTGGAGCATTCTGATTGGTTTATTTATTTTCAACCAATTAAAATATTTGAAAATGTAAATATTTCTTCAGGATTTTCATATACAAAATGAACAAAGCCGTTTAAATATAAAGTCGACTTTAAAAGTAAAATACTGTTTGATAGTAAAGCACCGTAAGTTGTTCGGATTTCACGTGAAAAAATTGTTATACTCCTCCATATAAAAAACAAGTAAAGAGGTTAAAGTCGGGCATGCCGACTATACAATACCCTACACCAGTCTGGGTAAAAGCCAACTAATGTTTGGATCCGAAATTCGAATGGGTTAAAATGGGGGTTGTGTCAAAAATTTCTATAATGTGAGTCAGCGGACCAAATTTCATTAAAATATCTTAATATTTGCGATCTGCAGTTTGTAACCAAGCCAATTTTGGGGGGACCCTTATATGGGCACTAGGTCTAAACATGGACCGATGTTCACGAAAATCAATAAACTTCGTCCTTGGGCCAAAATAGGTCTGTGTACCAAATTTCCTCAAAATATCTTAATATTTGCGACCTGCAGCGTATAAACAATATAATTTTGGGGGGACCCTTATATGGGCACTAGGTCTAAACATGGACCGATGTTCACCAAAATCAATAAGCTTCGTCCTTGGGCCAAAATAGGTCTGTGTACCAAATTTCATCAAAATATCTTAATATTTGCGACCTGCAGCGTATAAACAATATAATTTTGGGGGGACCCTTATATGGGCACTAGGTCTAAACATAGACCGATGTTCACCAAAATCAATAGGCTTCGTCCTTGGGCTGATATAGGTCGGTATACCAAATCTCATCAAAATATCTTAATATTTGCGACCTGCAGTTTGTAACCAATCCAATTTTGGGAGGACCCTTATATGGGCACTAGGTCTAAACATGGACCGGTGTTAACCAAAATCAATAGGCTTTGTCCTTGGGCTGCCATAGGTCGGTGTACCAAATTTCATCAAAATATCTTAATATTTGCGACCTGCAGCGTATAAACAATATAATTTTGGGGGGACCCTTATATGGGCACTAGGTCTAAACATGGACCGATGTTCACCAAAATCAATAAGCTTCGTCCTTGGGCCAAAATAGGTCTGTGTACCAAATTTCATCAAAATATCTTAATATTTGCGACCTGCAGCGTATAAACAATATAATTTTGGGGGGACCCTTATATGGGCACTAGGTCTAAACATGGACCGGTGTTAACCAAAATCAATAGGCTTTGTCCTTGGGCTGCCATAGGTCGGTGTACCAAATTTCATCAAAATATCTTAATATTTGCGACCTGCAGCGTATAAACAATATAATTTTGGGGGGGACCCTTTTATGGGCACTAGGTCTACACATGGACCGATGTTCACCAAAATCAATAGGCTTTGTCCTTGGGCCGACATAAGTCGGTGTACCAAGTTTCATCAAAATATCTTAATGTTTGCGACCTGTAGAGTGCGCACAAGAATGCATGGACAGACGGACGGACGGACGGACAGACGGACATCGTTAAATCGAAATAAAAAAAATTCTGAGCCGATCGGTATACTATAAGGTGGGTCTGGGACCAATATTTTTTGGTGTTACAAACATCAGCACAAACTTATAATACCCTGACCACATAGTGGTGTAGGGTATAAAAATGATAATTTTCCACGACAATGAATTTCACGTGAAAACTGAGTAGAGATTGTTTTCACGCAAATTTAATGTACAAGACTATTATTTTTCTTGGGGAAAAATCACATTTTTTGTATATTGTGATTGTGTCTTTGATATAAAATTGAAAAATTGTTCATTTTTATAATTTAAATTAATATTTGAGTAAAATTAAAGTTCGAGTAAAATTTTTCCACATGAAAAACCACTTACGGTGCTTTTGGGAAAAAGACTAAATTTTATTTTGAATTTTTTTCATTAAAATTGCAGAACTGAACTTCTAATGGAATTTTCTAAATTTGAAGTGGTAAATGCTACTATATTTTAGAATTTTCTCATTGCGAAATAAAAAGTCGAAATTTCTCTTAAAATTTTCTCAATATTGTAAGAAAACAATTAATTACCGTTATTTTTGTTCAGATTTAAGATCAAATTTGACAAATTCCAAATAGAATTCACAATTAATTTCACTTGAAATTCTCCAAATTTCATTCGGAAAGATATAGTGGAGTTCTTTTTTAGGTCTTTCCAAAGGGTCGTATTGAACTTATTCCAGTCTGTCTTTCGGAAATTCTGAGTATACATGTTGATATCGTAGAGTATATAGTTATGTTCCTGAAATAATTTCTTTTGAAATACTCAATTTTTGATTGCCTGCGAGTAATTGACTAGCGTTAGATCCTGCACTTCCTCCCAACCTGCAAAGTGTCTTAACTTTAAAATACGGAATGTTGGTGTAGCATCAAAGCAAAATTGGCCAGTAACTCTTTTTGTTAATAACGACATCTGACTCCCACAGCTATACCAAAACCGATATGAAAATTTAATTATACAAAGTTTTCCAAATGTTGATCACAAACCCCTGAGCGTCTTTAATCGCATCCTAGGAGGTCTACGAAACATTCTGAAAAAATAATTAAAAAACAAGAATTTTTTAAATATTAGAAGTTTTTAGTTAAAATTTATAACTGAAGTATAAAAAATCAGCTTCTAATAAATAAAGTGAATATAAAAATAATGAAAATAATTTCAAAACTTTTCAGGAAATATTAACTTTTTGTATTGTTGTTAAAATGTAATCTCTGAGTTAAATCCTTGTAATCATCTCAATCAAACTTTGAGGAATTTTCAGACTCCGGCGACGTTTTTCGTAAAATTTTCAAAGTTTAATTTAATGAAATCACGCGATTTAAATCGTCATATGTATATCGAAAAATGGATTCTTTAAAATTTCTGAAAAAATATATGCGGTGTGTTCGATTAGTCGAAATTCTTACTACTTTTACTACAATTGGAAAGTTTTGTTTACTTTTTATATTGAAATTTTGCAGCTGTATTAAAAGTAGTAACTTGTAGTAAGTAAACGAACACGCTTATGTTGTTCCTCATTACTTCATTTTTGCCTTTACGAAATCTTATACTGGCACTCTTATTGGGTCTTATTTCATACAAATGCTGAAAAATCGAACTGTTTTTTTTTTTATTTAATACTATACTATAACTCAGGAACAAAAGGGAGTACCAAACTGATATTTGACGGTGTCATTGATAAAAAACTAAGAACTAATACAAAAATATTACAAGGCTACGAACCCGAACCGCGTATTAAGATAAAATGGCTTTAGACCTTTGATAACGATAAATGGTTAAAGTTCATTTCAAAATAGTAACTATTCACGTGGCTCAATCATGGCTTCAATTATAAAAGGATACAAAAAATTAATTAATTGTAGAAAAATTCTTAAAAATTTAAATTTGTTTTTAATAAATCAGAAATTATCAAATTAAAGAATGAGTTTCAGACCAACTTCAGACACGCTTTCAGAAGCTTTAAAGTGATATATCAATCAGTCACATAGCTAAAATAATACAAAATTTAGACCCAAATATGTACGGAAAGTCTATAGCAAATTTGATCATTTTCCCCAAATTGAACACCAATTTTAGCTATACAAAGTATTCCAAGTTATAGCAAGTTTCATACAATTCAAATAGAGTGCGGAAATTTCAATTGTTGATTTTATATGTTATTTAATATAAACTTTTTTAGGCATTACTACACTCATAGAAATAAATCCGTAAAAATAGCAGAAAAAGTTACTAAAAATTAGTTAAAAATGATGCTGCAGAAAAAACTGCTAAAATTAGCAGATTTTTTTACTAAATACTAGTAAAATGAGAACAGCAAAATTAAAACTGCTAAATTTACAGAATTTTAGTTATATTTAGGCTAACTTTTAGTTAATTGAAAATAGCAAATTGTACTGTAAAATCTGCAGAAAAATTTGCTAAATATTTGTAGACTAAAAATAGCAAAAATAAGCTGTTAAATCTACAAAATTTTTGCTATTTTTAAGCTAAATTTAGTTGAATGCAAATAGCAGTCTATTCTGCTAAAATCAGCAGAAATATTTGCTAAAAAATTGTAAACTGCTGTTTTCAAAAGGCTCGCTTTTTATTTGCATTTAAAAAAAAAATCGAAAAAAAAACTTCGAAAATTTTAAATTTTTTGGTGATTTTTTAGGCTACTAATTATTTAGCAAAATTTTTTGCTGATTTTAGCAGGTTAATTTGCTAATCTCCATTTACAAAAATTTAGCTCATATATAACTAAAATTCTGTATATTTAACAGTTTTAGTTTTGCTGTTCCTATATTACTAATATATAGCAAAAATAATCTGCTAATTTAGCAGTTTTTTTCTGCAGCATCATTTTTAACTAATTTTTAGTAGTTTTTACTAAATTTTTTACGGACTTTTTTCTATTAGTGTAATTACATCCTTGTTGGATGTCAAATACGTATCAAATATTAAAGTTTTTGATGAAAAATATAACTTAGAATTTTCCGTTGGACTTTATATTGTCTTTTATACCTAAAGCGTCGCTCATAAAATCGTTAACCTTGCGCTGCGGAGTCCAAAAACGTCCAACAAGTAGTGTATGGCCAAATCAAAAGGGGTTAAAAAATATTTTTTGTGAAAATTAAAAAAAAAAAAATTTCCCAAAATTCCGCCCCCCCCCCCCCCCCAGAGACTTGAGCTGCAGCCGCCGCTGGCTAAAATCAGTAACAAATTTTGCTGAATATTAGTAGAATAAAAAACACAGAAAAATTTTAAATTGCTTTAAGAGGATAAAAATCTTTTTTTGTGAAATCAGTAGTCTACTATTTTTCATCATATATTTCTGTTGATTTTAGCAGGATGACTATTACTATCAGGGCAGCGACTTTCATGCACTTAAAATTCGAGATATGCGCTTAAAATATGCAGAAAAAATGCAAAATATGCACTTAAATGGAAATATGCGCTGAAAACCAAAAAAATATTATTTTTAGTTTTTAAAAATATATGCAAAAATATTCAATTTATTAAAAAATATGCAATAAAAATCATAAAATATGCAAAAATATGCACTTAAAGGCAAAATATGCATTTATAACAAAATATGCAAATCGATGCCATTTTGTTGCAAATTCTTTGATTCGGAAAATTATGTGGTCAAAATCATTTTTGGATTAATGACTACAAATATGCATTTGCATGAAAGTCGCTGCCCTGATTATTATATTTAACAGTTTATTTTTGCTCTTCTAATCTTACTAATATTTAGCAAAAATCGGCAAAAAAAAAAAATTTTGTAAAGTCACTTTTAAATAATAAACCTGTAAAAATAGCAGACAAAGCTACTAATTGTTTTGATATTTTCACAGGTTTATTTCTATGAGTGTTTGAATAAAATTTTATTGTGTCCGACTGCTTTACCAAATTTAAGTGATTGAAGGACAATTCTGAAAAGTAGATTTTAGAGATCCTTACTAGGTCCGTAGTACAGCCTTGAACATTTTCTAAAATTAAAGAATTTTTTTTAACTCAAAATCATAAAAAATAAGAGACTTATAAATGTACATCATATTGAGCCACTAAGTATTTTTCTCAGGCTTAAGGTTTAAATAAAGAAGAACGAATTTTTCACTTAATATTCGTCTGTAGGAAGCAAAAAAACTAGTTTTAGAGGAAGTCTCTGCAAAAAAGTCGATATTTGTTGATCGGTGTAATGTTTTTGAGGCTCCATTGAATGTTTATTTTGTTATCGCTGTTTTCTGTATTATGTATATTTTTAAATTCTGACTTAAATTTTTATACCCTACACCACTATGTGGTCAGGGTATTATAAGATTGTGCTGATGTTTGTAACACCAAAAAATATTGGTCGTAGACCCACCTTATAGTATACCGATCGGTTCAGAATTTTTTTTTATTTCGATTTAACGATGTCCGTCTGTCCGTCTGTGGTACGCAGACCTATGTTGGCCCAAGGACGAACAAGTTTGATTTTGGTGAACATCGGTCCATGTTTAGACCTAGTGCCCATATAAGGGTCCTACCAAAATTATACTCTTTATACGCTGCAGGTCGTAAATATTAAGATATTTTGATGAAATTTAGAACACAGACCTATATTGGCCCAATAACGCAGCCTATTGATTTTGGTGAACATCGGTCCATGTTTAGACCTAGTGCCCATATAAGGGTCCTACCAAAATTATACTGTTTATACGCCGCAGGTCGTAAATATTAAGATATTTTGATGAAATTTGGTACACAGACCTACATTGGCCCAATAACGCAGCCTATTGATTTTGGTGAACATCGGTCCATGTTTAGGGTCCCCCCAAAATTATATTGTTTATACGCTGCAGGTCGCAAATATTAAGATATTTTGATGAAATTTGGTACATAGACCTATGTTGGCCCAAGGACGAAGCCTATTGATTTTGGTGAACATCGGTCCATGTTTAGAACTAGTGCCCATATAAGGGTCCCCCCAAAATTGGCTTGGTTACAAACTGCAAGTCGCAAATATTAAGATATTTTAATGAAATTTGGTGCGCTGACTCACATTATAGAAAATTTTGACATAAGCCCCATTTTAACCCATTCGAATTTCGGATCCAAACAATACACCAGACTGGTGTAGGGTATTGTATAGTCGGCATGCCCGACTTTAACCTTTTTACTCGTTTTAATTTAATTTAATTTTTTTTAATTTTGTTTAAAATTTAAAATTATTTTTTTTTATTGTTTTAAAATGAATGAGGGGCCGCACGAAATTTGTTGACGGTTCGCATTTGCCCATGTATGATATATAGTGTTCATATTTTTCTGAAAGCCCATTGCTTCTAGATGTGCCTATAATCGAAAAAATATTCTGCACTTGTTAATTTTTCTTCCCCCAAGACCATTCCGAATTCGATCATTTTTTTATTAAATTTCAAATTTTAACCCTTTTTTCTCACAGTACACCAACGGAATTCAAAAACTAAAAGCGGGAAAGATACTCAATATGGTTCTAATATGACTATATTTGTCAATTTTTAACATCGCTTTAAGTATGGACAAGACAGCAAATCTCATTTTTGGAAATTTTTTACAGTTTTTTGGAAATTATGGGATTTGATTAATTTTATCTCAAAATTTTGTTTTATTTTATTATAAAGAATACTAAGGCCTAGCTTGGTCTAAAATTTCTTTACAATGCGATCATTAACAAATATTCTATTGCAAAATAAATGCTTAACATATTCGTAAAAAACTACCAAAAATGGTTTTTTCGGATATCCGAAATATTTATCTGATTCGGTTAAAACGGAGCATATAGTATTTGGAGGTAATTTCATTGAATGTTCAGAATTTGGAGGAAATCGGTTGATATTTAGACAGTTTAATAATAAAATGAGAAATTTTATAAAAAACAGTAACAAAAGTTCTACAACAACAAAAAGAAATAATTCATATTTATAGCGTCAAAAGAAATTGTACAGTAAGAGTAACAAAAGAATTTTAAAGGACTTAGTATTTTGTTTGGTTTAGATTTGATTTGATTATAGCTTGCAGTCTTCTGGGCATCGATTCCACTAGATTTCTGATTACTTCGTTCGAGATTTTTTGCCAATCCTCCATTATCACGGATTTAAAAGAGAGCCCTTGCTGTTGTTCTTTTTTTTATTTGCCGGATCCGATGCTCCCACAAATATGCAATTTGGTTGAGGTCGGTTGATTGGGGAGCATCCATTTCTTTGCTGTTTTTGCGGTGTTTGGGACCACTGTCTTGTTGAAACAACAAAGTTCACCCAAGCCAAATTTTTCTACACTGGGTTACAAATTATCATTTAAAATGGTGAAGTAATCTGTTTTATTTATAGTGTTCTCTATGAAAACTAACCTTCAGCACTGGTCGCTATACATCCCTATACCATGACCGAACCACCACCATGCTTAAGTGTGGATATTACATGTTGCTGGACCAATTCTGAATTTTTGCATCTCCAAATTGTAATTGGTTTTTTTTTTACCAAAAATTTCAAATTTAATCTGGTCGCTAAATATCACATTGATTCAGAATCTATTGGTTTTATTTTGATACGAGTACACTGAGAGAATTACCTGCTTGATACACTCACAATAATGTATCGTTAAAAACAACTTAAAATACATATTAAATTACTTGAACACACAATTAAAAAAAATAAGTACTGATTTTTCATTATATTTAAACCATTTTGCTATTTATTTTCAAACATTGTTTAAACAATCCGTAAAAGAAATGAAAATAATTAAAAAGTCTGTTAAAACAATCATCAATTTTTAACTGACAAAACATAAAAAAACGATTTTTTGGTTTGTTTTTCATATTTGAAAGTTTTTTTTTTTGAACAATTATTTTAATTTTTGCATTAAAAAATACAAAAGTTGTTTTTTCGGACTTTCTTTATTTTCATATATTTAGTTAGAATATTGTTCTACCTCAAGTCCAAATTTTCTAATATGATATTGTTATATTAGATTTTATTTGTTGTTTCAAAAAAGGTTGATGATTTTCATGATAGACAATACAATTGTTTCAACTACTCTTCAGTTGTCTGCAATAAGAAACTGATAGCTTTATTGCACAATCCGAGGCATTACATAAGGTACAAAAAATCAACGGGACGAGAATTTTGTACTTTCGTATATGAAATGTCTGATTTGGTAAAATCAGCTATAAATCGACTCCATTTTGTAGTGTTTTTTTTTGTTTGAATTTTCAAAACAGTACACACACAACACACACGTTAATATATTTACTGGATATATTTGTGTGTATGAGTAAACAATTTCTTGTAATTTGAATTATACCTCATTCATACTGAACCCAAAACTAGTAGTTTTCAAATTTATTTGGTTTTCGATTGTCAAATCCCATACAAATTTCAAATCGAAAACTTATAGTTTTGGGTTCACTATGAATGAGGCTTTAAAATAATTTTGTATATAAACAAACTATTTTGGAAAAAAAGAAAATCGAAAATATTTTAATTTTTTGTTTTAAAATAGAAAACAACGAAATTATTTCAATTATTTTTTGTAAAAATATAAAACTAAAAATAGAACATTTGACTGAAAATATCAACTCCTATAGACTATATTTTTGTAGTTTGCTTTTTATTGACTGATAAAAAAAGTTAATTAATATGTTTCAATGTATTTTAATTGATTCTTCAATTGAAAGCAAACTTTAACTTTACTTTACTTTTCAAATAAACCTCAATCGGTTATGGAAAAAATATTGTGAGTGTGTTAATGAATTTTTGCATGAAACCAGTGAAGTTTCCCGGGAACTCGTCAATTGAAATTTTTCATTGAATTAATGGAATTTTTCATAAAATGTTGTGAATACCTAGATGCTCCGGGAGAACCCTGGAACGTGGCTGTGACAGGGAAGTGTGACGTACCTTCAGATAATCCTTAACGTAGTTGGACAAGGGAGTACGCCGCACTAGGTCACTTTCTTCTAGCCCTGCAGAGATCCGCTTAGCATCCTAAATCTTTTCACCAACACTATTCTTTGTTTCGGCGGAACAGTGTGCCGTACCAGGTCACGTCCTCGAGCGAGAAGGACCTGTAGAAACTAAAGGCCTGCATTAGTGCATTTAAAACATTCTGTGAAACATTCACTAAACTTTTTGCAATTCAGAAATCATCAATTGAAATTCAGAAAATATCAATTAAAATTCAGAAAACTATCTATCTCAATTCATGATATATATATTTCGATTGATATTATCTGAATTTCAATTTAAGATTTGTGAATTGCAAAAAGTGTAGTGAATGTTTCACAGAATGTTTTAAATGCATTAAAGCAGACCTTTATGAGAAACCCGTGTACCGTTCCAGGGCATACGGGTTTTACTATTAATTACTGGTTGCTTACATTATTGCAAATTTGTCATTAGAAAATCATAGTGCCACAAAGGGTTAAAGACATCCCTCATCCCATACATTGATGTCGGCGTATTGTACGGTATGGTATGGTACATTTGCATTCCGCAGCCATTTTTTACTGTTGCAACCATTATATGATATTTAAACATAGTGATTGTTTTGCTTTTTATATATATTTTTTTTTGTTCCCTCGTCCAGCCTTAACAAGAATGACGGTCATTTATTCATTTTTGCTCCATTAATTTGTTGAATAAACTTTGTCCATGATGGCGTATGACACTGATTTGTTAGAATGCATTTAAGCTTGATGCATCAAAAAAAATAGTAACATCAGAATAACAAATGGAAGGGGGTGTTAAATAGGAAATTAAAAGCAAAATACTACATTTAATCATAGAAAGTTTAAAGTTTTTTTTTTCATAATTTTGCAAAATATTAAAAAATTATAGAGAATTATTCTTAATCCCAAATGCAAAATAGCATGACCTTAGCTTAAATTTTAGATAACAACAGTGGGATTGAGTGAGATTTTTAGTAATGGAAAAATTAAAGTGACATTTATAAATAGACACAAATGGTTAATGGATGAATTAATGCACTTTCGTTTATTACTATGCATATTACCTGATAATACATCAAACCTCTTACCATTGCATTACTTCGGGGCCTAACACCCTACCCTTTACTTTGGATACCAAATTCAGACGTTTGAATGTTTTATTGGTATAAACGAATTTCAAATTAATAACGTGTTCAAAAAATAACAATTCCAATAAAATGTTTTGGAAAAGTCTTTACCAGTAAGTTAAGAATAACAGCTTATTACACTCAGAGAAATAAACCTGTAAAAATAGCAGTAAAAGCAACTATAAATTTGTTAAAATTTACCTTTCGGAAATAATTGCTGAAATTAGTAGATATTTTTTCCCAAATACTAATAACAAAAGAACAGCAAATATTAAACAGTTAAATTTACAGAATTTTAATTCTATTTAACTTAGGTTTCAGTTAATTGAAAATGGCAAAATGCCCTGTAAAATCTGCAGAAAATTTTTGTAAATATTAGTAGACTAAAAATAGATGAAAAAACTGTTATATCTAAAAAATTTTTGTTATTTGTAAATTGCATTTTATTGAATGCAAATAGCAGTCTATCCTTCTAAAATCAGCAGAAATAGTAAAAAAATAGTAAACTGCTGATTTTAGAAGGCCCGATTTTTATTTGTATTAAAAAAAAATTCAAGAAAAAAAAACTGAAAATTTTAAATTTCTTTGTGGGTTTTTAGCTCACTAATTATTTAGCAAAATTTTTTGGTGATTTTAGCAGATTAGGTTGTTATTTTCTATTAAGATAAGTTTAACTGAAGGTTAACTAAAATTCCGTATATTTAACAGTATTATTTTTGCTGTTCCTATCTTACTAATACATAACAAAAATAATCTGCTAATTTCAGCAGTTTTTTCTGTAAGTTCATTATACCCTACACCACTATGTGGTCAGGGTATACCCACCTTATAGTATACCGATCGGCTCAGAATTTTTTTATTTCGATTTAACGATGTCCGTCTGTCCGTCCGTCCGTCTGTCTGTCTGTCCATGCAATCTTGTGCGCACTCTACAGGTCGCAAATATTAAGATATTTTGATGAAATTTGGTACGCAGACCTATGTTGGCCCAAGGACGAACAAGTTTGATTTTGGTGAACATCGGTCCATGTTTAGACCTAGTGCCCATATAAGGGTCCTACTAAAATTATATTGTTTATACGCTGCAGGTCGTAAATATTAAGATATTTTGACGAAATTTGGTACACAGACCTATGTTAGCCCAATAACGCAGCCTATTGATTTTGGTGAACATCGGTCCATGTTTAGACCTAGTGCCCATATAAGGGTCCTACCAAAATTATACTTTTTATACGTCGCAGGTCGCAAATATTAAGATATTTTGATGAAATTTGGTACACAGACCTATATTGGCCCAATAATGCAGCCTATTGATTTTGGTGAACATCGGTCCATGTTTAGACCTAGTGCCCATAAAGGGTCCTACCAAAATTATACTTTTTATACGCTGCAGGTCGCAAATATTAAGATATTTTGATGAAATTTGGTACATAGACCTATGTTGGCCCAAGGACGAAGCCTATTGATTTTGGTGAACATCGGTCCATGTTTAGAACTAGTGCCCATATAAGGGTCCCCCCAAAATTGGCTTGGTTTTAATGAAATTTGGCGCGCTGACTCACATTATAGAAAATTTTGACACAAGCCTCCTTTTAATCCATTCGAATTTCGGATCCAAACATTAGTTGGCTTTTAACCAGACTGGTGTAGGGTATTGTATAGTCGGCATGCCCGACTTTAACCTTTTTACTCGTTTTTAATTCATTTTTAGTAGTTTTAACAAAATTTTTTACAGACTTTTTTCTATTAGTGTATTATCAATGGTAGTGAAATTTGAAACCATTGTCATTAGCCACTAAAATTAAATCACTAAATCATTAACATAAAAAAATAAATGGTGTCGTGGTATTGTAATAAAATAATCAATTAATTTACCCACTCAAATATGTGAATTTCGCAGCCATAGCTGTAAACATCACCCTTAAAAGTACCCCCAGTACCCATTTTCATAACATACATACAAAATTCCGTAAATATTTTGTTACATATTTTTAGATGCATTTAAAAGCTTTATTACAAAAAGTTCTTAGATAGTATGTATAAAGTTTTTTTCAACATATCCCTTATCTTAAGCCTAATAGCCCACGGTTGAAATTTACTTAATTAATTTCAAAATATTAATTAAATTAAAAAAAAAAAATGAAAATACTTTATAGCATTAATTAACAACAGTCTTTTTATAATAATTATTATGCTTTTATAGCATACTTTTAGTTGCAAATTGTTATGAATATTTTGTTGCATACTTTTAGGTGCATTTAAATTATATTTTTTTCTATTTTGCTTCCAGCTTTTGTCAAGTCATAAATTAAATGCATTTGTTGCTATTTGCCATTTTTTCTTTCTTATTTTCATTCATGCTCTTTTACATTCATTATCACAACAAGCTGCAACCAAGTATGCATGCAAAAAACTGCACCCCGTAACCATTATCAACAAACAGGACATTTTCTATATTCCTCCCTGCAAAAGCAACCATGGACAAAAAAAATAAATAAAAAATAAACAACAAAACCCCAGAAAGAAATAAAAATCACATCTAAAGTCGTTATAATGTTTTTTAGTTGTTGTTTGGTTTTGATGTTATTGCTTTACTGGTGTTGCAGCATGGTCTTAAATACTAATAACTTTTATGCAATTTTATTCTACAATCTATTGTAGCTGCTACTATATACTTCAATTACACTATTTGCAAATTTTATTTAAATATAAGTAAAAATTAATTTTTTTTTTTTTTAATTTTAAAATAAAAATTAAACAATTAACTAAAAATATTATAGTCAGACCTGCCGACGAAGTATATTAAGCCCTAAGTCACAGTATGACTTCATACATATTTCGGGAAACGAAACAAATTCCGGGAAGGGAATTTATTTAACAGTGCAATAACAACAGATCTGAAAACAACAGATTTAGACCCACAATCAAGTATCTTTGGGAGTAACAAATATCAGCAAAAAGTCCTGTACTACATAGTAAAGGGTATAATTTTATAAAAACGGATTTAAAAAGTTCTAATCTCGATTTCTTTGATATGGGAACAGATGGGTATTCCGGGCTGTATGAATTCGGTTAGTTCAGATTTTCTTATTTCCGAATTGATATGTTGCGTAAATATCCGGTCGACAGTTTTTGAAATTATTTCAAAATGGCGATTGTAAATTTTTCGATTTTTTCAAGGAGCGGTCTTGGAATTTTATACGTGAAATTTTTGGCTTTCCATCCGGGTCAGGCACTTTAAAGTTGATCTGTCAGTTAAGCATCTAGATCTTTTTTCCGAATTGGTCAACTAATTCAACAATTTTACACCAAAAAATTAAAAAACTACGAAAGAACAATAATATTTTCCTAATTTTTCAAACTTCTTAGTCTTCAAAACGCTGCGAAACAGGAACCAGAAGGAAGTGAGCCAAAGTTGGAATAAGGTTTTTTTTTCAGAAATGCCTACTATATAATTAAGGATTAAAAAAAAATAGGTCCCGTGCAAGAAATTACTTTAAATTGGTTGGGTTTAAGCGCAATACATTCAAGTCCAGACATGACCTTTCTATGACGACTATGTCACAACACGGCCGAGTTTAACCATTTTCAAGGGGGTTCTTCCCAGCAAAGTCTCAGTAATGGGTGTTCATTATTATACTCTAAATAATAAGCAGTATAATTAGGGTCTACTGCTTATAATTCGGTTATTATTTTTGTTCGACAAGGTCGTTTTTGTAAGTAGTTTTCCATATTCGCGACATGAAAAAACGCACAAAATTTGTGCACCCGCTTACCCGCTGCATTACAAAAGTATATAAAATAAGTAGTTACCAAAATAAGTAGTTATTCGTGTGCTTATACGCAGTTAAAAAATAAGTGGGTACAAGTTGTTAAATAATACGACTTACTTATATACTTACTAGTGGTTAAAAAATAAGTAGTTACCAAATTCACATTATCTTTATAAAAAAATAAGTAGTCGCGCGTAAGCTAAACAGCTTATAAAAACGGCTTCGCCAAACAAAAATAACTAGTACTGACGCCGAATTATAAGTACCCGAGTAAAAAAAATTATATATAATCATATGTGGCATATATTACAATATATAATTATACATGTCGTTATGTATATCCATATATAATTATATATGACGTTTTTTCACAAAATTTTTATTTATATTATGCCATATATAATTTGATCTAATTAGATATCGGCCTTCATAATATTAGATATGGCATATATAATTATATATTACATAACATGGTTGATCTTATTGCATATATAGTTATATATAGGACTATATCTTAATATATATGGTGGCATTTTAGCAACCCGAGTAAAAAAAATTATATATAATCATATATGGCATATATTACAATATATAATTATACATGTCGTTATGTATATCCATATATAATTATATATGACGTTTTTCCACAAAATTTTTCCTTATATTATGCCATATATAATTTCATCTAATTAGATATCGGCCTTCATAATATTAGATATGGCATATATAATTATATATTACATGACATGGTTGATCTTATTGCATATATAGTTATATATAGAACTATATCTTAATATATATGGTGGCATTTTAGCAATATATAGTTATACATGGTATCATTTAAAAAATATATAATTATATATGGTGACAGTTAAACTAGATATTATCATATATGGTGCCATTTAAACAATATATGGTCATATATGGTACCTCATTAACAAAATCTTTAATTCAGTTCCAGATATGATAATATATGGTACTATATATAGTGCGATATATATTTATATATGGTGCTATTTAAGCAATATATTATCATATACGGTGACATTCAAACCATATATTATCATATATGGTACCATTTAAACCATATATTATTATATATGGTGCCATTTAAACAATATATATCCATATATGGTACCTCATGATGAAAATTTTAATACAGTTCCAGATATGATAATATATGATACTATATATAGTGCCATATATATTTATACATGGTGTTATTTAAGTAATATATTACTATATATGGTGCCATTTAAACCATATATTATCATAAATGGTGCCATTTCAACAATATATGCTCATATATGGGACCTCATGAACAACATTTTTAATACAGTTTCAGATATAATAATATATGCTACTATATATGGTGCAATATATATTGATATATGGTATTTTTTAAACCATACATTGTGATATATGGTGCCATTTCAACAACAATTTTAATACAGTTCCAGATATGATAATATATGCCATATACTTTGATATATCGTATCATTTAAACAACCCGAATAAAAATAGTTACATATAGTCATATATGTGATTAAGTTATATCTGTATAAATATACGGTTTCATCCGAAAAATGGCCCGATATATTTTTATCAATTGTTTGTCAATTTTTATCTAAATGTATCAGTTTAGATCAGACCTGATTAAATTATGTGTTAATCAGATGAAATTGTATCAGATTTTTGACCTGATACAATTTTATCGGTTTGATCGTAATTGGTTCAATTTTATATAAATAAAATATAATTGTATCCGACATTTACCTTATACAATTGTATCAAAGTTTTAAACTGATATCAGGTCAAAATTGGGATATAACTATATAATTTTGTATACAAATATATCTATTTGGACCTAAACTGATACCATGTGATATAAACCAATAAAATTGTATCAGGTCAAAAATCAGATACAATTTCATCTGATTAACACATAATTTAATCACGTCAGATCTAAACTGATACAATAAGTTAAAAACTGATAAACAACTGATACAATTTTATCGGGCCATTTTTCGGATCAAATGGTACATGGATGACTCTAAGTTATATATTACCATATAAAGCTCCATATTATTTTTTTAAATAGGGAACATACCATATATGGTGCCATTTAAACAGTATATTGTCATATAATGTGCCATTTAAGCAATATATGGTCATAAATGGTAACTCAACTACAATATTAACTGTATTTCAGAAGCTATTAATTGCATTTCACAAATTTTAAATGTATTTCAGAAATTATGGAATGTATTTCAGAAATTATTAATTGTATTTCAGAAATAATCAAATCTATTTCAAAACTTGTTGATTGTTTATCATAGTTAATAGAGAAAAATTTCTAAATTACATTTCATAATTTCTGAAATACAATTGATAATTTCTGAAATACAGTTTGATAATTTCGGAAATACAATTAATAATTTCTGAAACAGAATTGATAAAACTGAACTTCAATTGACTAGTTCTGAAATACAATTCATAAATCTGAAAAATAATTGATAAGTTCTGAAATACAATTGATAAAACTGAAATTCAATTGATTATTTCTGAAATACAATTAATAAATCTTAAAAACAATTAATACAATTGACATGGTGTAGAGCGTTAAAAAGATGTAAATAAAATTATTTTATTCAAAGATTTCAATTTAATAAAAAAATAAATATATAATTTTATAAAAAAATTTATAGAAAAAAAAAATTTTAATTTTATAAAAAGATATTCATTTTGTAAAAAAATGCATATCGAACTCGAGACCTTCTGAGTTTAAACCTTATTTTAACAAAATATTGTAATTTTTATAAAATCAGTGCTCTGCTGGTGTATTATTTTTTGAACAGTTGGCAATATATGTCTGGGATCTTATTTAATCCCAAATAAATGGAGATCTTACGTAGTACCAAATATAATGCGGCATCTAATTTTATCTGTCATTTTTATGGATAGTTTTAGATGTCAATCCCAAAATATATTGCTGTTTCTAATTCTATCTGCCATTTTAATACCTAAATAAATTGCTGGATCTAATTCGATCTGCAATTTATAGGAAAAATTAAGATTTTACCAAATCACTAAATATATCACTGGATTCAATTCGATCTGCAACTTATTGAAAAAGTTAAGATCTTACGCAATCCCGAAATATATTACTGGATCTAATTTCATATGTTATTTTTTTCATAAATTTAGATCTTACGTAATCCCCAAATATAATCCTCGATCTTATTCGATCTGCCGTTTTCCAGATAAAGTAGATACAACTTAATCCTAAAATATATATGTGACCTTCTCCGAGAAAAGGGACCTAGTGTGTGAAAATTAAGTTTTGAGAAGAACGCATTTAAAGTTTCATAACGCATTATCACTTTAAACACACCTTCAGTTGGGAGATGCGATTTGGTATGGTTAGGTGCCTCAACTCATTTCATCTTATTCTACAACCTTTTAGGTACCAGAATCCACTCTTAAGTCCAAACCCGTTTTTTGACACACTAGGTCCCTTTTCTTGGAGAAGGTCACATATACCTAGATCTACTTTTTCGTATAAATTTAGATCCAAGTTTATCCCCATATATATTGCTGGATCTAATTCGATCTGCCATTTTTCTGATAAATTTAGATCCAAGTTTATCCCCAAATATATTGCTGGATCTAATTTGATCTGCCAATGTTCGGATCAATTTATATCCAAGTTTATTCCCAAATATATTGCTGGATCTAATTCGATCAGGCATTTTTCTGATAAAGTTAGATCCAAGTTTATCCCCAAATATATTACTGGATCTAATTCGATCTGTCATTTTTCGTAACAAATTAGATCTAAGTTCATCCACAAATATATAGCTGGATCTAATTCGATCTGCCATTTTTCGAATCAAATTAGGTCTTACTAAATCCCAAAATATATTGCTGGATCTAATTTGATCTGCCAATTTTCTATTCAATTTATATCCAGGTTTATCCACAAATATATTGCTGGATCTAATTGGATCTGCCATTTTTCGGATAAATTTAGATCTAAGTTAATCCACAAATATATTGCTGGATCTAATTTGATCTGCCATTTTTCAGATCAATTTATATCTAAGTTTATCCACAAATATATTGCTGGATCTAATTCGATGTGCCATTTTTCGGATCAAATTAGATCTAAGTTTATCCCCAAATATATTGCTAGATCTAATTCGATCTGCCACTTTTTCGGATCAAATTAGATCTAAGTTTATACACAAACATATTGCTGGATCTAATTCGATCTGCCAAAATTGAGATCAAATTAGATATAAGTTTATCCACAAATATATAGCTGGATCTAATTGGATCCGCCATTTTTCGGATCAAATTAGATCTAAAAATATCCCCAAATATATAGCTGGATCCGCCAATTTTCGGATCAAAATAGATCTAGGTTTATCCCCAAAGATATCATTGGGCCTCCCAATTTTGAGATATAACTTGATCTTAGTTTATCCCCATATATACAATGGGATCTAATACGATATGATTGGATACACCCAATTTTGAGATCTAATTGGATCAGCTAGATATTACAGCAGATCTTAAACAATATCAAATTGGATATGATTAGATATTGCGCGAGATCAATTTTTTTTACTCGGGAATATATAATTATACATGGTATCATTTAAACAATATATAATTATATGTGGTGACAGTTAAACTAGATATTATCATATATGGTGCCATTTAAACAATATATGGTCATATATGGTACCTCATTAACAAAATCTTTAATTCAGTTCCAGATATGATAATATATGGCTCTATATATAGTGCGATATATATTTATATATGGTGCTATTTAAGCAATATATTATCGTATATGGTGCCATTCAAACCATATATTATCATATATGGTGCCATTCAAACCATATATTATCATATATGGTACCATTTAAACCATATATTATTATATATGGTGCCATTTAAACAATATATGGCCATATATGGTACCTCATGATCAAAATTTTTAATACAGTTCCAGGTATGATAATATATGATACTATATAGTGCCATATATATTTATATATGGTGTTATTTAAGTAATATATTACTATATATGGTGCCATTTAAACCATATATTATCATATATGGTGCCATTTCAACAATATATGCTCATATATGGGAACTCAACTACAATATTAACTGTATTTCAGAAGCTATTAATTGCATTTCAGAAATTTTAAATGTATTTCAGAAATTATGGAATGTATTTCAGAAATTATTAATTGTATTTCAGAAATAATCAAATCTATTTCAAAACTTGTTGATTGTTTATCATAGTTAATAGAGAAAAATTTCTAAATTACATTTCATAATTTCTGAAATACAATTGATAATTTCTGAAATACAGTTTGATTATTTCTGAAATACAGTTGTGAATTTCGGAAATACAATTAATAATTTCTGAAACACAATTGATAAAACTGAACTTCAATTGACTTGTTCTGAAATACAATTCATAAATCTGAAAAATAATTGATAAGTTCTGAAATACAATTGATAAAACTGAAATTCGATTAATTATTTCTGAAATATAATTAATGAATCTTGAAAACAATTAATACAATTGGAAATGGTGTAGAGCGTTAAAAAGATGTAAATAAAATTATTTTCTTGAAAGATTTCAATTTAATAAAAAAATAAATATATAATTTTATAAAAAAATTTATAGAAAAAAAAATTTTAATTTTATAAAAAGAAATTCATTTTGTAAAAAAAATGCATATCGAACTCGAGACCTTCTCAGTTTAAACCTTATTTTAACAAAATATTGTAATTTTTATAAAATCAGTGCTCTGCCAGTGTATTATTTTTTGAACAGTTGGTAATATATGTCTGGGATCTTATTTAATCCCAAATAAATGGAGATGTTACGTAGTACCCAAATATAATGCGGCATCTAATTTTATCTGTCATTTTTATGGATAGTTTTAGATGTCAATCCCCAAATATATTGCTGTTTCTAATTCTATCTGCCATTTTAATACCTAAATAAATTGCTGGATCTATTTCGATCTGCAATTTATGGGAAAAATTAAGATCTTACCAAATCACTAAATATATCACTGGATTCAATTCGATCTGAAACTTATTGAAAAAGTTAAGATCTTACGCAATCCCGAAATATATTACTAGATCTAATTTCATCTGTTATTTTTTTCATAAATTTAGATCTTACGTAATCCCCAAATATAATCCTCGATCTAATTCGATCTGCCGTTTTCCAGATAAAGTTAGATACAACTTAATCCTAAAATATATATGAAAATTAAGTTTTGAGAAGAACGCATTTAAAGTTTCATAACGCATTATCACTTTGAACACACCTTCAGTTGGGAGATGCGATTTGGTATGGTTAGTTATGATTGGGTGCCTCAACTCATTTCATCTTATTCTACACCCTTTTAGGTACCAGAATCCACTCTTAAGTCCAAACCCGTTTTTTGACACACTAGGTCCCTTCTCTCGGAGAAGGTCACATATACCTAGATCTACTTTTTCGTATAAATTTAGATCCAAGTTTATCCCCAAATATATTGCTGGATCTAATTCGATCTGCCATTTTCCGGTTAAATTTAGATCCAAGTTTATCCCCATATATATTGCTGGATCTAATACGATCTGCCATTTTTCTGATAAATTTAGATCCAAGTTTATCCCCAGATATATTGCTGGATCTAATTGGATCTGCCATTTTTCGGATAAATTTAGATCTAAGTTAATCCACAAATATATTGCTGGATCTAATTCGATGTGCCATTTTTCGGATCAAATTAGATCTAAGTTTATCCACAAATATATTGCTGGATCTAATTCGATCTGCCAAAATTGAGATCAAATTAGATCTAAGTTTATCCACAAATATACAGCTGGATCTAATAGGATCCACCATTTTTCGGATCAAATTAGATCTAAAAATATCCCCAAATATATAGCTGGATCCGCCAATTTTCGGATCAAAATCTAGGTTTATTCCCAAAGATATCATTGGACCTCCCAATTTTGAGATATAACTTGATCTTAGTTTATCCCCATATATATAATGGGATCTAATACGATATGATTGGATACACCCAATTTTGAGATCTAATTGGATCAGCTAGATATTACAGCAGATCTTAAACAATATCAAATTGGATATGATTAGATATTGTGCGAGATCAATTTTTTTTACTCGGGTAGTAAAAAATTTTAGTTTCATTATATAACCACTTATTTGATAATGAAAGATTTTGCTGGGTTATTTGGAGTAATACAAACTTCTGTAACAAATTTTATCTCCACAAAGATCTTAACAAAATTAAAAGTGAATTCTAAATTCATCGAAGCAAAATTGTTTTTCAAAGTTAATTTTTATACCCTACACCACTACGTGGGCGGGGTATAATAAATTTATGCTGATGTTTGTAACACCAAAAAATATTGTACCTACATCCACCTTTTAGTACCCCAGTCGACCCATAATCACTTTTTTTCGATTTAACGAGGTCCGTCTGTCCGTCCGCAAGTTTTACTGTCTGTCTATATATTCTTGTACGCATGCCACAGGTCGCAAATAATAAGATATTCTGGTGCATCGACTTATGTCGACCCAAGGACGAAGCCTATTAATTTTATTTGAAATCGGTCCATGTTTAGATTAAGTGCACATATAAAGGTCCCCCCAAAATTTACTTTTTTTTGCACTCGAAAGGCTGTAAATACAAAGATATTTTATTGAAAATTGATACAATGATTCACATGAGCTCACAAACAAAGGATATTGATTATACCCTACACCACCATGTGGTCAGGGTATTATAAGTTTGTGCTGATGTTTGTAACACCAAAAAATATTGGTCCTAGACCCACCTTATAGTATACCGATCGGTTCAGAATTTTTTTTTATTTCGATTTAACGATGTCCGTCTGTCCGTCTGTCCGTCCGTCCGTCCGTCCGTCTGTCTGTCTGTCTGTCTGTCTGTCTGTCTGTCTGTCTGTCTGTCTGTCTGTCTGTCTGTCTGTCTGTCTGTCTGTCTGTCTGTCTGTCTGTCTGTCCATGCATTCTTGTGCGCACTCTACAGGTCGCAAATATTAAGATATTTTGATGAAACTTGGTACACCGACTTACGTCGGCCCAAGGACGACGCCTATTGATTTGGATGCTTAAAATCGGTCAATGTTTAGACCTAGTGCCCATAATGGTCCCCCCAAAATTATATTGTTTATACGCTGCAGGTCGCAAATATTAAGATATTTTGATGAAATTTGGTACACAGACCTATATCAGCCCAAGGACAAAGCCTATTGATTTTGGTTAACACCGTTCCATGTTTAGTCATAGTGCCCATATAAGGGTCCCCCCAAAATTATATTGTTTATACGCTGCTGGTCGCAAATATTAAGATATTTTGATGAAATTTTGTACACAGACCTATATCAGCCCAAGGACGAAGCTTTTGGTGAACATCGGTCCATATTTAGACCTAGTGCCCATATAAGGGTCCCCCCAAAATTATATTATATTATACGCTTCAGGTCGTAAATATTAAGATATTTTGACGAAATTTGGTACACAGACCTATATTGGACCAATAACGCAGCCTATTGATTTTGGTGAACATCGGTGCATGTTTAGACCTAGTGCCCATATAAGGGTCCTACCAAAATTATACTGTTTATACGCTGCAGGTCGTAAATATTAAGATATTTTGATGAAATTAGGTACACAGACCTATATTGGACCAATAACGCAGCCTATTGATTTTGGTAAACATCGGTCCATGTTTAAACCTAGTGCCCATATAAGGGTCCTACCAAAATTATATTGTTTATACGCTGCAGGTCGCAAATATTAATATATTTTGATGAAATTTGGTACACAGACCTATGTTGGCCCAAGGACGAAGCCTATTGATTTTGGTGAACATCGGTCCATGTTTAGACCTAGTGCCCATATAAGGGTCCCCCAAAATTGGCTTGGTTACAAACTGCAGATCGCAAATATTAAGATATTTTAATGAAATTTGGTGCGCTGACTCACATTATAGAAAATTTTGACACAAGCCGCATTTTAACCCATTCGAATTTCGGATCCAAACATTAGTTGGCTTTTAACCAGACTGGTGTAGGGTATTGTATAGTCGGCATGGCCGACTTTAACCTTTTTACTCGTTTTATTTAAAATCGGTCCATATTTAGATTAAGTGCACATATAAAATTGACTTTTTTTTTGCACTCTAAAGGCTGTAAATACAAAGATATTTTATTGAAACTTGGTACAGTGATTCACATGAGCTCATAAACAAAGGCTATTGATTTCATTTTGAATTGGTGCCTGTTCAAACCCAGTGCCCTTATAAAGCTCCCCTAAAAATGGGCATTTTCGCACGCTACAGGTTTCAAATATTAAGATATTTTTTTGATGAAATCTGGTACACCGAAATGTCTCAGCTCAAGCACAAAGCCATTGATTTTGGTTGAAATCAGTCCATGTTTGGACATAGTGCCTATATAAAAGTCCGCCCAAAATTGGATTTTTCGCACGCAAAATTGGATTTTTCACAGACACTACGATATTTTGGTGTAATTAGGGGTATCGTCTTATATCGGCCCATGAACGTAGCTTATTGATTATGGTTCAAATCGGTCCATGTTTAGACCTAGTGCATATATAAAGGTCGCCCAAAATTTCTTTTTCGCACGCTACAGTTCTCAAATATGAATATATTTTAATGAAATTTGGTACACTAATTAACATGTGCCCATGAAAAAAGCTAATTGTTTTTTTTATAGTTAATCCATGTCCATTTGGTCCCAAAAATTTGCATAATCGCAAGCTACAGTTTGCAAATATTAAGATATGTTATTGAGATGGGCCGACTTATATCGGCCCAAGGATGAATCCTGTGGGTTAGGCTTAAAATCGTTTTATGGTTAGACCTAGTGCCCATGAAAAGGTCACCCAAAAATAAGAAGATATTTAAATGAAATTTGGTACGCTAAGTTACCTGCACACGAGAACAAAGCCTATTGATTCTAGATAGAATCGGTCCATATTTCGACCAGAGCTTCGATGAATTAATTCTTTAATTCCCTTTTTTTTTAATAGAATTTACAATTTTGGAATAAAGTCCGTGACCAAACTTAAGAAATTGAATGAATACCTTTTTTCATTCGATTTATCTTAAAGGAATTCATTCATGCTTTTCTAATTCCTTCATAAAATTTAATGCATTCATTCACCAAGGAATTCATTCAATTCTAGTTATTTCAACTTTTGGTGAAAGAATTAATTCCCTTGTACATTCAATTCTCTGAAGGAATTAAATTTTTCTTTTAATTCCCTGAGGGAATTAAATTTTTCTTTTAATTCCCCTAAGGAATTAACTTTTTCGTTTAGTTGCCTGAATTTAAGTTTTTTATTAAATGCCCATAAGGACATGTCTTTTCACCTAAGAATACAAAATCCTAAATATTTATACAATTCTGATATATTTAATTTAACTAATATGTCGTTGTTGCTATTAGAGGAGGTATACATAGACTTTATTAAAATCCGTTTTAGTTAAACCAATTATACAAACTATCGGAAGAGCTGAAAAATAAAGAAAAAATGCTAACCCTTTAATGCCCCAAGTGGGCATTACGTGAAAATTTAAATTCAGGAAATTAAACGAAAAAGTTAATTCCCTAGGGAATAAAAAGAAAAAGTTAATTCCTTAGGGAATTAAATGTACAAGGGAATGAATTCCTTGACCAAAAGTTGAATTAACTAGAATTGAATAAATTCCTTGACTTAAAATTTAATTAATTTGTGTTGAATGAATTCTTTAGTGAATGAATTTTTTAACTTTAATGCTTAATGCCTTGGTCAGGGAATTCATTCTCTAAACTTAAATTCTTTGAATTCATTCAAAGGAATTAATTCCTGCTTATGTCTTATTAATGAATTCATTCCTTGAATTAAAAATTTAATTAAATTTTTGGGAATTCTTTCCAAAAAGGAATTAATTCTTTAAAGCTCTGATTTAGACCTATCGCCCATATGGACTAAATTTCCGATTTTCTCTTAAATATACCTAACATTAAGTTAAATCAAAATTTCTTACCGTTTTTCTAATTTTTTTATAATTTTTATAGACGATTGTTGACACAAGTCTATTTAAAGCCAATCGAATTTCGGATCAAAACATTAGTTGTCTTTCAACCAAACCGGTGTAGGGCATCGTATAGCCGGCATGCCCGACTTTTACTTTTTTACTCGTTTTTAATGCAGTCAACAGGGTACCCAGATAGTATAAATGCGGCATAAATAGGCATATTTATAAACAATCTTTTTGTCAGTTGTTATGAATAGCTTTCGTAAAATTTAACAACAAAGTTTGATAGAACTGCCGCTGTTCACTGGCATTTTAACTATCTGGTTATAGCTAAAATTGGATATGGTGTAGTGAACAAAATGCTATAAATGTTGATGTATCAAATGACTTTAGTTAAAAGAATATAAAGAAGATTCTTCTACTTATTGAGAAAAAGATGTGTATGTATGTATGAGTACAAGTGTGTTCAAGAGTAAAAGTGGTTGTAATCGCAAACACCATTTATAGTTAGTTAAAAAAAAAAAAAAATACATTTTGTTGGCATCATCAAATCTACTATACATGTAATAGTTAATTTTTTTCAAGGTAGAGTCGAATGGGGCGTATTCGGCATTGCGATATATTATGCAACCCTGCCAATATTATTTTTTAATAGAATTTTAAAAGAGTCAAAATCATCATCTGGAAGATGGGATGGTTTCGCTGGGCTTATATATCAAAGGGTTGGTAGCTTTTAGATAGTTATACATGACTTTCCATAACAACTGATTTATTTGACAATTTTCAATTTTCACCAAAACGTTTACACATCAAAATAGTTGTATAATTTTATTAGGGCTTGTATACTATTTTTGATATTTATTGGGTATAAATTCAAGGTTTACGCTATATAAAATAAACATATCACGTGAAATTAAAACGCTTAATTTGTATTTAACAAGTTTTTATTTTGTATTTATTTTCGGCACTTTTAAGTTCTTATGCATAGTGATTATTAGGGCAAGGAATTTCATGCACTTAAAAATGGAAAATATGCGCCTAAAATATGCGGCTAAAAAAGAAAAATATGCATTAAAAATATAAGAAATATGCACTAAAAACTATTATTTTTCCAAAAATAATGCAATTTAAAACTTAAAAATATATTTAAGTTAGTTATTTGGAAACAGACACAGAACAGAACTCGAAGATTTTCCATAGGTCAATAAGGTTAAGAATGTATAAAAAAAAAATTTGAATTTTTATATTTTTTTGCAAAATAAAAAATGCTCCTAAAAATTAAAAATATGCACAAATATGCATTAAAAAGCACAAAATATGCATTAAAAAGGCACCAAATATGCATTTAAGGTCAAAATATGCAAAAACATGCATTTATGACAAAATATGCAAAAATATGCAACTACAAATCGATGCCATTTTGTTCTAAATTTGATGATTCGGATAAATATTTAGTCCATATTAGTTTTGGACTATCGACAAAAAACATGCATTTGCATGAAATTCCTTGCCCTAGTGATTATGCATATGACCCTAAGTATTGTTTGTCGTAAACAAACGAAGTGGTTCAATTGAACGATTCAATCTTTTGAACGATATGAACTAGAACATCATTATTCGGTCTTGGAACAATTGCTTGTATCTATTTTTAATTAAATTGTTTGCAGTTGAAAAGATTTTTTTATGAAATAGTAATAATTTTGTTTGGAATTGAGCAAAACCAGTCCAACTTCATAAAAGAAAAAACATTTTTTTACCAAACTAATTTTTTTGTTTTTAATACAGTTGCAGGTTTTCTGACACCTTTAGCTTGTACACAACTAGACTGAAAAAACATTTAAAAGGTAAATAGCTAAAAAAGTTGTGAAACGACTAGGGTTTGGGATTTCCCGGACTTTTTTATTTTCCGGGAAACGGGAATGAAAAAATTTGATTCCCGGGATTCCCGGGAATCCCGGGAAATGTTTTTGAACAAAATTGTTAATGAAAACCACCTATATAAGTAATTTTTGTTAAAAAAAAAAACAATTTCAGTACAAATGCAGTCTGTGTAGTGAGAATTCAAAGTAAAAAATATCAGAATGTTGAACATTTGATTTCACATAAATTAATCGCAGCACTGCCAAATGATTTGCATGATTCCAGCAGAAAGCACCTACTACTGGACTGTCGGAAACAAACCGTTTCATCACACTTGGCCCATTAGATATGGTGGCCACAATGTTATTTTCCAAAGACAATTAAAACTCTTCTAGTCTTATTTCTACAATTCTTCTTATTTCATCAGCATTACATCTTCCTGATATATAAACCAACCCCAGGTTATAAAATGAATTATTTACGTTTATACTTATGTTGAAATATCTCTTTTGTGATATTCTTGTCCATTCATATAAGATTATAGTAAATCTCCTACTGTTAGAAATATTGGTCAATATTTCTTTTATCATGATATCTTTTACATGATTGTAGTAATTTAATATACCCAAGTAAAAAAAAATGATATGGAGCCATATGAAGTTATATTTAATTATATATAATCTTTTATGTAATTAGATATAATTATATCCGAAAAATGAGAACATCTTATTGTATCTTATTGTATCGAATTGTATACAATTGTATACAATTTGGTACAATTTGATACAATTTTATGCAATTCGATACAATTGTATCCGAATTTTGTCCTCATCCAATTACATCAAATTATATCTTTTTGTATAAAATTATATAAAATGTTATAAAATTGGACATAGTTTGATACAATTATATCTAAATATTGACCTTATACTTTTGATCATATTATATAAGACCACATCTAACAATATACAAAAATTATTTTTTTAAATAAAAAAGATATGCAATATCTGGAGATCAGACCTGGGGGATTTCAATTACAATTGCAAATAAATGTAATTGAAATTAAAAAAAAAAACACAATTACATTTCATGTAACTGTAATTGAAAATTTTCAATTACAAGTAATTGTAATTGAAAGTGATTTCAATTACAAATTTCAATTACATTTAGAATTAAAGTGTTTTTTGTTAAAAGTTTGTAGAAAAAACTGACTGGGATAGGTTGGATAGGCGTGGATAAGTATAAAAAGAATACGTCATGTTGGGCTGATGTAATTGTAATTGAATGTATAATTGCAAATTTTCAATTACAAATTACTTGTAATTGTGTAATTGCATGTGTTATTAATTTCCAAATATAATGATTAACCCAAAGGTCTGCTGGAGATCCTATAATTTCGATAAATCTTCCATTACTTTTATCCAGATTTACCATGACAGTGCATTAAACATGAACAAAATTTTCTTTATTTTTAGTAATTTTAAAATAACAAGACTGAAATGTTAAAGTTAATAGGATCATGTTATACAACCAAGATATAAGAAAAATAGTAAAAAAATAGTAAAATATTACGAAATAGTAAAAATTACTAAAAATATATGATGCAAAAAATAAACTCACACACGAATCATGCACGGGTTATATATTCTTATTCACGCTCACGCACGAATCACTTGAGTATAGTAATTATTACTCACGATCGCGTGTTATTCACAGAGATGTTCGTGACTCACGAACATTTCTAGTCACGCGCCAATCCCTAGTAATTACTAAATCTAAAACTAGTTCAAAATCATTGTTAACATAGAACCACATATAATATAATACGGTTTTATATGGACCTTATATATTTTTATATAAAATCACTTTGAAATAATTGCTTATGTGGGATGTTATATAATTATAGATGATTTTATAAAGAACGTTATATTGTTATATATTAAAGAAATCATGAAATATTGTAGATATGGAACGGTATTAAGTTATATATGGGTTCTTATTCGTCAATATATAATCATATCTAACACAAATTATGAAATATTTCTTATATGGCTCCACATATAGTTTTATATTATTATGTATAGTGTCATACTAAATTATATATAAACGTATATGTAATTACATCTGTAATATGTTACTTTATGTATTTATATATAGCACATGCTATTATATGTAGGCCAGTATGTAATAATATAAAATCACATATGTCTCCATATTAAAACCTTTGAGGAAAAAATATCTAACATATGACTATATAAAAGTATATCTGCTTGAATTTAAAAGCATATCTGGCCATATGTTACTATAAGTTACTATATGCAATTACATAAAATAATATATGATTATATCAAAACTTTTTTACTCGGGTAATGTTCTTTACATCGGATTCTTTTTTTGCAATGCCAGGTTTTTATTATAAAAACTTTCTCGAATAAACGAAGATCTAGTTATGGTGCGGATTGACATTCCGACGACTGCGGCTAATTTGGATACCATTTTAGGAAATGTTTGCCCTACTATAAAATCTTTAATGCCTATTCAGCTTACACTTTTTTTCTTCGGGTACTTTGCTAATTTTAGCTTGTTGTTGTTTTCTTCAAGAGAAGTTGCATGACCATCAATTTTTTTTTTTTGTGAACCAAATTTAGATGTAGGTTAACCAAATTTAGATACCACCGTTAACCATTAGTCTTTTCTTTTCACATTTATTAATGAAAACGTTACTTATAAAATTATTGACCCTTAATATAAAGGAGTATTTTAAATTTAAAGTCGACTTTATTTTTAATCAAACGGTTTTGTTCATTTTGATTTTTTGAAAATAAATTAACCAACCAGAATGCTCCAAAAATAAACCAAGTCAAGGTATACTGCCACCCAATATTTTAACTAAAGTCGACTTTACCTAAATTATACATTTGAAAAATTTAGATAGTAAGGGCGATTATTTGTAAAAAACAAAGCTTTTTTTCATATTTCTCTTAAACATTTTACCAAGTTTTTAGGCTTTATTACTTAAATTTTGAATAAGTTATGCGAAAAATCTTTATTAGTTGAAATGCTCCTTATTACTTGGCAAAGATTTTATTTGTGTGTCAAATAAATGTATTCCCTTTTAAAAGATTTTAACAATGAAATTTTTGTTTTGGTATTTAAAATGTTTTTTATGACTAAAATTAAAAAATCCTATTCGAAACAAAAACAATTTAAAAAATTTAATATTTTTAAAATTTCCCGTTTTCCCGGGAAAAATATATTATTTTCCCGGGAATTCCCGGCAAACTTTTCCCGGGATTTCCCGGGAATTCCCGGGAACCCCAAACCCTAGAAACGACACATAATTCAGTCACAGCTTAAAACAAAAAAGAACTATTTAAATTAACTAGTTCCCTGACTCGAATTGAAAAAGGTGAATGATATTACAGTGGATTTTGGATAAATTCTGTTTTCGAATCTACAACCAGTTTGTTCAAATTGGCTCTAGATTTTGCACAATTCGCGATTTTACATTTTTCCATTTTTCAACTGATTATTTCAATAAAAAAATTTGTAATTTAATAACTATAGCTCCAGAAAGATAAAGCTTGGTTTCTTGCTCTATTTTCCAAACTTAAGTGTGTATGAATGTCTCAATAACTCTTGTAAATATAGCAGCTCAAAATTATAATTTCAAAATCTTTTAAGGTTTTTTTTAAATAAACTTTAAATATAAACAAATTATATACATTTTTAGAGACTTTTGTAATTAACTTTGGATTTAAAAAAATATATTTTACTTTACTACAAATCACTGAATTACTGAATTCTTTATTTTTCTAAAAACGTCAGATTTCATTCACTATTGATTTATTTGTAAAATTATTACGATTTTCAAAGTTTATATTTAAATCACAATATTTTCGTACACATTCAAAATGAGTTTGTCGAGAAATAATAGTAGAAACAGTCCGAATGCATGATTTAAATATAAACTTTGAAAATCACAGTAATATCGCCACAATATCAATATTGAATGAAATCTGATTTTTTTAGAAAAAATAATTCAGTAATAGTACAATAGATTTTTAGTACAGTCAAATATGTTTGTCGTTTTTTAAGTCCTAATTTAATTACAAAAGACTCCAAAAGTGCACACAATTTGCTTACGTAATATGACATATTTACAAATTCTGGACTTTTTTCTTTCCATATTGTTTTTGATACATATTTAAAATCGGACTTCTTCTTATATCAAAGAGTATACATAATAAAGAGATGGGGGACTCTCTATCACTGAGAAAGCATTTGTTCTATTATGTGCCTTGAAACAGGAACATACTCAAACCAATATCACCCAGCAAACATGGCAATACGAAGAAGATTCTCCGAACATATCTCCAGGAAGAAAACATTTATTGCCGGCAATATCAATTTCGTATTCCGGAAGTTTCCTCCCTCGGAAACAACTGTTACACTAAAACAATACTTCCAGGCAATATGAAAGCAATAACTCATATGGAAGATAAAAGGGATATCGCTAAATATGGGAGTTTTACAATAAGAAAACGATTTAATTTTTTTATTATTACATTTAAGCCTGAAAAACAATATCAATACATAATCCATTGACCAACTTATAAATTATCTTGATTTGATCTTAGCCGATTTTTCCCGCGCAATTAATCTTAACTTTTCACGAGTTTATTTCCTATATACACATCTTTTGTTCTTTTGTTTTTGTACAAATTTAGTTTTAATTTTTTCCAAATTGATAAAAGATTTCAAATAAATTTGCTTTATCTTCCAAATGATACAAAGATGATATTGCCGAAATATTGTCATAAAAAGTTATGACAAAAGATAAAATTTTTGAATTATTTTTTTCCAAATATCGTCGAATTATCTTCCAAGTGATAAAAGAAAGACAATTTCAAAGTAAATACTACTTGATTATTTTCATTCAAATGACAAATAGAAGATATCGCTTTAATATCTTCTTGGAAGGTATCTTTTAAATGTTTGCAGGGTCATTATGTGCGCTCTTTGTATGACTCAAAACATCGATTGTAACCAGGGATGGAAAATAATAATTTAGTTATAAAAATCAAGAATGGAACTATACTATGGAATTATATGCAAAATAATATCGGAATGCGAAAAAAGGCTTTGGGGTTCAAAAAATTAATTAAAAAATTTACATTCTGCAAACGATTCCAAAATTTTCTTTTTTTGCAACTAACCACCAAACTTTGTTTTATGAAATGGGCATTATACTCCGTAGATTATAAATTTAAAAAACCGCACTTAAAAAGTTGCAAAATAATAGAGGAACGCCAAAAAAAAAGACTTTGTGGTAGAAAAAAATAACTAAAAAACTCAATCAGCGATTAACAATGTGCAAATAAATACAATGACGCAAAAATTTTCCTTTTTGCAAATATTTTTTTCAAGATTTTTTTTTTTTGCAAACTAAAGACCAAACTTTTGTGTATAAAATTGGTACTATAGACCCTAGATTATAAATTAAAAAAATCCACACTTAAAAAATTGCAAAATAATCGCGGAAAGCGAAAAAAGGCTTTATGGTACAAAAAATTAATTAAAAAACTTAATCAGCGATTTACATTCTGCAAACAAATATATTGATGAAAAAATTTATCCTTTTTGCAAATTTTATTTTTCGCGATTTTTTTTTTTTTTTGCAACTAGCCACCAAACTTTGTTGTATGAAATGTGTATTATAGTCCCTAGATTATAAATTAAAAAGAAACGTACTTAAAAAATTGCAAAATAAAAGCTGAACGCGAAAAAAGACTTTGTGGTACAAAAAATTAATTAGGAAACGTAATCAGCGATTTAGATTCTGCAAGCAAATATATTGATGCAAAAGTTTCCTTTCTGCAAATTTCATTTTTCGCGATTTTTTTTGCAAATAGCCACCAAACTTTGTTGTCTGAAATGTGTATTATAGCCCCTAGATTATAAATTAAAAAAACCGCACTTAAAAATTGCAAAATAACGGCGGAATTCGAAAAAGGCTTTATGGTACAGAAAATGAATTAAAAGAGGTAATCAGCGATCGACATTCTGCAAGCGAATATATTGTTGCAAAAATTTCGCTTTTTGCAAATGTTTTTTTTCGCAATTTGTGCTAATATCTAAATATTTATTTTAATTTTTTTTAACGAGCCAAATAGGAAGCTATTTTTCAGTTACTTACATTTTTAAATATGTAAGAGTGATCTAAAATTTTTTGGTATAAAAGCCCGATTATGTGAGCTTTTTCCATCCCTGATTAACCAGTCGGAGTTCGTTCCTGTTCCAAGCCGCCTAATATTTTTTCAAATAAAAAATATTGAGAGAGTTGCAAGGCCATTGCTTATATTTAAAAATTTGTTTTTAAAAACCTTCAAAAATTTTTGAAATTTTGATTTTGAGCGATTATATTTACAAAAGTTATTGAGATATTGATACACACTTAAGTTTAAAAAGTAGGGCATGCAATCAAGCTTAAACTGGGCAAAGGGTTTTCTTTTTACTAAATTATAAAGTTTTTATTGAAATAATCGGTTGAAAAATTGAGGAAGTAAAATGGGGAATTGTGCGAAAACTAGAACCAATAAATAAATAAACTAGTTGCAGATTCAAAATCAGCACCCCCAAGTACTTATAAATATTGTCTTATTTTATAGAGCTGTGTAATGAGCGAGTCAGCAAAAAACTTGGAAATTTGTAATATCAAAAAAATAGTTAAATATTCTATTAAAAATGCTGAAATGGAAATTGAAGTTTAACAATTATTTTTGCACTTAATATTTGGTAATATTTTTATCTGTGTTAGGACAAAAACCTGCGAATTTGGACTTTTCGTTTTATCTCACCTTCAGTTCAGAAAAACAGAAATAAAATAATTAGATAGCAAGGAAATCAATTTGAATCGATTAAAGTTGAGATAAAAGTAAGTTTGTAAATATGTGTATTGATTTTTAAATGTGTTTCTTTTTTTTTTTTTTTTTAGTGTCGCACGCTTCCCATTCTACCCTACACATGTGTTTTTGCTCTACTTACACACTACATCTATAAAAATGATAAAGGAGTTCGTTTAAAAGTACGAGTATATGTGTTTGTAATGCTATTTACGCAATATTTATTTATATTTTACACGTTTTTTTAATGGTTACAAAGTACTTTAAAGCCAAAACATTTAAGCGAACATCATTTGGGACTTCAAAGTGTTAAATAATTTTAAACATTTAACAGATTTTGAGGACTTTTTTAAAGTACGAAATCGAATGGTGTAAGAATAATAGTATTTTTTAATTTTTAAGCGATTTCTTGCACGGGACCTATATATATAATTTTATTCATTAATCAGATAGTGCTCATTTCAGGTAAAATAACCCAGAAATAAATCATTATAATTGTAATGAAATTTTTTTTCATTTCCATTACATTGAAGTTATATTAATGAAATTAATTTTAATTACAACATTTAACGTAGATTTTCATTACCATTACTTTGCACAGGTAAATATTTTTTTCGTCTCTTTTAATTTGAATTAATGATATGCCGATTCATCGCTTAAAACTCCAATAATAAATAAGCTTAAATTTTAAGGTCTGAAGCGATAAAGTTCCCCATAGCTATTCATGTATTAGCAATATTATTGCGCAATATTTCGATTTAGGTCTTTAATCTTCTAACACACATGATAAGAGAATAAAGAACGAAAACGAGATTGAAAGAATTTTAAATGTTTGGATGACGCCATAATCAGAGAAATAAAAAGTACCAGAAAATTGCACAAAAATGGAAAACAACTTGTAATAAAATTGGGAAAATAGGTGCTACGAAAAAACTCTCATTGAAATAAAGGCTGAAAATAAGTTTCATAATGAAATAACCCCCTATGTTGGAATTTGAAACTGCTTTTTGATCGTGTTTCGCAGAGCCATTTCATCTGAAATAAAAATTTCTCTGTTCAAATTCATAATATTCGCTTTTTATTCATTATTTTTGATGATAAAAACCACGGGCAAAAAAACAAATTTTTGCCCGAAGCACATTTTTCAACTAGTTTCTTACGTACTTAAATATTTGATGGCGCCCAATAAATTAAGTTTTTTTTTAACAAAATAAAATAACCATTAAAAATGGAATAACCACCCAAAAAATGCAATAATGATCAAACTGTTTTAATTTTATTTGATTGAGGATTTTTTCATAATGAAATAATCTCAATATTTAAAGATTAAATAAACCCCCAAGAATTAAACAACCCTCAAACAATTTTACGTCAATTCTTGGATGTTATTTAATTTTTCCCTTTGGGATTATTTCATGGGGGTTATCCGTAGCGCTGATAAATATGTACATCTGCGATGATATTTTAAAGAGATATTTTCCAAATTTTAAAAATTTGTAGGGTGAATATAGTTCGGCTTAAGGTCATTAGTTGTTAAAAATTCTCTTTGTTAAATAAAAATTTTTAAAAAGGTTTTTTAATAGACAACTAAAATTAAGTTGCACGCGAGAAAATTTTACAAAAAAAATTTGTCCGTTTCTGGCACGCAGCGAAAAAAGTCTTGCCACCCCTGCCCTACACCATTACGTGTACGTGTACAAAAAAAGTTCGTCGTACACCGTCGAATCTACATAAATTATTTTTGCAAGGAGGTTTCGAAAAAAAATTTTTTTTATTTTGCCGAACGTAGGGGTTGCATTTTAAAATTTTTCTTTATAACTTTGGCATTTGTAGTCGGATCTTAAAATATGATATATCGATGTTTTTGCCTCGAGGGGACCGATGTTTTTCTCTAAGGGCTATTGACCTCAAATATCCTATCCTAGAATTTACCCACCCGATCTCAGTTCCTACAACCCTAATGTAGCATCCTAATGTCAGAAAATTGAAGCTCGCAAAAAATCATTAAACTTATGTTCAGAGCTTTGAAGAATTAATTCCTTAATTCAGTTTTTTAATTCTGAATTGAAAATTCGATGAATTAATTCACAAAGCACCATATATTGAATGGAATTAATTCATATTTGTTTTCGTTCGATTTATTTTGTTACAAATTAATTCAATTGCTATAGTTCTTTTTATTAAATCAAATTAATTAATTCACTGGCGAACGCGTTCAATTTTGTAAATCGAACGGAAAAAAGTGAATTAATTCACCACTGAATTCGTTCAATTTCATTGAACTAAAAAGAACTATTGCAATTGAATTAATTCTTTGAATTTGTTGTTTGATGAACGCGTTCAGTTGAACGAATTTAGTGAATTACTTAAGAAAAGGAATTCATTCAATTCTAAAGAAAATTGAATTCAATTGGTAGTGAATTCATTCAAAAATGAATTAATTCTTCAATGCTCTGCTTATGCTAAGGAAGTTTTTCGATAATTCCAACAGAAATTTTGTTTTTTGTGGCCTAACTTAGGGGTCGCCTTTTTAAATATTTCTTCATTGGATTTTTCCTTTAAAGCAAAATATTGGTCTACTCGAGACAAATGAATCGATATATCACACTTTCAGATCCGACTGTAAATTCCAAAGATACAATAATATTTTATATTCGATGGTATACCGCGCACTTTCTTTTTGCCTGTACGGTGGTACGGTTTAGTGCACAGTAGACCATTCCACCTTACAGGCAAAAAAAAGTGCGCCCTACACCCTCCAATATGAAGTTTTCTTGCAAGGCAATTTCAAAAAAAAAAAATTTTTTGCCGAACGTAGGGGTCGCCATTTTATATTTTTCATTATATCTTTGGCATTTACAGTCGGATCTTAAAGTATGATACATCGATGTTTTTCTCTCGAGGAGACCAGTGTTTTGCTCTAAGGGCCATTGACCTCAAGTATCCCGGTCTAGTAGTTACCCACCAGATCTCAGTTGCTACCACCGTAATGTCAGAAAATTAAAGCTCGCAAAAAATCATTAAACTTTTTTTCGATAAACCCAGTAGAAATTTTTTTATTTTTCTTGGCTACCGAACGTAGGGGTCGCCTTTTTAAATTTTTTTCATTGGATTTTACCTTTATAGCAAAACACTCGTCTTCTCAAGGAAAAAAATTGATATATTGCTACTTTACACACCGAAGCTAAAATGAAATAAAATTGCCTTCCAAAAATACTTCATATTGGAGGGTGTACGGCGAACTTTTTTTTGCGGTACGGTCTAGTGTACAGAGTATAATAAGTTTGTGATGATGATCTGATGTTTGTAATACCAAAAAATATTGGACCCAGACCCACCTTTCAGTATAATGATCGACTCAGGATTATTTTTTGTTTCGATTTAGCAATGTCCGTCCGTCTTTCTGTCCATGTATTCGTGTGCGCACTAGGGATGCCAAACGGGAAATCCCGAAATCCCGGGATTTTCGGGATTGGCAAAATCCCGAATCCCGGGATTATTTCTCAAAAATCCCGGGATTTTCTTATTTAGATTAGATTACCTACGTTTTTTCTTGAATTTTCTCATATTGACAAGAAATTGATGCCAAGATCTTGGTAAAATTATAAATTAAGTATATTATTCGAGTAAACTATGCAAAGACTGCAGAAAAATTTGAAATTTTGGTAAACAATATTAATTTTTTGAGTAATACATGCGAAAAATCAAGTTTGTTTGCTATTTAACCTATTTATTCTTCCAAGCGAAATTCGATTTCTGAAACTGGGAAATGACAGGCCTTCATATATTATCCCAGCCAGAAAAATACAAACGGGAAAGCATTGGCAAGATATTTTAACAGGTGGTACAAGTACTGACAAAAATTGCTTTCCCATTTCCAATATGATAACGTCAATAGACAAAAGGACCGGCAGTTCAAAAAGCGCCGGAAAAACTGGAGAAACAAAATTTTTAACTTTGGCAAAACGCTGCCAAAACCAATAAATTGGTGGTTTGGAATTATATTTTCCAAAATAAAATTTAAAAAAAGTTCATATGTATCTTTTTTTGCCCTGCCGTAATGTTTTGTAAAACAAATACTGGCAAAACGATTTTTGCAAACGCTGACAAAGCGTCCCAAATGAGTGTTCTGCCAGTCATTTATTTTTAACATCGCGGTTACCCAGTGGTATGCAAGAACTTGATTTTTTGTACCACTGTCAATTTCTGAGATTTTATGAGATGTTTCAATATTCATAAAACGTACCACATTATTAATTAACAACTATTAAATAATTATAAAACGCTTTATTCTATAAAAAAATTAGTTACATAACATACAAATTTTTACAAATAAAGGAATATTTAAATCCCGAAATCCCGAAATCCCGTTAAATCCCGGGATCCCGACAAATCCCGTAGTCTCGGGATCCCGGGATTTCATACAAAATCCCGAATCCCGGGATTTTCAAATATCAATCCCGATTGGCATCCCTAGTGCGCACGCTACAAGTCGCAAATATTAAAATATTTCGATGAAAATTGGTGCACCAACTTACATCGCCCCATGGACGAAGCCTATTGCCTTTTTTTTGTTTTGCCCATATAAAGGCCCCCTCCCCTCCTCCAGAACTGGCTGGTACGCAAATACAAAGATATTTTGATGAAATTTGTTACACTGATTCACATGGGCTAATGGATTAAACCTATTTAATTTATATAGAATCAGTTCAGTTTAAGACCCACTGCCCATATAAAGGTCCCCCGAAAATGGGAATTTTCGCTTGTGTCACTTCGCACATATTGAGATATTTTGATGAAATTTCTTCCACCGACTTACATCGGCCCAAATACGAGGCTTATTGCTTTTCGTTTATAGCGTTCCATGTTCGGATCTAGTGCCCGTATAAAGGTTCCCCAAAATTGACGTTTTCCAACGCTACAGGTCGTAAATACGAAGATATTTTAATGAAATTTGGTATGCTAATTCACATGGGCTCATTGACTAAGCCTGTTAATTTTATGTGGAATTGGTCCAGGTTTAGATCCAGTGCCCTTATAAAGTTCCAGTAAAATGGTAATTTTCGCACGCTACAGGTAGCAAATATTAAGATATTTTGATGAAGTTTGGTACCCCGACTTATATTGGCCCAAAACGAAGCCTATTGATTTTGGTTAAAATCGGTGCATGTTTAGAACTAGTGCTCACATAAAGGTCCCACCAAATCTGTATTTCAAACTTGTCCAAATGCATTTCAAATAATTCCATTTGTATTCAAAATTCTCCAAATGTATTTGAGAAAATTCCAAATGTATTTAGAAAAACTCTATTCTGGAATACAAATATAGTTTTTTTAAATACATTTGGAATTTTCTGAAATACATTTGGAGAACTTTGAAATACAAATGGAATTATTGGAAATGCATTTGGACAATATCGAAATACAGATTTAAAATTTTTAATTACAAATGAATAATTTTGAAATACATTTGGACAATTTTAAAATACAAATGGAATTTTCTTAAATACAAATAAAATATTTTAAAATATATTTGTAATATTTTAAAAAATATTTGTATAATTTTGAAATACATTTTGAAAATTTGAAAATACGTTTTAGACAATTTTGAAATGCAATTGGACAAATATCAAAGGTCTTTGGACAATTTTAAATAATATTTGGGCAATTTTGAAAGATTTTTGGACAATTCTAAAACATTTTTGGACAATTTTGAATGATTTTTGCACAATTTTAAAACATATTTGGATAATTTTGAAACATTTCAGACAATTTTGAAACATTTTTAGACAATTTTAAAATATATTTGGACAATTTTAAAACATTTTTGGTAATTTTAAAACATTTTTGGACAATTTTTAAACATATTTGGAGAATTTTGAAATATATTTGGAATTTTCTGAAATAAAACTGAAAATGATGTAGATCATAAATTAATATCACTTTCTGTTTAAATTATTTTTCAAATTAAAGAAAGATGATACAATTTTCTCAAGTAAATTACAAAGAATAACAATTTTTGAAAGAATTCGATAAGGCCAGCAAGACAGAATACGTATTTTCGGCTGTCGCTACAAAGCCATCATCAGCGTCGTTTGCCTTGACGGGTAAATAATTTAATAAGCGTCTACTTATGTGAAAGTTGAGTGAAAGTATGGTTATGAGTGGAAGTATATGTTATGTTCGTGGTTTAAAACAATTAATAAGCCAAAGTTGGAACTACGTTAATTCCACGCTGTTTTTGGTTTATTTGTAAATTATGGAACTATTATGACGTCACTGAAAATTTTAAAAACCGAGTTCGAAATCATGAACTCTAAGTATTTATAAATTATTTATGAGAATTTAAACCTTATAACGCATATATCATGACGTATACGTAATATTTAATTAATTATTACTTATACGCTGTGTTTAATAAGCAGAGAAAACAAAAAAGTAAAATCCATTATATTTAAAGCAAAAACATATGTTAAAAAAAGGAAAGTAAAGAAACAACACTTTTTTTTGAAAAAGATCAAAGTTATGAGAAAAAATATATTTTATGGGCAAAAAGAAACATTTTTAGGCACAAAAAATTTCCTTTAAAAGCAATTTAAAGTTCAAAAATCTTAAGAAAATGCTTTTTAAAGCTAAACAACGGCAAGTGCAAAAAAACCAAAAAGAAGCAGCTGTGAATAAAAGAAGCTTAAGATTCAAATTTCTCTTCTCCGTTAATAACTAATGCTTTATATTCAAAACCAAAATTTATATTATTATTTACTTTATGTTCCTTTGTTTTTTTTTCCTAAAAACTTTAAATTGTTTACTTGCCACCGGTTCTGATACACATGATGTACTTAAGTTACTAAAAATGTTAAGTATGTTATGCTTAAACAACATTTGATTTCAGTTTACTTTGCTGCGAGTTGTTTGGCTTCAACTCTTCTCCTACCTGTAGTAAGACGAGTAAATATGAAAAATGCGAGGAAAAACAAACAAATAAATGTATTTATAAACGGAATCTAACAAACATTTTAGAAAAACAGGGGAAGTATAATATTTTATCACTTTACTGGTTGTTTGGTTTCATATGCAAACTTCCGCTAGATGAAGTGAAAACAAAATATCTATGTTTGCATTAGTTTGTGTGAGTGGAAGCTTTAGTACAGTTCCATTTTTTTCATTGTTGTAATAAGTGTATGAGATTTTCCTTGTTATACAATTCATGATGTTATATTCTTTATCAAACCTCATAAATATTATTTATTATTTTATCACTTTTTATTACTTGTACACTGAGAGAATTATCTGCATGATATTAATGAATTTTTTGAATAAAACCAATGAAGTTTCACTGGAACTAGTGCAATGGAACTTCTAATTAAGTGAATGGAATAAAATTTTTATTTCCTTTATTAAAAGTTTCACGCACTTAATGAAAAAGTTTCATTAAAACTGGATTCATAAAATATATGAAGCTTTTTCAAATTCAAGAAATTTTTTATTTACTGAAAATTTTAGTTTACTGAAAAATTTCATTAAAACTCGTCCAGAAAAATTCTCTCTGTGTAGCAACTATAAAAATAAATTATTAAAAAAACAACGGGTGAATTCTTATACTGAAGTTATAACATTTGTGCCTTTATTTCCTCTACTCCTTTTACCATAAATATTACAACTTATTAGGGGAAAGTATGAATGCTAACACAATTTCTAAATTTCTAAATATAATATCTGCATTTGGTTATATGGAGTCACACTAAAACAGATTCATTCTGACCACCGATTTTGTTGTTAAATGAATGGTTTGGTTGCTATAAACTAATTTCTGAGTTGGGACTACCGATCTTTGTTAAGGCAACCGAAATTCTGTTATTATAGTCAGGTAAATGTTGTGTCAATTGTATTAGGTATTAAAACCGAATAATGAGCCGAATAATGGGCCACAGCTGAACCATGCGATTCGACTGTAAACACGAAACCTGTTTTCTCTATGCATGTATACGTTATACAAGTTTTTTAGGGTTTAAACACTCAAAAAAAGTTTGTCGTTAGGATCTATTGAAAATGACAGTTAAAAAAAAGGTACATATATGCAGTTAAAAAGACGACAAGGGTATTTATCTTTAAAATAACAAATACATTAAAAATAACTAGCAATGTCTTAAAATTAACTAAAAAATTTTTACTACAAAAATTAAAAAAAAAACTGTCAAAATGGGTACAAACTACTACTTTTTATAGTCAACTCTTTTTGTTTATAAAAGTATATTTTAATAAAAAAAAAACTATTTAAAATTTTAAGTAAAAATTCCAAAGGCTTCTCCAGTTGTTAGGCTTTTATGCATTGGAGATACAATACAAATTAGGAATATATCAGTAATAAGAAATATAAACTTTAAAATTCAGCGAATTTTTTAATTTATTAAATAACTAACAACAACTAAACAAAACAACCATTTTCTGTAAAAATACTGTTTTGGTAGTTGCTTACTATGCACTCAGAAAAGTTCTGCAGTTACTGCATGACAGTTATTTGTGTAGTAATGGGTTTGTAGTTATTTTAACTGCAATTGCAATTTTTTTTACTTGGAATAATATTTCAATGCTTTTGACAGTTATTTTTTTAAACAACCCACAAAAACTACTGCCTTTTCTTTACATTTACTTTATGCAGTTTGTTTGGATTTTTTAAAAAACACATTTCTTTTTAAGTCCGTGCATGTTTGCCCTCGTTCAAATATTTCACACATACAAAATATGTGGCACACATACAAAAAAAATATGGCGTTGCGAAGTTTCTTGTAAAAGAGTATGAGAAGAATAATTTTTCTCTTGTGTCGTTAGTCAAAAAAAGGACGCTGAAGAAAGCAAACTGAAAACTTCGCAGTAAAAATTTTATTAAACAAAGAAAATAATAAGGTGAGTTTTGTAATAGAAAATTACCCAGTCAGAAATCGCCAGTGGTAGAAAAAATCAAGCACTGGCATACCACTGGGTAACCACGGTATTAAAAATAAATGACTGGCAGAACACGCATTTGGGACGCTTTGCCAGCATTTGCGAAAAGCGTTTTACCAGTATTATTTTTACAAAAATTTCGGTGGTTTATAAAAAAACCACTGGCAAAGAATTGGCTTAGAGTGATATGCCAAGGTTTGCAACCAGTGGTTATTCAGTGCTACCTAGCCAATGCTACCAGGCGTACAAAAATCAATTCACTGGAAAACCAATGATTTTATAAAAATGCTGAAGCTTCGTTAAAAAATGTTTGTAGTCGGAAGGTTCCGAGTTCAAATCCGGTTGCAAGCAAAACATTTTTTTTTGGATTTTTTTTAATTTAAAATTTTTTTTGTTTTATAAAATTAATTTTTTTGTTTGTGGGAAAGCTCCTTCAAGACCAACTTTTTTTTTGCCCTCCTAACACTGGCATACTAGTTACAAAAAATTGTTTGCCAGTACTAGCATTTTGGCACAGCCAGTAGTTGTCCAGCTATTATTACTCATTTATGTGTTTAGCCATTAAATATTATATGTCTTGTTAGCTCAGTGGGTAGAGCAATCGTCTGCCAATCTGACGGCCTGGGTTCAAATCACGGCAGGACCAAAAAAAAATACATATGAACTTTTTTTAAATTTTATTTTGGAAAATATATTTCCAGACCACCTATTTATTGGTTTTGCCAGCGTTTTGCCAACGTTTAAAAATTTTGTTCCTCCAGTGCTTTTCCGGGGCTTTTTGAACAGCCGGTCCTTTTGTCTAATGATGTTATCATTTTGGGAATGGGAAAGCACTTTTTTCCAGTATTTGTACCACCTGTTAAAGTGCTTTGCCACCGCTTTCCCGTTTGTATTTTTCTGACTGGGTATATTTATTTCCATTAATATCATAAAATATTGTAGTTCTTTTTTTCAGCTTTTATATTTTTATTCCAATCTACCTGCAGAAAAAAGGCAGCCAAACAAATATTTTCCCTCGCAGACAGACACCTACAGCAATATGTTAAAAGTGAGAAATAAAAGTGAAAAATTAAAAAAAAAATGATTTCTTAATTGTGAAATTTATTTAAGTAGAAAATGAAGAGAAGAGTATTTACTAAAGTTTGGTTTTATTAAATTAATAATTGATGTTAGTACAATAAGTTTAACTAACAAAAACAGTAGTTTTTACAGTTTTGCAATAATTTTTATGTCTATGGTTTTAACAACATTTGTAGTTGTTTGCACAGTTATACAAACAGTACTACAGTTTTGTAGTTGTTTGTGCAGTTTTATAATAATTTTTATGACTGCTGTTTTAGCTACATTTGTAGTTATTTTTACTATATTTCTCAGTTGATTTTAACAGTTAAAAATAACTTCATATTGCAATTGATTTAAATGAAAATTTAGAGTACTCTTATCTAACTGCAAATGCAGTTATTTTGGCCATTATTTGCAGTTGATTTTACCTGAGTGCGATATTAAAAATAACTGCTTTAAATAACTGTTACGAAATTACAATAATTTTCCTCAGTTGTTTTCTTAAATAGCTGTCATAACAGTTGTTTTGTATTTTGCCATAGAAAAACAACTGAAATTACAGTTAAAACAACAACAACTACTGATTACTACACAAACAACTATCATGTAACAACTGTCAAACTTTTTGAGTGTATTAGTGTGTGTATGAGTTTGGTTTAAGAATATTTGCAATAACTGCATGTGTGTGTGTTTGTGTAAATAACAAAAATATGATAGTATTTAAAGGGAAACATTTTTATCGCAACTTTCTACAAATTCTTTTACATTTTTTTTTTCTTGCTGACATTTATATAAATGTTTAAATTGAATGTGTAAAAATTTAAGTATTTTTCACAATTTTTTAATTTTCTATAAAATAAAACCATCGCTTAATATTGTTGTGAATTTAATAAAGGATTTTTCCATTTCATCAATATTTTATAGAAGAAAACTAATTTAAAAACTTTCGGTATAACAAATTTATTATCAAAAAAAAAACAGAAAGCAAAGTTCAAATGGTCATATTTGTGATATCCCAGCAGATATTACTGCTTGCTTGGAAGCAGTTTTGTCAGGGAAAGTTGAGCAGTGAAGCGATTGCATTATTGATGATATCATGCCTGATTTTTGTTCGAGATAGCTCGCGTGAAAGCACTTGTTTCGAGATCCGAAAAGGCATGAATTCACCTCTTTTAATTAGTGCTCCTGTTTTTCTTTTAAAATGTCGATAATTCATGCCTTCTCGGAAGTGCATATTATAAAGCTTTTCAACTATTTAAAATCATGCCTTCTCAAAAGCACAATATTCCTGCATATTTTTCCGTGAAGAGGAAATGCTTCTTATTTTTAATAAAACCTCTTATTTTCATTAAAATAACTTTTTTCCGCATTTTAAAAAATTTTGATAAAATAACCGCAAAAATATTTAAGCAATCAAAATGTATTGCTCATTTCATGCCTTTTTGAAAAGCATAGCAAAAAGCGATGTAAACAATTAATCAATTTAGGCCTTTCATTAGTGCTGTTGACGAAGCTATACATTTTTAGAAGCAGTAAAAGTAGCAGTAAGGAAGCAGTAATCGTTTTTACTGCTTCCACATTTTTGCTGGGATACTTATATAAGATCATATAAAATTTAACCACAAACTTATAATAAATAGCAAACCAACACACTTAATACCTTCACATATAAATTCTGAAATATAATCCTACTCTCTATAAATATTAGAGTATTCAATTTATTTGTATTGTAAAGAAGTTTCTTTGTTTAATGTTTAGCTAGCAATTTTCTAAGAAAGATTGAAAGAAATATTGACAGTATCAAGTTCTTTTTATAGTTTCATTACAAAATCAAAATAAATTTAATATATTTGAAAAAAAAAATACTTTAAGGACACTATGGAAAAAACTGGCTGCTGGTAATATATTTAACAGTAAAAAATGGTGCTTACCTGTAAGCAGATTTGTAAGGAAAAAGTTAAAATAGTCCCTTACAAAATTGCTTACATAAATATGAAGGCCATCATTTTATTTGGCAAATTGCCTCTTGGAAGCAGTGGTTTTGGGAATAATTAGCGCAGGTTTAGCGCATATAAAATGCGGTGATTTCATGGCTTTTAGTAATCGCATTTTTCATGTCTACATTATAAACATGAAAAAATTATTAAGATGAATATGTGACGCGCAAAATAGAAAGGGGCCTATGAATAGTGTTAAAATGGGCCCAAATAATATTTTCTTTAATAATTTACCTTTTGGATTTCTGCAGACAATAGTACATTGTTGTGCAATTGTTACCTGCGAGAGCTGAATAAAGGTGAGGTATTAAATATATGTACTTACATTTAAACCACATCCTCTTTTGTCTCGTACAAGTGTTGCACGTACAAGTGTTGCACTATTTAAATGCAAATTAAAGTAACCGTATGTGCGTTTATATAAACATGTACGTTAAATGCCACCAACATACAACGCTTGTTATAAGTACAAGCATGTGTGTTTGTGCTTACAATAAGTGTATAAAGTCCAGGGTTGCCACTTTTCATAAATGAATAAGTTCTGTTTGTTCATAATATTCTATATTGAAAGCAGTAGCAGTAGTAATAACGAGTAATGACGAGACAAAAAAGATTGTCGGTAGAATCTACTGAAAATGACAGTTAAAATAAAGGTTCCTTAAAATACCGTTACCGAAATAACTGAAATATCGCTAACCTTAAAATACCGTTACCGAAATAATCAAAACACCGTTATCCTTAAAATACCGTTACCGAAATAACTAAAAAACCGTTATCCTTAAAATGTCGATACCGAAATAAATTAAATAGCGTTACCCTTAAAATAACGTTACCGAAATAATCTAAAATAGCGTTACCCTTACCGATATCCGCATCATTTCATGCTTTAATTTGTTAATACAAATTTTAATCAGGTTACTATTTCTAAACGACTCTGTATTCATACTTATAATTGTGCAACTCTGTGTTTTGCTTTAACGAAATTTTACAACACTAGAACATGCATATAAAGTCAGATAAGAAGGAGTAAAATAATTATAGTCGGGCATGTCGAGCGTAAGTCAAAAATCATCCACGCGCCCACCTCTGTTATACACTATTCTGGTTGAAAGTTAACTAATGTTTGGTTCCAATATTTTAATGTGTTGAAATGAACTTAAGTCAAAATTGGTACACTTAAAGGGGCTCGATAGTTAGTACAAGATTATTGTTTTTAACTGTAATTACAGTTATTTTACTATGGGAATTATAAAACAACTGCTATGACAGCTTTTTAAGAAAACTAACGAAAAGTACTGTAATTTAATAACAGTTGTTTAAAGCACTTATTTTTCATATCATAATAAACAGTATTTTTTCAGTAAATAGTTATTTTTTGTTAACTATTAAAAAATAAAAAATTTCGCTGATTTTGAGAACCGTGTGGAATTTTTATTTCAAATTTCAAGTACGTTAAGTAATTACAGGTTTTTTTATAATCGAAAGAAAATTTGAAAATTTGAAAAATTTTTTCAAATTAACTTTTAGAATATGAAAAAAATTATTTGTTAAAAACAGTAGTTTTACCTATTCTGTTAGTTGTTTTAAATTTTTTGCAATAAAATTTGTCAATTAATTTTACGACATTGTTATTTATTTTTAGTGCAATTGTTAATTATTTTTCAACAGTTAAAAATAACTACATTTTTAGTTTTTTTTAAGGACAATACCTGTGTCGCCTTTTTAACTCCATACTTTGTTGTTTTAACTGTAATTCTCAGTAAATTCTACCGACAAACATATTTGAGTGTATATCAATAACTCTTTTTCTAATAGCACAATACAACACATACACACTCCTGAATTCTTCTCAGTGCAATAAAAACTTTTACTTTTTTTGTGTAATCTCGACTGATTTAGGATAAATGTTGATGATGGCAATACTGATAAAGTGTATGCAAATATTTTTATTTGTGTGTGTGTAATTATACAATTTCCGTTAAACTGTTCATTTTAAGTATAATTATTTTAAAGCCTAATTGCAACTCTTGCAATCATTGTATTAACTTTAGTATTGTATATTTTCACAATTCCTCCACTTCTTACCCAGTAAAGCATCGTATGTTGTTTGAGTTTCACGTAAAAAAAACTGTTATACTCCATATAAAAAAATTATTTTTTACGACAATCAGTTTCACGTGAAAATTGTGCAGTTTGTTTCCACGCATATTATTAGTACAAGACTACTATTTTTCTTGGGAAAAAATTACATTTTGTGTTTATTTTGATTGTGTCTTTGTTATAAAATTAAAAAATTGTCTCCAATATACACAAATTGCCTGCACTTGTACGTACAAACCATATGTCAATGTAACAATATTTGTGAAAAGGTGACACGGAGGAAATAAGAAGATAAATAGAGAGAATCTGAAGTAGAATGTTTGTATATGTCTATTTGATCACTTCTGAAATTATTCATATCGAGACAATCTGACAATAAAAATATAAACAATAATACAATTTAATGGAAGATCACTGATGAAGCTTGTCCATTAAAAGGCAGAAACTAGATCTAGTCTGATTTGCAAATTTAATGTGTTTATAACTTTTGAGGAAGGTTTATTCTTCTTCTTAACCTCAAACCTACTAAAAAATTGTTCATTTGTTTAAATTAAATTGCAATTTGAGGCATTTAAAGTTCGAGTGAAATTTTTCCACGTGAAAAACAACTTACGGGGCTTAAACATCTAATATAATAAATCTACACCATTTTCACTTTTATTTCAGAAAATTCCAAATATACTTGAAAATTGTCCAAAAATGTTTTAAAATTATCCAAAAATGTTTTAAAATTATCCAAAAATGTTTTAAAATTGTCCAAATATATTTTAAAATTGTCAACAAATGTTTCAAAATTGTCTAAAATGTTTTAAAATTATCCAAAAATGTTTTAAAACTTTCCAAAAATGTTTAAAAATTGTCCAAAAATCATTCAAAATTGTCCAAAAATGTTTCAAAATTGTCCAAATATTGTTTAAAATTGTCTAACAACCTTTGATATTTGTCCAATTGCATTTGAAAATTGTCCAAAATGTATTTTACAATTTTCAAAATGTATTTCAAAATTACTCATTTGTATTTAAACATTTAAAATCTGTATTTGAAAATTGTCCAAATGCATTTCAAATAATTCCATTTATATTTGAAAATTCTCCAAATGTATTTGATAAAATTCCAAATGTATTTAAAAAGACTATATTTGTATTCCAGAATATAGTTTTTTTAAATACATTTGGAATTTTATCAAATACATTTGGAGAATTTTGAAATACAAAATGTATTTCAAAGTAATTTTAAAATACATTTTGGACAATTTTCAAATACAATTGGACAAATATCAAAGGTTTTTGGACAAACTTAAAACATTTTTGGACAATTTTCAATGATTTTTGGACAATTTTAAAACATTTTTGGACAATTTTGAATGATTTTTGGACAATTTTGAGACATTTTTGGATAATTTTAAAACATTTTAGACAATTTTGAAACATTTTTAGATAATTTTAAAATATATTTGGACAATTTTAAAACATTTTTGGATAATTTTAAAACACTTTTGGATAATTTTAAAACATTTTTGGACAATTTTTAAATATATTTGGAATTTTCTGAAATAAAAGTCAAAATGGTGTAGATGATAATATTTTGTATTGATTATATATACTAATGGTTGCTGGGATTAATTTCCTCCTATAATTCATGCACTTTCAAATGCATACACATTAGAGCGTACCACCTTACAGGCAAAAAATAAAGTGGTCGGTACACCCTCCAATATGAAGTATTTTTGCAAGGAGGTTTCAAAAAATTTTTTTTTATTTTTTTTTTGCCGAACTTAGGGGGTCGCCATTTTACATTTTTCGTTATATCTTTGGAATTTACAGTCGGATCTTAAAGTATGATACATCGATGTTCTTCTCTCGAGGAGAGCAGTGTTTTTCTGTAAGAGCATTTTGAGCTCAAGTATCCCGTTCTAGTAGATCGCAGTTGCTACAACCTTAATGTACCACCCTAATGTCAGAAAATTAAAGCTCGCAAAAAATGAGTAAAATTTTGCTAAGGAAGTTTTTCGCTAAACCCAGTGAAATTTTTTTCATATATTGGTTGCCGAACGAAGGGGTCGCCTTTTTAAATTTTTTTTAATTGGATTTTTACTATATAGCAAAACACTGGTCTCCTCGAGACAAAAAATCGATATATCACACATTAAAATCCGATTTTAAATGCCAAAGCTATAACAAAAAATTAAAAAAGGCGACCCCTACGTTCGGCAAAAAAATAATTTTTTTTTTTTAAATCGCCTTCCAAAAATACTTCATATTAGAGGGTGTACGGCGAACTTTTTTTTGAGGTACGGTCTAATACACATGTTTGTAAATTGAGCTCCACGTGCCTGACAATGTAACCACATCCTAAGAAAAATTCCGTTGGAATTCGGTTCTGGCAAAAGAAGTGAGGTTGTCTTAATATAATTGAAGTTGTTGCAGCCGAATTAAGGTTATGGCAACCAAATTTAGTTGCAACAGACGAATTATTGTACGTTGTAGTAACCGAACTCTAAAAAATTAAATTGCTACAACCAAATTCGGTTGCTCTAATTGAATTTATTTTTAAATGGTTGCAGCAACCAAATTATCATCACTTAACCGACAATTCACTCAAAATAAATAAAATTTCTATTTTCAAAATCCCTACACTCACAAATGTTTGTCGGTAGAATCTACTGAAAATGACAGTTAAAACAAAGGTATATACAGCTAAAAAGGCGACAAAGGTATTTACCTTTAAAATAACTAAAACTTTTGTTTTTTATTTTTATTTTTATGGGGACATACATTAATTGCATTAAAGGAATTAAATATGCTAAAATCCCAATCGTGTTTTACAAATTGTGAAAAATAATCTGTTGGAGGCATGTCCGTATCCGGATTTCATTCTTTCCTAAGGAACTCGTCAGGGGACGATGTTTTTAGAACTTCTGGAAATATTTGTTAAGTTAAATTACAAACTCAATGAGAATTTCTTGTTCTCGTCTAGGAGCGTTATTAAACATTCAAAATATCAAAGATAAAACAAAAACAACAACAAAGAATTTACCACAATTGTACTACTGTAATGTACTACTCTGTTAACTGCTAAAAAATAACTATCAAATGCATTAAAAATAACTAGTAATGTCGTAAAATTAACTAACAAATTTTTACTACAAAAATTTTAAACAACTGTCTAAATGGGTAAAATCTACTGTTTTCTACAGTTAATTCTTTTTTTATTATAAAAGTATGTTTTAATAAAAAAAATATTTTTTTCTTTCGATTACAAAAATATGTTTAATTACTTCAGCCCGTTCAAGATTTGAAGTAAAAATTGCAAACCATTCTAGAGAATTAGAGAAACTAAAGTTATTATGCATTTAGAAAAGTTCTGCAGTTACTACATGACAGTTATTTGTGTAGTAATGCGGTTGTAGTTATTTTAACTACAATTGCAGTTAATTTACTTTAATGTTTTTGACAGTTATTTTTTTAAACAAACTTCAAAAACTACTACATTGTAGTAACATTTATTTTATGCAGTTATTTTGAATTTTGTTACAAATACTTCAATTTTCAAGTGTGTATGTATACGAAGTAAAGAAGAATGTGTGTACGAAGCATTTGTTTAGAAATTTGTAGTGAAAGAATATGAGAAGAACATGATTTCCCGTGTCTTAGTCATAAAACAGTGCGAAAGAGTAAAGACGCGTAATACTGAAAGGTAAGTTTTAAAATATAAAATATAAATTTATTTACGGGAATATTAAAATATATTGTATTTATTTTCTTTCAGTTCTTTTATATTTTCATCCCTTTCTACCTGGAGAGATAAAAGAAGCCAAACAATATTTCAGCCCTCACAGACGGACATCTAGAACAATACAGTGCACAATAAAAGTGATATTAAGTGTAAATTTTGATTTTTCAATTTTAAATTTATTATGGAATAAAATTAAGTTAAGAATATTTACATAAATTTGTTTTTATTAAATTAATAATTTTTAAAATAATTTTTATTTATGTTATTTTAACTACATTTGCAGTTATTTGTACAGTTTTACAATAATTTGTGTGTACGTTGTTGTAATTGCATTTGTAGTTGTTTTATTACATTTGTTAGTTGATTTTTAACAATTAAAAATAACTTCACATTGCAGTTTATTTAAATGCAAATGTAGTCTACACCTTTTTAACTGCAAATGCAGTTATTTTAACTGTCATTTGCAGTTGATTTCACCTACATAATTCCCTGAGTGTGCTTTTATGCATTGGAGATGAAATACAAGTTTCCTATTTTTATTTGCAAATTAGGAATATATCAATAATAACAAATATAAACTTAAATTCAACGAAACTCAACGAATTTTTTTATTTTTGAAATAACTATCAAAAATAACTGTTTACTGTAATAATACGGATTTGTAAGTGGTTTATTATGATATTAAAAATTACTGATTTAATTACAGTACTTTTCGTTAGTTGTTTTCTTAAATAGCTGTCATGATTACTACACAAACAACTGTCATGTAGTAATTGTCAAACTTTTCTGAGTGTAGAAAAATTTGTTTTCTCAAATTCCCCAGTATTATACTGAAATGAAAGAGCATCGGAAGGGCTATTAAAAATTTAGAAAATTTTCAGATTTAGAATGGAGTTTGGTTCAATGAAGTTTTTATAATTAAATGTTAGGGTGAGCACGCACATTAGACCATAACTCAAAAAAAAAGTTCGCAGTACACCCTCCAATATGAAGTATTTTTGCAAGGCAATTTCAAAAAAAAAAATTTTTTTTTGCCGAACGTAGGGGTCGCCTTTTTCAATTTTTCGTTATAGCTTCGGCATTTAAAGTTGGATTTCAAAGTCTGATATATCGACTTTTTGCCTCCAGGAGACCAGTGTTTTGCTATAAAGGAAAAATCCAATGAAAAAAAATTTAAAAATGCGACCCCTACGTTCGGCAACCAATATATAAAAAAAAATACCACTGGGTTTATCGAAAAACTTCATTAGCAAAATTTTAATGATTTTTTGCGAGCTTTAATTTTCTAAAATTAGGGTGGTAGCAACTGAGATCTGGTGGCTAAGTACTAGAACGGAATACTTGACGTCAATGGCCCTCGAGAGAAAAACACTGGTCTCACCGAGAGAAAAACATCGATGTATCATACTTTAAGATCCGACTGTAAATGCCAAAGATATAATGAAAAATATAAAATGGCGACCCCTACGTTCGGCAAAAAAATAAAAAAAAAAATTTTGAAACCTCCTTGCAAAAATACTTCATATTGGAGGGTGTACGGCGAACTTTTTTTTGCCTGTAAGGTGGTACGCTATAACGCACATTATATAATTTATAAACCTTTTGTAAATACCTTGTAAAACTGAGAAATAAACATCTAAATGTCAGAAATTTTAAAGTGTTTTTTATGCAATAAAATGGTCTACATACAAAGTTAATAATTTGTAAATATATTTATTATACAATATTTTATAAAAAAATTTGGTGTAATAAAAGGATTTATTTTCAAAAATAAAGTAAGTACTGAAATATGAAGATTTTTTTGTATATTACTTAAAAAACCCTGTATTTCCCCCTATTAGTAATATCTACTTTTATTCATATGAGCCAATGTGAACTTAATTAAAATTGTTTAAGGGCTTACTTTATATTGTTTTTAGACGTTAACAAAACGCTTACAAAAAAATTTTAAAATAACAAAAAAATTCAATATTCACCTTCTTGAGTTTTATTGAAACCTAAATTAGCCGTAAAGGCAATTTAGTTTTTACACTTTCGTTATTTTTGTATTTATAATATGTAAATTTTTTTAATATAATCCACCTTAATAAATATTTATAAATTATTGTTTGTATGTATGTATGTGTGTCCCTTAAGTACTTAATGGTATGTAAGTAATTTAATTAATTGTTGTAATTTTAAAATTTAATTTGCCACAAGTGCATTTTATTTACCAACAACCACAATAACAAATATGACAATTTATATACAATTTTAGGTTTGGATTTTGTATACCCTATATGTAATTAATTGACTTGAATATTATTTAAAAGTATTTAAAAATGTATATAAAAATTTTTTTGATTAATTTTTAAAACCAGTTTTAAGAATAAATCTAAAACCTAACAACTCTAACTAACTCTAAGTCCTAACAAATTTGTGAAAAAATTTTGATACAAACACGTTTTTAAATTAGTGTTTTTCACACAAATTTTTTAACGAATTCTTCCTTTTCTTTTTACAAAAACACCCAGTTAAATTTCATTATTTCTTATTTAGAATCCTTATAAAAATAAAATTTTGTATTTAACACAATGCGATATTCCTTGGAACTTCAGGAATCGGAGAGGGTTGTGGGTTATTTGTACTATTACACTGCAGGTTCGAAAAATCAAAAAGTTGAACAAAATAGATTTTTTAATTGAAAATACTTTAGAAAAATCAAATTTTAAATGAAAAATTTATGTTGACTTAAAAAAATTTGTAAAATACTGATTTAAAAAAAAAAAAAAAAAAAAAAAAAAAAAAAAAAAATATGCTCTATTTTCGCAGAAAAAAGCTAAAACAAGTTAATTTCTTAAAAGAAATAGCATTATTTACAAAACAAGCAGAACTAGATAAAATAAGCAGAAAATGCTCTAACATATAGCCTAAAATTCTTCTTTCATATATTCAATGAAAAAGTTTCATTAAAATTAGATTCATAAAATATCTGAAGAAAACTTTATTAGTTTACTGAAAAATTTCACTAAAACTCGTCCAGTAAAATTCCCTCTGTGTAGGTTAAGTTTTATGAATAAATTTTAATAAATATTAAAACTTTTTCAATAATAAAATACACCCGTTAACTTCAATTTAACTTTTTTAAATGAAATACAGAACCAATCGGAGAGCGCGTAATAGTAAGTGAGCGACTTGCGTAGAGCCTGGTCTGACATTGATGTTCGATTTAAATTGAAGAGCCTCATATATTTTAAAATCCGCTTATCTCCGGTTGTTCTTTTAGTTTTTTAGTAAATTGTTTAATCTTTACATATTTTCTGGGGTTTTTGCAACGGAAAGAAATTCTTTCATTTCATATGGTTTACCTAGAAGTATGCTACATTTTTTATTGCCTCTTTATCTTCTTTATTATACTGTTATTAAACCTATATCCGTTTCCGGTTTACATAACAATGTTCTAGTATTAAATATTTTATATTTATAGTAATATTTGTATTGCTACGAGTATATATACAAGAATATTTTCTTCTATATTTATTATTTCCAATTTATTTAGGGCATATGCATGCATTCATCGCCATGCCAAGTCACAGCACTTGACATCAAATCAATTATTTATTAGCATCGATTAACTTTCTTTCACTTTTGTTATTTTTCAAGCAATGAATTCAACGGAAAAATATGTTCATGTTCATTCTGAGGTCTTGTTGTTGAGGTCGTCGGCTAAAGGTATGAAAGATAATAAGAAAATTACATTGTAATATTTGTACGTTTCATTCGTTTTGAATTTTTATTTATTTATTTTTGTTTTTTATTATTTATTTCTTCTAAGCTATGAAGCATTTGAACTCTAAACCTAAATGTTATTCACAATATAATCGTTAAAAATTTATAAAATATATGCTTCGAGAAGAAAAAGAATCTTGCTAAGCGATAGGGGAAAGTATGCCAAAACGAAGGTCTGCCAGGAAACCTATGAATTGGTATTCATTTTTTTAAAGGTCCCAGTATAGAAAATCATTACCAGATATGTGGTTATGTAACTATATATTTGGTAATGGTAAATAGTTACTTTTCTTATTACATTTCTTATTACCTTTGTATGGGGATGTCGCGAAAAATAATGAGTTATGCTTACACACCAGCATACGAAAAACCCAAAAATATGTCATTACCTATATGCTTACCAGTACTGATAAAAATAATGAGTCTAAAAATAGATTTTCAAATTTGTATCTTCAACAAAACTGTAATTTAAAAATTTTTCTATAGAAAAAATTCTTTACAACTCAAATTTCTTATAACAAAATTGAAAGTAGATCCAAAGGATAAAATTTCGCAATTGCAATAGTGAATATGAAGCAATAGAAATTTTTTATATATGAGAAAAATCTACAATTTGGTGCTTCTTCGTTTTGAAAATAAATTTAATAAATTTAACCCATTTCCGTCTATTGGGTATTTAAATACCCAAAAAAGAGTAATCTTAGTAAAAATCTAACTAGATCCAGGTAAGACTCTTTCAAATCAGCCAACTCCTTCAAATCAGTCAACTTCATCATTACATTTGCCAAAGGTTATTATACCAAAATTTGATGGCGACTATCTAAACTGGCGACAGTTCCATAATTTATTCTCTGAAATGGTGGATAAACAGCCGATTCCCGCTATTCAAAAGATGTGGTATTTAAAGAGTAATTTATCGGGAAAAGCTGAACACCTAATCAGTCAATTCTCTCTATCCGAGACATTGCCTGGAAAACTTTACAGGAAAGCTACAATAATAATAAAAGAATTATAGTAGCTAACCTAGTGGACAAGATACTCAACCAACAGTCCGTGAATCATCCGCACAATCTATCAAAGATATGAATGACACCACCAAAGAGTGCTTGCTGGCCTTAAATAATTTGGGAATTGAAACAGCTTCTTGGGATGCAATATTTATAAAGTTATTGATTAAAAAACTTGATAAAAACACACACATCAGGTACATGCAATCACTAACTAACCCAAGGAATGTGCCAATTATAGCTGACTTCCTGGAACTTCAATTCCAATCTATAGAGCCAATAATTCCGAAGCAAAAACCGACACATAAAGCGATTTCGACAATAACATCCAACGGACACAACATTAGCATATGCAAATTATGTAATAATAGTGGCCATAAACTGTATCACTGCAACAAATTCCAGCAATTATCAGATGCAGAACGACTACGACGGGTACAACGACAGAATCTATGCGTCAACTGCTTCAGAGATGATCACACTTTGAAAATCGGCAATTCAAGTACACCCAGAAAACAGATTCGGTGCTGACAACCCCATTTGTTGCCAAACGAATGGTTCAGTTGCATCAAATGAATTTTTCAGTTGAGGCTACCGAATTATTCTTGATACAACTGAAATTCCGTTGCCACAGTCAAATTAGTCCTGTCTCAGTTGGTTTTCTGTTGCCACAACTGAAAAATTCGGCTCTCACAACCGAACCATGCGATTGGCTACAAATGCGGTTATCAGAACTGAATCTGTTTTCTGAGCGTAGCTGCGGGAAATGTGAGAAAAGGCGCAATACGTTGCTTCATTTGCAAAAGAAGGACAACACTCAAAAGGAAAAGAAATCATTAAATTCTAATTCAGGATCAAGCATTTCACATACAAATACAGCAGAAAAGGCGACTGCCTCCAGCGTCGTAGCAGTTACATCAGCAACAACCAATGTCGCTGTGGGCCGTCAGGGCTATGTTTTGCTAGTGACGGCAAAAGTTGTACTTACAGCCTCAAATGGTGCATCAGATGAATTTCGAGCAGTATTGGATTCAGGATCACAAGTAAATATTGTATCGAAACGTCTTTGCCAAAAATTGTCCATTTCACCATCAGGAGCTTCCCTTTGCCTTGACGGCATTGGCAAAACCCAAAGATATTCCAAATATCGCACAAACATTCAAATGAAGTCCAGGGATCTCAGATTTTCATCGAACGTGGATGCATACGTACTACCAAGTATAATTCCCGCACAACCAAGTCAACATGCTGACATTTCAGCTTGGCACATTCCCAACAACATTTATCTTGCAGATCATCATTTTGATCAACAGGAAAAAATAGACATGCTACTTGGAGCAGAGTTCTATTACAAATTAACCAAAAATGAGACGATACACCTTGCCCAACCCTACAAAACACAGTCCTATACTGGATTGTAGGGGGTGCAATAGGAAAAAATCTAATTCCTAACTCATTATGTTCACTCACATGTGCAATTGTAGGGGACACCACTTCATTGGAAGAAGCAATAGAACATCTTTGAAAACTAGACGAAATTGAAAGCAGCGAAAAGGCTCTTTCACCATCACGAAAACAATGTGAATCACATTTAACCCAACATGTGCACTAGAGCGTACCACCTTACAGGCAAAAAAAAAAAGTGCGCCGTACACCCTCCAATATGAAGTATTTTTGCAAGGAGGTTTCAAAAAAAAATTTTTTATTTTTTTTTTGCTGAACGTAGGGGTCGCCATTTTACATTTTTCGTTATATCTTTGGTATTTACAGTCGGATCTTAAAGTATGATACATCGATGTTTTTTGAGGTACGGTCTAATGTGCACACCAACATAGACGGCCGCTTCATAGACAGTCTTCCTTTTCGTGAAACCCCAATAGCTTTAGGAGAATCCCCTACAATGGAAAACAACAGGTTTATGGAATTAGTGCGTCAACTCCTAAAAAATTAAGACATTCCGATTCAATATATAAAATTAAAAAAAAAAAATCTGATAGCACTACAACGAAATTAAGAGTCTAGAGTGAATTGTTTTCGATCCTACTGCGTTTTCGAGTACCAAAATTTGTATTTACTACAGACATTGAACAAATGTACCGACAAATACTACTTGATCCCTATAATCAACAATATTAACTAATAATCTGGAGAAAAGACCCAGGGTTGCCAATCAGCTACTACAAACTTAAAACGTTAACTTATGGAACTCGAGCGGCAACTTATCTCGCTGCAAGATGTTTGAAGAAAATCGCTGATGAAAACGCTATAAATTATCCGTATGGTGCTAACATGATTAAAAATAATTTCTACTTTGATGATGGCCTTGGAGGTACCGATAGTCTCAACATCGCACTTGAGACACAACGGGAACTTATAATAATTCTGAAAATGCATGGGCTCAATCTGAAAAAGTGGTGTCCACAATTATTGAAGAATATTACATCCGGTGATCAAGAGATGATTTCGACAGTAACAACACTAACTCTATAAAAACGTTAGGATTGTTATGGCTGCCTAAGACAGATGAGTTTTGCGTCAAGGTAAAAATGAATAACCCACAGATTATCTCAAAATGTACGACAACTTCAGATTTGGCCAAATTATTTGATCCTCTTGGACTACTATTTAGCGCCTGTAGTGGTCAAGGCAAAGTTGTTCATTCACCAATTATGGTAAATGAAGTTAGACTGGGATGAACCATTGCCTGAGGAACTTTATGGAATCTGGACTAATCAGACTTTACTAGTATTTAGCAAAAACACCTGCTATTTTAAGCAGTTTTTTCTGCAATGTCATTTTTGACTAATTTTTAGTAGCTGTTTCCGCCATTTTTACAAATTTATTTCTATGAGTGTACTAATAAAAAAGAATTATTTTAATTATTACATAATTTTAGACCACGGGCGCGTTATTATTCCTTCCATGATACTTCCCCGGCTATATATAGTTTTATTTATTTTTTTTTGTATTGTAGGGACACTTAATATTTTTTATCTTCATTATTCTTATTTTATTTTCCTTATTGTTGTTGTTTCACACGTGTGCTATTTCCTTAAAAACTTTGTTACATATCCATAGAAAAAACTATAACTTTAGTTTTGTCTTAGTTTTGGTTTCAAAAATATTCAACCAAAATTGTAGGTCTGTCCATCCATTTATACATCGAGATAAAAAAAGAAGAGAACCATTGTTTGCGTGCTGCAAGCAGATTCAATGAAAAGCAATTGATTTTTTTAAATGGGGTACAATGGGAGGCCAAATGGAAGCCAAATGTTCGTGTGGAAGATACATTAGGGTAGAGTTTTGTATATGTGATTTAGAGTAGTCCAAAAAATTGTGATCGTTGGAATTTGCGATCTCAACAATGTTGCCCTTATTCCTTAATGTCCAAAAACACTCTGTGCCAAATTTTAGCTAAATCTTCTTGTATTTAGAGGTAGCAGAAAAAGTTATGTTTTACTAAGTATTTAGTAGGTAATTTCTCTCTAGAATAACCCAGTTAAAAGGTTAATAAAAAATCATTGCTATTAATGTGAGTGTTCAGAATATTGCGTGCTATAAACTAATTAGAAAAGATGCTAATTTAAATGATGCGAGTGGAATTAATTTTAAATTAGGAATTTCTTCTCCATTTTATGATAATCTGTTTAATCCTTCAGTACAGCCCTCAGATATAAAAGTGCGCCCATTTAGAAATTTTCAAGTGTCTTTTAGCCCAGCAGCAGACTTAGTAAAACGCAGTTGTAAACTAAGTGTTTTGCGTATTTACTATCAAAATGGTTCGGGGATGAGAACTAAATCATCCCAAGTTCGTTCATTTCCATCGCAATTAGAATATGATGTTTATGTAACGATAATTTTTTGACTTAACGATAATTTTTTTGATGGTGAAAATTCTTTAATAGATCAAATTTGTGTAGGTATTACTGGTAGTTCAAACTCAATTTTTGTTTGTGTTTCTAACATTCCGCCAAATAGTTCATATATTTAGTTAGAATATTCTTCTACCTCAAGTCCAAATAGTTCTGCAAATTTATATAATAATCATATTGAAAATGTGATTAACCTAATGGATTCAAATTGTATTGATTCCGAATTATGTGTTTTGGGAGATTTTAATCTCAGTAAATAAAGTTGGTCTCATATTGCTGGTAATGAAACAGTCTTTTTACCTGTTAATGTTAATAAATTCCATGAAATAAATCTAATTGACTCTTTTCTAAGTGTTAGTTTAAGACAAACCAACAAAATTTGTAATATCCCTACGGGAAATTTTAACAAACTGCCACCGAACTGGCCCCTTTATATAAAATAGACTGGTCACTTTTACATGGCGTTGTCATAGGAGGGGGAAATTGACCCCTTGTGACATGTCACAAAACAAATCCCAGGACAGGTCCCTGAACTTTGTTTTTTATGAGAGTTCAGTAACCTGTCCTAGGATTTGCCTTGTGACATATCACAAGGGGTCAATTTCCCTCCTATGACAACACCATGTAAAAGTGACCAGTCTATTTTATATAAAGGGGCCAGTTCGGTGACAGTTTGTTAAAATTTCCCGTAGGAAAATTACAAATTTTGTTGGTTTGTCTTAAACTAACACTTAGAAAAGAGTCAATTAGATTTATTTCATGGAATTTATTAAAAAAAAAAAAACTGACCAGTCTATTTCATATAAACTGACCAGTCTATTTCATATAAAGGGGCCAGTTCGGTGACAGTTTGTTAAAATTTCCCGTAGGGATGCTAAAGAGAATTTTGGACTTAGTCTTTGTCTTCAATGAATTAAATGGTTCATTTATAGATTCTGTTCAATCGCTGTACAATTCTGCCATCTATCACAATCCCTTAAATATTGTAGTTAAATGTTACACTCAAAAAAGTTTGACAGTTACTACATGACAGTTGTTTGTGTAGTAATCAGTAGTTGTTGTTTTCAACAGTAAATACAGTTGTTTTACTATAGGAAAACTTTTGTGACGGTTATTTAAGAAAACAACTAACGAAAAGTACTATAATTTCGTAACAATTGTTTAAAGCAGTTATTTTTAATATCATAAAAAGCAACTACCAAAACAGTAATTTTTCTAAACAATTATTTTTGGTAGTTATTAAAAAAATGAGAAATTTCGTTGAATTTTTTTGAATTTTAAAAATTCTTGTTTACCCGAGTAAAAAAAATTGATCTCGAGCAATATCTAATCATATCCAATTTGATATTGTTTAAGATCTGCTGCAATATATAGCTGATCCAATTAGATCTCAAAATTGGATGTATCCAATGATATCGTATTAGATCCGATTGTATATATGGGGATAAACTAAGATCAAGTTATATCTCAAAATTGGGAGGTCCAATGATATCTTTGGGGATAAACCTAGATCTAATTTGATCCGAAAAATGGCGGATCGAATTAGATAGAGCTATATATTTGTGGATAAACTTAGATCTAATTTGATCTCAATTTTGGCAGATCGAATTAGATCTAGCAATATATTTGTGGATAAACTTAGATCTAATTTGATCCGAAAAAGTGGCAGATCGAATTAGATCCAGCAATATATTTGGGGACAAACTTAGATCTAATTTGATCCGAAAAATGGCAGATCGAATTAGATCCAGCAATATATTTGGGGATTAAGTAAGATCTAAATATATCCAAAAAATGACAGATCAAAAATTAGATCCAGTAATATATTTCGGGATTGCGTAAGATCTTAACTTTTCCGATAAATTGCAGATCGAATTAAACCCAGTTATATATTTGGGGATTTGGTAAGATCTTAATTTATCCCATAAATTGCAGATCGAATTAGATCTAGCAATTTATTTCAGTATTAAAATGGCAGATCGAATTAGAAACAGCAATATATTTGGGGATTGATATCTAAAACTATCCAGAAAAATGACAGATAAAATTAGATCCCGCATTATATTTGGGTACTACGTAAGATCTCCATTTATTTGGGATTAAATAAGATCCCAGACAGATATTGACAACAGTTCAAAAAATAATACACTGGCGGAGCATTGATTTTATAAAAATTACAATATTTTGTTAAAATAAGGTTTAAACTCAGAAGGTCTCGAGTTCGATACCGTTCACGGCTATGCATTTTTTTATAAAGATTTTCTTTTTATAAAATTATAATTTTATTTTCTATAAATGTTTTTATAAAATTATATTTTTTTTTATTAAATTGAATTTTTTAAAAAAAATAATTTTATTTGCATCTTTTTGATGCTTTACACCATTTCCAATTGTATCAATTGTTTTTAAGATTTATCAATTGTATTTCAGAAATAATCAATTGAATTTCAGTTTTATCAATTGTATTTCAGAACTTATCAATTATTTTTCAGATTTATGAATTGCATTTCAGAACTAGTCAATTGAATTGTATTTCAGAAATTATTAATTGTATTTTCGAAATTCACAACTGTATTTCAGAAATTATCAATAGTATTTCAGAAATTATGAAATGTAATTTAGAAATTTTTCTCTATTAACTATGATAAACAATCAACAAGTTCTGAAATAGATTTGATTATTTCTGAAATACAATTAAAAAATTTCTAAAATACACTCCATAATTTCTGAAATACATTTAAAATTTCTGAAATACAATTAATAGCTTCTGAAATACAGTTAAATATTGTAGTTGCTGATGAGTTACCATATACGACCATATATTGTTTAAATGTCACCATACATATATGACAATATATTGTTTAAATGGCACCATATATGGTATGTTCCCTATTAAAAAAAACAATATTGATCTTTATATGGTAATATATAACTTAGAGTCATTCATGTACCATTTGATCCGAAAAATGGCCCGATAAAATTGTATCAGTTGTTTATCAGTTTTTATCTAATTGCATCAGTTTAGATCTGACCTGATTAAATTATGTGTTAATCAGATGAAATTGTAACAGATTTTTGACCTGATACAATTTTATTGGTTTATATCACATGGTATCAGTTCAGGTCCAAATAGATATATTTGTATACAAAATTATATAGTTATATCCCAATTTTGACCTGATATCAGTTTAAAACTTTAATACAATTGTATAAGGTATATGTCGGATACAATTATATTTTATTTATATAAAATTGAACCAATTATGATCAAACCTGACACCATTACATATAAACCGATAAAATTGTATCAAGTCAAAAATCGGATACAATTTCATCTGATTAACACATAATTTAATCAGGTCAGATCTAAACTGATACAATTAGATAAAAATTGATAAACAATTGATAAAAATATATCGGGCCATTCTTCGAATGAAACTGTATATTTATACAGATGTAACTTAATCAAATATATGACTATATGTAACTATTTTTACTCGGGTTTTTTAAATGATACGATATATCAAAGTATATGGTACTATATATGGTAGCATATATTATCATATCTGGAACTGTATTAAAAATGTTGTTCATAAGGTACCATATATGACCATATATTGTTGAAATGGCACCATATATGATAATATATGGTTTAAATGGCACCATATATAGTAATATATTACTTAAATAACACCATATAAAAATATATATGGCACTATATATTGAATCATATATTATCATATCTGCAACTGTATTAAAGATTTTGTTCATGAGGTACCATATATGACCACATATTGTTTAAATGCCACCATATATGATAATATATAGTTTAACTGGCACCATATATAGTTATATATTGTTTAAATGATACCATATATAATTATATATTTCTAAAATGCCGCCATATATATTAAGATATAACTCTATATATAACTATATATGCAGTAAGATCAGCCATGCTATGCAATATATAATCATATATACCATATCTAATATTATAAAGGCCGATATCTAATTAGATGAAATTATATATGACATAATATAAATAAAAATTTTGGAAAAAGACGTCATATATAATTATATATGGATATACATAACGACATGTCTAATTATATATTGTAATATATGCCACATATGATTATATATAATTTTTTTTACTCGGGTAGTTTATATTTGTTATTATTGATATACATATGTATTTCTAGTTTGCAAATAAAAATCAGAAAATTGTATTGTATCTCCAATGCATGATAACTGCAGAACGGTTTGGAATTTGTACTTCAAATTTTAAATAGGCTGAAGTAATAACACATATTTTTGTAATCGAAAGAAAAAAAATATTTTTTTTTATTAAAATATACTTTTATAAATAAAAAGAATTGACTGTAAAAAACAGTAGTTTTTAACGATTTTGTCATTTGTTTTGAAATTTTTGTAGTAAAAATTTAGCAGTTAATTTTACGACATTGGTAGTTATTTTAAAAGCATTTGTAAGTTATTTCCAACAGTTAAAATTAACAAAAGTTTTAGTTATTTTAAAGGTAAATACAATTGTCGCCTTTTTAACTGCATATACCTTTGTTTTAACTGTCATTTTCAGTAGATTCTAACGACAAACTTTTGTGAGTGTATGCTTATTAAAATATGATTTGTAATGATAGTGGATCGTTTAATTTTAAAAACTTGTAATTATAATGTTATTAATGAGGTTCTAAACTCTAGAGATTGGATTGATCGTTTTAGGTGGAAAAAGTCTTTCAGATTGCTATGAAATTTTGTTTTTGAATATCACTTTTAGAGAAATTATGCTCAGAAGTAATTCTAAAAAACTGTAAAAATATACAAACGGATACTTTGGGAGCAATGAAAGAAGTGATTTTTTGAAGTTGTTCAGAATTACTTCAAAAAAAGCAATAAAAATATACCAACGGATACTTGTAAAGCAGTGAAAGTAGTAGTTTGTAAAGCAGTGAAAGTAGTAGCATTACTTTAATTTTTTTTTTGCTGGGTATATCCTTGATAATGAAATTAAAATTTGATTTTTATTTAGTAGGTATATCGCAAATACAACAATGAAACTTCAATGGCAATCTGCGACCTCTAAAAAACTGTTTTTGGCGATTTATTTTTGCAGATCATATTTTTATTCATAATGGCATATTTGTAGGATTATGAAGCTCCTGAATTTTAATTTTTTGGGCCACTTTAATGTGCATGTTTAGCCCCAGGGAGGGTTTATAAATTTAATTGAAATGGCAAAGACTTAGCAGAAGTTTCCATATATTTATTTATATTAGAGTACATTTATAGTTTGTAGATTATTGATATGTATTTTTTGTGGTTTTAACTTAAAGCATTTAAATATTCAGATATCTTGATTCACATCTATACACATTAACTTTCTCGTATACACACATAAATACAGATAAGAATTTGTAACTGTATTGTAAACAAAAAAAAAATATACTAAAAGCGTTGTCATGTTATTTTCAGATCAACTTAATTACTAGTAAAATATTAATAGATCCAAAAAAGATATTTACTTAAACTGCATTTACTTAATATTTCTATCGTTGATTTAAGCTGCCCCAAAACCACTAAGACAAAATCATGAAAACCTTGAATGTTTCTATATAATCTCTTGTATTACAAGGGAAACGAGGATGGTGCAATATTAGGGAAGACAAATCTAGCGGAAAATCTACGAGATTTTAATCCCTTGGAGATGTGACTTTCATTGTAAGTTAATTTAACAGAAACAACTATTTAAAATAAATGCAATTTCATTTAAAAACCTGACCATTTATATCAAATGGATTTTGTTGTTTATTTTAAATATTATTTGAACTTCTTCAAAATCAGTAAAAAGAAATGAATAATCAGTTAAAAGTAACTATTAAAATTTTACCTGAGCATTCGTTAAAACTAAATGTTTATTCATTTAATGGAAATTTCAGTTTTTTTTTATCGTACAGACAGCAAACAAAAATTTAATTTTCAAATTGTCGTGTGATTAACATTAATTGCATTAAAAGAATTAAATGTGCTAAAAATCCAAAAGTTATTTAAAAAATGTGAAAAATAATCTGTAAAAAGCATGTCTGTATCCGGATTTAATTCTTGCCTAATTTTTATAAACCAATTTAAAAATATAAAGCATAATTTTTTACTTTTTAGCATAGATTTGAATTAATTAATTCTTTAATTCACTATTGGATTTTTAATTGAAATTGACTAATATAACATTGGTATATACCAGGTATGGGCACACAAATGGCTTGACGGGCCAAATTTAGGATTTCACAAACTTACCGAGGGCCGCACCAATTAATACATTACTCGACAAAAATTAATTTTTTGTACAGCCTTCTGCTAAAATCTTTTTTTGAGTTATTTGGTTTACTAAGCCCGGATCTAAAGTCAAAAAAGGTCCACTGAATAGCCTTCGAGTTGTGGGTCTTTCTTTTTTTATCCCCTCACCCAGGAAACTACTTTATGAGTCAATGCTGCGGAGAAGTACATCAAAATCTTTTATATTTTTATAATTTTTTATATTTTCGATCCAAATATATTCAAAAATACGAGTAAAAAGGTTAAAGTCGGGCATGCCGACTATACAATACCCTACACCAGTCTGGTTAAAAACTAACTAATGTTTGGATCTGAAATTCGAATGGGTTAAAATGGGACTTGTGTCAAAATTTTCTGGAATGTGAGTCAGCGAACCAAATTTCATTAAAATATCTTAATATTTGCGACCTGCAGTTTGTAACCACGCCAATTTTGGGGGGGACCCTTATATGGGGACTAGGTCTAAACAAGGACCGATATTCACCAAAATCAATCGGCTTTGTCTTTGGGCTGATATAGGTCGGTGTACCAAATTTCATCAAAATATCTTAATATTTGCGACCTGCAGCGTATAAACAATATAATTTTGAGGGGACCCTTATATGGGGACTAGGTCTAAACAAGGACCGATGTTCACCAAAATCAATAGGCTTCGTCCTTGGGCCAACATGAGAATAATCATAAAAAACAATGCAATTTTTAAATCCGAATTACCTAAAATAGGGCCAAACTTGTTTTTGCTAAATTCAGAAAAAGTTGTTAAAGACTTCCAAAAGTCCCAAAATTACATTTTTTTAATTTTCTTATGAGATTTCCTCAGAAATTGAAAGTGAGGAAAACTTTTGAGGAACAGATTTGAAATGAGGAGACCAAAAGCTTTCGAGTTCAACTATTTTTTATAACAGGGAGGATTTTGATATGCACCATAGATAGCAGTACAAAAACAAATTCATGCATTGGAGAATTAATATAGCGCTTGAGCAGGTACAACCCATTTTCATTGGAAAAACCATTAAAATTATTTATAGTTAAAAAACGTTTAAATACCTCTTTAATCTTTAATGATTTGCGTTAAACTTTTTGTATATATGTTCAAAAGCTGCACTCACAGAAAAGAGTTAGTAGAAAAATTAGCAAAACAGTTAGTAATGCAACTTTGCACGTTTCTAACTAATTTTTAGTTCTAGCTTAGTTAAAAATTTTGCTATTTCCTATATTTAACATTAACAAAAAATTCTGTCATATTGGCACCCTGCTCTCAAACAGGTTAATTTTGATATTTTTCTAGAAAATGCATAATTAAAAGTTAATAAGAAGCAAAGAGTTGAATAATTAATCAGAACTGGGCTCAAGAATTATTAAAAAAATTCAAATTCAAAAGACCCAGAAAAAATTAATTTTGTATGGGCTCAAAAAGTAGTAGGGGTTTTGTGTTTCTCGTAAACTCGGACTTATACAAAATAAATGTCAACAATAGTTTACAAGCCCTGGTAAAATTACATCTACACCTATATAAAGAGCCAACAATTTCTAAGTTAACTATAACTCATAATTTATATTTTTTTTTTCCTTTTAAAATAGGATTTTGTTTAATTAAAATAGATTGATGACAATATTGGGGATTTTAAAATTTTTGAAAGGGTTTTCGGGATTTCAATTTGCAAAATGGGGAAATGAGCTAAAACTTTTCTGGCAACACTGATCTACTTAATACATAAAATAAAGGAAATAATAAAGATAAATATGTGACTGATGCAACTCTGTATATTATATATCTTATTATTTATAATACATAACACGATTTTTCACAAAGAGGTAGCGCTTTTCTTCAGTTATCTGAGCCATTAACCAAACTCATTTGAAAACAATCAGCAAAAAATTGAACTAAAAATTTGTATATTTAACAGTATTTTTTGCTGTTTTCATTTAGCTAATATTTAGCAAACAGATACTGCTTATTTTAGTAGTTTTTCTGAAAGGTAATTTTTAACTAATTTTTAGTAACTTTTTCGGCTATTTTTACAGACTTTTCTATATGAGTGTAAATATGTGGACACTTTAGCATTACTGTCATTATTATCACTGTCCTTTCCTGTATACTCGTATCCTCACAATTATCTCCATTACTGGAATAGCATTTAGCTAAAAATTTCATCGTCATTAACTACACAATACTCGTATTTCATAGCTTCAACAAACACTTACACATATGGAGCCTTAAGCGCCAAAAAGACGTAAGCTCTTCGATTTTCGTTTTACTTCGAGCGATTTAAAAATGTTTTCATATTCGTATTCAGCATACTAAATTTTTGTTAAAAACGATGTGTCTTCAGTAATTTTTTTTTATTTAGTCCTCAAATGTGCACGGCTTTTAGTGGGTATCCAGCTGAAAGTACGAGTATTAGACTTAACTAATAGTTAACCCAAAAATAATGTTGCTATGTATACAACTTTTTGACATTGACAGGGCACTCCAAAGGAGCAAACATTTTGTCCGTTTTGCTCTATCTCGCTTAGTTTTCGCAATATGGGCCATTTTGTGAAGTGGCAAATTTTTATTAAAAGTTTCCGAAGGTCCATTTTTTGATAGAGAAAACCTTTTGACGAGGGCATTGTACGGTTAGGTGTAGTCGAAATTTTCATCAATTTTACTCTATCTCTTTCAGTTTTCGAGATACGGGCCATTTAAAAAAATCGGGATGGCGCCATCTACCGGGTAATAACAGTAATATGAAAATATTATATTTTAACCCTAAATTTTGTAAAATTTAACGACTGAGTTCTTCAAAATTAGTTAAAGTACTGAGGATTTTTAGTATTGTGTTAAATGAAGATAACTAAAATCTTTGCTTAAATCAGTGTTTCAACTAAACAATTGTTAAAAATTAGTCAAATCGATTTGAAACCGGTTTGACAGATTTTTCTATTGACATATTATTTCAAGTGCAGTTTTAGACCACGTGAAACTATATAAATCTAAATAAATTCACAGAAAATTGAATTTACATTTCCACCCTAATATATATATAGTGCATTTGGGCCAAAAAATTAAACACAAAAAACCAAAATCGATGTTAGTTTGACCCCAATTTTTAATTCCTTAAAGAAAGATTTTGTAGCTAAAAACTATGGGTCTCTTATTTTTTTATCCTCTATAAAAATATGCAGTTCCTCCCAGACCTTTCTCATCAGACCAAATGCAAGGATTATTTATATATTGTAATATTGTAATTTTGTCGCTTACGCCTTTTTGGCGATTATGGCTCGATATGACACAGTAGTATTATATTTTAGTTCCATAAACTAACATTCATATAGAATTCATGCACACAAATATACAATTTCAAGAGATAGATAGATGGCTGTCTAAAGAAATGACATTCATTACTTTTTTATGCTTTCAAAAAGCTTATCATTACACAAAATAATAAATATAATGATAAAGTTCATATACACTAATAGAAAACAGTCTGTAAACATTTGATTTAAAGTTGCTAAAAGTTAGTTAAAAACTACTTTGCAGAAAAAACTTATGAAATTAGCAGATTATTTTTGCTATATATTAGTAACATAGGAAGACCAAAAATACATATACAGAATTTAAGTTATATCTGAGTTTTATATCAGTTAATTGAAAATAACAATTAAACCTGCTGAAATCTTTAAAAAAAATTGCTTAAAAAGGTTATTTAAAAATTTAAAATTTTCAAAGATTTTTTCCATTTTTTTTAAGCAAATGCAAATCGAGCCTTCTGAAATCAGCATTTACTATTTTTTTAGCTAATATTTCTGTTGATTTTAACAGGATAGACTGCTTGCTACTTGCATTCAAGGAAATTTAACTAAAAAGTAACAAAACTTTGTAGATAAAATAGTTGGTTTTTTCCGGTTTTATTCTAATAATATTTTGCAAAATATTCTGCAGATTTTGCAATACAATTTTTAATTTTTAATTACCAAAATTTAACTCAAATTTAACTAAAATTCTGTAAATTTAACAGTTTTATTTTTGCTCTTCTTAATTTACAAATATTTAGCAAAAAAAAATCCGCTAAGAAACAACTGCTGAATGTTTTTGCAACGTCATTTTTAATTAATTTTTAGTAGCTTCTTCTACTATTTTTACTGATTTATATCTATGAGTGTACCATACGTACTTAAACAAGTAAAAGTTATACAAATATGCTGTAGAAATAAATTGATTGCTGAGGTTGTTGTTGAGGATATAATTGTAAAAATTTCGTCTTCTGTCATCCTTCTCTCTCATTGGAGCATAGCGCCTCAACTATTTGAAAATGGGTAGGTAATGGAAAAGAACGAAATGTGATTTGTTGAGATATGTTACATAATTAAGTTTGCAAATCTGGAATTGTCAAATTAGACGGGGTATATTGAAAATTTTTATTGTCCGGTCGTGTCGGCTCTATTGTATTTTGTAAAAAGGATTTTGATAATTAGTTAAATTTAATTGGTTATGATTACTACTTCACAGGAGTAATTCATGAGGATCTTTCGCTACCGTCCCTATTGAATTATCCTGCCATAGTAATGTATTAAACTGTTTGACCCTCTTTGCCGAATAAGTCAGATTGACCCAAAAACAGATGAGAGGCTTGTGGGTTTGATGCTTCTTATAAATGCGGTATTGACCTGCCCTGTCAGTAATGGAGTTCGGAATTATGGGGTTTGTTTCCAACTTCCTTTAGAGCCTACTACTGTCATTACTGTTTCCCAGTGTAGAAACGGTAATGATATATCATTATTTTTTTGGCTACCAGTAATGATACCGACTTACTTTCTACATTATTTTAAAAGGCAAAATAATACGTTTCCAATAATGGCTTCTTTTTATCACGATTTAAAATATAATAATGTTTGTTTTTTTGGAAATTTTTTGAAAATCTATTTTTAGACTTGATATTTTTTCATATATATATTTTTTATTTTTTTTTTTTCAAGAGAAGCAACACTCAGGAAATTCTTTCTATTAATTAACATGTTACTTCCCTTGGAAGGGGATCGAGAACAAGTGAAAGCTGGTGAAAGATGAAATTTAATAAAAATTTTACACTTCATAAAATGGCCCATATCACGAACACTAAGCAAGATAGAGCAAAACGGACAAAATTTTTTTCCTTCAGATTTACTTTACATGCTCTTAGATGATATGGACTCGGACCGGGGAGGCTCCCGAGACCCTAAATTTGAACAAAATGTGCGATTCAGTACAATTGCAAATAAAACTGTAGTTTTACTAATTTCTTACTTAAATTTATATTTGTTAAATTTAACAAAAGAATTTGTTAAAATCAACAAAGTTTATTTTAAGCCAAAAAACAGGAATAAATTTTGTTAAAGTAACAAATTTTTCTGTTCAGCCAACAGACTTATTATTTTGAGTGTAGTGACGAATTTCTGTCCATTTTGCTCTATCTCGCTTAGTTTCCAAGATACAAGCTGTTTTACGATTATATAATAAAAAATTTAAATATAGCGCCATCTCTATGTGATAGTGATAGCAGAGAACGAAAAAATAAAAAAAATAAAAAAATATTTATGTATCAATAATAAGTTTTAATTGGTTTAATTTGAGATTAGCAAGACAATTTCATGCAGTTTTCATCACTAAAGCATATTTTCGGTCTAACAAAAATTTTAAATTGTGTTTATTTAATTGAAGAAAACCCTATGCCTATTTTTACTGCAGTATTATTTTTTTTTCAGTTGTCGTTTTTCGATTTTGCCAAATTTGTTTAATTAAAAAATTTAAATTGCCATAACTTTTGATTTCGTCTTGCGATTTTTTTAAGAGTTATTTTTTTTTGAAGGGAAACTAACGTACTTTACTTTGTGTTTGTATTTTATTGTTAAATATTTATTTTAGTAGTTGCTTTTTTCAGGAGTTTTCCAATGGCCCACCATTTTTTTTAAACAAAAAATTTTAAATGATCATAACCAGGGCAAGTTTAAAATGGCACAAAAAAAGTTGAAATTGGCAGGCAAAATGGCACGAAAAAATAGTAAAATTAGCACAAAAAATGCAAAAATGGCACGGTTATTCCAAAAATTTCAAAGTATAATAGTTGATTTAAGTGTTTTTCTGAATGTTTTAAACAAAAATACAATAATGAAGGAATTTACCGTTGAACTGCTAAAGTGCGTTTACCGTATACATATATGTATGATTAAAAAAAAAATCTGGAATTTTATTAAATATTAAATATGATTCCATTGTGTCTGTTAAATTTTTCAATAAAAATGTTTTCTTCTTCTTCATATAAATCAACTCTAAAAAATATCGGTTTTTTAATTTTTTACAAAAATTGTTTACAAAGATTGAGTTTTAAGATATGATTATGTAAGGTCCCACGTCAGTAATATTTTCTATTACTTACCTTAGTCGTAGGAGTGTAAAATATTGCAGAAATGTGTACTAAAGTACGGTGCATCATAATTAGGGTTTTTCTTTTCCCGGACTTTTTCATTTCCCGGGACAGCGGGATTTTTTTCTAAATTTCCCGGGATCCCGGGAATTCCCGCTCATTCGAAAATAAATAAATCCGAAATATGTTGTATTGGAAAACTCGATTTCTATTACAAAACCGTCCGACAAAGTTAATTTTTTGGTTGTACCTATGAGAAAATCTACTTAATATATTCTGAAACCAGGGCTAAATATAAAATATCCATGTCTTCCACTTTTTCTAGATCAATTCGTCTAACAGTTTAAATCGCGAATTAATATTGAGGTAATATATTTATATGGAAGGCCGTCTTAATTTTAAAAAACTCTTAGAAATAACTGAATATTAATTCGCGTTTATAAACCATTTATAAACGAATTAATATAGGCAAAGTGAAAGACACGGGTATTTTATTTCCATCCCTTCTTTTAGGACATATTCGAATTGTTCATGGGTGCAAACTTGTGTCGGACCAGTTTTATAGTAAGAACTAAGATCGTTTTTTTGCTTAAACATTTCTTAAGTATGGAATCCAAAAATTTCTATATCTAGATATTTTGTTTCTATGGAGATTTTCAGTAGAATTCGTCTAGAATTATATAAAAGTTTAAAAGGGAGTATTTTTCACACAAATTTTTAGGCAAATTGGCTTAGATCTTTTTATAAAAATAGAAAATAAAATATTAAATAATCTTTTAACTTTAATTGGTATTTTTTGATTAGAAATTTTTAAAAATAAATTCCCAGCCAGCAATTTCGGAGCGCTCATAAATAGTATTCTTAAATGGCTCATAGGAAAAAGTGGAAAAATGTTTGTTTTTGGAGCTAATTTCTTAGTCATTAATGATCATTTTTCTTTGCTGGGTTTTCATAGTTGCATTTTAAATTAACATATACAAAATCCAAAATAATTTGAAAAAGCATCTGATGCATTATTTGAAAAATAAATAATTTTTAAAAAATACAATTAAAATAAAGGAGTAGCAATTGAAATTTAAATGAAATTATTTGAAGTAAAAAACACTCAAATTATTTATATCAGCTGAAAATATGAAAATATTACTAATTTTTTAAATTTTAATGCACAGGCTTTTTGGATGTATTTGGAATTAAAATAATGATGTTGAATGTTGTTGTATATATTGCTTTACTTGAACAAAGATCATCGTTTTAAAGAAACCATTTTTTTCCCGAAGTACGAGTATTTTTATTGGTAACTAAACCAAATTCAGCTGACATTCAAAAACAATTTGGCCTAAATAATATTGTTTTTTTATATTGTACTAATTCAGTTTATTAAATTTTAAATCGTACTTTTTATTTTAAATATTTTTTTTTATTTAAATTGATTTGAAAAAAATCAATGCTTTAAATTTAAATAAAGCTTCCGAAATTGCAATATATACTAGCTAGAACTTCTATAAAAGAATACAAAAAATCCCGGGAAATCCCGCATGAAATTCCCGGGATTGCGGGATTGAAAAAAGGGCGGGATTCCCGGGAATTCCCGGGACGGGAATCATAATCGATCAAAAAGTCGATTTTGAATTTTTTGTAACTTACGGCTTTTTTGATTTCACATGACGATATAGTCACATATAACCTGAGAGACCCTACTATCGAATCCCATCCCGGGCACGACATTTTACATTTTTAACTCAAATTAATTTAATCGTAAATATTTTTTTTACAGATCTTAAAAAAATTAATCCATTTTCTGCCAACAACACCTGAAAGTTATGTTTACTGCAGCTTGGGATTAATAATATTTTAATATGTAATTATATATTGTCATCTATAACCCCACAAATAATTATATATGTGATTGAAGTACTATTATCGAATCCCAGCTCGGGCATAAAAAAATATTTTTTTACTTTTTATACCCTACACCACTATGTGGTCAGGGTATTATAAGTTTGTGCTGATGTTTGTAACACCAAAAAATATTGGTCGTAGACCCACCTTATAGTATACCGATCGGTTCAGAATTTTTTTTTATTTCGATTTAACGATGTCCGTCTGTCCGTCCGTCCGTCCGTCCGTCCGTCTGTCTGTCTGTCTGTCCATGCAATCTTGTGCGCACTCTACAGGTCGCAGCTATTAATATATTTTGATGAAATTTGGTACGCAGACCTATGTTGGCCCAAGGACGAACAAGTTTGATTTTTTTGAACATCGGTCCATGTTTAGACCTAGTGCCCATATAAGGGTCCTACCAAAATTATACTGTTTATATGCTGCAGGTCGTAAATATTAAGATATTTTGATGAAATTTGGTACACAGACCTACATTGGGCCAATAACGCAGCCTATTGATTTTGGTAAACATCGGTCCATGTTTAGACCTAGTGCCCATACAAGGGTCCTACCAAAATTATAATGTTTATACGCTGCAGGTCGCAAATATTAAGATATTTTGATGAAATTTGATACACAGACCTATATTGGCCCAATAACGCAGCCTATTGATTTTGGTGAACATCGGTCTATGTTTAGACCTAGTGCCCATATAAGGGTCCTACCAAAATTATACTGTTTATACGCTGCAGGTCGCAAATATTATGATATTTTGATGAAATTTGGTACATAGACCTATGATGGCCCAAGGACGAATCCTATTGATTTTGGTGAACATCGGTCCATGTTTAGAACTAGTGCCCATATAAGGGTCCCCCCAAAATTATATTGTTTATACGCTGCAGTTCGCAAATATTAAGATATTTTGATGAAATTTGGTATATAGACCTATGTTGGCCCAGGGACGAAGCCTATTGATTTTGGTGAACATCGGTCCATGTTTAGAACTAGTGCCCATATAAGGGTCCCCCCAAAATTGGCTTGGTTACAAACTGCAGGTCGCAAATATTAAGATATTTTAATGAAATTTGGTGCGCTGACTCACATTATAGAAAATTTTGACATAAGCCCCATTTTAACCCATTCGAATTTCGGATCCAAACAATACACCAGACTGGTGTAGGGTATTGTATAGTCGGCATGCCCGACTTTAACCTTTTTACTCGTTTTTAACTCAATTTGATTTACTTATAAATATTTTTTACAGATCTTAAAAGATTAAACCTTTTTGTGTCAACAGCAAATTGTTTTCAATTAATAGTACCCCAGTGTAGAAAATCATTACCAGATATGTGGTTATATAACTACATACTTGGTAATGGTAACTAGTTACTTTTTTTATTACATTTCTTATTACCTTTATATGGCGATGTCGCGAAAAATAATGAGTTATGGTTACAAACCAGCATACGAAAAATCAAAAAATATATCGTTACCTATGTGCTTACCAGTACTGACAAAAACAATGAGTCTAAAAATAGATTTTCAAAAATATAAATTATATAAAAAAAAATATTTTTTATTGTATTTTTTTGTTAATAAAATTTGCTGGTGCGGGAATCGAACCTGGGTCTACAGATTGCCAATCAATAGCTCTACCATCTGAGCTATATCGACAATAGATAAAAACATAATTGACCTGCTGCACACAAGTAAGCTTACTCGCCAACACACAAAAAATCAAAAAATATGTGGTTACTTATATCCTTACCAGTGTTTAAAAAATATTGAGTCTAAAAATAAATTTCAAAAAATTTTCAAAAAAATCTAGAAAATTATTTTCTGTTTGAAATAATGATAAAAATAAGTCATTATCAGTAACTCATTATTATATGTTTTAAAATAATGCAGAAGGTAAGTGGGTGTCATTACTGGTAGTCCCAAAAATAATGATATTTCATTACCGTTTCTACACTGGGACTTTAAATATAATGTACACTCAGATAAAAAAGTTAGTAAAAAAATTTGTAAACAGTTTCCAATCGCACTTTACTATTTTTATACTGATTTTTAGTACAATTTTTTTTTAGTAATCATTTTGCTATTCTCCTATTACAAATTACGGATTTTTTTAAATAATTTTCGCTGCTGATTTAAGCAAAATATTTCACTAATTTTTCAAAACCTTGTGCTAAATTTAACAGAAAAATATACTAATTTAAAAAATTTATTTTTTGGTTTTTTACAATTCTTCTTTAGTTTATATTTGTTACTATTGATATATTCTTAGTTTGGAAATAAAACTCAGAAAATTTTATTGTATCTCCAATGCATAAAAAGGTAATAACTGGAGAACCGTTTGCAATTTTGACTCCAAATTTCAAGTAACACTTGTTACAATCGAAAGAAAAAAATTAGTTTATTAATTTTCTTTTATATTTTCAGTTTGTTTAATTTTTAGTACACCTTTTTTGCTAATTTCAGCAGATTGATTTTAAATTACAGTTTACAACAATTTACTGAAATTTAGTAGCTGAAACTAGTTATTTATACTAATTTCATTGTACTAAATTTATTGATATTTAGTAAGCTTTTTAACTGATTTTAGCAAATCGATTTTAAATTGCAGTTTACAAAAATTTTGATCAAATTTAGTAGCGACTACTAATTTCTTCTACTCATTTTGTTGTACTATAGATAAAATTAGCAAAAAAAAAATACCGCTGGGCTCAAAACAGTTAAATTTCCCTCAATAATAGCAAAATTTTCAGTAGCCATTACAGACTTTTTTGGTTGAGTATATAATTAGATATCGTAATATATATTAATTTCGTTAAAGTTCTGAATTTGAGTTCTTCCAGAGCGAAATTGATCTTTTTTTTTTTTTTTTGTTTGGAATATTTCTACAAAAGTGTTGGATAAGAGTATTTTTTCCAAAGGATTGCTAAGTTTACACATGTCATACCTTATTTAAAAGACATGTATATTACCTTTTCAACAACGTATATACTATATTGCTCTTATCCTATTATTAATTTTGCCAATACAGACCATTGATATTTAGACTTTTGAGCCACATAAATGGGGGCCTAGACCCTCCCACAAATAATTTTTTTTATCTTCTTCACCAAAAAAATTCCGTGAATGAAAAACATTTAAGATTTTTAATTTTTGTTTTTTTTTTTCAAGAATGTTATTAACTTATTTTTTCTAAGTCATCTATATACATTAGAGTTGGGCTTAATCGTTCTTTTTGGTGACTCGGTCATATCGTTCAATAAAATTCATTGAACTAGTTCGTTCAAATCGTTCTTTTTGTTATCGTTATTTTTTGTATTGAGCTGTGTCTGAACAATGATTCGTGAACGGTGTCGTTCGTTCGACAATTTATTGGCGCACTACATGTTACATTGTTAATATAAACATATTAATTTATTGTGCATAGACTAATAGTGTCAGAAAATTACAATTTTATTAAAAATTTGAAATTATTAAGAAAAATATTTAATTCTGTAATAAAATTAATAAGAAACGGATACAAATTTTCTATGACTAAAAAAAAGAACGAAATGAACGATTGAACGAAAAGAACGAATGATGGTGAACGATGTCATATCGTTCAAAGAACTGAACCGTTCAAATGAACTAGTTCGTTCATGAACGACACAACTCTAATATACATAAATTTATATAATTATATATAACGCATGACATGACATGTTGTCTCATACAGTTAGTTATTTTGTATAACAGTGTGTGGCTGAGTGAGTTAAGTGACCGACTACAACTCCAGAAATCTGGGTCGGAATCCTGCCGACGGCGTTTTTTTCTTTTTTATATGAAATAGATATTATTTTTAATTTTTTCAGTTATTTTTTAAATTTTATTAAAATTTAAATAATTCCAAATATAACATAGGATAAATTTTGATCTCAAGTATCCAATTCGATCTGCCAAAATAAGCTTATAAATTTGCATCTAATTGGATCCAAATTAATCGCACGGAATATTTTGGGATCTATCAGGATCTCAATTTGATATTACAGGATATTATTGGATGTCCCAATTTTAAGATCTATTTGGATCTAATTTAATCCTGTAATATATTTTTGGGGGATCTTATTGGATATTACTGGATACCCCAATTTTGAGATGAACTTGGATAAGATTAAATGTCGATCTATATCAAATGAGATATGACTACATATGCTAGATATAATGTTTTTTTGATCGGGTACTTACATCGGCATAAAATGATACATTTATCCATTTGCTTAGGTATATTTTTGTCTCATCCTATCCATTACATATGTAGCGTTTTACTCGCTCTACAATATATCTGTTCTCGGGGACGTTTGTTTTTCGTCAAATGTTTTAAATTTTACTCATTTGAAATTTACCAACACTTTTGTCTGTCTGCATATTTATTAGCCTTCTGTTTACAGCAATGTTGGTCGATTTTTCATTTTTTCATGTTGCCTGCCATTGTTATTTTGTTCTTTTAAATAAATATATTTTTTTGTTCTTTTAAATAAATTAATTGCAAACATTTCATTATACTTATGCGTTGTATCATTGTAAATATGCGCTTATTCGTTTTTGCACTCCTGCAAGTTTATTAGGGTGACAACTATTTGGTGATATGTTGAATTTCTAGATGTATGCAGCGGCTTTTGAACTTGAGCTGAATCACACAAAATTAGCCACCGGCACACTGCAATCGGAATTTCAAGCGGACAGACAAACAGATAGATATGGTAGATCGTCTCAAAATTGCGTAAGCATCAGGAATATAAGTGCTTTATGAAGTCCTAGAGCAATATTTCGACATGTAGCAAACGGAATGATAAGTTGACAAATATACCTTCTTATATGTGGAGGGTGTTCAAATGTACCATAATATATAATTCTGAATTTAGCTACAATCTTCACAACACACTGTTAAAAATATCACCAAATTTTAAGTGACAAAAAATTGTTAAAATTAAATATTTTATTTAGAAACTATTTTTATATCTGTAAATATTTTAGATCAAATATAAAAAAATACGGAGTGCCAAGTAGCTGCCACCCTAATGTACTTGTATATATTTATGTACAAATCTATGAAATACATGTTTGATTGTTTAAGTAAATATGTTTACGTATGTGTTGCAGCGACAAAACTATGCGCTTAAATTAAATGAATTTTTATTAATAAACCATAAAGCACGACTGCCTTGGATGCGTTACCATGATTGATGGTGGACATTTCTACGCACAATACACAACAAGAACAATGCAAAACAATCAACATGCCAACATACTCATTTATAACGAAACAATGGTAAGGGTGAGAATAGGAGGAGGTGGTGGTGGTGGTTTTGCTGATATTGGTACTGGTCTAAGAAAACCGCCAGACGAATACAATTCGATAATTTGTGGTTTCTTTGTTGACAATATTTGTGATATTGCACTTAATTTTGAATTCTTTAAATTAAATTTATTTCTAAAGATTAGCAGTGTGAATTTATTAATTGTTTGTTATATAAATAAACTTAAAATTTTCTAAACAAATATTTTTAAGAAGATAAATAGATTATAAAAATAATAAGTAAATGTTTTAATTAAAATTGTAAAATTAAAATGCATTTTAAAAATAGTACTACAGTAGTATATAACTAAAAATTTCGAATATTTTATAAGATAAAGAAAAAGTTCTTAATATTTTTGTATTACATTTAGGGTTTGGGGTTTCCCGGGAAATCCGGGGAAAAGTTTGCCGGGAATTCCCGGGAAAATAATATATTTTTCCCGGGAAAACGGGAAATTTTAAAAGTATTAAATTTTTTAATTTTTTTTGTTTCGAATAGGATTTTTTAATTTTAGTCATAAAAAACATTTTAAATACCAAAACAAAAATGTCATTGTTAAAATCTTTTAAAAGGGAATACATTTATTTGACACACAAATAAAATCTTTGCCAAGTAATTAGGAGCTTTTCAACTAATAAAGATTTTTCGCATAACTTATTCAAAATTTAAGTAGTAAAACCTAAAAACTTGGTAAAATGTTTAAAAGAAATATGAAAAAAAAGCTTTCTTTCTTACAAATAATCGCCCTTACTACCTAAATTTTTCAAATGTATAATTTAGGTAAAGTCGACTTTAGTTAAAATATTGGGTGGCAGTATACCTTGACTTGGTTTATTTTTGGAGCATTCTGATTGGTTAATTTATTTTCAACCAATCAAAATATTTGAAAATATAAATATTTTTGTAAGGTTTTCAAACACAAAATGAACAAAACCGTTTGATTAAAAATAAAGTCGACTTTAAATTTAAAATACTCCTTTATATTAAAGGTCAATAATTTTATAAGTAACGTTTTCATTAATAAATGTGAAAAGAAAATACTAATGGTTAACGGTGGTATCTAAATTTGGTTATCCGACATCTAAATTTGGTTCACAAAAAAAAAAAAAAAAAAAATTGATGGTCATGCAACTTCTCTTGAAGAAAACAACAACAAGAATAACGTTTCAGCTAAAATTAGCAAAGTACCCGAAGAAAAAAGTGTAAGCTGAATAGGCATTAAAGGTTTTATGGTAGGGCAAACATTTCCTGAAATGGTATCCAAATTATTCGAGAAAGTTTTTATAATAAAAACCTGGCATTGCAAAAAAATTAAACCGATGTAAAGAACATTATATTAAATTACTACAATTATGTAAAAGATATCATGATAAAAGAAATATCGAGCAATATTTCTAACAATAGGAGATTTACTATAATCTTAGATGAATGGACAAGAATATCACAAAAGAGATATTTGAACATATGTATAAACGGAAATAATTGATTTTATAACCTGGGGTTGGTTTATATATCAGGAAGATGTAATGCTGATGAAATAAGAAGAATTGTAGAAATAAGACTACAAGAGTTTTATTTGTCTTTGGAAAATAACATTGTGGCCACCATATCTGATGGGCCAAGTGTGATGAAACGGTTTGTTTCCGACAGTCCAGTAGTAGGTGCTTTCTGCTGGAATCATGCAATTCATTTGGCAGTGCTGCGAGTAATTTATGTGAAATCAAATGTTCAATATTCTGATATTTTTTACTTTGAATTCTCACTACACAGACTGCATTTGTACTGAAATAGTGTTTTTTTTTAACAAAAATTACTTATATAGGTAGTTTTCATTAACAATTTTAACAAAAATTACTTATATAGGTAGTTTTCATTAACAATTTTGTTTAAAAATATTTCCCGGGATTCCCGGGAAACCCGGGAATCAAATTTTTTTATTCCCGTTTCCCGGGAAATAAAAAAGTCCGGGAAATCCCAAACCCTAATTACATTTGATAAAAATATTTTAATATCCTAACAAGCAAAAATTTATAATAATTTGGTCGGATTATTGCAATGATAATCTACAGAAGATAAAACTAATACATGTTTTAGAATTATCTTTAAAGTTTACGTACGAATTTAAAACTATTTAACACCGCTGTCCCACATTGGGCGCCATAAAATTAAGTTGAACTTGCAATTAATATTTAGGGGAAAATAAAACTCTATCTTGAACTATAAACAAAATGTCTTACAAATGCTGCAATTTAATTTACCATAATATCTGGAAAATAGATTCGTGCAGGAAAAGATTCGGCTGGTTCAATTGCAACAGCATAATTTTTCGGATAGGACTGACGAGTTTGGGTTGAGACAGCAGAAATTTTACTCGCACAGACAAATTTCTACTATAGCAATTGCCAAATTTTTTTGTTGTTTGTGAGGCAGTTTACAAGGGAAAAATTTGATAGCCACGACCGAACCATTCTTTTGGCAATAAATTCGGGTGTTTATTGTTAAAATATAATATTTTCATATTTAAATTGTCTACACTACATTCAAGGCCTTACGTGGTTTAGATGGCTAAGTTGTCTAACTATAGTATAGTTACATTTGCAATGAAGGAATGCATCGGTTCGATTCCTAGGGCCGACGGGTTGTTGAAAAATTATCACATGGAGACAATCTGACAATAAAATATAAACAATAATGAAGCCTGTCCATAGAAAAAGACAGAAACTAGATCTAGTCTGATTTGCAAATTAATGTGTTTATAACTTCTAGAGAAAAAAGGTTTATTTTTCTTCTTAACCTCAAGACTACAATATTTTCATGATTCCATTTTTACCCCGTAGAAGGCGCCACAAGTGTATGTGAAGTTTTAAAGATGGCGCTATTTCTTTCTCTCCCGATTTTCCAAAATGGCCCATTTGGACTCTGACCACTAATCGCTACTCGTCAACTTGACGATGTGGAATGTAGGGCAGTTGCTTATGCGAATGATCTGGCAATTGCGGTATCGGATATTCTGTCGGAGATCATGGAGTCCTCACTGAAACTTCTCTCTAAGTGGAGTGAAAGAAGTGGGCTGGGGGTTAATTCGAGCAAAATGGATCTTCTTCTCTTCACTAGGAATAAGATCAGGGGACTCAGACTGCTGGGATGGGATGGCGTTGAGCTTACACTTTCCGCCAGCTATTTGAGAATTATCCTTGATAGAGGGTTGCTATGGGATATGAACACTCAGGTAGAGTGTCTAAGGGTGCTGCTGCAACTTATTGCTGTAAAAACGCCATTGGTGTGAACTGGGGTATCAATCCCCGTAAAGTCAACTGGTTTTTTGCTGCAGTCGTCAGAACCATACTAATGTGTAGTGTCTATTTGGTGGAGTGTGCTGGGTAGGCACACTCATCGGATGAAGTTCGAAAAGATTTTGCGGATAATGGCATTACTGATTACCGGCGCTATTCGTACTACTCTGACAAAAGCTCAATTGGCTATATTGTACTGGTTACCAAAAGACCTTCTCACGAGGTAAATAGCCACAAACCTGGCTATAAGGCCTTTTGAGGCATGGACATACAGGTTGTTTGGACAAAGCAGGATACTAGGCCTCCAGAGGGACGACTCGTTGAGTGTTGATTATCGCACCCCACAACCCTCGTTCGAGTTTGAGTTCAAGACTCGCCGGACAGAGAAAAGGATAGCTCAATGAGGGATGGAAGAGTAGGCGGTGGCGTATATGTGAGTCGCTATGATTATCGACTATCTTGTCTATGAATGCCGAATGTCTCTGGACGATATGGCGAGACATTCGAAATTGACACTCATCTGGGTGGCGGGCCATGGGGCAGTAATGGCAACAATGTTGCAGATGAATTGGCGGCGCGTGGGACGATGTTTCGTAATGGGGAGAGGTACTAGCTGCGGCTTGCTATAACCATGTGGGCAAACAATCCAACCTGCTTGGGTACAAGGAAGGTGTGTCCTACCCACAACTGTCGTCGTACTGGGACGGTCATTGGATTGCCCCGTTTTCATTTACGCAACTTGCTGGTGGTGGTGACGGGACATGGTGCTTTTGCGTGCCTTTGCGGAGAAAGGGTCTTCCTTATAATGACTTCTCTGTATGCTGTCAAGATGAGGAAGAGGAATAGACTCCGCTCCATCTGCTGTGCCAGTATCCGGCGTTAGCGAACCGGAGGACTGCTCTGTTTGGTCATCTGGTTCTCAACGACCTGACGGACCTGTCTGATGCTGATATTGGCAGGATAAGTCTGTTCATCAGGGGGTATAATTGGTTTGTTTCGTTCCCTGATGTGAACGCCTAATGACTCAACGGGTATCACAAAGGAAACATGATTTGTCAAGGACGTCGTGAGCTGACATATATAGCGGCTGCCTCAGAAACCTAATCTAACCTTGCACAAGGTACCTTGAATCATTCCCTAGTTTTTCAACAAACTCCTCACTACATAGTGATCTATGGTTAAGAACGGTTGAGGCTGCGAGATTCCTCAAGCTCTCTACCACCTACTAATTAAAAAATTAATAAATAATATTATATCTTTTAGAAAATAACACTTGGCTCCAGTCCAGCTGTTTTAATAGCAATCTTTAAAAAATATATTTGTAAGAAGAGGTTCAGCTGGTAAATAGAACCAGGATTCTGATGTGATCCAACTTAAGACATACTTAAATTCTCCTCAGTAGGAGCGATGTTTCGTGAATGCCAGCTAAGATGACTGGTTACTGACCGATATGTAACAGACTCGAGCGAGAGCACGACGTAAAATACCGTAGCTGCAATACACCATATTAGGTGGAGACAGTGTGTTACCTCCTCTGTGATTTGGGTAGGCACATACTGAACACTATGTCTGTGATATCGGATATAGGATTAGGTGTGCTCTTCCGTTGTCTCAATGTTTCAGGTTAGATCTAATTCTCTAGAAACCAGCCCCTTTGCAGTGGTGTGGGTTTTCTTTCAAAATGCGTGCTGCCAATTGAACCAGCAAAAAACAACCCTAAATTGCTTAAATCATTCACAATAGAGCTACTTAGAGATTGTTTCACTCTATGCCTAACAGTTTTCTCCCACGAGTAAATTTGCCTTTAGAACTTCGGGAGCCAAACATGGTCATGACATATGTGTACTATTGCAATTCTGAGTGCAAAAATCAAAAAGTTTACCTTAACAAAAGTGATTTTTTTAAATTAAAAAATCTAATTTTAGAAAATTTAGGTCAACCCAAAATAAGTTGTAAATTACTGCTTACATGACAGAAAAGCAAAAATATGCTGTGTTTTCAAATAAAAAAGCTAAAATAAGCTTAATTTTTAAAGAAAAAATCAAAAATTAGTCAATATTTACAAAATAAGCAAAAACCACCAAAATTAGGTAAAATAAGGAAAGCAAAAAGCTCTAACAAATACAACTTAAGATTCTTATGTTTTTAAGATCAGAATTTGTATTCAATCTAAAGTATTTTATCTGTTCAAATAAAAAACAAGCTTTTGCTTCGTTTTGGTTGGCCTAGTCATAACCGACTGAAATACTTCCGAGAAGTATATCACTAATACAGAAGAACTATATTGTCTAATTCGCTGTCAGAGTGTTTTTGCTTCGTCCTGGAAGGGAGCAGCATTGTTACCCTTTCATATCTTACTTTTTTTATTTCCAGGCATTGTCCCAGTAGATAGACCTTCTTGCCATTTCGTAACGCCTTATTAGATTTGATAGCCAAGTTCATGTCCAACTTGTTGTTATATTTCCTCCTATCCTTTTTATTAACAGACAATTGCAATAGGCAGAGAAGAATGTCTTTAATCACTATACAGATCCAGCAAGCGCAATTTTAAGAATCAAACACCGTAGATAGTGAAATTACTGTGATAATTTTAATGACATAGGATATCTCGCTCTATAATTAAAAAGGTACATCCTAATGATCATTAATATCACTTCCACTAGCAGAGATTCAAGTCGCCGCACAGAAGAAACCTTGTGACTCAAGCATCCGTCGTCGAAATTTTGTGTTGGCTTTATAGATTTTTATAATTTAAGACATTTTCCTATAAAAAAAAAAACATAAATTCCAAAAAAATCTTAAACATTGTTTCCTGGGTTATTTTTCATATCAAAAAAAAAAAAGTATAGAAAATATTTTCAGCAACTTAGACTCATTTAATTTGGCTGATGTTGATGATGTATATCCAAACATTATATTAAGTGTTTCTTCTATACTACAATAAATACACTCGTATGCCCTTACTTAGGATATAATTATAATGAGTAGAGCATGTTAAGAAGATGAACATCATCTTAAAAATAAATTGTCTTTTTATCGCGTACAATTCAATTAAATTATAAAATTACTCCTTTGTCTTTTTTATATTTAGCACTGTAATTCCTAAAGATACAGTTTTTGGATAGATGGACAGACACGTATGCATAAAGTTTATACGTAATAAATGTCAGGAAAAGATGTGATGGCTTTGCTTCATCAATGTCTTTTTACAATAGTTTCCTAGTATATTTATAAATTTCAAAATGCAACTCAACATATTGTTGAAATTGTAAGGTTATTGTAACTAGATTTTACAAGATACGTACTTTATTACAGAACTACATGTTCAGGCATGCAGTACATACGCTTAAATAGACTTACATTTCGTTGCATGTATGTAAATATGTATTATTTATTTTGTTATAGTACTTGTCATGCATTATTTGCTTGTAATGAACGCTTTTTGTACACTCAATTTTTTGCACAGTGGATTGAGTGAATAATAAATTAAAGAGTAATGAATTCTTATAATTTATATGTTTGCATAAATATTCCACAAAAATATTTCGGCACCTAGAAAGTTCTTTGTATATAGAAAAAAGTAAAAAAAAAATGGCAACTTTACACCTTAATTTACCTATTGAATAAAAATATATGCCCTTGGTTGGGCGGCAAAATTTCATTAATTTTTCTGTATAACAAAAGTTATACAGAAAAACCCCTAGATATTATGACTTTTGTCAAGAAAGTGATTTCAAGGAAAAGTTATTTAGAAGTTCTTGGCGAGTACTGTATTTATTTAGAAACACAGACTCTGAGTACATTCCGATACCGCCCTATTAATTGACATTTGTGCTTAACCCATACCGTTTTAAGTTGAAGCTTGTTAAAAAAAAACTAAGAAAGTGCGGAAGATTAGCATCAGAGACGTCAAATAGATTATACTGTCACAAACCTCTCCTAGATAGAATATGACACAAACAAAGTTTTAAATGGTTTCCTTCCCTTCCATTTCAAATTTATTCCTAGCTGATAGTCTTCGATTCAGGCTAAGTCAAACTTTCTTTCAAATGGAAACTTCGAAACCATTTAGGACATTTTGATGATATGTAGTATATCGACATATGGGGGCCATGGACGAAGCCTATTGATTTTGGTTAAAATCGGTCCATGTTTAGACCTAGTGCCCATTTAAAGGTCCCCTCCACCTCCCCAAATTAGCTTGTTCGCACGCTACAGTTGCAAATACAAAAGATATTTTGATGAAATTTAGTACACTAATTTATATGGACTCTTAAATGAAGCCTGACCCGGTGCCCGTATAAATGTCCTCCAAAATTGTAATTTTCGCACGCTACAGGTCACAGATAATAAGATATTTCGAAGAAAATTTGTACACCAACTTGTATCGGTCTTTTAATCGGTCCATGTTTGTACCTGGTGCCCATATAAAGATCCGGATTTTTCGCATGCTACATGGCGCAAATAAGTAGATATTTAAAGTCCCTCCCAAATTGTCTTTTTTGTATGCTACAGGTTCCAAATACGAATATATTTTAATGAAATTTGGTAAGCAGACTTATATGGGCCGCAACAACAAAGCCAGTTGATTCTAGTTAGGATCTGTCGATGTTTGGACCTATCGTCCATATGGAATTTATTCCCGAGTTTCTCTTAAATACACCTAACATTAGGTAAAATCAAAAATTTTTTATGTTTTTCTAATAACATTTCAACCCATTCGAATTTTAGATCAAAACATTAGTTGGCTTTCAACCAGACTGATGTAGGGTATCATATAGTCCGCATGCCCGACTTTAACTTTTTTACTCGTTTTTCTTTGGCAAGAATCACTTCGTTGCACACCTAGGGGATTTCAATGTAATGTAATTTGTAATTGAAAATTTGCAATTTTATTATTAATTTTTTAAAATACATAGATCAGGGGTGGCAAGACTTTTTACGCTGCGTGCCAGAAACGGACAAATTTTTTTTGAAAAATTTCTCGCGTGCCACCTTAATTTTAATCTCTTTAAAATATCATCTCAGATGTACATATTTATCTGCGCTACGGATAACCCCCAAAGGGAAAAATTAAATAACATCCAAGAAATGACGTAAAAATGTTTGACGGTTATTTAATTTTTGGGGGGTTTATTTAATCTTTAAATATTGAGATTACTTCATTATACAAAAATCCCCAAGGAAATAAAATTAAAACAGTTTGAACATTATTGCGTTTTCATTTCTTGGAGGTTATTCCATTTTTGGTGGTTATTTCATTTTGTTAAAAAAAGTTAAATTATTTGGCGCCATTTTATTTAAGTACGCAAGAAACTAGTTGAAAAATGTGTTTCGGGCAAAAAGAAAGATATCATTGGAATAAAAAGCGAATATTATGGATTTGAACAGAGAAATTTCTATTTCAGATAAAATGGCTCTGCGACACACGATCAAAACCACTTTCAAATTCCAACAAAGAAGGTTATTTCATTATGAAACTTATTTTCAGCCTTTATTTCATTGAGGGTTTTTTAGTAGCACCTATTTTCCCTTTAGAAAAAACTTAATTTTTTAGATCCAATTTTATTACAAGTTGTTTTCCATTTACGTGCAATTTTTTGGTAATTTTTATTTCTCCGATTATGAGGCATTTTCTCATCGAAACATTTAAACTTTTTTCAATCTAGAATTTTAGAAATTTTCTGATAATCGAATTTGCGAGTTCTGTATAAACCATATTACTTTAAATAAAAAATGGTGGCAATACAGAGTTTTATTCGTTTTAAAAGACGATTTACAAGCTCTATGAAAAATTTCACCATTATGGAGTTAAATCACACATTTTTATAGCGAAATTTAACATTTAACTGAATTTTTTGCTGGTCTTCTAATAGCCTAAATTTTTTGAAAATATCCAACAAAACGTCGCGTGCCACCTAAAATCCACTCGCGTGCCACTACTAACATGCGTATCATAGTTTTGCCAGCCCTGACATAGATGATAACAAGGTGGGTTTAAACATGATTTTTTTTAATTATGCTCACTATATATCTGAAAATTCTCGAGTTTCATGTAATACTAATAGCATTGAAACTATGTGCATTGGAGTATATTTTTGAACCGCTACAATTTTGGAATTGGTTGAAAAAAGTTTCGGTTAAATAATTTTGCAGCTTTGGACCAAAAGTTGTCATTTTAAGCTAATATAAGAAAATAAAAAATCGGCAATTCGAATATTTATTCAAAGCTTTAAAGTACATCAAGTTGATATAAAAACAAAAATTTTAAAATTGGAATATTTTGAAATTGTACCAAATGAATCGCAGTAGTACCACAGTAACAAAGAAGGTTAGAATGTACCAAAAAAAAAAGTAAAATTGTACCATCTTTTCCATACTTGGGCTGCAGGTTTTAAAGGAAAAAAATGCTGAAAAAGATTTCTCTATGTGAACATAAAGGCAACTTTAAAAGGGGAATTGACAAGAATTGTCGCAATAAAAGTTGCTCCGTGTGAAACGAGACTTACAGTGTTGCCATATTTGAAGCCCTTCATCTTTTTAGCACCTTTCATTTCTTCTCCGTCCCCTTTCCACAGAGTAATTCCCATCTCGTTACATCTCCGAAACCAAGTGAATTAGTTGATTGTTTTAAGTGCCAGCTCAGGCCTTTATGAGCACCAAGTAGAGTCAGAAAAAACGCCGTTTTGAAGAAACCACATTACTCGTAAAGATCTTATATTTGTAGAATTAAATCCAACCTGAAAGACTAGCATAGCGGGTTAAATCTCCTAATTCTATACCAGATATCACTTACAGGTTTTCCAGAATATATTTAAGGTCCTAAGTTTGGCAGTCTGAAATGCTAAGCAATTGTTGCGGAGTTGACATATTGGGTAGGTTTACCAGAGAAACCCGCTACCGCTACAATTGATATGTATTTAGTGCTTTATGATTATCTTATTCTGCTGAAAAATGCTACTTTTGTTTTTGTTTAAAAAAAAATATTTGTAGAAGTTTCTTTGACTTTTTTTTAAATTTTTTATTATCATTTTCATATGTTTATTATTCTTTAAAAATAAGTATAAAAAAACAAACGACAACCCAGCAAATTTTTTTTGCCTTTGAATCTGTTCAAGAACACACCGTTTCCATGGAACAGGTGAACTGATTCTTGGAAGTCAAAATGGAAGGCTTCGCTGTCACAGAACCCGTTCTATAAATGGTTCTAGAACCGGTTCTAAAGCAACCTGCTCTAGTTTGGAGGAACAGAAGCTGTTGCTTTTGGAACAAACTCAAACAAAAATCACAGATGATAGAATATAAATTAGAACAGGTTGCATGCAAGTACAAGTTGTTCTGCAATCGGTTCTTTGCATCCGACAATTTTGCTGGGAACTGATGTAGCACAAGTAACGTAACTTGTTGGCTTAGCGGTAGGTAATCAAATCGTTCTCCAGATTATTGACTAGCGGATTAGTAACAGTTGAGCGTCTGGTAAACGCACTCATTGTCTCCGTTCCTCCAGTTGCAACGCAGGAACAGCATTGTGCATGTTATTATATTGGAAAGTCTGTTTATTACGTTGGAAGTCGCTAAGACTGGTCACTTGAAATAAAAGTCAATAAGTGATTATTTATTCATTTTAAATCCAAAGTTTCATTGGAGATTCCCAACATCCTCAACGATATTTTTATTAAATATGGCAGCATTAAAAATAAATACAGAAAAGCTAACATTATAATTCTTCTTTGCTACCAAGCTTACCAATTAGTATAAAATTGTTGTTAAATTTGCAAAAAAAAGAAAAGAACCAGAACCTGCACCAGATTAAGTATACAATGATCTCTTAACACTACAAGTGGATTTACACCAACACTAACATGTGGTTTCTAGTCGTTTTCTGTCACACGAATGAGTGATTACATGTATTTCGTTATTGCATTTTCCTTCGCGTGAAGCAAAACGTCATCTAAAAACACCACCTAAGTCTCTTTGTGGTTAAATTCAAAAAAACTCACTGAATCTTTTAAAACACATTTTCACACAAGAGAAAATTTCCAGAGATAGAACGAAAACATCTCTAAATAGCTTAAATCATTCACAATAGAGCAGTTCAGAGGTGTATTTTGCAATATCTCTAGCAGTTTCCTCTCGCTTTTAAATTTGTCTTTAGAAAACAAAGTGATATCCTACATTGGGTATCACAACGTTTGCTTTAAAATTCTAAGGGCTTCTGCATCATTGAAACCTAATTAAGGCATTCCTCTTATCGATTACATTCACCAACTATTTATAGGCAGATTCGGTGATATATCATAACCCCCACGGACATTAACCCCATTTTGGATTTGGGGATTATGGAGAAAAATGTTTTGGTCATAACCCCCAAACAAATTTGGGGACTATGACCGATATGATTTTGATCATAGTCCCCAGTTAAAACTAGAAATATTCCCCATGGACTTTAAGATAATTTTTCAGAAGGTCAAAATTTCCATTGCAGTAAGGTTGTACTGCAATCATCGGGTTGTCTCCCCGGATATTAACGCATTTAAACTTTGGGGAGTTTGTCCGAAATTTATCAGCCATTGCCCCCATAATTGAATCGCACATAATTCGGACATAATGCCGACAAAAAATTTGGCATAATATTCATAATTGTGGTCATAACCTCCACAAAATTTGTATAATAGGTTTTTTCGAAAAAAAAGACAGTTTGAATTCGTTAAAAAATGTCGTTTTATGTAGCCGGTCTTCGACAAGTCTTGGGGGGTTTTTTCTTTGGGGTATTTGCAATGAAGGCTTCACTAAAAAATGTTTTTCTATGTTGCCTACCTTTGGTCGAGCTTAAGGGCTTTGTTCTCTGCAGTATTTACAATGTCGATTTCGCCAAAAAAAAAAAAATGGCTTTCTCAGTAGCAGGGCTTCCGCCGGACTTAGAGCTTACTTATTTTAAGTTATTGCAAATGACGGCTTCGCTTAAAAATGCCTTTTTGTATAGCCGAAGGTTTAGGATTCACTAATGTCCCAAATTGCACACCAAAATATAATCTCTATAACTTAAATGACTTCAGCAATTCTATATCATACACATTTTTGCGAAGGCCTAAGCTGGATTTTTTTTTCTAAATTATATCATATAAAATTCTGATTTGATTCAAACCATGCCAGACAAATTCACAAACAGCTTGCTAAGGTTTAGTCTTTACTCAACAATTCATAGACAAATGCACACACTTTTGCAACAGGATTGGGCGCCAACATTTAATTTCTATAACTTAAATGACTTTTGCAAATTCTAAACCAAGTTATCCCATTACTGATCCTGATTTTATTTAATAACTTCAGACAAATTCACAAATCTTTTCCAAAAATAAAGGAAATACATAAATTGTATAATATGTTTTTTTGTAGCCGGCTTTCGGCAAGGCTTGGGTGGTTTCTTCTTCTAATGTATTTCACGTTGGGCGCCAAAACATCACTTTAATCGAACTTAGTACATTTTATAACAACTTATTACTTCTATCACCTGAAAAATTCACGCTCTTGTTGAAAATCTTAGCTAGACTGATGTCCCACATTGGGCGCCAAATTTCAGTCTACATAACTTTTATGACTTGTGCATATTTTAATCAAATTATCTCCTCGGTCGTCTTTATTTTATGGCAATCATCTTAGACAAATTTTTACATACTTAATTCCATCCTCCTAGAAAAATATAAGATCTCTTAAAATTGGATCTAAAATGATGCCCTCGAGTTTTTTAAATTAGATGCCAACATGTTCTATCATATAATAATCACCCCAGACAAGTTAAAGTATCTTACGAAGATCAATGTAATAAAAACTTTAAAACATGTGAATAAAAAAATAGGTTAATCGCCTCGTCATTTATTCCACTGTCTATTGTTCGAGCAAGTGTATAAATCTTAAGTTTTTTTTTGTTCTGCCTATCGTAATGCCAAGAATTTGGTGATTTTCTATTTGCCGACGGTTTTTGGTTTTGTATTTTTTATTGTTTTTTCTCCTTTTCAATTTAAGACATTTAGTTTTTGTAATTGTTGTTGTTGCTGTTGCTGCTGCTGTCGTTGTTTGATATTTGCCAAATATAACTCGCAAAATGCATTTAAATATATTTTAATAGTCATAGATACAATAAAACACACAGATATATAAACACTTATGTAGAAACGTATACACACTCGCAAACAGATACTTAAGTATTTATGTACCTCTATACACATGTTAAATATTTAGTTTACGTGTTGGTTGGTTGTACTTTCATGTTCTTATTCAGAAATCACACTATGATAAAAAAGTCGAATTTTGTAAGAAAGGCTACAAATTATCTTTTGTTTTAAGATCGAATAAGAAACATGGACACCATAGTGGAGGAAGGATTATTGCGCTACAAATTTGGTAATTAAAAATCTGGCTAGCTTGTGTTTCATCTCAGGTTTAAGTTGCATCTACACATTAAAGAAAACTGATAAAGATAGAGCAAACAAAAACGTCTCTGAAGAGTTTATTGTGTGAATGATTTGGGGTATTTTTTTTAATGAGAATCAACAGTCTGATAATTTATTCTCATAATTAATGTGTTACTTTCTTTGGAAAGGGGATAGCAGGGAGATAAAAGGCGGTGAAAGATAAAGTGACTTAAATATGGCAACACTGTAAATTTTTGTTTCTAGACAGAAGCAACACTCACGAATTCTTCCTATTAATTACCTTGTTGATTTCTTTGGAAAGGGGATCGAGCAGAAGTGAAAGGTGTTGAAAGATGAAGGGCTTCAAATATGTAATTGCGCGAGATGTTAAGTTGCGCAAAGTGTGCGAACTTGTTGAAGCTTTTTAGTTCATAGCCCTGTTATGCTATTTTACTTTGGTGGGAATAAGTGCTATGGTAACACCGAAGGAGAGATGTCTACGAGCGATAGAAAGCTCATACATATTATTTTTTAATTGATGTTATCGTCACTGGGGATCGAACCCGCAACCTTCTATATAATAGTCCCTCAGGATTTTTGCTATCTCTATAACAGTTCTCTTTTCCCTGTAGTTATAGCTTTGGAATTTCATTCTATTTATAGGTAAAGTGTTTAACATTCAAATTCTATATCTCTTTTTCAGTAAAGTTCAGTTGAGTTCCGAAATGTTTCAATGTTATGTGAAATTCTCGAGCATAGTGTTTTTACAAATTATTTCGATTAAAATATATTTGCAATAGAAGAAAAACAACATATTTGAAGATTCTCAACTTTTCAACCGTGAACAAATAAATTGACAATAAGACATTTGTTCTTTGCTTTTCTTCTAATTTATTCGTTTGATGTAAATACATTTTTTTTCTGATGACTAATCTTAACAACATTAGTCAATACTTTTAAATAGTATTAATAATACTAACATGCATATGCGTATTTATCTATTAATAATCCTAAAAAGGTAATAAAAGTTTAAAATCGAATTTTCCTAATCCGTTTTAATAAATTTTTTTCTTTATATATAGTACTTTTTATATACATTTTTTTCACTTTTCATCATTCTTTCTTTTTCAAAACTGTATTCGTTTAATACTTAATATCCCTTATTTGATACCGTATCAATTACAATGCAATTTTTATGCTATTTATTCTGATACAAAGGATATTACAAGGTAATCATGCGTTGAAATTTTAAAAATTGTATAAAACCATACGAAGGAGATGTATTTTAACTATTTTTTATACTTGTTTAATAAAAACTTAAATGTGAATTTTGATATACAATAGAATTTTAAGTGTCTTAAGAGCTGATATGAATTTTATGTAGGGATTATAAGAAAATATTAGCGGTAGATTAGAACAAAGTTGTGAATAGAAGCATAACGGAATTTAAATCACTTTTCCAAATTGCCTAGCAAATTCGAAACGAACATGTTCGCTCAATGAAAACATCTTCCGAGAGTTCTTCATCATTCTCATCCAGAAGCGATATTGTTGTCTCCAATGGAAAATCTTTTGAATCCGAATAATTTGACAGAGATCCGATGAGAATCCGTTGTCTAAGGAGAAGCGGTTAATACCATTACCTAGATTTAAATCTACTCCTAAGGAAAGCATTGAATAACCAAGTTATTCTAAATATAGTATGGCCCCAAACATAACATATTCTGGTGCAATGAATGAATATGACTCTTTTACTGCATTAAATGGCGCCCATTTGTAGTAGGCTGTAAAAATAGTTGGATGGAAAAGATAAAACACAGATTATTCTTAAAAATTGACATGAACACGGATATTGTTCCCAAGGTTCCGCCTTGAAAAAGCCGCCGGTTTCCTCGCTACATACTCTCTTGTGAAACTAACAACCTTCCTGTTTCTTACTTGTCCGATGTAATCAAATTCTTTAATGAAAAACCGCCCCTATATCTTTTTCCGAATGTATATTCAACTCCTTCGTCCTGTTTGTAAAACTGGGATTGAGCTCACTGGATCCAGAATAATGCTCCTTTCCTCTTTGCTGGATAAAAAATCGACTGGTCTCATTTCTCACATCTAGTAGTTGCCTAGTAGTAAAATATAATAGTTCGGAAACTAGTTATTTGAACCAGAAAACTAGTACAAGTTCTACTGCCTCTCCATACATAAACAGTTACTACTTTCACTACAGCTAAAAAATTTAACACAAAAAGTAAACAAAACTTTCCAATTGTAGTAAAAGTAATAAGAATTTAGAGAAAATGAACACACTGAAAACTGTAGTATTTAACTTGGAGATGTCATAAGGATGGGGGTAATTGTCGCCAAATTCCCACTTTTGTACTAGTTGCAGAACTACTTTGAAACTTACAATTTAAGAACGAAAATTAGAAAACAAAACTGGTACTGTGACACTCACGAAACCAGTTCCAGAGTGACTCTTTGGAAATAGTACTCTACCAGTTGATTGAGACCTGAATTATATCGATAAAAAACGAGTAAAAAAGTTAAAGTCGGACTTGCCGACTATATGATACCCTATACCAGTCTGGTTAAAAGCCATCTAATGTTTGGATCCGAAATTCGAATGGGTTGAAATAGACTTGAGTCAAAATTTGTCTATGAAATTTGTCCCCTTTGGAAAGGGGATAGTGGTGAAGTGAAAGGTGGTGGAAAAGGAAGGGCTTCAAATATGAAAACACTGTATTTGCGCGAGATGGTAAATATTAAATCTGCGCGCCATCTGATGAAGAGTTGGCGAACTTTGTTGATGCTTTTTTAGTTCAAAGCCCTGTTATATTGTTTTATTTGTTTATAGTATAACGCAAAACATCTTAAATCTAAAAAATAATTATTGTAATAACAAAATATTTTAAAGTTTAAAACTTATTATTAGAAATATTAAAAAAAAACAAAATTTTAAGAACTGCTGGTGAAAATTTCACTCAGCTACAACCTTTTTTGGAATATATCACTGTGAGACAATTGGTAGGGGTCAGTGATCGGGAAGGGTTCAAACTACCGGGGAAAGTTATATCGGTAAAAAAGAAGTTATACGTGTCCCGGCGTTTCGCTGGGTCACCCCTAGGAATCGAGATATATCGATTTGACCTTTAGTGGTCTTTTTTTTTACATAACTCGAGAACCACTAGTCGGATATACTCAACAGTGTTGCCGGTAAAAATAAATGTATGAAGAAAAAAATATTTTTTGCCTAAAATATTAAAAAAAAGTAATAAACGAAAGGTTATTGATTTTTATGGTAGCAGTAACAAACATTTATTTTTACCGGCAAAACTGTTGAATATATAGAAAAACGGTATATGAACAGATTGTAATTTTTAATTTTTTTAAAATTGTTTGAGCAAAATCGGACTAGTGGCTCTCGAGTTATGTCAAAAAAAAGATATATCTCAATTCCTAGGGGTGACCCAGCGAAACGCCGGGACACGTATAACCTGTTTTTGACCGATATAACATTTCCCGTTGGTTTCATCCCATCCCGATTTTGACTGTCGCATAGTGTATTTAAACGGTCGTACTTTCACACTAGATGTCCAAAGTTTCGTATTAAACAGTTCTTGATAAAATTCAAGAGAAATACCAAGTTTAAAATTTATAAACATAAAATCATTTATAGGAGCATATTTTTTCACCAGTTTATAACATAATAGATGCACTTTATCAATGCCAAGATGCTTAACAACGTAGCGAATTATATCATCCTCAGAGGCATTCAGCTTAAAAGATGATATGAACCCATATCATTTTAGCAACAATTTCCAATTCGCAATTTTTGTTATTACCAACAACAACATTACGATGTGCAGAACGATTTTTCTCCCTAGTCACATTTTGCCAATTAGCATTATAATCATCGGTTAAAACAGCAGCATTGACATTATCATTATGTTTAATAACCGAAACAATTTGAAAATTATCAGCTGGGAAAACGATAGCATCAGAGTTTAAAACCGTAGAATTAGCATCAGCATTATTATTAGAATTAACAACAGTATTACTAACAGAATATTTAAAGCATTCAGATAAACAGAAACTTTCTCTTCGTAAACGCACATTAGATTTAACTCTTTTTGATTTAAGAGCAGCACAACCAACAGAATTTTTAGAGCTCTCAGACAAAGAGAGTCTTGCTCTTCGCATTCGTACATTATGAGAACTTAAATCCTTTACTTTGCGGTCGGTTGGTTCAGACAAACAGAGACTTGGTCTCCATTTACGAACATTATTACAACTTAAATCATTTCCTTTGCAATCAATTGGCTCAGAAATGACAACATTATCATGATCTACAGCAGCAACAACAACAGGATCATTATTTGCATTTAAACTCGGTTTTAACAATTGTTTTTTTTTTATTATTTTTATCATCAGCAACCACAACGGAATCATTATTGGCATTTAAGCTCAGTTTGGAAATTGTTTTTTTATTTTTTTTAGAAGCACTCTCTTTTACATTGTTTTTGATTAAATATGCATTGAAAAGGCTCTTCAGCTCTTCTACTTGGTTTGATAAATTTAACACAACGGCAAATAAATCATGAGATTTATTAAAACATTTATTACAGTTGTATGTAATATTTTTCGAGCAATATTGTAATATTTTTCGCCTGAACATGATTTATGGTATACTTTATTGCAAATAATGCATTTTACAAAAACACAAGTAACAGAATTTAAGCAACTAGCACAAAAAGTGTTAGACTGCATTGGCAAAAATCGACTTATTCACACGACTGTTGTTGTTTCGGCTTTTTTCGAAATTCGGCCTACTTTGGGTTTGAGGCGTATTTCCCCGAAGGTCTATATTTTTAAAGATCTGGGAACCTCTGACTACTTAGCATAGGCAATATGGGTATCAAACTTTTTCTTTTGAGAGTGCATTTTAAATTTAATAAATTTAAAACATTTGGCCATACAAAAATATACGAAAATGGAATTTTTCCCAAATATCTTTTTTGGTTGTTATTCAACATGCCATGTCTTTCTGCATCACCTAATGCAGTTTTCAAACTTCTAAACTCCATTCAAAAGATAATAGATTTTATTATCCTAGAACGTATCTCTCCTACGATTGAATCCCGCCTACGTAGATAACAATACGGTTTTAGACGTAATTGATCATGCGTAGATCATATTAACTCTTTAAGAATCAATCGAAGGGAATTTCTTACTATTTTTAATTTTTGTTGATTTCAAAAGAGCTTTCGACGCAATAAACATAGATTTTATCTGGCAATGTCTTCAAATTCTGTACTGCGATGCTTAATGTAGGGACCGATTCAAGGGCGTTGATAGTGAAAGTTTCTACATCAACCGTGGAGTAATTCAAGCAGAGACTATTAATTATAGAGATAGGAAATCAAAACTACTCTACACTACACTACTCACCGATAGAGGGTGCTGAAATTTAGTATTACGCGAGCAACTATTTAGTATCAGGTGAGCCTATATTTAAAAACTCAAAACCTGCTCAAAATAAGGAAAAAACAAACGCGGAATATATTCAAATAGTAAAATTTGAGATATCTGTTTGTATTTTTTCCTTTGTTGTTTGTTATTATTTAAATTTAAATAAAAAAAAGAAAATTGTCAATTTTTTTACAAAGTGCCATCTAGTGATAACGATTTTTTTATAACTTATTTTTTTGGTGATGCCATACTCCTGAATTCAAGGATGCGTACTGTTACTTTCACTATTTCCATTAGTATTGGACACGATAATGTTAAAGACCAATCAATACCAAAGCACCGAATGGTATCCAGTGGCTCCTGAATCAGCGCCTTATGACCTGGACTATTTGGATGACTTGTGGCTGGTTGGTATATAGGACAAGATAAGCAGGTTATATGAAATTGGTCTTAAAGTCGGGTTAAAAATTAACTTCTCTAAAACCAAAATTATGAGAATATCAACTGACAACAACACTCACATTAATTGTAAGCAATAATAACATTGAATATGTTACCTGGGTAGTATAATAAGTACAGATGGTGGTGCTGCTGCTAACATAAAAAGTAGGATCAAGAAACATAACGTTAGGATACTTAACACAACACAGAAAGAATTTACAAAATTCTAATTAAATTTTTAAACACTTTTCTTATACCAAATTTGTAAATACAAAAAAAAAAATACTTTTTAAAAAGGCACCAAAAAATCCAAAAAAAATTTTTTTTTTTTTGTAACTTCGAATTTTTTATTTTTAAAATTTTTATATGAAAGGTAACAATTTACAAACGAGTTACAAATATTTCAAGCAAAAAAATTGTTAGGAATAAAATTTCAATTTAAAGGAAAATGTATGTATGACAAAAACACCTAAGTTTCTAAGGTAATATCTACATCATTTTTCTAAAATTAATTTTTAAAAGAGCAATAAGTATTTGTGTTTAATTTTTATTAGAAAACAATGTTAGCAAAACATGATGACTTAATATGTTTCAATATTATCACATATTAGCGTATTGAAATTAATTATACAAAATGTCATTTTCAAAAAAATGCTTTTGGTTGGCATTTAGGGGCGGTGCTTGTTTAAATAATTTATTTTAGTTTTTATTTTTTTTAATTTTCTTTTTTGCACACATTTTACACATTCATATCTACTATAAATGCAAAATCTACATACTGATGAATAGATGAATGAGAATCGAAAAAATCGAAATGGCTATTTTATATTTATTTATGTATGTGTGTATGTACGTATGTATGTATGTGTGTTTAATATTAAAATATTCACTAGCCAATGAATGCTATACAGAATTGTGATGGTGAAAATTTGAAAAACAAAAAAAAATCTTAATAAAAACGATGTACAAATATTAATAAGAAATTGCTGTTCTTTTTGGTAATATGCTAAACTCTTTTTTTCCCAATTTATATTTTTTCCCATACACTCATAGAAAGACAGTTAATGAAATTCTTCAATAATTTTCTTTCAAGGAAATGTGATGAGGGAATTCCCCCAATGCTTATACGCCCATTTGGATGAAACTTGAATATGAAATAGAGAATAAAAATATTGTATAAGGTTCACCGGTTTTTTTTATGTGCCATCTTCGTTGTTTAGTTATTTTAAGAATACGTCTTTTGTGTTTTCTAATATTTGTGGTTTCTTGCTTTTTAACGAACTTTTACCGAATCCTTTTATTGCTACCATTTTGAATAGAAAGGCAATATATATATCAAACTTTCTCTTTTGCTGATTAACAAAAAATATCAAAAAATGGCAAGTCAACCTTTTATATGGAATCGCTATTACATATCCGAGTTTCATTAAATGAATTAAATGAGATGAGATTTTTGTTGTTCTAATTTTATTTTATTAATAAATTCTTTATTTATTTTCAATATTTCGCCATCAAGTATCTGTCATCTTCTGGAAATGAGTAACAATATGCAAATAAATAGCATTTAAATATTTGATTTAACTCCCTGTAGAAAAAGGAATCGGTCACCGGACATATCATATGACCGGTTATTATTGACTTTGACCGAATTCTGGACTGGTTCTTTTATATGAAAGAGACCGGTAACTTTTACATGGGCTTGTGCTAGAAGGGGTGCAAATGCCCCTTGGGACGTGTCACAAGATCGACGCAAAAGAGCCTGTAGCAGGACCGAAGCAAAAGAACCTGTCACAGTACTGCCACAAAAGACTGAAAAGGACTGATGCAATTGAACCTATCGCAGGACTAACCCAAAATAACCTGAAAAAGAAATGACGCGAAGCAACTTTTAATAGACTTATCTCAAAGAACCGGTTTCTAAAAAATTCTTAAAAATATAGTGACCCTTCCTTTGGATTTTAATTTTAATTAGATTTTATTTATTTTAGTAGGTTTGAGGTTAAGAAGAAGAATAAACCTTTTTCTCTAAAAATTATAAACACATTAATTTGCAAATCAGACTAGATCTAGTGTCTGCCTTTTTCTATGGACAGGCTTCATCAGTGATTTTCCATTAAATTGTATTATTATTTATATTTTGTTCACAGACTGTCTCTATACGATAATTTTTCAACAACCCGGCGGCTGTAATAATCGAACCTGTGCCTATTCCTACATTACAAACGTAACTATACTAAAGTGCGACAGCTTAGTCATTTCATCCAAGTAAGGCCTTGAATGCAATGTAGCTAATTCATAGTTTGCTTTCCTATTTAGCTTTCTCTTATTGTTTTTTACTTCAGAAGTGAGCAAACGGGCATATACAAACATTCTACTTTTAGATTTTTGTTTATCTTCCAATCTCCTCCGTGTCTCCTTTTTACTTATTTAGCTTAAATTTTCTGAAATATAAAATATTAGAAAAAACCAACTTAGCCTGCTAAAATCAGCAAAAAATTTTACTTAACAACACAGTACAATACAAAAAAACAAGGTTTTGACAACTGTTTCTGGTAGAGGGGCCAAAAAAAAAAATAACGTGTATCGGCGTTTTAAAAGTTTACGTCTGGCCCTTTGTTTTGTGGGGAGTTAAAGTTGCCCGCCCTTTGCAAATGTTTATTGTGAATCGGCATAGGAAAACATGTGAATCTTCCATTTTAAGTATGGGCTGTGTTCAGCAAACTTATGTAAAATTCTACGAGGAATATTTTTGTGCAACATTTTAACCCTCTAACTCTGCAATTAAAGGCTCTTTTTTGGCCCTTTTTAAAAAGTGTCAAAAAAGACCCGTAAGTTGGGGAGTTAGAGAGTCAAAATGTTCCGCAAAAATATTTTTCATGAAATTCTACTATAAGTCTCTGAAGACATCAAAGTTGAAAATTTAACTTCAATGCCAGAAAGAAGTCAAAATGTAAAATGTAATTAAGGGTAATTTTCATACTTATTCAGAATTGGCGTAAATCTCATGTAATTGTCGGGCGTATCATACCTAGCAATAAAAACGAGCCTTTATCGAAACAAATTCTAAAATTTATTTTGATAATTCCAAGAATCCTATTCCAATGCCGTATAGAATTGGTCTCGTGACAGGTGTTTGAATTACAACTCACCCCTGTGTATCTACACTGCTATTTATTACACATTTCATACAAATCGGCGTGTAAACATTGCGTGGATTCCCTTGTTAGTTCCGACACATTGGCCATTTTGTAAAATTAAATTTTATTGAAAATATGTACCTACATATTTAGAAGGTCCATAGGTCTAGATTTTATTTGGGCTACCATAATTCTTATCGATTTTGCTCTCAACTTTCGATCTATAATACGGTATTTAGACCGTAGAAAAACTAACTAGTTTTTGGGTCTTGTTAGTTTTTAATTGTCAAAACCCATGTATAAAAAACAAGCAAAAACTAGTTTTGTACAAAAACTATGTAGTTTTTGCTCAGTCTAAAATTCACTATGAGTCATTTACAAAAATAAGTTATCTTTATTAAATTTTATGAAGATTTTATAGAATTTTTCCATGACTGTAGATATTTTACATGTAGATGCTCTCGTTTGTATATTCAACAATATACAAATATATATATAGCGCAAAGTTCATATAAATATTGTCATTGAAAGAGATCATTTAAATATACACTCACACACAAAAAAACACTAACACATATTCGTATAACTATTTTTTATATCACATATATCCAGTGTTGCCACCAGTAAAACAAATAATTACAAAGTTCTAACTAACTGCGGGCTTAAGTTTAGGAGAACGATCGACAGACCCACCGAGAGCTGTACTATTCTACTTTAAAGACCCCTCGAGCATGTGAAATTTTTTCTTAAAAATTTCTTTCACAACAAATATGGTATTTATGACATTTTGAAAATCTACTCAGATGCTTTTATAAAAGAAAAAATATTCTACAGTTACTAATTATTCTCTCGTGAAATTATTATTATTCTCACGTTTAAATTCGACCATTTTTTACTAAAATTTAATAATGTTTTTTTCTATTTTCAAAGAAGGAATTTGAAAATAAAAAGCGGGAGAGATTTGCCAAGATATCCCTAATGTGATGACATCATACAAAGGTTATATGAATAGTGAATTATAGGGTGTTATTCATAGTAAAAAGGGTAGTTAGTAGGTTAAATATAACGGAATTGCTTAATTATTTCCAAAATAATTTGATTCCACTCCAATGTACTGCGGTAACAATAATTGTTGTCTGATCAAAGCCCAGTATAATGTCTACAACAGCAAAAAATCTACGTTAGATTAGAAGTTCTAAAACAATTCTAAAATCATTGAAAATTACTCAATTTTTCCAGTCATTCGGGCAAAAAATTAATAAAATGTAAAACAACATATTTGATTTCTTCTAAATTGGGTTTAGCAATGAACATATTTACAAAAAATCGACAAATTTTTTTATTTATAAAAAAGTTTTGGAATTTTTCGAAATTTTCTGTAAAAACTGCAATTACAAAAAACTACACAAAAATGTCTTTATTCAAAAATTATGCAACAAATGTGTAAGCAGTCCCGTTTTTGAATAATTATTCAAAAAATGGCAACGCTGTATATATCCATGCAAAAGGTTAAAGTATGCGTTAGTGTACAAAATATTTATGAATATATTAGAGTAGAGCGATTTTCTATTTTATTAGAATTTTGCCAATGCGGTGGTTGTAAAACGATTCTAGAAAGTTTAAGATCACCAGAAAATCATCTTTGAATTTCCCTTTTGCGTGGAGATACAACCTTGCGATTGCCGATTTCGTTATGGTGACAGAAAATCATTCTGTCTACACTAGAGGTCGCTAAAGTCGCCAAACTTTTAAGATGGCATGTAATGCAAAAATATGAATTTTTTAGGTCTTACAAAAAAAATTGGTAAAAATTCATTTTCGGAGATATCTTTCAAATTTTTCTTTTTTATACCCTACACCACTATGTGGTCAGGGTATTATAAGTTTGTGCTGATGTTTGTAACACCAAAAAATATTGGTCCTAGACCCACCTTATAGTATACCGATCGGCTTAGAATTTTTTTTATTTCGTTTTAACGATGTCCGTCTGTCCGTCCGTCCGTCTGTCTGTCTGTCCATGTATTCTTGTGCGCACTCTACAGGTCGCAAATATTAAGATATTTTGATGAAACTTGGTACACCGACTTATGTCGGCCCAAGGACGACGCCTATTGATTTTGGTAAATATCGGTCCATGTTTAGACCTAGTCCTACCAAAATTATATTGTTTATACGCTGCAGGTCGCAAATATTAAGATATTTTGATAAAATATGGTACACCGACTTATATCAACGACGAAGCCTATTGATTTTGGTGAACATCGGTCCATGTTTAGACCTAGTGCCCACATAAGGGTCCTACCAAAATTATATGGTTTATACGCTGCAGGTCGCAAATATCAAGATATTTTGATGAAATTTGGTACACCTACTTATGTCGGCCCAAGGACGAAGCCTATTGATTTTGGTGAACATCGGTCCATGTTTAGACCTAGTGCCCATATAAGGGTTCTACTAAAATTATATGGTTTATACGCTGCAGGTCGCAAATATTAAGATATTTTGATGAAATTTGGTACGCAGACCTACGTTGGCCCAAGGACGAAGCCTATTGATTGTGGTGAACATCGGTCCATGTTTAGACCTAGTGCCCATATAAGGGTCCTACCAAAATTATATTGTTTATACGCTGCAGGTCGCAAATATTAAGATATTTTGATGAAATTTGGTACACCGACCTATGGCAGCCCAAGGACGAAGCCTATTGATTTTGGTTAATACCGGTCCATGTTTAGACCTAGTGCCCATACAAGGGTCCCCCCAAAATTGGCTTGGTTACAAACTGCAGGCCGCAAATATTAAGATATTTTGATGAAATTTGGTATACCGACCTATATCAGCCCAAGGACGAAGCCTATTGATTTTGGTGAACATCGGTCTATGTTTAGACCTAGTGCCCATATAAGGGTCCCCCAAAATTATATTGTTTATACGCTGCAGGTCGCAAATATTAAGATATTTTGATGAAATTTGGTACACAGACCTATTTTGGCCCAAGGACGAAGCCCATTGATTTTGGTTAACATCGGTCCATGTTTAGACCTAGTGCCCATATAAGGGTCCCCCCAAAATTGGCTTGGTTACAAACTGCAAATCGCAAATATTAAAATATTTTAAAGAAATTTGGTGCGCTGACTCACATTATAGAAAATTTTGACACAAGCCCCATTTTAACCCATTCGAATTTCGGATCCAAACATTAGTTGGCTTTTACCCAGACTGGTGTAGGGTCCCTACGGGAAATTTTAACAAACTGTCACCGAACTGACCCCTTTATATGAAATAGACTGGTCACTTTTACATGGCGTTGTCATAGGAGGGGGAAATTGACCCCTTGTGACATGTCACAAGACAAATCCTAGGACAGGTTACTGAACTCTCATAAAAAACAAAATTCAGTAACCTGTCCTAGGATTTATCTTGTGACATGTCACAAGGGGTCAATTTCCCCCTCCTATGACAACGCCATATAAAAGTGACCAGTCTATTTCATATAAACGGGCCAGTTCGGTGACAGTTTGTTAAAATTTCCCGTGGGGGTATTGTATAGTCGGCATGCCCGACTTTAACCTTTTTACTTGTTTTTTTTAATATTTGAATATATTCAAATCAATAAAAGATAATAAAATTGTAAAAAAATCTGTAATTAACATATCAAATTGATTTTTGAATTTTTATAATATTTTTGCTGGGAGCCTAAAAATATCAAAAGTTAAATAGAACTTTAAGAAAAATTATGTTAATTGATTTTAAATTTTTTTGTCATGCTCTTATAATTTTGTATAAGAAAAAATAAAGAAAAGAACCAATTTCTTAATTTAATTATAAAAGAAAAATTTTTCGAAGTGTCAAAAAATGTATTTTTGTCATTTCATCTTTTATGGGTTACGAAAAAGTTTACAACATTCTTACCTCTAAATTCATAAACGCTTTTTAAAATTATAGGAGGTTTATTGAACAAATTTTGTATGAAAATGACGTTTTGTAAACCTGCTATAACTTTACAAAGCATTTATGAATTGAGGGGTTAGATTTTAATGAAATGCTATAATTTTTTTACAAAAATTAAGGTAATATTATTTAAAAAAGAAAAGCATAACACATTTTCTCTTTCATTAATAAATCTTTAACTATACCTAAGTTTTGGTTAAAATCCTAAAAATTACCAAAGTTTGATAATATATTTAAAAAAAAAATGTTAATTGATTTTCATATTATTATTTTTTTTTTTGTTAGGAATAGACCTTTAGTTATTATATTTAAAAAAAAATATCTACCAATTTTTTTATAAAAATCAAAAGAAATGCTTTTTTTAAAGACTCCTTTTTATATCTCATTCACTTAATAAAAGCTACATATATTTCATTTTTTATTTAAATTACCAGCTGATAAACAAAAAAACAAACGAGTAAAAACGTTAAAGTCGGGCATGCCGACTATACAATACCCTACACCAGTCTGGGTAAAAGCCAACTAATGTTTGGATCCGAAATTCGAATGGGTTAAAATGGGGCTCGTGTCAAAATTTTCTATAATGTGAGTCAGCGCACCAAATTTCATCAAAATATCTTAATATTTGCGACCTGCAGCGTATAAACAGTAAAATTTTGGTAGGACCCTTATATGGGCACTAGGTCTAAACATGGACCGATGTTCACCAAAATGAATTGGCGTCGTCTTTGGGCCGGTGTACCAAGTTTCATCAAAATATCTTAATCTTTGCGACCTGTAGAGTGCGCACAAGAATGCATGGACAGACAGACAGACAGACAGACAGACGGACGGACGGACGGACGGACAAACGGACATCGTTAAATCGAAATTAAAAAAAATTCTGAGCCGATCGGTATACTATAAGGTGGGTCTGGGACCAATATTTTTTGGTGTTACAAACATCAGCACAAACTTATAATACCCTGACCACATAGTGCTGTAGGGTATAAAAACTATCTTTGAACTTTGGAGCAAATTCACTAAAGTACCACCGCAAAAAACACTACGAGGAACATTCTAACCCTTTAACTCTTCAATGAAAGGGAATTTTTTGGCCCCTTTTTAAAAAGGGACAAAAAAGACCCGTAAGTTGAAGAGTTAGAGGGTTAAAATGTTCCAAAAAAAATGTTTCTCCTAGTGTTTTACATAAGTTCACTGAGTTAAGTTTTTACTTATTACTGGCACTGAAATTAAATTTTCAATGCTGATGTCTTAAAAGACTTATAGGAGAATTTCATGACAAATATTTTTGCGGAACATTTTAACCCTCTAACTTCTCAACTTACGGGTCGTTTTTGTCCGTTTTGAAAAGGGCCAAAAAAAGTCCCTTTAATTGAAGAGCTAGAAGGTTAAAATGTTCCACAAAAATATTCCTCGTAGTGTTCTACATACATAAGTTCGCTGAAGATATCGTATACCTAAAATGGAGGATTCAAATGGTTTCCTATTTTAAATCTATTTAATTTTTTTTTTTTTTTTTTAATCATTTAAAACGCATTTTTTATGACAGGCATTATTTTTTTTATTAAAGCCAGTATGACACTTGCTAGTTTCAGTATTAATAATCCAAAATAGAAGAGAGCACGAATTTCCTTATGTGAGAAATAATGTGTGTGAAGCGAACAACTATATCGAAAAACTATCAAACTGTCAAATTGATGTTGCTAATGCAGTACCCTTCATATGATTTGCATTGATGGTGCACAAAACTAGAATCTAGAAACTAGCAAGTATCATATAGGCTTAATGAATCGATTTTACCCAAATTTAGCACCAATATGGCTTGACCTTATATCAATTCACGTGCTAAATTTCATCGCAATCGCAATCATTTGGAGGTTTTATAAAGATTTTAAGATAAAGGTTATATGGCAGGACTAAGAATCCTTGCTTCGATTTGGATAAAAATTGACACAAACGTTTCCAGTTTTATGTTTATCTCAATATATACACTCGAAATAGTTTGTAGTTTAAATTAACTGAAAATGTAATTTAAAATAAATGAAAAATCACTTGAAAACCGGTCTACTGACTTTTCATTTAAATCAAAAGAACTTTTCATTTATTTTTAAATGTTAATAAATAAACTACAAAATCCTTAAAAAATAATGATTTTTCATTTATTTCGTTTTTTTAAATTTCAAAAAATTAACTACAAAATCCGTAAGAATAAATGATATTTAGTTTATTTCTTTTTTTTAACTGACCTAGAAATCGAAAAGGAATTATTTTTTAAATAAAACATTTTAAATGAAAATATTAACTGTAACAGAAAATCCGTATTTGTAGGTAGTTTATTTTTTAAATAAACGACAAAAACAGTTAAAAAGTATATTTCTTTGTATTTTAACTAAATAATCATTTAAAAATAAATGTACGGATAACTTTTTAAATAAACTACAGTCAGTTACTGTAATAATATTTTCAGTGTACGTTTTGTAATTGTACGTCCATTTATGTAGCCAATATAATATTTTTAAATTTCAGGGCTATGGGAGGTGAGCGTGTCCTTGGCCCAATATTTCCAAAAATTAAAATTTGTCAGTGTACCAAATTTCAAAACTCTTTCTCCACTCTTTCTATTTTTGTCCAATCGTTATATGGGATCAAAGCACTGTGCGTCACGTACAATATCATATGAACATGAGGTTTTAATTTCGAGAAAAATATGTAAAAATTAACACAAAATGTACAAAAAAAAATCATACAACTTTTGAGGAGAAAAAAAATTATTTTGAAGCTTTTTTGAAAATTTAATTTAGATCTGTTTTTTTTTATTTAACTTAAGTAAAAATCTCTTAACTAAAATTTAAGCTCAAATGAGTCCATCTTTAATAATAAATTTGAAGAAGAAACGGATTTTTCAGAGAAAAGCAACGATTATGTCATCTTTTCCATCTCAGAACACCAATGAATGATGTAGTAAATTTTTGAAAATACGGCAACACTGATGAGAGTCGGAGAACAAAAATATGACAGTATGAATGAGATCGTAGAGAAGTTAAATTAAGTTTTAATTTTGTGTTGAATGAAAGTGCGTTTTTGTGGAAAAAAAATAAAGCAGCCGAAATCACGGATGGGTTTCTTATTTTTTCAGAGAAAAGCAACGATTATGTCATCTTTTCCATCTCAGAACACCAATGAATGATGTAGTAAATTTTTGAAAATACGGCAACACTGATGAGAGTCGGAGAACAAAAATATGAGAGTATGAACGAAGTCGTAGAGAAGTTAAATTAAGTTTTAATTTTGTGTTGATGGGAAGTGCGTTTTTGTGGCAAAAAAATAAAACACCCGAAATCACGGATGGGTTTCTTATTTTCATAAACTATTCTTATTCTTCATAAAGACTTCTCTATAAATAAAAAAACAAGTAACAACGAGTCCTTGGATGGAACGGCATTTGTCATCAAAAACTCATTTTCTTAAAAACCGCATATGGACTATAAGCCCTCAATACTCGTATTATAAACTATTGCCTTTCATCTTTTATTATAAGATTTCACAGAGTAAAGGTCCGAAAAGTTGTCAAAAATGTTAAAAAAGAATTTAAACTCCGACATTCTGGTGGAAAGGCAACCAATTTTTCCATCTGAAACTTGAATATGTTAAAAAGGTGTGAAAATTTGCCTATAAAATTGTAAAAAAAAAAAACTGTAGGAAATTTAGAATTTCCCTATCAGTATTTAGAATTTCCCTATCTACATGGGCATAGGTCCACATATAGACCAATTCTAACAGTAATAAGCTCTATCATCAGGTCCATAGCGTTCCGAATTGGAGTGTATTAATTTATATTATCACGTAAATTATAGTAGGGGATCCCTCGTCATCACTCCCGGACCTGGCCTATACGTATTTACACCAATTTACGCTATTTTTCCTTTCATCCATATAAACCAATATATCATTTGAATTTTAAAAGAACGATCCAAAATTATTGCTTAGAGCCCAAAATTTCTGATGGCTCTTTTTTCTTAAAGCACGAGAGCTCCAATAGTTTGGGGAGCTCTTTTGTAAGCTCGCTAATTTTAAAAGGACTTTTTTTATTCGTTAGCTAAGTTTCTTTAATAAAATGTGCTAAATTTTGGCTCTCTCGGGAGTTCTCACCACCTCTGATTTGAAATAATAAAAATCAGTTCATACAGCCGAGTGAGCGTAAGTGAAAATTCACTTCTATGTCCATATCTAGAAACAAGCAAACTTTTTTATTACAGGGTGGCGCAAAAGTAATGTCATAATCTGAATGTGCTTTAATTTTTGCAAATGGCGTCAAATGTCATTGTGCTTTGATATCTATGTTGTAGACAGATAGAGAATTATTTGACAACAAGCAATGCAGCGATATACACCTGAAGAACATGGAATTATTGTTACTGCTTATTTGATCAATTTTCGGTCTGTTGTTTTAACGCAAAAATCATAAAATTATAATGAGCGACGAAGCCCATTTCCACTTAAGTGGTTATGTTAACAAAACAAATATGCGTTTGTGGAGCACAAAAAACCCACATGAAATGCAAGAAGAGCCATTGCATCCCCTCAAAGTGACTGTTTGGTGATGTTTGGCGAGCAGCAATGCAAAATGCCGTAATATGGGCAAAAATGTTTATCAACTGGGGAGGTGGTCATTTGACCGATATAATTTTTTCAACTTAATGTGATAAAATTTACATCTTCAAATAAACTTTTCGTGATAACAGAACTAATTTTTTTTCATTTCTAAGAAAATGGTAGGCATTTCACATTATTACATTACTTTTGCGCCACCCTGTATAACTACCGAATTTTTGGGGAGGCTTTTACTATTGTCGTCACAAATTTTGCGTTCTCAAAACCGAAAATTTTGTTTTCTTCAACCGAATTTTACAATAGGCATTAAACACAATTGTCAGAGCAAAGATGTTTTTTCTGTGTGAATGCTTTAATGCGAATAGTTCCGATTTTAATGTGTTCTTCCTTTTATAATTCTTTTTTGAGATTTTTTTTTTTAATTTCAAGTTTCAGCCCACTCTAATACATATGCTTGCAATGTGTTCAAAGATTTTTTTCATATTAGAAATTTAACCCACTTCAAACAGTTACTGTAATCATCACTATGGTCGAGGATAACAAAATCTACAATACACAATAAAGGACTTTACAACGTGTACTATGTTGTATTGTCCTATTAAAAGACAGAGTTGTTAAAAATGTATTATATCTTTGCTCTTTTTTTGCCATATTTAAACATAGCACACATCCACAAAAGTTGTATCGGATACTCTGTTTTTAAAAGCATAATACAACATTTAGTACAACCATTGTGAACAACCTAAATGTATTTATACTTCAAAAGGGATGCCTGGTGGGCCTGGAAAGAGTAATCTCAATTTTTTAATGGATTCTCAAAATTTTCTGGTGCGTGATTAGTAGAATAACTACTTTTGCCTTAGAAACTATTTTTTTACTATCCGTTCTATCACCAATGATTTTTGGTTGAAATTTCTGTAAAACAACCCCTCAGCTTTTACTCCAAATTAGAACCACTTCTTCTAAGTATAACCGGTTCCGAAACTAGTTTTGGATGTAGTTTTCGGTTATTTATATTTATAATTCTGTGCAATGGGTTCAGCAACTAGTTTAATGGAATCGGATCTGTGAGAGGCTGATTCGATTCCAATTATAATTGAACTTGCACCGAAAACAAAACAAATTAATACTTCTCATAGAAAGATTCACTAATTTTCGTTCAATACATATTTCGGAAATATACCCTGCAAAGAAGCAGATGCAAAAGCACAAGAAAAAGCACTACTATTAATGTCTTTACTAATGATTTCAACATTGAGTTGTCATAGGAGTAGAGTACTCCCACTTACACATTTCCTTGGTACTTTCTGAACGAGTTCAAAGGAAACTATCAGTGTGTTCTTTTACTCGAAATTCTTACTACTTTTACTACAATTGGAAAGTTTTGTTTACTTTTTGTATTGAATTTTTCCAGGAGTAGAGTACTCCCACTTACACATTTCCTTGGTACTTTCTGAACGAGTTCAAAGGAAACTATCAGTCAGTGTGTTCGTTTACTCGAAATTCTTACTACTTTTACTACAATTGGAAAGTTTTGTTTACTTTTTGTATTGATTTTTTCCAGCTGTAGTAAAAGTACACTCACAAAAAAAAGTCAGTCAAGTCAGCAAAAAATGTTGCTGTGTCAGCAAATTTTCAGTCAGGAGCGTGCTTGCAAAAAAGTTGGTAATTTCAGCAAAAGGTTTGCTGAAAATAGTAATCTTCAGCAAAAGTTTTGCTAACACTTAGTCGACTGCAAATGAAAAAAATCCTTGCTAAAATCAGAAAAACTTTTTGCTGAATATTAGTAGACTGAAAAAAACTCAAAAAACTTGTAGCGAAATTTTACTTTAGTTAATTTATTTGCTGAAAATTTAAATATAGAATATATGTAGAGTTGTTTTTCTTTTTCTGTCATTTCCGTTTCCAGGCAAGCTGCGACATCTACATCTTGTCTATCTGGTTGTCATCCACGCTATGAATGCGTTTAGCAGCACAATTTTTGTAGCAAAATAAATTAGTAAAACATTAGTTCAAAATTAGTTTAGTGCTAAAAAAATATAACTAAAATTGCTGAAAACTAGTACACTTGATATACAAAGCGTTTTACTAATTTTTCTACTAACTTATTTTTTTGAGTGTAGTAACTTGAAGTAAATAAACAAACACGCTTTATATTTCATCACTGGAAATTCAAAAAAAAATTTTTTTAAAATATTATTTTTTTTCTTTAAAAAAAAGAATTTTATTCCCGCCACCGGCTATCGAATTTGCGACCTTAAAATTGCTAGTCTACAACATTTTCTCTTGTTTTTCAGAAATAATAAATTTTTTCAGATTTATCATTTGTATTTTGTAAATTAAGAATTGATTTCCATTTTTATCAATTGTATTTCAGGAATTATCAATTGTATTTCAGAAATAATCAATTGATTTTCAGTTTTATTAATTGTATTTCGTACAATCTTAAAAAATAAATATTTTTTGGAACGAAAAAAAATCTAAAGAGTAACAAAAATATTAAACATAGCAGGAAAACATTGATTATGGTAAAAAAAAAATTAAGATTGAGGCTTCAGCTTCTAAAGTCATTCCTTCATTATTTTGATCCAAGGATCATATGAAGACACCATTAAAGGACATCGTCTTAAAGGATTTTTATAAAATTTTGCAAAGCACATGTATTTATTACTATTTATTGTTCAATTTGAAAAGAAGATGCATTTTCGTTAAATATCGCTTTTTTAACGAAAATTGCCACATCTCACGTTAAAGCAAAAACAAATATTTTGGATCGTATTTACTTGATTAAAAGAATAATTTAAGGCCAAACTCCTAAGCATTTAGTTTTCGCAATTCACTTTCAACCTTTAAAAAACTTCAGTTTTTTTCATTCAAATTCTTTTGATTCCTTACCCATAGTGCGTCATATATATTCATTTAATTAAATTCATATTTTACTATTGCAAGCTCTTATATAATAGAGGTTATGCATTCTAATAGTAGCTTTTTTTATTCTGTTATTAGAGTAAAAGTTATTGAAAACATAACCCAGAGAGGGTAAAAATAATAATAACAAAATAAAATTTTATAAAAATTTCAACTTTATGTGAAAAAATCCTGACTGCTTAGAAATTTGTTTTTATTTTTGCCACATTTTCTTGACCTCATATAGAACTAAAGTATCCCTTGATGATTGTGTACAGAGATGAAGAAAAAGAGCTTTTAAAGGAATGTTTATCCAAGATGTCAAAGTATTTTATAGGACAGTCAATAAGGTGAAACTTTAGTTGGTTAGAAAACATAAACTGTGATCTAGTATTATAGAATGACAGTGGATGTTGGCAATGAAATGTTAAGATATTTGAAATGGAAATTCCAGAAATAAAATCGAGAGTTAGAAGACAGATGGAAAAGGACTTAACGTATTAATAAAATTCATTAACAATTTTTGTTTGATAAAAAATTCCTTCATATAAATGAAACGTTTTATAAAGTGTGATCAAAAATTTTATAAAGGGTTGTGCAATAGGGACGGGTAGATTTTGACAGTTCATGGCGGTTATGTTGTTTTATTTTTTGTTAATTTTTCTGTTATGTATTTTTCAGAAAATAAAGATAAATCACCAGAGATTATACACAGATAGTAATCAGCTGATTTGGGCAATATGGCCGACAGAAAATGAGCAAAATGAAATGCAAAAATTTAAGAAAAAGACAAAAGATAAAGCACAATATTCTAAAAAGAGACAGATATATACAAAAAATGCGCAATACGAAATGTATGGAGATTTTATATTGTTATCTCCCTCTGGACTTGACTTTCATGTAAACAAAACCATACGGTTCGAGAATACTTTTTTGGCACCTGCCATTGGTAACACATCTGTGCATAATCTGTGCAAATCGCCATGGTACAGTGTCGAAAATGATAAATGATAAAACTTTATCAAAATGGGTGTTGTCTTGGTCGGTGTTTAAGTAATAGTTCAGTTTTGTTATTTTAAATGGAAAATTAATGATGAAGCCTGTCCATAACAAAAGGCAGAAACTAAACAGAGAAAATCTGAAATAGAATGTTTGTATATGTCTGTTTGATCACTTCTGAAATTATTCATATAGAGACAATCTGACAATAAAACTATAAACAATAATACAATTTAATGGAAGATCACTGATGAAGCCTGTCCATAACAAAAGGCAGAAACTAGATCTAGTCTGATTTGCAAATTTAATGTGTTTATAACTTTTGAGGAAGGTTTATTCTTCTTCTTAACCTCAAACCTGCTAAATTAGAATTAATAAAAATACATATTAATGACAATATTAATTGTATTTGGTCTATATGACGCGTTTGAAAAAACAACACTTTACTATAAAAATAAAAATGCCCTGTTGGCTGTCCGTCTCCAATATACACAAATTGCCTGCACTTGTACGTACAAACCATACGTCAATGTGGCAATATTTGTGAAAAGGTGACACGGAGGAAATAAGAAGATAAATAGAGAAAATCTGAAGTAGAATGTTTGTATATGTCTGTTTGATCACTTCTGAAATTATTCATATAGAGACAATCTGACAATAAAACTATAAACAATAATACAATTTAATGGAAGATCACTGATGAAGCCTGTCCATAAAAAGGCAGAAACTAGATATACACCTTTTGCAATTGTAATTCAGAAAATATCAATTGAAATTCAGAAAATATCAATTGAAATTCAGAATTTCCATTTGAAATTCAGAAAACATCAATTGAAATTCAGAATTTCCATTTGAAATTCAGAAAACATCAATTGAAATTCAGATTTTCCATTTGAAATTCAGAAAATATCAATTGAAATTCAGAAAATATCATTTGAAATTCAGAAAATATCAATTGAAATTCAGAAACCGTCATTTGAAATGCAGAAAATATCAATTGAAATTCAGAAAATATCATTTGAAATTCAGAAAATGTCAATTGAAATTCAGAAAATATCATTTGAAATTCAGAAAATATCATTTGAAATTCAGAAAATATCAATTGAAATTCAGAAAACATCAATTGAAATTCAGAAAATATCAATTGAAATTCAGAAATCGTCATTTGAAATTCAGAAAATATCAATAGAATTTCAATTGATATTTTCTGAATTTCAATTGATGTTTTCTGAATATCAATTGATATTTTCTGAATTTCAATTGACATTTTCTGAATTTCAAATGATATTTTCTGAATTTCAAATGATATTTTCTGAATTTCAATTGACATTTTCTGAATTTCAAATGATATTTTCTGAATTTCAATTGATATTTTCTGAATTTCAAATGACGGTTTCTGAATTTCAATTGATATTTTCTGAATTTCAAATGACGATTTTTGAATTTCAATTGATATTTTCTGAATTTCTATTGATATTTTCTGAATTTCAATTGATGTTTTCTGAATAATAATTGATATTTTCTGAATTTCAAATGATATTTTCTGAATTTCAATTGATATTTTCTGAATATCAAATGGGAAATCTGAATTTCAATTGATGTTTTCTGAATTTCAAATGGAAATTCTGAATTTCAATTGATGTTTTCTGAATTTCAAATGGAAATTCTGAATTTCAATTGATATTTTCTGAATTACAGTTGCAAAAGGTGTAGTCTGATTTGCAAATTTAATGTATTTATAACTTTTGAGGAAGGTTTATTATTCTTCTTAACCTCAAACCTACTAAAATATATCTAGTCTGATTTGGAAATTAATGTGTTTATAATTCTTTGAAGAAAAGGGTTTATTCTTCTTCTTAACCTTAAACCTACTAAATGCGGCTGTCTATATGACGTTAAAATAACACTGTACTAAAATACAGTATGAAACTCGTCTCCAATATATACGCAAGCTGCCTGATCTTGAACGTAAAAAATATACATCAGTTTGGTATCATTTACGAAAAAGGAGACATAGAGGAGATTGGAAGATAAACAAACTAAAAGTAGAATGTTTGTATATGTCTGTGTTTGATCACTTCTAAGTAAAAACAACAACAGAAAGCTGAATAAGAAAGAAAACTACGAATTAGTTATATTGCATACAAGGCCTTACTTGGGTGTGTTTACTTTAATGCCAGATCTAGTCTGATTTGCAAATTGTTTGTAATTTTTAGAGAAAACTGTTTATTCTTCTTCTTAACTCAAACCTACTAAATAAAAATAACATTGATTTGTAGAAGAAATGTAAATTTTGACTACATTCGTAAGTCATTCAAATAACAAACAATATAAAATATTCGTACTGAGAATTCGTAACATTCATTTTATTCAGTAATTTTATTTTTCAAAAAAATTATCTCAAAAAAATGTATGTAAGTAAATTTTGTTAGTTGTTTTGATTAATTTGTGGTTCATTTTATTTATAATGGTGAAAAACAAAAATTACGAGTAGTGGTCCTCTTTGCAGATAAAACTTCATTTGTCATTTAATTTGTTTTTTCTCACCGCAGCGGAAACCGCAGCCGCAAGGTTGTATCTCTACTCTATCTCAGCTCCTTAGTTAAGTTTTTTACCCTACACCACTACGTGGTCAGTGTATAATAAGTTTGTGCTGATGTTTGTAACACCAAAAAATATTGGACCTAGACCCACCTTTTAGTATACCGATCGACTCGGAATCACATTTTGTTTCGATTTACGGATGTCCGTCTGTCCGTCCGTCCTGTCCTGGAAGGGAGTCTATCCATGCATTCTTGTGCACACCTTATAGGTCGCAAATATTAAGATATTTGGATGCAATCCGGTATACCGACCTATGTTGGCCCAAGGACGAAGCCTATTAATTTTGGTTAAAATCGGTCCATGTTTAGACCTAGTGCCCATATAAGGGTCCCCCAAAATTAGCTTGTTTACTCGCTGCAAAAATTGGCTTGTTTACTCGCGGATCGGTCCATATTTGGACCTATCGCCCATATGGGCTATATTTCCTATTTTCGCCTTTTTTTATCATCTTATAGAAAATGTTGACACAAGTCCATTTTGTCTCATTTGAATTTCGAATCGAAACATAATTTGTCTTTTAACCAGACTGGTGTAGGGTATTACATAGTCGGCTTGCCTAATTTTTACTTTTTCGCAGCGTTCTTTACATACAAAATATTTTAAGTGTGTGTTTTCAATAACACTGGATTTAGGATAATTGGGGGGTGCTGATTTCAAATCTGCTACCAATTTGTTCAAATTGGCTCTAGATTTTGCACAATTCGCGACTTTAATTTTTTCCATTTTTCAACAGATTTTTTCAATAAAAAATTTTTAATTTAGTAACTGTAGCTTCACAAAGAAAACACTTTCCATTTTTTTAACCTTAATTGCGAGCCCTATTTTTCAAATTGAAGTTTGTGTCAATATCTCAATAACTTTTGTAAATATATTCGCCTAAAATCCAAATTTAAAAATTTCTTAAAATCTTTTTAAAATTTTCAATATAAAACGAAGTCCGATTTTAAATATCAAAGCCAATTTGGAAAGAAAAAAGTCCAAAATTTGTATATATGTTATATTGCATAAACAAATTACTAGCACTTTCAGAGCCTTTTGTAATTAAATTCAGATTAAAAAAAAATTTTGCTACTCTACTACAAATCTACTGTGCTATTACTGAGTTATTTTTTTCTAAAAACATCAGATTTCATTCACTATTGATTTTTTTGCGAAATTATTGTGAATTTCAAAGTTAATATATAAAACTTTTTGTGTATGCCATGACCGGGAATCGAACCGGCAACTCTCTACATAGGCTATGACTCCTAGCATCACCTCTAAATGAAATACACGACGGTCGGCACAGCGATGAGTGTGGCCAATTGATCATCGCTAATCACATCCTACACAAAGTCATCGCTCCATAAAATTTTTCACCATTTTTTCACCGTCTGCTCCGGACCAATACGAATGAGTTCTTGCAAATGCTAACCTAGACTTTAAATTTTTCTGTCTGGCTATCCTTCCGTATTAATTGGCGTCTTTTATATCTTTTTTGATCTTCCGTGAGTTTCAACCGGTTTTTTAGAAATGGCCATTTTCTCTTAGTGTGGAAGCAATTTTTCTCTCCTCCGAATTTTTCGACCCATCAATGATTTTTTTATTCAGTTTTGAAGAAATAGGAACAACAATAAAATAACTAGCCTTGCCAAAAGTGGAACTGAATCACTAGACAATGAGAACGAAATGCGATGGAATGGTGAACGAAATGGAATGGATCTGGGAACGAGTGGAATTGAAATCTCTATATATAAAAGAATAACGTGACTGACTGACTGACTGACTCAACATCGCCCAGCCCAAACCGCTGAAGCTAGGATGTAGAAATATGGTATGTAGGTTCCTCTTTCGTCGTAGACGTCCGCTAAGACGGGATTTTTGGAAATTCCTACCGGAACGGGCAAAAAGGGGGAAAGTCTCCCCCTTGACAGCCTGCCAAAACCCCTTTGGCTAGAAAGCTGAAATTTAAGATATGTATTCCTTGGAGTAGGGGCTAACTTCTCTGGAAAGTACTTTCTAGAATTTTGGACAGGGACGTTGTAAAAATGGGGGTTAAAAAGGGGAAAAGGCCCTCCTTGAAGGCCTTTGGTATTAAAGTTCCTCCTCTGTTGTAGACATCTGCTAAGATGAGATTTGTGGAAATTTCCACAGGTAGGGTCAAAAACAGGAAAAGTCTCCCCCTTAACGGCCTGGCCAAACTGCTGGAACTAGGGAGCTTAAATTCGGTATTTGGGTTCCTTCTCCAACGTTGACGTCCCCTAAGACGGTATTTTTGGAAATTCATACCGGGAGGGGTAAAAAGGGAAAATACTTCCCCCTTGATGGCCTGGCCAAACTGCTGGAAATAGAGACCTAAAATTATGTATGTAGTAGGTTCCTCCTCCAACGCAGACATCCCCTAAGACGGAATTTTTGGAAATTCTTACCGGGAGGGGTAAAAACAGAATAATTCTCCCCCTTGATGGCCTAACCGAACCCTTCGGCTAGAAACCTGTAATCTATAATATATTTTCCTTGGAGTATGGGCTAACTAATCGAAAAGGCATTTTTAGGACTTTGGACAGGAACGTGGTAAATATGGTGGTTCAAAAGGGGAAAATTGCACCCCCCCCCCCCCTTAACGTCTGCATCTTTAGCTAGAAACCTAAAACTTAAAGAACAAGTGTATTTGGAACACTAAAATTAAGAAACTAAATAGGAAACGAGTGGAATTGAGACACTACACAAGTGGATCGAAATGGATATAAACATTGAACGAGTGGAATTGAAATTATAGACAATGGAAATGGATTGGAAGAGGGAACGAAATGGAATGGACTATACAACGAAATGGAATGAGGAGCGTGATGACATATAATGGGGAACGAGTGGAATTGAAACACTGCAGTTAAAAGAGGAATGGAACGGAGCAAGTGCAAAGAAATGGAAATAGAAGTGACTGATATTAATATCGATACACAAGACAGTAGGAACGAAATGGAATGAAACGGGGAACGAGTGGAATTGGAATAACAGATAATGGGAACGAAATGCAATGGAATGGTGAACGAAATGGAATCTTGGAAGGAGAACACTAAAATTGTTAAACAGAATGGAATGGAATTTGAATGACTCAAACTGCCGGAGTTTGGTATTTGAAATTTCGCATGCGATTGAGGCAAGATTTGGGATTTTTACTGGGAGGAACAAAAAGGGGTGAAGAACGCCTTTTAATTACCTGTTCAAACACTATCCACGGATTATGAAACTTATGTAGCATTGAAACATACTTTCCAAAAAGTTAAACAAATTTTCTAAAAGAGAAAAAACCTTAGAAAAGGAATAGAACTTATATATTCTGATATTTAAACTACAGGTAACGAAGCACCGGTGGAAGAAACCGACCCAGTTAATTTTCCAACTGAATTTGTGAATTTACTTGAATTGCCAGGTCCACTTTTACATAAACTGGAATTAAAAAAAAACTTTAAGGCACGCTAACAACGTAGCTGGCTTTGCCCGCTAACTTTAATATTATAAAATGCTTTCCAACCCTGCTTTACGTTATTTATTTTCATTCAAAACACAAATGAACAAAACTACTTACGGGTCCATCTTCCTAAGTTCGCACTTTACCAAATTATCTTGACATACACACGTATATTGCAATTTATAATGGATTCATTACTAACAATCCACTTTCATGAGAAAAAGTGATCAAATATTTATTTATTTTAAACCCATTGTTGTGTCAGAATTATTTATTTGTGGTGGCTGGGTGAAGGCTTTTATTATAAAAACTGTACTTTAAATAAAAAAGCGAATTTAAAAAAATTGTGGGGGGGGGGGGATTGTTACTGGCATTGACACATACTCTACGAAAAGAGTGCAATTTGTATATTTCAATATTTAAAACTGCTGGTAATGAAACATTGGGATCGCAAGTTATATATTCTAGGTCTACTTCTACATAAACTGGAATTAAATAAACTTTAAAGCACGATAAGAGCGTAGCGGTCTTTGGCCGCTAGTATGTCTCTAAATCTGAAGTTTTTCTGTAGAAAATAATGCCAACATAAATATTTTTAATAAAACAAACATGAAATCTAAAAATTTTAAACAGGAAAAAATTTTTAAGAGACAATCCCTTAACCCTTTCAGACCCAACCGCCTTGCAAAAATTTATTGATTTTATAACTTTAAGGTAAAATGGTATTAAAATTATTAAAATTTCCCAATCGCAATTCATATTTTATTAAATTTAATTTAGGTGAGAGTATAATTGAATATTTTTTATCTAAATAAACCTATTAGTATTGAAAATATTTGTAATTGATCTTTTTATTTGGTAAATGATCGATTTTTAGATCATAAATTAATATCACTTTCTGTTTAAATTATTTTTCAAATTAAAGAAAGGTGATAAAATTTTTCAAAAGTAAATTACAAAGAATAAAAATTTGTTAAAGAATTCGGTAAGGCCATCAAGACAGAATACGTATTTTCGGCTTTCGCTACAAAGCCATCGTCAGTGTCATTTGCCTTGATGAGTTAATCATTGATGATGATCTACTTATGCTAAATGTGAGAACAAATATGATATGTTAATAATTCAACTAGACTAACATCAACGAAATCTAACAATGCTATTTTTATCCTTTTGTTATTACTGTTTTTGCTTTGAACTTTAATAATTCATGATCTAAAAATCGAACTACAAACATTCATTTATCAAATGAAAAGATCAACTATACATACGCCTCATTCAATATTTGTAATTTTAAGAGAAAACATCACATCTCACAATCGTGTAGGCTGGGTCTCAAAAAGATAAAGGAAAAAATTATTAACGCCCCGTGCGATAAAAAATAACGAAACAGTAAAAATTGCTTTAAAAATTGTTTGAAAAAAATTTCGAGTTCCATATAAATTTATAGATCTTACTATAGTTAGGCAGTTTGCAACTACCATAAGAAATCAAAAACTGTATAGAAAAAATCCGAGAAACCCCCATTTTTAAAGAAAAATGTTTCTGTGTGTAAAGTAGGAAAAATATTGTAGTTTAAGGACGATTGCCAAATGAAAAATTTAATGCAGTATTAAATCACAAATCACAAAACAATTTATAAATTATGTCTCCCCTAAAATTTAACATTTATTTGAATTAATTTTAAAGCAAATTTGTTAAATTTTTTGCCCCTTAAAACAAAAGGCATCTTCTGCCAACCAACCCGCCCACTGTTTTATAAATTGTTAAAGTACAATTATAATTTATGTAGACATTTTCTATTATAATGTTATTAAAAAGAAAACAACAATAATTTTGCTTTACCACATACTACGTACATACAAACCCACATACATACCCATTAACAAATGTGTGCCTGTTTATACTTTATAGAATGAAAGTACTTGATTTTAAAACGCATTATACAGGCAAAAATATGTTTTTTTGCAGTTACGCATTTATACTTTAAGATACCTTAACTTCTTTGTGCTATTTGTATTTTTTCTATCTTAACTTCCGTTTCCTGTTGGAGTATGTTTCACAATACATACACGCGCGCTCACATACACACACACACAAAAAACTGAAGATAAGTTTATAAGTATGTTTAGAACGTTAAGTGAACATAGTACATAGGAAGAATATAGCAAAAACATAATGTGCTCCTTAAAGTCATTTATACTGGAGTATGAACATATTTATTCGCGTGTATATGTAGTACATATTTGAATCTACATATACATATTTGTATATCCTCTCGCATGCATATGTAGTATATGGTACACCCATATGGTGTCACTGATTACAGTTTTAATATCTAGATGTGAACAAACTCTTGAAGACCTGTAGGAAATGAATTTTATACAATCTAACAACTACTTTCTTGAACAAAGTATTACACAACTTTTTTAATCATGAGATTTTTGCTAGAAAAATATTTACACGCATAGAAATAAACATGTGTAAATGCCAAGAAAAGCTACTAAAAATTAGTTTAAAATGTACCGCTCATCATAGTCAGAATGTTAGTAAAATATGCTTTTATACACTAATAGAGAATAAGTCTGTAAAAAATTTAGTTAAAACTACTAAAAATTAGTTAAAAATGATGCTGCAGAAAAAACTGCTAAAACTGACAAATTGTTTTTGCTATATATAAGTAATATAGGAACATCAAAAATAAAACTTTTAAATGTACAGAATCTTAGTTATATTTTAGTTACATTTTTGGTAATAGAAAATAGCAAATTAAACTACTAAAATCAGGAAAAAATTTTGTTAAATAATTAGTAGCCTAAAAAATCAGAAAAAAATTTAAAATTTTCAAAGTTTTTTTTGTATTTTTTAAATGCAGATTGAGCATTTTGGAAACAGCAGTTTACAGTTTTTTTAGCAAATATTTCTGCTGATTTTAGCAGGATAGACTGCTATTTGCATTCAACTAAATTTAGCTTAAAAACAGCAAAAATTTTGTAGATATACCAGTTTATTTTTGCTATTTTTAGTCTTCTAATATTTAGCAAAATTTTTTGCATATTTTGCAGTTTAATTTGTTATTTTCAATTAACCAAAATTTAACTTAAATATAACTTAAATTCTGTAAATTTGACAAGTTTTAATTTTGCTGTTCTTATTTTACTAGCATTTAGCAAAAAAATCTGCTAATTTTAGCAGTTTTACTGCAGCATCATTTTTAACTAATTTTAAGTAACTTGTTCTGCTATTTTTACAGATTTATTTCTTTCTGTGTGTTGGACAATATTGGACAATGGTTTGTGTGACTATTAAGAACAAAAATAAAAATCAACGGTTAAATCTGAAATACCCAGTGTAGAAAGCCATTACCAGATATGTGGTTATGTAACTAAGGGTTTTCCAATAGGTACTTGACAAATTTGAATTTAATTTGTGAACGCACTATTTCACTGATCATCTAACTGTTACTTTCCTTTTTTCAGTAAACTCAACATTTTCATCATGGTAAAGTACACGAAGAACAACGTATGGAAAAATGTACTACCGAAATTCGGAGTCGGTGACCGCAACTTTAAGAGCGTTAACTCCAATTTACGGTCGTTATTCTCGCCGTAGTAGACAAGCAATAACAAGTTTAGTGCAAAAATTTGAGTCTACATATTCCAATGAGGCAACGGGTTGGTCGAAGTGACGAAAATATCGCAGGCGTCCGTAGCAAACGATCCAAATCAGTCGATTCCGAGGCGTTCTCAAGAACTGGGCAGATCTTAGTTTACACCCATACAAGATTAAGCTGACTCAAGAATTGAAACCGATGGACCATTTGACGCGACGTACGTTATTTAAAAAAAAAAGTTGTCGAGTCCTTATTGGAAAGCCCTATATATACCTGGTGAAGGTAACTAGTTACTTTTCTTATTACATTTCTTATTACCTTTGTATTGCGATATCGGGAAAAATAATAAGTTGTGCTTACACACCAGCATACGAAAAATCTAAAAATATGTTATTACCTTTATGCTTACCAGTACTGACAAAAAGAATGAGTTCAAAAATAAATTTTCAAAAAAATAAGTTATATAAAAAAAATATTTTTTTATTGTAAAATTTTTTTTAATAAAATTTTATAGTGCGGGAATCGAACCTTGGGACTCCAGGTTGCCAGTCAATAGCTCTACCATTTGAGCTATATCGACATGTAATGTTTGATAGATAAAAACATAATTTATCTGCTGCACACAAGTCAGCTTACTCGCCAACATAGAAAAAATAAAAATATATATGTGACAGCGCATAGAGAAAAGGACCTAAGGGTAAAAAAATCAATTTTTTTTTTGATGTGGACAACATCTGAGCATCGAATGAGACCGATCCCATGCCCCAAAAGTGTTCCCTCCCAGAGATATGCGCGTTTTATGAAAGTGAAGTCGACGATTCTTAAAAAATTTTCGTACTAACAGAGTGATATTCACGATTTAAAAGAATTATAAATGAGTATTTATTATAATTCACAATTAATAATTTCAGAAAATAAAGCTGGATTCGAAAAACCGCGAGCAAAATTGATATCAAACTCATGGAAACAGCGCTAGGTAGAAAACAGTAAAAACCAACTACACAAAACAAGAGGTAGGGACGACCTACGCGCGTTTTCAAGGTTGACCAACACGTTCCTGACGTCATGAGATGTGTCGCTTTCAAATGAGACCAATACCAACACGCTCAGTGATGGTACACCAAAGATACACGTATTTAAATCTTTAAAATGGCTCTCCTGAACAAAACCGGTTTTTACCCTTAGGTCCCTTTCTATTTTGCGCGTCACATATGGTTACATATATCCTTACCAGTGTTGAAAAAATATTGATTATTTAGACAGATTTCAAAAAATTTTAAAATAAATCTAGAAAATTACTTTTTATTTAAAATAATGATAAAAATAAGTCAATATCAGTAAATCATTATTATATGTTTTAAAATAATGCAGAAGGTAAGTGGATGTCATTACTGGTAGTCAAAAAAATAATAAAACTGTTCTTTTCTGATATTCGTTCACTTATTTACAATAGAATTCAAACATACCATTGCCCAGCAAAAAAAATCATCAAAAGAAGAGAAAAAGAAGCAGTGATTTGGTTTTCGATATTGTGAAAATTTGGATCGGAACCAATGAATTTTTCATATGCTTGTCATAGTTCCACCCTATGTTTTCTTTTATGATCCTTTTGATGTTCTTTTTAATCGGTAAAAAGGAATTAATTTGTATTCTTTAAAAATTTCAGCAAATAACTTGGACTCAAAATAATTAAAGTTAAGTGCTTAACCATAGTTATAAATGTTAAATTTATAAGGAAATATCTGTAGTTAGATAGATTTTAAAATACTTAATTTCATTCAAAATCACATTTTTGGAAGTTGTGAAAAAGAACTGCTTTAGAAGCGGAAAATCAGAACTTAATGATACTTTGAAATCAAAGAAAAATTGATTCCTTAAGATCACTTCCACTTTTTTTGCTGTGTGATCAGTTTTTCGAATATTTAAAAGAAATTGACGAATGAATGAATGAACTACTTGCTAGAATACAGAACAAGTTCAATATATGGTAATGAACGAAATGTGCTATATCCTAAATATGAATCACACTCACAATATTTTATCGTTAAAAACAACCTAAAATACATATTAAATTAATTGAAAACACAATTAAAGAAAGGACTACTGATTCTTCATTATATTCAAACCATTTTGCTATTTATTTTCAAACATTGTTTAAACAATCCATAAAAGAAATAAAAATTATTGAGGAGTCTGTTAAAATATTCATCAATTTTTAACTGACAAAACGTAAAAAAACGATTTTGTGGTTTGTATTTTCATATTTGAAAGTTTTTTTTTTGTATGAAATTTCAAAACACTGCACACCAACACACACCTTCATATTTTTATTGGCTATGTTTGTGTGTATGAGTTAAGAATTTCTTGTAATTTGAATGGAAATAATTTTGTATATAAACAAACTATTTTAACAAAAAAGAAAACCGAAAATATTTTAATTTTTTGTTTTAAAACAGAAAACAACGAAATTATTTAAATTATTTTTTCTAAAAATATAATATTTAACTGAAAATATCAACTCCTACAGACGATACATATTTTTGTGGTTTGTTTTTTATTGATTGATAAAAAAAAGTTAAACAATATGTTTCAATGTATTTTAATTGATTCTTCAATTGAAAACAAACTTTACCTATTACTTTTCAAATAAACCTCAATCGGTTATGGAAAATATATTGTAAGTGCAGAAATAAAAAATTCGATCTTCCAAAAACATTTCGTTAAAAATGTTGACCTATTTTTAAATATTTCTGGATCTAACAATTATCTTAATTTTTGCATTAAAAATACAAAAATTGTTTTGGATTGGGTCTACTCAATGGATTCGCACGTTTTATTTACGAGTAGTAGTGTGTGTCAAACTTTTTAGCAAATTTTTATAAGGAGAATTCCAAAAAGGGAATTTACGAGATCGATTTAAAAATAATACAAACCGCGGTGACGGTTAAATTTGGTGCGGTTAATCGCGGTTAACAGTTAATCGCACTCATAATAAAACTAATAAAACCGGGCATGCCTACTTTATGATAAACTACACCACTCTGGTTGAAAGCCTAAAACTAATGTTTTGATCCGAAATTGAAATTTATTGAAATGGCTTTGAGTAAAATTCGTCTGTCAAAAAATCCATTTTTGTTATACTGGCGCTAAGTCTAAACATGGACCGATTCTAAACAAAATCAACACGCTTTGTCCAATTCGGTGCCCATGTGAATCAGTGCACCGAATTCCATTACAACATTTTCGTATTTGCGACATGTATCGTGCGAACAAGCCAATTTTGGGGAGATCTTTATATAGGCACTAGGTCTGAACATAGACCGATTTTAACAAATCGTCCTTGGGTCGATATAAGCCGGTATAATTTATCAAAATATCTTAATATTTACGACCTGTAGCGCACAAGGCTACATGGACAGACAGACGTACGGACAGACGGGCATCGTAACATCGTTACCTCGAGCCAAAAAGTGATTCTAAGTCGACCGGTACACTGAAAGGTGGGCCCAATATAATATTAAATAAATAATTGCGAATAAAAAAGAAGTTTGTTTCTAATAGTAAAATTCATATTTTTTCTACAAAACAAATTACACAGATGAAAATCGACATATAGGTTAAAAAAATCTGGTTTTCAATGTGTAATAATTTAACCGTAACCGCACGGTTTTTACATGCGGTTACGGTTACGGTTAATTAGCGCGGTTAACCGCGGTTTCGGCTACGGTTGAAACTGAAATGCGAACTCTAGTTAAGGGGTTAAAATGGAAGACTCACAACTAGGAAAGGCGATTTTATGGAACTTGTTTGACTTCCGCTTAGGACCTAGTAGAGCAAAATACTTTAAATTAATTTTAGTAGAAGACTGTACAAAAAGTTGATCTGTATTGAGTAGTGTAATATGGTGCTATCTTTCGTAAATTTGTGAAATCCCAAATTTAGACCTTCAAGCCATTTATGTGCTCACCCCTGATATATAAATAAACGAGTAAAAAGGTTAAAGTCGGGCATGCCGACTATACAATACCCTACACCAGTCTGGTTAAGAACCAACTAATGTTTGGATCCGAAATTCGAATGGGTTAAAATGGGACTTGTGTCAAAATTTTCTATAAAATTATAAAAGAAGAGAAAATCGTAAATATAGCCCACATGGGCGATAGGTCCAAATATGGACCGATTCTATCTAGAATCTATCGGCTTTATTCTCAGGACCATGTGAGTCAGCAAACCAAATTTCGTTAAAATATCTTAATATTTGCTGCAGAGTGTAACCAAGCCAATTTTTGGGGGACCCTTATATGGGCACTAGGTCTAAATATGGACCGATTTCAACCAAAATCAATAGGCGTCAGACTTGGGACATAAGTCGGTGTACCAAATTTCATCAAAATATGTTGATATTTGCGACCTGTAGAGTGCGCACCAGAGATACAAGCCAGCCGACTTTAGCCGGTCAGCCGCCGCCAGCCGACACGTTTGCCAAGCCGATTCAGCCGCCGACAATAATCGGCTAAGCCAATTTTCGGCTAAAGCCGATAGAGAAATGCAAAAATATTAATTTTTTTGAAAATTTCAAATATACATACATAATTATTTGAAAAGCAAAATTTTCTTGTTTTGAGATATCGTTGTTTTTTAAATGGTTTTGCATCAAACTAGCGGTAGCACAACCAGAGCTTTGAAGAATTAATTCCTTTTTGAATGAATTCACTACCAATCGAATTCAATTTTCTCTAGAATTGAATGAATTCCTTTTCTTAAGTAATTCACTGAATTCATTCAACTGAATGCGTTCATCAAACAACAAATTCAAAGAATTAATACAATTGCAATAGTTCTTTTTATTAAATCAAATGAATTAATTCACCGGTGAACGCGTTCAATTTTATAAATCGAACGGAAAAAAGTGAATTAATTCCTTACTGAATTAATTCACCACTGAATTCATTGAATTTCATTTTCATTCAGTGAATTACAAAAAATAGAATTACATTCAGTGAATTAAAAAAAAAAATAATAAGTTCACTGAATTGAAAAAAAATAAAATAAGTTCACTGAATTAAAAAAAAATAAAATAAGTTCACTGAATTCAAAGCCTGTTTTCTGCCGTTCAGTAGAAGAAAACAATAATGTACAAATAAAATTTTTAAATAAGCAATTTTACAGCGTGTGCTAGTAACAAATTAGAAACCGGATGATGTTTATCAACCCACATGATTCAAAAATAATGCCTTTTACTATTAAAAATAAAAACTTTACAGATATAGATAAATTTGGAAAAAAAATATAACTATATAACTAGTTTTAAAAATTAATAGTTATATTTTTTTCCAAATTTATCTACATAGATCTGTAAAGTTTTTATTTTTAATAGTAAAAGGGTTTATTTTTGAATCATGTAGGTTGATAAACAGCATCCGGTTTCTAATTTGTTACTAGCACACGCTGTAAAATTGCTTATTTAAAAATTTTATTTGTACATTATTGTTTTCTTCTACTGAACGGCAGAAAACAGGCTTTGAATTCAGTGAACTTTTTTTATTTTTTTTTCAATTCAGTGAACTGATTTTTTTTTTCAATTCAGTGAACTTATTATTTTTTTTTTTAATTCACTGAACGTAATTTTATTTTTTTTTAATTCACTGAACGCAATTTTATTTTTTTTTAATTCACTAAATGAAAATGAAATTGAACAAATTCAGTAGTGAATTAATTCAGTAAGGAATTAATTCGTAACAAAATAAATCGAACGAAAGCAAATATGAATTAATTCCATTCAATATATGGTGCTTAGTGAATTAATTCATCGAATTTTTAATTCAGAATTGAAAAATTGAATTAAGGAATTAATTCTTCAAAGCTCTGAGCACAACTAGGCGGTTTTGTTGATACTACAATTCTACAGGTTTCTGCATTATAAAGACTGCATTTGAAAAAAATGTACATCAAAAAATCCAAAAAAAACATTCAATTTTAAAAATAAAAACTATTTTATAACCGTGTTTTTTAAGATTAAGATTATTATAAAACTATATACAAATTTTTATTATGTATTTTTATTTTACAAAATTTTTTAATTTTTCTGATGCCTTTCCATCAACGTTTTTATGGTATTATTAAATACCTTTCGAGCTGCTAAATACCACTTTCCGCGGAAATCTTTGACATCGTTGGCGATTTTTTTGTTACCTTACCCAGCAAAAAAATACCTGTACAAGATCCGTAAAATCACCTATATTGTTCGGCACGAATGCGTTCAAATTGAGGTGAAAAAGGCATTTTTTTTAACAATGGCTTGTCATAGGAAAGAAGGTGTTTATGCTACTTTAAGTCTGCTTTGCACGTCATAAAAATGAGTGCTTGGATGTTCTTTTTTATATAGGAAAGCAATTAATTGAAAAGTAACTTCTTGGGAATGCATTCAAAAGTCATAAATATCACTTCTTAAATATATATTTGAATGCATTCCCAAGAAGTTACTTTTCATCTCTCCTTAAATAGTAAAATGAATAAAAATTGTAAATCGGGATTCAAATCGGCCCATAGCGGCCCTATGCTCTTTGCAAGACTAAAAGAAACAAATATATATTCAAATCGATGAGACTAATTTTTAACATATTTTTAGTTAAAACACTTATTCAAACAAAGATTTTAGTTATCTTCATTTAACACCCCTGCAAACATTATAATACGACAATGTTTCACAATCGTATCGCCTAGAAGAAAAACTTTATTGCGGCAATAATCATATTCTTATTGCGGAAGATCCCCCTTTCGGGAGTAAATGTCCTCTCTATAACGATACTCCCAAGAAATACGAAAGCGATACTTCTGAATGATAAATCGGCGATATCGCTAGATAATCGTATATCGCTAATTTATCACCTGGAAGATAAAAAGGTGATATCCTCGAAACAAACTAAACGATTTATAATTTTCATTATTAAATTTAACTCTGCAAAAGAATATCTGCATACATAATCCATTGACAAAAACATTAATTATCTTGTTGCCATCATACCCTGTTTTTTCCGCGCACTAAATCTTAATTTTTCAACGAATTTGTTTCCCACATTTCTTATAATTGTTTTTTGTACAAATTTTGTTTTATGTTTTCCAACATTTTCAAAAATTTTAAATGAATTGTGTTTATCTTTCAGATGATATAAAGGTGAAATTGACGAAATATCATCATAAAAAAATTTGACAAAAACCACAATTTTTGAATTGGTTTTTCCAAATATCTCCAAAATATCTTCCAAATGATAAAAGGAAGACAATTTCAAAATACTACTTGATTATTTTCATTCAAATGAAAAATAGAAGATATCGCATTTTTATCTTCTTTGAAGATATCTTCCAAATGATTGCAGGGACATTAATAAAAATCCTCAGTACTTTAAATAATTTTAATTTTTAACTTTAATTTAATAAAATACTTTTCTTTTTTTTTCACTTATACACTCCAAATTGTATGTCTATTGGCTCAACAGAAAAATTTAAAAGTTAACAAAAATTATTCCTATTTTGGGCTTAAAATCAAATTTGCTGATTTTTAAATGTTTGTTAAATTAAAAAATTCGGAATTTAATCAAAGAATTTGTAAAACTACAGTTTTATTTGTATTTTTTTCTCGGGCCTGGTCGATAACTAATAACGGCATATATTGATACCCTAAGGGAGCAATGTCTTTGTCTATTTTACTCTATATCGTTTAGTTTTCGAGCTATGGTCCATTTTATAAAATGGAATTTTAAAAAACGTTCAAATGGTCCATTTTATAAAATGGAATTTTAAAAAATGTCCAAATGGACCAAGACCCAAACAATATCCATTTTTGTACAGAGATGACCTTCTCATGGGGGTGAGGTGAGCTTTGAAGAATTAATTAGTTTTTTAATGAATTTTCTTCAGAATTGAATGAATGTCTTAAGTAATTAACTGAATTCGTTCAACAAAAAACAAATTGAAAGAATTAATTTTTACATAGTTAAAAATAACTATATATTATTAATAAATTTGTAGTTGTTTAAACTGCGAGTGTATGTATTTTAAAATAAAACATTTTGCTTTAAAACTATTTTCTTAAAAAAATAAAATAATTGCAATCCATGTTATTCCTATTGGGTGTTACATGCACATCTGTACGTTCTACATTTTTGCAAATGTGTGTGTGGCTGTGTGTGTGAGGAAGTGTGCGTGTATGCAGGAAGACAAACAAGAATGTGAAAAAATTTACTTTTACAGGATTTTGCTTAACTGTTTACAGTTTTGTTACTGTACAATCATTAGCTAAAGGTTTTAAAGGCAAAAACCCATCAAATCAATGGATTTTTCCTTATCAATGTGAGTATAATTGAAAAAAAAACTGTAATAAACTTCTATTGATAATGTTAATTAACTTAATTAACAATGTGAGATGGGGTAACACAAAATAATGAGCAACAATATTATTCATATAAATATTGAGATTTTAAAATATTAACCACATTCTTTCTTTAAACAATTTTGTCGTTAAGTTTAAAGTTTCGATATTGCAATTTTCATTTTTTATTTATTTTTTAACTTTTTTTTTTTTTTTGTTTTTTTTTTTTTTTTGTTTTATTAATTTCATTGTTTTCTAAAATTCTTTGCTAAATATAAAATGCATGCATGTCTATCTGCTCTAATGCCAAATGCAAATGTTTTTATAAAATATGTATAACGGCCTAATGGCTAGTCGTCTGATGGATGTTTAGACAGCTAAATATTGTTATACAATAAAATCGCATAGTTACATATAAATATATATTAGTACACTCAAAATTCACACCAGAAATTTGATTCGGTTTTCTATGGAGCTCAAGTATTCCTTGGAGAGAAATTTTGTTTAAATTTGTAAAACTACATTATTAAAAAGGAAAAATGTATTATTAGAAATTTTTATTGTAAGCAGCTTTACATATTTTTTGAACCGACATTTTTATTTTGAGTGTAAGCTCTACAACTCAAAACATTGTTGCCAACTTAATTTGGAATGAAAGGCTTTTTAAAATGGTTATAAATTTCAATAACTCGATATATCTCATTTATATTTGTTTTTACGATTATGTATAAATAGGAACATTCACTATAAATTGATAACACTATGGAAAAAGTGCTGGTATAAATATCAATAATTATACGCGCTTAATGTAAACGTGTACTAATGGCAATTTTTTAAGAATTTTGAACAAAACTTTACTAAACAAGCAGTCTAGTGTCAATTCCCTTATTAAATTTTAAATTTTCAATAAAAATATTTTATTATTCTTTTGCTACCAAATATAACTTTAGAAAATTCTTTAGTATCCAACTATTGACTGTGAAAAAAGCGCATCATAATGTGATAAGTACACTGAAAATATTATTACGGTTACTGACTGTAGTTTATTTAAAAAGTTATGCGTACATTTATTTGTAAATGATTATTCAGTTAAATTAAAAAGAAACATATTTTTCAACTGTTTTTGTCTTTTATTTAAAAACCAAATTACATAGAAATACGGATTTTCTGTTACAGTTAATATTTTCATTTAAAATGTTTTGTTAAAAAAAGAAACCCTTTTAGATTTCTAGGTCAGTTAAAAAAACGAAATAAACTAAATATCATTTATTCTCGCGGATTTTGTAGTTAATTTTTTGAAAGTTAAAAAAACGAAATAAATGAAAAATCATTACTTTTTTAAGGATTTTGTAGTTAATTTATTAACATTTAAAAATAAACGAAAAGTTCTTTTGATTTAAATGAGAAGTTGGTAGACCGGTTTTCAAGTGCTTTTTCATTTATTTTAAATAAAATTTTCAGTTAATTTAAACTACAAACTATTTTGAGTGTACTTGTGGAAAAGGGATAACAATACACTGAGAGAATTATCCTTCATGATATTAATGATATAATTTCATAGAATTTTTTTCGTAGAACCAATGAAGAATTTCATTATGTATATAATATTTAATTAATATTATGAAATTTTTCATAACTTTTCTTTCATAAAATTTCACAATTTCATTAAAAAAATTCATTGAATTTCATAAATTAGATCTCCATAAATTTAATGAAAAGGTTCTTTATATATATGAAATTGTTCAATAGTATTTACTTTTTTTTTATAATATATCGTCATTTCCTGAGAGAATAATCTTTTTTAATTTTTATTTTTTTTTAATTAATTTTTTATTATTAATTTTGGACTATGAAATTTTTTTATAAATCATATTAATTTTTTTAAATTTTTTTTATGACCGTAAAATATGTTACGATTTTATTACGCCTTTTGCATTTGCTAAGTACTTTTGATTTTATGGAGCTCTTCATTGGCTGAATGATTTATTCATTGGACAAGTGGCCTATTAATTTTATGAAGAGTTTCATTAATTTTATGAACTTTTCATAAACATTGACTTTAATGAAACCTGTTTCATAGATTCTATGAAAAGTTTCTATGGACTAGTTCCAGTGACATTTTTCATTGAAACTATGAAGAAATTCATTACTGAGGTGATGATAATTCTCTTAGTGTAGGATAAAAAAAAATAAGAAATATTTTATTTGAAAAATGAACTCTTCTGTATGAGTTAATTCTGGCTCTTCAGATTACCAAAACATACAATGTGTTGGCTGTGATTGACGAAACTTTAAATATCCACACTCATCGATCGTGGTTTACCTCGTTTAAGCACCGTAAGGTATTTGAGTTTCACGTGAAAAAACTGTTATACTCCATATAAAAAAACTAATTTTTCACGACAATGAGTTTGACGTGAAAATTGTGTAGACTTTGTTTTCACTTTGTTAATATACAAGACCATTATTTTTGTTGTGAAAAAGTGACACTTTGATTGATGCTTGCTAATTGCATTAAAAAAATTTCCATTTTCAGAATTTAAATTATTATTTAATGCCGACGGCGGATGCTGAAAGACGATTGCAGCCGACATTTTTGCAAACAATTTTAAATCAGCTTTTGAAAAATTATGAAATGTGTTATTCTGTAAATTTCCTAGTGGGGCATTTTTGGCCAAAAGTATAAAAATTAGCCTCACATGGATCATGTTACATAAAATAATTATTTTTATACAGTTGAAATTTTTTATCAATTTGCTGGCTTTACAATCTCGTAGTCATAATTAATATTAAGTTTCCTAGATCTTTTCTGACACCAGCTCACTAAGGGTTAAAGATTTTTTAAACAGATGTAAAGATAATTATAGTCTAGCGAAATCTAAGTGATATTTTTCCAAAAATATGTAAAATTTGATGAAAACATTCAAATTTTGTTAAAGTTTTGACAAAATAAGCAATTTTTGTAAAATGTCCTGGAAGGCAGTCGCTCCAAACACAAACTCGAATTATCATTTTTTCAATTTATTTTTTTTTTTCTAATATTAACTATTATATGGTACAAATAGCAATCGACATCTCCAAATTGGGCATTTTAAAAATTCTTTAAAATTAATTTAAAAGAAACACGTTTTTGCACTTTTATCAAACTTGTGGGTCATTTTGGATTCCAGGCTAAAGTGGGTTAATGATATCCGATAAAGTGAAAATTACATATCTGAATCACTTTGGCTATATTAAATGAATAAATAAAATAAAAAACGAATAAAAAGGTTAAAGTCGGGCATGCCGACTATACAATACTCACACCAGTCTTGTTAAGAGCCAACTAATGTTTGGATCCGAAATTCGAATGGGTTAAAATGGGACTTATGTCAAAATTTTCTATAAAATTATAAAAGAAGAGAAAATCGTAAGTATAGCCCACATGGGCGATAGGTCCAAATATGGACCGATTCTATCTAGAATCTATCGGCTTTTTTCTCTGGACCATGTGAGTCAGCAAACCAAACTTCGTTAAAATATCTTAATATTTGCAACCTGCAGCGTGTAAGCTAGCCAATTTTAGGGGGAACCCTTATATGGGCAGCAGGTCTAAACATGGACCGGTGTTAACCAAAATCAATAGGATTCGTCCTTGGGCCGACATAGGTCGGTGTACCAAATTTCATCAAAATATCTTAATATTTGCGACATGCAGCGTATAAACAATATAATTTTGGAGGGCCCCTTTTATGGGCACTAGGTCTAAATATGGACCGATTTCAACCAAAATCAATAGGCGTCTCCCTTGGGCCGACGTAAGTCGGTGTACCAAATTTCATTCATAGGTTAATATTTGCGACCTGTAGAGTGCTCACAAGAATGCATGTACAGACAGACAGACGGACAGATGGACATCGTTAAATCGAAATAAAGAAAATTCTGAGCCGATCGGTATACTATAAGGTGGGTCTACGACCATTATTTTTTGGTGTTACAAACATCAGCACAAACTTATATTACCCTCTCCACATAGTGGTGTAGGGTATAATAATCTTTTCGAAATTTCGAATTTTGGTAATTTTTAATAGTAGATAATACACTTTTTTACAAAATGAGCCATTTTCGTATAACTTTCGGCACGGGTTAACGTTTTCCAAAAAAAGAATAAAAATCGATTTCTTCCATTTGGGACCATTTACAATAAAACTGGGGGGTCTAATGAACGAAAATTCACAAATCGTTATTTTAAGGGACATCCTAATATATACATATATATCAAAGCATATTGCCAGACATTAACAAATATAGTGCAATGCGTCTTCCACCACTTTCTTTCTCGAAGTCAGCTAAATGTTTTTTTATGTCACCAAATATTTGGTTTGGACCGGAAATATATCATTTATTTTAATGCCATTTTTGCTCTTTTTTGCGTCACCTTGTTCGCTTATTGCTTTCAGGAAGCTGTTATTCGATGAGAACCTATAATTCTCGGCGACAACAGCTGACCGCCACTTCCAAAATAGCTTGACTATAAATAATGTTTACATTTACAAATTCCGGTTGTATCCTACCAAGTTTTCTACCAAAAAATATCCTTTAATTCCATGTATTTTTTGAGCATTTGGCAATGATGCTCTTTCTTGTAGCATGTTCAAAAACATCCATACATACATACATAGATTTATATGGTTGTATAGATGTTTTCTAATGTACATTTGTATATGTGGGGCTAGTAAATGTCATGAAGTAAAGTCTATTGAATTGTCGTTTGAGTTTTAGGCGCCTACAAACGAACACAAACACAATAATAAAAAAAAATGAAATGCAAAATAAAAAAGTGCATTCGTATTTTATGCAACAGTGGTTTCACACGTTTAGCTAGAGGCATATAATTCCAACGATAACAACAAGAAGAACAAAACAAGTACTAGGGCATAGTCTATACGTATGGTTGATTATAATGCCAAGTGCACTATGGATCAGGAACCTTAATTTTTTGTACATTTGTAAGAATTTATAAATGGCGCCCAACGTGGACTTCATACTCGTATGTGCATAAATATTCTTCGATTACACTCGCGTATATATTGAGAAAAAATTATTCCGACCGGACTCAAAACATTTAAGTTAGATAGATTTGATATTTTATACGATGTAAATGCAGGCTTGACCATTAAATGGAGTTAGAAAGAAATGTTACCTGTATAGTTACAATATATTCAACAATTCCTTTTGTTATTTTAGCAGGGTAAATTGTTATTTGCTATTAACTTTAACATAGCTAAAATTTCGTAAACTCAACAGATTTATTCTTATACTACATTTATACTTAATTAAAGTAGTAGTAGTTTTTGAATTCGAATATAAATTTTTAAACTAAAAGGTTTTTAGAAACCACTACGAGTAGTTTTTGATACTCGCAGTAGTGTAAATTGGGCTTCATTGTTGTTTATCTTACTAATGTTTGGCAAGCCGATTCTGCTGATTTAAGCAGTTACTTCTGCAGCGCCCTTTTGAACTTTAGCGAACATTTTTACAGACGTTGTTCTATTAGTAAACAAATGAGCGCTCGCCAGCATTATTTTGAATAAGAGTTCGTCAGATGGTGAATACAATCGGAAGCCATTCAAGGAATATTTAATATAAGACCAAGCCGAGTAGTACAGTGCAACTTACTATATGGAAAGAAAAACATCCAAACTTTAAATTGAGATTTTTGTTACACTAATAATTCAGCACTAGTTTCGAATTAAAGAAAATATATTTTTTAAATTGCTCATTAAAAACTCTACTGACATAAATAATTAAATTTTTAGCATTTTCAAATTCCATTCAATTAAAAAATAAATAATATATTATAAAAAAATAAACTCAATTTACCAATATTTAACTCCGCCAACATTCCTGTATATATTTTTCCTATAGCGGGGTAGTTCACTTTGACAGCATCACCTACATGAGCACTTCTACCTGTTGAGGATGTACACGTCAATCATAAGCCCAATGCCCTTTCATGGCTCTGTAGTGTGGTGGAACTACGAAGCGCGTAGTTACGGACCAAATGTGCAGGGTGCAACATTCGGATTTTATTGGGGTTACGGGGGATATAAGGAATTGCCCCTCTGAGGCTCTCAGTGCGATGCTTCGTGTTGTTCCTATTGATTTATATGTTGTGGTGGCTTCTGCTAGCAGTGCGGCGAGACTAGCGGCTACGGGTTCTTGGAAGGGAAGAACCTACGGATATGCTAGACTTCTTGATCAGCTGCCTCCGCAGCTTAGATTAGAGTCGGACTACTCTATTTCTGCGGTCGAATTCTGTAGATCCTTTCGGGTTAGTTTCCCTTCTAGGAAGGAATGAGACAGGAGGGACCCAACGACATCAGTGTGTACACTGGACCGTACCACAAAAAAAAGTGCCGTATATCGTCGAATCTGAATTACTTTTGTAAGTTTTCGAAAAAAAAATGTAGTTTTTTTGACGACAGTAGGGGTCGCCTTTCTAATTTTTTCGTTATATTTTTGGCATTTTAGTCGGATCTTAAAGTATGATAAATAGATATTTTTGCCCTAAAGGCCATTGACCTCAAGTATATTATTCTAGTATTTACCCATTAGATCTCAGTTCCTACCACCCAAATGTACTATCCTAATGCCAGAAAATTAAAGCTCGCAAAAATCATTAAACTCATGCTAAGGAAGTTTTTCGATAAATCCAGCAGAATTTTTTTTATTTTTGTTGCCGAACGTAGGGGTTGTCTTTTTAAATTTTTCTTCATTGGGTTTTTCCTCTATAGCAAAACATTGGTAGCCTTGAGACAACAAATCGATATATTACACTTTAAGATCCGACTGTAAATGCCGAAGATATAACGAAAAATTAAAAAGTCGACCCTTACGTTCAGCAAAAAAAAAAAATAAAAAAATTTAGAAATTTTTTTAAAGAGAAACAACACTCAGGAAATTCTTCCTATTAATTAACGTGTTGCTTCCTTTGGAAAGGGGATAGAGAAGAAGTGAAAGGTGGTGAAACATAAAGGGCTTCAAATATGGCAACCCTATATTTGCGCGATATCATGAATCTTAGAACAGTTGTTGCGCGCCATCTGATGAAGAGTTGGCGAACTTTGTTGAAGCTTTTTAGTTCATAGCCCTGTTATATTATTTTACTTCGGTGGGGTTAAGTGATATGGGAAAACCGAAGGAGGACGCTGTGATATGTATGAGGGATAGAAAAAACTCATACATATTATTAACTCTATCTCTATATGTGACGCGCAAAATAGAAAGGGACCTAAGGGTAAAAACCGGTTTTGTTCAGGAGAGCCATTTTAAAGATTTAAATACGTGTATCTTTTGTGTACCATCACTGAGCGTGTTGGTATTGATCTCATTTGAAAGCGACACATCTCATGACGTCAGGAACGTGTTGGTCAACCTTGAAAACGCGCGTAGATCGTCCCTACCTCTTGTTTTGTGTAGTTGGTTTTTACTGTTTTCTACCTAGCGCGCTGTTTCCATGAGTTTGATATCAATTTTGCTCGCGGTTTTTCGAATCCAGCTTTATTTTCTGAAATTATTAATTGTGAATTATAATAAATACTCATTTATAATTCTTTTAAATCGTGAATATCACTCTGTTAGTACGAAAATTTTTTTAGAATCGTCGACTTCACTTTCATAAAACGCGCATATCTCTGGGAGGGAACACTTTTGGGGCATGGGATCGGTCTCATTCAATGCTCAGATGTTGTCCACATCAAAAAAAAAATTGATTTTTTTACCCTTAGGTCCTTTTCTCTATGCGCTGTCACATATATAAAAGAATAACGTTACTGACTGACTGACTCAACATCCCCCAGCCCAAACCGCTGAAGCTAGGAAGTTGAAATTTGGTATGCTGGTTCCTCTTTCGGCGTAGACGTCCGCTAAGACGGTATTTTTGGAAAGTCCTACCGGAACGGGCAAAAAGGGGGAAGTCTCCCCCTTGACGGCCTGCCAAAACCCCTTTGGCTAGAAAGCTGAAATTTAAGATATGTGTTCCTTGGAGTAAGGGCTTACTTTACTGGAAAGTACTTTCTAGAATTTTGGACAGGGACGTTATAAAATTGGGGGCTCAAAAGGGGAAAAGTGCCCCTCTTAACGGCCTGCCCAAACCGCTGGAGCTAGGTAGTTCAAATTAGGTATGAAGGTTCCTCCTCTCTAGTAGACATCCACTAAGACGGGATTTTTGGAAATACCTACAGGGAGGGGCAAAAAGGGGAAAAGTTTCCCCCTTGGCGGCCTACCCAAACTGCTGGAACTAGGAAGTTGAAATTCGGTATGTAGATTCCTCCTCTAGCGTAGACATCCACTAAGACTGCGTTTTTGAAAATCCCTACAGGGAGGGGCCAAAAGGGGAAGCTGAAAATCGGAGTGTAAGTTCCCCCTCCTGTGTAGATGTCCGCAAAGAAGGGATTTTTCGAAATTCCTATTGAGAGGGACAATAAGAGAAAAAGTGTCCCTCTTGACGGCCTGCCTATACCCTTTTGGCTAGAAACCTAAAATTTGAAATATTTATTCCGTGGAGTAGAGCTTACTAACTGATTTTTTAGATTTTGGGACAGGAACATGGTAAAAATGGGTGTCCAATGGGGAAAATGCCGAAGGAGGACGCTGTGATATGTATGAGGGATAGAAAAAACTCATACATATTATTAACTCTATCTCTATATGTGACGCGCAAAATAGAAAGGGACCTAAGGGTAAAAACCGGTTTTGTTCAGGAGAGCCATTTTAAAGATTTAAATACGTGTATCTTTTGTGTACCATCACTGAGCGTGTTGGTATTGATCTCATTTGAAAGCGACACATCTCATGACGTCAGGAACGTGTTGGTCAACCTTGAAAACGCGCGTAGATCGTCCCTACCTCTTGTTTTGTGTAGTTGGTTTTTACTGTTTTCTACCTAGCGCGCTGTTTCCATGAGTTTGATATCAATTTTGCTCGCGGTTTTTCGAATCCAGCTTTATTTTCTGAAATTATTAATTGTGAATTATAATAAATACTCATTTATAATTCTTTTAAATCGTGAATATCACTCTGTTAGTACGAAAATTTTTTTAGAATCGTCGACTTCACTTTCATAAAACGCGCATATCTCTGGGAGGGAACACTTTTGGGGCATGGGATCGGTCTCATTCAATGCTCAGATGTTGTCCACATCAAAAAAAAAATTGATTTTTTTACCCTTAGGTCCTTTTCTCTATGCGCTGTCACATATATAAAAGAATAACGTTACTGACTGACTGACTCAACATCCCCCAGCCCAAACCGCTGAAGCTAGGAAGTTGAAATTTGGTATGCTGGTTCCTCTTTCGGCGTAGACGTCCGCTAAGACGGTATTTTTGGAAAGTCCTACCGGAACGGGCAAAAAGGGGGAAGTCTCCCCCTTGACGGCCTGCCAAAACCCCTTTGGCTAGAAAGCTGAAATTTAAGATATGTGTTCCTTGGAGTAAGGGCTTACTTTACTGGAAAGTACTTTCTAGAATTTTGGACAGGGACGTTATAAAATTGGGGGCTCAAAAGGGGAAAAGTGCCCCTCTTAACGGCCTGCCCAAACCGCTGGAGCTAGGTAGTTCAAATTAGATATGAAGGTTCCTCCTCTCTAGTAGACATCCACTAAGACGGGATTTTTGGAAATACCTACAGGGAGGGGCAAAAAGGGGAAAAGTTTCCCCCTTGGCGGCCTACCCAAACTGCTGGAACTAGGAAGTTGAAATTCGGTATGTAGATTCCTCCTCTAGCGTAGACATCCACTAAGACTGCGTTTTTGAAAATCCCTACAGGGAGGGGCCAAAAGGGGAAGCTGAAAATCGGAGTGTAAGTTCCCCCTCCTGTGTAGATGTCCGCAAAGAAGGGATTTTTCGAAATTCCTATTGAGAGGGACAATAAGAGAAAAAGTGTCCCTCTTGACGGCCTGCCTATACCCTTTTGGCTAGAAACCTAAAATTTGAAATATTTATTCCGTGGAGTAGAGCTTACTAACTGATTTTTTAGATTTTGGGACAGGAACATGGTAAAAATGGGTGTCCAATGGGGAAAATGTCGCCAATAACGGCCTGCCCAAACCGCTGAGGCAACGAAGTTGAAATTTGATATAAAGGTCCCTCCTCTATTGTAGAAGATGAAATTGTTGGAAATTCCTACAGGGAGAAGCAAAAAGAAGGAAGTTTTTTTGGACAGACATAAGTTTGTGTCCACCGCCCACCAACACACCAGAATTTGATACATATTAAAAAGTGTTGTTTGCTCTATCTCTAGCTGTTTTTTTAATTTCGTCCAGTTGATACTCGCCTTTAAACTCACTTTCTTCTAAAAGCCTACCTGCAGGTGCAGAAAAACCATAAGGCCTCTGTAATCATTTTCTACGTGTACATTTTCTAGAAGAGTTAAGAGTCCAGAATGACAGTTTAATAAATCCAGTTAAACCGTCCTTTTTCTAAATAAAGTGTTCTACGAGCTAAAAGTTAATTTAATTTTGCTTCCGGTGAAAATAAAGTAGCGAAGTTATCCCTTGAATAAAAATTGAAGAATATTTTTCCGATTAGGCGGACAATGTAAAAACACTTTTCAAAGCAATGATAACGTTGAATAATGCGAAAATTTTATTATTCTTGTAAAAAGCAGAAGAAAAAAAATTGATTTTTGGAAAATGTTGTTCAATTTTTGTTCACTCATAGTTTACTCATAAACCATCGGTGTGAAAACCAGCGTAAGAATTTAATTTTCTAAACCCTGCAAATTTTCACGCAAGTCTAATTTTTTTTCGACCCCATTGTGGGTGCATTGATGTTTCTTCCTCGCCTCTTTCCCCCAATACAAATAGTACCAAATGAGGGTGTAAAAAGTAGAGTCATACAATGTTGTTGTATTTGTGACATGTTAGATACGATAGATGCATTTGATGGACACATTAAAGAAGTGGTACAACAAACATGAAAAAAGACAGAACAAAATGAAATTGTACAAATTGCTAAATGAATAACGGTTTTTTATATAATTTTTTTATTTTTTATGGAATTTAGCTTTGTTTGGATTTGAACATGACATGGCGTTAAATTATACTTGGAAAAAAACTTGGAATTTTTAAACAACTTAAAATCGTTAGTAGTAAAGTACCGTAATTTGTTTCGATTTCACGTGAAAAAACTGTTATACTCCATATACAAAAAATGATTTTTCACGATAATGAATTTCACGTGAAAATTGTGTAGAGTTTGTTTTCACGCAAATTTAATGTATAATATACTATTAATTTTCTTGGAAAAAGTGACATTTTGTATTTATTGTGATTGTGTCTTTGTTATAAAATTAAAAAATTATTCATTTTTATAAATTAAAGTGCAATTTGAGGGCTTTAAAGTTCGGGTGAAATTTTTCCACGTGAAATACATCTTACGGTGCTTAAATAAGAAAAAGCTTTTTGTAGTTGAAAATGCATTACTAAAAAGCTTTTACGTTTATATTTCTAAAAAACACAAAATATAAATAATACTTGAGGTATAAAACTTTCAATATTGTGTGTTACCATTACTTTATTTAATGGTAATGAAATTTGATTTTCATTTCCATTGCTTTTTTGTAATTTAATGAAAAAAAAATCCTTAATTGCAATATAATAAGGTTTTTCACCAAGGGGTGTGCTATTTGTTGTATCGTCCTAACAAAAAACAGAGTTGTTAAAAAATAAATTGAAAAAATACAACATTTAAGAATAGCACGATACAACATTTTTACGTATGTTTAGTGTCTTATGTTTGGGTGGTAACAGATAGAAAACCGAATAGAAAATATAAAATTTTTAACAACTCTGCTTTTTGTTAGGACGATACAACAGATAGCACACCCCTTGTGAACAACCTAAATGAAAAAAAATCATTACATTACTAAAGGCGAACTATATAACTTTGTGATGTAAATTGAAATTAATTACTTAAAACTACTGTTTCCAATTATTCGACATAGGCGGTTAACCGGTTATTGCATTATTCGAAAAATCACTAAAACTGATTAACCGGTTATTCGGGTCGATTATTCGAGAAAATTGGCGATTAATCGATTAATCGTTTAAAGCAAAATTAATGTATTTCCTTAACTTTTTATCAACAAAGACACTACCAGCTTCTTGTTTTTGTTAAATATCAACATAACATATGAACACGATGTATTTAAAAAAAATTTTCAAATTAAAAAATCACATCTACACTTGAGAGAAATGCTAGAGATATAACAAAATCACCTCTAATTAGCTCTATTTTGAATGAGTTTAGCTATTTTGCAGTGTTTTTGCTCCATCTCTAGCAGTTTTCTCTCGCGTGTAAATGTACCTTAAGGTTGAAAGTTTCGGAATCTCAGATTATCTAAATTGAAACACTTCTTATACTAATAGAAAAATTTATTTAAAAATATAGCTGAAGCTATTAAAAATTAGTTAAAAATGGCAAAAAAAAAGACTGCTGAAACTAGGAGATTTTTTCTAAAAATTAGTAAGTAAAAACAGGATAACTCAAGATTTTCTATTTCTTTACGATTTTTTTTTTAAATCTGTAAAACTTTGGATATAAAATATCTTTGCATGCAAATTTAATCAATACTACAATAAATTAAATATTGCATTTAAAAAAATTATTACCCAAACTTCTTCCTCCTCCTCTCAAGAAATAAAAAAAAATTAGTTCCATTTGAGTAAAATATTAGTTAATTGAAAATATTAATTTGCAAAAAAGTTTTCTAAATAGTAGAGTTAGTAGACTAAAGAATATCATAAACAATTGTTAAATTTAAATAAACCAAACTATCCAAAGTTTGAGCCAACATACGCACAGGGATCTTTATTATGCCAGTTTTAATGAAAATTTCCACTAAACTAATGAAGTTTTCTTAGCAAAATGAATGGAAGGCTTCATAAAAATTATGAATCTTTTTCATAAAGTTAATCAATTTAATGAAAAGTTTCAATGGACGAACTTCAGCGAAACTTCATTGAATCAATGTAAAAATTCATAAATAGGATGTAGACATTTCTCTCAGTGTACAGTTACAAATGTCAAATTCCATTTAAATTTGAATTTTTAGCTTTAATTTTGTGTTAACTTTTGGTTATTTCGTTATTGTTAAAGTCACAAATGCGAATAAAAATTTATTTTCAGTGAAATTGTTACGGGTTCCCTTGTATTCTACACCTTTTTCAGTTTTATTGCAGAAAATTCGAAATATATTTCATAATTGTCTAAAAATGTTTTAAAATTCTCCAAAAATGTTTTTAAATTGTCCAAAAATGTTTTAAAATTATCCAAATATATTTTAAAATTGTCTAAAAAGGTTTCAAAATTGTCTAAAATATTTCAAAATTATCCAAAAATATTTTAAATTTGTCCAAAAATTATTCGAAATTGTCCAAAAATGTTTTAAAATTGTTTGAAAATTTTTCAAAACTGTCCAAACACTGTTTAAAATTGGCTAAAAACGTTTCATATTTGTCCAACTGCATTTCAAAATTGTTCAAAATGCATTTCAAAATTATACAAATATATTTTAAAATATGTATTACAAATATATTTTAAAATATTTTATTTGTATTAAGGAAATTCTATTTGTATTTGAAAATTGTCCAAATACATTTCAAAATTATTCATTTGTATTTAAAAATTTTAAATCTGTATTTCAAAATTGTCCAAATGTATTTCAAGTAATTCCATTTGTATTTCAAAATTCTCTAAATGTATTTTCCAAATGTATTTAAAAAGACTCTTTTTGTATTCCAAAATTTTACTAATGTATTTAATAAAATTCTAATTTCATTTCAAATTTTTCGAAATGTATTTCAGAAATTTCTATTTTTATTTCAAAGGCATATTTACTAACATACAGGTCTCATAATTCTTATAAAATTTTCATTACGAAAGAGAAAACATGTATGTTTTTAAAAATGTTTTTAAAATAAAAATAGAAATTTCTGAAATACATTTGGAAAATTTGAAATGCAATTAGAATTTTATTAAATACATTTGGAAAATTTTGGATTACAAATAGAGTCTTTTTAATTACGTTTGGAAATTTCTGAAATACATTTGGAGAATTTTGAAATACAAATGAAATTATTTTAAATGCAATTTTACAATTTTGAAATACAGATTCAAAATTTTTAAATGTATTTGGACAAATTTAAAATACAAATAGTATTTTCTTAAATACAAATAAAATATATTTGTGTTTGTTTCTTGTAATTTTTAAGCCAAAATTAAGAAAATTATGAAGTTTTGGGAAAAAAATAAGGGAAAAATTCAATATTAAAATTGTAACCGGTTAATCGACCTGTTTTAACCGATTATTCGGATCGAATAATTATTTGAGTTGTGAATTATTTGTTTCGACATTAACCGAAATAGAGGCGATTAATCGAGGAATCGGTTAATCGATTAACCGAATTGGAAACACTACTTAAAACCCAATTTACACTACAACCATAAACTAGGAGTTTTTAAAAACTTTTAGTTTTTGATTCAAAATTTGTATGGAATTTGACAGGTAAATATAAGTAGTTTTCAAAAACCACTAGTTTTTGGTTAATACAGAATTTAACCTGAGCAAAAACTTAGTTTTTGTACAAAACTGGTTTTTGTTTGTTTTTTATGTATGCGTTTTGACAAGTAAAAACTAGCAATGGCCAAAATGTAGTATAAGTGTAAATGTAGTGTAAATGTAATGGTAATGAAAAAATATTTCATTGCAAATACGTATATGTATGGAATGGCAATGAAAATGATCATTACAAAAAAATTAATTACTCCCAACTGTGACTCAATGCATTTGCCTTGAAATTTACTCTTAATTTGTTAACGGTAATTTTAGCTCTTTCCTTTTTTAACCCTCATCGGTCCCTCGAGAAATACATCTAATCGGTCCCATTGTATGAGCGCGCATACACATATTAAAAAAAAAATTAACAACCATTTATGTTTTGTGATTTTTTATGTTTATTATACCCTACACCACTATGTGGTCAGGGTATTATAAGTTTGTGCTGATGTTTGTAACACCAAAAAATATTGGTCGTAGACCCACCTTATAGTATACCGATCGGCTCAGAATTTTTTTTTATTTCGATTTAACGATGTCCGTCCGTCCGTCTGTCTGTCCATGCAATCTTGTGCGCACTCTACAGGTCGCAAATATTAAGATATTTTGATGAAATTTCAGACCTATGTTGGCCCAAGGACGAACAAGTTTGATTTTGGTGAACAATGGTCCATGTTTAGACCTAGTGCCCATATAAGTGTCCTACCAAAATTATACTTTTTATACGCTGCAGGTCGCAAATATTAAGATATTTTGATGAAATTTGGTCCATCGGTACATGTTTAGACCTAGTGCCCATATAAGGGTCCCACCAAAATTATATTGTTTATACGCTGCAGGTCGCAAATATTAAGATATTTTGATGAAATTTGGTACATAGACGTATGTTGGCCCAAGGACGAAGCCTATTGATTTTGGTGAACATCGGTCCATGTTTAGAACTAGTGCCCATATAAGGGTCCCCCCAAAATTGGCTTGGTTACAAACTGCAGGTCGCAAATATTAAGATATTTTAATGAAATTTGGTGCGCTGACTCACATTATAGAAAATTTTGACACAAGCCTCATTTTAACCCATTCGAATTTCGGATCCAAACATTAGTTGGCTTTTAGCCAGACTGGTGTAGGGTATTGTATAGTCGGCATGCCCGACTTTAACCTTTTTACTCGTTATATTTGGCCTTTTTTTTTAATCACTGGATTTATTTTTAAATTTATTTTATTTTGTTAAAAAATCCACATTTTGTTTTTTAATTTTTAAAATTTTATATTTTTATCCAAATCTAACACTTATTCCCTAATATAATGTGAAAGAAAAAATCTAAATTTTGCGAAAATGAAATTTCTGGAAGAAAATTAAGCTAAATCCAAAACGGATTTATTTATTTTTTGAATCCATTTTGGATTTAGCTTATTTCAATTCCTGTGTTCACATTTTTAAAAAATTTTATGATTTTCTTGCACAATTTATTGGCGAATAAGTATTAGATTTTAATAAAATTTATAAATTTTGAAAATTAAAAACCAAAATATGGATTTTTTAACTAAATAAAATAAATCCAAAAATTAATCCGGTGATTAAAAAAAAGGCCTATTGTTTACTATCATATTAATACATTTGAACTTCATAAAGGTAGATTTAGAATGAAATTAAAATTAGAATATTACATATATTAGAAAAAAAATTGAATTTTTAACTTTTGTCAATTATTTTTTACATTTTTCGCATAAATTGAAATTATGTTCAGCACAAATGAAATTTCTACACTTTTTACAGCATGTAGCAAAAAGATTTTTGTTAGTTTTACATTTGCAGATGCAGCATCGGCCCCGTTTTGATGTACTTGGTAAATGGCGAATCTCCCGAATTCTTTGAGTAACACTGGAAGCATCATTACTTTGAGGTTGTTTTTTACGTTTAGTGATCTGTTTTTCAACGAGATTCAATCCAAGCTCCTCAATAAAAAGGCGATGACGAATATTATGGTTCGTTTTAGAATTTTTCCAATTCGGGAACAATGCAATGAACGTCACGAATGCATTCAACGTTTAAGCTTTACTAATGCTTGTATTCTCGAACGTTTTTTAATTTTTTTTTCTTGCATTTTTTCTTTGGCAGAAATAAGATTCCATCTACATCTTCTCTTCAAGGAGACCATTGTTAGATGATCTAATGTTAACATCCTGTGATTGAATCAAGGATCTTCTTGGTTAAATAACATCTGGTGGTTTTTACTGTTAACGCTTATACTAGTCTGCATCATTTGTTTTTTAATATCTAATACTTCTTTGTGATCATTTTAAAACTGGCTTACAGTTTGCAAATGATCGTATGCAGTGGTGAAGAATTTATCTGCTGGATTTTTTTTATCTTAGGATTTCATTAAAATTTTTTAAATGTATGAAGGATTCTTTAAGTACACTCACAATAACTTTACCGTAAAAGTTCAACAGTTGTTTAAAAAGTAAATCAGTAAAGTTGTTTCAATTGATTAAGTAGTTGAATTGCAAAGAAATATATTTTTTAACTTTTTCTGCCAGTCATTGAATAAACAAAATACACAAAATACGGACTTTCGGTAGAAGTTAAAATATTCAATAAAAATTTTCTGTTTAAAACAATCAGTTGTTATAATACGAACAATTTTAGAATAAACGAGAAATCTATTATTTTTACCGACTTTGCCAGTTAATAAATTAACAATTAAAAATGAACGACAAAATACAATTGTTTTGAACGAAAAGTGGGTAGTCCTTTTTTTAACTTATTTTCAATTGTTTTAATGTACATATTCGGTTGATTTTAAGGAAAAAATATTGTGAGTGTAGTGTTAAATTTTTAAATTTTAATAACTCATCTTCGCATTTTGTGCATAATATTCTCTATTTCAGTTGTGACATAATTCCGTATCCTACAAAATATCTGTCGGCAAACACTTCAAGAGCCGTCACATTTGCTTCAATAACATTATTAATATTGTTATCAATATCTACAATAAAACCATCAAAATCATCCATCTCATTACCATCATCATCATCAATAAAATCATAACCATCATCACCACGATGATGGTCATCTGCGACGCTAGTATCCATTACATTAACCCTCTAACCAGCAAGCCCGCCTCCAGGCGGGTTATATTAGATTGACCAGAAATGCGCCAAAGGAGTATTTTATAAAAAGAAATTGTGCTTATTCAACAGAAAACAAAATTTATTAAATTTTTTGTGAAGAATTTTTTGTATACAATGCACGGTTTGGAAACGAGAAAGTGTTAAAGATAAAATTTCGTAAAATTTCAAAAATTAAATATTTTAAAACAAACAAAATTTTCAAAAATCTTCAAAATATTTAAATCGACTAAAACAATTGATAATGACCATAAAGTAAGATTGAAGCTTAAGCTATTCAAAAAATTCCTTACTTTGGTCCAAGGACACACAGGATTCCATAAGGATACCTTTAAAGGACATCGCCTTAACTTGAAAACGAATGAACGGATTTTTCTGAAATTTGCTAAAAAAGAATATACTTGGTAGCTTATAAGTTTGAATAATATATATTGAAGTTTTGGCGCGTTTTCGCTCAATTTCGCATTTTTCGAAAAACGAAAATCGTTACATCCTCTTAAGTAACAGCACAAAAAAATTTAATTTTTTTATTGCAATTACATCTTGGTAACAGAAATAATTTGTGCTTAAACCTAGTAATTTATATGCGGTAGTTTTCGAGATTCATCCTTAAACTATTTTGGCCCATATCGCCTAAAGTAGGCAACAAAAAAAATTTTGTAGAAGATCTTATTGTTCATTTTTCGTGAGGAACACATGATATAAATTTCATTCCAAAAAAGCTTAGGCCGGTTAGAGGGTTAAAATATAGCGGCGGTTCATTTGAAATTCAGCTGGTAACAGGTTCTCTTCAATTTCAACAGCTTATATTATTGCAGATGTGCCTCGATTTCCATCAATTTCAATTGTCATCACCAATCTGCACACAATTGGTCTTGTTTGTAGGCGCCGATGTTATGACTCTCATACTGGTACTGAAGGATTTCGGCTATTGCCAAGACTTGACCTCAGTATAGCAAAAAAGTGCTCCAGATCATCTTGATTCAAATGACCCACTTGTAAAAACTTAAGATCAGGATTTGAGTTGAATTCATCTTCGACAAATTCTTCCAAGCATTCGATTGATCTTATCCAGTTTTCAATTTAAATGGTCTTATATTTTTCAGACAGACCTGTATTCTTTAAATCCCTTGAATTTCTCCATTTGATTATTTTCTCTTGTTATCGGCACTTTATTTGGATTTTTACCAAAACTTGTACCGTTCAAATAGTCAAACCCATCGGACCATTAACTTAAACGTAGCAAATGCGTTCGCCATATTTTTTGGGTCTTTAAAAAATTACATAGCAGCTTGAATTGAATCATGTACAGTTTTACTATATATATCCGTGCTGCAGGAAAAACTCTTATCTTTTAAAAATTATTGGGAGAAAGGTGTCAGCTTATAAGCCATTCTGGCTGTTCCACTTTTAAGTCCAATTGCGTACAATTCGAGAAATACACCCCAATTGACTTAGCGGTCACTAGTTTTGAAAACGCTTTTAAGACGGGTATTTCGCAAACCTTTCAAACATTCAGGGATATCATACATAATGTACACTTTCATTTTAAATTCATCAATATAGTCACTATCATCTGGATAGGTCCCTAATAGGTTAAAACATCTCAAATTTTTAGAACCTTGGTCGCCAATCACAATTTTAACGTTCAGACCAACGAATTGAATGGCTCTGACATTTTCATGGATTACTTGATCTCCAGTAATGCCATTTTCTCTTGCATAAAAGCTCATTGGAATTTTTCAGGACGAGTACAACATGCCTTTAACCATTACAAACAGAATTTTTCTGGCTGGTTTTTCGGTTCGTTTACCATTTCCCAGATCTTCGAACCCATCCACTCTATCGAGTTTAATATTACCCAAGAAACATATTTACGGATTGTCCGGCACGTACGGAATCATAAATCCGGCTTTTATAGCACGTTAAAGGTCCGTATCCACGTATCTGTCAAAGCTTCTGCGTATACGGAACATTAACGGACCGTATGAGCGGATTTCGAACACAACACGTTTTAACTTCGTTTTGATGTATCCGTTTCTGTACCTTTAAATACGGACTTCAACGGTGTTAGTTTGTTTTTGGAAAAAAGTACTAAAATTATTCATTCAGTTGCTGACAAATAATATTGAGATGAAAAATAAGTCGCAATAGCGTGAATCTGTCCTAACAACCCATCAACCAAAGAACTCCAAGTCACATACACACATCAGATGGTAAGATTTATTAAAATTATTATGCGTTTTAAAGATGGTTTATTTGCAAGCGTATGCAACTGAGGAATATTTCTTGACTCATTTAGTTGTTTTGGTAGAAAAGTGTGCGAACTTGCGAAAGACCATCGTGATTACAACCAGTAAAACCTCAATTTATTGTATCTATTCAATGCAGATATTCGGTTTCATTATAAGCCGCTATTGTAAATTGATTTGAATTGACTGGAAAGACATAAGCTGCACCAAATGTAATCAATTATAGTGTAAATTAAAAAAATAAATTCCACTTTTAATAAATCTATAAAAAAAAACAAAAAAACTATTGCTTAGAATTAATAAAAATAGGGTAAATTTAGGTCGATATACGAGTCCGTTTTTGTGTAAAAAAACGGTACGGATACGGACCGAAAAGGCCCTCTAAAAACGGAGTCACTCCGTTTTTTATATGACATAAAGGTCCGGAAACGGTATTGACGACATAATGGTACGTAAACGGTCCATTATTGACGGACTTTCAACGGATTCGCATCAGTTTCGATCTTCCTTAAGTTCCGTTTTCTGGTCCGTATACGGATTCAGAAAACGGTACATAAACGTAATGAATTGTTTGTTGGGTATATTCAAATTCTAATCGACAGGCGAAATCATCAATTAACAATATACATTCTTTTTGAAATGGTATTGTTATATTTTCAGTCATTTGCCTAAGAACGTCGACAGACTCGGGAATTCGAGGGTAAGTTGAATTTGAAAGCATCTCTTATGTATTTAAGGCCCTTTGCAAACAAGTATACTTGATACAGACGACAATTTATTAAGTTTTTTGCTCACTTATTCCTTGAGTGTTATACTGAATTTAGACCAAGCAAAAACCAGGTGGTTTTTGTACAAAACTAAATAAGAAAAGCCCAAGTCATTTACACTGGTCATTTAGTTTTTCTTTGTCACATCACATTTTTATTAAACACTTTTCTTTATGTTTTTATTGTTAAATTAAATTAAAAAATTATTAACACATTTTAAAATGGATAAAAACACACAATTTAAAAATAAAACCGAAATATTTTAAAAAAATATAAAAATATATTTTTGACACTTGCTTTACTTCTATATTCGTTGCAACAGGGTGTATTGAATATTACTTATAAAAGAAACTGAGTGTATCAAAAATGCAAATTTCAGATATTTTTTTCTTGGTTTTTGGCAAAAACCAGGTAGAATGTGGTTTTCAGTTTATATGAAAATTGTATGGAAAAACTAAAGTAATTTTGTAGTTTTCGGCTCAAAAACTAAAAATGGCCAAAAACTACTAGTTTTTGCCCAATCTAAATATACTATTAAATTTCGATAACTCACCCTTAATCAGAGCTTGAAATATATAATTCTTCTTTGAACCGATTCGCATAAATATATATTAATTTTATGAATTAGTGAATAATTTATAATAACTTTAAATCAATTGATATTGAATTGATGTGATTTATCCAAATTTCAATTGATTCAATTTTGATTTGATTGAATTATTGGTTTAATAATTCGCGAACTCGCCCTTAATCAGAGCATGAAAAAGATAATTCTTTTTTGAACCAATTCGCATTAAAATTAATTTATTTTATAAATCAGTGAATAATTTAAAATAACTTTAAATCAATTAAAATTGAATTGATATGATTTATAAAAATTTCAATTGATTCGATTGAATTATTTGTTTAATGATTTGATTCGCGAACTATAAATTCAGTTCATTTGAATCAATTCGCTTGATTCTATGAAAAAAAGTCAGCAAAAACCAAATTGATTCTTTGAATAAGATATTGATTGAAAAAAAGTAGGTAATAATTTAATTAAAAAGTGAGTTTTGCAAATTGATTCGCACAAAATTGATTAGGATTTAAAAATAGGATTAAGGAATTATATTTTCAAAGGTCTGCCTTAAATTTTTTAAAGCTTTTGTCAAAAAAACTCGCCAACAGAAAAGTAATCCACTTTTTGTGTAGTCAAAAGCACTATGTTAGCACAGTTGTTGCAAATTCAATGCATTTTTATTTGCATATGTAAGCGCATGTGTTGGTTTTCTCTTTTCACATCTCTTTCTTTGTGTTTTGTTTATTTGTAGATTCTGATTGGATTACTTATGGATAAATGGTGGTTGTTGTACGCTGTTGCCAACTATTTTTTAAAAATATCGCTAAATCAAACTAAAAAATCGCTAGATTTTTTAAAACTTGAACAAATTAGCTATAAATTGCTGAATTGCACAAAATTTTCAAATTCCGTTAAAAAATTTGCAAATAATAGCCATATTTTTTAAAAATTTCTTAAATTTTTCGAGTTCTCAAGTTTTGTTTAAAAATTTAACGATAAATTCGCTAAATAATAATAGCCGCTTTTTCTAATCACTTAGATTTAATAAATCCAAAAAGTAGTTTTAAAATTGCTCAACAGATGGGGTTAGAATCTCCCTATTTTAAAAAGAATTTCCTGTCCGACAGTTCTTTCACTCGAATTCGATGATGAAGGATTTAACTTTTAATATTTAAATTGTGTATTTAGACTGGGCAGAAACTAGTAGTTTTTGGCCATTTTTAGTTTTTGAGCCGAAAACTACAAAATTAATTTAGTTTTTCCATACAATTTTCATACAAACTGAAAACCAGATTCTACCTGCTTTTTGCCAAAAACCAAGTCAAAATATCTGAAATATGCATTTTTGATACACCCGGTATCATTTATAATTAATTTTCGATACAGCCTGTTACAACGAATATAGAAATAAAGCAAGTGTCAAAAAAATATTTTTTAATTTTTTAAGAATATTTCTGGTTTAATTTGAAATTGTGTGTTGTTATTCTTTTTTAAATGTATTAATAATTTTTTTACATTAATTTAACAATAAAAAAAGAAAGAAAAGTGTGTAATAAAAAAGTGTTGTGACAAAGAAAAACTAAATACCCAGTGTAAATGACTTGGGTTTTGCAATTTAGTTTTCTACAAAAACCAGCTGGTTTTTGCTCAGTCTAAATTCAGTATTAATTATATTTTATATAAAACAGCGATAGACAGTCTGCCTTTCATAGCTTTGAAGAATTAATTCCTTATTTCAATTTTTCAATTCTGAATTAAAAATTCGATGAATTAATTCACAAAGCACAATATATTGAATGGAATTATTCATACTTGTTTTCGTTCGATTTATTTTGTTACGAATTAATTCAATTGCTATAGTTCTTTTTATTAAATCAAATGAATTAATTAACTGGTGAACGCGTTTAATTTTATAAATCGAACAGAAAAAAAGTGAATTAATTCCTTACTGAATTCATTCAGTGAATTAAAAAAAATAAAATTACGTTCAGTGAATCGAAAAAAAAATTAAATTACGTTCAGTGAATTAAAAAAAAATAAAATTACGTTCAGTGAATTAAAAAAAATAAAATTACGTTCAGTGAATTTAAAAAAAAAATTACGTCAAAAAACTTATCTAATACCTGTTTTGCTGTATGGATGTGAAATATTTGCAAATTGTGACACCACTGATTACGATCGACTTCGAGTCACATATAATAATATAGCCAGATATGTATTTAATCGCAGTAGAAGGGATAATATATCATCGTTCACATATCAGTTGCATAATATTTGTTTTAAAGACTTACTATAGTATAAAAGCCTTTTGATGATGCATAAGCTAATATATTCAAAGGAAGAATTACTTTTGCCAAATCTCCACGTGGAAGAGGCCTGATCTCACAAAAATATAAATACGTTTTATCTACAAAACAATTTTTTAATTACACAATCGGTCTTTGGAATGACTTACCATCAAATATTCAATTGGTTAGCAACACAATATGCTTTAAAATGGAACTATTAAATTTGTTTAAAATGTATTAAATGTTTTTCAATTTTATAATGTTTATTTTAATTTATATGTTTGTGCAATATAAATTTCACTATGTTAGTTTTAAGTATTTTAATTTATAATTAATATCAATTTATAAATTGTATTTGAATTTGACAAAACATTTACTTGAAAGTTTTACGTGCTATCACTGTAATTTATAAGATTTATTCTTGTTGTGATAGTTTGGATCAATAAACTAAACTAAGTGAAGTGAACTAAGTGAATTGAAAAAACAAAAAAATACGTTCTCTGAACTCAAGCCTGTTTTCTGTCGTTCAGTAGAAGAAAACATTTATTTACAAATAAGATATGTAACTAAGCAATTTTACAGCATTTGCTAGTAAAAATAAACAAATTATATTTTAAGTGTTAGAGAAACCCGATGCACTTTATCAACCGACATCATTAAAAAATAAAGCCTTTTGCTTTGGAAAAAATATAACTATTAATTTTTTAAACTTATGCTTCCCCGTAAAATGTAGATGCTTGACTATGGCGTATTTCATTTATACGTTTTTACAATACTAAAGGCACATCTACACGGGATAGAAATCTCGTAGAGTTTGCGCTAAATTTGTCATCTCTAATATAGTTGGCACTAATTTTTATCGTAGAAGTATCATCTCTAGTTGTCAAGTATTTGTTTTCATTTAAAATTGTTGTACTTTAAGGAATATTTTTTTCTCCAAATACCAAAAGGTGCATTTAATAAATTGAAATGTACAATAGTGTTACAAGACATCTTAAAAATTGTTACTAATTAAAGAAATTATGTATGACAGCAATTGTCAAAAGCCTAGAGATTACATTTCGTAGACTTATACAGAGCTGCATTTTCATAAAGTCTGGCGAGTTTTCTATCCCGTGTAGATGTGCCTTAAGAACTCTACAACCTATTAAAATATGTTGTTGCTTCTCATTTGAGTTCAGTGAACGTAATTTTTATTTTTCAATTTAGTGAACGTATTTTTTTTTTAATTCACTGAACGTAAATTTTTTTTTCAATTCAGTGAAGGAATTTTTTTTTTAATTCACTGAACGTAATTTTATTTTTTTTTAATTCACTGAATGAAATTGAACGAATTCAGTGGTGAATTAATTCAGTAAGGAATTAATTCACTTTTTTCCGTTCGATTTATAAAATTGAACGCGTTCACCAGTGAATTAATTCATTTGATTTAATAAAAAGAACTATTGCAATTCAATTAATTCTTTGAATTTGTTGTTTGATGAACGCGTTTACTTGAACGAATTCAGTGAGTTACTTAAGAAAAGGAATTACTAGAGAAAATTGAATTCGATTGGTAGTGAATTCATTCAAAAAAGAATTAGTTCTGCAAAGCTCTGCTATCACTTCAATTTAAATTTTTATACAATTAAAAAATTCCATTGCAATATTTAATATTCACTAATTGGATTTAATTAAATTACTTACAGCAGTGATGGTATTTGAGAATTTTCGTTTGGTGCCTAATTGATGCTAAAAAAGTGCCAAAAATGCTTTAAAAGTACCAAAAAAAAATTAAGCAACATGCAAATGTTTCAAAAAAATATGTTCAGCTTTTATTTCAAATATTTATACATTTACACCCTTATTCTAAACTTTATAACAATAACAAATTGTCACAAAACTGGTGTGAATGGAAATTATTATAATTTTGGTATTCTCAGAAAAATTTTCACAGCAAAACCTTGACAAAATTGTCATGTAATAAAAAGCACATAACAAACAAATATTTTTAATTGTCAACAATTTAAAATATAAAAATTGTATTTTCTTTTGAAGAATTTTAAAATTTTTCTTCACAGAAATAAAATATGAAATACCTCATTCATATTTTGAGATATTATTTTAAGATGCATCGAACATTTTACCGATTCTAACATTCCTGCAAATTCCTTCAAAAGATTACCTACGTATTAACATGCGATTTTTGGGGCTCAGGGTGCTTGATGCTAAAATTTAAAGGAAACTTCAAGTGCTTAGAACTAGTGCTCTCGTGTTCTGCAGTTCCTGGACATTTTTTAAGTTTTCATATCATTTAAGATTTCATAAAATTATCGAAAAAAATCGTAATTTTTCACAAATTACAATTTTTTGATAATTTTATTTTTGGCAGAAAAAGTTTTCACCATTGTATGGTGAAATTTTTAAAACTTTTGCTTGTCATAAAAAATACCATAACAAATTTTTAAAAAATTCCAGTGACGGACAATACAATAGAATCAATAAAAGTTGTTCTAATTTTATCCCCATTGCTTTTATTTTTAAAGATCAAAATAATGATTAAATTGTCCCCGAAGAACTGGAAGCTGGTCCAGAAAATTGTAGAAATTTTTAGTGTAGCGTTTGTTTTTTAATTTTGCTACCCGTTCTAAGTAGGCGTGGCTTTTAATGAAAATTATATAGAAATTTTCTTAAAAAGTGCCAAAATTCTATGAAGAGTGCCATGGTGCCATTCAACATTCAAATGTGCCACTTTTACCAACAGTGACTTACAGTAGAGTGAAAAATTGCCATTTCTATTTCAGCTATTTCTCCGTGTCCAAGATGGAAAATATGTATTTGGTGAGGTGCAGTTTTTGTTTCTAAAGATATTTCATAAAAAAATTTAATAAAAACCTTTTATTTGTTAGTTTTTCAATTTTTTTGTTTCTATTTAAATTTTCATTCGTATTTTTTTCTGACATTAAATTAATAGGCTGTTTCATATATTTGTGCTTCTATTGTGGATTTATTAAATCCAGCTTTTTTTGGATTTAATAAATCCCCTTTTTGTATGAAAAATTATAAATCCAGGTGAATAAAAAAACGCTAAATAACTCAACAATTCTAACTGGGAAATAATTGTTTAAAAAATCCCTGGTTTTCCCGCTAAATCACCGTAAGTTGTTTTTCACGTGGAAAATTTTCACTCCAACTTTAAAGCTGTTATACTCCATATAAAAACAATGATTTTTCACGATACTCCATATAAAAAAAATTATTTTTCACGAAAATCAGTTTCACGTGAAAATTGTGGAGAGTTTGTTTTCACGCAAATTTATTTTTCTTGGGAAAAAGTGACATTTTGTGTTTATTGTGATTGTGTCTTTGTTATAACATTAAAAAATTTTCATTTGTTTAAATTAAATTGCAATTTGAGGCATTTAAAGTTCGAGTCGAATTTTTCCACTTGAAAAACAACTTACGGTGCTTTAATAGTTAAATCATGGATTATCCCGCTAAATGCTTTCAAATATCGCTAGATTTGACGAGGAAACAGCTAAATTGACAATAGTGTTGTTGTATCAGTTGTTTTTGCGCTCGTTTTGCTTTACATTAATTATGTCGCATACAAAAACAAAATTCTCTCTCCCAGAAAATGTAAACAAAAAGCGAAGCCTAGCCGCTGCTTGGTGAATTTGGCTCCCTCTGCTAACGTTAACGTTTTTGTTATTAAAACGGGAGCGTAGAGATTGTTTTAGTGTGAAAACGAGAAAAAAAATTAAGAAGAGGGAAGTCAGCAATGGCAATGCGTACACACAAAACAATATGAGTAATAAACGTTATTCTGTTTACGTGTTTTTGTGGTGTTCAATGTTTTTTTTATTTTGTAGATTTACCGTTTTCTATGCATTTGTATAAGTGCGCGCACGCGAGCTTATTATTTGATTTTTAAACTGTCAAGGAAGTTATCTCTGGGGTCACCCACCGATTGCGCTGAAATTAGAATATTTGGTAGAGACAAATTAAACGAACCACTTTTTTAGCTACCCAAATCTTACATTAACGGGTAAAAAGGGGGGAAAGAAAATGGCTTGTTTACTCATTTTAGAAACACTCCATTTTCAACCCAGTACTTTTAAACAGCTAAATTTTTTTTACCGGATAAAGATAGTTCAGTTAATTAAAAACCATAAAATAGTTTGATATCTTAATTGCAATCGTAAATAAAAGAATTGTCGAAAAATGTTATCCGGACTTTAACGGTGGGCCTTATACTGCAGGTTTATACTTTAGTTAAGAGTTAACGCAAAAATTTGTTGTTTTGTGTACATTTTTTTTTTGATATTTTCTTTTGTTTACAGTTAAAGTTAAATCTAGAATATGAGACCCACCTTAAAAATAAAAAAAAACCTCCTATAAATTTACAAAGCGTTTATGAATTTAGGGGTTAATTTATATTTTGATGAGCAAAAACGAAATTTTATTCTCGTGCTAAAAATTAGTTTGTCAATTGTATATAATTTATAAAAATCTGATTAACAGGAACATAAATTTTACAAATGTATAATATCGAAGGAATGCTAAAATGTATTCCGTTTTCATCCAAAACAATAATGACAAGTTTTTAAATACCACATTTATAACAAATATAATGTCAGACTTGCATATTTTTTCAATAAAATTTAAAAATCGATTAACTCAAAAAAAAAAGTTTTTCTTCTATTTTTTTTATAAAGATTTGTCCATAAAAATACAAAAAAATTAAATTTCACTAGGTGGGGCTATAAGGCACAAACAATGGCAAAAGGCATTAGCCTATAGGCATATCTGCAACTTTGGTTGAAAAAAGTCCAGCGGGTCTATGGCGTATCCTTAATGAGTTAGGTGGTATTTCTAGATGACGTTTTTCGTCACACGAACGAAAATACAATAACAAAATACATGAAATACAAAACAAAATACATTCGACGAACGCTGAACGTCTTGTAGAAACCCCGTTTACGTAATTTTTTACGCTTTTTACGAATGCATACATATATACTTCCAAATATTAATTATAAGTAAATTGGGTATCAAACAGATGATATTTAAGATACCAATCTCAAAATGCTAAAAAATTGCTTAAAAAAATCCAGAAATCCAAAAACTTTACTGGATATCCCTCCCAAGGATACATTCCTTGGGAGAGCAGCTATTTTAGCCATCGTTTCATTTTGGTGTATTTACTTCACTACGCACATACATATGAATATGTATGTATGGATGGGTGTATGTGTACTACATTTTTATGCAATTGAACATTAAAAATATGCGTAGAACTGTGCACAGTGGTTTAGGTACACCCGTACATCACACAAATTAAGGGATATGAAGAAAACTTTATCGCCGGGTTTTATTATGAAGAGACAACATTTGCACAAAAGAAATTGAAAAAAATTACATCAAAATAAAACCAAATTTATTTATCTTTTACTATCCCTTTTTATAGGGATTCTTATTATTTGTTATTGACAAGTTTTTGTATCGGCAGTCCAAATATATCTGCAAATACCATTCCCAATAAGCACATAGGTTTTAAAAATTCAAGTGCTTTAAATTTTGCTTGAAATAAAGTAGATTTTAAATTCTAGCATTTGAATATTTAACAAAAATATTTGAAACTTGAATTTTTGTTCCCCTTTTGCTGGAGGAATAAAATGTAATAAAAGTTGTATTCAAGCCCTGAAACTGGAAAACAGGGCTTGAATTGAACTTGATTTCAACTTGAATTCCAGTGAAATTGTTTAAAGGGTTGTAGTGCCCTTAATTTTTTAAAGCCCAATTTACACTACAGCCAAAAACTATCAGTTTTTGAAAACATTTACCCCTCAAATCATAAATGCTTTGTAAAGTTATAGCAGGTTTACAAAACGTCATTTTCATACAAAATTTTTTCAATAAGCCTCCTATAATTTTACAAAGCGTTTATGAATTTAGGGGTAAGTTTTTATTTTTGACAAGTAGAAAGTATTTATGTAGTTTCCAAAAACTCAGAGACTATTAATTATAGAGATAGGAAATCAAAACTTACAGTACTCACCAGTAGAGGGCGCTGAGATTTAGTGTTACCTGAGCAACTATTTAGTATCAGCTGACCATATATTTTAAAACTCAAAAACTGCTGAAAGCTAATCAAAATCAGGAAAAAAACAAGCGCGGAATATATTCAAATAATAAAATTTGCTTTGTTGTTTGTTATTATTTAAATTTAAATAAAAAAGAAAATTATTAAATGACAAGGATATTTTTATAACATATTTTTTTTGGTGATGCCATACCCCTGCAAAAACTACCGTTAAGTATCACAGAACATTTCTTAGTAACTTTCATCAAAATAAGTTTAACATCCCGGCTAAAAATTGTCCTAAACATATGGTCAAAATAATAATATTTGTTTTTCTTAAGGCACGGGATAGAAATCTCGTAGAGTTTTCGCTAAATTTGTCATCTCTAATATAGTTGGATTTAATTTTTAACGTAAAAGTATCATCTCTAGTTGTCAAGTATATATATTTATTAAAATTGTTGTATTTTAAAGAATAATTTTTTCTCCAAACACCAAAAGGTGTATGTAAACAGAAATGTTCAATAATATTAAAAGACTTCTTAAAACTTGTTACTAATTAATGAAATAACGTATGACAGCACTTGTCAATGGCGTAGAGATTACATCTACACGGGCTAGAAAACTCGCTAGGCTTTATGAAAATGCAGCTCTGTATAAGTCTACGAAATGTAAAATCTAGCCCATTGACAATGGCTGTCATACATAATTTCTTTAATTAGTAACAATTTTTAAGATGTCTTGTAACATTATTGAACATTTAAATTTATTAAATGCACCTTTAGTATTTGGAGAAAAATTATTCTTTAAGATATAACAATTTTAATAAAAACAAATGCTCGACAACCAAAGATGACACGTTTACGATAAAAATTAGTGCCAACAATATTAGAGATGACAAATTTAGCGCAAACTCTACGAGATTTCTATACCGTGTAGATGTACCTTTACAACACATGATATAAAATAAACGCAGGTCCTTGGATGCTCATAAAAATATGGTCAAAATAATAAGTACATTTGCTTATTATTTCTTACGATGAGTGTCATACTGTAGGTCATGGTTTAATTGTAAAAGGTTGAGATATTTAGAGTTTTATTAATCACCTGGATTTAGAATTTTTCATACAAAAAGGGGATTTATTAAATCCAAAAAAAGCTGGATTTATTAAATCTAAAAAAAGCTGGATTTAATAAATCCACAATAAAAGCACAAATATATGATACATCCTATTAATTTAATGTCAGAAAAAAATACGAATGAAAATTAAAAGAGAAACAAAAAAATTGAAAAACTAACAAATAAAAGGTTTTTATTAAAATTTTTTTATAAAATATGTTTAGAAAAAAAACTACACCTCATCAAATACATATTTTCCATCTTGGACATGGAGAAACAGCTGAAATAGAAATGGCAATTTTTCACTCTACTGTAAGTAATTTAATTAAATCCAATTAGTGAATATTAAATATTCCAATGGAATTTTTCAATTGTGTAAAAATATAAATTGAAGTCATAAAACTGAAAAGGCAGACGGTCTATCGCTGTTTTATATAAAATATAATTAAAACTTAAAAGTTAAAGTAAAGTCCTTCATCATCGAATTCGGTATTAAAAATTAGGGCAAGACAGAAAATTCTTTTAAAAATAGGGAGAATCTAACCCCATCTGTTGAGCACTTTTAGAACTACTTTTTGGATTTATTAAATCCAAGTGTCATTAGGGTTATGACTTTTTGATTTTTTTTTCAAATATCAAATTGCCATGCCTTATTCGGTGTCTACACCAGACATCAACTCTAAGATTTTTATATCAGCAAACGTCAAAATCAATCGCAGAGAGAATTATTAGTGTTAGTATTATATCTTATATTATAATATAGTTATTATGATAAATTCGTAAACAACTTTATCATAACATTAGCTGTCAAAATCACATCAAATTCAATAAATGCTATATTTATAATTGTTTTTTATTCAGAGAGCTTTGAAAAAAAACAAGCAAGAAGAAAAACTTTATTTAAAAATATTAAATTATTTTATTAATTGGTTGAAATCATTCTGTGCATATCTCCCTGAGTAAATTGTGCTAGATATTGATATTAGTACGAAAACATGTTCACCGCCCTTAAATATTAATATAGATATTTTTTGCTGTTATTCTGTCGACGTTCTCTTTAATATTATATTAATATTAATGTCTAAGGGAGACTCAGAGTTAAACAAAAAGGCCACAAAAAATTATTAAGAAACGCAATCTTACTTTTTCGCTACTGTCAAAAAAGTTCCCGCACCAAAAGGGTGGAAACTTGATCTATATTTTTTTAGTTTAATTAAAATATTTCTCCGAAGTTTTAAACAAATGAGACTCAAACGATGCGTATAAAAGCTTTTTACGGTAAAAATTTCGAAAACTTTTTACAGGGACTTTTGGATACATTTTTTGTCATCTACAATAATTCGTTATGCAAATTAAACAAAATTATTTTTGGAAATTGCATTTCTGCGGAAGGTTTTTTTTTGCCAAAATCACGTGGTGATAGGTAAAAATTTTGTTAAATATGAGTTATAACCCCAATGGACATATTTTCCACTTGACCTAAACCAATTTGACAAAGTTCGAAACAATAATATTTATTGTTTTATTATTAGCAAAACATAATAAGAAAATAAATTTCAACATAAATGACTCATGTTTACACTAAAATATTTTCGTTTGAAAAATAAACAATAATTTTGAATATTTGGCGGTATTATTGCGATTACTATAATTGTAATTTTGAAATGTTAAGGGCATAAAATGAGCGTAACTGGATTAAGCAGTGTACTGAAAATTAAATTCGCCCATGGTCCGTATTGTAAATCTTGCGAAGAAGGACCCATTTCTGTGTTCCAGAGCCATTTCAGCAGATACTGGAAGTGTAAAGGCACATCTACAAGGTATAGAAATCTCGTAGAGTTTGCGCTAAATTTGTAATCTCTAATATCCTTGGCACTAATTTTTATGGTAAAAGTATCATCTCTAGTTGTCAAGTATTTGTTTTTATTAAAATTGTTGTATTTCAAAGAATAATTTTTTCTCAAAATAACAAAAGGTGAATTTAATAAACTGAACTGTTCAATAATGTTACAAGACATTTTGAAAATTGTTACTAATTAAAGAAATTGTATATGACAGCAATTGTCAATGGCCTAGAGATTACATTTCGTAGACTTATACAGAGCAGCATTTTCATAAAGTCTCGCGAGTTTTTTATCCCGTGTAGATAGATGTGCCTTAATATCTTGACGCAAAAAAATAGGAAACATTTTGCGGAGCAATGAAAAAAAAATTATGTATTTATAAACGACTCTGCTCGAAATGTTCGACGCCCTAAAGGTAGGGAATTCCATGTTTGTTTTACAAAAAACACAGTCAAGCAAGTGGGCGGTGGGATTATGGACTGGCGTTGTTTCTTGTGGCACGGTATCGGTCCAATACTTCAAATTACCGACACTATGACCAGATTCCACTACAAAGATATCTTGAAAAATACGATATTGGTCCATGGTGATGAAAGTGTGCCGACAAGATCGACAAGTCAGCAGGATAATGATCCGAACATACTTCTAATTTGGTAAAGGATTGGTTCCAAGACAATCATGTAACCCTGCTTGATCGGCCAAATCAATCTCTGGACTTGAACTGTATCGAAAATCTTTTGCGAGAGTTATAGCAAAGAATAGAAAAGGAAGTTTTTCAAAATAAGGATCAATTATGGAATTTTGTCAAAAAAAAAACTTGGCATGAAATGCCAGTGGAGATCTGCCGAGCCACTAAAATTTTTTTTGTTGTACTTTTTATTTTTACCATATGTTATCTTCCACTATTTCATACCTACTATGCCATAGTTGGGGTTATTTCACCTATGACATATTTGAAAAATAGTAAACATCAACAATGTTTTTGGTGGTTGTAATTGAACTAATTCTTTAAATTTCATTTTAGTTGAACGAATTCACTGATTACTTAAAAAAGGAATTTTTTCAATTCAAAACAACTCTAAATTCTGGGCATAGTGACCACTAGGCCGCACCTCAAAAAGGGTTGCCGAACGTAGGGGTCTCCTTTTAAAAATTTTTTTATTGGATTTTTTTCTTTATAGCAAAACACTGGTCTCCTCGAAGCAAAAAATCGATATATCACACTTTAAATGCCGATGCTATAACGAAAAATCAAAAAAGGCGAACCCTACGTTCGGCAAAAAAAATTTTTTTTTGGAATTGCCTTGGAAAAATACTTATATTTGAGGGTGCACCGCGCACTTTTTTTGCATGTAAGGTGGTACGGTCTAGTGACCACCGTAATGAAAATAACATATACCGGTTTGGCAACACTATGGAAAAAAACTTACAAATTTAACGGTAATTCAAGCGAATCTCACCACTGTAGACACCACATTACACGAAGCCAACAATAGTACACCAGCCATGCACATTTAAATGATAAAAACAAAAACAATTGTAACAACAACAAAAGTAATAACAACAACCAGTGTTGCCATAACGGCGATTTTCTCGTCAGATCTAGCGATTTTATTTCGCCCCTAGCGGTAAAAATTATCCTGTAGCTATTAGCCAAAAATCTGGCGATTTTTTATCAGCCGTAATATAATTTATAAAAATCAGTTTTATGTTGAAAAATATTGTAAAATTTGCATATTGATTATCTTTTATTATAAAAAAAAACTTCTTATACGATTTTAGTAAAAAAAACTTTCTAAAGGCACATATACACGAGAGAGAAAACTGCTAGAGGTAGAGCAAAAAACACCTCTAAATGGGTCTATTGTGAATGATTTAAGCTATTTGGAGTTGCTTTTTGCTCTAAATCTAGCAATTTTCTCTCGCGTGTAAATGTGCCTTTAAGGCACATCTACACGGGATAGAAAACTCGCTAGACTTTATAAAAGTGCAGCTCTGTATAAGTCTACGAAATGTAATCTCTAGGCCATTGCCAATTGCTGTCAAACACAATTTCTTTAATTAGCAACAATTTTTAAGATATCTTGTAACATTATTGAACATTTCAGTTTATTAAATGCACCTTTTGGTATTTGGAGAAAAAATTATTCTTTAAAATACGACAATTTTAATAAAAACAAATACTTGAAAAATAGAGATGATACTTTTACGATAAAAATTAGTGCCAACAATACTAGAGATGACAAATTTAGCGCAAACTCTACGAGATTTCTATCCCGTGTAGATGTGCCTTAAAAAATACACATTTCGATAAAATATGGGTATGTAGTTTTTCACCATAGAATGCATTTTTTTTATTATTTACAAGTTTATAACCAGTGTTGCCAACTCTTGAAGGCAGGAAAGCACCGTATGCATTGTGAAAACGGGTAAAAAGGGTAAAAATTTACCACAAATGGGGTAAAAAAGCACGATATTAATTTTTTGAAAAATTTAAGTCCAGAATTTAAAAACACATTTTAGTTTTCTAAAATCGTGTAAAAAATGTTCAAAAATAACTAAAAAAAGGGGTAAAAAGCACCAAACTAATATTTAAAAATTTTGAAGTTTAAATATAACGAAGTTGCTATTTAAAATTGTACTACAAACACTGGAAAAATGGATTTTTTGTATAGTTCGCATTATTTTTTCAACTTTGACAGAAAATTGAAGAAAAATTAAAAAAAACGCGAACAAATACCAAAAATATATACTGTACAAAAAGCACTAAAAGCACTGCCAGAAATTTGAAAAAGCACTGTAAATACCCGCTTTTTTTAAACGGGTATTTGTAAAAAATCACCGGGTACGAGAAGGAAAAAAGCACCAAAAAATACCCGAAAAGCACTGAAATGGCAACACTGTTTATAACACTTCTTATGAACATATCAAAAAAATTCTTGAGTAAAAAAACTCCTTTAAGTACAATTTTTCGACAATCTAGCGATAAATCGCTAAATTCTTGCACTGTTTATAAATCTAGTGATTTTCTAGCGACTTTTGTGTCCGATCTAGCCATTTATTTTGCAAATTTGTTGGCAACACTGACAACAACCCCAAATAAAGCGAATTCAAACAGAGCGAAAAAAAAAGAAAATGCTGAATTGGATAAAAACAAGACGGCAACGCAAACAGCAAAACCCATAGTAGCAGCAACAGCAGGGACAGCAATAACAACAACATGAAATAATTGAGTACTTGAAATATTTAACGCGCACGCTAGCGGTAATTGTAAAAAAACATACATATGTACAAATGCTATAACTTGCATAAAACGAAATCGACGTAGCCGTTTGAATGTTCACCACTCTTCAAACGTTAACGACGACGTTAACCGTGTAGTAACCAGTGAATTGAACTGTTTTTGCTGTTTTTATCTTTTTGAACCATTTTATTTAACAATAATTTTCTCTTTTTTCTTTAAACACACATGAAATTATTCAGTACGTATTGTACTTTGAAGCGAAACGGAGGTATCTAAACGGATCTAATTGTAATCGAAAAAAAAAATCATTTTGTTTAAAATTTCAAATAAGAAAATAATTGAAATAAGAAAGACCGAAAGTATCTAATACAAACAACCACCATTTCAAATCAAAACGGTTCAGACTCTTGAGAAAAGTTAATGAAAACTTCAGAGTTAAAAAATCCAATTGGAAGATAAGAAAAAGAAGCGAGAAGAATTACAAAACATAAATAAGAATTACAACATTAAATGGAAATTTCTTCTGTTTCGCTAACAATTGTCAAATTAAAAATTAAACTAAAGTTAAAAAAAAGAATTTCCGTTTTGTGAAATATAACGATAACTAATAAAGTGTATAGACAGAAAAAGTGAAAAAATCAAATACAAACACAATTGCAAAATATATAAAAAGCATACACTTTTTTCCCCACATTGTTGTTGCTGCTATTTTTTGAAAGTTGTAAATTCACAACCAACCAAAACAACAGTCATCATAAAAATTTGTACAAGTTTTTTTCTGTGAGTGTGTGTATTTTAACTACAATTGCAGTGTCAAAAGTGTTTTTTGTGCAATTTATCTGCTAAATACATAAAAAACCAATTCAAACAAAAGCAAGTGAAAGTGTGAAAATTCATATTTAAACAAAAGGAAAAATATATACAAAATAGAAACAAAAGTTTCCCTGAAAAGATAAACTTGTGAAAAATCTTATAGAAAAAGGAGTTTTTTTTTCGCTTGATAAAAGTTTTTATTAAATGGTAATTGAAATTACATATAAATTTTATTACAAATTTTAAGTATTTACTTAACTGTTTTTAATAAATTATAAATTTTAAGTTTATTGTTAATAGAATTGCAATTAAAATAAGATACGTATATATATTTTTTGCAATTGGAAAAACTTGTTTGCATGTGTTGTTGTCTATTCTACTACGTTTTTGTCTACATTTTCTATAGTGCTGCCATATTTTATAACGTTTTACAAAAAAGAAAACCTGGGAATTTAAAGTTTAACTTAAAACAGTGATGTAAAAGTATTAACTCTTAAAGGTTGGTCTCATACTTCAAATAATAGTTAACCCAAAAATTTTTTGTTGTTTTGTATAAAATTTTTTTGCATTTTCTTTTGTTAATAGTTAATTTAAAACTATATTATGAGACCCACCGTAAGTGGGGTGTACATTATCTGATTTTACAACTGACATATCAAATCAAAAATCCTACCAAATGATGTGATTGATAAAAAAAAAATCTTTTCAAAAATATATATGTATGTGTTTCCACGAGCAAATTCAATCAGATGAAAACAGCTGTTTGCAATAGATTCTCATAATTCTACGAAATATTTCCACAGCAATCTGACTGTCGAAACTTCAATCGGATTTTCTGTGCGTATCAGACAAAATGTGTTCACACTATGGTATTTTGAGAAAATTTTAAAATTTCTTGGTGTTTTTTTCTGGACAATTAATCACCAACAAGTGTGTCACTATTAATACAACAAATTCAAATTAATTTGAATCAACGGGTTAAAATTAGTATTTTTAGATCCAGTTTTTAGGGTGTATATTATCTTTAAACTTAGTTTAACACAGCGTCTGACTGGAATACCTCTTTTAAAATGTGGTTTATTTTATTTTAATAAAGATTAAAATATAAATGAGAAAAATTTGTGTCCGCAAACTTTTGATAATAAACTTGGAAATGGCATACATTATTCTATTTCGGTTTAACTAAACCAAGTTTAACTAACATCCGAAAAACTCGGCTTTAAAATCATTAAATTCGGTCCAGCACGCAGTGGAAAAAATTGGCTAAAATGATTTTTTGCGGGCGTAGAAACAATTTTTTGTGGACACACAAATAAATTAAATTTCCGCGCAACTCCAAAAATCAAATTTTAATAAAGATCCATTGAACGTGGAACTAGAGCCGTTATTATAATAACTTCGGTTAATAAACTATTGCAATTAGACCATTATGGGTTAATCCAGGATGGAGTATTGTATCTTAAATGAAATATTCTTCAAACAATTTTCTAATGATATTTTTTTTGATCAAACAAAAAACGTATATACTTGGACTTAGCAATGGAAGTTTTATTAATTGTTAAAATTTAAAACAAATCTTTCTAATGCCTGTAAACTAAAGTTAAGCCTTTGAAATATGTAGTCTGTTTTACTAAAGCATCGTTACTACATATGTTACCGAGACCAATAGAATTCATTTAGAAGCTCATAGTCTGTTTTACTACAATATCTTTACTATCTTACCGAAACCAATTGAATTTATTTATAATCTCATATTCTGCTTTAAAACTTTCCATCATAAAATTATATAAAAAATGTTTATAAGTTCTTAGAAATAAACTCCAAAAACATAAACATTTTTTACCGGTCCGTCCAAAAGACCTGTGTTCTCAGAAAATTCGATTAGTAATCTTTATTCGAATAAAAAGGCTATTTCAAAATAAAAAGGCTATTTCAAATTAAATTTATTTATACAAAGCAAAATAAACAGACCTCGAACTGGACGACGTTTCTCAATTGAGAATACAATTACTCTAAAGTTGATAAATATATTTTTTATAACGCAAACCTTAAAAATTTTTTAAAGCATAACTTTACCGATTTATTAAATACATAAAATAACTTTTTTTGAAAAATCGTCTATGGGGTTCTCGAAGTAAGGAAACCTTAAAAATTTCAATATACAATTCTACATATTAAGGCTTCATTAGTCTAATCGTAGAGTAAGAAAACGTATCTGTAATGAATTCAATGTGTTAAACTAATATAGAAAATATTTTTGCCTTTTTTCTATGCATTGAAACTGTTGTCAAGTAAAATCGTAAAAAAGTTCTTTGAAATAGAAATTTTCTATTTTATTACTTGACATTTAATTATATGCACAAGAAATAGATAAAAGAACAATATTTACATTTTTTATACTCTTTTTATTCCTTACCGGAGTGGTACGTTACTTTTTTTACGATACTTCCAAACTAGCTTGGGCTTTAGGCGTGTTCGTTTACTTACAAGTAACTACTTTTACTACAGCTGGAAAAATTCAATATAAAAAGTAAACAAACCTTTTCAATTGCAGTAAAAGTGGTAAGAATTTCGATTAAACAAACACACTGATTAATACAGAATTTAAGACATTTTAAAACAATGCCGGAATTCACAGTTCGTACTATATTAAGTACTAAATTAGCATTTGTAGTAAATTCGACAATTCTCTGTGGGTTAATCTTAAAAAATCCTGCTATTTTACAACGATAGGACGTTAGCACTTAAACTGTGAATACTCATGTAATCAAGCAATAAAATGTACTATAAAATGAAAATTTTGAGGTGCCCTCAAATTTTCACCCACCAAAGTGGGATCAAAAATAGCAACGTTTTCGTATTAAAGCATGTCCGAAATTAAAGAAATTTTGTTTTTTTTTTGTACAAAGATTTGAACCACTTGGGGTGTGTGTAATTTATATTCGCATATCATCCCATTAGAGTGTCACATTTTTGTATGAAAAAAAAAAGTTTTTCTTTCGAATTCATTTAATTGTCTAGGTCTTAAACATACAGTGTACAAAGAAAAAATTGGATACTTTGAATTTTCAAAGTGAAATTCAAATAACAACCATGTTATTTGAATTTCTTTTTAAAACAATATAAGCACATTGTACGTAAAATCAGAGACTATTAATTATAGAGATAGAAAATCAAAACTTACACTACTCTCCGGTAGAGGGCGCTAAAATTAAAATCAGTTGAGCCTACATACATATATTTAAAAACTCAAAAACTGTTCAAAATAAGGAAAAACAACGCGGAATACATGCAAATACTAAAATTTGAGATATCCATTTGTTTCTTTGCTTTGTTGTTTGTTTTTATTTAAATCTAAATAAAAAAGAAAATTGTCAGTTTTTTTAATAAAGTGCCATCTAGTGAAAACGAAGTTTTTATAACTTATTTTTTTTGTGATGCCGTAACCCTGGGTAAAATTAACAGTAATTTTATGCTTTTCAATACCTTTTTTAGTGTCTTTTCTTTTATATTGATCACAGCTCGTTTCATTTTAATATATACTGTGTCCAACTTTTTTCTTTGTGCACTGTATGTACTGCTAATTTGAGGAAATTCGGAAAGCGTAACATTTGGCGACTCACAGGATAGCGACAGGACACGTGTTACGAACATCTCTCTAACAGTTTTTTATTTTGAAATAAGCACAAAGTCTACATTCAGAGTTAAGCCCAGTATTTTGTTCACAAGAGCCAAAAAATTTCTGTCTATATTTGTAGGACAAAAACTAGAATACAAATTTTAAACAGCACAAATTTTTTGCAATATATGTATAGAAAGTTACAATGATAACCAAGCCAAATCTAATTTTTCCGCTACTTTTTCGCTTCTTTTTTCAAATTAAATTGATGCGAAAAAATTCCACCGCAATTTCGCAACAAATCCTCGCAAGTGAAAAATCATTTTTTTATACTAAGTTTGACAGCTTTTACTAATAGTAGGTTCGTTAGTATACGTTACTGCGGGAACCCGCGGGATCCAAAACATACCCAAAAAGCGTTTCCGTACTCGAAAATTGGGTAAATGGGAGCATTCAAGAGAGTGTATTTGTGTTTCTCTTTTTACCAAAGTCACCCAAACTTTTTCTTCGGTTAATTTTTAAAATAGCTCTAAAGGTTTTCGAGATATTGGGACTTGATTTTCTCTTAAAATTGCGTTTTTTTCTTTATTCTAGAATTTTTTAAATATTCTTATTTTTTGGGATGTCAGTTAAACTTGGCTTAGTTAAACCGAAAACGGATTATGTCAGCTATTTGCCGGACCAACTTTCTCGATTATAATTTTGTTCTTTATTGAAAAGGAACGAAATAAACCAAATTTTAGTAACGGTATTCCAGTTATAAACTGCGTTAAACGGAGTTTAAAGTTAATCTACATCCTAAAAACTGGGCCTTAGAATTTTTTATTTTCGTATTTCAAAAGTGCAAACCCAAAATGTTAACAGTTTTCAAAAATTTTCAAAAAATTTGCAACAACGGAAAGCATTGCTTGCAGATATCCTGCAGGCTTAAAATTTACCGATATAAAGATTTTAAAATATTTGTATTCGGTATGCCAAAATTAGTTACAAACAGGGCAAGGAACTTCATGTAAATACATGTTTGTTGTCGTTAAAAGACAATTTAACTAAAATATACATTTGAAAAATTTGGATAGTAAGGTGAATGATTTGATATTGAATAAAGTGAGATAATGATTTGGTCTAATTTATATTGATTTAATTTTGATTCGATTGAAAAATTTGATTTAAGAGATAATTCGAGAAGTATAAATCAAATCACAGCTTCTGAAGAATTAATTAAAAAAAATATTTTCAAAGATGATTGAAAATGCTGATTTGAGAATCAAAAAAAATATAAAGCTAATTCGCACGAATTATTTTTATATTTTGTAAATCGTTTGATTTATTAGGAGAAAATTTAATTTTGTATTTAAAATTATTATTACATGCATATAATCGAGGAAAGGTTATTTCTTACAGACATATTATTAACTAAAATTAATACGAAAATCATAAAAAAATAATTTTAAATCCCGAATGAAAACAAAAAATCATAATTCGCGCGAATAAAAAAATTAACATAATTCGAGAGTCAAGAATATTTTTTTTATTCTTTTTTAGAAATTTAATTATTACTGATGATTGAATTATTTTTTTGAAATTCTGAATCAAATGAACCATTTTTATTTTAGTAAAATTATCTTCTTCTTCTTCGTTTGACACAGATTTGCAGCAAAAAAAATTGGAAGTAATGTTTTACAAACATTAGTGTGTTTTTACTGCGAAGTAATTCTGAACAACTTCAAAAAATTACTACTTTCATTGCTTCCGAAGTATCCGTTAGTATATTTTTACAGCTTTTTTAGAATTACTTCTGAACAACACACAAAAAATCACTCAAGTATTGCTTCAGAAGCCTAATTGCTCTAAAAGCGATCCTAAAAGGTGATTTCGGTATCATTTGGTATTTTTAAACTAAATCACGGGTTCGATTCCTGGAGGTAGCAATATTTTTAATTTTTTTTATTTTTATTTTTTTTTTAATTTATTTTTTTATTGTGAATGGGGGAAATGTTTTAGTTGATCTGTTATTTAAGTAAATGAATGTTATTTTAGTTTGACTCTAGATCATAAATTAATATCACTTTTTGTTTAAATTATTTTCAAATCAAAGAAAGATGATACAATTTTTACAAGTAAATTACAAAGAATAAAAATTTTTGAAAGAGTTCGATAAGACCAGCAAGGCAGAATGCGCATTGTCGGCTTTCGCTACAAAGCCATCATCAATGCCTTTCGCCTTTGAGTGGGTTAATATTTTGATAATCGTCTACTTATGTGCCTTGCACATTTTGTAAAATTTCCTAGTGGGTCTTTTTTTGTGAAAAGTGAGAACATTAACCCTATATGGATCAAATTACTCAAAATAATAATTTTTATCAAGTGGATAAAATTTTTTTTATTCATTCAAAGTGATATTTTTCCGAAAATTATGAAAGGTGTTATTCTATAAATTTCCTATTGGGGCGTTTTTGGCCAAAAGTATAAAAATTAAACCGATATGGATCACTTTACATAAAATAATTATTTTTATCCAGTTGAGATTTTTTTTTATCAATTTAATGGCTTTACAATCTCGTAGTCATAATTAATATTAAGTTTTATGGGTCTTTTCTGGCCCCAGGCCACCAAGGGTTAAATATTTTTTAAACTTAAATTTGATAAAAACATTCAAATTTTGTTTAATTTTTGACAAAATGAGCAATTTTTGTAAAATGTCCTGGAAAGCAGTCTCTCCAAACACAAACTCTAAATTATCATTTTTCCAATTTATTTTTTTCTTTAATATCAACTATTATGTGGTACAAATAGCAATCGACATCTCCAAATTAGGCATTTTAAAAAATCTTTAAAATTAACTTAAAAAAAAAACACGTTTTTGCATTTTTATCAAATTTGGGGGTCATTTTGGATTCCAGGCTAAAGTGGGTTAATGATATCCGATGAAGTCAAAATTCCATGTCTGAATCATTTTGACTATATTAAATGAATAAATGTAATAAAAAATAATTTTTTTCGAAATTTCGAATTTTGGGAATTTTTAATAGTAATACACTTTTTTCCAAAATAGGCCATTTTCGTCCAACTTTCGGCACGGGTTAACGTTTTCCAAAAAAAAAATCGATTTCTTCCATTTGGGACAGTTTCCAATAAAACTGTGGGTGTAATGACAAATCTATTTTTAAGGGACACCTTCTTCTTCGGCGACTTACCGCGAACTTCTGTAAAAATTATAAACAAATTAATTTTCAAATCAGACTAGATTTAGTTTCTGCATTTTTCTATGGACAGGCTTCATCAGTAATTTTCCATTAAATTATATTATTATTGTTTATATTTTATTGTCAGATAGTCTCTGTACGATAATTTTTCAATAACCCGTCGGCTGTAGGATTCGAACATGTGCCTATTCCTACATTACAAACGTAACTATTCTAAGCTGCGACCGCTTAGACATCTCTCCCAAGCAAGGCCTTGAATGCAATGTAGCTAATTCATAGTTTTCTTTCCTATTCAATTTTCTGTTATTGCTCAAAATTGATCAACACCGACACATACAAACATTCTATTTTTAGATTTTTGTTTATCTTCTAATCTCCTCCGAGTCTCCTTTTTTGCAAATGTCGCCGAACTGCGTATATATTGAAGACGGCCACAGGGCAAACTTTATGATGTATTTTAGTACAATTTTGTTTTAACGTCATATAGACAGCTGCAATTAATATTGTAATTAGTATGCATTTTTCAATTTTAATTTAGTAGGTTTAAGGTTAGGAAGAATAAAAATTTTTTCTAAAAAAACATATCCTTTAAAAATCAGACTAGATCTAGTTTCTGCCTTTAATTAATTGAAATGAAATTAATAAATTCGTTTGCTTCTATGAAAATAATCAACAAAAATCAAATTGATTCTTTGAATAAGATATTGACTGAATAAAGTAGGCAATAATTCAATCAATTAAAATGACTTGCCAATAGCTTCTTACATCAGATTCATAAATCGAATTTTTAAATTTATAAATGGCTTATAAAACAAATTTCGTATACAAAATTAATTTCATAAAAAAGGTGTTATAAGGTTTTAAAATTATTATGCATATGTACATATATCTTTGCCAATCAACAAAATGGCATCGATTTGTTAATGCATGTTCTTGTATATTTTGCTATAAATAGGTGTGTTTGGGTACTTTTCCAGTAAAGTCCAGTAAAAATTACTCAGTAACAAATTTACAGAGAGTAAGGCAAAATTTACTCTCAAAAAGAAAAATATCCAAAAATGTACGCAAACAGAAAAATTGTAAGAATTAGTAAAATACTGCTGCCAACTTCTTTCCTAAAAATATCGCTAAATCAAACTAAAAAATCACTAGAAAATATCTAAATTATAAAAAAAAATAAAAAGCGATAAATCCCTAAATTTCACGAACTTTTTAGGTCCTGTTGAAAAATTTCACAAAAATAGCTATATTTTTCAAACTTCTTAAAACTTTCTTAAAAAATTATTGATACATCGCCCAACTTTTCGAACTTTTTTGTTTTCCATAAAAATTTAACGATAAATCGCTGAATAATAATGATTCAAAAATTTTGTCAAGAAAATAAATGTAAAAAAATGCTTAGAAAATGTCTAGACTGTCTTAAAAAGAAATATCGCTAGTTTTTCCGCTAATAGCTAAATTATATTTTATCCCGCTAAACGAGTTGAATTATCGCTAGATTTGCCGAGAATATAGCTAAATTGGCAACAGTTATTAATATAGCTGATTGCGAAATAAACCTATTCAAATTATTGGATTAATAAATAAAACCTAATAAAATGATCACTTACTTACTCCTTCCATCGTAAATAAGCTTATATTTAAATATCTTTTATTTTTACAAACAATTATTTCAAAATTATTTAGACAAATGTTTTGTTTCTTCAATCATATGTTTTTTTTCTTACAAATTCTTACTAGCAAAAATTCATCCAGTAAAAACTTGTAAGTTCTCTGGTATTGAACTGTCACTTTACTCTCTATTTTTCCTCTCTCCTTACTGAGTAATTGTGTAAACAAACACCTTCCAGTAAAAACTTGTACAAATTTGTACAAATTTTTGGGTACCCAAACACACTTAATGTATATTTTGCAATAAATGCATATTTTGCCAATAAAGGCAAATTTTTTCATATTTTGGTCAAAAAATTATGTTTTGAGCATATTTTTAATATTTCACAAAAACTGAGTTTTTATATCATTGACGCCGAGCACACACGTTCAATATAATTGCTTTCCATTTTATTAATCTTTTTACACACACTTTCAATGATTATTAGAAAAATAAGAATGAAATTAAAATTGATCAATATTTTCCTTCCATTAAAAAATTGCAAAATTTAGCAGATTTTAAAATAAAACCACGTTTATAATGATTATTTTTTTTATTTTGGAATAATCTGTATGCTTTTTTAATATTATTAATTTATTTTTCAACAACAAAACTATTTAAAAAAACTAAAGGCAAACATACACGTTCAATATTATTGATCAATGTTTTTAAAATCAACCAATCAGAATAAAGTATTTAATAATAAAATGTTCTGATTGGTTGATTTTTGAAAATTTAATCAATAATATTTAACGTGTATGCCCTACTTAACATTTCAATATTGGCCACACTTCATAATAATATGAAATAGAAAAACAAAAATCCAAATCATTTTGGATTTTTCAATTTTATTGAAACACTTTCAATTCTGGATACAGACTTTCAATTAATTTGTAAATAACAAAAATTTATCAAAAATATTGGAAATCTATGGGGCATTTAAAGTAGGGCATACACGTTCAATATTATTGAAAAATTTGTCAAAAATCAACCAATCAGAACATTTTTTTTTTTTAATAATTTGTTCTGATTGGTTGATTTTTAAAACATTGATCAATCATATTGAACGTATATGTTTGCCTTTAAAAATAATTTTTTTTCCTTAAAATCTTTAAAATTCTGAAAAATAAAGTAATTTTCGACAGTTAAACTAGTTTTTAAGACCTAAAACTGCTAAAATTAAATTGAATAATTCATAATGTAAATGAATTTTGTGCTCCGTCATTAAATAAAATGTTTTTTTCGAACAATTTTTAATTTTGATAATTTTTTAAGGTTAGTTTGTTGACGAAAAAAAATTGTTGTTGGCCAATCGAAATCGCATTTAGCTGTCAAATTTTCGAATGTAAACGATATGCACACTCAGAAAATTATGCAATTACAGTTAAAATAGTGAGCAATTGTAGTGAAAATAACTGCAGTATCAGTTAATTTTAAATGCAATTGCAGTGTCCACTTTTTTTAAACTGAGATTGCAGTTAATTTGACCGACATAAGTAATTCTCTCAGTGCATTTGAATTAGATTTGAAATCAAAATCAAAATCCAGTGAACATTTTTAGCAATGTAAAATTTTTCATTCATTGTTATTTTTAAAATCGTCTAAATTTTATGGATTTTTTTGTAAATTTATAAATACAACCAGGGAATTTAAAAATGTAGTTACAACTGGCAACACTGTCTCAGTATTTGGTAGATAGATTTTCTGCTTGCAAATGGCAACAAATTGATTGTTGTCTAACAGGTCTGGAAATCTATAAAAGCAAAAAAAAAAAAAAATGATGGTAAACCATTTATACAATTTTACCATGTATAGACTCAATGTCTATTTATACAGTTTACCTGTCCCTAGCATTACAAGATATACAAGATATTTCTTTATAAACTCAACTATAAAAAGAACGCAAAAAAATTACAAGTAAACTGCACTCAAACAAAGTAGCTCTTTTTAGTGGGAGGGAGAACTTTGAAAAAACTCAATACACTCTCTTGCTATAAACTTTTCTTTGTTTGGAAAAAAAAAACATATACCTATAAACAATGTTGTTGACAATTTTAAAACTTGGCTAGAAAACGTTACGAAAATTTACATAAAGACCACTGTCTTATAAAAAAACCCCAGACCAGGGATGGAAAAATTGATACAATAACCCTTTTTTATTACATTTTGAAATTTGGTACACTAATATAAAAAGTCTGTAAAAAATTTAGTTAAAACTACTAAAACTTAGTTAAAAATTATGCTACAGAAAAAATCAGCTAAATTAGCAGATAATTTTTGCTATATATTAGTAAGATTAGAACAGCAAAAATAAAACTGTTAAATATACAAAATTTTTGTTGTATTTGAGTTAAATTTTTGTTAATGGAAAATAGCAGATTAACCTGCTGAAATCAGCAAAAAATTTTGCTAAATAATTTGTAACCAAAAAATTACAAAAAAATTTAAAATTTTCGAAGTTTTTTTTTCGATTTTTTTTAATTCAATTAAAAATTGGACCTTTTGAAAACAGCAGTTTACAATTTTTTTTTAGCAAATATTTCTGCTGATTTTAGGTTTTACTACCCAGCAAAAAATTTTTAGTATTTTGGAAGCAGTAAAAATACGAAGCGCTTGAAAACGCGCTACAAATTCTGCTTTACAGAGTTGCGCCACTTTATGCGTATACAATACACAAAAAATTTTGCACTTTGATTGTATACCCTGCAAAACTGACTTAAACGAAGCAAATCGTAAGCAAGTTATTTAAAAAATTATAGTGCTACGCTATTTCCTTACGACGAAGCAGGTTGTAAGGGAGTAAAATAAAATGTAAGTTATCCAAAAATTAATGCGCACGAAATCTGAGTCATCTCAATCGTGTTTTACCCTTCTTTAGTAGAGTTTAATGTATAGACGCCACATAAACATGAGTCAGTCTGCATTTTGAAATCGGCAAATGAATGCATTTATTTTCATAAGAAGTCGCGTATAAATGCGCTCAATGAAAATCATGAATTTACTGCATCTTTTCAGCAGCAAAAAAAGCACATTTCCCAAAAAAAAGTGCATATTTATTTGCGGTTAAATGCACTTACGAAAAACATGAATTTACTGCAATTTTTCAGCAGCGAATAATGCGCTTTTTCTCATAAAACAGCCAAGCGGGGCCTTTGTATGGAAAAATCATGCCTTCCGTAAGCAGCTTTGTAAGGGATTAATATTATTTATTCCAACAATTATTTTAATTTTTGCATTAAAAAATACAAAAATTGTTTTTTCGGACTTTCTATATTTTCATATATTTAGTTAGAATATTCTTCCACCTCAAGTCCAAATTCTAATATGATATTGTCATATTAGATTTTTATTTGTTGTTTCAAAAAGGGTTGATCATTTTCATGATAGACAATACAATTGTTTCGTAGACATCACTCTACTCTTCAGTTGTCCGCAAGAAGAAAATGATAACTTTCATACTCAAACCGAGACATTACATAAGGTACAAAAAACCAACGGGATGAGAATTTTGTACTTTCGTATATGAACTGTCTGATTTGGTAAAACCAGTTATAAATCAACTCCTTTTTGAAAGCAACAATTACATAAAAGCATCCAGCGAAGCAGGTTTTTTCTGGGTATTTGCATTGAACTAAATTTAGCTTAAAAATAGCAAAAATGTAGATATAAAGGGTTCTTCAATAAGAGCGCTACAAAAGGTTTTTTAAATAATACAAAAACGGTTTTGGATATCAATGAAATTCTTTATTCCTGTGAAAGTACGTTCGATGCCATTATGTATGGAAATCGATCTCTTTTGCATGGCCACCACGGGCACGCTTGCAGAAGTCCAGACGCTGAACCCAATTTTCGACGGTTTTCAAGCATAAATCGGCCGATATTCGTACGAAGTTCATCATTCGTCGCTGGCGTGTTGGCATAGACCATAGATTTGACGTAGCCCAACAGGAAATAGTCCAACGGCGTCAAATAGCACTACCGAGGCGGCCAATCGACTGGACCATTTCGTGAGATAACACGTTCTCCAAACTTGGTTTGCAATAAATTGATTGTGACATTCGCTTGTGTGGCTTGTGGCGCCGTCCTGTTGGCACCACATGTCCTCCAAGTCCATATCATCCAATTGGGGCCAAAAATATTCGGTTATCATTGAACGGTTGCGATTCCCATTCACAGTAACGTGCCGGTCTTGATCATCACGGAAGAAGTACGGCCCAATGACGCCGCCGGCCCGTAAACCGCACCAAACCGTAATTTTTTCGGGATGCAATGATGACTCATGGAGTACATGTGGATTGCTGTCTGACCAATAACGCATATTTTGATTATTGACGAAGCCATTCATTATGACGACCATAAATTGGACGTAGCGCTCTTAACGTTGAGGCCACTGACTCCGAATTTCGGTAGTAAATTTTAATAATTTCGACTCGTTGTTGGCTCGTATATCTTTCCATCATGAAATGGCAAACCTTACTGAAGAGAAATGTCAAAAGAGCGGCAAGAAATATGGCGTCATTTGCTGTCCCTGTCTTTCTACTTTTGTAGCCTCCCTGTTGAAGAACCCTTTAATAATTTATATTTGCTATTTTTAGTCTACTAATATTTCTACAGATTCTACAGTACAATTTGTTATTTTCAATTACGTAAAAGTTAACTTAACCAAAATTCTGTAAATTTAACAGTTTTAATTTTGCTGTTCTTATTTTACTAGTATTTAACAAAAAACTCTGCTAATTTCAGCAGTTTTTTCTGCTGCATCATTTTTAACTAATTTTTAGTAACTTTTTCTACTATTTTTACGGATCTATTTCTATTATCACACGTGAATCACATCACTCACAAACATCCGAAATTCGGAACTTACATTTGAAATTCAGAAAACATCAATTGAAATTCAGATATTGCATTTGAAATTCAGAAAATAGCATTGGAAATTCAGTAAATATCAAATGAAATTTGGAAAATATAATTTGTCATTCAGAAAACATGAATTATAATTCAGAAGAGATCAATTAACAATTCAGAAACACATCAATTGAAACTCTGAAAATATCAATTGAAATTCAGGAAATACGGATTGCTATTCAGAAATCGTCAATTGAAATTAAGAAAATATCAATTGAAATTCGGAAAACATAACATGGATTTTAATTCATGATTTGTTTACAAAGTCCACAGACTTCTGCAGCAAAGACATCTTATTGAAAAATCCTTAGATTTTGATAACTTTTCCTACAGAGAAATTATTAGATTCGTAAGACTTTTTAATTTAGAAAAGTGCTCAGTTTCTGAAAACAGATTGTAAGGACTTTATAAAAAATTTCCCCGAATATGAGGATTTTATACCATTTTTCTGACATAAAATCTAGAATCTTAGGGAATTGTTGTAATAGAAAAATGCTGAAATTATTAAAACTCTTTTATTTTGAAAATTTTAATTTATTTTGAAAATTTTAAAGATAGTTTTTTAAAAAATTCTCGGATTGCTAAAGCTAAGACTTTCTTATAGAAAAATCCTTATATTGTTTTCCCTATAGAAAAATTCTCAGATTCCAATGACTTTTTCCTGTAAAACAGCGCCTAGATTTTGAGGACTCATTCCTGTCGAAAAATCATTAGATTTTGAGGACAAATTCTCAGATTCTGAAGACTTTTTCCTACTGAACATTTTAATATAGAAAAAATCTCAGATTCGTAGGAAATTTTCCTGTAGAAAAATGCAGATTTTGACTACTAATTCCTGTAGAAAAATTCTCCGATTACAAAGACTTTTCGATTTTCATATTGTGAGAAACTTTTTCCTATAGAAAATTTTCAGAATATGGGGAATTTTCGGTGGGCTACTAAGCTATTTAAAATCAGTTCAAAAAGACCTTGCAGGAAAAACTGCTGAAATTAGGAGTTTTTTTTTTTTTTTTGCTAAGTACTAGTACCATAATTACTTGTTAAGTACTAGTAAATAATTCTGTTCTTTTATTCTTTTATTTAAACTACACTTAAAAAATTAGTTAGTGGAAAAATTAGTAAAACGTCTTGTATATCAAGTGTACTAGTTTTCAGCAATTTTTTTTGCTGAAATACCGTTTTCACCATAAGTTTTAGTTATTTTTTTTTTTTGCTCTAAACTAATGTTTTACTAATTTATTTTGCTACAAAAATTGTGCCGATAACCGCATTTATAGCGTGGACGACAACCAGTTAGACAAGGTGTAGGTGTCGCAGCTTATTTGGATGTAGTACCGACAACGGAAATGATAATTAAAAAAAAAAAATTGTACACAATTTCTGTATTTAAATTTTCAGCAAATAAATTAAAGCCTCATTCTTACTGAACCCAAAACTATTAGTTTTCAAATTTATTTTGTTTTCGATTGTCAAATCTCATACAAATTTCAAATCGAAAATTAAAAAAAAACGAAAACTTCTACTTTTGGGTTCAGTATGAATGAGGCTTAACTAAAGTAAAATTTCTCCACAAATTTTTTGAGTTTTTTCAGTCTACTAATATTCAGCAAAAAGTTTAGTGATTTTGGCAAGGATTTTTTTCATTTGCAATCGATTAAGTGTTAGCAAAACTTTTGCTGAGATTACTATTTTTTTTCGTAAAAATCAGCTCGCAAACTCGTTTTGCTGAAATTACCAACTTTTTTGCAAGCACGTTCCTGACCAAAAATTTTGATTTTTAAATTCGGTTTATTCGAATTTAAAAATCAATCTGCAACTTTTTAACGAAAAAATTCGGTAGTTAAATTGACAAGCTTTTCGTTAAAAAGTGTTTTTTTTTTAATTAAAAAACTGGTTTACCGGTTTTGGGTTAATGTTTTGGACATTCTACTTGACACTTATAATTGCTATCAAAATAGCCTTTAAGGCACATCTACACGGGAAATAAATCTCATCGAGTTTACGCTAAATTTGTCATCTCTAATATAGTTGGCACTAATTTTTATCGTTAAAATATCATCTCTAGTTGTCAAGTATTTGTTTTTATTAAAATAGTTGTATTTTAAAGAATAATTTTTCTCCAAATACCAAAAGGTGCATTTAATAAACTGAAATGTTCTATAATGTTACAAGACATCTTAAAAATTGTTACTAATTAAAGAAATTATGTATGATAGCAATTGTCAATGGCCTGGAGATTACATTTCGTAGACTTATACAGAGCTGCATTTTCATAAATTCTAGCGAGTTTTCTATCCCGTGTAGATGTGCCTTTACAAACATTTTTCCAAAATTAAAGTTTGTTCATCATAATGTTTCGAAAATCGAAATACGCAACAATTACAATAAAAGCACCATAAATAATAAGAAATCGTTATAATTGACAACACTGTTCCTAGTTAGAAAGAAAAGCTTTGTCACAAAAAAAAAAACAAACAGTTTTCAACCACCTTTTCCAATTATAGTTATACATACGCAAAGAGTAAATGGGAAACCGATAAGGAAAAGTTCAAACTAAAGAGAAAAAAATCCTAACCAAAGAGATTTCTCCAATAAGACCAATAAGAGATTATGGCCCATATGGCCAACAATTGTTAATGAAAAACTGTTATTTTGTTATTACTTTTTAGACTAGAAACCGAAAAAACCCCCCCAAAAACAAAAGCACCCACTCAGAAAAAGCAAACCTTCCCCACTACTCACTTAAAGTTACCGCGACAACAAACTGCCAACGGGACTACAACGAAAACGGCAACGACGCAAACTCGTAAAATGTATGATGTTTGATTAAATGACGTTAAACGAAACTCACGCACTTTGTTTCCAATTTACTATAACACTTCAACTCCAACTGCTCCAATCATAAACGGTAAAATAACTGTTAATAAAATTTGTGTAGAATATTAATAAGTTTAGTAGAGCGTTAACTAAAATTACTAAACAAAAAACACTTGTTTCAAATTCCAAAAAAAAAAAAAACAATCTGAATAGAATTTTTTTCTCAAACAATTACTCAACATTGAAAAATTTATCATTCATTGTAGAAATAATACAGAAAAAAGAGCAAACAAGAAAAAAATTCATTTTTCTTTTATGACTTGTCATAAAACTGTGTTTGTGTTGAAAAAATAAAAGAAAATTAACAAAAATTGTGCAAAATAAAAAGAAAACTACAATTTGTTTAAATGTTTTGACAAATTTTTTTAAGCGACGGCGGTGGTGAGTTTGTTTTAAGTGTGCAAATATTTAAAGAAAAGTTAAACATATCAACAATATTTTAATTAATTTTCCTAAAAGTTTTGCCCAATTTTATTTTGTGAAAAATTTTCCATAGTCTGTGTTTTTTACCTTGTATTCCTTTTCCATTTTTTTGTTTCCGTCCGTCCGTTTGTCTTTCCGTTGTGGAAAATTCATCCCTTTATAAAATACAACTATTTTCCTAGTCTTCTTTCTGTGTGTTGCTTTTACTTTAAGCTTCGTTATCCGTAAAATTCAATTTGTTCGCTGTTTATTTGTGATTCTATTTAAGGGTTGTCATATTGTAAATCAAATTTCTTTACGAAAATTATTATTTTATTGTTTGTTGTAAAAAGAAAAGTTATAATCCACTGTGTCTATGTTGCATTAAAAGTGTACACGCCAAAATTGTGCTTAAAATTCAGTTATTATTAATCCCCATAATCATTAAAAAAAAAGAAAAACTGTCAGGGATGCCATCGTCAAAAAAGTGTAAAGTTATTTTTAGGTATCTTATGAAGTTGGATCTCGTACTAACGCTGGGTTTCATATCGATCCCAGCAAAACCACACATTACCAAATAATGTGTAAAGTAATGTGTTGCCATAGCGGCCGATGCATTACTTTATACCTTACTTCACTGATGAATTTTACATGCGATGAGCCCCGAATTAATAAATGAGGAGGAAGTAATAAAGTAATTGGTTACTTATGTGGTTACGAGGATGCGAAAAGTAATGGGTCTAAAAATAGATTTTCGTAATAAAAAATTTTATTTAAAAAAATTTTTTGTCGTTTATTTAACTTTCTTTTTCAATTTTTAATTTCACAATTTTCTTGAGCGTAAGGTTTGTTTTTTATATATAAAAAATTCTTTATAATTCTTATTTCCTGAAGATGCTACACAATGGAGTAGCGAAATATCGAAAATAAAGAATTTTTTATATATAAAAAACAAACCTTACGCTCAAGAAAATTGTGAAATTAAAAAAAATTATTACAAATATTTTTTTTAATAAATATATAAACGTGGTCACGCTGGGATTCGAACCTGAGATCCCTGCATGTTAGCCGAGAACTCTACCACCTGAGCTATCGACACATATGTATAACATTTGATTGCTTAAAAAGTAAATGAATTGTTGTGCTTCGTATTTTCATTTGTAATGTCGAAAAATATATACCTTACACCCATGCTTGCAAAAAAAACACAAAGTAATGTGTCTAAAAATAGATTTTCAAAAATATTCTAAGCATTACTTTCCATTTATAAATCATGCATTACGTAATCAGTGACTGGTAAGTCATTACTTTTTGGTCCGAAATAATGCAGAAGGTAACGAGGTATCATTACAAGGTAGTGCGTGGCTATATCGCACCCATTGTCAAAGTTTTGCTGGGATACTGTGGAATACTCAGAGATTTGAAATTTCCTCGTCAATTCTTTTTACAATTTTCACTTTATTAATTTCTTTAACTTTCACGATTGTCGATGGGTCTCTGTACTGTACACTCAAAATAATAATTGGTTGAACAGACAAATTTGTTACTTTAACAAAATTTATTCCTGTTTTTTGGCTTAAAATAAAATTTGTTGATTTTAACAAATTCTTTTGTTAAATTTATCAAATCTAAATGTAAGTAAGAAATTAGCAAAACTACAGTTTTATTTGTAATTATACTGAACCGTAAAATTTGTTCAAATTAAGGTCTCTGGACCCTCCCCGGGCCTAGTCCATACCATCTAAAGTCATGTAAGGGCACTCCAGAGGAGTCAATATTTTATCCGTTTTGCTCTAGCTCGCTTAGTTTTCGAGATATGGGCCATTTTATGAAGTGTAACATTATTATAGTATACCGATTGACTGAGAATCACTTTTTATTTCGATTTAACGATGTCCGTCTGTCTGTCTGTTTGTCCATGCATTCATGTGCGCACTACAGGTCGCAAATACTAAGATATTTTGATGAAATTTGCTACACCGACCTATGTCGGCCCAAGAACGAAGCTTATTGATTTTGGTTAAAATCGGTCCATGTTTAGACCTAGTGCTTATATAAGGGTCCCCTAAAGTTGGCTTGGTTATACGCCGCAGGTCGCAAATACGACGATATTTAAATGAAATTTGGTACGCTGACTCACATCGTTCAAAGGACAAAACCTATAGATTATAGATAGGATCGGTCCATATGGGCTATCTTTACGATTTTCTCTTACCATTTTATAGAAAATTTTGACAAGTCCCATTTTAACCCATTCGAATTACGGATCCAAACATGAGTTGGCTTTTAACCAGACTGGTGTAGGGTATTATATGCCCGGCATGCCCAAATTTAGATTTACTCGTTTTAAAAAAATTATTTATTTTGAATTTTATTTTTTTTACGATTTGCTTATTTTTGCTCTTATTTTAAATATCTATAATTTTTTGCTAAGAAATTTTAAGTTTTGTATTTTCAACGATTTTTTAATGTTAAAGCTGTTTTAATTTTAACAATTGGTGTTTCATTTAACTTTTCTTTTTAACTTAAGGGGAATATTTAAAATTTTTATTTATATTATCAGAGTTTTTGAGGTAATTTTCTAATTTTTAATTAATTTTTTAATTTAATTATGGCCACCTTACGTATCACAAGGTGTCTAAACTGCGGCAATTGTTCATTTCAAATGACAACGTCCTATTAAAGTGACGTGTCTCTTTCAAACAAAAAGACCAATCAAGGACCGGTCCCTGCCCCCTAGGGACCTATCCTGCGTGTCACTTTGGACAGGTCCCTTTCCCCGTAGGGAATTTATTATGTAGAGTTGTCAAGTATTTGACATATTTAAAAACCGGTTTTCGAATACTTCTAAAAATCGCCTTTTTGAAAAACTGGTTTTCGGTCTTTTAATTCAAAACCGGTTTGAATAACCGGTTTTTCGGTTTTTGTAAATAATCACTTTGTATTGCTATAGGCATATCGAAATTTTCTTTATAAAACCTACAAAAAATTGCTTAAAATCTTGAAAACTACTATTTTATTTTTTTATTGAAAGCAATCCGCGGCGTTTATTATTCCATTCGGAAAGATCTAAGTATTTTTCGTAATTTTTGCGAAAAAAGCTATTACTATAAAAAACATTGATTTTTCACTTGCTTTCGAATTGCTGAAAAATCGCAGTGGAAGTTTTTTCGTATCAATTCAATAGACCGGACCACTTGAAAATGTTGCGAAAAATAGTTTTTCGTTCCAAATCGCAAAAAATTTTATCACAGGGAGAGCAAAGCTAAAAATAAGAAAGAACTCTTTAAATTATTGTCCTTTTTTATTTTTTATTTTTTCTATTTTTAACTGCACAATTTTCTTGAGCTTAAGGTTTGTTTTTTATATATAAAAAGTTTTTTATTTTAATATTTCGCTACTCCAATGCGTAGCATCTTCAGGAAATAACAATTAAATTAACAAATTATAAACAATATGAAAGTTTGAAAAAATTTTTATAAAATTTGACAAATGTCAAATTATAAACAATTTGAAAGTTTGAAAAAATTTTGACAAATGTTTTCAAATTTTTTCAAACTTTCAAATTGTTTATAATTTGTTAATTTAATTGTTATTTCCTGACGATGCTACGCATTGGAGTAGCGAAATATTGAAAATAAAAAACTTAATATATAAAAAACGGGGTAACGCCGTAACTCGATTCGAAAAAAATGTTCGAATTCGTAAATCTTGCAAATATTATTAAAAATATAATTTCATATATTTAGTTAGAATATTCTTCCACCTCAAGTCCAAATTCTAATATGATATTGTCATATTAGATTTTTATTTGTTGTTTCAAAAAGGGGTTGATCACGGCTAAAATCTCATTCAAATATTTATTTTGTGTTGAGTTTAAAATTAGTTGTTTTTACAAAATGTATGGACAACAGACATACATATAAATATTACCCAAAGGGTACTTTTATGTAATTGTTGCTTTCAAAAAGGAGTTGATTTATAGCTGGTTTTACCAAATCAGACAGTTCATATATGAAAGTACAAAATTCTCGTCCCGTTGATTTTTTGATGTCTGTGAAGATAAATGTAAATTTAACTAGCAAAGACACAAACCGATTTCGTTAACAGAGCTATGTTATGGGTCAACAGAGCTCTGTTAACTACTTAACAGTAACATCTTAAAATTTTTGGAATGAAGGGTTATGAGTTTCAACCATTATGGGCGATAGGGGCGTGGTCCGACTGACGGAATGAACACAATCTGTGAAGCAGGGTGTATATAACTTTCATCATTTTTTTTTTTGAAAACGCACGTAAGGAATACGTGTAAATAAAGTTTTAAATTCAGTAATTTTAGGCCAAACTGCGGGAAATGTTTGGAGCCACAACGGACAACTGGGAACAGGTTCCTCAATGGTGTATATACTGAAGGTAATACAAGTGATGTATGTTTCAGCCTTGCTATTGAAATCTTCCCCGTCAATTTAGAAAGTTCTAAAAAATGATGCTAAAATTTTCATATTCTATGTTAAATATTTGGATGAAACTGGTGGCCAGTATGGAAAATTGGATTGGTTTCTGGATGAAAATCATTTTACAGACTATATTATGGCTGAACTTTCCAATTCTAGTCCTGAAATTTTCCAGGTCAATTTAGAATTGGGAGCAATCTAACATTAAAATAATGTCCTTTTAAGTGAAATTTCATGGGTGAACCTGGTGGTCACTATGGAAAATTGGACAGAGGTTCCTGGACGAAAACAATATCGTAGGCTATTTAAGAGGTCTAGTTTCCAGCCAATGTTTTGGAATTGTGCTGCTCAATTTAGAAACTTGTTAAAAAGGACCCTAAAATTTTTAGAACCTATGTTAAGTATTTGGATGAAACTGGTGGCCAGTATGGAAAATTGGACAGAGGTTCCTGGATGAAAATCATTTTACAGACTATATTATGGCTGAACTTTCCAATTCTAGTCCTGAAATTTTCCAGGTCAATTTAGAATTGGGAGCAATCTAACATTAGAATAATGTCCTTTTAAGTGAAATTTCATGGATGAACCTGGTGGTCACTATGGAAAATTGGACAGAGGTTCCTGGACGAAAACAATATCGTAGGCTATTTAGGAGGTCTAGTTTCCAGCCAATGTTTTGGAATTGTGCTGCTCAATTCAGAAACTTGTTAAAAAGGACCCTAAAATTTTTAGAACCTATGTTAAGTATTTGGATGAAACTGGTGGCCAGTATGGAAAATTGGACAGAGGTTCCTGGATGAAAATCATTTTACAGACTATATTATGGCTGAACTTTCCAATTCTAGTCCTGAAATTTTCCAGGTCAATTTAGAATTGGGAGCAATCTAACATTAAAATAATGTCCTTTTAAGTGAAATTTCATGGGTGAACCTGGTGGTCACTATGGAAAATTGGACAGAGGTTCCTGGACGAAAACAATATCGTAGGCTATTTAAGAGGTCTAGTTTGCAGCCAATGTTTTGGAATTGTGCTGCTCAATTTAGAAACTTGTTTAAAAGGACCCTAAAATTTTTAGAACCTATGTTAAGTATTTGGATGAAACTGGTGGCCAGTATGGAAAATTGGACAGAGGTTCCTGGATGAAAATCATTTTACAGACTATATTATGGCTGAACTTTCCAATTCTAGTCCTGAAATTTTCCAGGTCAATTTAGAATTGGAAGCAATCTAACCTTAAAATAATGTCTTTTTAAGTGAAATTTCATTGGTGAACATGGTGGTCACTATGAAAAATCGGACAGAGGTTCCTAGACGAAAATTGTGTCATAGCTAGCATAAAGGATATATACTCCGGTCGTGGTGGTAAAATCTTCATGGTCAACTTAGAAATGCATCAATTTACAACTTTAAAAAGTTTAAATTTATGTTAAGCAATATAATTAAAATGGCCATCCAAAACTGTTAACTGAGCTATGTTAAGCATTTAACAGCGCAATATAAATAAAAATAATGCCAACCAATACTGTTAACTCAGTTATGCTAAGTAGTGGGAAATATCTGAAGCTACATCGGGCAACTGGAAACAGTTTCCTCAATGATGTATATACTGATGGTAATATAAGTGATGTACGTTCCAGCCTTGCTATTGAAATCTTCCCCGTCAATTTAGAAAGTTCTAAAAAATTACGCTAAAATTTTCATATTCTATGTTAAATATTTGGATGAAACTGGTGGCCAGTATGGAAAATTGGACTGAGGTTCCTGGATGAAAATCATTTTACAGACTATATTATGGCTGAACTTTCAAATTCTAGTCCCGAAATTTTCCAGGTCAATTTAGAATTGGGAGCAATCTAACATTAAAATAATGTCCTTTTAAGTGAAAATTCATTGGTGAACATGGGGGTCACTATGGAAAATTGGACAGAGGTTCCTGGACGAAAACAATATCGTAGGCTATTTAAGAGGTCTAGTTTCCAGCCAATGTTATGGAATTGTGCTGCTCAATTTAGAAACTTGTTAAAAAGGACCCTAAAATTTTTGGAACCTATGTTAAGTATTTGGATGAAACTGGTGGCCAGTATGGAAAATTGGACAGAGGTTCCTGGGTGAAAATCACTTTACAGACTATATAATGGCTGAACTTTCCAATTCTAGTCCTGAAATTTTCCAGGTCAATTTAGAATTGGGAGCAATCTAACATTAAAATAATGTCCTTTTAAGTGAAATTTCATGTGTGAACATGGTGGTCACTATGGAAAATCGGACAGAGGTTCCTAGACGAAAATTGTGTCATAGCTAGCATAAAGGATATATACTCCGGTCGTGGTGGTAAAATCTTCATGGTCAACTTGGAAATGCATCAATTTACACCTTTAAAAAGTTTAAACTTATGTTAAGGAATATAATTAAAATGGCCAACCAAAACTGTTAACTGAGCTATGTTAAGGATTTAACAGCGCAATATAAATAAAAATAATGCCAACCAATACTGTTAACTCAGTTATGCTAAGTAGTGGGAAATATCTGAAGCTACATCGGGCAACTGGAAACAGGTTCCTCAATGATGTATATACTGATGGTAATATAAGTGATGTACGTTCCAGCCTTGCTATTGAAATCTTCCCCGTCAATTTAGAAAGTTCTAAAAAATTACGCTAAAATTTTCATATTCTATGTTAAATATTTGGATGAAACTGGTGGCCAGTATGGAAAATTGGACAGAGGTTCCTGGATGAAAATCATTTTACAGACTATATTATGGCTGAATTTTCCAATTCTAGTCCTGAAATTTTTAAGGTGAATTTAGAATTGGGAGCAATCTAACATTAAAATAATGTCCTTTTAAGTGAAAATTCATTGGTGAACATGGTGGTCATTATGGAAAATTGGACAGAGGTTCCTGGATGAAAATCATTTTACAGACTATATTATGGCTGAACTTTCCAATTCTAGTCCTGAAATTTTCCAGGTCAATTTAGAATTGGGAGCAATCTAACATTAAAATAATGTCCTTTTAAGTGAAAATTCATTGGTGAACATGGTGGTCATTATGGAAAATTGGACAGAGGTTCCTGGATGAAAATCATTTTACAGACTATATTATGGCTGAACTTTCCAATTCTAGTCCTGAAATTTTCCAGGTCAATTTAGAATTGGGAGCAATCTAACATTAAAATAATGTCCTTTTAAGTGAAAATTCATTGGTGAACATGGTGGTCATTATGGAAAATTGGACAGAGGTTCCTAGACGAAAATTGTGTCATAGCTAGCATAAAGGATATATACTCCGATCGTGGTGGTAAAATCTTCATGGTCAACTTGGAAATGCATCAATTTACAACTTTAAAAAGTTTAAATTTATGTTAAGCAATATAATTAAAATGGCCATCCAAAACTGTTAACTGAGCTATGTTAAGCATTTAACAGCGCAATATAAATAAAAAAAAATGCCAACCAATACTGTTAACTCAGTTATGATAAGTAGTGGGAAATATCTGAAGCTACATCGGGCAACTGGAAACAGGTTCCTCAATGATGTATATACTGATGGTAATATAAGTGATGTACGTTCCAGCCTTGCTATTGAAATCTTCCCCGTCAATTTAGAAAGTTCTAAAAAATGACGCTAAAATTTTCATATTCTATGTTAAATATTTGGATGAAACTGGTGGCCAGTATGGAAAATTGGACAGAGGTTCCTGGATGAAAATCATTTTACAGACTATATTATGGCTGAACTTTCAAATTCTAGTCCCGAAATTTTCCAGGTCAATTTAGAATTGGGAGCAATCTAACATTAAAATAATGTCCTTTTAAGTGAAAATTCGTTGGTGAACATGGGGGTCACTATGGAAAATTGGACAGAGGTTCCTGGACGAAAATCATTTTACAGACTATATTATGGCTGAACTTTCCAATTCTAGTCCTAAAATTTTCCAGGTCAATTTAGAATTGGGAGCAATCTAACATTAAAATAATGTCCTTTTATGTGAAATTACATTGGTGAACATGGTGGTCATTATGGAAAATTGGACAGAGGTTCCTAGACGAAAATTGTGTCATAGCTAGCATAAAGGATATATACTCCGATCGTGGTGGTAAAATCTTCATGGTCAACTTGGAAATGCATCAATTTACAACTTTAAAAAGTTTAAATTTATGTTAAGCAATATAATTAAAATGGCCATCCAAAACTGTTAACTGAACTATGTTAAGCATTTAACAGCGCAATATAAATAAAAAAAAATGCCAACCAATACTGTTAACTCAGTTATGCTAAGTAGTGGGAAATATCTGAAGCTACATCGGGCAACTGGAAACAGGTTCCTCAATGATGTATATACTGATGGTAATATAAGTGATGTACGTTCCAGCCTTGCTATTGAAATCTTCCCCGTCAATTTAGAAAGTTCTAAAAAATTACGCTAAAATTTTCATATTCTATGTTAAATATTTGGATGAAACTGGTGGCCAGTATGGAAAATTGGACAGAGGTTCCTGGATGAAAATCATTTTACAGACTATATTATGGCTGAACTTTCCAATTCTAGTCCTGAAATTTTCCAGGTCAATTTAGAATTGGGAGCAATCTAACATTAAAATAATGTCCTTTTAAGTGAAAATTCATTGGTGAACATGGTGGTCATTATGGAAAATTGGACAGAGGTTCCTGGATGAAAATCATTTTACAGACTATATTATGGCTGAACTTTCCAATTCTAGTCCTGAAATTTTCCAGGTCAATTTAGAATTGGGAGCAATCTAACATTAAAATAATGTCCTTTTAAGTGAAAATTCATTGGTGAACATGGTGGTCATTATGGAAAATTGGACAGAGGTTCCTAGACGAAAATTGTGTCATAGCTAGCATAAAGGATATATACTCCGATCGTGGTGGTAAAATCTTCATGGTCAACTTGGAAATGCATCAATTTACAACTTTAAAAAGTTTAAATTTATGTTAAGCAATATAATTAAAATGGCCATCCAAAACTGTTAACTGAGCTATGTTAAGCATTTAACAGCGCAATATAAATAAAAAAAAATGCCAACCAATACTGTTAACTCAGTTATGCTAAGTAGTGGGAAATATCTGAAGCTACATCGGGCAACTGGAAACAGGTTCCTCAATGATGTATATACTGATGGTAATATAAGTGATGTACGTTCCAGCCTTGCTATTGAAATCTTCCCCGTCAATTTAGAAAGTTCTAAAAAATTACGCTAAAATTTTCATATTCTATGTTAAATATTTGGATGAAACTGGTGGCCAGTATGGAAAATTGGACAGAGGTTCCTGGATGAAAATCATTTTACAGACTATATTATGGCTGAATTTTCAAATTCTAGTCCTGAAATTTTCAAGGTCAATTTAGAATTGGGAGCAATCTAACATTAAAATAATGTCCTTTTAAGTGAAAATTCATTGGTGAACATGGTGGTCATTATGGAAAATTGGACAGAGGTTCCTGGATGAAAATCATTTTACAGACTATATTATGGCTGAACTTTCAAATTCTAGTCCCGAAATTTTCCAGGTCAATTTAGAATTGGGAGCAATCTAACATTAAAATAATGTCCTTTTAAGTGAAAATTCATTGGTGAACATGGGGGTCACTATGGAAAATTGGACAGAGGTTCCTGGACGAAAATCATTTTACAGACTATATTATGGCTGAACTTTCCAATTCTAGTCCTGAAATTTTCCAGGTCAATTTAGAATTCGGAGCAATCTAACATTAAAATAATGTCCTTTTATGTGAAATTTCATTGGTGAATATGGTGGTCATTATGGAAAATTGGACAGAGGTTCCTGGATGAAAATCATTTTACAGACTATATTATGGCTGAACTTTCAAATTCTAGTCCTGAAATTTTCCAGGTCAATTTAGAATTGGGAGCAATCTAACATTAAAATAATGTCCTTTTAAGTGAAATTTCATGGGTGAACATGGTGGTCACTATGGAAAATTGGACAGAGGTTCCTGGACGAAAACAATATCGTAGGCTATTTAAGAGGTCTAGTTTCCAGCCAATGTTTTGGAATTGTGCTGCTCAATTTAGAAACTTGTTAAAAAGGACCCTAAAATTTTTAGAACCTATGTTAAGTATTTGGATGAAACTGGTGGCCAGTATGGAATATTGGACAGAGGTTCCTGGACGAAAATCATGTCATAGATAATCAAAAATGTACATTTTCCAGCCATTGTGGTATAATATTTCTGGTCAATTTAGAAATATTATTAATTTAACTTTAAACACATTATGTTAAGTTATAGAAATTAACAGGTGGCCAACCAATGTTAACAAAGCTGGTTAACAGTGTAGTATATTTTTTTAATCAGAAATTTATTGGCGGCAGGTATCAAGTGTTGTAATTTCAATATAGGGTTGCCCACTAAAATAGTAAAAATTGCATTAAAAAATATATGCAAAATTGTTTATTGACAATAATGTCATGATAAAAGTAAAAACTGCATTTTCCAAGTCACATATAATACATTTTAAAATTAAATAAGAAAAATCCATGAAGACATTTTTAATGACAAAAACAAAGGTATGGAAAAAGTTCTGGGATGAAATATTTATCCTTTTTACAATATCGTATGTATGTTCCAAAGATGCCATTTCCATTCTTCTGGTCGTGTTAAAAATTGGAGCAATTTAATGTTTAAATTTTACAATTTTATTATGAAAATTCATACAGAATTTTTAAGTAAAAACTAATGTGGTCACAACTAAAGTTTGGAAAAAGGTTCCTGGAAGAAAGTTTGATCATTGGTGCTTTAGGGTATATACTTTCCAAAGATGCTATTTCCAGTCTCCTGGTCATTTTAAAAATTCCAACAATTTGATTTTGAAATTGAAAAATTTTATTATGAAAATTCTTACAGGTGACAACTAATTAGGTAACATTTTCGGATGGTAGTTACAGTGGAGAATTGGTCAATTTGGAAATATTATTAATTTAACCTAAGATGATTTAAAGGAAAGAGTTTTCTTCCCAAGAAATTATGTTAACTCGTGCACAATTATTTGTATGGATGCTCGGGTCTGTTAATTTCAGTGAAGAATGAGAAAAAGAAAAGTGAAAAAATTAATATTTTACGATTACTGAATAAAACGGTAACAAAAACAACTTTAATAAGGAAATAAATAATAATTAATTAATTTAAATAAATTTTTTGCTTTTAACTTTTGTTTTTTTTTTTTTGTTGTAAAAACGATTTTATTGTTTTTTTTGTTTTCCCGAATTACTTCATTTTATCTCATTCGCTTTTAATTTTCTTCATATTCCTTCTGTTGTTCCTCTCTTTCTTGCGTGAAATTTTTTGGCTCATAAACCATTTTTAAAAGCAGCTGATGGAAACCCCCTGATTTAACTTTAAACGCATTATGTTAAGTTATATAATTTAACATGTGGCCAACCAATGTTAACAAAGCTGTTTAACAGAGCAGTAATGAGAATAACATCATAGTATTGGCGCGCAAAAATATATTTATTGGCGGCAAGTACTCAGCGTTGTAATTTCAATATAGGGGTGCCCACTAGAAAAGAACAAATTTCATACAAAAATATACATTTCAACATCAATATTGCAGTTCCAAATTAGTAAATTAGTAATATTTTCGTATTTTAAATTAATATACATAAGTATTTCGACTTTTTTTTTACTTCAAACAATATCATTTAAATTTAAATTGCTATTGCTTTATTTCAGTTGTATTTTTAAATTTTATTTATTTTTGAAATAATGCATCAGATGCTTTCTTCAAATTACTTTGAATTTTTTTTCTATGTAAGCCCCTGTTTATGTAATACGAAAATGGTGTAAACGAAAGCAAAGTAACGAAAATTTGTTTTTGTTGCCCATATATTTTTGACGAAAATACCCAGTGTAGAAAATCATTACCACATATGTGGTTATGTAAGTACATACTTTGTAATGGTAACTAGTTACTTTACTTTTACAAAAAATATAACGCTACCTGTGTGCTTACCAGTACTGACAAAAATAATGAGTCTAAAAATAGATTTTCAAAAAAATTAATTATTTAAAAAAAAAATATTTTTTATTGTATTTTTTTAAATAAAATTTCGTGGTGCGGCAATCGAACTTGGGTCTACAAATCGACATGTAATATTTAATAGATAAAAACACAATTGACCTGCTGCACACAAGTAAGCTTACTCGCCAACATACAAAAAATCAAAAAATATGTGGTTACATATATCCTTACCAGTGATTAAAAAATATTGAGTCTAAAAATAGATTTCAGAAAATTTTCAAACAAATCTAGCAAATTATTTTCTATTTGAAATAATGATAAAAATAAGTCATTATCAGTAACTCATTATTATATGTTTTAAAATAATGCAGAAGGTAAGTGGGTGTCATTACTGGTAGTCCAAAAAATAATGATATCCCATGTAAAAAAAAATGATATGTAGCCATATGAAGTTATATTTAATTATATATAATCTTTTATGTAATTAGATATAATTATATCCGAAAAATGAGAACATCTTATTGTATCTTATTGTATCGAATTGTGTACAATTGTATACAATTTGGTACAATTTGATACAATTTTATGCAATTCGATACAATTGTATCCGAATTTTGTCCTCATCCAATTACATCAAATTATATCTTTTTGTATAAAATTATATAAAATGTTAAAAAAGTGGACATATTTTGATACAATTATATCTAAAAATTGACCTTATACTTTAGATCATATTATATATGACCACATCTAACAATATACAAAAATTATTTTTTTAAATTTTAATTACATTTGCAAATAAATGTAATTGAAATTAAAAAAAACTCAATTACATTTCATGTAACTGTAATTGAAAATTTTCAATTACAAGTAATTGTAATTGAAGGTGATTTCAATTACAAATTTCAATTACGTTTAGAATTAAAGTGTTTTTTGTTAAAATTTTTGAGCTTTTTGTCATTATTTCTTTTCCGAAAAAATGTAATTGTAATTGACATTTTTTCAATTACAATTATATATAATGTATAATTGAAAATTTTCAATTACAAATTACTTGTAATTGTTTTTTTTTAATTACAATTACAAATAATATGTAATTGTAATTGAATTTTTTTCAATTACAATTACATGTAATTGTGTAATTGCATGTGTAATTTACAAATATAATGATTAACCCAAAGGTCTGCTGGAGATCCTATAATTTCGATAAATCTTCCATTACTTTTATCCAGATTTACAATGACAGTGCATTAAACATGAACAAAATTTTTTTATTTTTAGTAATTTTAAAATAAAGTTAACAAGACTGAGATTTTAAAGTTAATAGGATTTTGTTATACAACCAAGATATAAGAAAAATAGTAAAAAAAATAGTAAAATATTACAAAATAGTAAAAATTACTAAAAATATATGATGCAAAAAATAAACTCACACACGACTCATGCACGGGTTATATATTCTTATTCACGCTCACGCACGAATCAAGTAGGAATTATATATTCTCAGACTCACGCACTTGAGTATAGTAATTATTACTCACGATCATGTGTGAATAACGTGACTCACGAACATTTCTAGTAACGCGTCAATCCCTAGTAATTACTAAATCTAAAAATAGTTCAAAATCATTAACATAGAACCACATATAATATAATACGGTTTTATATGGACCTTATATATTTTTATACAAAATCACTTTGAAATAATTGCTTATGTGGGACAATATATAATTATAGATGATTTTATAAAGAACGTTGTATTGTTATATATTAAAGAAACTATGAAATATTGTAGATACCCTATTAAAAAAAATTAATATGGAGCTTTATATGGTAATATATAATTTAATGTGATCCATATACCATTTCATCCGAAAAATGGCCCGATATAATTGTGTCAGTTGGTTATCACTTTTTATCTAATTGCATCAGTTTAGATCTTGACTTATTAGATTATATATTAAACAGTTAAAATTTTATCTGATTTTTGACCTGATACAATTTTATGGGTTTATGTCGCATGGTATTAGTTTAGATCCAAATAGATACATTTCTATACAAACTTATATAGTTATATCTGTATTTTGACCTGATGCAATTATATCTGCTTTAAAACTTTGATACAATTATGTAAGGCAAATGTCGGCTACAAATATATTTTATTTATATAAAATTGTATCAACTACGATCTATACAGATACCATTAGATTTAAAACGTTAAAATTGTATCAGGTCAAAAATTGGATATAATTTCATCTGATTAATGTATAGTTTTATTTTTTGAGATCTAAACTAATACAATTAGATAAAAACTGATAAACAACTGATACAATTACATCGGGCCATTTTTCGGATGAAACAGTATATTTATACAGATATAACTTAATCGAATTTTATACGACTATATGTAACTGTTTTTACTCGGGTATGGAACCATATTAAGTTATAATCATATCTAAAATATATATAATCATATCTAACACAAATTATGAAATATTTCTTATATGGCTCCACATATAGTTTTATATTATTATGTATAGTGTCATATTAAATTATATATAAACGTATATGTAATTATATCTGCAATATGTTACTTTATGTACTTATATATAGCACATGCAATTATATGTAGGCCTGTATGTAATAATATAAAATCACATATGTCTCCATATTAAAACCTTTGAGGAAAAAATATCTAACATATGACTATATAAACGTATATCTTCTTGAATTTAAAAGCATATGTGGCCATATGTAACTATAAGTTACTATATGCAATTACATAAAATAATATATGGTTATATCAAAACTTTTTTACTCGGGATGTCATTACCATTTCTACACTGGGTAACAACTAGTTATTTTTTTCCATTATTTCAAAATAAAAAATAATGCGTTACCAATAATGACTTATCTCTATCATTATTTCAAATATAATTTTCTAGATTTTTCTTTAAATTTTTTGGAAAATCTATATTTAGGCAGAATATTTTTTTAACACTGGTAAGGATATAGTAAATATTTTCGATTTTTGTTAGTTTGTCGCATAAGCATAGTTGTGTGCAGCATGTCAATTATTTTTTTATATATCAAATATAATATGTCTAGATAGCTGAGATGGTAGAGCTATCCCGTCACGAGCATACTTAATTAAAACAAAATTCTATAACAAAGAAATATTTTTTGGTATAAAACCAATGGCCTTGCAACTCTCTCAATATTTTTTATTTGAAAAAATATTATGCGGCTTGGAACAGGAACGAACTCCGACTGGTTAATCAGGGATGTAAAAGGCTCACTTAATCGGGCTCTTATACAAAAAAATGTTAGATCGCTCTTACATATTTAAAAATGTAAGTAACTAAAAAATAGCTTCCTCTTTGGCTCGTTAAAAAAAATTAAAATTAAATATTTAGATATTAGCAAATATTAGCACAAATTGCGAAAATAAAAAACATTTGCAAAAAGCGAAATTTTTGCAACAATATATTCATTTGCAGAATGTCGATCGCTGATTACCTCTTTTAATTCATTTTCTGTACCATAAAGCCTTTTTCGAATTCGGCCGTTATTTTGCAACTTTTTAAGTGCGGTTTGTTTTTAAATATATAACCTAGGGATTAAATTTTTGTACCATAAAGTCTTTTTTCAAATTCCGCTATTAGTTTGCAATTCTTTATGTGCGTTTTTTTAAATTTATAATCTAGGGGCTATAATACACATTTCATACAATAAAGTTTGGTGGCTAGTTGCAAAAAAACCCGCGAAATATAAAATTGGCAAAAAAGAAAATTTTTGCATCAATATATTTGTTTGCAGAATCTAAATCGCTGATTACGTTTCCTAATTAATTTTTTGAACCATAAAGTCTTTTTTCGCGTTCCGCTTTTATTTTGCAATTTTTTAAGTACGTTTCTTTTTAATTTATAATCTAGGGACTATAATACACATTTTATACAACAAAGTTTGGTGGCTAGTTGCAAAAAAAAATCGCGAAAAATAAAATTTGCAAAAAGGAAAAATTTTTTCATCAATATATTTGTTTGCAGAATGTAAATCGCTGATTAAGTTTTTTAATTAATTTTTTGAACCATAAAGCCTTTTTTCGCTTTACGCGATTATTTTGTAATTTTTGTAAGTGTGGTTTTTTTAAATTTATAATCTAGGGTCTATAGTAACAAATTTTATACACAAAAGTTTGGTGCTTAGTTTGCAAAAAAAAAAAATCGCGAAAAAAATATTTGCAAAAAGGAAAATTTTTGCGTCATTGTATTCATTTGCAGATTGTTAATCGCTGATTTAGTTTTATTATTTATTTTTTTCTACCACAAAGTCTCTTTTCGCGTTCCTCTATTATTTTGCAATTTTTTAAGTGCGGTTTTTAAATTTATAATCTACGGAGTATAATGCCCATTTCATAAAACAAAGTTTGGTGGTTAGTTGCAAAAAAATAAAATTTTGGCATCGTTTGCAGAATGTAAATCTTTTAATTAATTTTTTGAACCCCAAATCCTTTTTTCGCATTCCGATATTGTTTTGCAATTTTTTACGTATGGTTTTTTAAAATTCATAATCTAGGGCTATAATACTGTTGGAATAGTATAATTCCATAGTATAGTTCCATTCTTGATTTTTATAACTAAATTATTATTTTCCATCCCTGGTTACAATCGATGTTTTGAGTCATACAAAGAGCGCACATAATGACCCTGCAAACATTTAAAAGATACCTTCCAAGAAGATATTAAAGCGATATCTTCTATTTGTCATTTGAATGAAAAAAATCAAGTAATATTTACTTTGAAATTGTCTTCCTTTTATCACTTGGAAGATAATTCGACGATATTTGGAAAAAAATAATTCAAAAATTTTATCTTTTGTCATAACTTTTTATGACAATATTTCGGCAATATCATCTTTGTATCATTTGGAAGATAAAGCAAATTTGTTTGAAATCTTTTATCAATGTGAAAAAATAGGAAATAAACTCGTGAAAAGTTAAGATTAATTGCGCGGGAAAAATCGGCTAAGATGAAATCAAGATAATTTATAAGTTGGTCAAAAGATTATGTATGCAGATATTGTTTTTCAGGCTTAAATTTAATAATTAAAAAACTAAATCGTTTTTTTATTGTACCGGGAGTTTATTTAGCGATATCCGTTTTATCTTCCATATGAGTTATTGCTTTCATATTGCCTGGAAGTATTGTTTTAGTGTAACAGTTGTTTCCGACGGAGGAAACTTCCAGAATACGAAATTGATATTACCGGCAATAAATGTTTTCTTCCTGGTGATATGTTCGGAGAACCTTCTTCGTATTGCCATGTTTGCTGGGTGATATTGGTTTGAGTATGTTCCTGTTCCAAGGCACATAATAGAACAAATGCTTTCCCAGTGATAGAGAGTCCCCCAATCTCTTTATTATGTATACTCTTTGATAAAACAAATTTTTTGAAAATCTATTTTTTGAATATCTACACCATTTTCACTAAATTTCAGAAGTTTTCAATTGTATTTCAGAAATTATCAAAAGTATTTTAGAAATTGTTAATTGTATTTCGGCAAATATTATTTATATTTCAGAAACTGTTAATTGTATTTCAGAAACTATTAATGGTATCTCAGAAATTTTCAAATGTATTTCCTAGTTAATAAAGAATAATTTCTGAAACACATTTGATAATTTCTGAAATACAATTGATAATTTCTGAAATACAATTGACGGTTTCTGAAATACAATTGATAATTTCTAATAATAACTTCTGAAATGCAATTGATAAAACTGAAAATTAATTATTTCTGAAATACAACTGATAAATCTGAAAAACAATTGATAACTTCTGAAATAAAATGATAATTCCCGAAATACAATTGAAAATGGTGTATATTATTTTTGTCAATACTGGTAAATATATAAGTAACGACATATTTTTGATTTTTCGTATGCTGGTGTGTAAGCATAACTCATTATTTTTCGCGACATCCCCATAGAAAAGTAATAAGAAATGTAATAAGAAAATTAACTAGTTACCAATACCAGTTAAGCAGTTACATAACCAAATATCTAGTAATGTTTTTCTAAACTGGGAAATTGAAAATTAAAAGTAGATTTGTATATAATTGAGATTTATTTAACAGTAGTTTAAATAGTATTTGTCATATAATTTAGAGAGGCATTTTGAAGGTAATATCTGTGTCATTATAGCAAAATACATATGTATATTAATTTAAAATACAAAAATATTACTAATTTACTAATTTGGAACTGCAATATTGATGTTGAAATGTGTATTTTTTTCTATGAAATTTGTTCTTTTCTGGTGGGCACCTCTATATTGAAATTACAACGCTGAGTACTTGCCGCCAAAAATATATTTTTGCGCGCCAATACTATGATGTTATTCTCATGACTGCTCTGTTAAACAGCTTTGTTAACATTGGTTGGCCACATGTTAATTTCTATAACTTAACATAATGTGTTTACAGTTAAATTAATAATATTTCTAAATTGACCAGAAATATTATACCACAATGGCTGGAAAATGTACATTTTTGATTATCTATGACATGATTTTTGTCCAGGAACCTCTGTCCAATTTTCCATAGTGACCACCATGTTCACCCATGAAATTTCACTTAAAAGGACATTATTTTAATGTTAGATTGCTCCCAATTCTAAATTGACCTGGAAAATTTCAGGACTAGAATTTGAAAGTTCAGCCATAATATAGTCTGTAAAATGATTTTCATCCAGGAACCTCTGTCCAATTTTCCATAATGACCACCATGTTCACCAATGAAATTTCACATAAAAGGACATTATTTTAATGTTAGATTGCTCCCAATTCTAAATTGACCTGGAAAATTTCAGGACTAGAATTGGAAAGTTCAGCCATAATATAGTCTGTAAAATGATTTTCGTCCAGGAACCTCTGTCCAATTTTCCATAGTGACCCCCATGTTCACCAATGAATTTTCACTTAAAAGGACATTATTTTAGTGTTAGATTGCTTCAAAATTCTAAATTGACCTGGAAAATTTCGGGACTAGAATTGGAAAGTTCAGCCATAATATAGTCTGTAAAATGATTTTCGTCCAGGAACCTCTGTCCAATTTTCCATAGTGACCCCCATGTTCACCAATGAATTTTCACTTAAAAGGACATTATTTTAATGTTAGATTGCTCCCAATTCTAAATTGACCTGGAAAATTTCGGGACTAGAATTTGAAAGTTCAGCCATAATATAGTCTATAAAATGATTTTCATCCAGGAACCTCTGTCCAATTTTCCATAATGACCACCATGTTCACCAATGAATTTTCACTTAAAAGGACATTATTTTAATGTTAGATTGCTCCCAATTCTAAATTGACCTGGAAAATTTCAGGACTAGAATTGGAAAATTCAGCCATAATATAGTCTGTAAAATGATTTTCATCCAGGAACCTCTGTCCAATTTTCCATACTGGCCACCAGTTTCATCCAAATATTTAACATAGAATATGAAAATTTTAGCGTAATTTTTTAGAACTTTCTAAATTGACGGGGAAGATTTCAATAGCAAGGCTGGAACGTACATCACTTATATTACCATCAGTATATACTTCATTGAGGAACCTGTTTCCAGTTGCCCGATGTAGCTTCAGATATTTCCCACTACTTAGCATAACTGAGTTAACAGTATTGGTTGGCATTATTTTTATTTATATTGCGCTGTTAAATGCTTAACATAGCTCAGTTAACAGTTTTGGATGGCCATTTTAATTATATTGCTTAACATAAATTTAAACTTTTTAAAGTTGTAAATTGATGCATTTCCAAGTTGACCATGAAGATTTTACCACCACGACCGGAGTATATATCCTTTATGCTAGCTATGACACAATTTTCGTCTAGGAACCTCTGTCCAATTTTCCATAATGACCACCATGTTCACCAATGAAATTTCACATAAAAGGACATTATTTTAATGTTAGATTGCTCCGAATTCTAAATTGACCTGGAAAATTTCAGGACTAGAATTGGAAAGTTCAGCCATAATATAGTCTGTAAAATGATTTTCATCCAGGAACCTCTGTCCAATTTTCCATAGTGACCCCCATGTTCACCAATGAATTTTCACTTAAAAGGACATTATTTTAATGTTAGATTGCTCCCAATTCTAAATTGACCTGGAAAATTTCGGGACTAGAATTTGAAAGTTCAGCCATAATATAGTCTGTAAAATGATTTTCATCCAGGAACCTCTGTCCAATTTTCTATACTGGCCACCAGTTTCATCCAAATATTTAACATAGAATATGAAAATTTTAGCGTAATTTTTTAGAACTTTCTAAATTGACGGGGAAGATTTCAATAGCAAGGCTGGAACGTACATCACTTATATTACCATCATACATCATTGAGGAACCTGTTTCCAGTTGCCCGATGTAGCTTCAGATATTTCCCACTACTTAGCATAACTCAGTTAACAGTATTGGTTGGCATTATTTTTATTTATATTGCGCTGTTAAATGCTTAACATAGCTCAGTTAACAGTTTTGGATGGCCATTTTAATTATATTGCTTAACATAAATTTAAACTTTTTAAAGTTGTAAATTGATGCATTTCTAAGTTGACCATGAAGATTTTACCACCACGACCGGAGTATATATCCTTTATGCTAGCTATGACACAATTTTCGTCTAGGAACCTCTGTCCGATTTTTCATAGTGACCACCATGTTCACCAATTAAATTTCACTTAAAAGGACATTATTTTAAGGTTAGATTGCTCCCAATTCTAAATTGACCTGGAAAATTTCAGGACTAGAATTGGAAAGTTCAACCATAATATAGTCTGTAAAATGATTTTCATCCAGGAACCTCTGTCCAATTTTCCATACTGGCCACCAGTTTCATCCAAATACTTAACATAGGTTCTAAAAATTTTAGGGTCCTTTTAAACAAGTTTCTAAATTGAGCAGCACAATTCCAAAACATTGGCTGGAAACTAGACCTCTTAAATAGCCTACGATATTGTTTTCGTCCAGGAACCTATGTCCAATTTTCCATAGTGACCACCAGGTTCACCCATGAAATTTCACTTAAAAGGACATTATTTTAATGTTAGATTGCTCCCAATTTTAAATTGACCTGGAAAAGTTCAGGTCTAGAATTGGAAAGTTCAGCCATAATATAGTCTGCAAAATGATTTTCATCCAGGAACCTCTGTCCAATTTTCCATACTGGCCACCAGTTTTATCCAAATACTTAACATAGGTTCTAAAAATTTTAGGGTCCTTTTTAACAAGTTTCTAAATTGAGCAGCACAATTCCAAAACATTGGCTGGAAACTAGACCTCTTAAATAGCCTACGATATTGTTTTCGTCCAGGAACCTCTGTCCAATTTTCCACAGTGACCACCATGTTCACCCATGAAATTTCACTTAAAAGGACATTATTTTAATGTTAGATTTCTCCCAATTCTAAATTGACCTGGAAAATTTCAGGACTAGAATTTGAAAGTTCAGCCATAATAAAGTCTGTAAAATGATTTTCATCCAGGAACCTCTGTCCAATTTTCCATAATGACCACCATGTTCACCAATGAAATTTCACATAAAAGGACATTATTTTAATGTTAGATTGCTCCCAATTCTAAATTGACCTGGAAAATTTCAGGACTAGAATTGGAAAGTTCAGCCATAATATAGTCTGTAAAATGATTTTCGTCCAGGAACCTCTGTCCAATTTTCCATAGTGACCCCCATGTTCACCAATGAATTTTCACTTAAAAGGACATTATTTTAGTGTTAGATTGCTTCAAAATTCTAAATTGACCTGGAAAATTTCGGGACTAGAATTGGAAAGTTCAGCCATAATATAGTCTGTAAAATGATTTTCGTCCAGGAACCTCTGTCCAATTTTCCATAGTGACCCCCATGTTCACCAATGAATTTTCACTTAAAAGGACATTATTTTAATGTTAGATTGCTCCCAATTCTAAATTGACCTGGAAAATTTCGGGACTAGAATTTGAAAGTTCAGCCATAATATAGTCTATAAAATGATTTTCATCCAGGAACCTCTGTCCAATTTTCCATAATGACCACCATGTTCACCAATGAATTTTCACTTAAAAGGACATTATTTTAATGTTAGATTGCTCCCAATTCTAAATTGACCTGGAAAATTTCAGGACTAGAATTGGAAAATTCAGCCATAATATAGTCTGTAAAATGATTTTCATCCAGGAACCTCTGTCCAATTTTCCATACTGGCCACCAGTTTCATCCAAATATTTAACATAGAATATGAAAATTTTAGCGTAATTTTTTAGAACTTTCTAAATTGACGGGGAAGATTTCAATAGCAAGGCTGGAACGTACATCACTTATATTACCATCAGTATATACATCATTGAGGAACCTGTTTCCAGTTGCCCGTTGTAGCTTCAGATATTTCCCACTACTTAGCATAACTGAGTTAACAGTATTGGTTGGCCTTTTTTTTTATTTATATTGCGCTGTTAAATGCTTAACATAGCTCAGTTAACAGTTTTGGATGGCCATTTTAATTATATTGCTTAACATAAATTTAAACTTTTTAAAGTTGTAAATTGATGCATTTCCAAGTTGACCATGAAGATTTTACCACCACGATCGGAGTATATATCCTTTATGCTAGCTATGACACAATTTTCGTCTAGGAACCTCTGTCCAATTTTCCATAATGACCACCATGTTCACCAATGTAATTTCACATAAAAGGACATTATTTTAATGTTAGATTGCTCCCAATTCTAAATTGACCTGGAAAATTTTAGGACTAGAATTGGAAAGTTCAGCCATAATATAGTCTGTAAAATGATTTTCGTCCAGGAACCTCTGTCCAATTTTACATAGTGACCCCCATGTTCACCAACGAATTTTCACTTAAAAGGACATTATTTTAATGCTAGATTGCTCCCAATTCTAAATTAACCTGGAAAATTTCAGGACTAGAATTTGAAAGTTCAGCCATAATATAGTATGTAAAATGATTTTCATCCAGGAACCTCTGTCCAATTTTCCATAATGACCACCATGTTCACCAATGTAATTTCACATAAAAGGACATTATTTTAATGTTAGATTGCTCCCAATTCTAAATTGACCTGGAAAATTTCAGGACTAGAATTGGAAAATTCAGCCATAATATAGTCTGTAAAATGATTTTCATCCAGGAACCTCTGTCCAATTTTCCATAGTGACCCCCATGTTCACCAATGAATTTTCACTTAAAAGGACATTATTTTAATGTTAGATTGCTCCCAATTCTAAATTGACCTGGAAAATTTCGGGACTAGAATTTGAAAGTTCAGCCATAATATAGTCTGTAAAATGATTTTCATCCAGGAACCTCTGTCCAATTTTCCATACTGGCCACCAGTTTCATCCAAATATTTAACATAGAATATGAAAATTTTAGCGTAATTTTTTAGAACTTTCTAAATTGACGGGGAAGATTTCAATAGCAAGGCTGGAACGTACATCACTTATATTACCATCAGTATATACATCATTGAGGAACCTGTTTCCAGTTGCCCGATGTAGCTTCAGATATTTCCCACTACTTAGCATAACTGAGTTAACAGTATTGGTTGGCATTATTTTTATTTATATTGCGCTGTTAAATGCTTAACATAGCTCAGTTAACAGTTTTGGATGGCCATTTTAATTATATTGCTTAACATAAATTTAAACTTTTTAAAGTTGTAAATTGATGCATTTCTAAGTTGACCATGAAGATTTTACCACCACGACCGGAGTATATATCCTTTATGCTAGCTATGACACAATTTTCGTCTAGGAACCTCTGTCCAATTTTCCATAATGACCACCATGTTCACCAATGAATTTTCACTTAAAAGGACATTATTTTAATGTTAGATTGCTCCCAATTCTAAATTGACCTGGAAAATTTCAGGACTAGAATTGGAAAGTTCAGCCATAATATAGTCTGTAAAATGATTTTCATCCAGGAACCTCTGTCCAATTTTCCATAATGACCACCATGTTCACCAATGAATTTTCACTTAAAAGGACATTATTTTAATGTTAGATTGCTCCCAATTCTAAATTGACCTGGAAAATTTCAGGACTAGAATTGGAAAGTTCAGCCATAATATAGTCTGTAAAATGATTTTCATCCAGGAACCTCTGTCCAATTTTCCATACTGGCCACCAGTTTCATCCAAATACTTAACATAGGTTCTAAAAATTTTAGGGTCCTTTTTAACAAGTTTCTGAATTGAGCAGCACAATTCCAAAACATTGGCTGGAAACTAGACCTCCTAAATAGCCTACGATATTGTTTTCGTCCAGGAACCTCTGTCCAATTTTCCATAGTGACCACCAGGTTCATCCATGAAATTTCACTTAAAAGGACATTATTCTAATGTTAGATTGCTCCCAATTCTAAATTGACCTGGAAAATTTCAGGACTAGAATTGGAAAGTTCAGCCATAATATAGTCTGTAAAATGATTTTCATCCAGGAACCTCTGTCCAATTTTCCATACTGGCCACCAGTTTCATCCAAATACTTAACATAGGTTCTAAAAATTTTAGGGTCCTTTTTAACAAGTTTCTAAATTGAGCAGCACAATTCCAAAACATTGGCTGGAAACTAGACCTCTTAAATAGCCTACGATATTGTTTTCGTCCAGGAACCTCTGTCCAATTTTCCATAGTGACCACCAGGTTCACCCATGAATTTTCACTTAAAAGGACATTATTTTAATGCTAGATTGCTCCCAATTCTAAATTGACCTGGAAAATTTCGGGACTAGAATTTGAAAGTTCAGCCATAGTATAGTCTGTAAAATGATTTTCATCCAGGAACCTCTGTCCAATTTTCCATACTGGCCACCAGTTTCATCCAAATATTTAACATAGAATATGAAAATTTTAGCATCATTTTTTAGAACTTTCTAAATTGACGGGGAAGATTTCAATAGCAAGGCTGAAACATACATCACTTGTATTACCTTCAGTATATACACCATTGAGGAACCTGTTCCCAGTTGTCCGTTGTGGCTCCAAACATTTCCCACAGTTTGGCCTAAAATTACTGAATTTAAAACTTTATTTACACGTATTCCTTACGTGCGTTTTCAAAAAAAAAAAATGATGAAAGTTATATACACCCTGCTTCACAGATTGTGTTCATTCCGTCAGTCGGACCACGCCCCTATCGCCCATAATGCTTGAAATTCATAACCCTTCATTCCAAAAATTTTAACATGTTACTGTTAAGTAGTTAACAGAGCTCTGTTGACTCATAACATAGCTCTGTTAACGAAATCGGTTTGTGTCTTTGCTAGTTAAATTTACATTTATCTTCACAGACATGATTTTTTGTACCTTATGTAAAGTCTCGGTTTGAGTAAGAAAGTTATCATTTTCTTATTGCGGACAACTGAAGAGTAGAGTGACGTCTACGAAACAATTGTATTGTCTATCATGAAAATGATCAACCCCTTTTTGAAACAACAAATAAAAATCTAATATGACAATATCATATTAGAATTTGGACTTGAGGTGGAAGAATATTCTAACTAAATATATGAAAATATAGAAAGTCCGAAAAAACAATTTTTGTATTTTTTTAATGCAAAAATTAAAATAATTGTTGAAAATATAATTTTGTATAAAAATTCTACTTTTTAATTTATTTTTATCCTAAAACTTGTACACTACACATAAAAATTCAAAAAGTAAGATTTTTTCTAAACCTTTTCTTTTTATGAAAGGTACAAAATTTACGAATTCGAACATTTTTTTCGAATCGAGTTACGCGGTAACCCCCTAGAAGAACTCTTTTATTTATTGAGGAAAATGGAAAAATGGAATTTTTGCATTATAGGACCTTTGCTACAAAACTTATTGTCAATAAAATATGAGTTTTCTAAGATAGAGAGCAAAAACAGTCTCTTGAAAGAATTTTTACATTTTTGTTTGGAAAAAATAAATTATTTTGTTAATAGTCCCTAGTTGCCTAATGTACGTCATAGGAACGATAAAATTAATAAACCCTACACTCATAAAAAAGCGCGTACAAATTTCGACTCCGGATCTGATCCGAGACAGGCCCATATTTATTAGGTGGTTCATAAAAATTTTTGTGCTAAAAAATATGAAAATATTACAGCGCCATCTGTAAGAGTTATAATCATTCGAAAATAATCACGGTTTAAATTAGCTTTAAAATTAAGAAACACAAATTACTAAAAATTAGCATGCAAAGTTAGTTGAAACACGAGTGAAATTAATGGTTATGCTACATTGGAATTACAAAAATTTTTGTTCAATCCTAATTTTTAAGACAAAATAACAAAAAAGAATTATTTCAGTTGAATCAGAACGCGTTTAACAGACTTTTGTACTAACTTTTTTTTTTGAGTGGACAAACACTACACTCAACCGAAAAAGTCTGTAATGGTTACTAAGACTTTTGCTGTTATTACGGGAAATTCAACTGTTTTGAACCCAGCGGTATTTTTTGCTAATTTTAGCAACACATGTCTGCTGATTTGTAGTACAACAAAATTAGTAGAAACAATTAGTAGTCGCTACTAAATTTTAGCAAAATTGTTGTAAACTTCAATTCAAAATCGATTTGCTAAAATCAGTTAAAAAACTTACTAAATATCAATAATTTTAGTACAATGAAATTAGTATAAATAATTAGTTGCAGCTACTAAATATCTGTAAATTGTTGTAAACTGTAATTTAAAATCAATGTGTTGAAATTAGCAAAAAAGTGTACTAAAATCTAAAAAAAAGTTTATAAAAAAAAACTTTTGTTGTTTTGATTGTAACAAGCGTATAATTACTTCATCGTACTTGAAATTTGGAGTCAAAATTGCAAACGGCTCTCCAGTTATTACCTTTTTATGCATTGGAGTTACAATAAAATTTTCTGAGTGTTATTTCCAAACTAAGAATATATCAATAGTAGTAACAAATATAAACTAAACAATAAATTGTAAAAAATCAAAAAAAAAAAATCTAAATTAGTATATTTTTCTGCTAAATTTAGCACTCGGTTTTGAAAAAGTAGTAAAATGTTTTGCTGAAATCAGCAGCGAGAATTAGTAAAAAAAATCCGTAATTTGTAATAAGAGAATAGTAGAAATGATTACTAAAAAAAATTGTACTAAAGATCAGTATAAATATAGTAAAGTGCAATTGGAAACTGTTTACAAATTTTTTTTACTAACTTTTTTACCTGAGTGTAAATATTTTGTCAATTATTAAACCAATGAAGACAATTTAATTGAAATTTTTATGATGAATGAGGGGAATGTTTAGTTGATCTCTTATTTTGGTAAATGAATGTTCTTTAGTTTGACTTTAGATCATAAATTAATATCACTTATACAGTGTGTTCGTTTACTCGAATTTTTTACTACTTTTACTACAATTAGAAAGTTTTGTTTACTTTTTGTATTGAATTTTTCCAGCTGTAGTAAAAGTAGTAACTTGTAGTAGGTAAACGAACACGCTTTCTGTTTAAATTATTTTCAAAATTAAAGAAAGATGATACAATTTTTACAAGTAAATTACAAAGAATAAAACTTTTTATACCCTACACCACTATGTGGTCAGGGTATTATAAGTTTGTGCTAATGTTTGTAACACCAAAAAATATTGGTCGTAGACCCACCTTATAGTATACCGATCGGTTCAGAATTTTTTTTTATTTCCATTTAACGATGTCCGTCCGTCCGTCTGTCTGTCCATGCAATCTTGTGCGCACTCTACAGGTCGCAACTATTAAGATATTTTGATGAAATTTGGTACGCAGACCTATGTTGGCCCAAGGACGAACAAGTTTGATTTTGGTGAACATCGGTCCATGTTTAGACCTAGTGCCCATATAAGGGTCCTACCAAAATTATACTGTTTATACGCTGCAGGTCGTAAATATTAAGATATTTTGATGAAATTTGGTACACAGATCTATATTGGCCCAATAACGCAGCCTATTGATTTTGGTGAACATCGGTCCATGTTTAGACCTAGTGCCCATATAAGGGTCCTACCAAAATTATACTTTTTATACGCTGCAGGTCGCAAATATTAAGATATTTTGATGAAATTTGGTACACAGACCTATATTGGCCCAATAACGCAGCCTATTGGTTTTGGTGAACATCGGTCCATGTTTAGACCTAGTGCCCATATAAGGGTCCTACCAAAATTATACTGTTTATACGCTGCAGGTCGCAAATATTAAGATATTTTAATGAAATTTGGTACGCAGACCTATGTTGGCCCAAGGACGAACAAGTTTGATTTTGGTGAACATCGGTCCATGTTTAGACCTAGTGCCCATATAAGGGTCCTACCAAAATTATACTGTTTATACGCTGCAGGTCGCAAATATTAAGATATTTTGATGAAATTTGGTACACAGACCTATGTTGGCCCAATAACGCAGCCTATTGATTTTGGTGAACATCGGTCCATGTTTAGACCTAGTGCCCATATAAGGGTCCCACCAAAATTATATTGTTTATACGCTGCAGGTCGCAAATATTAAGATATTTTGATGAAATTTGGTACATAGACCTATGTTGGCCCAAGGACGAAGCCTATTGATTTTAGTGAACATCGGTCCATGTTTAGAACTACTGCCCATATAAGGTTCCTCCCAAAATTGGCTTGGTTACAAACTGCAGGTCGCAAATATTAAGATATTTTAATGAAATTTGGTGCGCTGACTCACATTATAGAAAATTTTGACACATTAATGAAATTTGGTGCGCTGACTCACATTATAGAAAATTTTGACACAAGCCCCATTTTAACCCATTCGAATTTCGGATCCAAACAATACACCAGAGTGGTGTAGGGTATTGTATAGTCGGCATGTCCGACTTTAACCTTTTTACTCGTTTTTTACCTTATAAATATTCGAAAATGTCGAATTATTCGACACGAAAACCGACCTTTTCCAAAAACTCGTTCAAAAAACCTTGAAATATAGAAAAAATCGGTTTATCGTATAATTCGGAAACCGGTTTTGACAACTCTAAATTTATCACATTCTTTTCTTTGTTTTTGAAGGGATTTTTAAGCTAAAAATAAAAAACTTAAACTGGTTTACGGTGGAAAAACCCGGGTTTATGTTAACCGAAAATTAAGATTTTCAGTTAACCGCTTTGCAAAGAGAAAACAAAAAAAACTAAATATGTGAAAACCCGGGTTTTTGGTTAAATAAACCCGGGTTTCGGTTTGGAAACACTATTTTTAATGCGAAATACATATTTCATATCTTGAAAATTGCCGGAGATAGATCAAAATGCCTGTTTTTGTATTTTTTCAGATTTCATGAAATAACGATTGCATATGTGGAAATGGGGGGTTCCCCTTAATATGCAAATTGTTATTGTTAATATAATTTTTCAGAATTTTAATAACTTGTTTGCAAATTTACAACAACTTGTAACAACTATTTATCACGTTTTCTAGGCAATTTGGCAATCCTACAGTTAAACTATTAGTTTAAAAAAAATTGTTACCATAAATAGAAGTAAAAAGCAAAACAAAATACCATAAAACAATCGTTGCGTGTTTATGCCAACACTGAGAACATTATCTGCATGATATTAATGAATTTTATTAAATCAATGAAATTTGTCATTAAATTGATAAAGTTTTTTTTTATGAAAATTTTCCATTTTTTATTAAAAACTTCTTAAATTTAAACAATTTTCATGAAGAGTTAGTTTTATAAAAACGTTTTATAATAAAACTTTTTCCTTAAATTTCAGAAATTTTTTATTCCCTTTGTAAAGAAAACTTTACAAGGTTACTGAACAGTTTCATAATAAAAACTCATCCAATGAAATTCTCACTGTGTACAAATCAACCTGCTGTGTTTAAAAAAAAGATATTTCATTGTTGTTTTTACTTTATACTCGTATCTAAAATGGTTTTGCAATACTATTTCTTTTAAAACAATTATTTTAAAACAAAATTTGTTTATAGTAACCTAAATAATTGTTAAGAAGAAACAGCATATAGAGCAAAAATAAGGTCAAAATATAAGAAGAAATTCTAATTATATAACAGATTTTTTATTTTTTGAAAAAAAGAATATATTCTAATAAATTTTTTGATACTTTTTCTATTAATTTAAAACATTTTTTTTTATAATTTACAAAATTAACACAAATTTGTTTGCTTAATTTCTTTTACTTCCATATAAAACAGCTGATACAGTCTAAAAACTCAACAGAGAAGACAACCGAATACTACTACACTTTTAAACAGGAAGTTCTCTAAACACACACGTAGAAACTTAGAAAATATAATCACCAAAAAAATTTGGAAAAGAAACTTTTGAAAACCTTAAACCCTTAAACGGAAAAAACGAATCTCTTTACCAATAAACAAAAATCGCTAAAATAAAAATCGCTTAAAAATCGCTTTTGTCATCCTTTGAAAAAATAAAAAAAAAAAAGAAACGTTAAATTTTACAGTTATTTCCGAATAAACTGTAAATCGGTAAAAAATCGTCTTAAGAAAAATCCGCGCGAATTAAATATAGCTTAAGTACTAGTCTTTATTTTTCGTACGAAAAAAAGTCTAGTACGCGTGAATAACTTTAATTTCTTTCTCCCACGCGTTTATATAAAGCCGTCAAAATAATTCACCAACAGATAACCGAATTAAATTTCGCAACGGCGACCACAATGCCATATAACGGCGCTACGAATAGCAGTGGTGCTGGCGGCGGTGGAGGCGGTATGATAGTAAGCGATGGGCCGCAAAATAAAAAAATACGCACCGGTGTCCAACAGCCTGGTGAAGGGGATGCCCATATGCATGCAAGGGTAAGTTTAAAATCTATTAAAACCTAATCTCTATTGCACTCAAATCAAGCCTAAAATATTTATACAACAAAAAGGTAAAAGCTTCTGTAAATCAGCACCAGCCAGTTAAGGCACAAAGTGATAGGGTTGTTTGAAGTGAACGAAACGAAATCTGTTTCCACTATTTTTCCCTATTCTAGCGTTATAATGACAGTTTGATTATTTACTTCTCTTGACATTCGCTGTTGTCTGCTTTTCCTATATTTTGTGTGTATTTTATTTTTGTATGTCTGTCTGTCTGCCATTTACTACAACAAGGGTTGGAAAAATCGATTTTCCCCAAAAAAATAAATAATAACATTTGAAAAACAGTAGCGCATAATACAACAAATAACAACATCGACAACAACATAACTTTTAACACATTTCACAAACAGTAGAGCGCAATAATTAAATCAGATGTTGTTTTTTATTGCCTTCTTTTATTTTCATTAACCTTTTCTTTTTATTACTTTATATTTACGAAACATAAGGGAAATCTAAGGGAAAAAGCTACCTACACTAATAGAAAAAAGTCAAGTTAAAACTACTAAAAATTAGTTAAAAACTGTTGAAATTAGCAGCTTACTTTTACTATTGGGTGTATAACTTAAAACTGCGGGATTTTGGCAAATTCTGGGCGTTTGAATGCCGTAGTCAAGGCAAAAGGTGGCCACATCGTTCTAAAGTGAATAAATTCTGAAATTTTGATTATTTCCACATATTTTGTAATTTGAATCAATAAAACATAATTCCACACAAGAAAAAAATATGGTCGTTTGAAAAGGTAACACTTCAATCGACTTACCCTGTATTTGCTACACTAACAGAAAAAAGTCTGTAAAAAATTTAGTTAAAACTACTAAAAATTAATTAGAAATTATGCTGCAGAAAAGAACTGCTAAATTAGCAGATTAGTTTTGCTATATATTAGTAATATAGGAACAGCAAAAATAAAACTGTTTAATATACACAATTTTAGTTATATTTGAGCTAAATTTTTGTAAATGGAGAATAGCAAATTAACCTGCTAAAATCAGCAAAAAATTTTGCTAAATAATTTGTAGCCTAAAAAATCACAAAAAATTTAAAATTTTCGAAGTTTTTTTCTCGATTTTTTTTTAAATGCAAATAAAAATCGAACCTTTTGAAAACAGCAGTTTAAAATTTTTTTAGCAAATATTTCTGCTGATTTTAGCAGAATAAATTGCTATTTGCATTCAACTAAATTTAGCTTAAAAATAGCAAAAATATTGTAGATTTAACAGTTTATTTTTGCTATTTTTAGTCTACAAATATTTAGTAAAATTTTCTGCAGATTTTACAGTACAATTTGCTATGTTCAATTAACTAAAAGTTAACTTAAATATAACTAAAGTTCTGTAAATTTAACTGTTTTAATTTTGTTGATCTTATCTAACTAGTATTTAGTAAAAAATTCTGCTAATTTTAGCAGTTTATTCTGCAGCATCTTTTTTAAATAATTTTTAGTAATTTTTTCTGCTATTTTTACAGATTTATTTCTATGAGTGTACATTACATCACAAACTCAATGAGAATTTCTTGTTCTCGTCTAGGAGCGTCATTTAACATTTAGAATATCAAAGAAAAAAACAAAAACAAAATTACCACAATTTACTTTGTCATCTTTCAAAATAATACTCTATTATTTTGACAGATCTAGCAATGTAGTGACATCTATTTATGTATAACCAATAAATGAAAATCGTATGTTTTCTATAATTGGCAGTTACGTTTAAATTTTCACAAGCACTTGCATATTCGTTATTTCAAATTTATTTTTGATCTGTTGCAGGCATATCCCTATTAATTAATAAAATTTCGTTAAAAAGTTGATTTTAGAAGTTTTACATATTTTAGTGTATAAAATGTAGAAAATATGAGGAATTCACAGAAATATAAAATTGGATTATCCGTATCTAATTGTAAATACAAGACACAATTACATACTGATCGATATGTATAAGTATTTTGGGCGAAAAAAAAATCTGCTACTTTCAGCAGTTTTTTTGCAATGTAATTTTCAACAAATTTTTAGTAGCCTTTTCTGCTATTTTTACAGTTTTATTTCTATGAATGTACAAATCAGGCAAAGGAAAAATATGTTTATGTATTCAAAATCTACATTCAAAAAAGTTTTCACAGTTACTACATCACAGTTGTTTGTGTAATAATCAGTAGTTGCTATTTTTAACTGTCGTTACAGTTGTTTTTTATGGGTATTGTTCACAATGGGTATTGGGAACGACGAAAACTAGCAATTTAGATGAACCTCTATTTACGCGATTTCTATATAACAATTTAAAAAAACAAACAGGTAACCCTAGACTTATAAATCAAAATTAAAATATTCTTAAAAACGTCCCGTTTTGGGTTTTTGTAAACCAAATCGCGCTAAAGCGATTATTTTGAGAAAAAATTTAATTTTTTCTGTAATTTATATTTAAATCTATGAATATTTAAGAGCAAATTAAAAAATAACCACAAATGAGTGCCCAGCAAAATATTGGTAATGACACCTCATTACTATCTGCATTACCAAAAATGATATATCATTACCTTTTGCATTATTTTATAAAATAAAATAATGACTTCCTAATAACGGCCTATTGTAGTCATTGTTTCTAAATATAAAATAATGACTTACTCGTATTAATTTAAATAAGCACTTTTTACACAGTTACATTTTTCTATTATATGTAAATATGTTTTATGTTTAAATTTTTATGACGAGTCCTAAAATTACACTCTAGAGAAAACATAAATTTTTCTGAATGTATTTCCTTAGGCTAATAGTATTTGCCTAACTCCTTATTTTTAAGAATCAAGTAAGCAATCGGATAATCACTTATAATTAAACTTTTTGTAAGCATGTGTGTAACCACTTATTATTCAAAATCTCATAACTACTTATTTCTCATTTTTTCGTAAGCGAGCGGGTAAGCGTGACTACTTATAAAAACGACCACGCCAAACAAGCTGCGGAGCTATGAATTTCTATTATATAACCACTTATTTGGTAATGAAAGATTTTGCTGAGTGTTTTACTAAACACGCGAATTACAAGATATCTATTATCTTGCTTTTCAGGTAACTTTTCAGGTTGGATCTAATTGTATCAGACTAGATCAGTTCTGATACAATCTGATCCAATTAGATCCATTCAATTCTCAGATCAAATAAGATCTAATCATATATGGGGCCATATCTAATTATATCTAGTACCATATCAATTTTTTACACGGGTACTCATAGTATAACATCTCAGCTTTACAGGAAATACGCATTTTATGTCACAAAACAATAATTAACAAAAAATATTTATAATCAGGAACTTAATAATATTTTCCACTGTGCGTATGGTACATGTCCAAAAATGTTCTAAATTGCACTATTAAGCATTTCTCAAGCTTATTCTTTTAAAATATGTCCAAAAATATTTGAAAAAAAAGTTTTAAAAAGTTTGTGATAAAAGTGAATGGATAACCCCGTTTTGCAAAAAAATATCATTTTCGGGATACACTTAAAAGTTTTGATTTTAAAAATCTACCACTGCTAAGCGGGTTAAGGTAACTGAAAATAGTTTTCAGTTAGTTCAAATAGTTTAGAAAGGTGATGGCAAGGACACAACAAAATTCAAAAAAAATTTTTTTCTCATAATGAATTATTGGCAAAAAAAAACAAAAAAAGTCAAGGTAAAAAATTAAGATTTTGAAATTCGAAGTTAAATATTTTTTAAACTATAAGAGCTTTTATGTTTGATGCCCTGTAGCACACTCTGTGCTAAAACAGAATGGCTACAAGACTAATTTTCTAAAAGACTATATCTTTCTTTTCATTTTTCTCCAATTGGATCAGAAGTTTAGAAAATCCATAATTATTACCATTTTTTTTGTTGGAACCACTGTGCGTTGGTGCAAATTCAAAAGTTTTAAAATGCTGGTGTTTTTTTGTAATATTAATTATACTGTATTTATTGTACCGTTAATTTAAATTCATTTGCCGGAATTTGATCAGCTTCCCGAAATATGGGCAAAATTTCAAAGCATTCTTTAAATATTGAATTTAAATATTACATAAAAATGTTGCCAAACAATGTTGATAAATAATGTTGGTAAATAATGTTGAAAAATAATTTTGCTGAAATATAACAGATTCATACAAAAGAAGCTGATCATCGCAAAGCTATTGTTAAACAATGTTGCTTAAAGTTGTGGTGTTTAAATTTTGATGGTGTTTGCGAAGTAATGCGGTGTTTTTGCCTAAAGTTATCAACCATTTTCTCAATCGTAATTTTTGTTTATTTTATTTGCATAAAAATGTTGCTAAACAGTGGTGATAAAGAAGCTAATCATCTGAAAGCTATTGCTAAATAATGTTACCAAAAGTTGTTGAAAGTGGTGTTTACACCTTGAAAGTTTTTGCTAAACAACTGTTATGGCAGTTATAAGTAATGCAGCCTAAACTTGTCGACGATTTTCCCAATCGTAATTTTTGTTTGTTTTGCATAAAATTTGTATAAAAATTTAGCTAAACAATGTTGATAAACAATATTGCAAACTAACTTTGCTCCAATCATAGAAAAAGGCCAATCATCTGAAATGTATTGCTAAAGCCCCGTTTACATTATCACACAAGTGTGTTATACATGTCAGAAATGTGTTGTATAACGAAAATTTATAATAGTGTGAACACTGTTCGTTACACACATATCACAATGGGTACACACATTTTAAAATACGGTCACACTTTTTTGACAAGATTTGTTTTTTGAAATATTTCATAAAGTTACCACTTGTCTCAACACAAGTGTTGTGTTATTCACAAATAAATGTAAACAAAGAATAAAAACAACTAATGGTGAAAAAAGTAATAATAGAAGAAAAAAACACTGTTTTAATTTATTTGTTGTGTGTGTTATAACAGTCTGAACACTGAAAAGATTTTCTTTTATACTTTTTTGACAACCAGACAATTTCAGCCTACTTTTTGTCATACTTGTGTGAGGAAAAGTATAAGCACTTGTTTGATAATGTGAACGGGGCTTAAACAATGTTGCTAATGCGGCGTTCACATATACGTGTTTAACTCGATTTGACGTGTTTAAGCGTCAAACATGTTTAAGTGAGATGTTTTACAGTACATTTTTTCTACCCTTAAACACGCTAAATTATCGTGTTTAATTTTTAAACACGCTGTTAAACACGATAAAATTGATATCAATTGATGTTGAATGACAAGTTTGAGGCAGAAGAAGACAAGTTTGAGGCAGAAAAACCAGTTAAAATGTGTTTTTTTCTTATTAAAGTGAGAGATGAACAAAACAATTAATTAAACTTGGTTTCCGGTGAACGAAAAATATAAAAACAGCCACGAAATTGTCCCTTAACTAAAAATTGAAAAATCCCTTTTCCGACTGGGGCGGATAATGTTATTTCACTTTTTATAGCAATTATAACGTTGGATAATGCCGAAAATTATTAATTATTGCCTCCGGCCGAAGAAAAAATAACTTTTTAGGAAATTTTGTCGAATGATTGTATTTTTTTTTCAATTGTTAAGGAACAGCTGTTCGAGATGTTGAACTTAAACACTTCATTTTTAAGTGTGAACTGATATGTTTAACTTTTACATAAACGTGTTTAACAATCGTACTGTGAACGTAGGATAAAAGCTGTTGAAAATGTTTAAATTCTAAAAATTATTGCTAAACAAAAGCGGCGTTGTCGCCAAAAACTTATTGTAAAATTTTTTTGTTTGTTTTATTTGCATAAAAATAACTTTAAAGATTTTTCTTGAACAAATTTCCATCATCTTGAACTTTTCATCTTGTTTTTTTTTCAATTACCTTGTTAATTATTGTTTAATGAGAGAACTCTGTTGTACGTGCTCTTTGACTTAAATGTCATTTAAAATTAAATGATATAAGGAATGAAAAAAATCTAAAATTGCTCTTAAATACAAAGTGACTTGAAACTACAACATGTTGTAATATATTTTAACGTTTAACTCATGAGCCACTCATAATACATACATGAGTGGCTGTTTGCTTGTGTCATCTGACTGTTGCATATTTGCAGGCGTTTAAAAGCCCCCACATATGTATGCAAAAGACTGACAGACAGACGGGCAGACAGGCGGACGGACGGACAAACAGACATGTTGTGGAAAAAACGTGCTAAATAAGCTTTTTAATAAAGTAACTCAAGATGGATGGATGCGGACAAAGAAACAAACAGAACAGAAAAAAGACAATACATGCACACGAATAAACACCCGCACAAACACAAACACACACATACACAATTCTCGTTCTTAGTATTGCATTTTACTCGTTATGTTATTATTGCATGAAGAGCAATCATTTATTGTGTTTACTCTTCTACATACAAAATGTTTGTTGTATAATTTGTATGTATATGGGTGTGTGTGTGTATGTGTGTGTGTACCTGCATGTGTGTGTATGTGCTATATGCAAACGGGTGATAGTGAAGCATACCTTTAGGTGTTCTTAATTCAGAATGTTAAGGGTGTTCCTTTATATTGTCTCAGAAAAAGTCTCCTGCCCCCAAGAAAGTAGTAACAAAGTTTGTTGCTATTATGCTGATGATAATTTATGTTCTATTTCTCTATTCTGTGTTGCGTTAATATCATTTTATTGATGATTTAGTTTAGTTTCCCTTCTATTTTTTTTGTGCGGATAATTTGTGATAAGCTTTTGTTTTGCTAGCTGCGCTAATGTGTATTGATTTATTCTATTATAGAATACTTAATTCAAGATTTATAATTAAATTGATAACAGACCTGAAGTGGCTTGTAATGATATATTACCACCTTGGCAAATAGACAAAAAATCTTGTCTTTTGTTAAACCAAATTGAACTAAGAGTAATTGGAATTTTTTAAGGCACGGAATTTGTTAAAAACTTTAGGTTTAGACTTCTAATTGGGGCTATAAGTGAAGAAGTAAATGATCCATAATTGCTATAATACACCCTAAAAATACTGTAAGTTCACTACAGAAACATCGACTTTGCAAATGTCTTACAATTCAAACTAACACCGTTTGGCTAAAATCCGTTGGTTGAGATTAACAGTCGATTTCGTTGTAAAACAGATCAGATTAGACCAGATCTCAGTAAATATGATTGTATCAGATCTAATTATATCTGAAAATTGGGAACACATTTGAGATATAATTAGATCTGATCAGATCCAGGCAGATCTGCAGATCTGGCGAACCATAAATAATCAACTCCAATTTGATTTTGACTTTAAACTAAAATTAATAATTATACCTACAGCTATGGACATATAAATGGCACATTTTACCATGAATTCTTTCTTATGCTACTATATTGCAAATACTATTAACAACCAACAAGTTTTTGTTTTTTCCAAATGTTTATTATGCACATTTAATATTGCTATAAATTTTAATTGAAATTCATTAATGTAAATAAACAATTATCATTATGAAAAAAAAACACCACTGAAATGAGCTGGACACATAAATGGCACAATCTTAAAAAATAAGGAGAAATGGTTTTAATATTGCATTTGTTAAATTTTTTGGTATGTACAAATATTTTACCGTTAATATTTAATGCTGTGGCCTTTGTTTCTGATGACAGCTTTGCACCTGCGACCCATACTTTCTACTAGTTTTTGGCATTTTGGCATACCAAGCTTCCTGTGCGGCCGACCACAGTTCGTCCATATTTTTGTAATTTTTCTTGGTGATTTCAACCTTGACTTCATTCCACAGGTTCTCTATTGGATTTAAGTCAGGGCTCTGGGCTAGCCAATCCAAAACACCAATCTTCTCCGCACAAAACCAGTTTTTTCCTAGTTTGGAGGAGTGTTTGGGGTCATCGCATGAATTTCCATTTTATTGGCATGTAGTGGAAGGCATATGCATATCTAAATACTGAAACTTGTCCATTTTTCCATTGATTTTTATAAACGGACCTACGCCATGCCAAGAAAATGCACCCCAAACCATACTGCCACCATGTTTTACCGTCTTCTGAGTGAACCGAGGATTAAACTCTTGGCCTTTAGGACGACGAACAAAGATTCTGCCATCTGGTCCGATCCTGTTAATTTTTGTTTCGTCACTCCATAACACGTTTTTCCAAAAACTAATGGTATTTTCCTTATGGGTTCTCGCGAAGGTTAGTCGTTTTGAAATATTTTTTTTTTTGGGATAAGGGCCTTTTTCCTGGAAATGCGCCCAAACAAATTTGCCTCGTTTAGTCTGCTTCTGACAAGTCTGCTTCATATTTCCATGTTAAAATTTTCATTAATATCCGATGCTATCTGCCTTAATGACTTGAATGGATCAATTTTCACCATTCGTACTATAGCTGCATCCGTACGTTCATCTGTTTTTCGTGGCCTTGGCTTTCGAATTTCACCCTTAGTCAATATATCGGGAAACTCAATACAATAATTAATTGCATTGTAGACTTTTTTGCGAGAAATTTGCATTATCTCAGCAATTTCCGCTACTTTTTTTCCATCTTCATACATTTTCCATATGATCCGCCTTTTCTCACCTGTTTTCCTGATCCCACTTTATATTTATTTTTGAACTACGAAAAATATTTATTGCTTTGAATTAAATCTACACGACTACTGCCTATTTTAAGTAAATTGTGCCATTTATATGTCCACTTTAAATCAGCATTGTTAACGCAAAAATGATAACGGTAAATAATAAGCAAAACCTAATGGAACATTTGAGCACTATTAAGACAAACATCTTTTTGAACAATAATCAGAAAATATAAAACTTGCATTTTTAAATACTTAAATTTATGCGCAATTTAAATTTGTGCCAATTATATGCCCATAGTTGTACATCTGCGATGATATTTTTAAAGAAATTTTCCAAATTTTAAAAATTTCGAAAAAGGACTTTTAAAAGACAACTAAAATTAAGATGGCACGCGAGAAATTATTAGAAAAAAAATTTGTCGGTTTCTGGTACGCAGTAAAAAAAGTCTTGCCACCCCTGTCTTAGAAGATCAGTGTTTAAGTATCATTTTATTTGTCCGCACTGTATCAAATGTCTAATCTGCAACATCTACGTCTTGTCTGTCTGGTTGTTGTCCGCGCTATGAATGTGTTTATCGGCACAACTTTGGTAGCAAAATAAATTAGTAAAACATTAGTTGATAATTAGTTTAGTGCTAAAAAAAAATATAACTAAAACTTTTACTGAAAACAAAATTTCAGCTAAAAACTTGCTTAAAACTAGTATACTTGATATATGTACAAGACGTTTTACTAATTTTTCTACTAACTTAATTTTTTGAGTGTATAATGACTTTGTGCTTGTGTTACTATCAAAAATACTTAACCGATTCCCTTTTTTTATTACACCTAACTATAAGTTTTACTATATTTATTGCACCGTTAATTGAAATTACCTTCCCTTGATCCGCTTCCCGGAATATGACTGAAATTGTAATGGTTTGTAGGGTACCATAGCGTCGATATGTCAGACTTCCATTTCATGTTTTTTCTTTGAGAGTTCTTAAGAAAAAATTATCAAGAAATCAACATGGAAAGTTTTAAATTTTTGTCAATGGAAAATTTAAAATTTTCTCTTTAAACTTCGTTGACACTCAAAGTTGTTAACTCCATACAAATTTGACATTCATAACCATAGTCGGGAAGTATTCAGTACCTAAGTTCTAGTAAAATACAAGTACTTGTACCAAAGAGTATCTCTATATATAAAAGAATAAAGTGACTGACTGACTGACTCAACATCGCCCAGCCCAAACCGCTGAAGCTAGGAAGTTGAAATTTGGTATGTAGGTTCCTCTTTCGGCGTAGACGGGATTTTTGGAAATTCCTACCGGAACGGGCAAAAAGGGGAAAAGTCTCCCCTTGGCGGCCTGCCAAAACCCCTTCGGCTAGAAAGCTGAAATTTAAGATATGTGTTCCTTGGAGTATGGGCTAACTTTTCTGGAAAGTACTTTCTGGAATTTTGGACAGGAACGTTGTAAAAATGGGGGTTAAAAAGGGGAAAAAGGCCCCCCTTGACGGCCGGCCCAAACCGCTGGAGGTAGGAAGTTGAAATTTGGTATAAAGGTTCCTCCACTATCGTAGACATCCACCAAGACGGGAGTTTTGGAAATTTTTACAGGGACGGGTAAAAAGTCTCCCCCTTGACGGCCTGCTCAAACTGCTGGAGCTATGAAGTTGAAATTTGGTATGTAGGTTCCTCGACCGGTGTAGACGTCCGTTGAGACGGCATTTTTGAAAATTCTTATCGGGAGGGGCAAAAAGGGGACAAAAAAAGTACCTTTTTCCAAAAAAGTACCTTTTCCCAAAAAAAGTACCTTTTTCCAAAAAAAGTACCTTTTTCCAAAAAAAAGTACCTTTTTCCAAAAAAAAGTACCTTTTTCCAAAAAAAAGTACCTTTTTCCAAAAAAAAGTACCTTTTTCCAAAAAAGTACCTTTTTCCAAAAAAAGTACCTTTTTCCAAAAAAAGTACCTTTTCCCAAAAAAATACCTTTTTCCAAAAAAAGTACCTTTTCCCAAAAAAAAGTACCTTTTTCCAAAAACAGTACGTTTTTCCAAAAAAAGTACGTTTTTCCAAAAAAAAGTACTTTTTCCAAAAAACGTACCTTTTTCCAAAAAAGTACCTTTTTCCAAAAAAAGTACCTTTTTCCAAAAAAAATTCCTTTTTCCAAAAAAAGTACCTTTTTCCAAAAAATGTACCTTTTTCTAAAAAACTTTACCTTTTCCAAAAAAAAAGTACCTTTTCCAAAAAAAGTAACTTTTCCCAAAAAACATACATTTTTCCAAAAAAATACCTTTTTCAAAAAAAGTACCTTTTCCAAAAAAAAGTACCTTTTCCCAAAAAAAGTACGTTTTTCTAGAAAAATGTTCCTTTTCCCAAAAAACATACATTTTTCCAAAAAAATACCTTTTTCAAAAAAAGTACCTTTTCCAAAAAAAAGTACCTTTTCCCAAAAAAAGTACATTTTCTAAAAAAATGTTCCTTTTCCAAAAGAAGTACCTTTTCCAAAAAAAGTACCTTTTTCCAAAAAACATACATTTTTCCAAAAAAAATACATTTTTCCAAAAAAAATACCTTTTAAAAAAAAATACCTTTTCTAAAAAAAGTACAAATAAAGTACTTTGTAAAAACAAAGTATCTTTTTACAAAAAATTTCGTATTTCCAAAAAGTACCATTTAAAATAATATATGTATAATTTCAAAAAAACTACTTTTTTTCCTCCCCCCACGGATATCTCCACTAAAACAAGGTTTCTTGATATTCGGCATAGACGTGCGCTAAGACGGGATTTTTGGAAGATCTAACATTTTTTGGTATAAAAGCCCGATTAAGTGAGCTTTTTCCATCCCTGATTAACCAGTCGGAGTTCGTTCCTGTTCCAAGCCGCATAATATATTTTCATATAAAAAATATTGAGAGAGTTGCAAGGCCATTGCTTGTACTTAAAAAAGATAAGTAAAAGTACTTTACAGGTACTTGATACGTAAGTACAATTACTTGACACAATCACTTGGTACTAGCTAAGTACTAAGGTACTTGGAACTTGTTAAGTACTATGGGTAATTGCTATGTTCTGTAATGCTTAAGTACTATACGTACTTGATAAGTGCTATGGTACTTGTTAAGTACTTTTGTTCCCTGGTACTTGCTAAGTACTTTTGGAACTTGCTAAGTACTTTTGGTACTTGCTAAGTATCTATAGTTCTTAACATGTACCTTAGCACTTAGGAAGTACCATAGAACTTTGCAAGTACCCTTAGTACTTAGCAAGCACCTAGTACATTTTAAGGTATTGGTACTTAAATATCAATTACTAAATCCAGTAATTGATACTGATTACAAATTACAATTTAAGCTTAGTACTGGTACCTAAAAGTTTTCAAGTACAAGTACATGGTATTTGCCGTATAGTGTACTTGATGCCCATCTATGTTCAATAACTATTGTTAAGCACTAAGCTCTGGTTAGCAAGCATTAATAAAATATAAATCAGTATCACAGAAAAACAACACATTTATGTGAATTACACCCTCATACAGATGTTTTGTTTTTTTTTTTTTTTTTTTTTTTTTTTTTTTTTTTTTTTTTTTTTTTTTTTGTTAAATAATAAAAACTTTTATACTTCAATAAAGAAATATGGCGATTGCTGCTGGCTGGATGCATTAATGGTGTGTGGGGATGTAAAAATAGATAGACTGGTGGTGGTTGTGCAACGGTTTTGGTTAGCAACAATATATTGCAGCAATAGGTGGCAATTTTATACGTTTAGATTGTTGGTCTACCACTTTCAAATGGACAAGTTCTTGCAATTTGTAAAAATTCAATGGACAATTCAAAATAATATCAAACATTGTAAAATGTTATTCTGCATATATATGCATCAAATATGCATGGGTCATTTCAATAGAGGGTGGCTTTTTTGGGTTGCCTGCCTGATGATATATTTGAATTTGCCAAATAAATTTTATAATATTAAAAATGGGGGGTCGGAAAAGTGCAGTTTTAATACTTTTAAGTGCACATGGTGGAGTCAATGAATTTTAATAATATTATTTATGTCAAATACAACTACAAACATAACATTTCACTTGCCCCCTCCATCCCCTTCTGCAGCAAAGGAGTATAAGTTAAACTTTAAAATTCATACAAATAAAAGATTCATAAAGGAGCTTTCTGCTAACGTTGTCCGGTGCTTTCACAATAAAAAGGCCAGAATTTTACAATATTTGCTGGTTTGTGCAATTTGTGTTTGCTTCATGTGCTGCACTCTTTCTTTTTCGTATATTTTTAATTAAAAGCATAAATGATTTTTATGTTGATGCACTTGCAGTCACACAAGAGTACAGCGTTAAAAAGAGAAAAAAAAAAAAACGAAAAATTGAAATCACTGACCATTTTAATATATTAATATATAAATCTTTGATATTTCCACTGCCGCCACAAATGTCTGCCTACCATAATCTATTGTTTGGGTGTTTTTTTTTTTTTTTTGTTTTTAGTACAGAGAAATAATGCATTCTTGTGAAAAATCCCCCTAAGGACTTTTTGTAAAATGAAATATTGCTATATATACTATAAATCACTTGCAATCACAATTTTTAAAACCAATATTTTTTGAGTTTAATTAGAAAATATGGTGGTATGAGTGGAGATATTAGGCCTGTTTGTTTACATTTCTAGTAAAAAATAGCAAACTTTGAAAGTGCTGAAGAAATACCAAAACTGATTTTCTTTTCAAGTGAAATGAAAGAAAATGGTATCAAAAGTAGTAAGTAGAAGACCCTGAATTAAAAAAATTGCACATTTCACGGTAAAAACGAATTTATGAGAAAAAGCTAGTAAAAATAGTAAAAACTAGCATGTAAACAAACATACATACTATTTCTGAAAGTAGGGTTCTAACTAGGGTATTCAATCGATTAATCGTTATTCGATTAATCGAACAATTTTTCTCAAATTTTGTTCGAATAATTTAAAATGTCAAAATTTCGAATAACGAATAATTCGAATAATTTCATACGATTAATCGATTAATCGAAATTGGTAGAAAATTACAAAAATGTTTAAAAAATATAATTTTTTTTTTTATATACTTAAGCATTAATACTACTATTAACTAATTTACAAGTTATAAATGATATTCTAATTTAAAGAAGTTTTATTTTTGGTATTTCTTAATAAAAAAAATTATAAAATGCAAAAAAAATAGAGTATTTTGGTGGTTTTTTAAAATTTTGACCTTTGACCTCATTGTGGCACGGGTTGGCACAATCCAATCAACCTGAAAATTTGCTACATCAATTTTGGTATCAAATCGCATATTTTCATCGCTACCCACAATCAAAATTCGAAAATATAAAAAACCCCATATTAACTACGCCATGTCTAGTACACACAAATATCTCCGAGTACTTTCAAACCCTACACACAAGCTAGCTTACTTTACCCAGGGTATGGCCGCATTGTAATGGCCCACAAGCCAATATACTTCGTAAGTACACACAAGTATACTGGCATGTAAGTTAGACAACATTTTTGAAAAATTTCAAATATTTTTAGTTTCATATACAATTGTTATAGACAAGTATCCCATATCGTAAGTACGCACAATGTGAAGTATACGAAATCGATTACATTGTGGGACTTACACCTTTTTCTAAAGGGTACATTTATTGAGGTCGATTGTACATTCGGCGACTAAAATCGCTGAAAAGGCAAAAAAACCATAAAAACCTATATAAAACGCTAAGTAGTAGTTTAAATATCAAGATTAGCTCATCGCAGTTATATCGTAAATATGGCCACAGGTCCTGTGCTTACATTTCAACACAAACAAATTCATATTAATTGAATTTAAAAAATTTTTTATATAAAAAACTGCATAGACAACCGCCAAACTTTAATAAAGACATTTAGCGAAAAATTTGTACCATTGATCGAAAAATAAAGTACGCCATTGTAATCAGCATGTCCGAAATATATAGAATTGATGGTCAGATCTCCATTAATTTTTAAAAGTCAAGATTTTGTCATGCAATGTAATTTGGAGTCCGTATCAAGTAGGTGCATCCAATCGTATTGAGCGTATTCAAAAAATGTTTATAATTTGAAATTAATTTGGCCTTATGATTTACCATCCTATGATGTTAGGAGGAAATTATTGATTTTACAATCGTTAAGTGATCGTAGATCATATTTCGCAATGATGTTCGTTTTTAACGTTCTATCCGGTGAAATAAGCTGTTCTGAAATTAGTGAACATTTTATATTGTATCGCCCTCCAAGAGATTTAAGAGTAAATCGCATTTTCGAGGAATCTATTCATAGATCTGATTATTTTTACGCCTAAACTACCGAAAAGGGGAGGTGAAAAATAGCACTTTTGCACATATGGGTGCTCTATTGAGCGAAAATTTTACAGAAGAATGAAATTAATAGTGTCCGACCGAGTATTCGGCTTCGGCTTCGGAGTTCGGCCAAAAAGTGATGTTCGGCCAAGTTCGGTGTTCGGCTAAATTTTGGCCGAATACCGAAATTTTCTATAAATCAATATTTTGCAACATTTAGCTCTTTAATTTTGTATAGTAACTTATAAATATGCACATATTTAACTTAATTTTTACTTAAAAAGCGAAAAAGACAACTTTTTTAGGTTTTTGCAATTTAGAAATATTTAGAAATTGGTTTCCGCATTTTTGAATTTGAAAAAGTTGCATGAAATTGTATTTTTATTCAAACACAAAAGTATTCGGCTTCGGCTTCGGTTTCGGCCGAACTTAGTAATTTTGGCCGAAGTTCGGCTTCGGTTCGGCCTTAAAAAAGTGAGTTCGGTCGGACACTAGAAATTAATATCTTACCCGTGTAAAAAAGACCAGATCTCAGTAGTTCTGATTCTAACAGATCTATTTAGATCTCAAAATTAGGGACAAAATTGAGATCTAATTAGATCTGATCAGGTCTAGGCAGATCTGGCACACCCTATATAATCAGAACCAGTTTGATTTTGACTTTAAACTAGAATTAAAGAACTTCTAGTTTTAATTTGATCTTCCTACCGAGCACAAAATTTGTTTCTACATTTTTATTTTTGATGTCAGCTCAAATGAATAAGATTTGGTATTAGATCTTGTATCAAATCTGATCAGATCTGCCAATATCTGAAAATCACCCAATTTAGCAGATAACTTTAGATATGAACAGATCTGGCCAAAAAGTGTATCACATACGCCATATATGATCGTGTGTGATCAGAGCTGGCACCAGATCTAATTAGATGCAATCATATATTTAGTTCTAACCAGATCTGATGAGATCTAACCTTTTTTACACGGGTAAACACATTTTAAGATTTGACTTATTTCTGCCATGGAACATAAATTTTAAACTTTGATATCTTCAGAGACTTATAGTAGAATTTCATGACAAATATTTTTGCGGAACATTTTAACCCTCTAACTCTTCAACTTACGGGTCCCTTTTAAAAAGGGGCAAAAAAGTCCCTTTAATTGAAAAGTTAGAGGGTTAAAATGTTACACAACAATATTTGTATATATGTATGTAAATATATTAGGGTGGGTCGATTTAGCAATCGATATTGCGTCATCGATTTTTCGAAAGCTTTTAGCATGGCGGAAAAAAAGTTCCACTACGACATATCAAAAAAATCATTTTCGAGGCTCCCAAATTTAAATTTTTTGCAATTTTCTAATAAATGCTAGATTAGCGCCATCTTGAAGTGGCTTTTTGAGCCACATTTTTTATCCGATTTCCATAAGTAATACCTTTCTGGAGCCTCGAAAATGATTTTTTTGATATGTCGTAGTGGAACTTTTTTCCCCCATGCTAAAAGCTTTCGAAAAATCGATGACGCAATATCAAAAAATTTTTATCCATACAATTTGACCTGCCCTAATGTATATATAAAAAATTCCGCAAATCTTTGTTAGGATACCTTCACTTTCTCATAACAATCTAAGGATAATTCCTTCAAATGTGTGTATTGTTACTGCTGTTACGTCTGTCACAAAATATAACTGTATTTTAAAAGAACTTTTATTAGTTGTTGAATAAGAAACATCAAAAAGAGGCAAAAAAAAAAGAAAAAGGTTCAATAACCTGTGACCAATACAAATACTACAAAAACAACACCACATAATATAAACAAGTAACACAAATAATATGAAGGGAAAATAAAAAAAATAAAACACCGGCAAATTTACGTTTGCTGGTTTAGTTGGATTTGTTCTTGTTGTTGTTAGCTGCCATGCGATGGCATGGCATCACTTTGGCTCTAAGGTTATGACTGGATATTGTTGTTGTTGCTGTTTTTGTTAATACTTACATAACAGCAAAAATATTGTTTGAAACAACAACAACAACAACATCAGCCAGCCGTTCATACATAAAAAAACCTCATATCATAATCGCACATACAAATATTTTTCAAACAATAACATAAAATAAAGAAGAAGCATCAGCAGCAGCAACAGCAATTATTTCATACACACAATTTTAGTTGTTGTTGTTTGTAATATTTTGCTTTGTAAAACTTTTATCGAACCTAAAGTACAACAACGAATACGAATTAGAGCGATGAAAAGAGTGATTTCTCTTTTTTATTCTAACAAAATACTAAAAATGTTGTATTACTGAAAATTGCACTGAAAATAGTAGCCCGAAAGGAGTACTAAAATAGTACTTTTTGAGAAGGAATAAAAATAGTTTTCTTTGAAGATGTACTAAAAAATTGTATAATTTTTTTAATAGTACTAAAACTTAAAAAGGTGTACTAAAAAATTGTATAATTTATTTAAAATGTTCTAAAACTTAAAAATTATGTGTAAAAAGAAATTAGTATGATGAGAGTATAGTTCTTATCTTAAATGTACTAAAAATAGTATCTTGTAAACGTACTAAAAATATTAAATTAACTCTTCTCCACAAAGCTACTAATATTTTTTTTATTTTAAAATTGGACTAAAAAAGGCACTAAAAACCTTTTAAGCAGTACCACCAATGTAGACAAAAAGAGTAAACTTTGATAAGGTACTAAAATATTACTGCTTATTCTTTTGAATGTGTACTAAAAAGAATATTTATTAGAGAAAATACTCTTATTTAAGGGTATATTAGTTATTAATATAAGGTGTTTTTTAAAATGTTCTAAAAATACTGGAGTGTACTAAAAACTATATTCTTTTAAACAGTCCAAAAATAGATTCGAAGTTGGTAAACTTTTAAAATGTACTAAAATATTAAAATATATTTATTTTGTTAATGAATATGTACTAAAAATAATATTCATAGTATCTTAAAGATGAAAAAAATTTTGCAATATTGAAATATAGACATTTGACAGTGTGCTTAAAATATTTCATTATTAATGAGTACTAAAAATGGTATTTGTCGAAAGTGAACATAATAATGTTAAGAGTATAAAAATGGCAAAAAGAAAACAGTAATGTTCTAAAAAATTACATTCTATTTTGTTATGAGAATTACATTCTAAAAAATATTAAAATATTGTCATTTGACTGCACTAAAAATAGTTCATTATTAATTAAAAAGCTTTTTGCAATGTACTAAAAATTACACCAAAAATAAAGCCAAAAATAGTAAACTAAAAAAATGAAAATTGTTTTAAAATTTCACAGCTTATATTCCTTGTACTAAAAATAATTTCCATAGAGAGTGTTCTAAAATATCTTTGCAAAAACATTAAAACACTTGCCACTTAAAAGTGTAGTCAAACTAGTTCATTACTTATAATGTGTACTAAAAAAACTTTCTTAAGTGTACTAACAATGAAACTTTTTCAAGATGTACTAAAAACTATGAACTTTCAAGTAGCTAAACAAACCGTTTAGGAAATTGTCTCATTCAAAGTAATCTAAAAATATGTTAGGGTGTACTAAACATTTTAGGGTGTACAAAAGTAGTAAACTTTGAAAATGTACTAAAATATTATTGCCTCTTTTTTATAAAAATTAGAGTGTACTAAAAATAATCACCCTTACTATCTAAATTTTTCAAATGTATATTTTAGCTAAAGTCGACTTTAGATAAAATATTGGGTGGCAGTATGTTTGCCTTGATTTGGTTTATTTTTAGAGCATTCTGATTGGTTAATTTATTTTCAACCAATCAAAATGTTTGAAAATACAAATATTTTTGTAGGTTTTTCATACACAAAGTGAACAAAACCGTGTGATTAAAAATAAAGCCGACTTAAAATTTAAAATACTCTTTTTATAGTAAGGGCCAATACCTTTTAAAGAAGATATTGTGTTTTCAGTATACTAAAAATAGATCATTATTAATGAGCGCTTAAAAAGATATTTTTCAAAATGCTGGAGTGTACACAAAACTATTTTCTTCAAAGCAGTCCAAAAATAGGGCGAAAATTAGTAAACTTTGAAAATGTACTACAATATTATTTACAATATATTATGCTGATAAATATGTACTAAAAATGATATTGTTCTAAAAATTAAAAAAAAATATTGAAATATTGTTACCTACCTGTCAAGCTTCAGTATTAATGTGTACTAAGGGTATTTTACGAAAATGTACTAAAAATGCTAGAGTGTACTAAATCTAAATTTATACCTAATGTTCTAAAATATTACACTTCATTTTAAAAATTATATCTCAAAAAATATACAAAAATATTGTACCATTTGGCAGTGTACTAAAAATGTACTAAAAAAAGTGTACTAAAAATAGTTAATTACTAATGTGTACTAATAAGGGTAGTAAAAAGTAAACTAAAAATTTAACTTTTTCAAAGTTACTAAAAACAGTATTACAATTAGTACAGAAAATATTTACCTGTTAAATATGCTAAAACTATTTTAGAGTATTCCAGAAATTATATTCTTTCAAAGAGTACCAGAAATTAGGAAATATTTACTAAAATATTATACTTACTTTTTCAATGTGTACTAAAAGTTATTTCCATAGATATTTGTTCGAAAAATTGTATTTGTAAAGGCAAACATACACGTTCAATATTATTGATCAATGTTTTTTAAAATGAACCAATCAGAGCAAAGTATTTAAAAATAAAATATTCTGATTGGTTGATTTTTGAAAAATTTATCAATAATATTGAACGTGTATGCCCTACTTTAAACAGAAATATAAACATATTTCAATTTAAAAAGATATTTTCAAATATTACTAAAAAATTTCTTTTAAAGGTTTACTCAAAGGGCCTGAACACAGTGTACCCTTGTCTTGCTCTTTGTATAATTGGTTTGTTCATTCACATGATTGGCAAGGAGTTCCAAATATTTGCAAAATAGAGCTTCGGTAAAAATTCTCGTAATAACTGAACTTTTTGTAATAAAAATATCAAAGAATTTTTAATATTTCGAATAAAAATTTAAAGATTTAATTTTGGAAAGAATTTAATCTTTCAAGCGCTGTTATGGGGCAACGGTAAATATTATATGTATGTGTAGTGAGAGTAGTACAGATACTCCATATACGAATGTTTTTTTTTTCTGTTTTATATGTATGACTCGCTGTCGGATTTGTATTTTTTTCGTTTTGTAATACAACCCAGTAAAAAATTGGAAGTCAAGCTTTACAAACCACTTCTTTCATTGCTTCCAATGTATTCGTTAGCGTGTTTTTACTGCTTTTTTAGAAGTAATTCTGAACATGCAAAAAATCATTTAATTATTTTGAGAACTAGAACTGTTTACCTCTAATTTAATTCCGGTTCCATGAACTTGTTCTAGAACTGATTCCTGATAGTCAAAATATAACGTTTCGCTGTCCCAGAACCGGTTTTATAACTAGTTCTAGAAGCGGTTCTAAAGCAACCGGTTCTAGTTTGGAGAAAAATAACCTATTGCTTCTAGGTCAAACTCCATACAAAAGGAACCGGTTGCAAAATATAATATAGAAACTACAGCATTAGCATAGTTTCTAATTTACATTCTATAAGTTGTTGTGCAACCGGTTCCTTGGATTTTTCTTTTTTAGTTATCCTAAGAAGTGATTTGGGTACAGTTTATTTCAATGTTTTCTTAAATTAAAAATTTTTAAGAATAAATAAATTAAAAATGATGAAAAAAGTACTGAATAAAATATTTTATTGAAGTTGTTTAATAAGTACCCAGTCAGAAAAATACAAACGGGAAAGCGGTGGCAAAGCACTTTAACAGGTGGTACAAGTATTGGCAAAAAGTGCTTTCCCATTCCCAAAATGATAACATCATTAGACAAAAGGACCTGCTGTTCAAAATGCGCCGGAAAAGCACTGGAGGAACAAAATTTTTAAACGTTGGCAAAACGCTGGCAAAACCAATAAATAGGTGGTCTGGAAATATATTTTCCAAAATAAAATTTAAAAAAAGTTCATATGTATTTTTTTTGGTCCTGCCGTGATTTGAACCCAGGCCGTCAGATTGGCAGACGATTGCTCTACCCACTGAGCTAACGAGACATATAATATTTGATGGCTAAACACATAAATGAGTGATAATAGCTGGACAACTACTGGCTGTGCCAAAATGCTAGTACTGGCAAACAATTTTTTGTAACTAGTATGCCAGTGTTGGGAGGGCAAAAAAAAGTTGGTCTTGAAGGAGCTTTCCCACGAACAAAAAAATTGATTTTATAAAACAAAAAAAATTTTAAATTAAAAAAAATCCAAAAAAAATTTTTTTGCTTGCAACCGGATTTGAACTCGGAACCTTCAGACTACAAACATTTTTTAACGAAGCGTCAGCATTTTTATAAAATCATTGGTTTTCCAGTGAATTGATTTTTGTACGCCTGGTAGCATTGGCTAGGTAGCAATGGATAACCACTGGTTGCAAACCTTGGCATATCACTCTAAGCCAATTCTTTGCCAGTGGTTTTTTTTATAAACCACCAAAATTTTTGTAAAACAAATACTGGTAAAACGCTTTTCGCAAACGCTGGCAAAGCGTCCCAAATGAGTGTTCTGCCAGTCATTTATTTTTAATACCGTGGTTACCCAGTGGTATGCCAGTGCTTGATTTTTTGTACCACTGGCGATTTCTGACTGGGTACTTTTATTGAAGAGAATAATTCATATCAAAGAATAAGCTCAGTGGTAGAGCGCTAGACAAGCAAACTTAAGTTTGGAAGTTCGATACCCTGTGGCGGCACTTTCGGTTGCTGAAATAGAGTTTCCTTCGCAGTTTTTCGAAAAGTACTGAAAAAATGTTGAAGTGGAAGTACTCCCCTCATATGAAAAAAATGTTAAAATCTTTAATGTAGTGCTTTTCCTACTACTTTTGCATCTCTTTTTTTTTGCTGGGATATTTTATGCTGGAAAAAGAATTTATGTATTTATGCATGGAATATGTTGTCAGAAAAATTATTCATACATACATCTGGGTTTTCTGTTTTTCTTTTCCTCTTCTTATTTACATATAAATCAATGGCATAAGGTAAAATAAAACAGCAAGAAAAAAAAACACCTTTCTTTGAAAGCTTTTTCCCATACAAATAAACAAATCAAAATAGAAAAATTAAAAACCTGCAAATGTTTTATACCGGAAGATATGAACACTACTACTTACTATGGCATTCACTTTTTCAAAAAAAAAAAAAAGTATTTGTAATTTTTGTTTTCTGAAAATTTAATAAAACAGTATGTAGTTGTATTTTACCAAACAATATTTGAACAATGTCATATTTTTTTTCTTCCTAAAGATGTTTTAAAAACAAATTTTTACACTTATTTTCCATTAACACAATGAACTGGAAACAAACTAAGAAAATTGTGGTGGAAGTTTTATATTATTTCCTTGAGAAATTAAAAACAATAATTTTTGAAAGCAAAAGCTATTTTAAAATATTGTAAAAAAAAAACTTCAAAAGATTATGCGATGCGATTTTTTCTGTAGTCATGAGATCATAGATTTTTAGCTAGTTCTCAGCTAGTTCTCAGAGTCTAAGACAATTTTTCAACAGAAAATTTTGACAGACACTTTTCCTGTAGAAGAAATTCCTAAACCATTTTCTTTAAAAACTGCTTGAATTCTAGGACAGAAAATGTACCTAGATTCTGATATACATTTTTGTAACAAATTTGAAGGAAAAACAGTATTTTTTGGACTATTTATTAATAAGATTCACGGGACCATTTCTGATATTTTCTAATCTATAATAGTATTTAATTAGTCAATTAAGCAAATTCTTAAAAAAAATATAGGGGCCAAAGGTTGACTTATTCTGATATTTTCCAATCTATATTACTATGTAAATAATCAATTGATATAAATGCAAGTTATACGAAAAATATCTATTCTGTACCCTCTTCCGAATCGCAAAATTACGGGGCCCAAAGGTTGGCGTTTTCTGATATTATTCAATGTATACAATAGTTAAGTCAGTTGAACTAAATGCAAATTGTACATAAAAGATCCAACCTTTGGCCCCCTAAATATTAAGTATTAAAAAACCCGGGGGCCAGAGGTTGGTCGTTTCTGATATAATTTAATTCAACTTAACTAGTCAATTGGTAAAAGTTATAACATACAAAAAAAATGTAATCTTTGCCGCGCCTGATGTTTACGAATAAAAAATTACGGGGGCCAAATATTGGTTTCGGGGCTTTAAAAACGGCTGTAACTCGAAAAGTCGGCAGACAACAAAATTTAAAAAAGTGGCTAAATCGTCGACTGCATGCGACATTTCTAAGTCTGATGCTGTGTAATTAATGGTCCCATGTTGGCGCCAATAACACTGTGAGACAAATGGTAGGGGTCAGTGATCGGGAAGGGTTCAAACTACCGGGGAAAGTTATATCGGTAAAAAAGAAGTTATACGTGTCCCGGCGTTTCGGTGGGTCAACCCTAAGAATCGAGATATATCGATTTGACCTTTGGTGGTATTTTTTTTGACATAATTTGAGAACCACTAGTCCGATTTTGCTCAAACAATTTTAAAAAAATTAAAAATTACAATTCCTTTAATCTGTTCATTTAACGTTTTTCTATATACTCAACAGTTTTGCCGGTAAAAATAATTTTTTTAAAATTGTTTGAGCAAAATCGGACTAGTGGTTCTCGAGTAATGTCAAAAAAAAGATATATCTCGATTCCTAGGGGTGACCCAGCGAAACGCCGGGACACGTATAACTTGTTTTTGACCGATATAACATTTCCCGTTGGTTTCATCCCATCCCGATTTTGACTGTCGCATAGTGTAATTACTCTCCCACCTAACAGTTTGACCAGACCAGTTTGGTCGGTATTCGGTATTTTGAAGCATTATGGATAATTTCTGATAATAGGAAAATGTTTGTTGCGCCGACTATAAGCGATTTTGAGTGTCAAATTTACCGAAAAGTCTGAAGCTAGGCAACGAAAAAGTTCGGCGGGCGAACTAAATCCAAGTTACGATTTTTTCAAAACAAAAATCTTCCACCATTAAAATTTCCCCGTAATGGCGCGAGATACCAAAAAAACTAAGAAATGTTGTTCTTTCCCAACACTGTTGGGACGGAAATTACTAGTGACCGACCGAACAGTTCGGCCAAAAAGCGACATTTGTTCGGTTTTTCGTTATTTAGCGGCATTATTGAGAAATTCTGATACTGGAAAAATGTTTATTAAGCCCACTTAATGCGATTTGGAATGTAAAATTTAAGGAAAACCCCGCAGTTTAGCTGTAAAGTTAACTGTTCGGCCGCCGAACTTTTTCCAATTTGGCCGAACTTTCGGCGGCCGAACAGTGAATTTATTGCTTAACTTCGTACTAAATTTTACACCCAAAATGGATTCCAATCGGCCCAGCAAACATTTTTCCATAAGCAAAATTTGTTCATAATTTTGTGGCCGTACTGTTCGGTCGGACTATAAATTACCAATAATATAACATACTCACTTTATTTACTTTTAAAATCTTAGAAGTGTCTACAAAACTGATAAATTTTTTCTCTGCAAACCAATTTTCATACTCTGGAACAATGTAGTATAAATAGGTCTCATGTTGGGCGCCATTCATAAATCATAATAATCCCTAGATTCTGAGATTCTGGTATAACATAGAAAAAAATCTACATTGGACGCCAAACGACAAGTCTTATTATATAAAAACATTAATATTTTTAAATAATATTTTGTTTTTCATTTTGTAGTCTTACGTGAAAAGTTAAGCTTGGGGAATTAAATACAAAAGTGAATACCTTCAGGGAGTTAAAAGGAAAAGTTAATTCCTTCAAGGAATTAAGCTCACAATTGAATGAATTTCTTAACCAAAAGTTAAATTGACTAGATTTGAATGAATTGCTTAATGAATGAATACATTATAAATCTAATTAATAATAATGGAATTCATTCAATTCCTTAACTTTGATCGCAGAATTCGATTCAAAAATATAAATTCAGTTAAAAAAAAGGTAATTGGGGAATTAATTCCTTCAAAGCTGTGATTATAAGTAATGCCAAGCAAATTTAAATGCCAATGAAAATTTCCATGTATAAATAAACCTTAGGTTTTAGTGCACAAAAAAAAAAACTTCTTTGTTGGGCGCCATTTAAAATAAACAAAAAACTCCTCCATTACATTTGATTACAAATGAAACTTGAAGACCTTCAAATCAATGAAAAATTAATAACTTGTAATTATGTATAATAATGTACAGTTGTTTTTATATTTGTTTTTTTGTTTTGTTTCTATTAAAAACGTCTCGTGCTAATAAATAATTTATCTTTGTTGTTGTTTGCTGGGGTTTTCTTAATGTTGTTATTTTTTAATATTATGCAATAAACATGAAATTCCCTTCAAATGTCACCAAAAAGAACGACAATACTGCACACTTCACTGTCAAGTAAATGACACTGACATCAAAGTGTCAAAACCACAATGACATTTGAAGTAATAAAAAAAACAGCAACAAAGAAAATTCATACAATATATAAAAAAAAATTTAAATTACAAAAAGAAATGGGAAAATTTGTTTAAAGCAAATTCAGAAGCGGAAAAAATATGTATTTCATTTCTTATTAATTTTTGGTTACCATAACAATAACAATCATGAGTGAGTGACATTGGACTGACTGACAATTTATTATTGAATATCAAATTTGAAAAAAAAAAAAATTAACAAATATACAAAAATAGAGGGGAAAATCTTTCTAAAGGGAGTTTAGTTTTCTAATAACAGTTTTATTAGTGAATTCCCTTCAAATATTGTTTATTTTTTTATTAAATATCTTTGTTATTTCAAGACACATTACTATTTTTTATTTTATTTTGCTTATTCGATGATATTATATCTTATTATTTTTATATCTATATCAACCATCAAACCAATATTAAATCAATGTGTAAACTCTAGATGTGAATGTCTGAATGAGTGTGTAATTTATATGCATAGTACTTTTTATGAACAGATTTTTGATACACTACACTCCCAGATTTTACTAAAGGGTGAACACACCAAAATTGCGACACTTTGGAAAACTTATAACTTACTCAAAAAAATTTATATAATTTGAAATTCAAATACCCTGAGTATGCCATGACCTAAATTGCGAAATTTAACCGTATTTGACTTTTAGTTTCGTCAATAATGACCACCGAGTTAGAAACGAGGCAAATTATTTTGCACGAATATATAAAAATCAGGTTCTCAGTTTGCGTAGAATTGCGAAAAATGTAAAAGCTCACTACTCGACAGTTTCCAGGATTTTACATCGCTACAAAGAAGGTCTGACAATTGCTAGAAAGCTTGGTAGCGGAGGTGAGCATGACCAAAGTGATACAAACAGTGCTCGGAAGGTCCTCAGGCCATTTTCCCAAGATCCGAAGAATTCGTCACGTTCTGTTGCAAAATCTGTACATAAATCGCAGTCTTTCGCACAAAAGGTAAAGCGGCAAGCTTCACTGAATTTTTATTTAAATGCAGTGTTTTTTGGTAATAAAATATTCGTAAATATTATTTTCATTTAAAAAATTAAAAATTTCAGTTTCTATTAAGAAATGACATTTTTCTTCACCAATATTCTCAAATCCGGAACGATCATAAACACCTGAGCACCATAAGCAAAAATTTTCACGTTTGGCGCCAAAATAAGGACCTTTATTTTGGTAACATATTTCCTGGAATTTTATTACTTTTTGATCAGACTTCAAGGGTATGTAATGTAAAGCCCCACATTAGGCGTTAATAAGACAGCAGTTATATTTGTTTTCTCGTTTATTTCATAATGCTCTCAAAAAATTTTTCAAATTCTGAAATATAAGGCCCTACGTTAGGCTCCAATATCAGCTTTAATTTTTGTTTACTAAGCACCAGATTTTTTTTGTATTTTGAGTTATATAGTAATGGTCAACCGTATATCTGATTTTAAATCTTAGAAGAACCTCCTCATTGGGCGCCAACTCTAACTCTTCCTTAGGTTTCTTAGATTTTATTGAATTGTTATATAAAAAAACTTTTCGGGCCCTGCAATATTCAATACTATACCCCAAGATGAGACAACTTTAAAATTTGGTTTTCAAGTATTTCAGCTTCTAGAAAGTGTTTTTTTAGATACGACTAGTTGTGAAATTCCGTATCAATTTATAATTAGCACAAAATTTTGTAACAATAAGTAATAAGTTCATTCATTATTTTTTACCTAAATAAATATTTTTTTCTAAAAATATTTCAGATTTTGAAAATTTCTAAAATATAATACCAAATACCCCGACATTGGGCGTCAATATTGAATTTTCTTAATTTATTTTGAGACTTAAAAAAAAAAACAAAAAATGTTAATAAAAATAAAATTTTGATACATTTAAAAAAAGTCTTTCATTGGGCGCCAATTATAACCCTTAAAGATATTTAAGTAGTGTAGAAAAAATTCCCAATTTCTATAAATTTTTACTATAGAACAGTTGCTAAAGCAATATAGGCTGCTAGATTCTGAGACAATTTATAAAAAGTCTCACTATCTCGGCAGGCTGTGGTGTAATGGTTAGCGCGTTGGACTGTTACACGTGAGGCTGCGGGTTCGAGCCCCAACCAAGGCAACATCAATTTATGAAAAATAGTAATATGTATGAGTCTTTTCTATCCTCATACATATCGCAGCGTCGTCCTTCGTCCGAAGTAAAATAATATAACAGGGCTATGAACTAAAAAGCTTCAACAAAGTTCGCCAACTTACCATCAGATGGCGCGCAACAACTGTTCTAAAAATTCAACATCTCGCGCAATTACAGTGTTGCCATATTTGAAGCCCTTCATCTTTCACCACCTTTCACTTCTTCTCTATCCCCTTTCTGCCACATTTTAAAATTTCATGTCTTCTTGTCAAATTTCATGTCTTGTCAAATTTCATGTCTTCTTGTCAAAGTTCATGATAACTTGTGAAATTTTTATGTGAACTCGTCTAATTAAAATTTCATGTCACCCCTTGCCAATTTAGGTCAAATTTCCTGTCACATTATCAAGTTGTTTCATGTCAATTTGTTGAATATTATATCAATTTGTCAAATTTCCTTCCAAATTGTTAAATTTTATGTAAATTTTTCAAATTATCTGATTTTATGTCAATTTACATATTTTCTTTTTTGCAAATTGCCTGGCTTTTATGTAATTCTTCTAAACTTCGTGGTAGGGATTCGAAAGTTCGCTTAAACTGTTTTTTTTCGATATTTTGTACATATTTCTTTTACTGATATTTTTTCTACTCAATCTTATTGTACCATATCAAATTTTATAAGATCTTAACGTAATGAAGTAGCAAAACATAATTTTTTTTTTTTTTATAAATTTTATAATTTTTTTCACTATTTTTTTTTTGTGCTTTCTTAACAGAAGTAGTAAATGTTATTTTATATTCAAATCACGCCCTTTTTGTTAACTACTACATTCCCCTCATAGTACCCAGACTTTGGTAGAAAATAGTTTGAACGTACTTATAAGCGTACATACCTTTAATTGCTGAACGTGTAAGTAGTTAACCAGCTACATTTTATTACAAGTAGTGGATACTTTATTTCTTGTTTTATATTTATTTCAGTTTTAATTTTCTTGTTTTACTTTCTACCTTTTGCTTGTCTGTTATTCTTGTCTGTATTATACTACTATTGAGGTTTGTATTACAAATAGAAATTATTATTATTCTTTTTTCTTCGTGCTTCAAAGAATTATGTGTCATAAGAACTTTCTTTTCGTTCTTATACGGGTTACATACAGTTAACATAAATATAAAAAAATAATGTATTAAATGAAAATATTTTATAATTATTATGATGAGTCAGAGATTAATTGAGAAAGAAGACATGTGTGAAGTTGAAAATGTTTATGAAAGCTGTAAACATGAGTACAAACAATTTAATGTTAATTGTAAAATGTGCGACTTAACATAACCCGGTGTCTTCAAATGCAATAAATTACATGATATGATAATGTCAAAACCATTGCAGAGAAACGTCAAAATGATATCAATTGCAAAGTGGTGGAGAGCACTTGACCATTTCATAACTAAGAAGTATCGTAAATTTTTCTTCAAAAAACACAAAATTTTACCAAAAATTAATTTTTATTTACAAATAATAAATAATTAAACTCATTCGCATTCTTTTTTTTTACCAAATTTTCTGTTATTTTTTTATTACAAAATAAAAATTAAAACGAAAATTGACATTTGATGGCAGGCGTCATTGCAAGAGCCGCTTGCATGTCAGCGATATCATGATACTGCAATAAAATTGAAATTGTGTGTCTTCATCGCTTTAACAATTGCTTGCTATCATTTTATTGCATGTCAAGACTAGGTAAAGGCATTTTTTTTTTTTTTTGCCAAATTTTATGTCTTTTGTTTGATTGATTTTTTGTTAAAATTTCATGTCCTTGTTTTTGTTAAATTTCATGTTTTTTAGAATTATTTTAATCTTTTGCGTAATAGACAGAGATTATAGCATTAATTCGTGATTGCCTTTATGTCTTCTCGTCAGGTTGCCAAATTTTTTGTCAACTTATCAGATTTCATGTCAATTTCTCAAATTTCACATGTTAACTAGTCAAATTTCATGTCAGAATGTAAAATTTCTTAGCATCTTGTCAAATCTCGTATAATTTTTTAGAATTTCATGTATTTTTTCTGATTTATGTTAAGTTGTTAAACTTCATGTCAGTTCTTTAAATTTCATATCAACTTTTAATTTTCATGTCAATTTGTCAAATTTCATATTAAGTTGTCAAATTTCATGTCAGCTCTTCAAATTTCATGTCAGCTCTTCAAATTTCATGTCAGCTCTTCAAATTTCATGTCAGCTTTCAAAATTTAAGTTTGATTTCAGTATAAAAAATTTTGTTCGGCAATTTTTATGCTAATTTTTGTCTGTGCCATCTTTTGAGTAAAATATATTAATGAATATGGCAACTTTTATGTCAACTCTCATGTCAACTTTCATGACAAGTATTGTGTTAACTTTTACTTAAATTTTTCCGAAAATTTTCATATTAATTTTCTTGCAAATAAAAGGAGGCATTGGCATTGGTTTAAAAAAAAGTTCTAAGTATGCCATTAAGTGTTGCCAATTTAACCATTAGCCGTTATTTTAACCCTTTTTTAGAACTGCTGAGCCATTTTCTTTTTAGCAATTTTTGAGTTTTTCAGCTAAATATAATTTTTGAGCCTGAAATTACAACGAAATTTAATAAATTTCTATTTTAGTAGGTTTGAGGTTAAGAAGAAGAAACCCTTTTCTCTAACAATTACAAACACTTTAATTTGCAAATCAGACTAGATCTAGTTTCTGCCTTTTTCTATTATTGTTTATATTTTATTGTCAGATTGTCTCTATATATAATTTTTCAACAACCCGTCGGCTGTAGGAATCGAATCTGTGCCTATACCTACATTACAAACGCAACTATACAAAGGTGTGACAAAGGTTTAGCCATCGCACCCAAGTAGGGCCTTGAATGCAATGTAACTAATTCATAGTTTTCTTTCCTGTTCCGCTCTCTGCTATCGTTTTTACTTAGAAGTGATCAAGACACATACAAATATTATACTATTAGATTTTTGTTTATCTTCCAATATTTCTATCTGTCAAACAGAGTTGAAGGTACAAAAAGTGTCGATGCAATTTTCAAACGTTTGCCACGTTTTATAAAACAACAGTGTGAAAATAAATTTTTAGTTTTTTAGGTTTAACCTGCCGTAAAGGCGTTTTAAATTTTTTTTTTAATTAGTATACATATTTGGTAACTCAAGTTTTAATTGAACTGGCATTATTGAATCATCCCGCTTTTGGGAGAATCGGTGATATTTTTAAATAAGTTGGAAACTCTAGAGATAGACTACGCTTAAAATATTTTGTATTTAAAGACCCCTGCAAATTTACTTAAAAACAAATTTAATTTCACTTGAAAACTGGACCGCTAATTTTTTTTTATGGAGAAGCAACACTCAGGAAATTCTTCATGTTGCTTCCTGTGGAAAGGGTATAGAGAAGAGATGAAAGGTGGTGAAAGATGAAGGGCTCCAAATATGGCAACACTGTAATTGCGCGCGATGTTGAATTTTAGAATAGTTGTTGCGCGCCATCTGATGGTGAGGCTGATATATTATTTTAGTTCGGTGGGGTTAAGTGCTTGGTAACACCGAAGGTGGACGCTGCGATATGTATGAGTGATAGAAAAATTATACCTATTTTTTCCAAATTGATGTTGTGGTCACTGGGGTTCGAACCCGCAACCTCTAGTGTAACAGTTCAACGCGCTAACCATTACACCACAGCGCCCTAATTTTTCATTAAATTCAACTTCAATTTTCTTTTGTTTTTAACTGCTAATAAAATGAACCCAAATTAGCCAAAACAACTAACAAAAATTACATTCATTATTTTTTATTTATTTTTTAGAAACCAAAGTTAATGAATAAAATGAATATTATGAATGGTCTTGGTCTAGGTTGAATGGGAGCCCGCCAGAACGGCGAATTCACTCGGAGGTCATAGGGCCCATTGCGATTTCCTTAATCTTCCCCTCATCCACATGGAAAGAAATACCACGACCCGAGAAATCTAGAACCATCCCGATCCCCTTAAAAAGTTCGCAAGACCAGACAGAGAAACATCGCGTAGACTGTTCAGATCGTCGAAGAACCTGCATCCCAGTTATCTGAGTCGCCGTTCCTTCAATCCCGGACATTCACCAAGCAGATGATGCACTGTCTCCTCCTCCTCCTCCTCGTCCCCACAGCCCCTGCAGTAGTCCGCCTGGGTGTAACCCCAACGCACAGCCATTCGGCCTATCGCGCAGTGTCCCGTTAGGACTCCTACAAGCATTCCGACCGTCCGCTTGCCAAATCCAAGAAGACTCTTTGTCCTCCTCGCATCAGGCAGTGGCCATAGGGTCCGAGATATCCTACAATTGGTCAAGGTTGTCCACCTTGCCCTCGTCTCCCTATCCGATATATCGCCTATCACACCGAATAGCTCCACCAGAGGAACCAGGACCTCCATTTGTATAGGGTCCTCTATCGCAGCGTCCATTCTGAGCCATTCCTCGTACACTCGTCAGCCAGCTCGTTCCCCGCGATTCAGCGTGTGCTGGGACCCACGCCAGCCTTACCGAGTGCCGACGAATATGGTCGACGGATGCAATACAGTGCCGCACACACCCCGATCTGACAGTATCGGATTCCAGGGCTTTCAAAGCAGCAAGACTGTCCGCAAAGATGCTAATGGATGATGGATCCAAATCCCGTTCCATTATCATCCGTGCGGCCACGTCAATTGCATACACTTCCGCCTGGAACACGCTACAATCGCCCGAGAGTCGTATGGAGATTCGAAGGTCCAGTTCGCCGGAGTTAACTCCCGACCCAGTCCCCATGTCCGTCTTCGAACCGTCCGTGTACACTGAGATATCACCACTCCGAATAACGGAGTCGGCTGCCCAGTCTTCCCTGATCGGTACTTTCACCTCAAAAGTCCTCTGGAAATTCGTGACCGGTAAAATACAGTCCGTTTTACGATCCAGTAGTGCACCACCAATCCCATGCAGAATGGTACTGTGCCCCCAAGTGCGTTGCCTCAGCTCTTGCATCTCCCTGAGTCTGAGAGCTGCCTTTGCCGCCGTGCCCTGATGTAAATATCCAGAGGTGGGATGCCAAGCATCACCTCCAAACTTGCCTGGGGTGTAGAACGAGCCGCCCCCGTAATACCCAGACAAGCCAGTCGTTGCACCTTTGCGAGAGTGGAGAGATATGAACCCGTGTCCACCGCCCTCCACCACACCAGTTCCCCGTAGGGCAAGATTGGTCTGATAATCGCCGCATACATCCAGTGGATGATATACGGCTGTAGACCCCACCTCTTCCCAAAGATCCTTCTACAGGTGTAAAAAGCACATAAGGCTTTTCTCATTCTCTCCTCGGTATTCCTCTTCCAGGAAAGTTTAGAGTCAAGAATGACACCTAGATACTTTGCCTCTCCCGAGAGTTGAAGAGTAACGCCGTCCAATCTAGGGAGATTAAACCTCTCCGGTTTGTACTTCCTTGTAAACAAAACAAGTTCGGTTTTAGTTGGATTGAATCCCAGACCGTTCTCCCCTGCCCACCTGGATAGCATCGTAAGCGCCGACTCCATGAGATCACTGACCGTCTGGAGAAATTTTCCCCTGATCAGTAGCACAACGTCGTCCCCGTTCTCTCCAATGAGTCGAGGATTCCATTGATCACAAGACTCCACAGAAGAGGAGAAATCAATACAAAATATTTGTATTGGAAATTTTATAATAAAGAAAAAAATATTTCAAAATTTAGGCAGCTGGAATAAAGCCTAGATATTCGTGAAACAAAATGGAGGTATTTAAGTGTCAAATATTTTTTCCAGTAGCTATTCTGCATTGTGCATTAATCTGTGCTGCAGAGTAGAGTCACTCTACCATTGTGAAAGCATCTTAAAAACTAAAAAAATTTAAAAACTATCGCCCTTACTATCTACATTTTCCTAATGTAAATTTTTTGTTAAAGTCGACTTTAGTTAAAATTTATTTTTAACCAATCCAAAGGTTTGAAAATATAAATATTTTTGTAGGGGTTACATACACAAAATGAACAAACCAGTATGTTTAAAAATAAAGTCGACTTGAAATTAAAAATACTCTTTTTTATTAAGGGCCTTATGTGTTTTGTGTTCTATTTGTACTGCGTTTTAGAATCCAAAACAAATATTAACGAGGTCCAGAAGTTGGCGCCCAATTAGCATAACATGAATATTTATTTCTTTTCAGATTTAATGCATTTTTAAAACTATTTTTTCTGAATTTCGGACATTTCAGAATGAGCAACATAATCCGTCTTTTTAACAAAAAGTTTCTCATTCGGCGCCAAGTAATAAATTAATATTAGTTTTTAGGTTTGAAGACCTTTTTAATAAAAAAAATACACTAAATAAAAAGCTAGTTGGGCGCCAATAAAACTACATAAATTTTTCTTATAAAATTGTTAGATTTTAATAAATTAAAAAAAAAAAAAAATTAAGGCGGTATTTCCAGATGACGTTTTGTCAGAAAAAAAAATTAAATAAAAATTTATTAATAATGTTTGTTTTGTGATTTTGCTACATATCCCAAGAAACAAAAATGAAAGTTGTGCTTTATAAACCAACTCTTTTATTGCTTCAAAAGTGTCCGTTAGTGTCCGTTTTTACTTCTACTTTAGAAAACATTCTGAACAATTTCAAAAACTTACTTCTCTCATTGCTTTTAAGTATCCATTATTATATTTTTACAGCATTTTTAGAAGTAATTCTGAAGAACATACAAAAACTTACTTCTAAAATTGATCCTAAAAATTAACTTTAATACAGTTTGTTTCCTAACAGGCGATTGCTGGTTTGATCCCTGGCTAACGATTTTATATTTTTGTAACTAATTTGCTTAAATTCAATATTTTTTATTTTTCAGTTTTTAAAAATATATAAAATACAAATGATGAAAAATTGATTTTTATGGACCTGTGAAAATAGCACTAAAAATAAATAAATAAAAAAATAATATTGCAGTGCAGTAAGTACTTTTATTTTTATAACAGTCAACTTTCATATCAAAAATAGCTCAATGGTAGATAGCTAGATTAGTAATCTTGAGGTCACAAGTTCGATACCCGGTGGCGGCAATACAACAATTTTTGAAAATAAAAGAAAAAATTAATTTTTTTTTTTGCGAAAAAGAGTTTCTTTTGCTAAAAGCACTGAAAAAATGTTGAAGGGGGAGTACTTCCTTTTCTATGACAACTCGAATGTTAAAATCATTAGTATGTGTTAAAAAAGATCTTTTTTTTTGCTGGGATATTTTGTTTTTGCATTGCCTATATTTTATGTTCTCGTTGAACCAGCAAAAAATGGTAGTCGTGCTTTCAATGCCTTTTTTACTGCTTTTTCATCTCTTCTTTTCGTACATACGCTTTCTAGAATAAGATTAGCTAAAAGAGTTAGAATTTTATTAAGAACCAAGACACATTAGTAATTGGAATTTCTAAAAATGTAAGCAAATTTGCAATTTTCCACTTTACTTCCTCCCAGTGCCACTTCAACCCATCTTCCCCTACTATATTCAAGAGTATCTGAGCAAAACGCAATAAAATGCAATTTAATGCACTTGACAGTGGTGTTCATAATCCACACAAAACTGCAATAACTTCTTCAAGAACCTCGTAATACTCTTTACAATATTTGCTATTTTTCTTTTAAATAAAGACAGATAAAAATGGAGAGTAAACATGCAGAAACATGTTTGCTTACAGAAAAAAAAAATAAAAAAAATTAAAATGCTCTCAATGTAAGTTTACAAACTGATCATTGAAAAAATTGTAACAAAAACTCAATAGTCGTTATATTGTTATTGGCATATTGTTTTTACACAAAACCGAAGTGTATAAAAACGATATAAAAGTATAAGTGTAACAAAAGGTTGTGTGCTGTGCGTGGTGAGTGTGTGCTGTGCATGTTGTGTGTGCGTGTGTTTGCATAGTAAGTGAGCAAAGTTAGTAGGTCAGCGAAATTCTCTTAATATACAACAATTTTTATTAGGTTTTTTGTGTCTTTTGCATTCGGTAAATTACTGTAGTATTTTGTAGCCTTTGTTCGACTGTATTATAGACGGTACTTACATATCACGTTATGCAGTTATATATCCCATGGTTTGTTTTTTATTTTTTTTTCTTCTCACTTGCTTCTTGTTCATTTTGTCTGTCTGTCTGTCCTCCGTCGTCCCGCTCGTCAGTTTATCTGTCTTTGGGGCATACATAACAAAAATACAAATTCAACAACATCAACGAGGTATACATATAAAATATCTACATAAACTTCATTACAAAACAAAAAATACAAAAAAATTAAGAAACTGGAAATGCATATTTTGTTATTTTTTGCACAAAACTACAGAAAACAAATGTACGTTAAGTTAATGCATTGTTGCTTTTGTTGTTATTATTGCTGTTGGATACAAAACGAGGCATATGGCTGGGAGTCGCGTTGCTATATTCTACTCCAAAACATTTATTCATTGTATTGAATACTCTTGTTTGTCAGAATGTGGTTTGCGATTGCTTTTAAGTTGCTTAAGTTGAAGGTAAACCAGAACATAAATGTCTTTTTTTTTTCATTAAAAAAAAAAAACTCAATTTGTTGCGTATATTCTAGGACTGCTGTTTTCACAACAACTTGAAATTAAAAAAGAAAAAAATTACATTATTCACCCTCTTTGTAAATAACTGCAGATTTTAATATCAAGACGGGATTTAATATAGATTCAACATAAAGAAATGTTTTGTTACATAAGCTCTTCTTTATTAAAAAGTAAATTAGGAAGAAAGGGAAAGGAAATCATTTTAATTAGAAAATGTTATTTTCCTGTTAAATCCTTATATTTAAAGGACTTTTTTTGTAAAGAATCAACCTCTTTAGCTAAAGCATTTTTTGTCTAGGTTTTTCCTATAGAAAAACCCTCAGATTATATGGCTTTTTTCCTATAGCAAAATCCTCAGATTCTGAGGCTATTTTTCTTATAGTAAAACCGGCAGAATCTGATAAATTTTTCCTAAAGCAAAACCCTCAGATTCTGAGGTATCCTTCCAATAGAAAAGCTCAGTTTTTGAGAAATTTTTCTCATAGAAAAACGCATTTTTTCCTATAGTAAAACGCTTAGATACTGAGCAATTTTTCCAATAGAAAAAGCCTCGGATTTTTAAAAATTTTTACTAAAAAAAACTAAGATTCTGAGGCATTTTTCCTATAAAAAATCGTACAGGTTCTTAGGTATTTTTCCTTTAGAAAAATACCTTAGATGCTGAGACATTTTGCTATAGAAAAACCTCCAGATTATGAGGAATTTTACCTATGGAAAATAACTCAGATTCTGTGGCATTTTACCTGTAGAAAAACCCTCAGATTCTGAGCAATTTTTCTTATAGAAAAACCCTCAGATTCCGAGCAATTTTTCCTATAGAAAAAACCCTTAGGTGCTGAGGCATTTTGCATACAGAAAATCGCTCAGATTATGGGCATTTTTTTCTTATAGAAAAATGCTAAGATTCTAAGCAATTTTTCCTGTAGAAAATCGCTCAGATTCTGAGCAATTTTTCCTATAGAAAAGCCCTTAGATTCTGAGAAATTTTTCGTATAGAAAAATCCTCAGATTCTGAGCAATTTTTCCTGTAGAAAAATCCTCAGATTCTGAGAAATTTTTCCTATAGAAAAACCTTTAGATTCAGAGCAATTTTTCCTATAGAAAAACGCTCAGATTCATAGCATTTTTCCCTATAAAAAACACTCTTCCGATAGAAAAACGCTCTTTTCCTATAGAAAAACCCTCAGATCGTAAGACATTTTCTTTTAGACAAATTCACAGATTCTAAGCAATTTTTTCTATAGAAAACCCCTCAGATTGTGAGCAATTTTTCGTATAGAAAAACTCTCAGATTCTGATAAATTTTTGCTATAGAAAAACCCTCAGATTGTGAGCAATTTTTCCTACAGAAAACACCTCAGATTCTTAGCAATTTTTCCTATAGAAAAACTCTCAGATTGTCCGAAATTTTTCCTATAAAAAAACCCTCAAATTCTGAGCAAATTTTCTTATAGAAAAACCCTCAGATTCCGAGCAAATTTTTCCGTAGAAAAACCCTTAGATTGTGAACAATTTTTCCTATAGAAAAACCCTCAGATTTTGAGCAATTTTGCCAATAGAAAAACCCTCAGATTCAGAGCAAATTTTCTTATATAAATAAAAACTCTAATATTCGGAGCAATTTTTCCTATAGAAAAATCCTTATATTCAATTTTTATTTTTTGCGTACAATTTTTTAGAGGCTTTTATTATATAAACAAATTATTGATGCTGCACTCTTTTTCGATATAAAAAAATGTCTTTGTGAGGACTTAATATCAGATTTTGAAAATATTTTGCTTTCATATTTTTAATGGATGCAGTTAAAAATTCCGAATACTTTTTCCTATAAAAGCTGCGTCAGATTCAAATTTCTTTTTTCTCTAGAATATTCTTTTTTTGGTAAAAAATTCTCAGATACTGAGGACTTCTTCATAGAGACTCGTTGATGATTATAAGAACATTTCCCTATAGAAGTCGCCTCAGATTTTGCGAAAAAAATTCTGTAGAAAAATCATCAATTTCGGAGCGGTTTTTTTCTTCTTTAGGTTACAAAGATTTCATTCCTTGTATACTTAGATTTAAAAACCTTTTTTCATATGGAAAAATCCTTAGAGTCGGAGGGGTTTTTTTGCAACAACAACATAGAAAAAATTCTTCAAATAGTGAGAAAATTTTCTTGTAATAAGCCATCAGATTTCGATCACTTTTATAGAGACACTTCTTTAGATTATGAAGAGTTTTGCTTAAAAAAATCCATAATTTTTTTTTTTTTTAATAAATTCTGATGATACATAAATTTACAAATTGGAATAGAATTCCCCAGAGACTCTTAAGGCTTTTTATAATAGAAAATCTTTTGAGATTTTGAGAACTAGAACAGATAATATGACCTTTTTCCTGTAGGAAAATTTCGCAATCCAATGCCGCCTGTGCAGGAACAACTAAACATTAAAAAAGTGGTATGAATGTTCAGGCTCAGTTGGTATAACATGGCGCAATCAATTTTACGTTTTTTTCGGACCAATGTGTGGCAAATTCGGAGTACTTAGTTCCCCTTCAGATTTTCGGAGAAATCCCTTAGATTTTATAAAATTTTTTTTGAACAATTTTTTTTGTATGTTCCCAAGGGCGCCTGAGCAGGGACAATTTAATTTAAGAATTAAATTGGTGCTGTTGACTCAGTTGGTATAACTTGACCTTTTAATCGTTCGGGTTTCTTTCAAGGCTCGAATTTGGGGCGCCAATCTGACGGCGAAAGTAACATTGGGAAAGTTGTGCTAAATGCAATATTAAAAGACAAACATTTTTAAACAAAATAAGTTTCTGAGAAGTTTTTCGATTCTGCTGGTAAAGATTTATATCAACATATGGAATGAAGATTGAATACTGAACTTAGTTATTTACCTTTAAAGTCATGTGTTTGGGCACTACATAGGGCGCCATTTAAACGAAAACATGTTTAACTATTTTTCCTGGACAAAAGTTGACAGAAATTGTCAGATATTTCCTTTTATTTTTTATTTTATGCAATGTTAAAATTTTTATGTGCCGCAATTTCAGTTGTAGAGCAATACCGTACAGTAATGGCGCCCAACGAAAGGCTTATCTAAATGTCAATAGCAGATATAAGTTTAATTGTAGATAGTTTAGAATCACAATCGTTGATCTTTAAATATATTTAAGAACCTCTAAAGTAGATGTTTCTTGTCTGTAGATAACTTAATAATGGCGCTCAACGTGAGGGTTGCTAACTTTCAATGGATCTTTTATAAAAATTGTATAATTATATTTTTGCAGTTTTATTTTTAAAACATATTTTTGCTTTACACTTAAAGGGTCTTGTTTATCTTTTGAGTGTTTAATATTACATTAATATTTATCATCGTTTGTTTTCACACATTTTTTTTTTATTAAATAAACGTCATATATTGTATTTTTTGCTCTCTTATCAATGTTGTGTTATCAGTGTGAATTTTTGAAATTGCTGTTACTATTTTTAACACGTCACAATGTCACTTGATGTGTCTCTTTTTGTATTAAACTCATAAAGTGTAAATAATAATATAAAAATGAGTGAGTAATTGAAAAAAAAGGCAAGAAAAACACCTACAATTGTTGAAATATTGTTTATATTTTTAAAATTTTTTAAATTAAATTTCTAGGTTTATTAAACTTTTAACACCTGTAGCTCATATTTTGTTTATTGAAAGATAAATAGAAAACAAAAATATGCCAGTTATTTTTTTTTATTGGAATTAGGAAGCAAACGTCAATATTTTGCGGCTTTCAATTTACTAAAATAAATATAAAATTTTGAAGCATTCGATTTTTTAGATTTAAGGCATTTTTTATTGAAAACTACGTTTTCTTTTGCTTGTAGCTTTGATGTTCATTTTGCCCTTAACCCTTTCACTACCCCACTCAACCTGATGCCCAACATTTTTAGAGAAAAACCTGAAATATATTAAACCTTCAATTTTTAATATTAAATTATTTTTGTTATAATTTTAATAAATTTTTATTTCTTTTATTTTAGGTAAGTTTAAAGCTCCTCTAAAAAACATTGATTAATTTCTAAAGGCAGGTAAGCCAACACTAAAATGTCATTTAAATCGCGAAGAAGGAAAAAAATTATCATTTGACAAGCCGTCGGATTCGGATACTTACCACAGCACGATATTTTTTTCTTGGGATGGGAGTCGATCCTCATTATATGGGCAGACAAATTTACAAAATACCGGGAAGGTGGGTTTATATGGGGACTTGGTCCTTAAAATTCCTCTTACTCTACGGCATTAATCCTAAAGAAAAATAGTCTGAAACATTTTTCCTAATGAAAAATTGTCAGATTAAGATATATGAACAATTTTATATAGTAAAACCCCTTCGATACTGAGGCATTTTTCCTACAGAAAATCCTGGAGAGTTTTGAGGAATTCTTCCTTTAGAAATCCTAAGATTTTCAGGCATTTTTCCTATAGCAAAACCGAAACATTTTTGCCGTTTCGACTCCCACTCACAGTATAAACATTGTAAAAAAAGCTTTTCATATAGAGTCAATTTAACAATTTTAAATACTTTGGTAAACTGACAAATAAACTAACCACTGACGAGTTCTTGGATGACACAAAACTGCAACAGTCTAGTAATTCCATTGTGCTGTTAAACTTTTTCATAAAACTGTATTCTTCTTCGTCCTATAAATGAGTGCTTTGCCTCAGATTCTGAGGCATTTTTCCTATAGAAAAACCCTCAGATTCCGAGGCATTTTTCCTATAGAAAAACCCTCAGATTCTGAGACATTTTTCCTATAGAAAAAAACCTCAGATTCTGAGCCATTTTTCCTATAGAAAAAACCTCAGATTCTGAGCCATTTTTCCTATAGAACAAACTTCAGATTCTGAGGAATTTTTTTTAAAGAATTTTTTTCTATAGAAGAACCCTCAGACTTTGAGACGTTTTTCTTAGAGAAAATCCCCCAGATTCTGAGTAATTTTTCCTTGAGAAGAACCACCAGATTCCAATATTTTTTCTTATAGAAAAACCCTCAGATTCTGGGTAATTGTTGCTACACTCTAAAAATTACGTAGTTGATGAACACTATTTTTTCAACTACGTCATAGGTGAAATAACCCTCACTATGTCATAGTGGGTACAAAGTAGTGAACACTAACTAGGTTTATTTTAAATAAACAAATCAACTATGGAGAATGTTATTAGCAACGATTTTATAGTTGAAGTGGAATTAATTTTAAAAATAGTTGATATCAACGATTACTCATTTAAAAATCGTTAATAGAATCCACAAATCCAGCAGTTTTGAGTACATTAGAAAAGAAAATAAAAAGGAATCTTTCATTTTACACTTTTTATTAATATTTTCAGAATTTACAATTTAAATAGTATTTAAGATGTTACCCTTTGCAAACCCTCTGTACCCGCCATATTCATCGAATTTTATTTTGGAAGTCCTCCTTTTGGAATCTTTTCTTGAAGGCTTCTTTTCTTTTCAAATTTTTAATCAGTAAACAAATTGTGATTTAATATTAAAACCATTTTAAAAGACGCTAACAACATTTGTTTACAATTGAATAAAATTTGTCCTTCCGTTGTGTATATATCGTTTTAATTTTGTTTTTCTCTTAATTGCCTTGACAGATATTATTTGAAATTTCATTACACAGGTCAATTAAAAAATGTTTTATTTTTCTTTTTCCATAGTTATTATTGATTATAATAGTGGATTTATTTAAAATTCAAATTGACTATGGATTTTGTTTACTATGCCACTATGTAATATTTTGGGTGTATAGAAAAACTCACAGGTTCTGAAACATTGTTACTATAGAAAAATTCTAGGATTCAGAGGAATTTTTCCTACAGAAAACACATTCGATTTTGTAGAAAAAATCCTGACATTTTAAAGACTTTTTCTATACACTCAACCAAAAAAGTCTGTAATGGCTACTGAAAATTTTGCTGTTATTACGGAAAATTAAACTGTTTTGAGCCCAGCGGTATTTTTTGTTAATTTTAGCAATACATATCTGCTGATCTGTAGTACAACAAATTTAGTAGCCGCTACTAAATTTTAGCGAAATTGTTGTAAACTGCAATTCAAAATCGATTTGCTAAAATCAGTTAAAACTTTTACTAAATATCAATAATTTTGGTACAATGAAATTAGTAGGTATACATAATTAGTAGGCGCTACTAAATTTCAGTAAATTGTTGTAAACTGCAATTTAAAATCAATCTACTGAAATTAGCAAAAAATGTACCAAAAAATAAAGAAACTTTAATAAAAAAATTTTTTTTTCTTTCGATTATAAAAAATATACAATTACTTCATTGTATTTGCAATTTGGAGTCAAATTGCAAACGGTTCTCCAGTTATTACCTTTTTATGCATTGGAGATACAATAAAATATTCTGAGTGTTATTTCCAAACTAAGGATATATCAATAGTAACAAATATAAACTCAACAAGAATTGTAAAAATTCAACGAATTTTTGTAAATAAAATTTTTTTAAATTAGTATATTTTTCTGCTAAGTTCAGCACTCGGTTTTGAAAAATTAGTAAAATGTTTTGCTAAAATCAACAGCGAAAATTAGTAAAGAAAATCCGTAATTTGTAGTAAGAGAATAGCAAAAATGATTACTAAAAAATCATTGTACTAATAATCAGTATAAAAATAGTAAAGTGCGATTGGAAACTGTTTAGCGAAATTTAGTAACAAAATCCGTAATCCGAGAACCACTAGTCCGATTTTGCTCAAACAATTTTTTACAATTCCTTTAATCTGTTCATATAACGTTTTTCTAGATACTCAACAGTTTTGCCGGTAAAAATAAATGTTTGTTACCGCTACCATAAAAATCAATAACCTTTTGTTTATTACTTTTTTTTATATTTTAGGCAAAAAATATTTTTTTCTTCATACATTTATTTTTACCGATATAACTTTCCCCGGTAGTTTGAACCCTTCCCGATCACTGACCCCTACCTACCATTTGTCTCACAGTGTAATCAGTATAAAAATAGTAAAGTGCGATTGGAAATTTTTTACTAACTTTTTTATATGAGTGTACGACATCTATATATTGTCTACCTGGATGTATTTCACGCATGGATGGTAACCGAAACGATGCGGTTATCGGTAAGGGTAACGCTATTTTAGATTATTTCGGTAACGGTATTTTAAGGGTAACGCTATTTCATTTATTTCGGTATCGGTTTTTTAAGGATAACGTTTTATTAGTTATTTCGGTAACGGTATTTAATTACTTGATTATTTCGGTAACGGTATTTTACGGTTGACGGTATCTCAGTTATTTCGGTAACGGTATTTTAGGGGTATCGATATTTTATTTATTTCGATATCGGTATTTTAAGGATAACGGTATTTCAGTTATTTCGGTAACGGTATTTTAAGGATAACGGTATTTCGGTTATTTTGGTAACGGTATTTTAGGGATAACAGTAGCCAGTTGAAAGGGTTTTGAATCGATAACGGTATTTTAGCGGTATTGGCTGCCAACCCTGATTTCACGCTATAAATACAATTATCAGCACAATTTTGGTAGAAAACTAAATCACTAAAACATTTGTTCAAAATTAGTATTTGTGTTTAGAAATATTTTCCTCTCTTTACTCTAAGTACCTAATTTCGTAAAACACTTGGGTGAAGTGAAGGGAACTTTCAATGTAAATTTTTTTGTAACAAAAACAATTTCTATAGAAATAACGCAACACTTCACCGAAGTGTTTTAGAAAATTACCCCCTAACTCTTAAAAATCTAAATGGCGCCCAACTTGGGAGCAACCGACAAGACAGTTCAGTAACTATATTCTAGTACAATGAATTCATTCCTTTATGTACATTTGCTATCTCCACAATATAGTCAAATTTACTTACTATTGTGTAATTTAAAGAATATAATATAAAAAATAATATAATTATCCAAAGAAAAAAAAAAAGCTGAAATACATCCAATTTCTCACATAAACTTACATTACGAACAACCATTTGTACAAATAACGCACGTTTTTTTTGCGGTTGTTGGCAGCAAAAGTTGAACGACATTTGGAAATTTTTGTTGACATCTGCATTTATTGTTCAAATTTTTATTTTAACTTGCATATAATTCTACAAAGCTTAAGAAAAAAAAAAATAAATGAAATAAAAATTATTCTTATAACAAACACCATATAAAATACAATAAAAATACTGTTAGCCTGCCTACATATAAATCAAATATCCTAAGGAGAAAGAGCAGCACCAGCAGCAGCAACAAGAAAGAACAAGTTTATGGCTGGTTGAGTATCCCTTACAACGTCATTTTTTGCTGCTTCACCCCAAAAAAACACACATTTTCAATTCAATTTGTACTTAAAAAAAAGTTTGCAAACCCACAAAAAATAAAAAAAAAAAACAAGGAAGAAGTATTTTTTTTTTGGGGATTGAAAATTAGGTCAAATCACCAACAACATCATTATTATCATCAAGCAAACAAACATATTCAAACACGTATTTCAGGCAATCGAGTCATCCAACCATAAAAACAACAACAACAGACAATAACAAAAAATACGTCATCATCATCATCATCTTCAGTATCATTATTATGTGCATTTATACTAAAAATTACAGAACACGCGATACGATCTTCAAAACTTAGCTTGGTAGAAGAAACACACAATTTTTTTTTGAATATTTTCAAACTGCATGTGTTTATACACAAAAAACACAAGCAATTTTGATTTGATATCAAATTTTATACAACTCGCACAAAGAGGAATGAACAAAAAATAAAAATTCATTCACATTTCACAAATTTAACATCAAACATCCATTTGGGGTACAAAAAAAGTAACAAAATTGAAAATAAAAGGTACCTATTAAGGGAATAAAAATTGGACCAAAATGGCTAAAGAGACACCAAAACTGCAAATAATCGCGGATCTAATAGGGGGAATTAATAATCATGCATCTCTTAAAGGAAAAACAGCACCGAAAAGGTGGCCAACCATACGTTTACACTGAAAATATTATTACAGTAACTGACTGTAGTTTATTTAAAAAGTTATCCGTACATTTATTTTTAAATGATTATTCAGTTAAAATACAAAGAAATATATTTTTTAACTGTTTTTGTCATTTATTTAAAAAATAAATTACATAGAAATACGGATTTTCTGTTACAGTTAATATTTTCATTTAAAATGTTTTGTTAAAAAAAGAATTCCTTTTCGATTTCTGGGTCAGTTAAAAAAATGAAATAAACTAAATATCATTTATTCTTACGGATTTTGTAGTTAATTTTTTGAAATTTAAAAAAACCAAATAAATGAAAAATCATTATTTTTTAAGGATTTTGTAGTTTATTTATTAACATTTAAAAATAAATGAAAAGTTCTTTTGATTTAAATGAAAAGTCAGTAGACCGGTTTTCAAGTGATTTTTCATTTATTTTAAATTACATTTTCAGTTAATTTAAACTACAAACTATTTTGAGTGTATCAATAACATCTATTAGGGATAAATAAAACTAAATTGCCCAAACACTATCAATACCAAGGTTTCAAGTAATCATAGACGTTTACAACAAAAACAAGCTAAAGTGCAGGAGTACACAAAAGGTAAAAAAAAATTGCAGAAAATAATAGGTACCTACTACGGGAACGAAAATGATACCAAAATTGCTAAAGCGACACCCAAACTGCAAATAATTTTGCATCTAATAGAGGAACAAAAAGGTACCAAAATTGCAAATAATTACACTGTGCTAGCCGCAAATTTTAACAAGGTGGGCGCCCTACTGGTAAAGCTAATTCGAGTACGCTGAATTCAATGGTGATAGCCGTTTTTTAAAGTTAGCGCTCGTATTCGCGATTAAACATTTTATACTTCTGAAATCATTTCCAATTATAAATTGATCAAATTTGATTAAATATGTACAACATTAAGAAATCTATGTGTGTGAAGATAAATTCGAATTTAACTAGCAAAAACACAAACCACATTATTTAGCAAAGATTCGTTTAAGGGTTAACAGAGTATAGGAAACAACAGAAAAATACTATTGTGGACATTTGGAGATAGATGGGTTCACCAAACCAAATAAAATATTTAGCTCCAAGGGTCTGACTTTCATATTCCATAGTGTCTTCAAATGATTTCCAGAATTCCACAATTTTTGAAATTAGGATTCGCGTATTTTTGGCCACTGTGTGCATTTGGAGAAAGATGGGCCCACAATACCAAATACATTATTCTTTCACAAGGGTCTAGTTTTAATCAGGGATGGAAAAGCTCGCTCGCTCGGGCTCTTGCTCTTTTCAAAAAAAGAGCAGAGCCCAAAAAAAAAGCTCGCTTTTTTTTTAAAACGAGCTAAAAACATTTAGCTCGCTCTTATATAAAAATGAAAGTAGCTAATAAAATATAGCTTCCTCAATTTTTTAAAATAAGCGAGCTCAATGATTACGCTCAAAAAATGAAAAAGAGCTTCACAAAAAAAAGGCTCTTTTCCAAAAAATAAATCGAGTATTATGAAAACGTAAGCCCTTTTCAAGTAAATTTGAAAACTCTTTTGGCTGTTTACAAAAAAAAAAAAAAAATAAATATTTAGATATTAAATACAGCATTTCCAATAGAATTTCAAAATAAATGTTAAAAATTGTTAACTAAATAGATATGTAAGGGACTAAAATACCCAAATTTTATACAAAGTATGGTGGTTGTTTGCAAAAAAAATTTTTGTAAAAAGGAAAATATTTGAATTAACATATTCGTTTGCAGAATGTTAATCGCCAATTAAGTCTTAATTTATTTTATGTACCACAAAGCCTTTTATCGCATTACGCCATTATTTGGCAATTTTTTAAGTGCGGTTTTTTGAAATTCATAACCCAAAGACAATAACACCCATATCTTATGCCAAAAAAAAAAAAAATTGCGAAATAAAAAATTTATATTCGTTTGAAGAATGTTAATCGCTATTTTAAGTTTTTTACTTAATTTCTGCGCCACAAAGACTTTTGTCGCATTCCGCAATTATTTTTAAACTTTTTAAGTTCCGTTTTCTTAAATTTATAATCTAGGGACTAATAATACCCACTTCATACAACAAAATTTGGCGGCTAGTTGCTAAAAAAAGTAAGCGCGAAAAAAAATTTACAAAAAAGAAAATTTTTTATCAATATAGTTGTTTGCAGAAGGTAAGTTGCTGATTAAGTTTTTAATAAAATTTTTGCACCATAAGGTCTTTTTTAGCGTTCCGCCATTATTTTGCAATTTTTTAAGTTCGGTTTTTTTAAATTTATAATCTAGGGACTAAAATACCCATTTCATGAAACAAAGTTTGGTGGCTAGGTGCAAAAAAAAATCGCGAAAATAATCGCGATAAAAAAATTTGCAAAAAAGAAAATTTTTCCATTAACATATTTGTTTGCAGAATGTAAATAGCTGATTAAGTTTTTTAATAAAATTTTTGCACCATGAAGTCTTTTTTCGCATTCCGCCATTATTTTGCAATTTTTTAAGTTCGCTTCTTTTAAATTTATAACTTAGGGACTATAACACCTATTTCGTAAAACAAAGTTTGGCGGCTACTTGGAAAAAAAAATTTTTAAAATAATCGCGAAAAAAAATTTGCAAAAAGGAAAATTTTTACATCAACATATTTGTTTGCAGAATGTAATTTGCTGATTAATTTTTTTAATAAACTTTTGCATCATAGTCTTTTTTCGTATTCCGCCATTATTTTGCAATTTTTTAAGTGTGTTTTATTTGAATTCATAATCCAGGGAATACAATACCAATTTCATACACCAAAGTTTATTGCTCAGTTTGAAAAAAAAATCGCGAAAAAATTTTTTACAAAATAAAAAATTTTTTCATCATTGTATTTCTTTGCAGAATGTTAATCGCTGATTCAGTGTTTTAATTAACTTTTTCTACCATAAAGTCTTTTTTCGCGTTCCACCATAATTTTGCAATTTTTTTAAGTGCGGTTTTTTTAAAATTTGTAATCTGGCGACGTTAACACCCATTTCATACAACAAAGTTTGGTGGTTTGTTGCAAAAAAGAAAAATTGCATTTTTTGAACCACAAAGCATATTTGCACATTCCGCCATTATTTTGTAATTTTTTACGTGTGGGGTTCTAAAATTCAAAATCTAGGGCCTATAATACTGCTGGACATAGTGTAACTAAGTTACCGTTTTTGTTTTTTATAATAAGTAACTTATTTTAATGGGAGCGAGCTTTTTTAGCGGCTCGATTTCAAAAAACTCAATTAAATTTCTTTAAAGAGCTGCTCGATAAAAAAAGCTCTATGAAATTTTTTATACGAGCTGCTCGATTTAAAAAACTCTATTCAGTTTTGTAAATGAGCCTTTTCATTTTTATAAGCTCTTTATTTTTTTTTAGTTGTAAGCGTTTTTTTATTTGAGCAGCTCTTTTAATTTTGGCTTCCGAGCTTTTTAAAAAAATGTATATATTTTTGGCTCGCTCCGAGCTTTCTTTCCATCCCTGGTTTTAATATTCTATAGTGGCTTGTCGCTAACTTTGTACCGAAATAACTCCCGAGATTGGTCCGGCCGACAAAAAAAGTTGTTTTGAAATAATAAAAACTAATAATGTAGTTGTTTTCAAAATTTTATATCAAAAGAAGAAAATCCAATGTGATTCCCAAATTGCTCAATCGAATGAACTATAGAAATCGATTGAATTCCCAACGATTGAATTCCCCATGATTCATGAATTCAGAAATTGAATAAATCGAATGATGAAAAAATGATTGAAATCTTTAAAATTAAATCGATTGAGACAAATCAAGACTTCATTCCATGCGTAAAATTGAGATTTAAGAATTCAATCATTCCATAGTCAATCAGAATTGAAAATAAAACGATGGATTGAAGTCTTTAGAAGCAGTAAACCTCTCAAAGGGTTTCTCGCTGGATGGGTTTTCAATCTTTTGGCCAACACTGTAACAAATAACACGCAAAAACATTCTTAAAGTTATTCGCGTCTTAATTCTGAGTTTGTCTGGATGTCCACATCGTGGTGCCATGTAAAAAAAGTTACATGTACTCCTAATAAACATACACCCAGAAAACAGTCTCAGTTGTGGCCACCGAATTTGTTGCCAATCGAATTCGTACGGTTACGACAACTATCTTTATATTAAATTATATTTTTCGTCGTGAAAGCCAATATTCGGTTATCTATTCAATATTATATTCCACATAAATATTATTATGTTCCACAAAATTTTATTGAAATTAAAAACTTTTTTCAATTCTCCGATATTGAACCCGGTCATTCTGATTGATAATCCACACTCTTACCCATTGCACCACAACAACTTTTAATTTTCTTAGCCATATTTACTTTTTATACTTAAGAATATTTCATTTTTATTAAAAAAACAACATCTAAATTTTTGTGTTTTCCGGGATTCGAATCCGGAAATCTGGCGTACTAGGCCAACTCCTCACCCACTAAACCACAAACACTTATTAATTTTAATGTCTAATTTTGAATTTATATGTTTGGTTTGGAAAACAAATATAGCATAAACTTCGTTTACCAATACCAATTATTAGTTGAGTGTGTTATCAAGACAATCCACAATTCGGTTGGTTCTACAGAAACTCGACTTTAAGGTCTTATTTGATTAGGATACCCGTATTTGTAGGTACCACTTTCGAATATTGAAATTTTTTTAATAAAGGTGATAGATAACACCAATTTTCTTGTATATTCACTAAATAAATGGCTGCTTCTACTGCATAGAATTACTATACTGATACTAATTTTAAAATTGATTGGAGATACCAATAATTTGTTAAAAGGATTGTTTTTTAGTTTGCTTTCCCTATTTTTAATACCTAGTGAAATATCTTAGGTGTATTATTCAATTATAGGTAACTCCAAATAAAATAACGTCCTGGCAAATTCATTTTAATAGTTCTGATCGAATTCCAACCAATCTTTTTCCTGGGTGTATGTGATCCTATATGGAATTGTATATCATCATACGTGTTACCACATACCTTTGGATATGAAATGTGAGCATATATGATCATTTATGACTACCAATTTGAAAACTAAAATATATATAAACAAACATGATCATACCTTAAATTGTATATGATCATGCATGGGCATTCATGGTTGAGCGGATCATAGTATAATATAGTAGCTTTACTCTTTTTCTGTCATTTGGAAAAACTAAGTGGTGTTTGTAATTGTACTTGTACATATGGTTCTTAATACCACTACAACTACATGAGATAGGGACAAGCTCTCAATTTTTTAATGAGTGGGGCTCTACTATAGTATACTATGGAGCGGATTTCGAGAAAAGCGATTTTTAGCATTTATTTAGCTTTTAGGCAAGTTTTTCTTTTTTATTGTTTTAATTCTACACGATTTTTGCCGGAATATAAAAACAAAAGATTAAATACTTCAATCCTGAAAATTAGGGCAAATTATAAATAAATTAAATTGCCCCTGTGTAAGGTCAGAGGTCAAATTTGAGGAGATTTTAATTTTTTATAAACATATTAATATAACAGATATTCCAAGCTTAGAGACCCTAATGTGTATTAGAGCGACTCACCTTATATGGACAAAAAAAAGTAAACCATTTAAAAATATACCTTGGTTTGTTTTATGATGAGTGCCAAAATATTTTCGGTCTACCGGTGAGATCTCACGAGCTGGACCGTTTTTAAAAAAAGGTATTTTTTTTAGTTTTTGGAAGAATTTTTTTTTTTTTTTTATCTACCCGAGTAAAAATAGTTATATATTGTCATATATAATGTGATTGGGTTATATCTGACAATGAATGAAGTCACATTAAGACACATATCAGTATATACAACTGCATCTGATATTATTTTTTCAACGATTTTTTTGTATGGTAAATGATGTTATTACATATCCCCAAGTCTGACTCCATATATAACTACATAAGCCATATAAAACTAATCCAAATATATGTAGTGACCGATATGATTATATATTGTTCGATACTAAGTTATATAACACTGTATGTGTCGTCACACTAAAAATATATTCTTGTAATTTTATATAACTTTCTATATAAATAATCCCATAGAAATTAATATTTAGTAGTCTGCAAATTAAGAGTTAATTACTCCATAGCCAAATAATTTTCACGTGATTTTTTTGCATGTAAAATCATGTTAAAAATTATGCCTACGATTTAGAAGACAAAAGCATTCAACTAAATTTTTATTTTATGTTGTAAAATTTGGGCCTTTAAAATTGTTCAAACTATGCAAATTTCAATGTCAATTTAAATGTTTGCATAAAAAGTATACCTACTATCAAACAAAATTATATAAAAATCAGATATTTTTATATCGAATTAGATATAATGTGATGTCCTGGATATGGACAAATCTCGGATCAAACTGTATCAAATTATATCTAATTTTTTATAATTAGACACATGTAGATGACACATTTTTCGGATCAAGCTGTATGTGGTTGTATATGGGGACTTATCAAATAAGATATAATTATATATGATACCATATTAAGATTTTTACACGGATAAAGACAACATACACAATATGGGTATCATATGAATGGTTTTTTCAAGGCGCTTCTAACGGTATATGCAACGTGGCCAAGATTGTCCACTGGACCGTACCTCAAAAAAATTTCGCCGTACACCGTCGAATCTAAATTATTTTTGCAAGGAGGTTCCAAAAAAATGTTTTTTTTTGCCGAACTTAGGGGTCGCCTTTTTACATTTTTCGTTATATCATTGGCATTTACAGTCGGATCTTAAAGTATGATACATCGATGTTTTTCACTACTGAAATCAGAATGCTGAATATTAGTAAATTAATAAATTAAGAATCACAGAAAAAGAATTACATTTCCAAAATTTAATTTATATTTTTTTTAATGGGAAGACAATCTACTCTTCTAAAAACAGCAGTACTTACTATTTATTTTCGCTATTTTAACTCTACTAATATTCAGTAAAAATGTCTACCGGTTTTAGCAGGATAGAATCTTATAAGTACTCAACTAAAATTTATTGAAATATAACTAAAATTTTTGTAGATTTAACAGTTCTTGTTTCATCATCCAATCGTATATATTTTTCTTAAATGGAACCAATTAATTACGCAGAAAAAAAGTAATTATGTTTTTTGTAGCAACACTCATTAGTCACCCAAAGGACTTTCGTATCTTATTTATTTGAATACATGTGAAAATATATTATTTTTATATAAACGAGAGTAAAACTGCAGTTTCGTTTACTAAAATTAAGCCTTTAAAAATAAAATGCAGTCGAATTGTAGAATTTTCGAATGATTAGCTTAAAAATAGTTTTGATAAAAACGTCTTTTAAAAAAACCGGTTAACCGACAAATAATAACCGGTTTTCGGTTTATTCGAATTTATAAATTATTCGAAACCGGTCGGTTTTTTGAAATTAAAAAAACCTGTTAACCGGTTTTCGGTTACGGTTTTGGACACTCTAGTTTTACCTCCTCTTCTCTATTAACACTTTATTGTTAATATGGCGCCCAACTATGACTAATGTTAATAATTCAGAGTTTCTTTTAAAGTTTCACGAGAAACCTATCAAGAACTCTTTAAATCTTTTATAAAATTTGTTCCCATTTGCTGCAACTATTATTTTTTACCTTTATGTTTCTCTAATTTCTATTACGTTTATCAATTTTATGCGTAATTAATTTTTCAAAAAACTTTGTTTTTATAATACTGTCCAACTTTGTTGGCTATAGCACTCTATTACTACAATTATTATAAATTTTTATATCTAATTAAACTATGAATGATTTGGTTAATGTATTTGTGCTTTATTTTTTAAAAATGAAATTAATTGTAGTATAAAAATCATATCAATTATATGGAATGAATACTTGTTTTTTTTTTTTTTAATATAACATGCATGAGGCAGCATTTTTAACAATAGACACGATATGGTTAAAAAAAACTACTCCCTATTTGTTTACGCTCTTTGACAAGCTGCCCTACGGGAAATTTTTACAAACTGTCACCGAACTGGCCCCTTTATATGAAATAGACTGGTCACTTTTATATGGCTTTGTCATAGTAGGGGGAAATTGACTCTGAACTCTCGTAAAAAACCTGTCTTGTGACATGCCTCAAGGCGCCAATTTCCCCCTCCTATGACAACGCCATGTAAAAGTGACCAGTCTATTTCATATAAAGGGGCCAGTTCGTTGACAGTTTGTTAAAATTTCCCGTAGGGTAGTTATAGATTTCTGTAAAAGGTAAAATGATTAATTATAAATAAAAGTATTTAGAGAGTTGCCATCTATAATGTTTTAAAAAACTATATCACAAAATCAGTTAAGAAAGCAGTGCCAAAACACATGATTAAGCAAAATTTACAACTTCTTAATATTTAAGTTAGCAACACTAAAATTTGTAGATAACGAATTTAACAGTGAAATTATTTAAAGTTTTAAATATAATATAATAAAATTTCTTTAGTCAAGCACGTGCTTGCATTTTTAAAAACCTTTTGATTAATTTTATTTATAAAATCAATTAATTTTATAACAACATTCCCCCATATCGAATTAATATTGAATATAAATATTTGCTTACTTATACAAAATTTAAATTACAATTGTAAAAAAGGAAGAATCCGTATCGCAAAATAATGCTGTTATTTTTATGTTCATATTACATATAGTTGTTTATTTACAAAAGTAACGAACCAACAGTTTATTTATTTTTGGTTGCATTTTTGTTTTATAAAAAAAAAAAACAACTATTCTCCCCTTTTTATTTGCAATTTTCAGACAAATTCATTTCATATACACACAAAGATAGTTTCATTTGTTGAAGTGCTTTTCTCGTTAGTTTTTCTGAATACCCTCTTTTTAACATTTGAAAATAGCAATAGAATAGGGATTTCCAATGACAATTTGCCATAACGTTATCCAATATTGTTAATAGTATTATCTTAAAAAAATTGCCATGAATAAAATACTTATTTTCTTCTGTACCAGGGTTTAGGTTTTCAGTCATTGAGCTAATTTTCAAAGTATAAAATTATGAAATTTTAAAATAACTGATGATCTTAAAGACATATCGACAACCCAAATCGGCGGGGGTTGTGCTTACGGGGGAAAGTTATATCAGCCAAAAGAAAAGTTATACGTGTCCCGGCGATTCGCTGGGTCAAGTCTAGGAATCGAGATATATCGATTTGAAGTTAGTAAGTATCGTATAAGAGAAATTGCCATTTGTTGTGTCTTTTTCATGCATTTCGACCATCGAAATGTCCGAATATGCTGAATAGGAAAGAAAAACTATGAATTATCCACACTATGAGCAAGGCCTTACGTGGGTGAGATGGCTAAGCTGTCGAACTCTAGTATAGTTACGTTTGTAATGTGGGAGTGCATGGGTTCGATTCCTACAGCCAACAGGTTGTTGAAAAAATTATCATATAAAGATGAAAAAATTATCAATTTAATGGAAAAATCACTGATAAAGCCTATCCATAAAAAAAAGCCAGAAACTAGATCTAGTCTGATTGGCAAATTCATAATGTGTTTATAACTTTGAAAAAAATGTTTATTCTTCTTCTTAACCTCAAACCTACTTAATCGCAAGGTGATAATTTTCTAAAATTAAATTAAAAATATTATTTTTAGATATAGAAAAATAATATCAAGAACCCAGTGTAGAAACGGTAATGACATATCATTATTTTTTGGACTACCAGTAATGACACCCACTTACCTTCTGCATTATTTTAAAACATATAATAATGAGTTACTGATAATGACATATTTTTATCATTATTTCAAATAGAAAATAATTTTCTAGATTATTTTGAAAAATTTTTGAAATCTATTTTTAGACTCAATATTTTTTATATACTGGTAAGGATATATGTAACCACATATTTTTTGATTTTTTGTATGTTGGCGAGTAAGGTTACTTGTGTGCAGCAGGTCAATTATGTTTTTATCTATTAAATATCCCAGTGTAGAAGATCATTACCAGATATGTGGTTATGTAACTACATACTTGGTAATGGTAACTACTTACTTTTGTTATTACATTTCTTATTACCTTTATATGGCGATGTCGCGAAAAATAATGAGTTGTCGTTACACACCAGCAAAATCAAAAAATATATCGTTACCTATGTGCTTACCAGTACTGACAAAAATAATGATCTAAACTTAGATTTTCAAAAAAATTAATTATATAAAAAAAAATATTTTTTATTGTATTTTTTTTTTTAAATAAAATTTGCTGGTGCGGGAATCGAACCTGGGTCTACAGATTGCCAGTCAACAGCTCTACCATCTGAGCTATATCGACATGTAATATTTAATAGATAAAAACATAATTGACCTGCTGCACACAAGTAAGCTTACTCGCCAACATACAAAAAATCAAAAAATATGTGGTTACCAGTGATTAAAAAATATTGAGTCTAAAAATAGATTTCAAAAAATTTTCAAAAAAATCTAAAAAATTATTTTCTATTTGAAATAATGATAAAAATAAGTCATTATCAGTAACTCATTATTATATGTTTTAAAATAATGCAGAAGGTAAGTGGGTGTCATTACTGGTACTCCAAAAAATAATGATATGTCATTACCGTTTCTACACTGGGATTACATGTCGATATAGCTCAGATGGTAGAGCTATTGACTGGCAATCTGTAGACCCAGGTTTGATTCCCGCACCAGCAAATTTTATTTAAAAAAAAATACAATAAAAAATATTTTTTTTTATAAAATTTATTTTTTTGAAAATCTATTTTTAGACTCATTATTTTTATCAGTACTGGTAAGCACATATGTAACGATATATTTTTTGATTTTTCGTATGCAGGTGTGTAACCATAACTCATTATTTTTCGCGACATCGCCATATAAAGGTAATAAGAAATGTAATAACAAAAGTAACTAGTTACCATTACCAAGTATGTAGTTACATAACCACATATCTGGTAATGATTTTCTACACTGGGAAGTACCATCAATATCCGCTCAGGAATATCTGTTATATTAATATATTTAAAAAAATATTAAAATCTCCTCAAATTTGACCTCTGACCTTACACAGGGGCAATTTAATATATTTATATTTTGCCCTAATTTTCAGGATTGAAGTATTTGATCTTACGTTGTTATATTCTGGCCAAAATCATGTGAAATTAAAAGAAGGAAAAAGTAAAATTTGCCTAAAAGCTAAATAAATGCCAAAAATCGCTGTTTTCTCGAAATCCGCTCAAAGATAATCTCTGCCGCAGCCAATTAAAAAACAAAATCGTACAATTTTTGTAGTTTCTGATCTCTAATATGTTTTTAATAAAACCTTAAAGTTCAATCGTTGATTTTTTAAAATTTCTTTAAAAAAATTTAAAAAAAATTGTAGATTTGAAAACAGCGTTTAAGAATTCCGACCTTCTTTAGCACTAATTTAAAACGAGTTAGCAAAACACAATAGTAGAAGAAAAATAATTCTTATCTGAGTTCGTGGAACTTATAGAATAAAAAACGAGTAAAAAGGTTAAAGTCGGCCATGCCGACTATACAATACCCTACACCAGTCTGGGTAAAAGCCAACTAATGTTTGGATCCGAAATTCGAATGGGTTAAAATGAGGCTTGTGTCAAAATTTTCTATAATGTGAGTCAGCGCACCAAATTTCATTAAAATATCTTAATATTTGCGACCTGCAGTTTGTAACCAAGCCAATTTTGGGGGGACCCTTATATGGGCACTAGTTCTAAACATGGACCGATGTTCACCAAAATCAATAGGCTTCGTCCTTGGGCCAACATAGGTCTATGTACCAAATTTCATCAAAATATCTTAATATTTGCGACCTGCAGCGTATAAACAATATAATTTTGGGGGGACCCTTGTATGGGCACTAGGTCTAAACATGGACCGATGATCACCAAAATCAATAGGCTGCGTTATTGGGCCAACATAGGTCTGTGTACCAAATTTCATCAAAATATCTTAATATTTACGACCTGCAGCGTATAAACAGTATAATTTTAGTAGGACCCTTATATGGGCACTAGGTCTAAACATGGACCGATGTTCACCAAAATCAATAGGCTGCGTTATTGGGCCAATATAGGTCTGTATACCAAATTTCATCAAAATATCTTAATATTTACGACCTGCAGCGTATAAACAGTATAATTTTGGTAGGACCCTTATATGGGCACTAGGTCTAAACATGGACCGATGTTCACCAAAATCAAACTTGTTCGTCCTTGGGCCAACATAGGTCTGCGTACCAAATTTCATCAAAATATCTTAATATTTGCGACCTGTAGAGTGCGCACAAGATTGCATGGACAGACAGACAGACGGACGGACGGACAGACGGACGGACGGACAGACGGACATCGTTAAATCGAAATAAAAAAAAATTCTGAGCCGATCGGTATACTATAAGGTGGGTCTACGACCAATATTTTTTGGTGTTACAAACATCAGCACAAACTTAATACTCTGACCACATAGTGGTGTAGGGTATAAATATTTATGTAGGTGATTATTTCAATAAATTTTAAAATTTGGACCCGAATTTCTTGACTAAATGGCCTGCGACACATCAGTTGCCTGGGGAAATTGTTATAACTCGGCTGATTTTTAACCGATTTAAGTTTTTATTGCTTTATTACAATGACAATTCACGCTAAATCAAGATTCTTTAGTGTTTTTAATTCGAATTAGTTTTAAAATATCAATGTTTTCGAGAAAATGCACAAAAAGTCATATTTTCCCCTTTTAATCCGTGCTCCAAATTTCAGGGCCGATGCTGCACGTCTTCCCGATGTCCGATTATCCTAATTTTTTGGGGGAAGTAGTTTTACACCCAAATAAATATTTCCAGGGGGGTAGCACGGTCAAAAACTCAAAATTTATTTTTCTCCATACAAGCTCTATGGAGCACTCTAGTGCGCACTCTACAGGTCGCAAATATTAAGGTATTTTGATGAAATTTTGTACACCGACTTACGTCGGCCCAAGGACGACGCCTATTGATTTTGGTTGAAATCAGTCCTTGTTGAAACCAGACCTAGTGCCCATATAAGGGTACCCCTCAAAATTGTCTTTTACACGCTGCAGGTCGCAAATACGAATATATTTCAATGAAATTTGGTTCGCTGACTCACATGGTCCCAAGGAAAATGCCTATAGATTCTAGATAGGATCGGTCCATATTTGGACCTATCGCCCATATGGGCTATATTTTCGATTTTCTCTTCTTTTATGATTTTATAGAAAATTTTAACACAAGTCCGTTTTAACCCATTCGAATTTCGGATCCAGGCATTAGTTGGCTCATATATGTATTTATTGGCTATGTTTGTGTGTATGAGTGAACAATTTCTTGTAATTGAAATAATTTTGTATATAAACAAACTATTTTAACAAAAAAGAAAACGGAAAATATTTGAATATTTTGTTTTAAAACAGAAAACAACGAAATTATTTAAATTATTTCTTTCCAAAAAAAAGAAAACTAAAAATAAAACATTTGACTAAAAATATCAACTCCTACAGATGATACATATTTTTTTGTAGTTTATTTTTTATTGACTGTTAAGAAAAAGTTAAACAATATGTTTCCATGCATTTTAATTGATTTTTCAATTGAAAACAAACTTTACCTATTACTTTTCAAATAAACCTCAATCGGTTATGGAAAATATAAAAAACAGTAGGTTTTACCGATTGTCAGTTGTTTTGAAATTTTTGTAGTAAAAATTTATCAGTTAATTTTACGACATTGGTAGTTTCAACAGTTAAAAATAACAAAAGTTTTAGTTATTTTAACGGTAAATACCTTTGTCGCATTTTTAACTGCATATATCTTTGTTTTAACTATCATTTTCAGTAGATTCTACTGACAAACTTTTGTGAGTTTAAGTACCGTTGACAAGAAAATTGTCTTTAATAAAAAAAGTTCCTTGCGAACTTGGCTATCGCAAAACCGTATCGTTGTTTTTGGTGCCAAATTCTCTTCTCTGTCTCATTCTGGTCTTGACTTTCATTTTCGCAATAAAAGTGATACTGGTTAAAACAAACATTGTTTTTTTTTATCAAATAATTTGATATCGTGTTCATTTTTGTTTACCAGATTGGGGGCGTTAATGTTATCTTTTTTTTTAATCTCCTCACATATTTATATAAGTGTAAAATTTTGCATTTTTACATTTACGGAAATATTTAATTTCAAACATTGTAATTTTTGATTTAAATGATAAAATTTAATCTCTTTTACAGTTTAACGTTGTTTTAACAGCAGAATCAGTTGTTCTGTTTGTTTATTTTATCAGTAAAAAAAAAAAACTGAAACAGTTTTTATGCATAAATCAATGAAAATATTTTGTATATTTTATAATTTTAGTTAAGCTTTTGATAAGCACGTATATTTCAATTACAATTTTTTATTAAAATATTGATGACACGTTTCAAAATGCATATTTACACCATATGAATGCATTACAAATAATTATAAGGTTTAGAGAATTTATAACCAAATTGAAAAATTTTTTAAATACATAGTGAAGTTTAATTATTAAAAAAGTGGAATTGGTTTAAAAATTAATTCCATTAAAGACTTTTTTGTATTTGCTTTTCTAACTATTCCATCAAAGCACTTCCTCTTTACTGTCATTAAATTATTATGGAATTTTATAAAGAAGGCACAATTGATCCCAAACAGACCTTTTTACTTTTTTGTTTTAAGATAATTTATTAGTCATACAACACACTTAAATTTTTCTTTTAAATTTTATATTTAAAAAGTAGGGGTACATATTTAATAATTCAATTAATCTCCAATAATATTTTATGAGCAATCCTCCCATTCTGTCCCATTCTAACCCATCTATTCTTGTCATTTTCTAAATTATATTTAAACATTTTCTTACCGTTTTTTGGATGATGACGATGAAAGCAGAAGAAAATATTATTATGTTGTTGTTATTAAAATGTTTCTGTTTTTCACAATTTGTTTTCCCTTATACAATGACTTTGAACTATTTTTTTTGCATTTACCGATAATTACTTGGGGTTTGGCCATCTTTCTCCTCTTTTTTCGATTTTATAAACAAGTGGAGTTGTAAATGACATGTTCTTCTATTGAAATTAATATAAAAAGGATAAGTTTTTTACTTTAGCAGTGAGTTTTTTTTTTCAGTGAAAGACCAAATATATAAAATTTAACAAAATATGCCCTTTGCAGGAGTAAAAGGAACAAATATATATATATAACAAAGGATTAAAAAAATTATTAAACTTTTATAAAACTGTGGAAATTTTAAAGGTGCCGATATTGAAAAACCGCACAAACCATCTCTCGCACGTTGAAATCGATGGAACATATTCAGGATAAGCTTCGGTGAGCAATCGATGTGCTTCAGCTGCACTTTTTTTTTTAAATTGAAGAAGTAAAGCAAAACTTCCCGAAAATGATGCTTTGGTGGCACAAAATTACACATTTTCGAAGCAAAAAAAAAGTTTGTTGTTTACACTATTTTGTTCAATGACTAAGTGAGAATAAATTACAGATGTTTACCCTCCAAAATGCCATAGAAGTTATTAAAGACACAAATCATGGATAAAAGAAACGCCATCTGTTATGAATGTCGCATTTTTAAGTTATACACCATATTTCCGCTATTACCAGGTAGATGGTTGCTACCACTGCGTCCGAAACTTTAATGATGGCGCCATTTCTTATAGTTTCCTCGTGATAAAGTTATCTCTATCCGAATATGGACCTTGGAGGAGCCTTGGACCTTCGGAAATTTCTAATGAAAAAAATCCATTTCTTGAAATGGCAAATATCTCGTAAACTAAGCGAGATAGACCAAACGGACGAAATTTTTGCTCCTTTTGAGTATACGTACATGCCCTTAGATGATATGGACTAGGCCCGGGGAGGGTCCCTAGACCCTAAATTTGAACACATTTTACGGCTCAATATAATAATAATAAAATATAACAAAACTAGTTTTACTATTTCTTTTACTTAAATTTAGATTTAACAATTCGACAAATTTTATTTTATTCCAAAAACGCGTAACTCGATTCGAAAAAAAAATTTCGAATTCGCAAATCATGCAAATATTGTTTGAAACATAATTCTGTATAAAAATTCTACTTTTTAATTTATTTTTGTCCTAAAACTTGTACACTACACATAAAAATTCAAAAATGTGGGCGCTGTGGTGTAATGGTTAGCGCGTTGTACTGTTACACGTGAGGTTGCGGGTTCGAGACCCAACCAAGGCAACATCAATTTATGAAAAATAGTAAAATGTATGAGTTTTTTCCTCCTTCGGTGTTCCCCATAGCACTTAACCCCACCGAAGTAAAATAATATAACAGGGCTATGAACTAAAAAGCTGCAAGAAAGTTCGCCAACTCACCATCAGATGGCTCGCGACAACTGTTCTAAAATTCATCATCTCGCGCAATTACAGTGTTGCCATATTTGAAGCCCTTCATCTTGCACCACCTTTCACTTCTTCTCTATCCTCTTTCCAAAGGAAGCAATTCGTAAATTAATAGGAAGAATTTCCTGAGTGTTGCTTCTCTTAAAAAAAAAAAAAAAAAAAAAAAAGTAAGATTTTTGCTAAAAATTTTCTTTTTACGAAAGATACAAAATTTACGAATTCGAAATTTTTTTTACGAATCGTGTTACGCGGTAACCCCCCATGAATAAATGAGGAGTCAATTGCTCTCCAAGGACCTATCCCATGAGCGGTCAACCGAAGGCATATTACTAAATTAGTGCAAATATGAACCAAAGAGAATGAATTCCTTTTCTAAGTATTTTCTGATCCGTTATTTTCACTGTTGCTTTTTAAAAACCTGACCGAAATTCGCGGCATATTTTTAAAAATATTTTTTTTTTTGCTTTTACTCTTTTATTTAGTTTTAACTTTATTTTTTTACGATTTGCTTAATTTAGCTCTTATTTTAAATTTTTATAATTTTTTGCTAAAAGATTTTAAGTTTTGTATTTTCAACGTTTTTGTACCCTACACCACTATGTGGTCAGGGTATTATAAGTTTGTGCTGATGTTTGTAACACCAAAAAATATTGGTCCTAGACCCACCTTATAGTATACCGATCGGCTCAGATTTTTTTTTATTTCGATTTAACGATGTCCGTCTGTCCGTCCGTCCGTGCGTCCGTCTGTCTGTCCATGCATTCTTGTGCGCACTCTACAGGTCGCAAATATTAAGATATTTTGATGAAACTTGGTACACCGACTTATGTCGGCCCAAGGACGACGCCTATTGATTTTGGTGAACATCGGTCCATGTTTAGACCTAGTGCCCATATAAGGGTCCTACTAAAAGTATATGGTTTATACGCTGCAGGTCGGAAATATTACGTTGGCCCAAGGATGAAGCCTATTGATTTTGGTGAACATCGGTCCATGTTTAGACCTAGTGCCCATATAAGGGTCCTACTAAAATTATATGGTTTATACGCTGCAGGTCGTAAATATTAAGATATTTTGATGAAATTTGGTACACAGACCTATATTGGCCCAATAACGCAGCCTATTGATTTTGGTGAACATCGGTACATGTTTAGACCTAGTGCCCATATAAGGGTCCCCCCAAAATTGGTTTGGTTACAAACTGCAGGTCGCAAATATTAAGATATTTTAATGAAATTTGGTGCGCTGACTCACATTATAGAAAATTTTGACACAATCCCCATTTTAACCCATTCGAATTTCGGATCAAAACATTAGTTGGCTTTTAACCAGACTGGTGTAGGGTATTGTATAGTCGGCATGCCCGACTTTAACCTTTTTACTCGTTTAATGTTAAAGCTGTTTTAGTTTTCACAATTGGTATTTCATTTAATTTTCTTTTTAACTTAAGGGGAATTTTTAAAATTTTTATTTATGTTATCAGAGTTTTTGAGGAAATTTTCTGATTTGTAATTAAATTTTTAACTTAATTATGGCCAACTCAAAAAACGAGTCAACTGCCATTAACCTACTGTCTTCAAATAAGCTCAGACGGTAGAGCGTTTGCCTTACAAGCAGAAGCCCTACTTTGACGCCAAGTAGATTTTTTTTAATTTATAATTTTTTATTAGTTTATTTTAAGACACCACCTTACGTGTCACAAGGTGTCTAAACTGTGGCAACTTTAGACCGGTCCGTTTCCCCGTAGGGAAATAGTTGGATTCTCTAAATCCACTCTACGGATTTGACGATAAAATTTCCGATTGGACTAATTTTTTTTAAACTTATTTTAATAAATACTTTTGGAATTACTTATTTTTTATACGTATTTATTTAATTTTAAATAAACAAAAATATAGAAAGAGTTTTACGACGATATTTCCGTTAAGTTTTAGAACCGCGTTTACAGAATACAATCCTTTTTCAATCCAATTCGGTACGGTTTTCATAGTAGTTAATAATTTTTTTTGTAGTCGAAGGCATTGAACTGAACGATTTTTTATTTAAAAAAAGAAATTAATTTAACCCTCTAATGCCCAAGGCCGCCAAAAGGCGGTCTTCAGATTTTAAATAGTATTTGGCTAAATAACAATATTTTATTAAGCAAAACAAAAACAGTCATTACCAAGTAATTAAGGGAGTAAGTAGCACGCAAAGGGTTTTACTGGTTACCAGGATATTTACTAGCAACATTGCTTTTGTTCGCTATGTCTAAAAATTCATGGGTGGTCATTACCGTCTCGCTTAAAAAAAAGTGAAAACAATGAGTTACCAGCGTGGTTAATAATAGTGGAGGAATAAGTAACAAAGATAGAATAAGTGGTTACCCAGAAGTTAGGTTATAAGTGGTTACCCTACATTGTAAAATAGTTGATCATATTGGCAAAATAACTTTTTAACTTGGAGAATTTCCTATTTAGTTCAAAACAAATTAATAAATAAAATATTAATATAAAAAAGACTAAATCGGTACTTATTTAATCAATTACCAGTAAGCGATTACTTTGCAAGAAGTTCTTCTATAACTTATTATTAGTAAGTCATTATTTATCATTACTTGGTAATCCGTATGGCAATGATTACCAATTGAAAGGCATGCTTTACAAACTACTTCTTTCATTGCTTCAAAAGTATCCGTTAGTGTATTTTTATTGCTTTTTTAGAAGGAATTCTGAACAGCATCCAAAAAATCACTTAATTATTGCTTAAGCCCCGTTCACATTATCACACAAGTGCTTATACTTTTCTTCATACAAGTATGACAAAAAGTAGGCTGAAATTGTCTGGTTGTCAAAAAATTATAAAAGAAAATCTTTTCAATATTTTTTATTTTTTTTTATTTTTTTTAATTTTTTTAATTTTTTTTTTTTTTTTATATTTTTTTATATTTTTTTTATATTTTTTATTTTAAAATTTTTTTTTAAATTCTTTTTTTATTTTTTTATTTTTATTTATTTTAAATTTTTTTTTATTTTTTTTTGTTTTTATTTTTTTATTTTATTTTTATTTTTTTTATTTTTATTTCTTTATATTTCTTTATATTTTTTTTTATTTTTAATTTTTTTTAATTTTTTTTTATTTTTAATTTTTTTTTATTTTTTATTTTTTTATATTTTTTTTTTATTTTTTTATTTTTAATTTTTTTCGTTTTATTTTTTTAAAATTAATTTGTTTAAGTTCAATATTTTTTTAATTTTTAAAAATAAAAAATAAAATCAAAATGATTAAAAATTTCGTTTTATGCGCCTGTGAAAATAGCACAAAAATTAATTGAAGTACACCTTTTGCACTTGTTTAATAAGTACTTTTTTATTGGATAGAATAAGACACAATCGGCCTTATTACGAGTGTCGTAGTCATAGTCGAGACTAAGTCGAATTTGCTGAAAATTAGCTAAAAACAATTTTTCAATTGGATTTACCATATATAGCACTCAGATTTAAAAAATCCAGCATCATATATTTAGTTAGAATATTCTTCCACCTCAAGTCCAAATTCTAATATGATATTGTCATATTAGATCCAATTTTTATTTGTTGCTTCAAAAAGGTTTCCATTATATACAAAATCATTTTATATGGAGTCGAAAATTTCGACTACCAATTGTTTTATGCCAGTGAACTTTCATATCAAAGAATAGCTCAGCGGTAGAGAGCTAGACTAGAGGACGCAAGTTCAATACCCGGTGGCGGCAATAGAAAAAAATTTATTTATTTTAAATAAGAAAAATGTTTTTTTTTCGAAACATTTTTTTTTAACTTTTAATTGATAAAGAGAGTTTCCTTTACACTCGTTTAAAAAGTTCTAAAAAAAAAGTTGAAGTGAGGGTAATCCTCTATGACGACTCAGTGTTAAAATCATTAATATTTCTATTAAAAAAGAAGTACATCAACAACATTAATTGTAGTGCTTTTTCGAAAATAAGTAATGTACATTTAGGCTATTAATTGTAATGATTTTTCTACTGCTTCTGTCCAAAGCAACAATATTTAAGATTATGATGAGTTGTGGCTATTAACTTCTTTAATTTTTTGAAGAAACACTTAGATTCTGAGAATATTACTAAATATTAACCGAATGAGAATCATAATGATTTCTGAAAATAATTTTCAAAGACATAGGCCATAGGTTGTTGATAAAATTTTTGACCATAAGAAAAGTTCAATTTGTTTGATTGAAACCCTGAATAATTCTCATTTATTTTAAACATTTGTGAAATCTACCAATATTTTTAGAACATTTAACAATTTTTTTTGGAAGTTTGGGTCGAAACGTGTTAAATTTTATTTCTAAACCACTAACAGTTCCTTCAAATCGAGTTTACGTTTTAAATTCTTCTTAATTCTCAAGAATTAAAAAATAAATCTTTTAATTCTCATTAAGTTTATACAAAAAGTTTAATTTTGGTTTGCTAAATTATTCACGATATTTCTATTTAAATTAATTTCACTTTTGTTGTTGTTGTGGCTCTCTACCATTGCTGCTGTTGATTTTTCTGTTTTCAAGAAACATTATTATTTTTTGAGTAAATTTTCATAAATATATAAATTTTCACGTTTGTTGTTGGCATATTTCGTTATTAATCATCAGCTGACGTAGTTCCCTGAATTGTGTTTTTTCAATTTTCATTTAAAAGCATTTATGAATAAATACGATTATGAACAACAAATCTTAAAAAAAAAAACGTGTTGCTAAACAAAAATACTCAAAAAATAAAAAAAAAATTAAACAAATTTTAAAGTCATGTGTTTTCTTTTTGTTTTTTTTTTTTTTTTTTTGTATAAGAAAAACTAAAAAACACATAAATACTTGAAGAAAGACCGCCAAAAAATCATATAATAAATCAATAAAATATTGTATTGAGGCGATATTAAGATTTTAACAAAATAAAATATTAAAAATGGAAATAAACCTCCCAACTTGTGTGTGTGTTTTTGTGTTTTTTTGTACAAAATCGTTGTAAATTTTGTAGTATTTTAAAATAATTATTTACTTTGTAATTTAATATGATTGTTAGTCAAATAATTATTTCAAATATATTTCAAATGACACTAGACAACAAATTTAATGTTTCCACAAATTTAGTATTTTTTTGTACCTCAACCGATTTTCTCTGTTTTATTTGCAAAGTTGTCGATAAAATTCCAATAATACTTATAAATATTCTCAGTAATATCCTTTGTTCTATTAAACTGATTTTCAGATTGTTGTAAGGACTGTTCTAGAATAGTTTCTTTTTTTTAGATTGGAAATTTGTATTTTAATAGAAATTGTAGATTCATGGATAAGTTATTTCTGTCGATCAGTGTATTTTGTTCACATTTTCCCTTCATATACTTGTGAATTATTTTTCCACTATATTGACGAACAAACATTTGAATTTTATAATTATGTTGATTTTTTTTGAGATATTTTTTTTTCTTTTTTAGCTGTTAAAAATTGAACATTTGTTTTTCGTCAAAAAAAGAGAAAACCCAGAAAAAAGTTTGAAATTACTTAAGAATATTGAAAATGTTTAAATCTACCAAGTGCTTTAGTTTGTACAAATTAGACATGTACTTAGAGTAGCAGTGTATGGACCTTAAAGTATTTCATAAAATTCAAAATAGAAAAAAATTTAAATGTTCAAAATATCTTTCGGTCTGTCAACGTATTGTTCGTTAGTTCATAATTGTAGCTTTCAAATTGTACTTTTTTTCTCTTGACTTGTTCATTAAAATTTTAAACAAATACCTATGTTGAGAATGCGGAAAAGTCTGTTGATTAAATTTCAAAATTTATTTATGTAAAAATTCGAAATTTTTTGATAGATTTAAAGGAATGAAATACATATGTCGTACAATTTATTATCTTCAAAAAAAAAAATATTCTTAAAATTTGGTGTGTTCACTCTAACACATTTTTCATATTAGAAAACCTTTAGTAAAATTCTCAGATTCTGGGCAATTTTTCTTCCAAAAAAATCTCATATTCTGAACACTTTATCTATAGAAAAATTCTCGAATGTTGAGTGCTTTTTCCTATAAATAATTCTCCGATACTGAGTACTTTTTCCTATAGAAAAATTGTCAGATTTTGAGGACTTTTTCATACAGAAAAATTCATCTGAGAATTTTTTATAAAAAAAAGTTCTCAGAAGCTGAGAATTTTTCTATAAGCAAAAAGTTTTCAGAATATGAGATTTTTCGGATAAAAAATTCTTCAGAATCTCAGAATCAGAAAAATTCTCCGATTCTGAAGATTTTCCTAAAGAAAAATTCTCAGATTCTGAAGACTTTTTTCTGCAGAAAAATTATCACATTCTGAGTACTTTTTTTCTATAGAAAAATTCTCATGTTCTAAGGACTTTTTCCTATAGAAAAAATTCTCAGATTCTAAGAAGTTTTTCCTATAGAAAAATTATCAGATTCTGAGGACTTTTTCTTATAAAAAAATTCTAAGATTCTGATGACTTTTTTCTATATAAAAATATTCATATTCTAAGGACTTCTTCCTATAGAAAAAAATTCTCAGATTCTGAGTACTTTTTCGTATAGAAAACGCAAATTTTTTTAAGGAATTTTTCATAAAGAATAATTTTTGGATTCTGAGGAATTTTCCCCAAAAAAATTCCCTGATTTTGAGGAGTTTTTACTGTGTAAGAATATTCAGATTCCAACGCCATTTTTCTATTGAAAAATTATCAGATTCTGAGGACCTTTTTCTATAGAAAAATTTTCACATTCTGAGTACTTTTTTCTATAGAAAAATTCTCATATTCTAAGGACTTCTTCGTATAGAAAAAATTCCCAGATTATGAGTACTTTTTCCCATAGAAAAATACTCAGATTGTGAGGAGTTTTTTTTTGTAGAAAAATCATCACATTCTGAGGACTTTTTTATAGAAAAATTCTCATGTTCTGAGGAGTTTTTCCTGTAGAAAAAATTCTCAGATTCTAATTACTTTTTCCATAAAAAAATTCTCAGATTCTGAGGACATTTTCCTATATCAAAATTGTCAGATTCTAAGGACTTTTTTGTATAGAAAAATTCTCTGATTCTGAGGACATTTTACTGTGGGAAAATTTTCAGATTTGAGTATTTTGATTTTGAGGATTTTTTCCTATAGAAAATTCTCAGATTTTGAAGACTTTTTTTTATAGAAAAAGTTTCCGATTCTGATAACTTTTTTCTATAGAAAAATTGTTAAATTCAATAAACTTTTTCGCATAGAAAATTTCTTAAATTCTGATGAATTTTTCCTATAGAAATGTTCTATGATTCTGATGGATTTTTCGTATAGAAATATTGTTAAAGCTGCTTCCTACAGAAACATTTTCAGATTTTAAGGACTTTTTCCGATAGAAAATTTCTCCGATTGTGAGGGCTTTCTTTCTATAGAAAATTTCTTCGATTCTGGGGACTTTTCGTTATAGAATAAACTTTGTGTTACTAGGGAAGCCTCAATTTTATCATACTCGTGCTTCTGCAAAAAATTTCAATTCTCAATATAATTCTTCAATATCAATTTAAAATATTCTTTGCAGTGTGAATAGCCGACGTTATAAAATAAAATATATTTTGATTTAATTTGATTTCTGTTTGTAATTCTTTTTTTTTTTCGTTATAAATGAAATAATGTCAAAAGAGTATCATTCGCGAATCGTGTATTATGTATCCCTGTGCCAGACACATAAAACTATTAAAAAAAAAATGCCATCATTTCACTCATGTTGAACAGCACTGAAAAGAAGATGAATTGCCTTTGCTGTTAAGCAGAACTACTGCACAACGCTACATATTTGTTGTTAAATATTTTCTTGTAAAAATTTTACAATATTTTTGTTTTATAAGTAAAAAAGTATTTGATAAAAATTGTATGTATAATATCTAGTTACCTATGTAGCCATTAAAATGAATAAGATGAATCATTCAGGAAAAATATTGTTATACCAACCGAAATTGGTTCCTACTCAATCGTTCAATTAGGACAACACATGTATTTTTCTGGTTTAACCTTTGAGCAGTTACTAAATAAGGAGAAAAGTAATGTAAGTAAGCTGTTTAAAGCTATGTAAACTCTCAGGTTGGGCGCCAAAATTGTTTTGCTCTTTTTACTATTAACTCTGTTAAATATCTTCAAAATATTGTAGGCCTTCTCGTTGGGAGCCAAAAAACGTTTACTAAATGTTACAGTTATGAGTACAAATTTCCGAATTGCATTGTTCTGCTACGAATGTTACTGTTTTTCTCAACCAATATAGTCTTGTAAAATCTTTTTGTTTCGATTTAATTTTGCAATTTATTTTTCAAATATAAAAATAAAATGAAATTAAATTCACTTGATGATGTTTTCAAGTCAAATTAAAAAAAAAGTCAAACAACAAATCGTCTTACAATATTTTTATTTTTTGTTGTTGTTCGTGCTGCTGTTGTTGCATTTCTGATATTTTCTTAGTTTCAAAATCGTTGCCAAGAAATATACGCACAAATATGTATTACAGGCAGGCATTTAGCCTGGCAGTAAGACAGCCAAGCAGACACGCATTAATGTTATTGCATTTCATAAGTTCTTTCGCCCATTTGGATTTTGTCTTCTACATAATTTTCGTTTCAATTTATTTACAATATTTCTCTCTAATTTCACTAGTTGCACATTTGTTGCTGCCCTTTATTATTATTTTGATGAAAATTAACAAAAACTCATGTTATTTGTTTGTACAAAAAAAAAACAAACAACATAAAATGCCTGCAACAATATTTGAAATATCTAAGTTTTGAAATTTTCTCCTAGCCGTTGTAAATTTTGCGATTTGTCATGAAAATTTCACTTGCAGTTTTCTTTTTTCTTCTATTTTAATGCTGATTTTTGCGTTTTTGTGATCCAATTAGTGGTTATGTTGTTGTTGCTGTTTTCGTTTGTTTATGTGTTCACTTCTATGTTATTTTTTCATTTCCCCCTTTGTGTAAGACAAGCATTAGAAATGTTTGTTGTAGGTAATTAAATGATGAACACAATGTTGGTGGCTAAAACCTTGCTGTGCATATGTTTTCATATTAAATACAAAAATAAAACAAGAATCACCCAACGAAAGAATTAAGTATAAAGTCATACAAGTGGTTTAAGCCGAAAGGATAAAGCATAGTTGAACACAAGAATGCATTAAAGGTTAAACTAGACATTAGACTCGATGTTAAAAGTCTAAAATGTGATACATATAATTTTAAAGCAAAATCGTGGCAATGTGGTTAATTTTAAAGCCTTTATTGCGACTTTTTATTCAAATTTCGATACTTTTTCAACTCTTATTAACCCCTTTCTAGCTGAGAATTATACTTAAGTAACAGGATAATGTTGAGGAATGTTTCCTCTAGAAAAATTATCATTCTCTGCGCACTTTTTCCTATTAAAAAATACTCGGATTGTGAGGACTTTTTTCTATAGAAAAATTTTCCGATTCTGAGGACTTTTTCCTTTAGAAAAGTTCTCAGATTCTGAGGAATTTTTCCTATAGAAAAACTTTCAGATTCTGATAACTTTTTTTGTATAGACAACTTTTCTGATTGAGGATTTTTTCATATAGGAATATTCTCAGATTCTGAGTACTTCTTTCTGTAGAAAAATTTTTTGATTCTGAAGACTTTTTCGTGCAGAAAAATTATCATTCTCTGCAGACGTTTTTCTGTATAGACAAATTCTTAAATTCTGAGGACTTTTTCCTATAGAAAAATTCTCAGATTGTGAGGACTTTTCTAAAGAAAAAATTTCTGATTCTGAGGACTTTCCTATAGAAAAGTTCTCAGATACTGAGGACATTTTCTTATGGAAAAGTTCTCAGTTTTTCAGGACTTCTTCGTATAGAAAAATTAGCATTCTCTCTGAGGAATTTTTCCTATAGAAAAATTATCATTCTCTTTGGCGAATTTTTCCTATAGAAAAATTCTCAGATTGTGAGGACTTCTTTCTATAGAAAAATTTTCTGATTCTGAGGGCTTTTTTCTATAAAAAAAAAAATTTCTGATTGTGAGGACATTTCCTATAGAAAAATTTTCTGATTCTGAGTACTTTTTCCTATAGAAAAATTCTCAGATTCTGAGGACTTTCCTATATTTTTCATATGGAAACATTTTAGATTCTGAGGAATTTTCCCATAGAAACATTCTCCGATATTGAGGACTTTTTCCTATAGAAAATTTTTATAATTCTGAGGACTTTTTTCTATAGAAAAGCTATCAGATTCTGAGAAAAAAGTCTACAGAAATATTCTCAGAATCTGGAGACTAGAAAAATTATCATTCTCTGCAGACTAGAAATGTTTTCTGATTCTGAGTCTTTTTTTTTTTTTTTCTTTAGAAAAATTTTCATTCTGACCATGATACAACCCTACTAGGTAGATGCATTAGAACAACAAACAACAACAAAAAATGTAATCGGCTACCCTCGATACATAGCGAAAGCATGCGAAAAAAATCCTTGAACTGTCAAACTCTCCCTAATATGTCTACCTGGTATGGTTGTATCATGATTCTGACTACCTTTTCCTATAGAAAAATTTCTCATATTCTGAGGATTTTTTCCTATAGAAAAATTCTCAGATTCTTTGGACTTTTTTCTATAGGAAAAAATCTTCAGAATTTGATAATCTTTCTTTTAAGCATAATCGGATATCTAACTTATATTATGGCGTCCAACGACCAAAAATGTCGACTTCTGAGAATTTTTTAAAATTGCTTTAACAAAAATATATATTGCGACACATCATTTCTAACTTATTTTGCTGAAAACGAATATCTTTAAAATTCTGAAATCGGACTGCCGATTTTTGAGCTATTGCGACTTGATTTTTACTAAAAATGGCGGGTTTTCCTCTATTCTAGAAATGTTTTAAATATAATCTTAGAATTTCTTCTTTTCATACTCAAATAGAACACAAGACTGCCTTTGATCTCAGCATCGTATAATCAAATCTGTAATAGTAAAAACTTGTTTAAAAGTTTTATAAATTTTTAAATATATATTCAAAAAAATTTTAAAAATTTAACTCTTTGGTCGCAATAACTTATGATAGTCGAAGTTATTGCCACTCCAAAATTAATGTGACCAAATTTCAACAATTATTAATTTTACTTGTTGAAAATTCGGCTTTTTGGGAAGATTTGAAGTTGTGTTTTAGATATACTATTTAACCGTTATAGACCTGCTAACTTATCATAAAATAAAATGAGTGTAGTGTTTAACCATAGTTAGGTATGTCAAATTTACAGCATAGGTCCCAAGGTAGCAGAAACAGGTCGTTGATCGCTATTTTTATATGAAAGTGACATTACTTTCACATGGCGTTGTTATTAGAGGTGACCACTTTGACATGTCACAGGGCTAATCCAAAAGACATGTCACCTAACTGACGAAAAGGGACATGTCACCGAACTAACCCAAAAGCCACCATCATAGAATGAATCACATTTTGTGACATGTGACCCAACTAACCTAAAAAGTCCCATTATGTCCCATTATGTAGTTAAACCCCTTTTTGCCAACGTGCCTTTCGACATGTCTACTTTTAAAAGAAGACAACTTTAGATAGGAAGACGATATAATAAAGGGTTCTTCAATAAGAGCGCTACAAAAGTTTTTTTAAATAAAACAAAAACGGTTTTGGATATCAATGAAATTCTTTATTCCTGTGAAAGTACGTTCGATGTCATTATCTATGGAAATCGATCTCTTTTGCATGGCCACCACGGGCACGCTTGCAGAAGTCCAGACGCTGAACCCAATTTTCGACGGTTTTCAACCATAAATCGGCCGATATTCGTACGAAGAGATTTGACGTAGCCCCACAGGAAATAGTCCAACGGCGTCAAATCGCACGACCGAGGCGGCCAATCGACTGGACCATTTCGTGAGAGAACACGTTCTCCAAACTTGGTTTGCAATAAATTGATTGTGACATTCGCTGTGTGGCTTGTGGCGCCGTCCTGTTGGAACCACATGTCCTCCAAGTCCATATCATCCAATTGGGGTCAAAAATATTCGGTTATCATTGAACGGTAGCGATTCCCATTCACAGTAACGTGCCGGTCTTGATCATCACGGAAGAAGTACGGCCCAATGATGCCGCCGGCCCAATGATGCCGCCGGCCCATAAACCGCACCAAACCGTAATTTTTTCGGGATGCAATGATGACTCATGGAGTACGTGTGGATTGCTGTCTGACCAATAACGCATATTTTGTTTATTGACGAAGCCATTCATTATGACGACCATAAATTGGACGTAGCGCTCTTCACGTTGAGGCCACTGACTCCGAATGTCGGTAGTAAATTTGAATAATTTCGACTCGTTGTTGGCTCGTATATCTTTCCATCATGAAATGGCAAACCTTACTGAAGAGAAATGTCAAAAGAGCGGCAAGAAATATGGCGTCGTTTGCTGTCCCTGTCTTTCTACTTTTGTAGCGTCCATGTTGAAGAACCCTTTAGAGCAGTTAAAAATATATAGTGTGAAGTTTTATATTTTTTTCTGGTATTGGAAAAATCTTGCATTTTATGCCCTTTTATGTTTTTGCAATTTTTTTTGACAGATATTGGTTTTATAAAAAAAAAAAAAAAAAAAAAAAAAAAAAAAATAATACCATTTAACGTGTGTACACAGCGTGAAAATATGAAATTTTATTACTTTTAATGCCACCAGAGGGCGCAACTAAATTTTAAAAATAAAAAATTGTAGCTGGCAAACCTACCAATCTTTCTACTAAATTTCGTAAAAAAAATGTACATGCTACCGTTAAGCGAATAAAAATGGGTTAATGTAAAACTTTTAGAAATATAAAACAGTTTCAAACAGTAAAATCATAATTTTGGGGTTTTCTATTCCATACTTATCTCGTTAAATGTTGTGTTCTTACAACGAAAATCACATATTTCTTACAAATGTATTATTTTTCTCTATGTTATAGTTGTCGCTTTAATCAAAGTTTCTTTAGTAGTAAAGCAAATGTTGTAAGTGTTTTTCTTTAAAGAGGAGGAACACTCAGGAAATTCTCCCTACACAGAACGAATTTACAAAATTCTAATTAAATTTTTAAACACCTTTCTCATACCAAATTTGTATATACAAAAAAAAAAAACTTTAAAAAGGCACCAACAAGGAAATTTGTAAATCCGAAAAAAAAATCTTATTTTTTGTAACTTTGAATTTTTATTTTTAAACAATTTTTATATGAAAGATAACAATTTACAAACTAGTTACAAATATTTCAAACAAAAAAATTGTTGGGAATAAAATCCCTACTAAAAAAAATTATATGACTTTTGATATTATATATAATAATATCCGAAAAATGAGAACATCTGATTGTATCACATTAGATCGTATTATGATCATATTAGATCTAATTTGACACAATTAGATCTAATTTGATGGAATAAGATATGGTTTGATACAATTGTATCCGGATTTTGTCCTCATCCAAATGTATCAAATATAATATAATCATATCCAACTAGATATAATGGTATATAATTCGATACAATTATACATAATTATATGAGACATATGTAACCATATATAATTGGATATTGTAATATGTTGAAGTATATATTGTGCAATATATAACAAGATATAGTTATATATTCAGGATATAATTTCGTCAAATTTTATATAATTATATCTAGGTATATATGTTCCAATATATAAATATACAAAATTTTATATGACAATATATGACTATATCAAAACTTTTTTACTTGGGATTTCAATTTAAAGGAAAATGTGATTGCTTTTACAAATTCCCATTGTTGGTGCCTACTGTTTTTTCTGTGTATTAACACATCGGCTGAAAAGTTCGTAAGATGATTTATAGGTGGCGCCACTAATGAAAAATCCATAATTTTTTAAACTACCAGCCATCAGATGATACATGTCAAAATTTAATAACAATTCGTTGCAGCTGTTTTAGTGATGCTACTTTTGCGATTTTGAAAATAATGGATTCATAGCCATTGCTGGCGCTGGGGCAAAATCAAATTTTGTTACATGAAAACATTGAAATAAAGAATAAATTAATAAAAAAAAAAAAAAAAAAAAAAAAATAAAAAAAAAAAAAAAAATAAAAAAAAAAAAAAAAATAAAAAAAAAAGCAATTTCGTGTGTTGATTTATCATTTCTTTTTAATGGGAGAAAACACCGTTCAAGCCAAAGCTTGGCTTGATAAGTAATGTTCAGACTCTGCTCCATCGAGACAAATTGAAAGTGGTCTGCACACTTTAAACATGTTCGTACAAACACCGATGACGCCCAAAAAAGGTGGTGATAGCGGAAAACATCAAAAAAGTTTACAAAATCGTTTTGGCAGACCGTAAAGTGAAGTTGCAGGAGATAGGTGATAACTTAAAGATATCGATGGAACGTGTCGGCTTTATTTTGCATGAGCATTTGTCAATGGGAAAGCTGTTTTCGAAATGGGTGCCGCGTTTGCTCACAATGAACCAAAAACAACAACGTGCCGATGATTATGACGGCTGTTTGAAGCTGTTTCGGCGAGATAAAAACGACTTTTTGACTCGGTATATAACAATGGACGAAACTTGGATCTGTCACTTCACTCCAGAGTCGAATCGGCAGTCAGCTAAGTGGACAGCAACTGGAAAACCTCGGCCGAAGAAGCCAAAGACGCAACAGTCAGCTGGTAAAGTTATGGCATCAGTATTTTGGGTTGTGGCTGCAATTTTGTACATTGATTACCTTGAAAAAGGTCAGATCATCAACAACGATCGCTACATGGCTCATCTGGTGCGTTTGAAGGAGGAAATCGCAAAAAAACGGCGCTATATGAAAACGAAAAAAGTGCTCTTTCACCAAGACAATGCGCCGGGACACAGGTCGTTGGCCAAATTGCACGAATTACACTTTTAATTGCTTCCGCACCCAGATTTGGCTCCCAGCGAATTTTAACTGTTTCCAGACTTCAAAAAAATGCTTGCTTGAAAGATATTTGGTTCGAATGAAGAGGTGATTTCCGAAACAGAGGCCTATTTTGAGGCCAAAAATAAATCATGCTATAAAAAAGGTATCGAAATGTTAGAAAGGCGTTGGAGTGATTGTATCGCTCTTGAAGGAGACTATGTTGATGAATAAAGTCGAATTTTGCAAAAAAAATTGTTCTATTGGTTATCCTACGGACTTTTCAGCCGATGTGTGTCATTAAAAAAAAAACAACTTAAAATACTGAGAATTCGTATCCATCCAATTTATGCAGTCGTTTTGTTTTTTAAAAAAATAAACCAAATAAAATGTATGTAAGTAAATTTTGTTAGCTGTTTTGACTAATTTGCGGTTCATTTTATATCTTAAATGTAAATCTAATTGCATAGAGAACCAGAAAAAAAAAATTGGAAGTCATGCTTTACAAACCACTTCTTTTAATACATCAAAAGTATCCGTAAGTGTATTTTTACTGCTTTTTTAGAAGTAATTCTGAACAACTTGAAGAAAATCACTTAATTCATTGCTTCCAAAGTATCCGTTAGTATAGTATTGATGAAAGTAATTTTAGTTGTTAATTTGTCTATATGAAAAACTTTTTTTGTGTATTGCCATGACCGGCGATCGAACCGGCAGCCCTCTGCACAGACTATGACTTGTAGCATCACCTATTAACAAGATACACCACAGTCGGCAAATGCTTAGATATTTTGTCGATTTTTATAACAGTAAAAATTTTATTTTTATATAAAAAAAGTGTCCTTAACTATTTTATATTCCTTCTTTTAATAGACCTATTAATTAAAATCAATTATTTTTTTAACTTCAATACAAACAGTAAAAATGTCTATAATAAAATTATATTACAAATCAAAACAACTAACAAAGCGATAAAAAAAGAATTTTGTTGAAAACTTATTTTTTTTTTTATGAAAGTGTTTTGTCAACTTGTGGCCAGAACTTTAATCGAAAAAAAAAAACAGAAATAAGTTTATTTATTTAAACAACAAAACCGACAAATATGCGACAGCCAAATAAAAAAAACCTAATAAAAAAAATTCAAATCACTTGTGTTGCGAATCCCAAAACTTAAAATAAATTACAACAAAAATTTGGCTAAAAATAAATACTATTTTCTTAAACAATTCAATAAAATAAGCAACTTAACTTAAAATGTCTACAATTTTACGAAACACACTGTAAAACTCATATGAAGAGTATTTAAAATGTGAGTATTTAACTCTCTGTATCTCTTGTTTTCTTTCTCTCTTTCGCTCTTAGCAAATAATAATCTATGAAGTACGAATATAATAAATTTCAATGGATTTTTAATGTAAATAAACAAATTGGTATTTTTATTAATAAAAACATAAATTTATACAATTAAAAAGGCAATAGAAATACGCAACAACAACATTTAGCTGAAAAAAAAAATATTAAAAAGATTGCCAATAGTTTTTTGTAAATTTTGCCTTTTAAACGTTTATTTGTACACAGCGAAAAATAAGATGCATTATGACAATCGACTTTTTTTCAAACTCAATAGTTCGGTTGCCACCACCACAATTTTTCTATAGTGGATTTAAACTTTTTGGTTGAAATATTTAATTTCAATTGACCCAGGTATTTGTTTGGTAACGATAACCAAATAATTCGTTTGCTGCAACCAAACCATGCACAATGCTTGAATTTCGTTTGTCACATTGAATCTGTTTTCTCTGTGTAGACAAACTACACATAAATCCAATAAAAACAAACATCTAACAGATCCCTCAATATTAATAATAACAAAAAAAAAAAAACATTAGAAAAACTGTCTATACCATCCGTCTGTCTGTTCATTTATTCTGTCTGTCTTCTGTCATTTAAAAGAAAATCTAACCAAAGGTGTAGTGGAGAGGAGTAGTTGGTGATGGTGATGCCTTGATCGGTTGCGCTCTGCAGCAGCAACCTCTTCATCATCATTTTCACCAGCATCCATCGCCATTAACCATTATCATCATTGTATGGTGTTGCTGCTGGTGCACACACATGTTTTAGTACAAATTAATAACCCTAGTAAAAATGATTTTTATATAATCAGATATGATTTTTATACAATCATTTATGATTTTATACAATTATAACTAGTCGAGTATTGTGAAACATATATTTTTATATGATTATATCAAAATATATTTAATTATATAAAATTATATTAACCAGGTCCACCATTTTCCGGATCAAATCATGTATGGGTTAATATAATTATATAAAAAATATATTATTTGATCCGAAAAATGGTGGATCTGGCTAATATAATTTTATATAATTAAATATCTTTTGATATAATCACATAAAAATATATGTTTCACAATACTCGACAAGTTATAATTGTATAAAATCATAAATGATTGTATAAAAATCATACATGAATATATAAAAATCATTTTTACTAGGGAACCCAATGAAAAAAGCTTTTATATAATAATGTATATTTAGATATAATTATAAACGCCCAGCAAAAAAAAAAAAAACAGAAAAATTGAAGTCAAGCTTAACAGACAACTTCTTTAACTACTTCAAAAGTATCCGTTGGTGTAGTTTTACTGCTTTTTTAGAAGTAATTCTGAACAACTTCAAAAAAACCACTCTTTCATTGCCTCCAAAGTATCCTTTATCTTTACCGCCTTTTTAGAAATAATTCTGAAGAACATTAAAAAAATCACTTAAGTATGGCTTGTAAAGCTACCCTACGGGAAATTTTAACAAACTGTCACCGAACTGGCCCCTTTATATGAAATAGACTGGTCACTTTTACATGGCGTTGTAATAGGAGGGGGAAATTGACCCCTTGTGACATGTCACAAGACAAATCCTAGGACAGGTTACTGAACTCTCATAAAAAACAAAGTTCAGGGACCTGTCCTGGGATTTGTCTTGTGACATGTCACAAGGGGTCAATTTGTTGTGTTTTTAATAATTTTATTTAAAAAAGGAACAAACATAAATTCAGTAACTCTTCTGAAATTCATAAAAATAAAAAAGTGTAATAATTAAGAACAGATTTTGTCAATATTTTAATTTTTTCTGTCTCTTTCACATATTAAAATTTTATCCAAATCGGGGAGAAGCACACCAAAAGAAGAATATAAAACCCCGTACATTAATTTGTATCTTTTTCGTATGCATTGAATACATAAAAAACGTAAATGTAGAGAGGAATTCCGTTGAGAAATTGTTTTCCCTCTACGTTTCCGTACTTCCATCCTTTTATTTTATTTTATTTTATTAATTCAGAGTGCTCACTAAACAAGCTTTATTACATTGAGCATTAATTATAATTAATAATTTTAGTAATCATTAATTCCAATAATTAATTATACTTTGATTTAATATCTACGTTTAAAAAGTCGTAAACAATAATTAAAAAATTATCATACGTAAGAGGGCGACCGCAAAAGTAACTGGCCTAACATAAAAAGAACCGTTTTTTTTGGAATTATTATTTATTTTTCAACATAATCTCCTTCCAACTCAATACACTTCATCAAACGTTTTTCAAGTTTTTTAATTCCATCCGAAAAATAAGATTTTTCAAGACCTTCAAAATATGCCTCAGTTTCAGCAATAACCTCGCTAATGGACGAAAATTATTTGCCACCGAGAAATTTTTTTAAATTTGGAAACAAGAAATAATCAGAAGGAGCTAAATCTGGACTATATGGTGGATGCGGAGCAATTTCAAATCGTACTTCGGTCAGTTTTTGTTGAGTTAAAAATGCAGTGTGTGAAGGAGCATTATCTTGATGAAAAAGAACTTTTTTTTTTTCTAAATGCGGTCGTTTTATCTTGATTTCTTCACTCAACCGATCCAATAATGCACAATAATATTCACTATTTATAGTTTTTCCTTTCTCAAGATAATCCATAAATATTATACCCCTTGCATCCCAAAATACTGTGGCCATTACTTTTCCTGCTGACTTAACAGTTTTCGCCTTCTTGTGACCACTTTTACCAGCTTCTATCCATTGTTTTGACTGTTCTTTGCATTCTGGGATGTAGTGATGTATCCATGTTTGATCAACAGTTATGAATCGGCGCAAGAACTCTATTGGATTACGCTGATAAATCGCTAAAAGCTCCTCGGTATTGGTCCAACGGACGATTTTTTGGGGCAAAGACAACAAACGCGGCACCCATCTTGCAGATAGCTTTTTCATGTGGAGTTCATTATGTAAAATACTCCAAACTTGTTTTTCGTGTATTTTAACAATATCAGCAAGTTCTCTGAGCTTTATTCGTCTATCTTTAGTCACTTCATTAAATATTTTTCTAATGTTTTCAATAGTAGTAGCAGTTTTCGGTCTTCCAGAGCGTTGTTCATCTTCCGTACTTGAACGACCCATTTTAAATTGTTGAACCCAGGATTTCACGGTGGAGTATGATGGTGCATTATCACCATGAACAGAATCCAATTCATCTTTGATTAATTGTGGCGTATAACCTTTCATATAAAAGTGTTTAATTACCGCACGAAACTCTTTATTTTCCATTTTTCAAAAATTACAAAACTTGTTTACTTCAATCACCTGTAACAAAGAAAATAATCGTTAAATATTTCGGAAATTTTGACAGATGGCTTATAAAAGATTGCTTTAAAAAAAAAAAAAAAAGTTGCTAGTAAAACAGAAAATGTGCCAGGCCAGTTACTTTTGCGGTCGCCCTCGTAAATAGATACCACTACTTTACTAGATAAGTCACAACAACAGGGTAGTAATTAGAAAGATGACAAAGCAAACTGTGATAATTTTATATTGTTTTTTGTTTTTTGAAAAAATGAAATTCTCATTGAGTTGAAGCTAACAAATATTTCTAGAAATTCTAAAAAGTCGTTCCTTAATTATTTTCTTGGGCCAGAATGAAATTCGGAAAGGTACAAGCCTACAGCAAATTATTTTTAACAACTTTTTAAAAAATTTTGAGGTTTTAGCACATTTTCTTTAATAAAAAATTTATATTTTTTAAACATTTTTGTAATTTTCTACTAATTTCGATTAATCGATTAATCGTATGAAATTATTCGAATTATTCGTTATTCGAAATTTGGACATAAATATTACTTAACAATTTGGACTGTACCTTATCTGTGAGAATTTTATCGCAGATTTTAGTTGATCTGAAGACTTACAATGAATATTATTTTTGTTCGGTTTTAAAGATCAAATATGATATCTGATGATAGTGTTTGGTTACAATTTTTATCTCTATTGTTGAAGTGGGTGTACTCATCTCCTATGACAACTCAATGTTAAAATCATTAGTGTTTCTGTTAAAAATGAAGTACATCTAGATCATTAATTGTAGTGCTTTTTCAACTGCTTCTGCACCTCTTTTTTTTTTTTTGGTGGGGTGTATTAGATCTACGTGAGATAACCAAGCCCTCAAATCTCTCGTGCAGAATCTCCATTGTGGCATCAGCTGTGTGCCAAGTAGCGCTGTTCTGTTCACTCATAGAAATAAACCTGTAAAAATAGGAAAAGCTACTAAAAATTAGTTAAAAATAACCTCGCAGAAAAAATCAGATCTAATGAGAGCTACCTATATCTGATCTTTTTTACACGGGTTTGTTTTGTTTCTACATTTTTTTTTTATTAAACTTGGCAAATTTTCTTCGAATACTTTCAGCATGGGCCAACTCAAAGCATTTAAAATTTTCGGGCTATATGGGAGTTGCTGCATCCCCTCGTCTAATACCGCCCATATGAAATTTATTGCTTAAAAATGTTATTGCAAAACTTGGCATCAACTTTTATTTCCAATTTGCGTGCATCCATCGGACAAAATCCAAACTGCACAGAAACACTCCTTCCTCACGGCGCATAGAACATATAATTATATAATTTTTTTTTGTGCAAATCGATGTTTATCGCATAAACATAAACACATATCTCTTAAATGTATAGAGATAACGGAACTTTTTTCATCGGGAACTTAAGAGTGGGTGTTTGTAACTAGGCAGCAGCGTTTACTCGTACATGTGTCTAATGTGCGTCTTCTCTATGACTGGTGTACGTAGATGTTTTTTTAAACGGTGTTTTTTTTTCTGTCGGTTTTTCTATTTGTCGGTTTGTCTGTCTTTCTATTTGTCATTATGTTTTCTGCTGCGTTGATTTAGCTTTTCGTCATTTTTGTCAGTATTTTTTGATTAATGTGAGAGTTTCTGTTTATGGCTTTTAAACAGTGGGACAAAATGGGATGGTTTTGAAAAAATTTGTAAAAAAATGGGGATGTTGCCAATTTAGAAAACTTTTATTTATAGAAAACTAATTATAATATGGAAAATTTACTCCACAGTGGCATCGATTTGAAATAGAAAATCAAAGGTTTAAAAGGCTTAATTCTTTCATTCACTTTTTAAAAATTAACGAAATTTGGGTTAAATTTCATTCCCTAATAGCATTCTTATGGAATTAATTCGATAGCTTAATTCCCTATAGCTTAAAATTATATGAATTCATTCTATTTTGATTGAATTCTAACTGAATGAAACCCAATGAATGAAAAATTATTTGTTTTCATTCACTTAATCAAATGAAAAATTTTAATTTGTATGTAATTGCTGAAATATAAGCATAATACAATGAAAAACGTTTAAAATTCATCTAACAGAAATAAATAGTATCGTATGCTTTGTTACAGCTTGTATGCTTTGGTTGGTTTTGATTATATGTTAGTTTCAAACTACACTGCACTAAGTGAATGGGAACAAAATTTCTTCATTCAATTAGTAAAATGGTGAATGAACATGCGATTTGAATGATTCAAATTAGGAATTCATTCAATTCATATCAAAGCTTTGGGAATGAAGCTTATGAATGAATTCTTTACGAATGGTTTAAGGGAATGGTACATGAATCTTTTTAAAATCTGAATTTAATTTTTAGTGAATTAAGCTTAAATTGAATTAAGTTTTTCGAAGCTCTGTAGAAAATTTATTACCAATTTGCGACACTTTCTATTTATTTCGCATCGCATACAATTTTCTATTAAAATTCATCTCGAATATTAAGAAAATTTTCTTTTCAAATTTTAACCCGATTTAAATTTTAGTTATTTAAGAGCCAGTATTTTCAAAAAAAGCCAAAAAATTAATTTTTTTGCCTTGTAAATCGCTGTGGTGTAATGGTTAGCGCGTTGGACTGTTACACGTGAGGTTGCGGGTTCGAGCCCCAACCAAGGCAACACCAATTTATGAAAAATAGTAATATGTATGGGTTTTTTCTATCCCTATACATATCGCAGCGTCCTCCTTCGGTGTTCCCATAGCACTTAACCCCACCGAAGTAAAATAAGATAACAGGGCTATGAACTAAAAAGCTTCAACAAAGTTCGCCAACTCACCTTCAGATGGCGCGCAACAACTGTTCTAAAATTCAACATCTCGCGCAATTACAGTGTTGCCATATTTGAAGCCCTTCCTCTTTCATAACCTTTCACTTCTTCTCTATCCCCTTTCCAAAGGAAGCAACACGTTAATTACTAGGAAGAATTTCCTGAGTGTTGCTTCTCTTAAAAAAAAAAAAAAAAAAAAAAAAATATAAAATTTTAGGGCCGATGCGGCATGTGTTCCCTTTATCCGATCACCTTAATTTTTTGCATGGTGTATTTTTATACCCAAAGGCACATTTCTAGGAGGAGGGACGGCCTTAAATCGCAAGTTGACATAATAAGGTCCACCCTAATCGACATGTTTTGATTTTCCAGAAAAAAAAATTGAAATGTTAGTTATCTTTAGGTTAAAATTGTAATTTTTCGCAAAATATTGTCAAATTTTTCTGAAATGTTCTCCATAAGTTCTTCGAGATAAATTTCCTATATTTAAAATTTTTACTTCCACTGTTCCATATAATAATTCATATTTTACTCTTCTTCGCTTGTTCTCTTCTAAAGCAAAAACTGCCGTCGGTATTGTTGACAGCACAGCAGCGTTATTCATTTTGAATACTGCGTGTGTGTGGCTTTTCCTACACTGATCACTTATGACAGCGGTAAGCGTTTAGCTGTTCACTAATAATTTATGGTAAAAACGTTTTTCCCCCATACCTTTTGTGTGGGCCGATAAAGAAGCAGAGACCACAACGAGTTCTGTTTATGTGCGTTTTTTGATAAAATGCAAAACAATTTGAAATATTTTGATTGGCGTAAATTAAAATTTCTGTATAGCTTTTTGTTTTCTACTTTCAACTATTTGGGGTTGTATTTTCTTAATCTTTTATAATGTCTGGCTGATGTGTAAAATTAATGCAATATCAAGTGGATTTTTTTTTTTCTATTCAACTAAGTATTTCAACGATTTTTAATTTTAAGAGGAATATATTTAATTTATGTAAATTTAAATTGATTTTAATAGAGAGGTTGAAATTAAAATTTTTATAGAACAATTTCTCAGAAGATGGAGATTAATTTTTTTTTTATATAAATTCTCGATAGAAATTTAAAGTTGACTCCAAATTTAGAGTTTGTTTTTGATTAAGTTTCTCTAAAAGAGAGTTTTTATTAAAATTATTTGTCTTTGTTGCATACTACCTTTGCTTTGTTTTAAGTGAAATTATATTCAGTTTGAGGTAGATTAACTCTAATTAAGTGTAATTGTTGGCTAACCATTCGAAATTTATAGTCTCTATGTTATTTATAAGAAAAAAAAATATTGTAGAATATTGTCTATTATATTTCCAATATGTCTGCAACATAATCTTTTGCAGAATGCCCCATCACAAACAGTTCAGTTTAACCATTGGGAACAATTTAAATCTAATTGGTTTTTTTTTTATACATTTTATTTCTTAATTAAATTGTCTTTTGTAAGACAATTGTGTAAATAAAAATCAAGATGAAAATCTTGCAGCAGACTAAGATATCAACACAGAAAATGAGCACAGAATGTCTCGTCTAGCCCAAAGAAAGCTGCAAAACTAGTAGGCAGCATCATCAGAATCAGCAACAATAACAATATTTACTCCTTAGTCAAGCATAAAAGATTTTTCAAAAAAAAAAAAAAAAAAAACAAATTAAAAAATTAAAAAATTTTTAAACAAAATTTGTTCTGAAATGCCACTAGCTAAGAAGACAGCCATATAGTACTATGTACTTAAATAAATGTTGCAATGTGTGTTTTATTGTATATATATTACAATGTAAAATGTACAAAGTAAAATATAACATAAAGAACGATAAAAAAAACAAAATGTTTGTTCTTTCCCTATACGAATTACACACATGTAAATCAACACAAATAATACAAACACTTCAAAACCTACAAAAGTATCATACAAAACACTAGATACATTCATACTTACACAAAGTCTTATACACTTGATAGTCTTATACCAGTTTTACATACGTTTAACAACAATTACACGTTGGACTATCATCATCAGTATTATCAACAACAACTACCAAATATCATTAAGAGCGTATATGAGTGTGTATTAGTGGCTGGTCAATTGTTTAAGTACTATGTTTTCCCGTTTGTTGTACACCTTTATTATCTATGTCTATGACCACTTTTCATTTTTGTTTTCGTTTTTTCGGGTCCCCATAAGCAATTGGCCAAATTTTTGTATTATTTATTGGATTTCAGCATAGAACATCGTATTTACATACAAATAAACATATTTACAAAAATGCCTATAAAATTATTTAAAATATGCAACTAAAACACCATTTCCATTCATTACCTTCTAAGCCATTGTTTCTATAGAAAATACCCCAGAAAATCTCTCAGGTTTTGAGATATTTTTTTCCATTGAAAACCTTAAAAAAAGAAGCAACACTCTAGAAATTCTTCCTATTAATTAACGTGTTGCTTTCCTTGGAAAGGGGATAGAGAAGAAGTGAAAGGTGGTGAAAGATGGTGAAAGATGAAGGGCTTCAAATATGGCAACACTGTAATTGCGCGAGATGTTGAATTTTAGAACAGTTATTGCGCGCCATGTGATGTTGAGTTGGCGAATTTTGTTGAAGCTTTTTAGTTCATAGCCCTGTTATATTATTTTACTTCGGTGGGGTTAAGTGCTATGGGAACACCGAAGGAGGACGCTGCGATATGTATAATGGACAGAAAAAACTCATACATACATATTATTTTTCATAAATTGATGTTGCCTTGGTTGCGAATCGAACCCGCGACCCTACGTGTAACAGTCCAACGTGCTAACATTACACCACAGCGCCCACAAGATTCAGAAGACATTTTTATAGCAAAATCTTCAAATTCTTTGGTCTTCAAGGGGAGTTTTTTTTTAGAATCTGGGACGTATTATTATAAAGCAATTTCTGTCTTCAAGAAAAAAAACCTCAGTTTTCTATCGAAAAGTCTTCCTTTTCTAATTGAAAAATTCTTAGTTTTTGATAACTCTTTGCTATAGAAAAAGCCTCAGTTTCTTAAGGCTTTTTCCTATAGAAAAAAATCGGTTTCGGAGGACTTTTTTTTTAAGTCTTTATTTATTCATGTAGAAAAATTCTCCGCTTCCAAAGACTTTCTTTCAGGAAAATTATCAGATTGTAAGTTACTTTTTCCTATACAAAAATTTATCAGAATGTAAGGACTGAGGGCTTTTTCATACTGAAAACTCTTTAAATCCTGAGGACTTTTCTCACATTTTCTTTTAAAAAAATCTTAAGAATCTTAGACAATTGTTTTAATAGAAAAATCCTCAACTTTTTTCTATGAAAAATTCTCAGATTCTGTGGAGTATTTCTCAGAGAACAATTTTTGTCTTTAAAAAATCCTCAAATTTCTATAGCAAATACTTTTTCTTATACGAAAAATGCTTCAATTCTGTTAAATTGTTTCTATAGAAAAATTGTCAGATTCGTAGGACTTTTTCCTGTTGAAAATTGCTCAGTTTCTGAGGCTCTCTTCCCATAGAAATATCTCAGATTGTTAAGACTTTACCTATAAAAAGTTTGCCAGAATGTGAGGAATTTTCTGTGGACTTTTTTCTATAGAAAAATCTTTAAATCCTAAGAACATTTTCTCACATTTTCTTTCATAAAAATCTTAAGAACCAACTTTTTGACAACTTTTTATAATAGCAAAAATCCCAGATTCTTTTGATTTTTGTCTTATGAAACAATTTTCGTCTTCAAAAAATCCCCAGATTTCTACAACAAAGACTTCTTGTTACAGAAAAATCCTTAGATTCGGATAACTTTTTTCTACAGAAAAATTATCAGATTGTAATTGTAAATTTTTTCTGTAGATATTTTTTGAGTAGATATTTCTGTAGAAAAATTCTCAGATTTTGAAGAGTTTTTCCTACAGAAAAATTCATAGATGGTAAGGACTTTTTTCTATACAAAAATTCTCAGAACATGAGCATTATTTTGTGGAATTTTCTGCACTTTTTCTTACATAAAAATCTTCAGAATCTTAGGTAAATGGAACTTTTTCTATAGAAATATTCTAAGATTCTGTTGACTTTTTAATATAGAACAGTTTTGTCTTAAAAAAAATCCTCAGATTTCTATAGGAAATATCCTTAGATTCTGATAACTTTTTCCTATAGAAAAATTCCCCGATTCGTCGAACTTTTACCTGTAAAAAAATGCTTAGTTGCTAAGGACCCCATAGAAAAATTCTTCGATTTCAAAAAAACTTTCCTTTAGAAAAATGTTCAGGTTGTGAGGACTTTTTCGTATAGAAAAATTAGAACAATTTTCGTCTTTTGAGAAATCCTCAGGTTTCTATATCGAATACTTTGAGGACTGTTTCATATAAAAAATCCTCACATTCTGAGGACTTTCTCCAATAGAAAAATCCTTAGATTCTGAGGAATTTTTTCTATAGAAGAATTCTCATATTCTGAGGTATTTTCCCCATAGAAAAATCCTTCAATTCTATTAACTTTTTTCTATGGAAAAATTCTTAGATTCATACTACTTTTCCTGTCGTTTCTGAGCACTTCTGCCCAAAGAAAAATTCGCAGATTTCAAAGATTTCTCTGTTAGTAAAATTTTCAAAATGTTACGAATTTTCTGTGGGCTTTTTCATACTGTAAAATCTTTCTGAAGACTTTTTCTCACATTTTATTTTACAAAAATCAGTTAATCAGTTCTTGCAATAGAAAAATTCGCAAATTATTGGAACTTTTTTCTATGGAAAAACTCAGATTCTGCGGACTTTTTCACATAGAACAATTTTCATCTTTAAAAAAGATCCTCAGGTTTCTATAGCAAAAACTTCTTATAGAAAAATTCTGATAACTTTTTTATATAGAAAATTCTAATAGCTTTTTCCTATAGAAAAATTCTTAGATTTCTAGCACTTTTTCAATAAAAAATTCCCAAATTACTAGGACTTTTACCCATAGAAAAGTTCTCAGATTATGCAGACTTTTTCCTATAGGAAAATCGTTTAATTGTGAGTACTTTTTTCTATAGAAAAATTCTCGTAATATGAGGACCTTTCATTGGGCTTTTTCATACTGAAAAATCGCTCTTTCATAACATCTTTAGAATTTGAGTCAATTTTTGCAATACAAAAATCCTCAAATTTTTGGAAATTTTTTATAAAGAAAAAGTCTCAGATTTTCGAAATTTTTTCCTCTAGGAAAATATCTATTACTCTGAGGATCTTTTTCTGTAGCAAAATTCTCATATACATACTATTTTACAACTTTTTCTTACATTTTTCTACATTAAAATTTTAAGAGTTTGAGGACATTTTTTTTAATAGGAAACTTTCTATTTTCTCAGGAATTTTTCTATAGAAAAACTCTGATTTTCTCAGTACTTTTGCCAGTAAAAAGCCCGATAAAAACACCCTCAGATTCTAAGGTATTTTTCCTTTAGAAAAACTTACAAATTCAGTAGATTTTTTCTTACAGGAAAATCTCCAGATTTTCAGGGCTTCTTACTATAGAAAACATAGTATTTTTTTTAGATCGATACACTTTCCCCAGGCATATTCAATAACTGTAAGAACTGTCTAGCTCCTAAAAATAGCCATCAACCGCAGACTCCAACTCTTTATTGTTGGCAAATCTTTTACCACCGACCCATTTTTTCAAAAAAATTATCTGAGGGAGCTAAGCCTGACGAATAAGGTGCGTGATGAAGTAATTCCAACTTTAACTCATTGGTATTGGCCATCGGAATAGTGAATGTTTGGACTGGTTCATTGTCTTGATAAAACACCCCTTTCATTTTCGCCTTTACAAATTCACTGAGATCGTTTACTATTGATGGCTCCAAAAAACTTACTGAACAACATCGCGCCTTCAAACTTAAAAAAACATATGTTTTATAAGGTTGCCATTTTTGACCAAAGTAATTTTTTTCAACCTATTGCCGCTATCTTTACGCCAGGACCGCCCTCTGTAGAAAAATCATTAAACTGTGATGATTTTTTCCTAATAAAAATCCTCAAGTTCTGGAAACTTTTTCTAATATAAAAAAAGCTCAGATTCTATATTTTTTCTACTTAAAAAATTAATTTTTCTTTTTAAATAAAATCACTAAATTCTAACGACTTTTTCCCATGGAGGATTCTTAATGTCTTTGCACTTCAGATTTCCTGATTCACGCAGTGAAAAAAAATATAAATGAACTTGATTGGGGAAACGAATTTATCATAATATGATTCTAGTGATCATAGGTAGAATCCGACCAAACAGTTTGATACTGTGGAAATGATTGTTGAGCCGATTCAATACGATTTTGAGTGTCGAATTTAAGCAAAATCCCGTAGTTTACATTTAAAGTTAACCGTTCGGTCGCCGAACTTTCCAATTTGGCCGAACAGCGAATTCGTTGCTTAGCTTCGGATTTCTCCTTAAATTGACCCTCAAAATGGATTGTAATCGGCCCAGCAAATATTTTTCCTTTAGCACAATTAGTCATAACAAGGTGCTCGTAATCTATCATGAAATGAGGATCTTTTCTCTGCGTGTTCTCGGGATGTGTTTTTTTATATCAAAAATCCTCAACACTTTTCTATTATGAATTTTTTGTATTCTCTTTTATTAAAGCTTTATACTCATAGAAAACCTCTCCTGCTGCGGGCCCTCAGATCTGAATGAGAAAAAAAACCAGGCATACATGTTTGATTTTAGCTGCCCAATGTCATATTGACGAGTTTAAAAGCGAGCACAATAATGCATCCATTTTTCCTTTAAATTGTTGGTTTCAAGGATACTGTAGTGGGCATCAAATGAATCGTGTTTTGAACATATATCCAAAGCGATACCTAAAACATACAAAAGTTCTCAAACAATAAAGCTGGCAATAGTTTTCAAATTCATTTTAACCTCCTTAAAATGATGTTGGGCTGCTACGTTTAATACCGACTTGTTTTATTTTCATTCCTTAGTTAAGATCTGAGGGCCGGTCTAAGGCGACCCCATTTCCAGGACTAAAATTTTTTACTAACATTAGATTAAATTCTTATACTCAGACTAAAGTATTATACTCAGGCTAAAACCTTGAAGGTATTCAAACAAAATTTCTAACTTAAGAAATATTTTAGACAAATTTTGCTATTTGTTCTAACTATAAAACTGGTTGTTATACTCAGAATAGTATTATACTCAGATTAGTCTTATACTCAGACTTAAGTTTTATACTCGGACTAAAGTATTATACTTCGACTGAGTCTTATACTCAGGCTAAAGTCTTGTACTTAGAATAAAATTGTGTACTCACTTTAGCCTGTGTACTCTCAGGCTAAAGTATTATACTCAGAATAAAATCTTAGACTAAGAATAAAATCTTATACTCCGACCAACGTCTTATATTCAGACTAAAGTCTTATTCTCACACTAAAGTCATATATTCAGACTAGAGTCATATAGACTAAAGTCTTATACTCAGGATTCTTATACTCAGACTAAGTTCTTATACTCAGACTAAAGTCTTACGCTTAGAATAAAGTCTTATAACCGATTAACGTCTTGTACTTAGACTAAAGTTTAATACTCAGACTAAAGTCTTATACTCAGACTAAAGTCTTATACTCAAACTAAAGTCTTATACTCAGACTAAAGTCTTATACTCAGACTATAATCTTATACTCAGACTAAAGTTTTATACTCAGACTAAAATCTTATACTTAGACTGAAGTTGTATACTCAGAATAAGTTGTATAGACTGAAGTTGTATACTCAGACTAAAGTATTATACTCAGAATGAAATCTTATACTCAGACTAAAGTATTATACTCAGAATGAAATCTTATACTCAGACACAAGCCTTATACTCAAACAAAAGTCTTATACTCAGTCACAGGTCTTATACTAAGACCTCTTGTTATATTGAAACCAAAGTCTTATACCCAGACTAAAATCTCATATATTCAGATCTTATACAAAGACTAAAGTTTTATATTCAGACTATGGTCTAATACTCAGACTTATATATAAAGTCTGATACGCAGACTAGTCTTATGCTTGCACTAAAGTCTTATACTCGGGCCGAAAACATATACTCAGGCTAAAGTTTTATACTTAAACTCTAGCTTATAATTAGAAATTAGTCTTATACTCCTAGCAAAGTCACACCTCCATATTCTGTTGTTGGTTTTCCCAACTTATCTTGTCAATGGTGTTTTGAAGGTATAATAGTCTGTTTTGTTTTTGTATGTTGCACGTATGTTTTACACTTTAAGAATTTCAAATGAATTATTTGTGGTCGAGTGAATTCTTTGTGTTTTCACTTACTAAAATGTGCAGCAGCAGCAGGTTAGAATTTTAATTTTTTTTTGTAGTTTTTTGTTTTTTTCTTCTATTTATAAAAGCCCTCTTGGCTAAAATGTGTTTACAAGCAAAAATCTAAAATGAATAGTAGAACGGCGTCTAGTATACTATATACAAAATGTATTTATCTTTTTCTGTTTGTTTTGCAATTTAATATTAGAAAATTAAAAAAAAAAAAAATCTAAATCTTGATAAGTAAAAATTAAATAAAATCTGATTTTAATTACATAAAGAACACAAATTGATTTATAATTCTATTCAATTAGATTTTAAATGGCAAAAGGTCAGTTTTAATAGAAGTCAATAGATGAGATATAAAACTCACAAAATACGATACATTTTACAAATTGCCTTTAAAATTAATTTAAAAGATTTTCAAATATTTAAATATTTTAAAGCATTTGCCATTTATTCACTTTACGTTGGTTGACCTTTACTTTTAGTATTTTATTTTGTGAAACTCTTAAAACTTCTCTCTCTCGTTTTCTTATTTAGCATTTGCTTGAAATCTTAATTTTTATCAACTACAGCAAACATTCTTCTTCATTGCATCCCATTAGTGTTTAGCTGCCTTTTGCAAATATTGTCATAATATTTAACAATTTGACAGTTTATAAGCAAATCTCAGTGCTAATTAACAAAAAAATTATGTTTTGCAAATATTCTGTTTTTAACATGTTCTAATTATGTCCAAAATAACAGACATTTTAATTAGAACGCATCTTGTTTTCACAGAAAAGAAAACGATTGTATAGAAAACTTATTAGTTTTAAGACAAAACCTTATGACACCCTATAGCTAATTAGTAAGAAAATGTCAAGAATGTATGGAAATGTATTTAAACAAAAAATACATTTTTTTTTTATAATGGGTCAAGGTAAAGAGAGGAAATTAAAGCTAAAATATTAAGATAAATGCAGTTATGCACAACGGTCAAGAGTCTGATACTTATGCGTTTTGCAATCAGTCATCGATTGTTAATTGTTCTAATTTTCAAACCGGTTCTAATAATTGAAATTTGTACTCAGACTAAGATCTTATACTTCGGCTAAAGTCGTATATTCGGGCTAGATAATTTTATCAGACAAGATTCCTAGGACCAGTTTTATAGTCAGAAATAAGAATAAATTTTTTGTTAAATTTTTCATAAAAAATTTTCAGACAAAAAAATTTCGTACTTCAGTAATATTTAAAACGAAAATCGTTCTGACTATAAAACTGGACCTAACATTTTTTATAAAAGTACTTCTTAGATTTTATAACACGTTTGCAGAAAACTATCATGTTTCAAAGACAGAAATACTCAAAAGTTTTATATTCAGGTAAAAGTCTTATATTCAGACAAAAGTCTTATACTGAGACTAAAGTCTTATACTCAGAGTAACGTCTTACACACAGACTAAAGTCTTATACTCCGACTAAAGTATTATATTCAAACTAAAAATTTATACTCATACTAAAGTCTTATACTCTGACTAAAAACTTATACTCATACTAAAGTCTTATACTCTGACTAAAGTCTTATACTCTGACTAAAGTCTTATACTCAGACTAAAGTCTTGTACTCAGACTAAAGTCTTGTACTCAGCCTAAAGTCTTATACTCAGACTAAAGTTTTATACTCAGACTAAAATCTTATACTCAAACTAAAGTCTTATACTCAGACTAACGTCTTACACTCAGTCTAAAGTCTTATACTCCGACTAAAGTCTCATACTAAAGTCTTATACTCAGACTAACTTATTATACTCAGACTAAAGTCTTATACTCTGACTAAAGTTTTATACTCAGACTTAAGTGTTATAATCAGACTAAGGTCTTATTTTCAGAATAAAGTCTTACACTCAGACGAAATTCTTATACTCAGACTAAAGTCCTATACTCAGACCAAAGGGTTATACTCAGACTAAAGTCTTATACTCAGACTAAAGTTTTATACTCAGACTATAGGGTTATACTCAGACTAAGTCTTATACTCAGACAAAAGTCTTATCCGCAGACTAGTCTTGTACACAGACTAAAGTCTTATTCTCAGAATAAAGTCTTATACACTGATTTAAGTGTTATACTCAGACTAAAGTGTTAAACTCAGAATAAAATCTTATACTCGGAATTAAGTGTTATAATCAGACTAAAGTCTTATACTCAGACTAAAGTCTTATACTCAGACTAAAGTCTTATACTCAGACTAAAGTCTTATACTCATACTAAAGTCTTATACTCAGGCTAAAGTTTTATACTCAGACTAAAGTCTTATACTCAGACTAAATTCTTACACTCAGACTAAAGTCTTATACTCAGACAATTCTTATTCTCAGGATAAAGTCTTATACTCAGATTTAAGTGTTATACTCAGACTAAAGACTTATATTCAGAATAAAGTGTTATACTCAGACTAAAGTTTTATACTCAGACTAAAGTCTTGTACTTAGACTAATAAAGTATTAAACTCAGACTAAAGTCTTATACTCAGGCTAAAGTCCTATTCTCAGAGTAAAGTCTTATACTCAAGCTAAAGCCTTATTCTCAGAATAAAGTCTTATATTCAGACTCAAGTCTTATACATACTCAGACTAAAGTCTTGTACTCAGACTAAAGTCTTATTCTCAGAATAAAGTTTTATACAGAACTACAGGCGATTTTTTTGCGTCAGAAAAATTCTGCAACTGGTTCCACTAGAACCGATTCCATGGAACTGGTTGCGGAACCCGTTCCACGATTCCTGTTTCTAAGGTGCAGCTGACTGAGAATCAGTTATAGAACTAATTCTGGTTCCACTTTGTGGTCTATAGCCCGGCTGCTTTTGGGATAATTTCAAACAAAAATCAACGATGTTAGAATTGACACTAGATGGAGTTATAAAGGAAAAAAAGTAGCCATTCTTACAACCGTTTCCTTGGAACATAAAATTTTTATGGGATTCACCTGCGTGCTTCCCTTATTTTTTGAAGAGATTTCGATATATGGAATTTATCATTTCATTAACAAAATACAATTATAATTACAAACTTTAACTTAAACCCGTTAAGTACATGTAGTGCATATAAACAAGACATTTTGTATATTCAAATTATATTTTTTTTGTCAAAAAGTCAACATAATTTGAAAATTATGACAACACCTGTAAATTTTGTCATTAGAGATTCCATTTGAGCCAAAAAGAATATATGCACAGAAAAATACACTCGTTAACTATTCTATATGTAGACAAAGTTTTTCACTATATATTTAAAAAAGCTATAAAAAAAAATTATAAAAAAATTAAAAGAACCAGTTCTAGTATAAAAAACTCGCGTCAATCGTAATATAAATGCAACAAAAATATTTTTTATGCCATGTAATAACAATCATTATAATTATTTAGACAAGTGGTCATTAAAACTTGAACACACACATAACTTTTGCAATTAGATCTCCAAAAGCAAATAAAAGCTAAAATATGTTAAAACGAAGTCACACCAATAACTTAGTGAGTTGCTTGTGAATTAAGGCAAATAACGTTTTAAAAAATACAAGCTAATGGTGTTTTTTTTTTTTTTTATTCATATTAATTTGGCTTTATTTTTTTTTTTTTTTTTGACAAATTAAGACCCTTTAATGAACTTCCGTTTATCATTTTTAATACTGCCATTATTATAATTATGATTAAACCACTAGCGGTCATATCAACCTTTCAAAATGTTGGAATTAAACTATCATACAGATGAAAAGAATAAAGTAAAATTGTAATGAACCAATTGTAATAATAAAGGCGGCAAAAGAAATAACTTTTATTAAAAACAGTGATTTAAATAGTTAAATTTTAAATATTTTCTTCAAGGAAATCATTTTGTTAATAATGAAATTTTCATTGTTAAAAAAAAAAAAAGAATTTTCAGAATAAAAAATCTCTCATTTCATGTTAATATCGAAATAATAGTAAATGGCGCCCAACGCGGATGTATATTTCCATGTTAAACTTCATGTCCTTGTGTCGAATTTCATTTCCTTGTGTAAAATTTTATCTTTGTGGCACTTTGTCTGTCTTTTTGGCCAATTTTTGTAAAATTTTATACCTAATGTCAAGCTATCGATGGCCATAATTTAAAAACTTCCAACCAGCCAATTTTTTTAATTTTATTACAACAAATAAGGAAGCAAAATTTTTTCTTTATAACAGAGAAAGTATATTGCAATCATTTTACAGTTTATCTATAAAAATTCGTGACAGTTTACTTGTATTTTCGCTTGAATTTGTCATATTTTTCGGATTAAATTCTTAACAATTCTTATGAATTTTTTTTTCTTATTTTGCAACATTTTTTATATCACTTCAATAGCAGCAGCATCTTATTCATCCCACTGTTCATCTATGAGAACTTCAAGTACAAGTCTCGACCAAACACTTAACTGCAAAAAAAAAAAACCAAATAAAACTTTAAATGCCATAAAATTAATAGCACAATATGACCCTTTTTACCACACTAAATACTACAGTATTGTAGTCTAGAAATAATTGTTAAGTAACTCACACTTTAAGAGCCAACAAAGTGCCAAAGTCATGGCTTCAAACATAGTTAATGACTAATTAATGTTTTAATATCCAGTAGTATAGAAAAAGCAAAAAGCAGAGCAAAACAGAGAAAGAGGAACATAAAAATCTGAAGACTCTTCAAAAACTTCAAATGGATTTTCCCCGCCTTTATTATTTTCTTTTTGTTAATCTCAATTCTCATAAACCAAGTTAAAACCAGCAGTCATTACACCTTCTGTTTTTCCACTTTTTTCTATTTACAAACTTATAATTTTTTGATTTATGACTGTATAAATATTTTTATTTTTTGAACACATTAATTAGTTGCAATTTTCTACCATTTTACCCTTTATTTCTTTTTTCTTGGCAGTTGTGGTTAATTAGCTGTTTTTCTGATATAAAACTTGCAATAATGATTATTAACTCGATTATAGTGAAAAACAAATCTAGTTTAGTTACAAAAGAATAAATTGCTAAAGTTTTTCTTTTTTAAATTTAAAAACTTTTTGATTTTACATGAATCTTTATTGAAGTATTTCTTTTGATAACAAATTTTGTGCTTTACTTTATGCAATATGTTTTTTAACGACAGTAACTAATGAGTTTTTCAGGGAATAAAATATTTTTAATACTAACTTATAAGGTTGTAATAGAACAATCCCAATGAAATCATATAATAAAAAAAAAAATTATTAGTCTCCTTAATTTAAAAATAAAAATCTATATATTCATTATAATGTTTTGGCGCCCAACCTGCGACCTAAAGTTATTGATATTGTTAAGGAAAAACAATCATGCTCGTTTTTTTTTTTTTTTTTTGGAATTTAAAATATTTTTATTTTTTTTTTTAATTTTCTTCTAATGTTTTCTTGTTTCCATATATTTTTAGACAACCCAACAACCAACTCAACAGCATCCATTGTTGAACAAATCAAATGATGATTTAAGAAGAAAACGCCCAGAAGCTGCACGGCCAAATCATATTTTATTATTTACCATTATAAATCCCTTCTATCCCATCTCAGTTGTAAGTATTTTATTGAATAATTTAAAAAAATTAACTTTAAATATTTGCATTTTTCATAAAATTTTTATACACAAGAAAATAACTATAAAAGTTTAATAGGAAATTTGGATAAACTTAATTGAATAAAAAAAAAAAAAAAAAAAACAATCTATTCACGAAGTTGTTGGTGTTCTACCGACGGCACCTTCTTTCGGCCGATGCCGATACCAAATATCGGCAAAATTTACAATAATCGGGCTAAGCCGATGTCGAAGCCGATTATTTTTATTAAGCCCAAAAAGCAGTATACCAAGGTCAAAGATAAACATTTTTTAAATTTTCGTTTTTTCTTGCGGAATTTGGTAAAAGTTGTCCAAATAACTCTGTTAACAGCAAATTTTATACATAGTATTAAAAAATTAGAAATTAACCCTTGTAGGCACATGGGGTCAAAATGGCCCAAAATTTTTAAATTTTAAAAAAGTGCTATTTGACATGAAAATCCATAAAAAAACCTTTAATTAAGCATTTAAAAAAAAAAGAAACCAAAATTAACATATTTGAGGGCATGGTGCCAAAAGCAGCCATTTTTTTATGTTAAATAACGCTGGTGAGATGAAAAATTTATGTAGTATCCATAAATTGTTGTTTAAAAAATGTAAAGAAGGGGGTTGATTTAAATTTTTTTATGATTTATACATAAATTTGTTTAGCCAACCAGCGTTATTTAACATAAAAAATGGGTAATTTTGACCTTGGCAAAGAAAGGTTAACCCTTTGTCGGTTTGTCGCTGTCGGAGTTTTACAAAATTTTCGCAAAACAATCTCTTCTATCAGAATTACAAAAATCGGAAGTGATTTTGTTACAGCTAGCTAAAAACACAAAAATGAATACTATTATCTAAATTATTGGACCAAATCACACTTTGCTCTAAAATGTTCAAATTTAAAACGCCGTCACTGCTAAGTTAAAAGAGGGATATGTGTAATTTTCAGTAGAATTATTATCTAAGGTGTATTTAATAATTAAAAAAAAACTCAAAACTAGAGTTTTGCAAATTTATAAAAAAAAAAAAATCCGATTTTTAGCCATAGCTGGGACTAGGTTATCATAACCTAAAATGTAGATTTGAATATTTGTGGATCTTTGAAATGAAACTAGAGTATAACATTATAAATTTTTGAAAAAATATTTTATTTTTTATGATTTTCATACCCTAATAGAAAAAAGTCCGTAAAAAATTTAGTTAAAACTACTTAAAATTAGTTAAAAATGATGCTGCAGATATATACACATATGACCATATACACATATGGTCAAAATAATAAGTACAGTCTGAAATATTTTTTTTAAAGCTCGTAGCCGAAAATTTATTTAAATTAAAAGAAAAAACAAATACTATTTTGTTTTGTTATAACATTAGAAATAAAATAAATACTAAAACAATAACAAAAAACAAAAATTAAATTCAGTCTTGTTCAAAAAGTAAGTAATTTATCAAAAAACATTGTAAAAATAATAAGTGCATTTAGCTAAAATAAGCAAAACAGTAAAAAGTTCAAGTTTTTTCTGCTAAATTGAGTGATTTTAGCTGAGTTTCGTTAAAAGCCGCTATATCCATCATTATTTTGAATTATTTTGTTGACTCTTTTTTGGCATGCTGGCGGCAATAACCTTCCTGCAGGTCTCTACAGGTATTTCATACCAAGTTTTTTGAACAAAATTCCATAACTGATCCTTATTTTTAAAAATCTCCTTTCAAATTTTTTTGTTTCAACTCTCCCCAAAGATTTTCGATGGGGGTTTAAGTCCGGAGATTGACTTGGCCAGTCAAGAAGGGCCACATGATTGTCTTGGATCCAATCCTTTACCAACTTCGAAGTATGCTTTGGATCGTTACCCTGCGGGAATGTTCATCTAAGAGGCATACTTTCCTCAGCATAGATCAACATCGTATTTTCCAAGATATCTTTGTAGTGTAATCTGGTTATAGTGTCGGTAATTCGATTTATCGGACCGACACCATACCACGACAAACCCGAGACCATAATATTGCAGACCCCGTGCTTGACCGTCTTCTTTGTAAAGCGAACATGGAATTCCTTACCCTTAGGGCCTCGAACATTCCGGGCACAGTCGTATAAATTATTTTTTGTTTCATCGCTCCACAAAATGTTTTGCAATTTTTTTTTTCACCGTCTGCTCCAGACCAATTGGAATGACTTCTTGCAAACGCCAAGCAAAGGAACTCTTATGGCTATCCGTCCTGGTAAATGAGCTTTTTGTAGTCTACGACGAACCGTTCGCGATGAAATTTATATTTCCAATATCTGCTGAAATCGCTCTTGAAGACACAAATGGGTCCTTCTTCGCAAGAGTTACAATTAGGGTATTCAATTAATCGGCTTTTTATTTTAATCGATTAATCGTGCAAATAATTATTCGGGTTTATTTCTTAACCGGTTAATCGAACAAAATTTTAAAATTAATCGAAAAAAATTTTATGTAAAATAATATACATACACTCATAAAAAAAAGTTAGTACAAAAGTCTGTTAAACGCGCTCTGATTCTATTTAACTAATTTTCCTGTTATTTTGTCTTAAATTTTTTTTTTTTTTTTTAAAGAGAAGCAACACTCAGGAAATTCTTCCTATTAATTAACGTGTTGCTTCCTTTGAAAAGGGGATAGAGAAGAAGTGAAAGGCGGTGAAAGATGAAGGGCTTCAAATATGGCAATAATGCAATTGCGCAATATGTTGAATTTTTAGAACAGTTGTTGCGCGCCATTTGATGGTGAGTTAGCGAACTTTGGTGAAGCGTTTTAGTTAATGAGTTAAAGAGATCAAGAAGAATATAAGACCCCGTACATTAATTTGTATCTTTTTCGTATGCATTGAGAGGAATTCTGTTTAGAATTGATTTTCCCTCTTCGTTTCCGTACCTCCATCCCTTTATTTTATTAATTCAGAGTGCTCACTAAACAAGCTTTATTACATTGAGCATTAATTATAATTAATAATTCTAATAATCATTAATTACAATAATTATTAATGCTTTCGTTTAATATCAACATTTAAAAAGTCGTAAAAAATAATTAAAAATTTATTATACGTAAATAAGCGCCCTATGCTCCAGTGGGAGTTAGAGCAAGATATATAAATAGATATGTACCACCACTTTACCAGATAAGTCAACAACAGAGTAGTAATTTGGAAGATGACAAATGGGCAACAGCAAATTGTGATAATTTTGTGTTGTTTTTGTTATTTCTTTGGAATTTAAGATGTTTATTAACGCTTCTACTTAAAAACATGAAATTCTCATTGAGTTGAAGCTAACATATATTTCTAGAAATTTTAAAAGGTCGTCCCTTAATTATTTTCTTAGGCCAGAATAAAATCCGGATAGGTATAAGCCTACAGGAAATTATTTATCACAATTTTTTAAAAAAAAGTTTTGAGATTTTAGCACATTTATTTTAATAAAAAATTTTTCTTTTTTAAAAATTTTTGTAGTTTTCTACCAATTTCGATTAATCGATTAATCGTATGAAATTATTCGAACTATTCGTTATTCGAAATTTTGACATTTTAAATTATTCGAACAATTTTTGAGAAAAATTGTTCGATTAATCGAATAACAATTAATCGATTGAATACCCTAGTTACAATACTTATATCTGTTGATTTTGGAGTTTTTTGGTTCTTCCGCGAGCTTCGACGGGATTTTTAGGCTTTAAGAAATTTTGTACAAAAATTAGCTACCGATTAATAGTTTCTGCTATAGGACGAAGACTTTGACCACTTTTTTTTAGTCTTGAAACAATTTTCCTCTCCTCCGGAGACCAATGACTTTTTCGACCCATCGCTGATTTTTCTTACTATATATTTCGTTATGAATAAAGATAAACAACAATAAAATAACTAGCCTTTCCAAAAAACTAGAGCAGACTGCAAGAATATTAAAGAATTCAGCAATGTATTTATTATTTTGACCAAGTCCTGAAATCACACCTGTACAAAACTAACACACAATGAGAACAACGGGGAAGCCCCAGTTTTGTTTTTGCTTTTAAAGGCCTAGCCATATTTAAGTTATTTAATTAAAAAAGAATTGCCATGTTTACTCTCCGTTAAAGTAACTAAAATTAAACAGGTGTACTTATTATTTTGACCATATGTGTATGAATTAGTAATATAGGAACAGCATAAATAAAACTGTTAAATATACAGAATTTTAGTTATATTTGAGTTATATTTTTGTTAATGGAAAATGACAAATTAACTTGCTAAAATCAGCAAAAAATTTTGATATATAATTAGCAGTCTAAAAAAATCACCAAAAAATTTTAAATTTTCAAAGTTTTTTTGAATTTTTTTAAAGCAAAAAAATCGAATTTGTAGATATACCAGTTTATTTTTGATATTTTTAGCATGGATGGTAACCGAAACGATGCGGTTATCGGTAAGGGTAACGCTATTTCATTTATTTCAGTATCGGTATTTTAATGATAACGGTTTTTTAGTTATTTCGGTAACGGTATTTTAAGGATAACAATATTTTGATTATTTCGGTAACGGTATTTTAAGGTTAGCGATATTTCAGTTGTTTCGGTAACGGTATTTTAAGGATAACGGTAGTCAGTTATTTCGCTGCATCCCGCAATTTTTTTTTACAAAAAACGAGATTAAAAACAAAACAAATTTACGAACTTAAAGTACGAAAAATACTCAATACCCACGTGCAATTACCAAAAGCAGAAAATTAAAAATAACGGTAACGGTATTTCATTTATTTCGGTAACGGTATTTTAAGGGTATCGATATTTCACTTATTTCGGTATCGGTATTTTAAGGATAACGGTATTTCAGTTATTTCGGTAACGGTATTTTAAGGATAACGGTATTTTAAGGATAACGGTATTTTAAGGATAATGGTATTTTGGTTATTTCGGTAACGGTATTTTCGGGGTAACGGTATTCTAGCGGTATTGCCTGCCAACCCTGATTTTTAGTCCACTAATATTTAGCAAAATTTTCTGCAAAATTTACACTACAATTTGCTATTTTCAATTAACTAAAACTTAACTTAAATATAACTAAAATTCTGTAAATTTAACAGTTTTAATTTTGCTGTTCTTATTTTACTAGTATTTAGCAAAAAAATCTGCTAATTTTAGCAATTTTTTCTGCAGCATCATTTTTAACTAATTTTTGGTAACTTTTTCTGCTATTTTTCCAGATTTATTTCTAAGAGTGTAATATTTGATGACAGACATAATTGCAAGAACCAAGAGCTTGCATATCAACGATATCATGTTATTGAAATAACATATTGAAATTATGTCTTCACTTGAAATCATTTTGACAATTGCTTGCTATTAATTTATTGCAAGTGAAGACACTAGCTATGACTTGGTAACAAATCTGATGTCTTATTGTTTATAAATTTTATATTCTGGTGTCAAATTTTATGTCTAAACGTCAATTTTTATGTCTTGTTGTCAAATTTTATGTCTTATTGTCGCACATTTCATGACCTGATGTCTAATTTCTTCTCTTTGGGTTGAAATTTACTTTGGCAACTTTATTTCGGTCAGTTTATCTTCAATACTCTTATTTAAAAAAGCTTTCTTATAATATTTCCTGAAGTTTTTCCTTATTCTAAAACCTAGAATTTCCCCAAGATGTATATATTTATAAAAAAAAGAAAACATTCCGCCATCTATCTAACTATGCATGAAAATTCATCTATAGTTCTCCTTTTTAAAAACTATTCATATGAGTTCGTTCATTCGTATTGTACCTCTCAAGTACTTAAGTGTAGTAAAAAGGATATTTTTTGTTTGTTTTATTTCTGCTGTTTCTAAAAGTAACCAACAACAATCATTACTACACTTGTTTCTTGTTTTTTGTCGTTTTATTTAGAGCATTTAAGTTTCTAAAAGATTTTTGTTGTATTTTTTTCTTCTTTCGTTTAACAAAGTTATTGTCTTACATGTTGGTTGAAGATTTCTAAACAAACATTCTCATAGTGTAGTTGTAAAAATGTTGAATTACTTAGAAATGAAAAATTACCGGAAACAAAAAATGCAAAATGGTTTTTATCCATTTTGTAGTTTCTTTACTTCACACACAGTCACTTTGAACAAACAAACAAACTAACCAAGCCCAGGACATGTACTCCAGTTATCCAAAGTCTACATACCATTTGTAGAAATACAAATTACATTGAGAGCAAAGAGTTAAAAGACAAATATAAAATGTTTTACATTTTTTTTTTTAAATACAAAAACAGGAACAAAAAAACAAAAACTTAAAAGTATTTTAGTAGTCAAGGAAGAAACAAATATAACAACTACAAGTTTGTTGACTTAACTACACAGAAGGTAGTAGTAATATTATGGTTTTATACTATTTAGTTTTTAATATCTTTTAAGATTTCCACGTTAGAGATATTGTTATAAAATATTTATATTGAATGAATGAAAACTATATTTAGGTAAATACAAAAGTTAAATATTTTCAATTTCATGTATTTTTTTTAATTGTATGTGGTATTGTCAAATATTACGTATTTTTGTCAAGTTTCATGTTTAGTTAAATTTTATGTTTCATAAAATTTCATGTCTTTGATAAATTTCATATCTATTTGTGAAATATATAGTACTTTTGTCAAATTTCATGTCTCGTCAAATTTCCTGTCTCATCAGATTTCATGTTTTGTCAAATTTCATGTCTCATCAGATATCATGTTTTGTCAAATTTCCTGTCTCATCAGATTTCATGTTTTGTCAAATTTCATGTCTCGTCAAATTACATGAATCGTCAAATTTCATGTCTCGTCAATTTTCATGTCTCGTCAATTTTCATGTCTCGTTAGATTGAACTCTCATCATTTCCTTATATTTCATATTTTTTCGTCAAGTTTCTCTTACCCTTTTGTATATAAAATTTCCAAATTTTTTTATATCAAATTTCAAGTCTTGGAAAATTTCATGTTTTGTCCTCGTCAATATCATATATTTTTTTTCTATCAAATTTCACTTGGTTTTGTTAAATTTCACTTCTTTTTCACAAATTTTGTCTTTTGTCAAATTTTCTGTCTTTGTAAAATTTTATGTCTTGTCAAATTTTATGTCTTTGTAAAATTTTATGTCTGCACAATTTCATGTTTGTCAAATTTCATGGCATATCGTTTTAGTGCAATTTCTTTTGTCACTTTTGCCTTTTTTTAATGCCTTTGTGTATAATTCTGTATATTTTTGTAAAAGTTCATGTTTTTGTTCTTTCGTAAAATTTCACAAACTTTTATCAAATTTCATGTCTTATCGAATTTTGTATTTGGTGTTTTGTCTTTTGTCAAACATTATGTTTGGCAAATTTTATGTCTTTCTAGTAAAATAACATATTTTGATCTTATTTCAATTTCTTTTTTCTAACAAAAAAATTCTTCTGAATCTGCTCATGTCAAATTTCAATGTCAAATTTTATATCATCCAACAATTAGTTCGTTAAAATTTTATGCTCATCATTTGTTTTAAGTTTATTATACATATTTTCTTTCTATAGAAAACTACGTTTTTTTTCTTCTCTAAATCTCATATTTACAGCCTTAGTAATCGGATTCCCTTCAATATCTAAGTTTTTGTATTCATTTCATGACAAAAAAATAAATATAAAAAAATGTGGTTTTACTATACAGTATACATACATACATATTTTATTTTTTATATTTGTTTTCAATTTCAATTACAGTTTCAATTTCTAATACGGTCTCAAATTAACATGTTTTTTACGTTTTTCGGCATTTGTTTTTGTATAATGACTGAAATTTTACACTTTTGACATTGAACCCCGTCTTATGCATAAAAACGTCAGTTAATATTTAAAACTACACTTTGATGAAGTATATGAATTTGATATAACTTGCGTTAATTACTGGGTATTAAATAAACTAGCAGCTGATATCATTAGCAAACACGTACAGATTAAATATAAAATCTTAATTTCTTATAAATTGTTTTTATGACTTTGAAAAGTTCTTTAATTTGTTAAAATTTCTCTTAAATTTCAATATTAATAAAATATATTTGCACTATTATGCAACAAGCATTATATGCTGACATTAACAATAATGTTATGTGACACATATGACTTTATTTTGGATTTAAAATAATTGTTGCCAAAGTTTTTTTTTTTTTTTTTTTTTTTTTTTTTTTTTTTTTTTGGAGGGAAGATTATAACTGAAGGGGATAATGAAAGTTTATAAAAAGTGTCACGAAACTGAAAGCAAATGTTTTATATGTTAATTCTAGGAATTTTTGAGAAGTTACCTAAAACAAAAAAGAGATTTTTGAATGTAAACTTTTTGTGATAAACATATAACAATTTTAGGGGGAGAACAATATTTAAATTGGTATATATTATGTTTGGTAAAAATAATTATAGTTTACCGTTAATTTTCAAGTCGAACTTCCATGAAAATTTAACATTTATGTCATGTTAACATTCATGTTAACTTTTGATGTTAGTATTCATGTCAAATTTGATGCTAACATTCATATCTTCTCTCATGTTAATTCATGTCAACTTTTATGCCAACTTTCATGTTAAAATTCATGTCAAAATTCATGTCAAAATTCATGTCAACTTTCATGTTAAAATTCATGTCAACTTTCATGTTAACATTCATGTCAACTTTCATGTCAACTTTCATGTTAACATTCATGTCAACTTTCATGTTAACATTCATGTCAACTTTCATGTTAACATTCATGTCAACTTTCATGTTAACATTCATGTCAACTTTCATGTTAACATTCATGTCAACTTTCATGTTAACATTCATGTCAACTTTCATGTTAACATTCATGTTAACTTTCATGTTAACATTCATGTTAACTTTCATGTTAACATTCATGTCAACTTTCATGTTAACATTCATGTCAACTTTCATGTCAACTTTCATGTCAACTTTCATGAACTTTCATGTTAACATTCATGTCAACATTCATGTTAACATTTATGTCAACTTTCATGTCAACTTTCATGTCAACTTTCATGTCAACTTTCATGTCAACTTTCATGTCAACTTTCATGTCAACTTTCATGTCAACTTTCATGTTAACATTCATGTCAACTTTCATGTTAACATTCATGTCAACTTTCATGTTAACATTCATGTTAACATTCATGTCAACTTTCATGTTAACATTCATGTCAACTTTCATGTTAACATTCATGTCAACTTTCATGTTAACATTCATGTCAACTTTCATGTTAACATTCATGTCAACTTGCATGTTAACATTCATGTCAACTTTCATGTTAACATTCATGTCAACTTTCATGTTAACATTCATGTCAACTTTCATGTTAACATTCATGTCAACTTTCATGTTAACATTCATGTCAACTTGCATGTTAACATTCATGTCAACTTTCATGTTAACATTCATGTCAACTTTCATGTTAACATTCATGTCAACTTTCATGTTAAGATTCATGTCAACTTTCATGTTAACATTCATGTCAACTTTCATGTTAACATTCATGTCAACTTTCATGTTAACATTCATGTCAACTTTCATGTTAACATTCATGTCAACATTCATAGCAAATTTCATGTTAAATTCATATGTTGAGACTGTGGACAAACTTTGCTTATGGGAAAATGTTTGTTTTGCCGATTGCAATTCATTTTGAGTGTCAAATCTGAAGCTAAGCCGCCGAAAGTTTGGCCAAAAAAGTTCAGCGGCTGAATAGTCAACTTTACAGTTAAACTACAGGGTTTTATTGAAATTTTGGCCAAAACTAGAATATTGAGTATATGAGACTAAAAGATATCACAAATGGGAGTTTGGTTGTTGCTGATCACGAATCTGAAAAAAAAAAATATAAAATTCAAAATGGCGGATCCAAGATGGCGACCATCAATTTATAGTTTTTATTATATTGGACTTAAAATAATCAATTCTTTAGGTCTAGGATCCGCTGATTAAAAGTCTGAAATTAAAATTTTGAAATTCAAAATGGCGGATCCAATATGGCGATAAAAATTTTTTTCATTAAATTTCTTATGTCGCCTGATACAATATTTCACTCACAAAATATTCAACAATCCTAGATTTTGAATATATCAATATATTTCACTTTACCTGAATTGTACTTTTGGCCAAAAAACTAGTGATGCTGGCCCACAGTGCAATGCCTCCAAATACCAGAAAAAACACCAAATTTCACTTTTTGACCGCACTGTTCGGTTAGATACTAATGTCAACTTTTATGTTAACTTTCAAGGCAACCTTTATGTCAACTTTTATGTCAAATATTGCGGAATATTGTATAATCCACTTTAAACTCTCATAGAATCTGGTAGCTCTCCTCTTCATAAATTCTCAGATTGAGACAACTTTTTCTTAGATAAATTCTCAGTTTGAGAAGATTATTTCCTATAGACAAGATTTAAGACTTTGTATAGAACAATTCTCAAATTTTAATGAAAAGTTTTTAAAGTTGAAAAATTTATTACAAAAAAAATTTTTTTAATTGAAAAATTTTCTGATTAAATAAAATTTTTTCCCTATAGATAATCTTTTTAGTCGTGTACAATTTTAATATTCTGAAGAAAAACTCTTGTCAACTTCCTTGACAAATTTCATATAATCTTTTACGTCCACTACTACACTAATAGAAATAAGTCTGTAAAAAATTTAGTTAAAACTACTAAAAGGTAGTTAAAAATTATGCTGCAGAAAAAACTGCTAAAATTAGCAGATTATTTTTGCTATATATTAGTAATATAGGAACAGCAAAAATAAAACTGTTAAATATACAGAATTTTAGTTATGTTTGAGATAAATTTTTATTGGAAAATGGAAAATAGCAAATTAACCTGCTGAAATCAGCAAAAAAAATTTCTAAATTATTTGTATCCTAAAAAATCACAAAAAAATTAAAAATTTTATAAAATTTTTTTTTTTTAAATGCAAATAAAAATCGAGCCTTTTGAAAACAGCAGTTTACAATTTTTTAGCAAATATTTCTGCTGATTTTAGCAGGATATACTGTCATTTGCATTCAACTAAATTTAGCTTAAAAATAGCAAAAATTTTGTAGATATAACAGTTTATTTTTGCTATTTATACCCTACACCACTACGTGGAGAGGGTATTATAAGTTTGTGCCGATGTTTGTAACACCAAAAAATATTGGTCCTAGACCCAGCTTATACTATACCGATCGGTTCAAAATTTTTTTTTATTTCTATTTAACGATGTCCGTCTGTCTGTCTGTCCATGCATTCTTGTGCGCACTACAGGTCGCCAATATTAAGATATTTTGACGAAATTTGGTACACAGACCTATGTCGGCCCAAGGACGAAGCCTATTGATTTTGGTTGAAATCGATCCATGTTTAGACCTAGTGCTCATATAAGGGTAACCCCAAAATTTGCTGGTCGCAATGAAATTTGGTTCGCTGACTTACATGTTCCCAAGGAAAAAGCCTATTGATTCTAGATAGGAGCATATGTACTATTTGGACCTATCGGCCATATGGGCTATATTTTTCATTTTCTCTTCGTTTAAATTTTTCTCTTCTTATTTTACTAGTATTTATGAGAAAATCTCCTAATTTCAGCAGTTTTTTCTGCAGCATCATTTTTAACTACTTTTTAGTAATTTTTTCTGCTATTTTTCAGATTTATTTCTATGAGTGTAAGTAAACTTCTATGTCCATTTATGTCAACTTTTATGTCAATTTTCTTGTCAGTTTTAATGTTAACTTTTATATAAACTTTTTTCTTTAGGAAATTTTGCATTTAAGCCTTTAGATAAATCTTAACAGTTTTTCGATAGCGAAAAAACATCAGAATCTGAAAACTTTTAGTAGGTTTGAGGTTAAGAAGAAGAATAAACATTTTTTCAAAAGTTATAAACACATTAAATTTGCAAATCAGACTAGATCCATTTCCTGCCTTTTTTCTATGGACAGGCTTCATCAGTGATTTTCCATTAAATTGTGTTATTGTTTATATTTTATTGTTAGATTGTCTCTATATGATAATTTTTTCAACAACCCGTCGGCTGTAGGAATCGAACCCTTGAACTCCTACATTACAAACGTAACTATACTAGAGTTTGACAGCTTATCCATTGAATCTTAAAAGCTTTTTAGATTTATTTTTATCGTCATAAACGTTCATTACATTATAGGAATTAAATGTGCTAAAATCTCAAAGTAAATCTAACAAATTGCGAAAAATAATCTGTTGAAGGAATGTCCCTATCCGGATTTTATTCTTGAAAAAGGGAATCGTCAAGGGACGACCTTTTTAGAATTTTTATAATATTTTTTAGGTAAAATTACAAACTCAATGAGAATTTCTTGTTCTTGGCCAGCAGCGTTATTCAACATTTAAAATATCAAAAAAAAAAAAAAAAAACAAAAAACAAAATGTTACCACAATTTGCTTTGTTATCTTCAAAAATACTATTCTGTTGTTTTGGCAGATCTAGTAGCTTTTATTCGGTTTATTCGTGAGAAAAATTTTCTTGCAATGTAAAGATTTTTCTTTAGGAAAATTCTCATAAATTAAAAAAGTTTTTTTTTTTCTATAACATAAATGTTTCAGATATTGAGGTTGACTTTGTATAAAAATTTTACTTAAATTAAAAATTTCAAGCAATATCTCCGGCTTAAGTAAACTTTGTGTAAAATATTGTACTGTTATCTATAAAACGGGCTCTTACAGTTTTTTGTGAAGAAAAATTTCTAATTTCTATTTTGTGTAGAAAAATATTTCCGAGTATAATCCGAGTTTTTTTTTTTTTTTTTGAAGAAAATAATTAATAATAATAATAATAATAATAATAGAATTTGGGAATTATTCTATATAATGAATGTTTAGATACTCAGGGTTTTTTTTAGGAAAAAGCTTTTACCTTCTTTGATTTTTTCTATAGAAAATTATCTTTTAATTTGATATTCGTTTTTCTATAGCAAAATACTCAAAATTTGTAGATTTCTTATTAAAAAAACAAATCTGTAAATCAAAGCGATATTTAAATGTAAAAACAAGCTTTTTAAAGCTTTCTCAAAAAATTTTTTCTATATGGAAACATTTCTTAATTTGGTATTCGTTTTCCTATAGAAAAAATCCCCAAAATTTGTAGATCAAATCAATGCGATGTTTAGTGCAAGAAAAGCTTTAAACAGCTTTCTGAAATTTTTTATATCTTCTACAAAATGTACGATTCTTGTACATTTTCTGTGGAAAAACCTTTCAAATTATATATTAAAAATCAGGGCAACTCTTTTTCCTTAATTTTTTTTTTTTTTATTGCAAATCTTCTCCTATTTATCTCAATTTGAATATGTCGTACATTTATATAAAAGATATATTTAGCTATAGCTTTTGTTTTTTCTTTTCAAAGTATAAGGATTATAGTTAACAAAAGTTGTAACAAGTAAATCCAAATACGAAAGAAAAACTGTAAAAAAGATAAATGTCAGTTTATTTACATACTGCAAACTATACTGGACAAGGACATTACTTATCCTCCCCTGCCTACTTACATATTGACAAAAATGCATAATCGGTAAAATGGAGATAAAGAATAAAAAAAAATCCTTAAGCTTATATGGAAGAAGAAAAAAATTCTTGTGCACTTAATATAAAACAAAACAAATAAAGAAGATTATCAAGTCGAAGCTAGATCAAACAATAAAAACAATGTACAGTAGTTTTAAATGGAAATTAATTTTATATTCGTTCACACTAAATTGCAGTGTTTTGACTTATCATGCATATTTGACGCCAGTAATGTAAAGTGTTTTCACTAATCGGGATGCTAAAAATCCCTACGTTGGGCGCCAAATTGTAATTCGCTTTAAATAGAATATTTCAAATACCTAGAAAAAAATTTTAATTTAAAATTCTCTTTAAAAATTGTCAGTAAAAACTTTTTTTCCACTTCATAATTACTGAAGAAAAACCATCATCCATATATTATCTATTATCAGTTGAACAAAAAAAAAAAAAATGCTGAATATGCGACAATGCAAAATAGTAAATTGAAGCCAAATCCAAATCTTATGAGTTTAGAGATAGTCAGCCAACAGCAAACAATGCCAAAAATATAAAATACCCTAGGATAGTAGACAGCGTCAACTGCTAATGCTGCTGCTATTGCAACTAGTTGTGTAGGAATAATTTTATTTTTTTCTGACAATACTCTAAATTTTCAATAGAAAAAGTTTTGTGATGAAAAAACGTATATACTATCATCCATATAGGATATTCAAAGTTCTTTTTTTTTTGTTTGCCATAGCTTTAGGACTTGTTTTTCTATATTATCGAATAACAGTTTATTAAGTTTTGCTTTAAAATACACGAAAATCCTCTTTGCCAATATTTGTTATGATCTAATGTATGAAATTATATTTTATATTGAATTTGAATTAAATATGCAGTATATTTAAAAACGTATAAGAAGAAGAGAAAAGAAAAGAATGAAAAACTAATCTAATCATACAGCAATATAAGTTTACTTAGGATTTTATGCATATGGTTGTACAGAGTGCTCGTTAAAGGACTTTTTTATTGGTATAAAATGAAAATGACGGACAATGTACTTTACTAAAGTTAAGCTGAGTATAAATACTTTATATGAAAAGGGCTAAACTGAACAGGAATTCATTCTATAAGACAGACTTTTGTCGCCGAGAAGTGTTTCCATTGTATTTTGTAAATACTTTTCCTTAAACACTTCATATTATTTAAAAAGTTGATAATAAAATGGCGCCCGAGCAGGGACCAATATAATGATTTTTGTCATAAAATGCCTGCAATTTAGGTTTTTGCTCCAGGAATTCCCTTATATCACGCTATACCAACTATTTTGTGGGGATAATTATTTATTAATTTTATATTATCGACTTAAATCTCGTCATATAACCATTAAAAACTGATGACTGTCTATATCAAACCGTATATCCATTTTTGATTTAAAAATTAAAATTTTTGTCTAAAAAAATCATGTTACTAAATCACATATCAATTGTTTTCATAATTACATAATTTGTCAAATTAACAGGATAACACTAAATAACTTAGTTACACGCATAGAAATTATCGTAGTATGATTCTAGTGATCCTAATATGAATACTATCATCATTTAGGATCGGTTGGCATGAACGTTGACACTAGAGTTTGCTAAAAACCGAAAAATCTGAAAACCGCGGTTTCGGTTAATTTTCGGTTTTCTTGTGCTAATAATAGAATTGTTTTAAAATAATTAAATAAGTATAGTAAATAGTTTAAAACGCACCTAAAATTCAATTGAATTTCTCATTTCGTGGCCTTTGAGGGAGAAAAAACAAAACGCGGAAAACCATTATGAATTAAATTTTTTATTCTTTTGTCCGCAACTAAAGCAGTATTTTCAAGAGTATAAATTTAAATTTTAGCAATTTATTTAAAACAATATAAAGATAAAATTTCATAAATTTCGCAGACTACGAAAAAGGACTTTTTGAAAAATACACGGTTAAAATCTGAACTGGATATGTGAAACCACTTAAATTTACTTGACTTTTTGGGGAAACTACTTGACTTTTGGTGAAATTTTTTTTTTTCTAAAATTAAAAGCCTCAGTTTATGTTATCCGTAATAACAAAACTAAAAAATTCTTTAAAGTAATATTTAATGGAGAAAATGTTAATTACAATTAAATACAAAATTTTATAAAGTAGGAGCTGAGCCCTTTTTAAAATTCAAGATTCAATAATATCCCAGCCGACATTTTTCTGAGCGCTCAGAAATTTTGACTCGTAAAAGACTCAAATTTTGCAGTTATACATAAATGAAGCATATCAGACTCGTATTTATGAGTGCATTAAAAATTTTTTCATTATTGAAAAATTAATAATAGACTCATAATGACTCAGAAAATTATAAATTTTCCAATAATTCTCATTATTCGGAGTCTTTTATGAGTCACAAAAGTGCGCTTGCAAGGAGGCTGCATCTTAAAGTCGTACACTCCGATGCAATTTATTAAATTATTTTAATTGGTTAAAGTATTTAAGAAGAACCGACTTATTTTTGTCGGTTTTCGGTTTCGCTTTTAAGGCTTGAAAAACCGCGGTTTCGGTTTCGAATAAAACCGAACTGCAACATAAACGTTGACATGAAAGTTAAGAAAAATTTTGAAAAAAAGTTGATATGGAAGTTGGCGTGATAGTTGACCTTGAAAGTTTACTTGAAAATTGACACGAACGTTGAAATGAACGTTGAAATGAACGTTGAAATGACCGTTCACATGACCGTTCACATGACCGTTCACATGACCGTTCACATGACCGTTCACATGACCGTTCACATGACCGTTCACATGACCGTTCACATGACCGTTCACATGACCGTTCACATGACCGTTCACATGACCGTTCACATGACCGTTCACATGACCGTTCACATGACCGTTCACATGACCGTTCACATGACCGTTCACATGACCGTTCACATGACCGTTCACATGACCGTTCACGTCATTGATGACATCAAAGTTGACATCAAAGTTGACATCAAAGTTGACATCAAAGTTGATGCGACAAAGGCGCATCGCGCTTCTTATTCTATGTGTCATTCCAAGTAACTTTGCCGAAGAAACCATAGCTCAAAAATGATCTTCGAGCCCCCGGATTTTTCAAAACAGAAAGTCAAATATTCGTAAATTTTCACAATTTCGTAAATTTTCCCTAAAAAAAAGGCGATATAATCCAAAAAAAAATGTACGAAAGCGCCCTCTGGCAGCACTTAAAAATAAAAATAAATGTCAAAAATGGATTTCTCAACCCAAAAAACCACCACATACACATTTGGCTAGAGGAAATAACATTTTCTTTTGCCTCGATTCTTGAATATTTAATCCGGGGGCTTCTTCGGCAAAGTTTCTTGGATTGACCCATAGAAACAGAATCGCGATGCGCCTTTGTACACTTTTCGGCCGCTACAATTCGTATATTGGGGTGGGTCAATTTGTTCGGGTGAAAAAAAACGTGACGTAAAGCAAATTCGAAATCTCCACAAAATTCTAATAAAATTACCCTAAGAAAGTATGGGTCTAAAATTAAAACCTAAAAAAACCATATTGATTCACCCTAATATTTATTTATTTTTGTTTTATAGAGAAGCACACTCTGGAAATTCTTCCTATTAATTAACGTGTTGCTTTCTTTGGAAAGGGGATAGAGAAGTGAAAGATGAATTGTTTCAAATATGGCAACACTATAATTGCGCGAGATATTGAATTTAAGCATTGTTGTTGTGCGCCATCAGATGCAGAGTTGACGAACTTTCTTGAAGCTGTTTAGATCATAGCCCTGTTATATTATCTTACTTCGGTGTTTTTTTTTTTTTTTTTTTTTTTTTTTTTTTTTTTTTTTTTTTTTTTTTTTTTTTTTTTTTTTTGCAAAATTTGTGTCTTATCAAAATAAATAATTTTTCATATTTATAAATATCTCTTAATTTTGTTATCACAAAAAAGCAGATAAATTAAATAACTAACTTTTTGACGATGATAGGCGATAATTTTTTTTAAAAACAAATAATACCAAAACGGTATTGAAATAGTTGAAAAAATCAAAAATAAATGCATAATTTTAAAAGTTGAAATGCATATTTTTCGATTTTTAATAAATATTTTATGTTCATAAAACACAATCATAACTGCATGAACTTACCAGTAATAAGATATGATAACAAAAGAGTTATATGAAATTAGACAAGAAATTGTATATAAAATTTCATATAAAAGTTAATAAAAAATGTGACATGACATAAGTTCGAAACTTAATGGAAGTTAACACGAGAAACGTTTGGTGCAAACGAATGATATAAAATTTTGTGAAAAGACCTGTGACATAAATATTTTATATAAAAAAGACATTTAATTTGAAACAAAAAATTTTCAATGGAATTTCATTACATAAAAATTAGTCATTAAATGTGATATATTAATTGGACATTAAAAATAACAAAACCGAAATTAAAATAGACAAGAAAATGAGCTGGAATTTGTCCTGATTGTTGATATAAAAATGAAAAAAAAAAAAAAATAATCAAACAAATTTACTTAAAAACGTTAATAAAAATACTTGTAAACTGGCATCTAAATTGACATTGAACATTATATAGAAAATCGACATGAAAATGTTTAGAATCTCTCCAAATCCTACATTAATCAAACATCTATTATAATAAAAATAATGTCTACGATATATACTTTTTTGTATATAAACTGGACCATCAATTATATTATATATGAAAGGTCATCCTTTCATCCTACATTCGCTAGAAAAATATCACCGAGTCAGTAGACAGAGACAAAAGGTTGTTTACCCGAGTAAAAAAACATTGATCTCGCAAAAAATCTAATCACATCCAATTTTATATTGTTTAAGATCTGCTGTAATATCTAGCTGATCCAATTAGATCTCAAAATTGGGTGTAACCAATGATATCGTATTAGATCCCATTATATATATGGGGATAAACTAAGATCTAGTTATATATCTCAAAATTGGGAGGTCCAATGATATCTTTGGGGATAAACCTAGATCTAATTTGATCCGAAAAATGGCTGATCGAATTAGATCCATATATATGTTTGCGGATAAACTTAGATCTAATTTGATCCGAAAAATGGCGGATCGAATTAGATCCAGCTATATATTTGTGGATAAACTTACATCTAAATTGATCCGAAAAATGGCAGATCGAATTAGATCCAGCAATATATTTGGGGATAAACTTAGATCTAAATTGATCCGAAAAATGGCAGATGGAATTAGATCCAGCAATATATTTGTGGATACACTTAGATCTATTTTGATCCGAAAAATGGCAGATGGAATTAGATCCAGCAATATATTTGTGGATAAACTTAGATCTAATTTGATCTCAAAAATGGCAGATCAAATTAGAACCAGCAATATATTTGGGGATTAAGTAAGATCTTAACTTTTCCGATAAATTGCAGATCGAATGAAATCCAGTGATATATTTGGGGATTTGATGAGATCTTAATTTATCCCATAAATTGCAGATTGAATTAGATCCAGCAATTTATTACGGTATTAAATTGGCATATCGAATTAGAAACAGCAATATATTTGGGGATTGAAATCTAAAACTATCCAGAAAAATGACAGATAAAATTAGATCCCGCATTATATTAGGGTACTAAGTAAGATCTCCATTTATTTGGGATTAAATAAGATCCCGACAGATATTGACAACAGTTCAAAAAATAATACACTGGCAGAGCACTGATTTTATAAAAATTACAATATTTTGTTAAATGCCGTTCACGGCTATGCATTTTTTTTTATAAAATGAATTTCTTTTTATAAAATTATAATTTTTTTTTTTTTTTTTTATAAATGTTTTTATAAAATTATATATTTTTTTTATTAAATTGAATTTTTTTAATAAAATAATTTTATTTACATCTTTTTAACGCTCTACACCATTTCCAATTGTATCAATTGTTTTAAAGATTTCAGTTTTATCAATTGTATTTCAAAACTTATCAATTATTTTTCACATTTATGAATCGTAATTCAGAACTAGTCAATTGAATTCCAATTTTATCAATTGTATTTCAGAAATTATTAATTGAATTTCCGAAATTCACAACTGTGTTTCATAAATTGTCAAACTGTATTTCAGAAATTATCAATTGTATTTCAGAAATTATGAAATGTATTTCAGAAATTTTTCTCTATTAATTATGAAATACAATCAACAACTTTTGAAATAGATTTGATTATTTCTGAAATACAATTAATAATTTCTGAAATACATTCGATAATTTCTGAAATACAATTAATAGCTCCTGAAATACAGTTAATATTGTAGTTGCTGACGAGTTACCATATATGACCATATACATTTTCCAATAATTCTCATATATTGTTTAAATGGCACCATATATGATATATCCCAGTATAGAAAATCATTACCAGATATGTAGTTATGTAACTACATACTTGGCAATGGTAACTAGTTACTTTTGTTATTACATTTCTTATTACCTTTATATGGCGATGTTGCGAAAAATAATGAGTTATGGTTACACACCAGCATACGAAAAATCAAAAAATATATCGTTACCTATGTGCTTACCAGTACTGACAAAAATAATGAGTCTAAAAATAGATTTTCAAAAAAATAAATTATATAAAAAGATATTTTTTATTGTATTTTTTTTTTTTTTAATAAAATGGTGCTGGTGCGGGAATCGAACCTGGGTCTACATATTGCCAGTCAATAGCTCTACCATCTGAGCTATATCGACGTGTAATATTTAATAGATAAAAACATAATTGACCTGCTGCACACAAGTAAGCTTACTCGCCAACATACCAAAAATCGAAAAATATGTGGTTACATATATCCTTACCAGTGTTTAAAAAATACTGAGTCTAAAAATAGATTTCAAAAAATTTTCAAAAAAATCTAGAAAATTATTTTCTATTTGAAGTAATGATAAAAAAAAGTCATTATCAGTAACTCATTATTATATGTTTTAAAATAATGCAGAATAATACCAGTGGGTATCATTACTGGTAGTCCAAAAAATAATGATATATCATTACCGTTTCTACACTGCGATGTTCCCTATTAAAAAAAAAAATTATATGGAGCTTTATATGGTAAAATATAACTTAGAGTGATCCATGTACCATTTGATCCGAAAAATGGCCCGATAAAATTGTATCAGTTGTTTATCAGCAGGCCAAGTTTAAAATGGCACAAAAAAAGTTAAAATTGGCAGGCAAAATGGCACGAAAAAATAGTAAAATTGGCACAAAAAAAAAACGCAAAAATGGCAAGGTTATTCCAAAAATTTTAAAATATAATAGTTGATTTAAGTGTCTTTCTGAATATTTTCAACAAAAATACAATAATGATGGAACTTACCGTTGAATTGCTAAAGTGGATTCGCCGTATATTAGTATGATTTAAAAAAAATCTGGAATTTTATTAAATATGATTCCCTTGTGTCTGTTAAATTTTCCAATAAAAATGTTTTCTTCTTCTTCATATAAATCAACTCTAAAAAATATCGTTTTTTTTAATTTTTTCCAAAAATTGTTTGCAAAGTTTGAGTTTTTATTGAATTTTATAGCATTTATATAATGAAAAGTCTAAAAAAATAGACAAAATGGCTTTTTTTGGCAAGGATTTGTAAAAATGGCATTTTTACAAAATAAGTGAAAAAATGGCAAAAATGGCATTTAATGGCAAATGCCAAAAAAAACTTGCCCTGTTTATCAGTTTTTATCTAATTGCATCAGTTTAGATCTGACCTGATTACATTATGTGTTAATCAGATTAAATTGTATCCGATTATTGACCTGATACAATTTTATTATATGGCACCATATAATTTTGATCATGAGATACCATATATGACCATATATTGTTTAAATGGCACCATATATTATAATATAGGGTTTAAATGGCACCATATATAGTTATATATTGTTTAAATGATACCATATATAATTATATATTGCTAAAATGCCACCGTATATATTAAGATATAGCTCTGTATACAACTATATATGCAATAAGATCAGCCATGCTATATAATATATTGTAATATATACCATATCTAATATTATAAAGGCCGACATCTAATTAGATGAAATTATTTATGGCATAATATAAGGAAAAATTTTGGAAAAAGACGTCGTATATAATTATATATGGATATACATAACGGTATGTCTAATTATATATTGTAATATATGCCACATATGATTTTTTTTGCATTTCATAATTTTTTTTATTAAGAAATACCAAAAATAAAACTTCTTTAAATTAGAATATCATTTATAACTTGTAAATTAGTTAATAGTAGTATTAATGCTTAAGTATATAATGGCACCAGAAGCAAAAACAAATATATGTATGCATTAGTTTTTATTTAAGCTCTCAGTTGTAAAAATGTATGGTGTTTCTGCTATTATAGTAAGAAAGAAATATTTATAGAATTCAAAATATGCTGACAATATATATCGTTACCTGAAATGGAAGAAGGTGTAAGTTTTTGACTGATTTGATTATGGTGCACGACATTAAACTACGTGTCCTCACAATTTTTTTTGATATCAAAAATAAAGATTTTATAGGCGAAATTCTAAACAACCAACTTTTCGCTCTTCTCCTTAATTTGGTTTTACTGTAGAAAATTTAAATTTTTTTCCATTGATTATGAAGCACATAATTAAGCTTCCTTTCTCCGCAAAATTATAGCCTTCTACAATAAAAACTTTTGATTTCATTACTTAATTTCGTAAAATGTCGGAAAGTTTTTTTTTTTTGCTTTTCTTGTAAAATAATGAATATGTTTGTTACGCCCTTTTGCATTTCAGGTAACGATATGTATTTCTACCAACAACTATTATTGAAAAAACGGTAAATTTTTTTTTCGTCGCTGTTTTTTAAACATCCTCAATATTCCTAGCTTTGAGCTGTCGTCAACTACATTTTTGTCTAAAAGTACCGTTTTTTCCGCTCTGCTACTGAGCACATAGCAATGCTGTTGATATGAATATGTAAAATTTTGTCATTGCGAATTTAAATATTGTTGAGAAAAGTGAAGTTTATTGTAAAATAAAATATTGTGTAACTTTACGTAATTCCATGGCTCAGAAGAAAAATTTATCGTTGAAACGGCTTCGATCTGCTGACACAAATGTGTACTTGATTGGTAAATGTGTACCTAAAATAGTTGGTGTGAAAATTACCAACAAAGCAGCAAGTGTTTCAGTGTTTTTTATACCCTACACCACTATGTGGTCAGGGTATTATAAGTTTGTGCTGATGTTTGTAACATCAAAAAATATTGGTCCTAGACCCACCTTATATTATACCGATCGGCTAAGAATTTTTTTTTATTTCGATGTCCGTCTGTCAGTCCGTCCGTCCGTCTGTCTGTCCATGCATTCTTGTGCGCACTCTACAGGTCGCAAATATTAAGATATTTTGATTAAACTTGGTACACCGACTTATGTCGCCCCAAGGACGAAGCCTATTGATTTTGGTGAACATCGGTCCATGTTTAGACCTAGTGCCCATATAAGGGTCCTACTAAAATTATATGGTTTATACGCTGCAGGTCGCAAATATTAAGATATTTTGATGAAATTTGGTACACCGACCTATGGCAGCCCAAGGACGAAGCGTATTGCTTTTGGTTAACACCGGTCCATGTTTAGACCTAGTGCCCATATAAGGGTCCCCCAAAATTGGCTTGGTTACAAACTGCAGGTCGCAAATATTAAGATATTTTGATGAAATTTAGTACACCGACTTATGTCGGCCCAAGGACAAAGCCTATTGATTTTGGTGAACATCGGTCCATGTTTAGACATAGTGCCCATATAAGGGTCCCCCCAAAATTATATTGTTTATACGCTGCAGGTCGCAAATATTAAGATATTTTGATGAAATTTGGTACACAGATCTATTTTGGCCCAAGGACGAAGCCTATTGATTTTGGTGAACATCGGTCCATGTTTAGACCTAGTGCCCATATAAGGGTCCCCCAAAATTGGCTTGGTTACAAACTGCAGATCGCAAATATTAAGATATTTTAATGAAATTTGATGCGCTGACTCACATTGTAGAAAATTTTGACACAAGCCCCATTTTAACCCATTCGAATTTCGGATCCAAACATTAGTTGGCTTTCACCCAGACTGGTGTAGGGTATTGTATAGTCGGCATGCCCGACTTTAACCTTTTTACTCGTTTTATAATGTGCGTTGTGAAAAGAAAACAGTTAAAGAAAGTGCAAGATTAGTGTTAAATGAAATATTGCCTTTTTGGGAAAAAGCTAGAATCCCAACGCCAGATCAAAGAACATGTGCTGCAAAAGTCATTAAACTTTATGAAGAGTGGAGAACAGTCCAAAAAGTATGTAAATCTCCGTTCCCAAGTCATCGCAAAAAAGAAAATTACTTTAAGGAAAATTTAAACATTTGACATTGCCCACGTTGACGCTCTGAAGCTTATAAGTATACAGGAAGATAGAGACTTCTTAATAAAGCAGCGAGAAAATGGGCGTGTTGGTAGCATGACTTGTGTCGACCAAAATGTCACAAATAAAGAAAAAAGAAAGACACAAAGATTGGAAGATGAAAAACGTCGAAAAGAAATTTATGAAAAAAGAAAAGGCACTTCAAGTAATTATTATGTAGTATTTGGAAGCAAAGTGTCAATTTTTTTTTGCTGTTCACTTAATTTCATGTGTAGACTTGACTATGGAACATGTTGAATTTGAGAGTGATGAATCGGGAGATGATGTGCAGGCGATGGATGTAGAACAGACTGACAACATTCCAAGTTGCTCCAGTAAGCCAATTCGAAAACGTGGAAAAAATAATTTTATTGACGACAGAATGCTGGCTTGTATGGATGCTGGCAATATCTCATCTCCATTAGCTATACACTTTATCAGTGCAACTGCCAAAGCGTTGGGTCACAATATTGAGGATCTTGTCCTGAATTGCACAAGATTGCGTGAACAACGTAAAAAATATCGTCGGCGTCATGGCAAAGAAATTGTTGAAAATTTCAAGGTAAGTTTTTTTATTTTGACCAAGTTATAAATTTTGCTTTGAGCTTAAGATTTTTTTAGATACCTGAAACATTTGTTTTGCATTGGGACGGAAAGCTATTTCCCGCAATTGCTGGAAAAAATAAAGTTGATCGCTTGGCTATTGTGCTCACGTCGGAGAACGTTGAAAAATTAATAGCTATCCCCATCATTGAAGATGGAACTGGTGCTGTAGTCGCTCAATCAGTCTACGACTATTTGTTAAAAATGAATACAACTGCTGCAAATACTGGCTCTCATAGTGGTGCTGGAACTTTATTGGAACGCAAACTGGAAAGCAGCTTATTGTGGTTACCATGTCGCCACCATATTGCAGAAATTCTCTTAAGAGCTGTATTTGAAATCAATTTCGGAAAATCAAGTGGTCCAGAGGTGGCGATTTTTGAACGTTTTGCACGGGAATGGAGCACACTAAATTCAAAAGGATGAACAAGTTTTGAGTGTCATATCTGTCGAGGAACGCGAAACAAGGAAACACTTTTGTCTTGAATATTTAGCGAAAGTCCACATTCGGCATGATTATAGAGAACTCTTACAACTTGCATTTATTTTTCTTGGTGGTAGCATTCCCAATTTCACATTTCGTGCACCTGGAGCGACATCTCATGCAAGATTCATGTCCAAGGCCATCTATTGTCTCAAAATGTATATTTTTAACGAACACTTTAAAATGTCTGCGAGTCAGTTGAATGGAATTCGTAATACGTGCATTTTCTTAGTAAGTCTCTACATCCCATACTGGTTTAGAACCGCAAATGCAGTTGAAGCGCCAAATAGAGATATGCAACTAATAAAGGGGATTATTGGGTATTTTGATAAAAAAAAAATATCTACAGTGCTTTTGGAAAAAATTCGGAACCACCTGTGGTATTTATCAGAGGAAGCAGTTGCACTTGCCTTTTTGGATCCACATGTAGACTCAAAAATAAAGGAAAAGATGGTTTTGGCGTTGCAAATAGATTCCGATGAAGACAATCATATCGGTGATGATGGTGATATTTTCCCTTCTAAAAAAGTGTGTGCAAGCGTTGATGAATTACAATTATTCACATCCAAGGATTTAAGCTCTTTTGTAACTCCTAAAACAAAAAAAAATTTTTTCTCGTCTGGAAATTTCTACGGATTTCTTACGCTTTGATCCGTCAAACTGGCCTAGAAGCGAAGCATTTTGTAAAGGGAGACAAATCGTAAAATGCATTACTGTTGTTAATGATGCCGCCGAAAGAAAAGTCAAACTAATAACTGACTATAACAGATGCTTAACACACAACGAAGACGATAAACATTACTTGTTACACATTGTAGAGGGCTACCGTAAGGACTTCCCAGCCTATACAAAATCTTCAATGATTTAAAATAAAAATAAGCCTATTAAATAAAAATTAAAGAAAAAACATTATATTTACAGTATTTCTTATTACAAAAATTTATAAAATGCAAAAAAAAGTATTTGGGTGGTTTTTCATAATTTTGACCTTTGACCTCATTGTGGCACGGGTTGGTACCCTCCGATCAGCCTGAAAATTTGCTACATCAATTTTGGCATCAAATCGCATATTTTTATCGCTACCCACATTCAAGTTTCAAAAAAAAGTTTAACGCCAAGTCTAATGATTATATATAATTTTTTTTACTCGGGTAACTGGATTCATACAGTTTGTGGGTGGGTGTTGCATGTGGTGTCATACAAGGTTTTAATATGTATAATAAAACACACACATGAATGGTTTGACATAACTGTGTATGAGTGTATTCATTTCTGATTATCGAGTGTTTTATGTCAAAGCAAAACAGAAAAGGTGCCATATCTGTGTTTTTGGGTGTCTGCCGTCTATCTTTCCTAAGTGCATCCATCATACAATGTATGGACTTAGAAAGCGCCTTCATATAAATGGGTGTGTGTGCAATCAATGCCTTGAATGCATGATGTTTGTATTTTAGTGGTTAAGTGTGGAGAACAGTCTGTCTGTCCGTTAGTGTGTGTGCCGTAGTAGTTACATTGATGTTATTTGTGGTTTGTTACTACTGCGTTTTAATAGTATTAGTGAATGTGTGTGTGTGATGTCTTCATATGTCAACTACTATATGAATGACATTTTTGACATTTTGTTGATTTTTCCAGTTGCTTTGGCATTAGCACCATCTTCACCACCTCATCTCCTCTAATGTTTATTTATTTTCTCTACTTTGTAGTTTATTTTTTGTTCTTTTCTTTTCATTACAAAATTCAAGTGTGATGGGTGGCAAACAAAATATTTGTTAGAGTGTATTAATTTTCAAAGGACTAAAATAAATATTTACCTTTGTTTTATGTTTATCATGCCATAGAAAAAGTATTAAGTTTTGCAACAAGAAATTACTTAAGCGTTTAATTGTATATTCTTGTTCCTTTCATGCTCAATTATGATTTATAGATCTACACTATATACTAGATTATAAAGTGCTGCTTCCTATAATAAAATATTGCAAAAACACTGTGAAGTAAGGACCCTGACGGGATATTTAATTGGACACTGGTCTCAGGTACCAGCTTCACAAATAGGGTCGGTCGGACACTGATGTTTGTGAGCTGGAAAGTGAGACATCGGAGCATGTTTTCTGAGAATGTCCGAGTCTGTGACAGCAGACTCAGGTTTCTGGATGACCGTTTCTTATCATCTTCTGACATTTGGGAAAATTCTCCTAATAGCATTATTGGCTTTGGTATTGGTAGCCTGAATCTGTAGGGAACTCTAGGCAGCACAAAATATCTATCTATATAACTGAATTTTTAAATAATTCTTTTCACCAAGGAAAAGAATTGAATGAAATTTTAATCAATTCAAATGAATTTGGCAAATATGAATTGCAATTCATTCCCAATTCAAATGAATTAGGCAAAATGAATTGCAATTCATTTCCAATTCAAATGAATTGTATTGATTTTGAATTAATTCAAATGAATTAAAAGTGAATGAATGGTGTTTGGAGTTTATTTCTTCAAGTATTACTTATTTTGACATACGCTGAACGACAAAAACACATTTAATATTCAAGAAACAATTAATAATTTCATTGCAATTAATTTAAAAATCAATGATTCATTTACAGTCTGCTAGTTAGTTTAGATGGACCAGTCTCTATTTCGATTCCTTTTATTTTGCTGCATAGTGTATTATCAATGGTTTTTAAAGTAGCAAAATATCTTTGTTTTAAATGAAAAAGACCAAATACTGCAGGTCGCCTGTCTAGGGATAATATCTTTTATGATTGCTCCACTGTCCTGTGTATGCTTTAGCCATAAATCTTAACCACGTTTTTTTTTTTTTTTTTCATTTTTTATGTTTGGTTGAAAAGTATAAAATACTTTTGTATTATGGAATTAATAGAGTTATTTTTATTTATTCCTCGTTATGTTGTTGTAGCCATTTTGAGTGTAATAAAAAAACCAAGTGAATATTTTATAAAATGTTTTATTTTTTCGTACAAACTTTAGCTTTATTTCCATATATAATAACTCTATTCTTTTTATGCAATACAAACAAAATCATACCACTACTTCATAACCAGCCAGATCGTTGATAAAAATCCTTGTGGCAGTTTTTTCTCTCCGTTTTTACTGCGGTCCAAAAAATATAGTTATATAAAAAACACTATGTACACATTTGTATGTATTTGTTTATACAAATACATACACATGTATCGTATATTTTATACATACACAAGTTTTTTTTTATTCCTGTGGTTTTTTTTTATTTTTTAATATACATTTGCATATTTTATAATTTTTTTTTTATTAAAAATAAAATAAATTTAAAATTTCTGTATTAAATCAGTTTTTATTATTGAAGCACAAAAAACAAAAAAACACAATGGAGATCTATTCAATTTTAATACAAAAACAAAATATCTTTTTAATAAAATTTAACACTATATCATTTTGTTACTATCGCACGTTTTATATAGTTAATTGTATTGTAGTGTAGTATTATAGAGATAATATAAAATACACCCTGTGTATTATGAAGTATAAATCTATTGTGTCTATAATACTAGATTGTAAATTGATAATTTGAAATTGTTTTTATTTTTACATATAGTTTATTTAATACGTGCGAATGTTTAAAATGCCAGCATTTTTGTTTCCATTTATTTTTTGCTGCTGCTTAGTTAGTAACTAGTGCTTGAAATCTATTTAATTATTTAAATAATTGAATTAACTATTACAATGGGGGATAAATATAAATAAATTTATATTATATTACATAGAGAATTTTGTTAAAAATTAAATTGGATGATTTTAAATACAGTTTATGAATTTAAAAGTAATATAGAGCAATTAAAAAATTAATCACTGAAAAAATTTGTTTATTCTTGTTCGAGGCAAATTATTTCCTTATTATGAAATAACATAATAAGTACTTGAAAGCAAAAACTCTGTGGTGAAGTATTTGTTAGGAGAATATCCGGATGAACAAAAATGGCAGTTCTTTGGAAAAAAGTACTTATTAGGTTATTTCATAATAAGGAAATAATTGGCCTCGAACAAAAATAAATACAGTTTTTCATTATAGAATTAATGGTCGAAAACTATATTTATTTTTAATTTTAAAAATAAAAATTAAACAAACAAAAATTAAAATTTTTTAGAAAAGGTTCTATAATTTAAGAATTTTTGATAAAACTTAAAACTATTATCCCTGCTCAGGCGCCATTAACAAACACACGTTTTTTTTTCATCAAAACAAAAAAAAGGGTTGCAGGGATTAAAAAAGTTAAAAATCTTTTTGAGAAAGCTTTGTGAATCAAGAATTTTGAATAAAATTTATACTATTGTCCCTGCTCAGGCGCCCTTAACAATCAGATGTTTTTCCTTAAAGGAAAAATCCTCGGCAGCAAGTGGACTTAAATAATACTAAAATCGCCCGATTTTGGTAAAATTTGTATGTGTGTTTTAAAAAATGACTTCATGTTAATTATACAAGTTAATAATGTCGATTTGGGCAACATATGGCATAACTGTCACATATGGTTTGCGTGAATAATAACAAAAATGGTATTTTGGTGGGTAAACATCTGTCATTACAATTCAGTATTCGATAGACGCCAAAGTGTAAACACAATTTTTTCAATCGCTATAATAATGTCAAATTTTGTGCCTAAAAAAGATGTTTTGCGCGGAAGTCTGATAACCTTCTTTCATCTGAAGAAAACGGCTGCTGAAAGTTATCGATTTTTGGTAGAAGCTTAGGGTCAACATGCACCAACTCAAAAAACTTATGAACGATGGTTTGCGCGATTCAAAAGTGGTGATTTCGACACAGAAGACAAGGAGAGGCCTCATCAGCCGAAAAAGTTTGAAGATGAGGAATTGGAAGCATTACTCCACGAAAATTGTTGTCAAACGCAAGAGAACTTGCATCATCATTGGGAGTTACACATCAAGCCATTTCCCTACGTTTAAAAGCATTGGGATTCATATAAAAGCAATAAAATTGCGTCCCATATGAATTGAAGCCGAGAGACGTAGAAAGGCGATTTTGCATGTCGGAAATGCTGCTTGAACGCTACGAAAATAAGTAATTTTTGCATCGTATTTTTACGGGTGATGAAAAATGGATAAACTACGATAACCCCAAGCCCGGTCAACCAGCCTAATCAACGTCGAAGCCGAATATCCATGGCGGCAAGGTATTGCTCTGTATTTGGTGGGATCAGAAGGGTGTTTTATATTATGAGCTGTTGAAATCGGGTCAGGCGATCACAGGGCACCTGTACCGAACACATTTGATTCGTTTGAAGAGAGTAATCAACGAAAAACGACCAGAATATGCGACCAAACAAGAGTCAATAATCTTCCATCATGACAACGATCGGCCACATGTTGCAAGAACGGTCAAAACCTATTTGGAAAACAGTGGATGGGAAGTTTTGGCTCAACCGCCTTATAGCCCAGACCTTGCCCCTTCTGACTACCATTTGTTTAGATCGATGCAGAACGCCCTTACTTGAATACGCTTCACTTCAGAAGAGGGTATCAGAAATTGGCTTGATTTATTCTTTACGTCAAAAACCACAAAGATGGAAAAAAGTAGTGGCTAACGATGGACAATACTTTGAATAATGTATCAATTCATTTTGTTATTATAATAAATGCATTTTTCAAGCAAAAAAATCGACATTATTAACTTGTATACCCAATATATTAAAAATTTTGTTTAAATAGTTGTTGCTTGATCTGTTTTGGATAATAATCGTCGGTAATCGTCGGTAATCGGCCAAATTGCCTGTTATTATCCGATTGTTTATTTTTGTTTAGCTTTGCCATCTTGAATGTCAAAAGCTGTAATTTTTAATTTCAAGATAGATCTTATAACCAAAGTTTTGAGCAACTATTTACGTCAAACACAATTTCGTGCGCAAAGTGTTCTATACATAATATTTCTTAATATACACACGCAAAGAAAAAACATGGTTGGGATGACCATATTCGAAGAGCATCATATATTTTTGGGTTTACGATTGCAACCATCATATCATGAAATAGTTGTGACAATCATACTCTTATCTTTCATTTATAATAATGCGGTGCTTAAATTAAGATTAAAAAGATTTCCACGTTTGGTTTTTTTCAAAATAGTACTCATATTTAATCAGAGACTAAGCTACATATGAGTATTTAAATAAATTCTTCATTAAATTAATTTTAGTTATCACTTATATGTAAATAATTTATGGAAACATGATAATATCAGCCCGTAGAAAAATATTTTTAAGAATACAATTTCACAATACATCGAAAATGATTATATGTTTCTCATGATTACAATATATTCCTAATGATAATAATATATTCCCAGTGATCATATTATGTTCACGCAGAAAATGTTGTGTTCGTTTAGGATAATGTTATGGTCATTAGGTACCTATTATGATTATTTCGTCCACATTTTTTCATTCGTACAAAACTAAAATATGTCACATTCCATATTATGGGCCCTCCTCAACAATTGTTTTCTATCCCAGGAAAAAAAGTGAGGAAAAAGAAGTAGTAAAAACATAACAGTTGAATAGGGAGTTGTGAAAATTTGTGGTTTTCACTGATAAATTTAACATTGGCTTGTTATAGGAGGGCAGTTGTTCTTTTTTGAAACAAATTATGTATATTTGAACCAATGAAAAGGAAGTTCTTTTTCACTTGTTTTTATTTTAATTTAATTAAAAAAAAAAAAAAAAAAAAAAAACGTCATGAATCGTGTGGGGTTTGAACCCACACTCGTTGGCATTTCAAGCAAACCCTCTACCCACTATGCTATGGCTTGTTATAACTGATAGCTGACTTTTAGCAGTCTTGTTCAGTAAATTGTTATCTTTATTTCTTTCTATTTTTATTAACAAAAATATATAACATATTGGAAAATATATAAATTTGATTTTTTTAGAGTGTTTTTTTTAAATGTAAAAAAATAGGAGAAAAAGCTACTAAAAATTAAGTAATTAAAAATGACCTTGCAAAAAACTGCTGATACAGTAGACGCTCGCAAATTAGAACCGCTTTGTTTTTGAGGCAATTCTAATTTCTGAATTTTTCTAATTTCTGGACGTTTTTTTTTCGTTTCGTTTCCAATGATAAAGTGTTTTTTTACGTTTATTTAACATTTTAAATGATACACTTTCACTATTTTATAGAGACTGCCAAATAATATGTACACGCGTATCAAATTTCACAAATAAACTAGCCAAAAATGTACATAAATGCGACAAAAAAACAAAAACAAATAGGGAAAAACATATCTAATTTGGTGATTCCCCTTTTTAGTTTTACTTTATTCAAACAGAATAAAAATAAATTGGGGATTTCCTGTGTATTCAAATAACCAAAAAAAAAAAAATGCTCAGAAATTAGAATTTTAAATTCGAATTTCAGAGCGTTTAATGTATTAGCAGATTGTTTTTTGCTAAATACTAGTAAGATAAGAAAGAAAAATAATTTACAAAATTTTTGTTACATTTAAGTTAACTTTTAATACGAATTATCTTGATAAAATCCGTAAAAAATTTTGCAGCATATTAGTAGATAAAATATAGTTTTTTCTGCAAGGTAATTTTTAACTTATTTATACTAGTTCTAACTAAAATGTTTACAGGATTTTTCTTTTTCTGTTATATTTAGTTTCTAAATATATTTAGTAATCATTTTATCAAAATGGATTTTTTAAATTACAAATTTTTAAATACAAACAAAATTGTAATATATACCTTTTTCGTATTTTAACAAAAAATATTTGAAGAATTACTTATTTATTAAGAACTTTTATATTTCCATAAAATTTCATTAAAAATGAATAGAAAATTAAAAAAAAAATTTTAATCGTTTCAAAAATTAATTTTTGAGTGTACAAAAATATAAAAAAATAAAAATTTTACGGTGAAAACTACAAAAAATTATTAATTGTGTAAAAAAAGTTACAAAAAATTTTTTTCGACCTGGTGGGATTTGAACCCGCAACCCTCTGATTTCTGTGCCAGCACGTTCCTATGCAACCCCAAACAAAATATAAACTTCTTCTCACCCATGAAAAAGAACTTCTGACTAGCATATATTTATTGCAGCATTAGATGTTGTTTAAAACCCATTCCTAAGGTAGTAATTCTTTATGATGTAATGAAGGAAGTGATTCATTTAGAAATCATTCCATTTATTTTTGCTGGGACGTGAGGACAAAAAAATAAATCTGGTTTTGATGACTTTTTCTTAATTCATTACACTAAGCACTTTAGTGCACAGTAAACAATAACAGCAAGGGGGTGCTCGACAACCAACATTTTGCCGAAACTTCTTAAGGGGTTAATTTTCTGAAATTAAATTTAAAATATTATTTCTAGATCTAGAAAAATAATATCAGGAAGTTTCATCAATAATTTAATTTTTTTTATATTTTGCCCCAATTTTCAGGATTGAAGTATTTCATCTTATGTTGTTATATTCCAGACAAAATCTTGTGGAATTAAAAGAAGAAGAAAAAAAAAAAAAACTTGCCTAAAATCTAAAGAAAGTACCGAAAGTCGCTGTTTTCTCGAAATCCGCGGAAATAAAATCTCTGCCCTACCCTAAATTTGAAAACAGTGTTTAAAAATTCTGAAATTTTTTTTTTCGAGGACCCTACTGACCATATCATTTGTATAGTATGATTAATACATTAATAATTTAGTTGCAACAACCAATTATGTTAGTAGGGAATATAGTTTTGTAGCCGTGATCATATTGTAACCATATTTTTTCTCTGTTTTTAGAAACACTTCCGTTATATTAATATAAAACCTCCATCAACTCTCTTCCAATCAGATCTTTAAAAGATTTAATTCTTTTTTGGAATGAATTCCCTAAAATTTAATTCAATTTTTTTATTGAAGGAATTAATAAGAAAGAAACCAGATATTAATTCTTGTAAATGAATTCAAAGAATTGAAATTTCCCTGCACATCTTTAAATTATTATACAACAAATATATTTTTTTAAATATGTATGTTTTTAAGGGTCTAATCCGTCAGCGCCCTTTGCCATAAGCGCCATGCTTTTATATTTTTAGGTAACTTACATTCAACGAATTAACAGTTAATTCCTTCAGTGAATTAAACGAAAAATAAATGCCATTAGGGAATTATTAAGTGCACAGTTGAATTAATTTCCAGGGAATTGATTTCCTACGGAAAGAATTGCTTGACTAAAAGTTAAATTAACTAAAATTTAATAAATTCCTTAATTAAGGAATTCATTAAATTTCATGAATGAATTAGAAAAGATTAACAAATTACTTCAAGATAAACCGAATGAAAATAAGGGAATTCTTTCAATTCCTTAAGTTTGGTCAGGGAATTTATTCTTCAAATATAAATTCAGTTCGAAAAAAGTGAATTATTCTACACTCATAAAAAAGTTAGTACAAAAGTCTGTTAAACGCGTTCTGATTAAATGGAACTAATTTTTCTGTTATTTTCTCTTCAAAAACCCCGTACAAATAGGTTAAAAATTCTGCTAAAATAACAGGAAATAGTATTGAATTTTGACCTATTTGTACGGGATTTTTTTTATTAGTGTACTTTTGATAAAGCTTTTCATAAATATTTTCGTTCTAACTACAGGAAAAACTCTTCAGAATTTTATATTCATAGAAATAAACCTGTAAAAATAGAAAAAGCTACTAAAAATTGGTTGCAGAAAAAACTGCTGAAACTAGCAGATATTGTTTTGCTAAATACTAGTAAAATAAGAACATAAAAATAAAACTATTAAATTTACAGAATTTTAGTTATATTTGAGTTAACTTTTGGTTAATTCAAAATGACAAATTATACTGTAAAATCTGCAGATAATTTTGTTAAATATTAGTAGACTAAAAATACAATTATAGTTACAAAACGTTTGCTATGTTTAGGTTAAATTTAGTTGAATGCAAAAAGCAGTCTAACACGCTACAAATAACAGAAATTTTTACTAAAAAGCAAAAAATATTAAACTGCTGAATTCAGAAGGCTAAAAAAATCTACAAAAAACTGAAAAGTTTAATTTGTTTTGTGATTTTTAGTCTACTAATTAATAAGAAAAGATTTTCGTTGCACTTAAAATATTTTGTATATAAAGACGGCTAAATTTAAAAACAAATTTAATTTCACTTGAAAACTGGACCACTAACATTGCATTAAATTTACATTTTACTTTTGTTTTTGACTGTGAATAAAATAAACCACAAATGAGTCAAAACAACTAACACAAATTACACAGTAAAACACGAAAAAATTACGGTGTTCTGTTTGTGTTAACTTTTGGGCTTTGGTGTGTTCTGACCTACGTACAGCGTTGCCAGTTTTGACGATTTATCGTCATTTTGACGATTTTTACTATCTAAAATAGCCAAATGACGATTTAACGATTTTTTCCTTCAAAATTACGATTTTTTTTAAACACGAAATATAGCAAGAAATATGCAAAAATACGATTCTTTTCCAATATATAATTCTAAATCTCAAATTTTTAGTTTTTAGGATTATGCAGAATTGCAAGCAAATTAATGTGGGAACAAATTAAAAAACCGCTGCAAAATCAGATAATTTTTATACAACAAATCTATACGATTTTTGAAAATTATTTTAGAATTTTAGACTAAAAGTGTTCATATTGAAATTCAAATTATATCTAGGAAAAAATGTAAAAATCCGTTCAAGTACATCACAATTTTTTATTTATTGCGAAACTCCAATTTTTCTTTAAGATACGTATTTTGAAATGTACAAAACTTACAGGAAAAATAATAAAAAAAAATATAATTTTTGTGTAAAACTTCTGTCCTAAAATTGTACCGAATCTCAATTTTTTGGAAGAATATCTGTGAAATACATAATAAATATTTTAAAATCGTAAATTTTTGTTGGTATTTCCTTTTGTTTAAAGCAACCTCTTCAGAATATGGCAAATTTCGATGATGTTTATAAACATTTTTAATAAATATTGTTACGTTTTTACCTTTTAAAAACGTTGGTTTATTTCCCTTAAATAAACCGGATTCTTTTCTATTGCAATCAAAACGCTGACACCAATTGTTACGTTCCACCCTATAAAACGCCCGTTTATCTCCCTTAGATAAACCAGACTGATGCTCTCACAGCGTTAATAACAGCCAATTATAATAACCAAAACACGAATACACTTAAGTTTGAGATAGCTTAGACACTCGTATTTATTTACAAACTATTACTTATTCAAACTCTCTATTATGACGATTACTAGAGCGCTACTAACTTTAACACGATACTAACTCGCGGTCTTAACAGCACAAATGTTAATAATCAACTTCTTCACTAATGTTAACGCGCGCCTTATATAGTAACAGCCATACTTCTACAACACACTGGATAATTCTAGCATGCTATACTTAACTCTACATTACGCTTAAAGAGTATACACACATACACACTTATCAACCAACTATACAATCAGTGTTGCCAACTCCTGAATGCAGGAAAGCACTGTGAGCATTATGAAAACGGGTAAAAAGGGTAAAAATTTACCAAAAAGGGGGTAAAAAAGCACGATATTAATTTTTTTTAAAATTTAAATCAAGAATTCAAAAACACATTTTAACTTTGAAAAATCGCGTAAAAAAGGTTCAGAAAATTACCTAAAAAGGGGTAAAAAAGCACCAAACTAATATTTCAATATTTTGAAATTTAAATGTAACGAAGTTGCTATTTAAAATTGTACTACAAATATTGTGCAAAAATGTAGTTCATGTATAGCTCGTATTATTTTTTAAATTTTGACAGAAAATTCAAGAAAAATGTACAAAAAAGTGAGCAAATACCAAAAATATAAACTGTAAAAAAGCACTAAAAGCACTGCCAAAAATCTGAAAAAGCACCGTAAATACCCGCTTTTTTTAAACGGGTATTTGTAAAAAATTACCGGGTACAGGAAGGAAAAAAGCACCAAAAAATACCCGAAAAGCACTGAAATGGCAACACTGTGTACAATATTACTCTACATTACGTATTTTGACGTATTTTGTTCATCCCGTCTCTTGGGCTATTTTCTTTCAGAAAAGTCCAGAGATTTCTTTACTAGGCTAGGCCATTTTTGTAACAATATGTTAAATCGAACAAGCACGAAATGATTTTTAGGGTCCTTATAACACAAATAGTGTTATTTTGACGATTTTGAACTATTTTTTTGACGATTTTTCAAAAGCTATGACGATTTTGACGATATTTTCCTGAATTTTTGACGATATTATGCCTAAGAAACCTGGCAACACTGCATACATAGTAAAATTTCATTGCCAACATCTTTGTAGAAAATTTCTACCCCGCCCTCCTTTGTTTTAGGGATGTTTTTACGATTTGTTAGAATAGAGCCAAAAATTACCGTTACGTGGGGGATTTAGGGGGTTAATACGTTTAACAAAAATATTTGCCTTAATATTTTCTACAAAGTTGCTGAAATACCCTACACCGCAGTTATAAAGAACACATATTTTCATATACCGATATGCTGCACGAACACTTCAAAGGAGAGAAACTTTCAAGTTTCAATATCGATGAAGAAATGACACATTTTTGTTATAATCGAAAGAAAAGAATTGTTTTTTTTTTTCATTTAAATATGCTTTTATAACATCAATATAACTGTTATTGTAACTGTAATTTTCAAGAGATTCTACCGACAAACTTTTTAGAGTGTGTTCTGGGTATTTTAAGAATTTTACATTTTCTAATTAATTTATTAGAAATTAATATTTTTGTAAACAAATTAATATCTACAATATTGAAAATTATATCTTAACATCATAATATATTTGATAAAATTATATATTTTTTCTATTATTTGCGCACTTTTTTTTAATTTGTTGAAAAGCAATCATTCATTTTGTGTACATGTTAATATTTTGACATTTGATGACACTTGATTCACAATATGGGGCGATGGAGAGATGATGTGGTGGTTGCTTGCATTTTAATACATTATAACAACAACATCATATTAATAATTGCAAAATTTCACAAAACTAAAAGTTATTGTACACTACGAGTACTACAAATAGACATTTTGAAATCTGAAAAAAAAAAACAGAAATAAACGATCATACATATTTTTCAAAATTGAAAAAACCACTAACAAATAGAAAAAAAAAATATGTCTTTCCATCACACATCAGCCATAATGTGTCATTTAGTTTTTGTTCTAAATTTTGCTTTATGATGATTCTTTTTTGTTGCTCATTTTTTTTTTTTTTTTTTTTTTTTTTTTTTTTTTTTGTATAAAGATTTGAAAGTTGTGTTTTTAAGTTTTTTTTTTTTAGAAATTTGCTTTTATATTCATATTTAGTTGTTTTATTATTATAGTTCAAAAATCTCTAAGCAAAAATGTCATGTTGTATGTCAAAAAAAACATGGCGTTGACTTGCATTTGACAAGTTAATGAATAAGAGAAAGAGTAAATAAATTGCTGGCTTTGTCCTTTGAAAACTATAAAGAAAATCACTGCTTATAAATTATTAAACTGATGTAATATTGTACATACTTTTTGTATATTTAAAATTGTACATAAATATTTTTAAATTTATTTAGTTTCTATAAAATTTAGTATACTAAAGTTTAATCAAACAATTTGTGTTTGTTTGGTTTATTACCTCCTTTCTATCTACAACTTCTCTGTAGTTGAACTATCATGTTTAGAGTGTAAATATGTTTAACTTTGTTATATCCTTTTTTGTGCTATTTTTATTGAAGGTTTTAGTAGAATTTTTCTATATTTTTTAAATGTTTTTTTTTTTTTTTTTTTTTTTTTTTGAAAATTAGAAAATCGTGTTGAATTTTATGAGAAAAGTTTCAACTGCTCTTTGCCAACAAAAAAAGGCCATATAATCCTAGACGCAAAAAATTGAGACTAGATTTGCCAAATGTACAATGAAAAAAAAAATGAAATTCCCACAAAATGTAGACTAACTTTAAGTGGAAATATTTTTTGCTCACTCCTAAACTCTACCAATATTTATAACTTAAAAGGAAGGCATCCTAGGGGTAGGACTTTGAATAAGATGGCATTTGAAAATGTTTTAGAGGAGAGAAAAAACGGTGGATTTAAAATTTTTAAATCTATTTAATTCTGCTTTAATTAAAACAATTCATTAAGGAAAAGTTTCCTTAATACTAACCTTTAATTTTTTACGTAAGATGTATTTTAATGTATTATTGCGTTAAAAATTAATTTTGTATATTTTATTTTTAACAAAATATGGATTTTTTTACAAAATGTGTGTTTAATAAAATACGCCCTTTTAACAAAATATGATTTTCAACAAAATATGCATTATAACAAAATATGCATTTTCAAATATGCATTTTCAACAAAATAGCCACTTTTAACAAAATATGCATGATGTTAGGAATCATACAATTTTTTTTAACAAAATACGATTTTTAATAAAATATGCATTTTTAACAGAGTAAAATTTTTTGATAAAATTAGAATTTTCAACAAAATATGCATTTAAGCAAAGTTGAGTTTTTGACGGTAAATGCATTTTTACAAAATATGCATTTTTTTCTAAACAAAATATCAATTTTTTAACAAAATATAATATGAATTTTTAAACAAAATATAAATTTTTAAGAGAATTTGAATTTTTAATAAATTCCAATTTGTTACCAAAATATGCATTTTCCACAAAATACGACTTTTAATAAAATATAAATTTTTAACAATACAAAAAGCATAGCAAAATATGCTTTAAAAAAGTCGAAGTTTTAACAAATTATGCATGTTTAACAAAACACGCATTTTATTTTAACAAAAAATTATTTTTTTTTAACAAAATATGAATTTTTAACCGAATATAAATTTTGTAAATAGGAATTTTAGCAAAATATGCATTTTTAACAATAAACGATTTTTTTTTAACAAAATGTAAATTTTTAATAAAACAAATTTTTAACAAGCATTTTCAACAATATACAATTTTTAACAAAATGCGATTTTTAATAAAATATGGATTTTCAGCAAAATATAAATTAAAAAAAATGCATTTTTAACGAGCTATGAATTTTTAAAAAATAAGCACTTTTAGAAAATAGACATTTTTAGAATTGCATTTCTAACAAACTATGATTTTTTTTACTACATGTCAATGTTTAACGAGATATGCATTTTTTTTTGAGCAAAATATGAATACCTAACAAAATGTGAATTTTTCACGAGATATGCATTTTTCGAAAAATGCCAATATATAACAGAATGTAAATTTTAAATAAAATATGCATTTGTTATAAAACATGCATTTTTGGTAAAATAGGCATTTTTGCCAAAATATGCATTTTTGGCAAAATATGCATTTTTGCTAAAATATGCATTTTTCGCAAAATATGCATTTTTAACAAAATATGAATTTTTGAGAACTATGAATTTTTGAGAACTATGAATTTTTGAGAACTATGAATTTTTGGCAAATATCGTCATATGAAATCAAAAAAGCCGTAAGTTACATAAAAATCAAAATCAACTTTTTTATTGATTATCGTGCACCGTTTTAAAATACAAACTCTGCAAAATTTTAGATTCTTACGACTAAAAACGACGATTTTATTAACAAAATTCTAAAATCCCTAAGTGCAAGCGTAGAAAAACTAATCCTCAAAGGCGCAAGTTTCATAGCTCCCAAAATAATACAAAAATTGGAAATTTTTCTCCAAATACAAATTCGATAACAAAAAAATAAGCATAGCCTAAAAAAATATTGAAAAAATTTGGTTTATTTTTCAGTTTAAGAAGTTTTTTGCTCCTCCTGTAAAAAATATAAATAAAAAAAAAATACGCATACGAATTTTAAGAAAACAAGCAGTTTTAGAAAATAAACATTTTTAGAAAAATATGCATTTTTAGCAAATTATGATTTTTTTTACTACATGTGAATTTTTAACGAGATATGCATTTTTAACAAAATATGAATATATAACAGAATGTAAATTTTGAGCAAAATTGCATTTGTAGTAAAATATGAATTTTTGAAAAAATATGCATTTTTGAAAAATATGCATTTTTGAAAAATATGCATTTTTGACAAAATATGCCTCTTGAAAAAAATATGCATTTTCAGTAAAATATGCATTTTTGCAACATGTGTACTTCTAACAAAATATGAATTTTTAAAAAAAAAATCAATTTTCAACAAAATGTTTACTTTTAACAAAATGTGCATTTTTTACAAAATATGCATTTGTAACCAAATATGAATATGGTGCAAATAGACTAATACTTTCTCAATGGCACATATATGCCCCAACAGCACTTAAGGCTTAATTTTCTGACATTAAATTAAGAATTTATTATTTTGTTTTCAATGAAAATAAAACTTGTTTGTTCGAACTTTAATCACAAATTAGCGACAGTAGATATTTTTCAGCCTCTAGTTCGATGTTTTTATTTTTAATTAAATAAAAACTGTTAGTATCAGTTTTCTAAAAAAAATTTTTTCCAAACAGGTTAGAGAGTTTGTTTCGAACAAAATTTTTGAAAACTTACGCACGGTTTTTATTTAATTAAAAATAAAAACATCGACCTAGAGGCTGAAAAATATCTGCTCTCGCTAATTTTTAAATTAAGAATTTTATTTTTAGACCAACAAAAACAATATCAAGAAGTTTCATGAATAACATTTTAGGAATATCCCAGCAAAAAAAAAAAAATTGGAAGTAATGCTTTACAAACTACTTCTTTCACTGCTTCACAAGTATCCGTTAGTATACTTTTACAGCTTTTTTATAATTACTTCTGAACAACTTCGATAAATCATTTCTTTCATTGCTTCCAAAGTATCCGTTAGTATATTTTTACAGCTTTTTTAGAATTACTTCTGAACATTATCCAAAAAATCACTTAAGTATTGTTTTTAAACAGTAATTACTCTAAAAGTGATCCTAAAAAGAGATTTTGGTTATCATTTCTTATAATAATAATAATATAATAATTTTTCAATTATTAAAAATATATAAAAATAAAAATTATGAAAAATTGCTTTTTATGATATGTTAGAATAGAGCCAAAAATTACTGTTATGTGGTGGAGTTAGAGGGTTAATATGTTCCGCAAAAATATTTGCCTTAATATTTTCTACAAAGTTGTTGAACATACCCTTCACCTCCGATGTAAAGAATACATAGTTTCATATACCGATATGCTGCACGAACAGGTCATAGGGGGGGGGGGAAACTTTAACCCCCCTAAAATAAAATTCCGATGTCATCTTTCACAACGTCTACACACGTATATTTTTTTTGGTCTTATCTACCAGAATCCATTGTCAGAAAACGGTAATTTTTTTTCCATGTTATACTGTGTTATTTGATACCGATTTTCTACACCGGGTACAAATTTCTATATAAGTCGCATCCCTGGAAAACTACCCAACAAACAATTCGTTCCGTTTACGCACCGTTTTCGGTCCGTCAGAAACGGAATCCAACTCCGTATACGTACCGTTTTCTGGATCCGTATACGGACCAGAAAACGGAACATAAGGAACATCGAAACTGATTGGAATCCGTTGAAAATCCGTCAATGACGGACCGTTTACGGACCGGTATGTCGTGTTAAAAACGGACAAGTCCGTTTAAAGTCCGTCAATGACGGACCGTTTACGGACCGTTATGTCATGTAAAAAACGGACTAGTCCGCTGAAAGTCCGTCAATGCCGGACCGTTTCCGGACCGTTATGTCGTGTAATAACGGAGTATTTCCTTGTCCATATCCTACCGATTTTTTCAAAAAAATAGACCATATGTTTATTATTTTCAATACAAAGTACTTTTTTTTCTTTTTTATAAATTCATTAATAATTATTATTTATAATTACAATATTTAGCACATCCAGCTCGGTCTACCTATCTATCCAGCGCTTAGCGACCCGGAGTAAAATCCAACATCTATATGGAAAAGAGACAATAAATTAGTTATGGTTTAATTGACTGTGTACACGATGCAAATTCTCACATGTTATACACAAAACATTGTGAAACATTAAGTTTCATAAATCTTACCTTGTTACTTGATGTTGTTTAATTAATGGTGTAATAGAAAGAATTCCTTCTATTGGATATTCTCCATATATTCCCATTATAATATGATTTTCACCGACTTAACAAAAATTTTTTTTTTTGTAAACAAACCGAAAAAAATCCGTATTTAAAGGTGCGGAAACGGATACACCAATACGGAGTTAAAACGTATTATGTTCGAAAATCCATTTGTACGGTCCGTTAATGTTCCGTATACGTACAAGCATTGACGGATACGTTCATTACGGACAGTTAACGTGCCATAAAAGCCGGATTCATGAATCCGTACGTGCCGGAGAGTCCGTAAAAATGTTTCTTGGGTAATTTTAAAAATATTTATTAAATGAAAATATTTGTTAAATAAATTCTAAGTAAAGTTCACTGAATTTGTGATACAGCAAACCATATTCCGTTGGAAAGGCCTTTATAATAAATTACTTTTAATACCCGATTTCATTTCATTTTAGATGAGGCCTATAATACCTTCTATTCTATACTTCCAATTTTATTTCTTCTATAACATTATAATTTCCTCTCAATCATAGTTCAACCCTAAGAACACCATCCCATTTGGTGCAATATAGTGAATGTTTTGCAGCCCATAAAGTTAAAAAAGCAATTTTCTAAAATATCCCATCTTAGGCTTTTTAAGCAATTGAACGTAATGCAATATTCCTTTAGCAGCTTAAATGTAAAATTAGCTATAAATACAAATAAGAAGTTTTCAATAGCACGTCATAAATATTGCTTTTCTTTTTAACATATGGGGGCTACCAGTATGAAACTTCAAGGAACCTCTTAAAAGTTTGAAATTTTCAAACTAAATACTTAACTTAGGAAATATTTAAGACAAAAATTGTTCTTAGCACTGACTATTAAAAGCCAGTATTAAATACAGAACTTAGTAGGATTTTTGACGTAAATTTTACTTAAATAAGAAAGTTTCAACAAAAATTTTCTACTTAAGTAAAATTTTAATAAAAATTTCTTTCAAGAGCTGACTATAATATTGGCCCTAACTCGGTAAGGTATAGTAGGATGATTGTATTTAAAGTTAAAGTATTGTTTCCTACGGAAATTTGACTTTTCCTTTAATATTTTTAATTGCCTTTTTACATATATTCAAATATTCCATTTCTTATAATTTCTTATAAAGAAATATAAAGGAACTATAACTTTGTTGCCTAAAATATTAAAAACTATAAAAAAAAACAAAAATTTAACACACACCAGAGCAACAAAGTAAATGTCAATTATGTGGTAATGCTGTCTGCATTATTTTACAGTGTGTGAACATAATAAACAGACACTGCTGACATACACAACAATAAATAGTGACAGCATCAGGGTAATATTGTTAATATAATGTTTAAAACATTAAGGGTATTCAAAGGGGATATAAATTTGGATTTCTAGGGAAATCTATGTTTTAATAAATCTAAGAATTTTCTAAAAGTTCTCCTTGGTAAAACAGTGCTACAAAAAAGCTTAATTTAGGCGCGATTACAGAATGTTCAGTTAGCATTAACTGGCACTTTAACAAACACCTTTGTTGTTGTTTGAATTTAGCTGGTAAGCTTTAGCAACAAAAATCTTTATTAACTTTAAATTTAAACATTTTGTTTGACTTATATTTGCTGAAGCTTTTTATAATTTTAACGAACTTTTCTAGAAATATATAAAAGCATTTTATAAATATGATAAAAGTTTTTATAAATACGATCTAGCTTTTAATACATAAGATTAAGCTTTTGATAAATACGATAAAGCTTTTCATAAATATTACAAATATGTATCTTCATAAATACGATGAAGATTTTAATAAATATGACAAAACTTTTATAGATATAACAAATCTTTTAATTAATATGATAAAACTTTTTATAGAAATAAGAGAGCTTTCGAAACAGATGACAAAGCTTTTTGTAAATAAGATAAAGCTGTTAATAAATATGACAAAACTTTTATAGATATAACACAGCTTTTAATTAATATGATAAAACTTTTTATAGAAAGAGAGCTTTCGATAAAGATGACAAAGCTTTTTGTAAGTAAGATAAAGCTTTTCATAAATATGACAAATCTTTTCAAAAATATGACAAAGCTTTTCAAAAATATGAGAAAGCTTTTCAAACATATGACAAAGCTTTTCAGAAATATGACAAAGCTTTTCAGAAATATTATAAAGCTTTTTACAAATGTGATAAAGCTTTTCATATATACGATCGATCAAGCTTTTTATATATACGATAAAGCTTTTCATATATATGATAAAGTTTTTCGTAACTATGATTAAGCTGTTTTATAAATGTGGTCAAGTTTTTCGTAAATATGAAATATATGTATATAAGCATACATTTTGTTGCACATGAATTTACGGAGCTTTTCATGAATATTAAGAATAATAGTAAAATATGAACAATTAAAGAAATATAACATAGGTTGTCATAAATACGATAAAGCCTTTCATAAATATAATAATGATTTACTTAAATAAAACAAAGCTTAAAGCTCTTTATCCTAACAAAGATGAAACATTTCATTGTTTATGAAAAATTTCCAAAGTTTTTTATGAATATCATCAATACTTGTAAATGAAGGAGAATTAATGAAATATGAGAAAGCTTTTCATAAATACGATAAAGCTTTTTGTAAATACAATGATGCTATTCATTAATATGAATAAGAGTTTTATAATTCAGTTAAAGCATTTTATAAATATGTTAAAGCTTTTTATATATTTAAAGCTGTTCGTAATTATAATAAAGCTTTCAATATTAAGAAATATTTCGTTGTACTAAAACTTACAAAGCTTTTCGCAAATAATACCAATATTGTAAAATTGTAGATAATTACAAAAATATGACAAAGCTTTTTATTCATATGACAAAGCTTTTTGTAAATATGACATTTTAATAAACCTGATAAAACTTTAAATGAGCATTATAAAGCTTTTAATAATAAATATGATGAAACCCATTTTTAAAGCTTTAAATAAATAATAATATAAAGCTTTTAATAAATTCATGCTGTTAAGTTATGGACTCTTATAACTTTTGATTATAAATATGATAAAACGATTATTTGTACAAAAATGTATAAATCTTTTAATCATTATCATTAATACTGATAAATTATAGCAACCTAAAAAATCTAACACAACCTTTCATGAATATGGTGAAACATTAAAAATATTATGAAACTTTTGCTTTAGAAAGTTTTTAATAAATATCAATAGCGGTGACTTATTGACACTTAAAGCTTTTCATTATAAATATGATGAAATATTTCGTTATGGAAAATTTTTTGAAGCTTTTCATAATTATAATAAATATTGATAAGTTATGGACAATTATCAAAAAATCTAACAAAGTTTTTTTTTCTATAAATATGATGAAACTTTCATTAATATTTATTGTTACGTTTTTACCTTTTAAAAACGTTACTTTATTTCCTTTAAATAAACCGGCTTTTTTCTATTGCAAGCAAAATACCCAATTCCACCCCGCTGACACGATTTTTTTTAAAATTAATTCTTCAATTACATAACCGAGCCCTTAGGGCCTTATATGGTTAATTAAAGCTACTAACTAAATAACAAACTTCTTTTACGTTTACCTTCTAAAATGTAAGTTTATCTCCTTTAGATAAACTGGGTTGGTGCTCTTTGTAAATAAAAACAACGCACTCTCTTTAGTTTATACACATATTTATTTAACACTATATTTACTTTATACACATATTTATTTAACACTATATTTACTTTATACACAAAACCATATAACACACACACAAAATCTACGCGCAACTTACTATATACAGTGTAAAGCTCAATTAATTATAATAACTCTAATGCGCCACTAACTAACTTAGCGCTACTTAAGTACAACTTTACTTCACAAATGTTAATGCGAAACTTCCCCTACGGTCTTTTATAGTTTAACGGTCGTGAATGTAGAACATAGAAAATTCCAGTGCTTCTCAAATTATACCACTTATTCATAACAGAGTTCCCAGAGTACCGATTTCGAATGATTTGTGAAAAAACAAATGATAACAAATTACAGTTTTTATCACTTCACCACTTGCAACGTATTCAGAATCGGTACTCAGCTACTTAACATTATAATGATTATATTTAAAGGCAGTGCTGCCAGTTTGAACGGTTCAGTAAATCCAATCTTCTGGGATATTTTTCTTCCAAAATTCCAGAACCTTCCATACTAGGCTAATCCAATTTCGTAACAATATGATGAAACTTTCATAAATATGATGAAACTTTCATAAATATGATGAAACTTTCATAAATATGATGAAACTTTCATAAATACCATAAAGCTTTCCATAAATCTAATGTAACATTTCGTTGGGCACATAGTTATGAATATTTTCTTGAATTTTCTTGAATTTTTAAGTGAATTCCCTTATTATGTTTTGTTGCTTTTAGGGATTTTTGAAGCATATTCTCTCTTTTGTGTATTTTATGCTTGCAACATAATAACAATTTAGTCGCGCGCATAATTACAATACAAAATTAAATTCAATTACATACTTTAACAACCAAAACAATTATATTTTTACACAAAAAAAAAAAAAAAAAAGCAAATATGTTTCAAGTATTTTTTCACGCTTCGTTAAAAAACTAAAATAATGAGAACAATATTAAGATGAATATTCTGTGATATGAAATAAAAAAAGGGTGGCCAGATTTTCCAATGAACTGCGTAGTTATTGGGATAAAACTGGTTAAATATTAATTAGGACTTTAAAGTCTTTCGAATTTGGGTGTTTTCAGGTAAATAAAAACTAAATGGGCGATGCATTTGAAATGAAGTGCCTGCTGGGGCGCCATTTACTTGAAAAAAGTTTTCGTATTTAGAGGATTTTCTTATGAGAATCTGAGAAATTTTTTATTATTAGATAAAATATTTAGATACCGAAAATATTTTCTTCAAAAAAGACTAATTATTTAGAGCATGCAAGGAAAAATAATTTTAGACGAATATCTGCCTGGGCGCCAATTTTATATTTACAATAAAAATGTGACTGTTTCTTTACCCAGAAAAAAGATTTGGACATTTCAGCTATTAAATCTAATAATAAAATTGAAAATAATGGAAAAATATTTGTTTCAAAAATGTTATTTTCTTTGATAGTTGAAATAAGAACAATAAATTCTCATTCAGTTTGTAATATAATCCAACAAATATTTATAGAAATTTCAAAACCAACGTCCCCTGACGATGTCCTTAGCTAAGTATGAAATCCAGTTAGGAATATTCATAAACAAATTAAAATTCACAATTTTTAAATAAATTTTGAAATTTTTGCACACTTTACTATTTTAATGCAAATTTATTTAAAATATAGTTCCTGGTTGGGCGCCATTTGTTGTCTGAAAAATTATTAGAATTTGAGATATTTTATTATACAAAATTTGGAATTTGATTTATTTTCTATTGCGAAAAGTCTCAAGATTCGTAAAAATTATTGACAACTAATAGAAAGTTAAAAAAAAGAAACGAGTCCGTAACTGGGCGCTTAATGGCTGTGAGCAATTTGAGCTTTTCTTTAATAATAATTCCAGAAAAGGAATGAAGTATTTTTGTACAGGAAAATGTATCAAGAATTTGAAAAAAAAAAATTCCTCAGAATGTGATAAAGTATAGATAACATCGAAAACTACATATACAAATCAGGCTCTTCCGGGAAATTTCATGTTGGGCTTCTTAAGAAAACAGATTTAGTGCTGACAATCCCATTTTTCGGCAGTCGAATGAATCAATTGCATCAATTGAATTTTGCGGTTACGACTTCTGAACTATTCTTAATACCACTGAAATTCCTCTGTCACAGTCAAATTAGTCATGCCTCACTTCGTTTTCTGTCTTCACAATTGAAAAATTCGGTTAGTCAGCAGCGAATCTGTTTTCTGGGTGTCAATTTAAATTGTGGCGCCCAACCAGGTACCGATTTGCAAATATTTTTACTAGACCTTTTGTTTATATGGTAACCCTACATCTCATAAAATGGTATTTAATGATGTTGATAAATAAAGATTGATATAAAATAACTGATTTTTAATTACAAATTTTTGGTAAAAAAAACCAACAAAAATTTAATGTTATTTAAAATTTAAGCAATTGTGTTTATAAATTTTCCACTCTAATTGTTCATATAAAAATACTAATTTTAAAGTCTTTTTTTTTACTTTTATAATGAAAAAATATATGTTTGGAATAAGAAAAAAAAAACGAGCTTTAATTTGGCATAATATTATTCTACATTCTTTCTGTAAGAAAACCACTATCTTATTGTAAGAAAATAAAGTTTTTCTTAAGAAACAAGCGAGGAAAAGAATAAAGAAAAAAGTTGCTATAAAAAAGAATTTTTGGCCAAAATAAAAAAAGAAATTTCATGTTACATAGTAAACATTATGTTAAGTATTATATTATCTAAAGAAAGCAAACAAAAAAATTGGAAAAAAGTAAAGAATGTATTAAAAAAACTACGATGCGGTAATGTTTGTGGCATGTGGCATAGCCCGGCCATGATGTTTGTTGCACTAGAATTGCATTTGCTGTTCTATATTCTACCATTTTACTCAACAGGCTTAAATTTTATGGCTTGTACATGAAAACTGTTAGAAAATTGTGTGTGGTTTTTGCCACACATATTTTGCTATTTTTCGTTGGTAAGATTTTAAAAACATATTTATTTCAACTAAAACCATCCCACCAAACGCCCTTTATGAACACTTTGTATAGGATTTTTTTTAGGGGAAAATAATATTTGAAAAACATGCATTGCATTCTTGATGTGTTTGTTGATCAGCATGATTATTTTTAAGGCAAAAAAGTATTAAAAAAAATCAAAAAATCCAAACAACATTCAACCAACCATCCAACTTAGTCAGTCAGTCAAGTGTTACTAACAATGTTGCTTATTGGTTTTTATAAATTATTCTTTTTTTCGAGTGTTTGCCTTAGTTTTAATACTACTTCTTGCTTAAAATTGTATTATCAAGTTTTGTTTATTTCTTTTACGATAAAAGAAATTTAATTCAATAAATATAATGTAATGATGTCAGTTTAAAATACTTTAAAATGTATCAAAAATTTTGTATTTTATATATGTTTTAGTATAGAAGAAAACCCCTATTTCGGATTCTTATTTAAACTACTTTAATGGCGCCCATCCGGATGAGTTAACTAAAAATTTTATTATGAAATCTTGTTCTAATTGAAAACCCATTTGATTTGAAATACTTAACTGGCGATGGAAGTTCATCCGAAATAACTTAAGATTGTTATGGCGCCCGAGCAGGGACAATTATATTTATGTTTTCTTGAGAAATGCATCCTTTTTGGTTAGAAAAACTTTGAGTGGTGTCATATAAAAAAAAAAATTAATATTCTGATTCCGAGCACTTTATTTTAAAGAAAAACTTTTTTTGGAATGCACAAAAACCACTGACGAGTCTTTGATTGAGACGAAACTACGGCAGTCTGTTAAAATTTCTTTATAAAAATGTTTTCTTCTTCCTGGAAATAAACTTAAAAAAATACATTAAATTTTATTAAAAGAAAAAGTGCCTTCCTTTAATATTTAAAGTTGGTTTTTTTTTATCAACTTTTTCTGTCAAAAAAAACTATAAAATTTAACTTTGACACTTTTCCGATAAAAACTTCTTCCATTTAAATATTTTTCTCTAAAAAAAGACCACATTTTCTGAAACTAAAAACAACCTAAGCATGGAACTTATTTTATAGCGCCCGAGTATGGGCAATTCTACTCATCATTCTAAAGAGCACTTTTTATAAAAAAAAGCATTGGTGTAGAGTAATTTTTTTAAAAGCAAAATCACAGCTCTTTCGCTTTACTTTACTTTTTTCTGTAGAGAAATACCTTAATGGCGCCTAAGCGCAGTTTCTGATATTTTCACCCCCCACTATTTAAAGCTTTCTTTTCCACTATTTTTTCTAAACAAGCCGTTCAAATTCGACAGGAGCCGTTTCTTAAATAAAAATTTTGACTTCAAAGATTTTTAAGTCAATATTTGATTTCAACCGCGTTTCCAAAAAAACTTAGATTTTATATTCCTAAAATCAAAACTTAGAGATTAATCAGAACTGGGTCGACAACGACAACGACATGTGCCTTTTCATATATTTTGTATGGGAAGCAAAATGTCGCCATGTCGTCTGACGATTTTTCGTCGTAATTGAATCTATTCTATTTTCGTGACGACACACTAATACACATTCAAAATATTTGTCAAATAGTTGCCATATTTTTAACTAATTAAGGGAACAGAGTTGCAGAAATTCGTACTTTGTTTACAAAAAAAATATTTTTTGACAGAAGAAATATAATTGAAAATAAAAATGCATAATTTACCGCAAAAAAAGCAAAATTAAATACAAAAAAATGTAAAACAACAAGAATTAATGGAAAACCAATTGAATTGGTGAAGAATTGTGGCGAAAAAAATACAACCGTATTCTTGTTTTGCTTTAATTTTTTTCTAAATGTCAAAAAATATAGAAAAATCGATTGTCGCTGAATTTAAATTATTCGCGATGACTTTTGCTGTCGTCGGTCGACAATCGACACAGTTGTGTTTAAACTCTTATGCTTGATAATTCGGAAATGGCGCCAAAGCAGGGAGCTCTTGAAGTTTTCACCCCTTCGATTTAAAGCTCTCTTTTCTACTATTTCTCTAGACGAGTCGTTCAAATTCAGCAGGAGCCCTTTTTTAAAGCAAAAGTTTTGATTTAATTTTTTACAAAGGTGTTTTTAAATCAATTTTTTATTTAAATCGGGTAGAATTTATATTCCTAAGATTAAAATTTATGCCTGAAAATTTATTTAATGGCGCCCAAGCAGGGACAATTAATTTGTTTAGAGAAATTTATTGGCTTGAAGTGTACTTTTTGTTATAGGAAAATACTTTGACTTGAAATACATCTTTGGAGCAGGGATATTTTGAATACCTTTTTCATCTTTTCTGCACAAAAACCTTCATTTTATAAAAATGTCCGTGCTGCCACAATTTTTCTTATATAGGTACCTTTTACTTCAGCAAGGCACCTTTTTCTAAAAAAAAATAATAAAATATATAATAAAATAATATTCTAATTCAGAGCACTTTTTACTAAAGAAATTTAGAATTCTCTTATGGCGCCTAGGCAGGAACAGAAAATTAAAAATTTGATTAAAAGAAAAAGTCTGTTACTCTAACATTTTAAGACAAAAAATTATAAATTTTATTAAAAGAAAGTCTCTTCTAGCATTTTAAGTACTTTTGTTAAGTTTTTCTATTAGAAACCCTGTCAAATTCTAATGGCAGCGACAATTTATTTAGTTTTTAAAACTTATCTTTTCCTAATTTAAAAAAACTCTGATTTGAAGCACTTTTCCAACAAGGAAGTTCCTCTATTTAAGTGCTTTTCTTTATAAAAAATATTAAAGTGCTTATGAATAATAATTTGAAAACCTTATAACACGCTTATAAAATTAATCTGGTATGAAAAATTTGTTTTATACGCGATTTATAAATTTATAAAATGATTATGTATATGCTCCTAAGGGGTCATAAAATCCTCTGCATTAAAATTAATTCCATTGACTTTTTTTCATTTTAGGGTAACTTTATCTTTAAGATAATCTTTTCAAAGAGAAACTCGTATTCAGATTCGTTGTATTTTTTCATATAGAGAAAAACCTTTGAATTGGATTGCCCGTATGGCGCCCAAGCAGGGACAGTACATTTTAATTGAGTTATGAAAACCTGTTCTCAAGTTTTCAGTACCTCTATTTAAATCAATTTTTCTGGCTTTTTTAAAGAAAAATCATCAAATTCTGCTTTAGGGTTGGGCTTAATAGTTAATTTTGGTGACTCGGTCATTATAGTTCAATACAATTCATTGAACTAGTTCTTTCAAATCGTTATTTTTTGTTTTGTTTTAATCGATTGAACGGCGGTTCACGAACCGTGTCGTTTGCTTGAAATGTTTTTGGCTCACTATAAATATTTTAAAAAATTGTAATGTAATTCAAAATATGTCAAAATGTAATTCTTTAAACAATTCAATTAAAAATAAATACAATTTTTCTATGAATAAAAGAAAACGAAATGAACGCTTGAACGAAAAGACCGAATAATAGTGACACTGGCTGACACTTTAGAAAACATATTATTTTCTATTGTTGTTTATACATGAATAGATGTCATATTGCTAGATCTGTCAAAACAACAGAATAGTGTATTGGAGGATGACAAAGCAAATTGTGGTAAATTTTTTGTTGTTTTTGTTTTTTCTTTGGTATTTTAAATGTTTAATAACGCTCCTAGACAAGAACACGAAATTCTCATTGAGTTGGTAATTTAACTTAACAAATACTTCTAGAAATGAAAAAACGTCGTCCCCTGACGGTTTTCTTCCTCAAGAATGAAATCCGGATAGGGACATGCCTTCAACAGATTATTTTTCACAATTTGCCAAATAAATATTGAGATTTTTGCCCACTTAATTCCTTTTAACGTCATATTACTCAGTTAATTGAATCGTGCAATTGAACTAGTTCTACTATGCTTGAAAATTCCATAAAGGCGCCCAAGCAGGGACAATTAATTTCTTGTTTAGAGATTTTTCTTCACTTGAATGAAATTTTTTATGAAAATTTTTAACATTGCGTAATTTTGTTGCAGAAATATTTCCGCGACTAATACAAAACTTCTGTAAAAATTTTATTTAAAACTACTAAAAATTAGTTGAAAATGACCTTGCAGTAAAAATTGCTAAAATTAGCAGAATATTTTTGCTAATATTTAGAAAATTTTTTTTCAGATTTTAATCATAATATGCCATATGCAACTAACTAAAAGTTAACTTAAATATAATTAAAATTTTTAAATTTAAATTTGCTGTTCTTATCTTAATAGTATTTAGCACAAAGAAAATCTGGTGTTTCCAGCAGTTTTTACTGCAAGATAATTTTTAAGTCATTTTTGGTAGCTATTTATGTTGTTTTTACAGTTTTATTTCTGTAAGTGTATAGAAAAAATGTATGATTTAAAATACTCTTTTGGCGCCCAAGCAGGGATAATAAATTGAAAACATGCATTTTTTTCTTGGTTAAAATACCTTTTGTTTAAGAAAGGCTCCTTTTCCTAAAGAAAAACTATTATTTACTCAACATAGTTTCCTTTTAGCGCGATACACTTTTTCCAGCGATTTTCAATACTCTTTATAGTAAGAACCGCCTACCTCCTCAAAATAGCCATCAACCGCAGTCTCCACCTCTTCATTTTTGGCAAATTTTTTTTTTTACCATCGAGCCATTTTTTCAAGAAATAATCCGAGGGAGCTAACTCTGGCGAATAAGATGAGTGTTGAAGAAACTCAAACTTTAATTCATTGAATTTTGACATCGGAATAGTGAGTGTGTAAACTGGTGAATTTATAAACTGAATGAAACACCAAATTTACAAATTCATTGAGGTCGATTACAATTGATGTTCTTTTGGCGCCCGAGCAGGGACAATTTGTTTTTAGTTGTAATAGAAACGTAGTACAACACGAAAAGAAAATTACGGTGTTCCGGCAATACATTCTGGTAGAGGAGACAAAGAAAAACATGTCGGCGTTTTTAAAGATTATATCGGAATTTTATTTTATATACCGATATGCTGCACGAACAGCATATATGTATATGAAACTATGTGTTCTTTACATCTGAGGTGTAGGGTATGTTCAGCAACTTTGTACAAAATATTAAGGAAAATATTTTTGTGGACCATATTAGCCCTCTCCCCTTATAAAAGTAATTTTTGGCTCTATTCTAACAAATCTTAAAAAAACACCCCTAAATAGCGGGAGGCCGAGGATGAAATGTTTTTATGGCCAAAAATATTGGCCATAAAAATTTACCACATATGTCAGAACACACCACATCCCAAAACTTAACACAAACAGCAAAAACAGTCAAATTCAAGATTGCCCATTTAGGGTTAATGTAGTTATTCTTCACATATGTAGGCCATCCCATCTCTGACGAGAAGGTTTGACACTGAAGGCTTCATTAGTCTAATCGTAAAGTAAAAAAATGTATCTGTAATCAATTCTATATGTTAAAATTATATAGAAGATATTTTTGTCTTTTTTCTATGCATTGAAACTGTTGTCAAGTAAAATCGTAAAAAGGTTCTATTGAAAATAGAAATTGTCTTTTTTATTACTTGACATTTAATTCTATGCACAAGAAAAAGATAAAAAGAACAATATTTTTATTTTTCATACTCTTTTTATTCATTATGAGAGTGCTACGTTTTTTTTTTTTTTTACGATACTTCCAAACTAATTTGGGCTTCAACTACTGAATACTTTTGTATTTATGTTACTATGACTTCAGTTTTATTGCTTATGCTCTTCTTCATTTTTTTTTCTTTCTTTTAATTGTCACACAAGGGAATTTGTAAGAATAAAAATGCTCGACTATTTGGAAAAACTTGACTGGTTTTGCTATGTCTGCAGCAAGCATACCCTTAAGGAATACAATTTAATTTTTCAATAGTAAAGTGGAGGATATATATATAAACTTTATTTTGAATTGGAAGTTTTTCCAGATGAGCCATGGTGCAAAACATACAAAAAAAAAGAGACAAATGCTCGATACTCGATACCTACTACTCATTTTTTTTTGCCAGCACTAGTTAAGAGAAAGTATTAATTAATTTTAGTTCACTCCTAACTAAAATAAACTATAATATTTCTTGAATACAGTTTAATTGTACTTAAGAAAAGGAAATTGATTTTAAAATCATAATAATTATTGTAATTTAGCTTTACCCAAGATTAATTACAATTAACTTAAAATTGATTTAATGAGATAAATCTCATAAATTACTCTATGTACGTACTTATGTTTACTTCAACGATTCTTACTTGAAAACAATTTTACCCAACTTAAGTAAAAGTCATACTGTAAAATTAAAAGCAACTAGAAATTGTGCTAAATCCTTAGTAAATTTTATTGAGTTCGGTATAATTTTCTTAGAAACAATTTTATCATTTTTAAATTCATAATAATTTATATGATTTAAGTTTGCCCAAAATTGGGAATAATTTTGAAAAGTAGATTTCTTTGACCCAATTTTTCTTTCACAAATTAGTTTAATATAAGTACGGAACTTAAGTTTAGTTCAACTATTTTTATTTATCTATAAGAAAATTTTACCGAACTTAAGTAAAAGTTATACTATAAAGTTATAATATAAGTAAAAAGTGTACTAAGATTTAGGCAAAAAAACATACAAAAATTTACCAAATTTAAGTAAAATTTTACTTATTTTAAGTAAATTATTCTTGTTTTTTTTTTTTTTTTGGAAAAGAAAAGTGTAGCATGTTTGAAGTTGAAATTGTGAGTTAAGATTGTAAGGTCTATTTTTTTTCTATAGAAATGCTTTTCAAATTGTTGTATTATTTCTAAGTAAATCCATTAATCCTATCCACATTCTCAAGGGTTTTCTTTCCACACTCCCTAATAGAGGGTGTCATCGTTGATCATCATTAAGATGCTTTAACATTAATTCTACATTAAACTTATAAGATTTATTCATATTTTAAACAAAAAAAGAAATGTATCCAAAAGCATTAACTCTCTAGTTTTAACCACATTAAGCTAAAGGAGTGCTATGTAAATCAACCCTAACACAGCAATAACACATCAGCAAGAAGAAAAAAAAAAAAAAAAAAAAAAAACCAAATACTCGGAAAGTAGAAAAAACCATGTATTACAATTGGTTTGGAATGCATGAATATAAATCACTAACAATAACAAACACACAAGGAATTACCGAATAATGGATGTGGTTACTACATAAAACGTCTAAAAAAAGAAAATAAAATGAAAAATAAAAAAGGAAAAAAGGACTACGGAAGAAAAAAAATCTATTGCTGTTTCAGCAAACGTCATTAAAAACGGGGATAGGGAAGGATATATGTATTTTATTCTACTAGAAAAATCCAAGCAAAAAATGAACGAAAACAAAAATGCAAATTTTCTAGAGGCAGCAAGAAAAAAACAGTATAAGTTGCCAACCAATATAAACTAGACAAATTACAGAGTACAAATAGCGTTAAAATAGTAAAAAGGCAGGTTCAAATAAGCAAACACCATAAACTTGGGTATTGTAAATTTAACTAGTTTTCTATTTTCTTAACTTTTGTAAAACACGTAAACAAATGTTTAATACAATTGCAAATTTTATTTCCCCTCATATACATACATACACACACCACAAATTCCCATGAATTTTTTTCTTCTTTTTTTTTTTAACTTCCTGTTTCCGCCATCATCATCATCAAAATTACGTTACAATACCATCATTCAAGGCTAATACGATTTTTATTGTTTTCCAAAAAAAAAAAAAAAAAAAAAAAAAAATGGTTTAATTTATGCCATGTATATAAGAACTTTTTGGTGGTTTTATATGAACATTTAGGCAGAAATACAAAAAATAGGTGAACACATTTTTACAGAGGAAATTAACAAAATCGGACTTTTAAAGATGTAATAAAAAATAAAGAAAAATAAATTCGAAAGTAAAAATAAAGAAAAATAAATTAAAAAAAAAAACAAAAAAAATAGAAAAATAAAAATAAAAAATAAAGAAAAATATTAAAAAATAAAAAAAGAATATTCTAACTAAATATATGAAAATAAAAAAAAAAAAAAAATAAGAGGGTTGGCAGGCAAAACCGCTAAAATGCCGTTATCGATTCAAAACCCTTTCAACTGACTACCTTTACCCTAAAATACAGTGGAAAACCTTTATCCTTAAAATACCGTTACCGAAATAACTGAAATACCGTTACCTTTAAAATACCGATACCGAAATAAATGAAATAGCGTTACCCTTAAAATATCGTTACCGAAATAACCTAAAATATCGTTACTCTAACGATAACCACATTCGTTTCGGTTAATATCCATGAAAAATAAAAAAAAAATAAAAAACAAAAAAAAAAAAAGAAAGAAAACAAATAAAAAAAAAGAAAGAAAACAAATAAAAAAATAGAAAGAAAAAACCAATTAAAAAAAAAAAGAAAAAAAAGATAAAATAAAAAAAAAAAAAAAAGAAAAAAAAGATAAAATAAAAAAAAAAAAAAGAAAAAAAAGATAAAATAAAAAAAAAAAAAAAGAAAAAAAAGATAAAATAAAGAAAAAAATTATTAAATTTTCGTTACCGAAATAACCTAAAATATCGTTACTCTAACGATAACCACATTCGTTTCGGTTAATATCCATGAAAAATAAAAAAAAAAGAAAAAACAAAAAAAAAAAAAAAAAGAAAGAAAGAAAACAAATTAAAAAAAAGAAAGAAAACAAATAAAAAAATAGAAAGAAAAAACCAATTAAAAGAAAAAAGAAAAAAAAATATAAAATAAAAAAAAAAAAAATATAAAACAAAAAAAAATATATAAAATAAAGAAAATACCCACAAGACAAAAGAGAAAGGGGAACAAATTAAAAAAAAAAAAGAAAATAAAAAAAGATAAAGGAAAAAAGGGAAATAAAAAAAGAAAGGAAAAAAGGGAAATAAAACAAGATAAAGGAAAAAAAGAAAATAAAAAAAATTAAAAAAAAAAAAAAAATTAAAAAAAAAAATAAAAAGGAAATAACAAAAATTAAAAAAAAAATAAAAACAAAGCCATCAAAGCAAAAATAGCCAAGAATAAAAAAAAAATAAATTAATTAACAAATAAAAGCATAATTAACAAATAAAAACATAATTAACAAATAAAAACATAAATAAAAGTTATATAAAAAGTACACCGATTTTGTCATCCAGAGTCTGAGAACTTTTTCTGCTTTAGAACCTTCAGATTTTATAGAACAACCATATTGTAGCAATAGTGGCGCCCAACAAGTACATTTATCAAAATACAATACGCATATGGTCAAAGTAATAAGTACAGCCTAATTTTTTTCTTAATGGCTCACAGCCAAATATTTACTTAAATTAAAAGAAACAATAAATGCTATTTCCCAGGTAGAAAAATACAAACGGCACAATGTTGGCCCGGTATTGGAGGCGGTAGTATATGTACTGGCAACTGTACTGTTGTCGAAATGATATATTTAATCCTTTAATTACCAGTGGAACATAGGGCCGCGAAATCATAACACCAATAAACGCTTGGCAGTAGTTATTTCCCAACGTTGGCGCAGACTTGGGATTTTATTTTTTTGGTATTATCCCAGTACATTTAAGTATTACCGGCATTTTGTAAAAAACAGTGCTCTCCCAGTACAACTTTTGTTGTAACGTCGGCAATTTATACCTTTCTTTCCTTACAAGATAAGAAAAAAAAAAAATTTTAAAACAATAAGAAAAAACCAACCAAAGTAAGAAATCAATAAAAAAAATCCTTGGACAAAATAATAAGGGTTGAAACCAAGAAAGCTTTTTAATTTCTTTTTTTATTTTTATTATATCAGTATTTTCGCGTTAAGTATTATTTAAAGAAAATCTGCGTTAAAACGATTAAAGTAAACATTTTTTTTAAAGAAAATCTGCGTTAAAACGATTAAAGTAAACATTTTTTTTAAACAGTTAATATCTATAAAATTTGCGGTATAATCGAATGTATGTCAGAAGAATATTTTTTGGGTAGTACCGCGTAGATGTTATATGTGACCTTCTCCGAGAATAGGGACCTAGTGTGTCAAAAATCGGGTTTCGATAAAAATGAGAAAAACATTAAAATTTTATTTTTAATTTAAAAAAAATTAATCAGAAGTTGATTGGTGTGCAAAATATCGCCCTTTTTTCCGAATTCGACCCATTAGTGTTTGCACGAGATTTGCATTCACTTTACGGTAATAGGCACCCACTACCCTTTCGCTTACAAGGAGCAAAAAAATAATGAGTACCTATTACTTTTGGGGAATCGCGAAGTAAATAGCCTGCTGGGGAATAAATAGGAACAACAATAAAATAACTAGCCTTGGAAAAATAAATAAAACCTGCCAACTGTTACAATATTACAGAATTCAACACTGTATTTATTATTTTTACCAACTACTGATAGCACACCTGTACAAAACTCACCCATAGTAAAACCAACGGGGAAGGCCCATTTTCTTTTTTACTTGTAAGGGCATTGTCATATTAAAATTATTTAAATAAAAATAATTGTCATGTTTACTTTCAGTTAAATTCCCTAAAATTAAACATAAAGAGCTATTAATTATTATTTTATTAACCATATGTGTAATTATTTCCTGAAGATTTCTATATGTTATACTACGAGTAAAAATGCCGCCCAAGTATGGCCACTTCGACCACTACAGTTCTATCTTTCTTTTAATTTGTTTATTATATATATTATTCAAATCATATATCCTTGGCAACTTATTTATCAATATCCCCTTCTAATGCTATTGCGTTCCTTGTATTGTCTTATTTTGTTATAGTAATTTTCAATTTCAACTAAAGTCACGTACATAATTACGAAAGTCATTATTGATAGTATCCTTTGTATGGTTTTTTTTGTGTATAGTTTTATTGAAATTACAGTAATATGTTTAGAAATTGTAGATTTTCTAATGTAAATGCTTTTTTTTTAATCATGAAAAGTTGTTAGTGTCCTTCTAAAGTTGTTTGTTAGTGTTCTTTTTTTAACATTTCAACCTGTGTAATTCTAAAGGATTTCAAATGTTTTGTTTCCAAAAAAAAAATAAAGAAAACGAAACTACGAGTAAACATGAATTTCTTTGAAATGGTTTACAAAAAAAATATAATAATAATAATGACCATTTCTTTATTTAGCGAAAATTTAATTAGTGAGTAATTCTTTTGGGAGGATTGATTAAGAAATGAATTAGTAGAGAATATAGATAAATGCATTTTTCCGTGTGTAACATGTAATATTGTCAATAAATCCTCAAAAAATTGTGCACAGAATCTTCTGATTTTCTATAAAACTGACCTCAGATCGAAATATTCAAAGAACGGTTAAATTTCACTAAATAGTATTTCCTTTAGTTAAACATAAACCCTATATCTACAGTTTTTTTTCGCTCATTTAACTCCCTTTTTAAAATACTAAAAAAATCTATAGAAAAATATGACTACTCTACTACATAATATTGAGGCATTAGTTGGACTGCAAAACTACTTAAACTAGAAGTTTAATGAAGCCCCTAAAACTAGTTTATCTTAAACTACAAATCAAAATGTTTTTGTATCAAAAATTAGACTACAAAAACTACTAAAGGGGGGTTACCGCGTAACTCAATTGGAAAAAAAAATTTCGAATTCGTAAATTTTGTAGCTTTCTTAAAAAGAAAAGTTTTTGCAAAAATCTTACTTTTTGAATTTTTATGTGTAGTGTACAAGGTTTGGGATAAAAATAAATTCAAAAGTATAATTTTTATACAGAATTATATTTTTAACAATATTTGCAAGATTTACGAATTCTAAATTTTTTTTCGAATCGTGTTACGCGGTTACCCCCCAGGTATTTACCACAAAACTGCCTTTAGTTAGACTACCACCTAAGCTGGTCGTTTGCAAGTTTAAGAAGTTTAACTCTTCAACCTACGGGTCTTTTTTGTCCCTTTTAAAAAAGGGGTCAAAAAAGTTCCTTTTATTGAAGAGTTGGAGGGTTAAAATGTTCCACAAAAATGTTCCTCGTAGTGTTTTACATAAGTTCGCTGAACACATCTTGTACCTAAAATGGAAGATTCGCATGGTTTTCTGTGCCGATTCACAATAAATATTCGCAAAAGGGTGGAAAATTTAACCCTCCAAAAGATAGGGCCAGACGTAAACTTTTAAAACGCCGATATACGTGTGCTGATATTAGGAAAATAGGGCGAGAGTACAGTAATAGAAAAAAGTCTCTAAAAATTTTTGTTAAAACTACTAAAAATTAGCTGAAAATTATGCTGCAGACAAAAAACTGTTAAATAGCAGATTATTGGTGCTATATATTAGTCATACATAAATAACTAGTAAAAATGTTTGAATTTATTTCTCATCCCGTTATTTACTAGGGCGTATACGTAAACACAAAAAACTAAAATCTACATTATAACCTAGAGAGAACTCCATAAAGACAAATTGATGATAGTGCTTGGTAGTACTTGAAAATGCATTAATTGTCAACCATTGGTTCTAGGAAAGTTTTTCCATAAGTTTTGTTGCCATATTTTATCTCAAAACCGAGAAATGTCGTTAAAATTTCCTGAATTTGCAGTTAAAAACGTGTACACTGTATTTTTAATTACAATTGTAGTTAAAATAACTGCAGTTTCAGTTATTTTTAAATGCATTTGCAGTTCATTTTTATCGACATTATTGTCTTAGTGTACAAAACTACAACTACATAATTTCTTAAAATTGTAGTTTGGAGCAAAACCACAAAACTACAAAAACAGATGGCTAAAAATTGTTTATACATTGTTAAAATTGTTTTAAAGTCCACAATTTCATAATCTTTCATTAAATTCTAGTTTATTTAACTTCTCATTATTGCAAAAATGGTTTCGACATTAAAGTTGTGAAACCAACAAGAAAATAATTGTTGTCGTTTTTCCAATATTTGTTTTTGCTATTTTGTCATTTACAGCTGACGCAAATTCATTAAAAAATTGTAGCAATTGTTACAATTTGTTATTGTCGTTGTTAAAGAATAGTTAGTAGAGAGACGAAGCGCAATAACGATATAAAAAAAAAATCTCAACAAAAAGTAAATATATTTCGTATTTTTTTTCGTTGTTAGCAATACAAATCTCGTTGTCGCATTGTTACTGCATGTATGGCAGCAGCAACAGCAGCAGTATGCATGTAATGGTATCACTATGGTCTGGTCTGGCTTGAATGAATGGATTGAAGCAGCATCAGCAGTACAAATGGTGTTGTAATAAATAAAATGTCTTTAAATATGGTCCATATCTAGATGGTTTGAAAACAATTTAATCGCTATGTGTAGAGACAAACAAAAAAATACGGCATTAGGGTGGTATATAATTGCCCATAGGGAATTATTTTCGACACGCGAAGAATATAAATGCTATACACTTAACCCATATTCTCCTGAATTCAGAAATCGTGCGATTTTTTCACGCCCTCTAGCGGAGATATTTGCAACCAAAGTTGAAACGGTAACCCGCGCTGACTTTCTACAATGGATCCATGTTTTTGTTTTCTAAATTAAATTTTTAATTTTATTTAACTCCCAAAAAAAACTAAACATTTTATTAAAAACTACTACAAATTAGTTAAAAATGACTTGCAGAAAAAATGTTGAAATTAGCAGATTATTTCTGGTAAATATTTGTAAATAAGAACAGCAAAAATAAAATTGTTAAATATACAAAATTTTCTTATATTTGAGTTCAATTTTAGTTAGTAAATAAAAACAATTTAAAATGCTAAACTCAGCAAAAAATTTTGTTAAATAATTAGTACACTAAAAAATCACAAAAATTTCAAATATTCCACTTTTCTTTAGATTTTTTTTTTTTTACTGAAAATAAAAATCTAACCTTCTGAAAACATGAGTTTTTTTGCAGTATTGACTGCTATTTTCATTCAACTAAATATAGCTTAAAAATAGCAAATATTTTGTAGATATAATAGTCTGCTTTTGCCATTTTCAGTCTACTAATATTTAGCAAAATTTTCTGCAAATTTTACAGTTTATTTTATCATTTTCAATTAACTAAAAGTTAACTCAAATATAACTAAAAATCTGTAAATTTTACATTTTTATAGTTCTTACTAGTATTTAGCAAAAAAAACCTGCTAATTTCAGCAGTTTTTTTCTACAAGTTAATTTTTTACTAATTTTTAGTAGCTTTTATCTGCTATTTTTGCAGGTTTATTTCCATGAGTGTAATTCAACATAAAGTCCAGTTTGATGCAGTTTTGTGGTCCTATTTGAATTGATGGTTTATAAAGTTTTGTAGAGTAATACAATTCTTAGGTCATTTGTAGTACAACTTAAGTTGCACTTTAAAGTAGTTTTGTAGTAAATAGTTTGACATATTTTGTAGTCAAACTTTTGCTACAAAATAATGCTGTTTTTTTTGCCCTTCCCTTTTTTAAAAAAAGCTATACGTTATTTAATAGAAATAATTTTCTGAATGTTGTTACCTTAAAGAAAAAAAATTCGGCTTCAGGCCTAGAAGATATTGCAACTTTATATTAAAAGTTGGACGATTTTTGCTTCGGCTTTCAAATTACATCTAAAACCACAATATAAAGTTGTTTTGTAGTAGATGGTTTGGTGGTTAAAAGTATTAACTTATGCTACAAAAATATTTCATCTTAATCTGCATAGTAATAAAACATACCAGATCAGTCCACAAAGGCCAAGGGGGTTACTATATATTTCGATCAGAATTTTTCTATTCAAAATTAAATAACAAAAATATTTTTTTAGTACAGTGTTGTTTTAACGTCACGTAGACCAGCTGCAATTGATATTGTAATTAATATGCATTTTATATATTTATATTTTATATTTTTTTTCTTTTTTTTTGCGAAAAAGGAGACACGGAGGATATTGGAAGATAAATAAATATCTAAAAGTAGAATGTTTTGTGTCTGTTTGATCACTTCCTAAGTAAAAAACAATAACAGAAATCTGAATAGGAAAGAAAATCTATGAATTAGCTACATTGCATACAATGGCTTACTTGGGTGAGATAGCTAAGCTGTCGCACTTTAGTGTAGTTAAGTTTGTAACGTAGGATTCGATTCCTACAGGACGGGTTGTTGAGAAATTATCATATAGATACAATCTTACAATAAAATATAAACAACAATACAATTTAATGGAAAATCACTGATGAAGCCTGTCCATAGAAAAAAGCCAGAGACTAGATCTAGACTGATTTGCAAATTAATGTGTTTCTAATTTTTAGAGAAAAACGTTTATTCTTCTTCTTAACCTCAAACCTACTAAAAATATATATATATTTTTTTTTATACTTGGGACTTCAAGATTGCTAGTCTCTACCTCTGAGCTATTCTTTGATAAGAAAGTTGACGGGCATAGAAATACAACTTTGTGGTTGCAAGATATTCGTCCTAATTCGAATTTGTAGTCGAAATTTGCGACTCCATACAAAATGGTTTACTCCATACAAAATGGTTTACTCCATACAAAATGGTTTACCTTAAATTGCAATCAGAAATTATTCTCTGATTATGTATATTTTCTGACCGGATCGTTATTGATGAAAAATTCAGTTGTAAATCTGTTGAAAAACTTTATTTTTACCAACTTTTCAGAAAATTTTAATTCAACCAATGGTTGAAAATTAATGCATTTTCAAGTGCTACCAAGCACTATCATCAGATTGTCGATATTTTTTTTTTATTTTATTTTTTTAAGAGAAGCAGTCACTTGAAAATTTTTATTTTTACCAACTTTTCACAAAATTTTAATGCAACCAATGGTTGAAAATTAATGCATTTTCAAGTGCTACCAAGCACTATCATCAGTATTTTTCGGTATTTTTATTTTTTTAAGAGAAGCACTCAGGAACGTGATGCTTTCTTTGGAAAGGAGATAGAGAAGAGGTGAAAGGTGGTGAAAGATGAAGGGCTTCAAATATGGCAACATTGTAATTTCGCGAGATGTTGAATTTTAGAACAATTGTTGGGCGCCATCTTATGGTGAGTTGGCGGACTTTGTTGAAGCGGTTTTGTTATTTATTTTTTTATTTATTTATTTAGTTAAGTCTATGGATAAAAATCCTTACAGACTATAATATTAAAAAGAAAAACATGATTAACAAATACAAATTATAGCCTACGTATTTAAGAACAAAATTATATTACGTTTAATGACATTTACATTTGAAAAAAAATCTATCAATTCATTCATTTCGTTGTAGTGTTTACATATTCTTCGAAAGGGATCAGCATTAGCGTAGTTTGATTGAAAGACTTGTAAATATAACGGGATATAAGAGCGAGTAGATCTTTGAGGAACATGGAGTTGAACATTACTAAGCAGGAAATCAGAAGAAATGTCACCATTAAGCAAGTTTATCATAAATGAAACATTTAGCATTTTCCTTCGGCTTACTAAAGTAGGCAATTTAATTCTATCAAGCCTAATGGTATACGATGGAAGATCAGCAGATGTGTTCCATGTTGAGTTTCCTAAACAGAACAAGAGGCCGTGTTATATTATTTTACTTCCTTAGGGTAAAGTGCTATGGGAACACCGAAGGTGGACGCTGCAATTTGTATGAGGAATAGAAAAATCATACATATTAATTTTCTAAATTGATGTTGCGGTAACTGCGGATCGAACCTGCAACCTCACATGTAACAGTCCAACAGTCCACGATTTCAAAAATATTCTACACCTTCAGGAATGAAAAGAGAATCGTTTTGGGGATTTTTCAGTTCCCCATCATCAGTTTTCTTCTGAAACTGGTGGCATTTCTGCAATTATAAAACATCAAAATTTTATATTAAAACATATTTTGCTATATTTTATAAACCTTTTTAAACAGAACACTTTAAGTTTTACCTTAATATCGTTTTAATGAATGTGTGTATGCAACATACTTTAACTTTATTAAAGACATGTTGCATAAACAGGCAACCAAACAGCAAACAGAAAAAATATTAACAACTGTTTAAGTCAAGAATATAAATCAGGCTAAAAGTAGAGAAATAAAATACCAGCAAGACTTTGTTGCAGTATTATGAAGCAACAAATTTACCCAAAAAAAAAAAAAAACGAGACGAACAAAAAACAAATGATGGGAAACTTTATGAGTAGAAAAAAAAAAAAAACCAACCAAAATAAACAAAACAAAATCCACACAACTTGAAACAAAAAAAAAGAACAGAAAACACTTTATAAAAATGTAAAATAGTGGTAAGAGTTTGGTGGCAACAAATGTGTTGCAAGTTTGTTTAAATAATATTTTTTTTTTTTACTGTTTAAATAAAAACTTACAAAAAAAAATATCTTGAATATTTTTTCTGACAAGAAAAACAAAAGAAAATTGACAAAAAAATTTTGGTACTTGCCGCATATGCCATCAAACATTAAGAAAATACGGGACACTTTCAACAAAGCTTCTGCTGAATGCTAAACAATGTTTCTTTAATAACATTTTTTTTTCTTTTTTTTTTCTTTTTTTTTTCTTTTTTTTTTTGGTTTGGTTAATCTTTTATTGTTTTAATTTTACTGTAAATTGGTTTTGACTTTACAATATTTCCTTCTGTTTTTCTCATTAAATGGCTTAAATGGTTTTTGGTTGTTTTGTTTTATCAACAGAGGCGTTTCATGGAAATTCGTAGCCACATTACAGCAACAACAACAATAACTAAAACAACATTACTAATAAAAATAAGAAATGACAACAGATGTTGTTAATTTTTTTATTTAATTGAAAATAACAGGAAATATGAATATAAAAAATGAAGTAAAAAAATTAAATGAAATATTACTCATACGCACCAGTAAAATATTAAATAATACTCATACGTACCCAATGTTATTTAACTCAAATCTTCAATGTAACTTCTCTTTCAGTTAAATCCTTCACGCTCTACCTTATTTCATCACAAAAACTTATTTTTGTAGTCTTAGCAATAGATACATTTTTTTGGTTTCAACCTTAGCCACAATTGTACGGTTTTTATTTTTGTAGTTAACCACAAATGTAGTTGTTTTTGTATATTAACTTAAGCCACAATGGATGGCTGGCTGTCTTGCATTTAATGTTACAAGTACTTTTGTAGTTTAAATTCAAACCACATTGGAAAGTTTTATTTAAAACTACAATGTTGTAGTATGGTTTTTGTTTTGTTTGTGGTACAAATTAAGCCACAAATGTTTGTATTTGCTTTAAGTCACACATATTAGTATTTTTGTAGCTTATATTGTGACAAACATGATTAGAGACCACAAAAGTGGATTATCTTGTAGTTATACTTAAGCTACAATCATACAATTTTGAAGTATAATTCAAGCTACAATAATATACTGTTACGTTTTTACCTTTCAAAAACGTTGCTTTACTTCCTTTAAATAAACCGGTTTTTTTTCTGTTGCAAGCAAAATAGCACACACACTCTTTTGTTTGATTTTGAACTGATATACTTCTTTATTAAACGCTTTATTTACATACAACTGTATAACACCGCGTTATTTAACCTCTTGACTGCTTAATAGGGGCCGCACTATGCTTCGTCCCATGGAAAAAAAAAAAATTTTTTTTTGTCTCAAATTGTGATTAAAGATGTATTTTTTTAAACATAAGAAAGTAACTCAAATGTGAAAAAAATATTTGGTGTGATTACTTTTGCCGCCAAGAGAGGGCGCTAAACTCTGAGAATTTTATGCATAAATGACTTAACAGAAAAATGGGTTTTAATTGTTTCACGAAAATAATTCTCAAAAATACATTTTTTTTAAAAACTTGTTCGAAGATTTGTTTTTTAATTAATTCAATATATTTTTAGTTAAATTAAAATATGGATTTTAGTATATGTTTACAAAACAATTATTTTTTATTGTTTCGAAAAACACAGTTTTTTTTTTGAAAATTCGAAAATTACTTAAGTTTGAAGGAGTATAAAAAAAGATTATATAAAATTAGCTATTTTTTCCCCTTTTTTTTGTAAGTCTATACTGTTACATAAGAGATCATTAAAAAATTAGTTACTATTTTTTACCACAAATTAAAAAAAAAAATGAATTTTTTGAAATGCCTAAATTCATGATTTTTACACAAATTTCACGCATTTAAGATTATTTAGTATTCAAACCATGTGAAATTTCCATTTTAGGTATAGGATATGTTGAGCGGACTTTTGTAAAACACTACGAGGAACATTTTTGTGGAACACTCTAACTCTTCAATAAAAGGGAATTTTTTGGCCTCTTTTATAAAAGGGACAAAAAACACCCGTAAGTTGAACAGTTAGAGGGTTAAAATGTTCCACAAAAATGTGCCTCATAGTGTTTTATATAAGTTCGCTGAACACATCCTATACCTAAAATGGAAGATTCCCATGGTTTCTTCCTAAAATCCAGTTTTGTGGGACATTTAAGCACCAATTCTGAATAAGTACGAACTTAACCCTTAAACACATTTTAAGTTTTTACCTATTACTGACACTTAAGTTAAATTTTCGATGCTAATGTCTTCAAAGACTTATAATAGAATTTCATGACAAATATTATTGCGGAACATTTTAACCCTCTTAACTCTTCAACTTTCGGGTCGTTTTTGTCCGTTTTAAAAACGGGCCAAAAAAGTCGCTTTAATTGAAGAGTTAGAAGGTTAAAATGTTCCACAAAAATATTCCTCGTAGTGTTTCACATAAGTTCACTGAACATACCCCATGCCTAAAATGGAGGATTCACATGGTTTCCTATTTTAATCCTATTCTCAGAAAACCACTATTTTACCGTTGAAGTTGATGGTGCAGAGTCCCCATAATACTTATCAAGCTTTTCTTTGGTTTTAGTGATTTATTTTTTTTCCGTTTTCACAAAACTCCACGAGGTTGTATGATTTGAACACCTGTTAAAGGCAACGGAACTTGCTCAAAATTTGCCAGTGGTCTATTAACAGATGGTACTTGACCGGAGCAGTGTTGCATTTCATAAACAATAAATACGAGGAAAGTTCAAAAATACGCGGACTTATTGATCCGCTTTATGTTTTATACTGGTACATGCTCTTTAAGGGGCAGGTGTTTCTCAAAATGTCGAATCCCGATGCACTGCAAAACTTTTTTTTTAACAAACTGAAAAAAATGTTTTTGAAGTTTAAATTGTGACACCTAATTTTCAATTGATTTCAGCATTCTTAACAGAAATATGAAATTATTTTAGGGTAGCGCATATATTACATAAAGCGTAGGTAGTTCTGTAGCACAACTTTAAACTTAATATTATGAGAAGATCCAATGAAAAGTGGTTTTGAAGACCTTAAAATCTTGTTTAACTTTAATTATAAGTAGCTTTGTGGTTGAAATTGATGTGGGAAGTTGTAAGTAATTTTTTAGTTAAATTAAAACTGCAATCATAAGTAGTTTTGTAGTCCATCTAGAATTTCAATAAAGCCTCGATTGTTTGCAGTTTTATATTTTCATTGTAGTCCATAAAATTATAAATAGTTTTGTAGTTCAATTTAACCTGAACCATTGGTAATTAGCTAGGCCAATTAAAACTTCAGTCATAATTAGTTTTGTGGTACAATTAAATGTTGTTGTTTTTTTTTTTTTTTTTTATTTATTTTTTTTTTTGTTATACCATTTATTGTTTTATTAATATAACTGTTCACAATAATTTAATAGCTTAAATTTAAAAGATCAATTATATAAATTTTTCTTCTTAAATATTTGTAATCTAAATTTATGACTTAAGTTTTCAGTATATAATTATGTTAGTAGGGAGAAAAATTGAAAAAAACCCAATAAATTGAAACAATGTTGTTGTGTTATTTTAATAAAACCCTTATAGTATGCAGTTTTGTAGTTTCATTGTAGCCCAATTTATATTATACTTTTCTAGCTTTATATGTCACAATTTATTAAAGCATTTACTACAAGTTTTTAAGGATTTCAGATTTAATGTTTTTTTTTTTTTTTTATCTGTAAACCCTAAATTTGTGTCGGTCATTAAAATTGTATTTTAATAGATACTAAATATGCTTTTAATAATGATGATGATAACATTTTTAGTGCAAACTTTTTAGTATTGCTAATAACATTATGAAAAATAAATATATTCATGGAAAAACATTTTTATGACAAATAATAAAAAATAAACTTTCTTTTTTGGTTATCAAAAGACTAAAATATTTAGCATTAAACAACAATAAGAGGTGTGTCCGTAATTTATTACCATAAAAAGGACGAACATGATACACAAATACTTGTATATGTACTCCTGGGGGTATACTACGCAAAACTGGAGCTCATAAATTTCATAATCATTAAACAATATGTAGTATCTCTTCAATAATGCAATACACTTCACTGTAACTTCTGTGTTCCTTACAAATATTGATTTTGTATTTTTTCCTCTATCCTTGTTTTTATCATCATTATATTAGAGGATTCTAGTTATTATGTAGAATGTTTATATTCTTAATATTAAATTCAATATCTTAGAAACTCATTAGTATGCTTTGGTTGTAGTACTTGGTTTTAGCCATCATTCAATTCAAGCCAGCCAGCCATCATCTATCTATTCATCGATTTACTCATTCATTCAGTTACTCACCTCACTCACCTCACTCCTCATTCATATTGGCTATGTTAGTAAATATTTGTTAAGGCCATTATCAGTGTAAACTTTGGCTCATACCGTAGACATTCATTGTCATTATACATTTGACAAAATGCCAAAATAATGTTGGTTTGTATAATTTTCTAAAGCATTTTTGTTTTTGTTTCAATATTTTCCCTAAACAATACATGTTGCATTTTTGTTATCTAGTTTAAAGACGATTTTATGGTTTTATCCTTCGAAAAACTAAAAAAAAACGTACTTAATGTTTTTTTTTTTTTTAATTTACAACTGTTGCATTTTCAGAAAAATCTGTGCTATAAAAAACAATTAGATTTATGGACATTTTTTATTTGTATTTTTCAAAGCCTCAAGGAATTTAATTTTGACCAAAAAAAATAGTAATTTCTTGCTGGAATTTGTGATAGCGAGCTTTGCTACAAAATTATCTAAGATTGAGAGATAAATTGTTTGACCAAATATTGTATAACTTAGACTACAAAATGATCCATAAAGTTTAGTTTAGATTGCACTAGAAAACTACAACCGATTCTAGTTTGACTCGGATTTCAAAAACTCACCAGATTTGTTGCAAAATGATCTAAAATTGTGGCTGATAAAATGATATGATAATGTAGTTTTACTTTGACTACAATAAAGTCTAACAAATAACCAAAATTTTGTGGTTTAGATTGGACTACAAAACTACCAAAGATTTGTAGTTTAAACTACAAAATCTCAAAGAGTTTTGCTTAAAACTAATCTAAGATTGAGGCTCAAATTTGATGAAAAAATTCACTGAACATTATTGTTAATCCTATACCTTAAAAAATATGTAAACAATTACCAAAAAGTGTACCTTAAGTAGAACTACAAAACTACCCACAAAAAAAAAAAAAAAAAAATGGGATGCCGAAACAGTAGAAAAAGCACTACAATTGATGATATGGATGTACTTCTTTTTTTTTTAATGATTTTAACATTGAGTTGTTATAGGAGAGGAGTACCCCCGCTTCAGCATTTTTTCAGTACTTTTTGAACGAGTGTTTTTTTCTCTTCAATAAAAGTACTTTTGAAACAAGTACAAAAGGTGCACTGCAATTTAGTATTGTTTTCAGTATTTTTTTCATAAGTGCATAAAAAGTAATTTTTCATCATTTCTATTTTATATATTTTTAAAAATTGAAAAATTAAGAAATATTGAATTTAAACAAATTAATTATAAATATTAAAAAAATAAAATAAAAAATTAAACAAAAAAAAACTGGTTCCTCTAGGAATCGAACTCGCGATCATCTGTATAGAAATAATGATATAAAGTCACTTTTTAGTTTTGTTATTACCCGGTAAATGGCGTCACCAGTGTATTCAAAGTTTTAAAGATGGCGCTATTTCTTTCCCTCTAGATTTTTTAAAATGATCCATATCTTGAAAACTAAGAGAGAGCAAAATTTCGATAGAGAAAATTTCAATAGAGAAAATTTCAACTACCCCTAACCGTGTAATACCCCAGGGAAAGGAGTTATCTCTATCAAAAAATGGACCATGGTGGTTCCAGCACTACAAAAACCTCGGGAATTTCCAATATAAAATTTCCACTTCATAAAATGGCAAAATGGATAAAATGTTTGCTCCGCTGGAGTGCCCTTGCATGACTTTAGATAGCATGGACTAGAGCCGGGAAGGGTCCCGAGACCTTAATTTGAACAAATTTTACAATTCAATATAACTACAAATAAAACTGTAGTTTTACTAATTTTTTATTTAATTTTAGATTTGTTAAATTTAACAAAAGAATTTGTTAAAATCAACTAATTTACTTTTAATCCAAAAAACAGGACTTATTATTTTGAGTAAAATGTGACCTTTGACCTCAAACAAGATCTCTATTTTGCCCTTATTTAGAGGATTGAAGTATTTGAAAAAAGAAAAAACCTTGTCTAAATGGTAAATAAGTGACAAAAATCGCCGTTTTCTCGAAAACCGCTGAAATAAAATCGCTGCTCTAGCCAAATGAAAAAACGAATTAGTTTTTTTTTTTTGGTTCTTTGGTCCCTAATATGTCCTTAAGAAGACCTTATAATCCAATCGTTGATGTTTTGAAATTTCTTTAATACTACATTTAAACTTGAGCAAAAACCACCTAGTTTTGACAACTTAAAAACTACAAAAGTCAAAAATTCAAAATTGGAGATTTCAAATCAGTGTTTAAAAATTCCCAATTTTTTGGTCAACAAAATTCAAATGGACAACAAAATTCTTACAATGAAAGTTTAATTTCAATTTCAAAACATCTACAATTGTAACTCAACTTAAAGATACACAATTTTACTAGAATTTAGTTTATCTTGTACTACAAAAGTATTCACAATTGTGGCGACAAAAATATCCTTAATTATAGTTTTATTTCTGCTACAACAATAGTTAAATCGTTGGTCCACAAACTTAGCTTAACTAGGTCTACAAAAACACCTTTAGCTGTATCTTTACTTTCACTACAAAAAGAAAAAACTTTAAATGTGGCTTAAATTTCACCACAAATACACTAAGAAGTGGCCTACAAAAAGGCTAATCAAAAGCAAAAGTGCCACTCTTTTAGTTTTGTCCACAAAATTCTATCACTTAAAGTTTAGCCTGCGCCACATACATACTTTCGACTATGACCACAAAAATACAATTTTTGTAAAGTGCAATTTAGTTTATAAGCTTTACACATTTTCATCTCAAATCTAGCCAATGATTTCTTAAACCCATTTTATTTGTTTAAATAAACACATAATTCCATTTACATTAATTTTACCCAAAACTACAATCAATTCAAATAAACAGCTCCCAAATATGCCTATAATTTCTGATAAATTGAACAAATATTCTCTATAACATGCTTCGCCTTTTTCTATACCCTTTTATAAATTTATGCCAAATTTTCCAAAAATTTGTATAATTTTTCAGCTATTTTGTAGTTTCGTATCTAACACTTGAAATTGGTCCCATAACACTATAATCCTTGCTACTGTTGTCATTACATCAATTAAGAAGACGGTAAATAAAAGGCCTCCTTTCACCTCCCCCCACTCATAGCCAATTTTATTGAGATTCTGCATTATTACCATATGCAATGTACGCCATGACTATCCGGAAACAAGCTTAGAAGTTTTCAGTGTATACAAGGAGTACACAGAGAAATGTGTTTATGAAATAGCATATGGTGATGTTTTTGTTTCAATACTAGTTAAATATTGTATCCTTTTATCGAAATATGAATGACATGTAATAGCCGTATGATGTGTATGAAATGTCAATACATATTGTTGGCTAGATGGGGTTGGTTATTAATACCAATTAAAGTGTATAATTTTAGGCTTTAGTCTCACATGGTAATATGAAATGGAAGTTTGATTATTTTAAACAAAATTGAACAAATTTGAAGCAAAACTAAGGAATAGGAAATATTTTGCATTTGAAAGTAATTTTGTAATTTTAAGCTTTTACATTTTAGTCATTTGTAGTTTTGTAGTGCATACGAAATTAATCTAAATGTGGATTGATTTGTTGTCAAAAATCTTATATCAAATTAAGTTGAAAATCTTATGGAAATTTTGTAGTCTGAAGTTCGCTGCAATGCTAATCAATTTTAGATTTTTAAAATTATCTTAACATTTGTAGTTTTGTAGTTCAACTGTAGCTGGTCGTTTGTAGAGGTGAACTACAAAAGCTGCCCTACAAAACAATCATATTGTAGTTCAACTTTAACAAAAAAAAAAAAATGTAATGCACTACACTCAAAAAAAAAAAAAGTCAGTAAAGTCAGCAAAAAATGTTGCTGTGTCAGCAAATTTTTAGTCAGGAGAGTGCTTGCAAAAAAGTTGGTAATTCTAACAAAAGATAGTAATCTTCAGCAAAAATTTTGCTAACACTTAGTCGACTGCAAATGAAAAAAATCCTTGCTAAAATCACTAAACTTTTTGCTGAATATTAGTAGACTGAAAAAAACTCAAAAAACTTGTAGCGAAATTTTACTTTAGTTAATTTATTTGCTGAAAATTTAAATATAGAATATGTTTAGAGTTGTTTTTCTTTTTTATCATTTCCGTTTCCAGATAAGCTGCGACATCTATATCTTGTCTATCTGGTTGTCGTCCACGCTATGAATGCGGTTATCAGCACAATTTTTGTAGCAAAATAAATTAGTAAAACATTAATTAAAAATTAGTTTAGTGCTAAAAAAAAAATAACTAAAATTTTTGCTAAAAACGGAATTTCAGCAAAAAAAATTGCTAAAAACTAGTACAATATATCAACAAGACGATTTACAAATTTTTCTACTAACTTATTTTTTTGAATGTTCGAAACTCTCTAGTTTTGTAGTTCAAGTGTCGCTGGTCCTTTGCAGAGGTGCAGTTCAATTTAAGTTATAATTATAAACTACCTCGCTTAAGTTAAATCTTCAACAATTTTGGTTTGTTGTGCGCTGAAGAAACAAGTTTTTGTTGTTTTGTGGTTTCATTTATACTACAGTTTAACAATTAGATAAGGAACAAAAGCATACATATTGTTCGTAATTGTTATAAAATGTTATTTTCTAGTCTGACTAATTATAAAATCATAATTACTTTTTGTAGTTGAATTTAAGCAACAATCATTAGCAGTTTTGTAGTTCTACAGTAGAACAGTAGTCTTTTGTAGTAAAATATAGGGGACAACCGTTTGTTGTTTAACGTTAATTCGATTTGATTTTTTGTTGTTCTACCGAAACTTAAGTTGCTCGCTAGTTTTGTAGTACAAACAACGCAACAGTTTTATGTAGCTTTGTAGCTTAAGCAATAAAATACAAGCTACAAAAGTCTAAACTACAACATTAACTCTTAGATCAACATCAAATTTCAGTGCAATTAAATTATATACCCAGTGTAGAATATCATTACCAGATATGTGGTTATGTAACTACATACTTGGTAATGGTAACTAGTTACTTTTGTTATTACATTTCTTATTACCTTTATATGGCGATGTCGCGAAAAATAATGAGTTATGGTTACACACCAGCATACGAAAAATCAAAAAATATATCTTTACCTATGTGCTTACCAGTACTGACAAAAATAATGAGTCTAAAAATAGATTTTCAAAAAAATAAATTACATAAAAAAAAATATATTTTATTGTATTTTTTTTTTTTTTTAATAAAATGGTGCTGGTGCGGGAATCGAACCTGGGTCTACAGATTGCCAGTCAATAGCTCTGCCATCTGAGCTATATCGACATGTAATATTTAATAGATAAAAACATAATTGACCTGCTGCACACAAGTAAGCTTACTCGCCAACATACAAAAAATCAAAAAATATGTGGTTACATATATCCTTACCAGTGTTTAACAAATATTGAGTCTAAAAATAGATTTCAAAAAATCTTCAAAAAAATCTAGAAAATTATTTTCTATTTGAAATAATGATAAAAATAAGTCATTATCAGTAACTCATTATTATATGTTTTGAAATAATGCAGAAGGTAAGTGGGTGTCATTACTGGTAGTCCAAAAAATAATGATATGTCATTACCGTTTCTACACTGGGTAGTTCAATTAAAGCTATAATTGTATATTGTTTTCCAAAAAATCACATTAATTCTGGTAAATGCTTGAAATATGGTACAACATTTTTCTGAACTCAAATAATAAGTCGCTTTGTAGTTTATAAGTTATTTTAAATTACAATGAGTGTTATTTTTGTTCGGTTTTAAGATCAAATATGACAAATTCCAAATAGAATTCTTTATTTATCTTACAACAAATAGAGAAAAAAAATCTTATGAAAAAAACTTTCCTTGAATCAATGGTTGACAATTAATGCATTTTCGAGTGCAACCAAGCACTATCATCAAATTGTCTTTATGGGGTTCTCTCTAGGTTATAATGTAGATTTAAGTTTTTGTATTTATGTAAACTCAATTTTTAATTAATAATTAAAAATGGTTTTTTTTTCAACCTTAGTTTTCTCAATATGTGTAAATTTGGCGGCTGATCTTCGGCTAACCATCTTAAGTCATAAGTTCCGTTGCAGCTTATCGTAAGCTACAAATCGTATTTATTTTGTAGTTCACTATAAGCTACAAACATGAAATTTTGTGGTTCATATTGAATATAGAAGCCTAGTTTTCTTTTTTAACCTTTTTTACCAATTGCTTTTCCAATTATCTACATGAATTTCCTACTAGTCGTTTGGTAGATGATAATTAAACCCAAGTAAAAAATAGAACAATTCAAATGGTTAGTGTCAATATTAATAAAACCAACCATATGAAAACCAATAAAATGAATTTGTGTCATTACGAAGTACTACATTAGAGTTTATACAAATGTTATTGTCGTGGTCAATTTTTAAAGTTCTTTTTTTTATTTACATATTTATTTGCCAATCATCATCATTATTATTAAATTAAATTATAATTTACTTAATAGTTTTTCATAAATATTTTTTTTTTAAATTTTTCAGGATGTTTTACACAAAATATGTGTCACACATGGCCAAGTATTGCGTATTGTTATATTCAAAAAGAATGGTGTCCAAGCAATGGTTGAATTTGATAGTTTGGAAGCGGCTACAAGAGCTAGAGAAAATTTAAATGGTGCTGATATCTATTCGGGTTGCTGTACTTTGAAAATTGATTATGCTAAGGTGCGTTTGGGAAATTTACAATTTTATTATAACTCATTTAAGTTTTTCTAAATATTTCTTTAACTATTATTCTCACTGATTTGTTTTTATCTTCTCATTTTTGTAGCCTGAAAAATTAAATGTTTATAAGAATGAACCAGAAACCAGTTGGGATTATACCTTAACTGCAGGTTAGTGTTTTAAAGCTACTTTTTAATATCTATTTTGTTTTTGCACTTTTAAAACATTTAAAACAGACTTTTTACTACAATTCACAATAAAAAATATTCATACCGTACATAAAAAATACATATAACTTTTTTACTTATATTATTAAAAAAAAAAAAAAAAAAAAAAAAAACTAATCATGAAACATATTAACTATAAGTTTTGTAAAATGGTAGGAAACTGAAAAGAAATTGCTCTCAGGCCTAAAAATAATGAATTCAAAGTTTTAAGAACAAAAAACTCTGATTTTTAACCCTAAAGGACTCAAAAATTCTGTGTATTTTGTATTTTTTAACTACAAAACTACAAATAAGAAGAGACTAACATTTATTACCTAAACAAAATTGTAAGCTACAAAACACTACAAAAAATTTAATTCTAAACCACAAAGATACATTCTACGTTCTGTAGCTTTAGTTGAACTACAAAACTATTTTTCTTGTTAATATAAATACAAAAAAACTCTTGTTGAATTTACAAAGCTACAAAGCGCCTAACGAATGTAGCTTAGATTGGACTACAAAACTAACAATTATTTAAATTTAGATGGTATTAAAGTTTAATTTTAAATATTGTGGTTTAAACTGGACTACAAAAACACTTGTACTTGATCACAAATCTACTATTAAATGCAGATTTTTAGTTTTAGTTTAGTTTTTAGCATATCCTACTTTGGAACTAAAAGTAATTAGATTTATTTTAGATGAGAAAAATTATTATTATTTTTTTTTTTTTTGAAAATATGTTTGAGAAGAAAAAATTAGAAACACGTATTTTTTTAGCGGGTCTATATCACATTTGAGTGTTAAAAGGTGGAACCAAAAACTAACTTTGTTTTTTGTGAAAAATGTCTGAAATTTACGAAATTTAGATTAATTTGTACACAGCGCTCGGGAAAATAAAAATGTTGATACCTAGGGTTGCCACTTATTTGAAATATTGGCGAAAAAGACGCTGATTAGAAGCCGAATGATAACGAATATTTAAAAAAAAAACACCCCCTCTGTAAAATTAAATAGGCATTATTTTATGTAAATTTAAACTAAAACCAACAACAATATCCCATACAAATATGCTATGCGAAAAAACTAATAATTGAACAAGAAAAATGTTGATCATTTTCGGTTTTGTATACCAGTGGATGCGCTTCCAAAAGAGCATTGATTTCATACCTAATTTGTCTATTTTCATTACAACTTATAGGAAATTAATTAAAAAACTAAAAAATTGGTAAATTTTGACCCGCTGTTTAACCTTTAAACATGAGATTGGGCCGCTAAAGAAACATATGTACATTAGAGCACCCATATGTGCAAAAGTGTTGTTTTTCCAGCTCCTCGCACATTTTCGGTTAGGTTGAGAGTAAAAAATAAGATCTGTGTAAAAATCAAAATTACCCTAAGAAAGGTTCATGGATTTATCCATCTATAACTCTTAAACTAGAAGCCTCTGGTAATTAACTTACATAGCTGTTGTTTACACAATGAAAAGGCAAACATTTTCTTTATACCAACTTTTAACCCTCTCATGACCGTTAGTGGTGTTTTAAACGGCAAACATCGAAATTTGTATCAAAACGAAACTTAGAATATCTCAGAATTTAATTTTGGAGATCTGTAAATACGTATACTCTTCATCATATAATAGGAAATATAATGTAGATTAAAAGCAAAATATGATTTTCTTAAATATTTCGTCCATTCCATGACAGAAAGTCCGAAAACTGATTCTGAGTTATAGATTTATAAGATATGTGCACTAGGAAATCATGTGAATCTTCCATTTTAGGTACGCGGGGTACAATTTATATTTCGGGAATAGCAAATAATAACAAACATTTTTAAATAAAAATGGCTTTATTGTTTTTCAAAATATTCCCCTTGATGATGAATACACTTTTGCATTCGTTCAAACCATTTGTCATAGCAGTTTTTCCATTCCTCTTGAGACACCTCCGAAACATGGTTTTTGAACGCTTCAACTGCTTCTTCGGCGCTCGTAAATCGTTGACCAGACAGTTTACCTTTAATATTCGGGAACAAGAAGAAGTCATTGGGTGCCAAATCAGGACTGTACGGAGGAAGAGTCATCAATTCGATGTTTTGACTGCTCAAAAATTCACCTGTTTGGCGAGATATGTGAGAGCTCGCATTGTCATGATGGAGAATCATTCGTCTTTGGGGGTTGGTTTTACGAATTTCTCCGAAGGCTTCCGGCAAACAAATGATCGTGTACCATTCAGAATTGATCGTCATACATTGCTCAAGCGGAATAGTGGGCACATGACCCATTCGGCCGAAGAAACGGGCGACAATTTGCTTCGCTGTGCTTCTTCCACGAACAACTTTTGTTGGATTTCAAATAAATTGATAAATTATGGGGTATCCAACGAGAGCAAATTTTTTTTACAACTAAGTGTTCATGCAAAATCGAATGTATTGAAGTGGAACTAATGTGCAAGGATTCCTCTATCTCACGATATGTCACATGACGATCTTGCATTATCAGTTCAGGCACTGCATTGATGTTTTATGGCACAACAACCGGTTTTGGACGACCTTCACGGAATTCGTCGGCGACCTTAACTACGACCACGATTAAAATCACTATACTAGTGATATACTATACTTTGATGCTCCTTTATCGTCATACAAAGAACTGAGTTCATCGACACATTCTTGTTGAGATAATCCACGTCGAAAGTTGTGAAAAATAATCCAACGAAAACCTTCTCTTGAAATTTCCATTTTTTGGCCAAAATGATTTTCTTAACTCACTGTAAACAAAACAAATAGCACTTGTACATCAAAACTTTGTAAGTACGTTTATGCTAAAAAATGTCAAATATTATGGTATTGCCAGATTTTAGCTATTGACATTAGTGTTGCCAGTTCCCGAAATATAAATAGTAACCCTCGTATAGGATGTATTCAGCAAACTAATGTAAAACACTACGAGGTACATTTTTGTGGAAGTATTTAAACCTCTAACTTTTTAATTAAAGGCACTCGTTTTAAAAAGGGACAAAAAAGACCCGTAAGTTGAATAGTTAGAGGGTTAAAATCTTCCACAGAAATGTTCCTCAAAGTGTTTTACATAAGGTCGCTGAAGGTGGTAGATTCACATGGTTTCCTCCCAAAATCCAGGTTTGTGGTACATTTGAGCGCCAATTCTGAATAAGTACGAAATTAACCTTTAAACACATTTTAAATTTTAACTTATTTCTGGCATTGAACTTAAATTTGCAACTTTGATGTCTTCAGAGACTTATATGTATTAGAATGTCGTGGCAGATATTTTTGTGAAACATTGTAACCCTCTAACTCTTCTATTAAAGGGACTTTTTGTCCCCTTTTTAAGTTGAAGAGTTAGAGGATTTAAAATTCTCCGCAGAAATAATTGTCGTGAAATTTTAATTTAAGTCTCTAAAGACATCAAAGCTTAAAATTTGGGTTCCATGCCAGAAATAAGTCTAAATTAAAATGTGTTTAAAGGAGTTAATTTCGTGCTTAGAATTGGCGCTCAATATATCACTCATATGTGCAGAAATGCTATTTTTTCACCTTCCCACACACTTTCCGGTAGATGGGTGGTAAAAAATAATATGCTCTCTAAAATTGATCCTCTGGAATTAAAACAGGCCAGGCACCCGCGGCTTTAAGCTCTAAAAATGAACGAAAATTAGTCCAAAGCTTCTTTGCGCTATAACTCTTAAACATATCCACAGGCAATAATGTGGCTAGCATTTTTCTCATAGACACTTTTGACGTGTCAATGACGCGTCATTGTGATTTAAGTGGTTAACCACAAATGTCTTCTAAGCGACATTTATAGCTACCCTGTGGGAAAATAGGGGTCAGTTGTGATGCGAGCACCTGTCCCGTGACTGGTGAAAACAGAACTGGTCTGAAAGTATTTAACCGGTGACCTGTCCCGTAACCGGTGCTAACAGGACTGGTCTCAAAGTACCGGTCCTGTAACTGGTCAAAAGAACACCCGTCTAAAATTACCTATCTCGTGACTGGTGAAAATTGGATTGAACCAGGACGTTACAGTGGTTGAAATATTAGAGTTGTCAATTATTCGGGTATTTATTTTGATCAATTAAATGATCAAAACACGAACGATTATATGATTAATTTTTAATCTACTGGATTAATACCCAACGTGTTGAGTAGGCGTTTAGTAATCAAATCATTCACCAAATTGTTGCGAAACTCCCCAGGAAAATTTTCTGTTCCAAAGAATCGGAACAGAAACCCCTTCTACTGTCGATTCTAACACCGATTCTTTTTGTTTGAAATTGTCCCAAAAGCAACCCCTTCTATGGCTCCAAAGTGGAACCGGTTGCTCTAGAATCAGTTCTGGAACTAGTTCTGGAACTGATTCTACGTCACCCACACCTTCCATATAGGATCCCAAGAACTGGTTCTGGAACCAGTTCCATGGAATCGGTTGCAGTGGAACCAGTTGTAGAATGGGTGTTGTTGGCTACCGATTGTAAAAAATTTTCCTGGGTCTTGTATGTACAGTGGCGCGCACTGTTGAGAACATTTTAGTATTTCAGGAAACTTAAGTACCGAAAAATGTCTGACACGTGGACTAAACTATATTTTTCTAAAGACAAACTGTGAGCTAATTCTAAATTTGGCGTCTGTGAAAAAAACATTTTTTTTTAAATCACAATATTCCAAATTGTATTTTCCTTTAAAATGCTTTTTGAATTTTTTTTAGAAACCTTTTTATACTTGGAAATATCATCCGTTAAAGCAATTTGAAAGCCATTTGTTTCAGTTAAAATCAAGTTTACAAATTGAGGTAACTTTTTGGAAATTCTGTTTTAATTTTCTGTCTGCAATAAATAACCAAAGATTAATAATTTTAAAACTTCATAAAAATCAGACATTTGACTGAACTAAAACAAATAAAATTTGTAGAATTTAATGCCTGGTAAAAATATATTGCGAATAAGAAATATTTAAATCTAAATTGGTACTTAATAGGGCAAGGAATTCCCTGCATATAAAAGAACCGGTCCTTTTCATATAAAAGGACCGGTACAAGGACCGGTCACGTGACGTGCCTGGTGACCAATTCCTTTTCCCAAAGGGTATTGTTAGGCCACAAAATCACTTACAAAGTAAGCTAATGTTTTTTGAGCCATTTTTGAATTGCTTTCAAAATATTCACAACTATTAACAGTTCCGAGTAATTTTTGAAAAATTTTTTTCAATTAACAACTTTCCTCTAACTTGTGTGCATTTTATGATTCTTTAGAGAAGGTTCAGATTTTCGTCAAAAAAATTAGTACTTTTTGATAAATTATAAATTTAAAAAGATTGTGTTTTAATTGAGTCATTTTTGCTCCAAATTTTGCTGACTGCGCCCACTTGATATGATATACCTTTTTTGGTTCCTAATATTAAAGTATTTCTCAATATTTTTTGAATAAAATCATTTTTACATGATAATATTAATTTTGATGGACATTGTGGAATATTGCTTAGCAAGTTGGACGGAAGATTGCGGGTTCGAGTCCCAGCGAACAATTTATTATAAAAATATGTATGTGAGTTTTCTATCTCTTATACAGGGTGGCGCAAAATAAAGTAGAAGGTTTGAATAGTCTATAATTTCTTTATTTTTAAGTCAATAAAATTTGTTTATATTGCCGCGTAACTCGATTCAAAAAAAAAAAAATTTGAATTCGTAAATTTTGCACCTTTCGTAAAAAGAAACGTTTTAGTAGAATTTTTATACAGAATTATATTTTTAACAATATTTGTAAGATTTACGAATTCTAAAATTTTTTTCGAATCGAGTTACGCGGTTACCCCCCTGATATCAGATTCGTGAGAACTTCCTAAATGATATTTTTTTTTATTTCACATGTTTTAATTGAGCTATGAACTAAAAGCTTCGCTAACTCTGCATGATATGGCGCCCAACAAAAGTACTAAAATTTAATATCCCTCCCGTTCTTTCACCACCTTTCATCTCTCGTCTATACCATTTCCAAAGAAAGCAACGCATTAATTAATAGGAACAAAAAAAAATGGTGAAATGGTTATTGTAATAGGGAAGTATGCACCAATTTAGAAAATCTTAATATTTCGCTAACAAGGATGGTATTTCATAGTTCAAGTGAGTTGCTTCAATCATCTGAATATATTTCTGTAAGACAGACTGCAGTAGGGCTGTTACCCAATAGATTTTTTGATTTCCTTTTTGCCCTATTTTCCATGACAATTGCAGCTTATGTTGTACCACAAAGCGACTTGCGATTGTAGTTTAATTCAAACTACATAAATTCTTACAATTGTTACTACTACTATTACACTACAAAAAGCAGCTAAGGACAATTGCTGCTTCTGTAGTAATATTAAATATTATTTGGACTATTGACTGGAAGCTTTATAATTGTAGTTTTAGTATAACCACAAAACTACAAATGAATTTAGCGCTTCTTTTTTTACTACAAACTTAACTATTGATAACATTTCATGTGAACTACAAACATTTTAACATGTAATCAAACTAAAAGTACTATTTAGGATTGTAGTTTATATTAAACTGCAAAACCACATAATAGTTTGTTGCTTAAGTTGAACTACGAAACTGCCAGGATTAAGTAATACAATTTCTTCTTTTACCTTAGAGAGCGATTTCTTTTATAATTTTCTTGCTTTTTCATTACACCATTAACAGCATGTCTTAGATTTAAACTAAATTATTTTTAACCAAGTTACATAAAAAATAAATATTTTTAAAAACATTTAAACACCAAAAATTTACACAAAAAAGACAACTTAAAAGTCAAGTCCAACGATTTTATCCACACACTTCAATTTAAAGTAAAAAAAAAAAAATAAAAAATTCAACAGAATCTAGAATCACGCAGCTGGAAACAAAAACCCAATCCAAAATTTATTTAAAAATCTATACAGAAAGTTTAAGAAAAATTCTAATGGATAACAAACTTAGTCAATAAAAATATTAAATTTTAGCAATTAATTACTAATACTATATTTAAATTTAACCAAAAATTAGTATTTTTTTAATTCTTGTATTTACCTGTCAAATTCCAAACAAATTTTTATTTAAAAATCAGCAGTTTTTAAATCACTAATTTTTATTTAAAAATTCTATGGAAAATAATTATGCTGGAGGTCAGTTTTGTTTAATAAATTTATTTTTATTTATTTAATTTGTTCACTCAATATTTCGCTACCCTTTGTCTGGCCTCCTCAGAAATTCGTAATATTCCTGAGGATGGTAGCCAAAGGGTGGCGAAATATTGCATGAATAAGTTAAATAAATATAAATTTATTAAACAAAATTAACCTTGAGTTTAATTATGTTCTAAAAATTTTTTTAAATAAATTAGATATTTATTAATTCAATTTAATTTTTTTAAATAAATATATAACATCAGCTACTAATTTTTGGTTGTATTCTAAATTGAGCTTAAATGAAAATTTGCACTTAGTTTTTTTTTACCTATTTTTCTTTAACCCCCTTTTAATTTAAATCTTTTCATTAACTACGTTTCTGTAACCAACTTCACTAAAATTAAATTGTTTTGTATTTATTTACCCTCTTATTTTATTTGTTAATCAACCGCTTTTGAAAGTACAACACCTGGTTATACAAACAAATCTTTTTTGTATGTGTATATATTTGTTTTAATTTATTTACATACTTTACAAAAATCTCAACTCATTTTTCCGCTGGTGGAAAATTCACACACAATCTGATATACACACATTGCAACACACATATTTATTTAAATAGTTTTTAAACCACTAAGTTAAGAACTGAATTTAAGGTATATTTAAAGTGACAACACCATCATATTAAATACACGCGCCTACTAAGAAATATGTAAATTTATAGAAAAACGAAATCCCAATAGGAAAAAGAAATACATAATAAATTCTTTGTAAAAGAAAATCCATTTATAGGAAGTCCTCTATAGCAAAAATTACTCAAATTCTGGGATTTTTTGTTATAGAAATCTTCAGATACCGAGGACTTCTTTCTATAACAAAATCCTCAGTTTCTCAGTACTTTTTTTACACAAAAAATCTTCTGATTGGGAAAATATTGTCCTATATAAAAATCTTCAGAATCTGAGGACATTTTGCTATACAAAAATCCTCAGATTCTGAGAACTATTTTATATATAAAAATCCTCACATTTTAGGGACTTTTTCCCAGAAAAGTTCTCAAATTCTGAGGATTTTTTCCTATACAAAAATTCTCAGAATCTGCGGACTTTTTCCTAAAGAAAAATTCTCAGATTCTAATGACTTTTTCCTATAGAAAAATTCTTAGATTCTGAGGGCTTTTTCCTATAGAAAAAATCTCATATTCTGAGGTCCTTTTCCTATAGAAAAATTCTCAGATTATTAGGAATTTTTCCTGTAGAAAAATTCTCAGATTCTTAATACTTTTTCCTATAGAAAAATCTTTGGATTCTTGGATCGTAACGACTTTTTTCTATACAAAAATACTGAGATTCTGAAGACTTTTCCCTATAGAGATATAGTTAGTTTCTGAAGACTTTCCTATAGAAAAATAAAGAGAAAAGAAAACTTTTTCCTTAAGGGAAATCCTCAAATGCTTAGAATATTTTTCTATAGAAAAATACTGAGATTCTGATGACTTTTCCCTATAGAAAATTATTAAGACCCTGATGACTTTTTCTTAAAGAGAAATCCTCAAATGCTGAGGATTTTTTTTCAATAGAAAATTACTTATGTTCTGAGGAGTTTTTCCTATAGAAATATCCTCAAATTCGAAGGACTTGTTTCCATAGAAAAGCGTCCTCAAAAATCCTATAGAAAAATACTTTTTTCCTGTGGACTATTTTCCATAGAATCCTCGGATCTATGAGACTATTTTTCTTATAGAAAAATCTTCAGATTCTGAAGGATTTTTCCTGTAGAAAATTCCTTAGATTCTGATTACTTTTTCCTATAGCAAAATCTTCATATTCTTGGAGCTTTTTCCTATAAAAAAAAATATTTTTATTCAGACTCATACTCTGAGGACTTTCTCCTATAGAAAAATTACCTATCCTCTAAAAATTATAATTCTTTAAAAATGTTCTACTGGGTTTCTTTCAAATCAGATTATAAAGACTTTGCTATAGAAAATCTCGCAGTTTCTAAGGATTTTCCTATAGAAAAATAGTCAAGTTCTTATTTTTGCTACAGAAAAATCCTTATACTCTGAGGACTTTGTCCTACAGAAGAGTTATCAGATTCTGAGGGTTTTTTCCTATAGTAAAATTCTCAGATTTTAAGGACTTCTTCCTACGAAAAATCCTTAGAACTGGAGGAGTTTTTTCTACAGAAAACTTCAGTTTCTAAGAAAAATCCTCAGATTCTGGAAATATTTTTTCTATAGAAAAATCCTCAGATTCTGAAGACTTTTTCTTATAGAAAATTCCGTAGATTCTGAGAAGTTTTTGTTACAGAAAAATCCTTCGATTTTTGGGATATAAAAAATTATTTTTGTTCAGTATCTGACAACTTTTTCTTACAGAAAAATTCTTAGATTCTTGGGACTTTTTGCTATAAAAAGTTATTTTATTCAGATTCTAAGGACTTTTTCTTATAGAAAATGTATCCTATAAAAATTATAATTCTCTAAAAATTTTCTACTGGGTCTCTTTCATAGCAGCACCAACAACTATTTAAATGTTTGTTTAAATAATTTTTTTTGTTGCTAGTTGAACTAACAAGGTGTTATGTTTTTAGCTTCATATATAGTATTTTCTACCCAGTCGACATCTACGTCGTCGCTGTTGTGTTTGGTTTAACCTAACCACTTTAGCAAAATACTATACTACCCCACTGCGCCTACGTCTTCCAAACACCCACACAGCAAAATAAACAAATCTTTAGATATTATACAAGTAAAGACGGCAGCAAAAATTCGCATAAAAAGGCAATAAAACACTGAATGAAAAATGTTTGTATGTTGCTTATTTTCTTACAAGAAAATGAAAATAACAAAAACGCCAACAAACTTTAGAATGAACAACAACTTAAGTGACACGCGACAAATTAGCAGAAAATTAAAAAAAAAAAACATAAATATTTATAGAGGGAAGAGGAAAAGGAAAAGCATTAGAAAATTACAAAAGCAGATGCAACGATATTAGAAATGAGCTATAATAAGGAATCCTAACAGAAGCATGGAAAACTATAAAAAAACTCTTATATTCTGACTACACACAGGGAACAGAGCATCATGATATGATAGTTTAAGAGCAGTATGTTGTGACTGAAGCACGTATTTATTATAATATGATCCTAATGATCATAATATGATCCTAATGATTATAATATGATCCTAATGATCATAATATGATCCTAATGATCATAATATTATCCTAATGATCATAATATGATCCTAATAATCATAATATGATCCTAATGATCATAATATGATCATAATATTCCTAATGATCATATTGTGATCCTAAATGATGTTAAAATCATCATAAATAAGAATTACGTTCGTGATTTCTGGAATCATACTATGATATATTCATTTCCCCAATCATGTTCAACTTTATTTTTCTCTGCATATTACGAGTATTTTTTATTAAAAAATCCATAAATATGATTCTTTCTGCTCATATTATGATCAATTATGACGATTTTATTCTTATTTAGGATTATATTATGATCATTGGGATCATATTATGTAAATACGTGTTTCAATCATAACATTATGTTTTTTCTCAGCGGTTTCTTATGTTAAAAATTTTAGACTTTGTCAGTGTTTTCATGGAAAAAGAAAACGCTCACAATCCAAAAACTTTTTCACCTGAAAAAATAAAAACGCGAGATTCTGAAGACTTTTTCCTATAGAAAATACCTAGATGCTCCTTATTTTATTTTTAAATCCAAGAGTTTTACGATTTTTCCTATGAAAAGGTATTTTCGTTACTCAAAACTCTAGTCAGGTCATGCCTAGCTGCTTTATTATAGTGTAGATAAAACTAATACACATAACAAATGTTATAATAAATCGCAATGATGAAAGCAGAGAGACAAAAAATGAATGAACAATTAAATTAAAATGCTAAAATTATGGCTGGAATTAAAATTATATCTTTAGAATTTAATGAATGAAAGAAATTAAGTTAAATATCATCATATTTAAAATATGGCATAGATTAAGATTTCATAAGCAGACTAGAAGTCTAGAGAAAATACAATGCAACATACATAGTTAGAAAAAACGACCATGTAGGAAAATTATACAAGACTGAATGGGCATTTTCAGAAGCTAACTTCCCAGCAAAAAAAAAAAAAAAAAAAATTGGAAGCAATGCTTTACAAACTACTTCTATCACTGCTTCACAAGTGTCCGTTAGCGTATTTTTACTGCTTTTTTATAAGTAATTCTGAACAACTTTAAAAAATCACATTAAAGGAATTAAATGTGCTAAAATCCCAAAACTTATTTTACAAATTGTGAAAACAAAATATTTGTTGATGACATGTCCCTATCCGAATTTCATTCTTGCCTAAGGAAATCGTTAGGGGACGACGTTTATAGATCTTCTAGAAATATTTGTTAAGTTAAATTACAAACTCAATGAGAATTTTTTGTTCTCGTCTGGGAGCGTTATTTAACAATTAAAATATCAAAGAAAAAACAAAAATTTACCACAATTTGCTTTGTCATCTTCCAATAGCACATTTAATTCCTTTAATGCAATTAATGTATTTGCCGATAAAAATAAATTAAAAAAAACTAATATGCAAGTGTTTGTGCAAATTTAAATGTTACTGACACTTTAAAACATATTATTTTCTATTGTTATTTATATATGAATGGATGTCACTACATTGCTAGATCTGTCAAAACAACAGAGTAGTATATTGGAAGATGACAAAGCAAATTGTGGTAAATTGTTATTGTTGTTTTTGGTTTTTCTTTGATATTTTAATTTTTAAATAACGCTCCTAGACGAGAACAAGAAATTCTCATTGAGTTTGTAATTTAACTAACCAAATATTTCTAGAAGATCTAAAAACGTCATCCCCTGACGATTTCCTTAGGAAAAAATGAAATCAGGATAGGGACATGCATTCAACAAATCATTTTGCACAATTTGTGAAATAATGATTCGGCATCTCTTTTTTTGCTGGGTTTAAAAGAAAAATGCTCTGAGGCATCGAGTTTTTCTATAGAAAATAGCTAAGGAAAGACTGCACCAACTCAAGGAGTTTCTTTGAATCGCATATTTTTTATACAAGAAAACATTTTTCGGAACGAAATGTTTTTCGGTAGGAAAAATTTCATCGAGTTGAATAGTTTCTACAGGAAAAAAATCACTGAGCCGGTTAGTTTTTCTGTAGGAAAAAGTTCACCAAGTCTTAATGGTTTTTCTATAGGAAAAAATTCACCGAGTTGGAGAGATTTTTTATACCAAAAACAAAAAGTTCATCTAGTCGGTGGGTTTTCCTGCATGAAAAAGTTCAGTGTGTCTGAGAGTTTTTCTATAGCAAAAAGTTTACCGAATGGTAGAATTTTCCCATAGCAAAAACTTCACCGAGTCGGAGAATTTTTCTATAGGAAAAAGTTTATCGATAAAAAAATTCACCTATTGAGAGTTTTTCTATGAAAAAAAATTCTTCAAATCAAAGAGTTTTTCTACGTTAAAAATTCTTCTAGTTGGGGAGTTTTTCCACAGGAAAAAGTTGACCGAGTTGGAGATTGTTCCTACATGAAAAAGTGCAATGAGTCGGAGAGTGTTTCTATAAAAAAATTTAACCGAATCGGAGATTTTTTTTTAGAAAAAAAGCTCACCGAATTGGAGAATTTTTCTTTAGTAAAAAAATTGCCGAATCAGAAAGTTTTCTTATAAAAAAAGGTTTACTAAGTCAGTTTTTTTAATAGGAAGAAGCTTAAGGAGTCGGCGTGATTTTCTTTTATTGGATGTATAACTTAAAAATGCGGGATTCACAACAGATGGCATTTTTTTTAAACATGGTTTGTGTCTTTAATAGCTTATTTGGTATTTTGGAGGGTAAACATCTGTCATTTATTCTAACTTAGTCATTGAACGAAATAGTGTAAGCAACAAAGTTTTTTTTTTTTGCTTCGAAAATGTCGAATTTTGTGATAACAAAGCATCATTTGCGGGAAGTTGTGCTTTACTTCTTCAATTTGAAAAAAGTGCAGCTGAAGCACATCGATTGCACACCGAAGCTTATCCTGAATATGTTCCCTCGATTTCAACGTGCGAGAAATGGTTTGTGCGGTTTAGAAGTGGTGATTTTGACACGGAAGACAAAGGCCTCCTAGGTCAGCTGAAAAAAGTTCGAAGATGATAAATTGGCAACATGTCTTAATGAAGATTGTTGAACTTGCAAAATCATTGTGAGTTATTCAAGCAGTAATTTCTGATATGCTGACTGAACGCCATAAAAAGGAGTCATTTTTACATCGAATCATTACTAGCGATGAAAAATGGATCCATTATGACAACCTGAAATCGTGAATATGTGAAGCCCGGCCAACCACCCAAATCGACAACAAAGCCGAATATCCATGGCGCCAAGGTAATGCTCTGTATTTGGTGGTGCCAGAAGGGTCCCATCTATTATCAGCTTCTAAAATCGAGCCAGACGATTACAGGGGACCTGTATCGAACACAATTGATTCGTTTGATGTGAGCATTGGCCGAAAAACGCCGGGAATATGCGGGCAGACATGAAGCCGTAATATTCCATCATGACAATGTCCGAACACATGTAGGCTTCACTTCAGAAGATTGTATCCAAAATTGGCTTAAATCGTTCTTGGCCTCAAAAAATGAGCAGTTATTTTGGTGCGGAATCCTTGTTGCCAGAAAGATGGGGAATAGGTCATAGCTAACGATGGCCAATGCTTTAAGTGAATTCATATTTTTCAGTTAGACACCCAATAGAAAAACTTTAGCGATCCGGAGAATTTTTCTGTAGGAAATAGGTTACCAAATCGGAGAATATTTCTATAGGAAGAAGTTAACCAAGTCGGAGAATTTTTGTATAGGAAAATGTTCACCAATTTGTCTAGAGATTTTCTATAGAGAAAAGTTGACCGAGTTGGAAAGTTTTTCTACAGGAAGTCTTTTTTCTATGGGAAATATCTCCGTCTTGGTAAACTTTTCCGTATAGAAAAATTTCTTCAAATTGGTGAACTTTTTTTATAACAAAATTCTCCGATTCGGTGAAAATTTTCTATAGAAATTTTCTATAGAGTTTTTCTATGAACAAGTTTTTCAAATCGAAAAGTTTTTCTAAGGAAAAAGTTCTTCTCGTTGGAAAGTTTTTCTATTGGATAATGTTGACCGATTCGTAAAGTGTTCCCCCAGCAAAAAAAATTCAGTAAGTCTGCGTGTTTTGCTATAAGAAAAAGTTTGGATAGCTTGTGCCAAGCCACCCAGTTGAAACCGTTTTCTGTCAGGAAAAACTCCACAGGGTCAGAAAGTTGTTATATAATAAAAAGTTTTGCAGTTTGAAGATTATTATAATAACAATACCATTGGGCGTGAACAGAAGAATTTCAAAGAAATAGAAAAAAATATATTTTTTAATTTAGACAAAATTCATCATCTTCATTCTGTGACCATTTATATTACCAACATATTTATTAGCATCACAAGTCCAGCCTTTCCCATTACTATACAAAACCAAAATAATAATGAACTTTTGTCTTCTTCAAGCTTCAACCTTATCAGAAGTTTCCTTATATTCAACTTATTTTGTCCTGTTGTTGTGGAAATTTGTCTTGGTTTGTTTCGTTTCGTTCTGTTATATTCAGTTGATTGTCTATTTGTATAACTGTTCCTCTAGGCAATATAAATGGGCTGTAATGTTTGCTTTCTTTTTAGAAGCAGACTTCTGTTTTTTTTTATGAAATAGTTGGTTACTTGCCTGATGTCATGAACCATCCAAAATAATGCCTTTTATGTTCCATGGCATTCTCTATTTATGTCTGTTTAAGTTTCTTTCCTCTTGTTGTTTCTTGTTTGTGTATTGTTTGAGTAATACGAATTGTATACTGGGGAAAATTGTTGTTCAATAAATTAAGGTGTTTCCCACCATCATGTTTTATATGCAAACAAAGCTATAGTGTAGTATAGTTTTGTTTTGTTTGAAAATTCCTTTGGATACTTTTTTTCCTCTTCACAATAGTGTCATAGACAATTTGCATTTAATTTTTTCTCTCTATTTTATATTTGAGCTCAAAAGAAATAGGTTTCGTTTTTCTGAGATATTGGAATATATATATATATATTTTTTTTTTTTAATTGAATTTCTTTTAACTCTAGTAGTTTGATTTGTCGAAAGTCTGTTTGAGATAAAATTCTAATTAAATGCTAGTCTTTGAGCTGCTTAAAACATAAAACAAAGGATTATTTTTTTAGAATTTGTTTTAATGTTAAATATTCAAAAGAGATTTTACAAATAAAAATCTTATAGATTGGGGATATGTTTTGGACAGAAAAATTATTTAGTTATGCTTGGGGTTTTTTATAATTTTTCCTCGTAGGAAAAACTCTTTGACACGGTAAATTTTTTCTTAGAGCTAAACTCTCCGTCTCGGATAACGTTTTCCTATAGAAAAACTTTCCAACTTGGTGAATTGTTTTTTTATACAAAAACTTTCTGACTAGGTGAAGTTTTCCTATAGAAAAACTTTTCAACTCGTTTAACACTTTGACGACCATAGGCAAGTATGCTTGCCCAAAGGGTTTTCGCATTTATAATTGCCCAGACAAAAGATAGAGTAAATATTTCCAAAGCTGATTTGTAAAGGAGAAATGGGGGAACAAAAATGTAGTAGGCAGCAAATCCCTACCTAGTCCCGCTTTCCCCTTGCGAGCCCTCGAAGTTGGTTATTTAGAATTCTTCATTTAAGGGGTAAAAAGCATAAACTTTGACAAGCGAAATGAAGGGCAAGCAATGGGTCTATTAGGTCAATTTTTTGTAACGTATCCATAATTTAGTTCCAGATCACGAAAATAAAATAATAAAAATCGCTTCGTCCGGAACGGCAGGGTCGTCAAATGGTAAATATTTTTGCCAAGCGGAATGAGGGGTAAGGAGGGGTTCTACGGAGCCAATTTTTCTTGGCATAACGGTCAGAGATTATGAAAATCGCAAAATTTTCAAAATCGCTTCGGCAGAAAATGTATGGTCCTCAAAGGGTTAATTGTTGCAAAATGTTGCAACTCGTTGAATTTTTCTCATAGAAAACTTTCTAAATCGGCGAATTTTTACATATAGAAAAATTTTTTACGACTCGGTTAACCTTGGCCTATTAAAAAACCTTTTGACTCTGTAAACTTTTTCAAACTTTCCAGCTCGGTGATATTTTTTGAATAGATAAATTTTCAAAATCGGCGAATTTTTTTCTATAGAAAAACTTGTCAACTAAGTGAATTTTATTCTGTAGAAAGACTTAATAAATAATTAGGTAAGCCTTTTTCTATAGATAAATTCCGACGTGATAAATTTGTTTCCTATTAAAAACTCCAAATCGGAGAACAGTTTCCTTGAAAATTCTCTGACCCGGTGAACTTTTTCGTTCACAAACAGTGCGACTAGGTAAACTTTTTCATATTGAAAAACTATCAGAATCGGTGCGAAATTTCCTATTGGAAAACTCTCCAACTCTGAACTTTTTCCTATACAAAAACTTTCCAACTCGATGATCTTTTTCTTATAGAAAAAGTTTTCAACTCGGTGAAGTTTTTCATACACAAAATATCTGACTCAGTCAGAACTTTTTCCTATAGAAAAGCTCTCTGACTTGGTAAACTTTGTCACAAAAAAAAAAAAAAAACTTCGACATGGGGGAATTTTTTCTATGAAACTTCTCCGACCCGGTGAACTTTGTTCAGAAGCATTCTGACTCCGTGAACTTTTCCCTATAGAAAAACTCTTCGAACGTTTCATTATAGAAAAAAAGTCTTGGACTTGATGAACTTTTTCCTATAGAAAAGTTCTCCGACTCTGTTAACTTTTTCCTATAGAAAATTCTCTGACTCGGTAAACTTTTTCCTATAGAAAAATTCTGACTCGGTAAAATTTTAGCTATAGAAAAACTCTACGACTAGTTGAACTTTTTCCCATAGAAGAACTCTGACTCGGTAAACTTTTCCCTATAGAAAAATTTTCCGACTCGGTGAACTTTCTGCTATAGAAAAACTCTTATAGAAAATCTCTCTATAGTTCAAATACAGATATATTTTGTAAACTCTTTCCCCTCCGCTAATGATTTATTTTTTCAATAGTTACATTTTTCCTATTTTTTTGTTCTATTGTTTTTTTTTTTGTAGCAAATTTCTATAGAAAATTTCTCTGAATAAGAACACTTTTTGGTCTAGAAAAATTCTCGGAATCGGAGAAATACTTTTACCTTAAGAAAATACCGATTACTGTTCTCTGTCGAAAATCTGCAAAACTATCGCAAAACTCTGACTAGAAATACCTTTTTCTATAGAAAGCTTTACGATTTTGGCTACTTTTTGCTTTAGTGTTTATTTTTGGAGAACTTCTTATTCCAAGCAGAGCTGTAAATGAATCATTAATTTTTTAATTCGCGAATCATTCATGCATTGAATTAAAAAAAATTTTGAATTAATTCTTTTCACAAAAATCACGAATTGAATGAAATTTGAATCAATTCACATGAATTTGGCAAAAATGAATTGCAATTAATTTCCAATTCGAATGAATTTTCAAAATGAATTGCAATTCATTTTCAATTCAAATGAATTAGGCAAAACGCAATTCATTTCCAATTCACTTGAATTGAATTGATTTTGAACTAATTCAAATTAATTAGAAAAATGAAAAATGAATTGCAATGAAATTATTAATTGCTTCCTGAATATTAAATGTGTTTTTGTCGTTCCGCGTATGTCAAAACCGAAATAAGTAATATTTGAAGACATAAACTCCAAACACCATGTTTACTTTGATTGCAATTCATTTTAAATTCATTTGAATTAATTTAAAATCAGTTCATTTGAACGGGAAATGAATTACAATTCATTTTGTCAAACTAATTTTAATTGGAAATGAATTGCAAATTATTTTTCCAAATTCGTTTGAATTTGAAAAGAATTGCAATTAATTTTTCCCAAATTCATTTGATCCAGATTTCATTCAATTCTTTTTCTTGGTGAAAAGAATTAATACAAAATTTAGCTAATTCATAATAAAATGAAAAAAGAATGATTCTGATTCCAAGTAATTATTTTTGTAAAAAACTTTATGATTTATAGTGTGTTTCTTAGCAGAAAATCTTCAATAAAGGATCAATTCGATTCAGAAAGTTTTTTTTCCTAAAGCAAAATACCTACCCTACTGGAAAAGGAAGAAAAAATTCAATTGCATACTCTTTATTTTTTAATCTCTGGTAACACGTAGGATAGGTTTTGACATATCACAGGACTAGCCCAAAAGGACATGTCATGTAACTTACCTAACGGAAGAACAATTTCACCAAACTAACCCAAAAGGTTTGACACAGAATGAGTCACATTTTATACATTTTGTGCAATGTTACCCGACTAACCTAAAACTAACTGGGATATATTCCAATTTTAGCCACGGGACTAGTCCTTTAAGTATAACTGACACAGAAATTTTTAATTATACCAGTCCTGTGACCAGTCATACTTTAACCAGTCAAGGGATAGATACCTTGAGGGCAATTGACACCTTATTGTCCATAGGGTAGTTACTAGGGTATTGAGTCACTTAAACGTTATTCGATTAATTGAACAATCTTGCTCAAAAATTGTTCGAATAATTAAAAATTACCAAATTTCAAATAACGAACAATTCGAATAATTTAAAACGATTAATCGATTAATAGAAATTGGTAAAAAATTACAGAAATGTTTAAAAAATACATATTTTTATTAAAGTAAATATGTTTAAATACCAAAACTTATTTCACAAATTTTTAAAAATAAATATTTCATTCTGGCCTAGGAAATAATTAGGGAACGACTTTTTGGAATCTCTACAGATATATGTTAGCTTAAACTTAATGAGAATTTCCTGTTTTCCTATCGGGGCGTCAATAAATATCTTAAAGAAAAAACAAAATCAAGAAAAAATGATCACAGTTTGCTTTGTCATCTTCCAAAATACTACTATGTTTTTGAAAGATCAAGCAATATAGTGGTATCGACGTATAACCAAAATTCTGATAATTTTTTAAGACAACAAAGCATATTAATAATTATTATAATTAATAATTATAATTATTAATAATTAAATTGCATAAAGCTTGTTTAGTGAGCACTCCGCATTCATAATGTCCTTTAGCAAATAAAATTAAGGCATGGAAGGACGTAAACTTAGAATATGTGACAGAGGGGCCAGAAAATACTTAAATTTTACATAATACGTTCTCAATTATTAAATTTTTTATTTTAATAAATTTTAGAAGAGTTACTGAAATTATTTTTGTACCTTTTTTCAAATAAAATTATTGAAACAATTATTTTAATTTTTGCATTAAAAAATGCAAAAATTGTTTTTTCGGACTTTCTATATTTTATATATTTAGTTAGAATATTGTTCTACCTCAAGTCCAAATTCTAATATGACAATATCATATTAGAATTTGGACAATATTATATTTATTTTGTTGTTTCAAGAAGGTTGATAATTTTCATGATAGACAATACAATTGTTTCGGGGGCATCACCCCAACTCTTCAGTTGTCTGCAATAAGAAAATTATAGCTTGAAATATACAAACCGAGACATTACATAAGGTACAAAAATTCAACGGGACGAGAATTTTGTACTTTTGTATATGAACTGTCTGCTTTGGTAATACCACCCAGGTAGTAAATTACAAAGGGGCCAGCACTGGCAAAGCACCGAAATGGGTGGTATGAGTGCTTGTTAACAGCGCTTTCCCAACGCCCAAATGATAACACCGTTCCACGGTGGTGCCAATGATTTACCAAGCCCTGGGAAAGCATCCATAAACATGATAACACCGATCTATTTAATGCTTTGCAAAGTATTGAGATAACACCAAGAAACATAAAAATCAAGTGTTTTCCCTGCCACCAAATTATGAGCCCTCATCACTGAAGAATTTTAAATTACTCTAAAAATAGACGATTCTTGGAGTTATTGTATTGTAGAGTCAAAAATTATTTAAATATTCATTAATTTGGAGTTTCTTTTTCAAAAACAAAATAATGTTATAGGAAAACAAGCGCTGGGAATTCACCCTTTTAAAGCGTTGGGAAGGCGGCCAAATTTAGTGCTTTGCCAGTACTTCTTTTTGTAAGACCGCGGTCTACTTGCGCTTTGCCAGTGCTTCTTTTTTGTTACCACACATAATTTCCACCTGGGCAGTCATAAATCAGCCATGACAATATTATATTTGAATTTGGACTTCAGGTAGAACAATATTCTAATTAAATATATAAAATTATTCAAAATACAACAAAATATTATTTTGCATAAATTTTTTTTCGTTTAATCGGCTAATTTTAAAATTTTATTCGATTAATCGGTTAAGAAAAAAAACCCAAATAATTATTTGTGAGAGTATTCGATTAAAATAAAAAGTCGATTAATTGAATACCCTAGCAGTTACAGAGTAGTTCTTCTCTGTAAGAACTCCCAATATTTTTTAGGGCCGCTTACTGAATGTTCAGTTAAATTTTAGCTGATAGTTTATTTCAAATTTTATATGGGAAACAACAACAAAGTCGTCAGTTAAAGTAGATTTAAGGTTAAGAAGAAGAATAAACATTTTTTTAAAGTTATAGACACATTATTAATTTGCAAATCAGACTAGATCTAGTGTCTGCCTTTTTTATGGACAGGCTTCATCAGTGATTTTCCATTAAATTGTATTATTGTTTATATTTCATTGTCAGATTGTCTCTATATGATAATTTACTCTCAGAAGTGATCAAACAGACATACAAACATTCTACTTTAGAATTTTTGTTTATCTTCTTATCTCCTCTTTGTCACCTTTTTCACAAATGTTGCCACACTGACGTATGGTTTTTACATACAAGTGCAGGCAATTTGTGTATATCGGAGGCGGACTGCCAGCAGGGTATTTTTATTTTTATTTTTCTAGTAAAGTGTTTTTTCGAACGCGTCATATAGACTAAATGCAATTAATATTGTAATTAATATTTAATTTTTTATTTATTTTAATTAAGTAGGTTTAAGCTTAGTAGTTAACTGAACTTTCAGTAATCGGGCCTTAAAAGAAAAACCTCATGACAACCAAAATTCTTTGTTATTCTTTTTAAACAAATCAATACTCACTGTCTGTCACTATTTTTTTTTTTTTTAATCAAATTTTGTCACGCAATTTAGTTTCTTGTTTATTCTCAAGGATGTGAGGTTTTAAATATTTTCTATTTCTAAAGTTTGTTTCACTATTTTATAATTTTTTATCGAAACAAAATTATATAAATGATGTTATAATTTTAAATCCATTAATCTTGATTTTGTCTTTAAATAAAATTATTGCAGAGATTAAGTTGTTTTTTTGTGCTGTAATTAAATCTAATTTATAATTATCTCTAAAAGCCATAGACATGCACAAACATACACAGATGACACACAGCAAACAATAATTATTTAAATCAAAATTATTTTAAAAGTTAGTGAAGGATTTATAAATGTTATGAGATTCAGTAATTTTTTTCTTTTTTTTGATTCCCAATTTAATTACACCAGTCATTAGTTGACAATAAGTAATTTATCTTACAGTTGGTGGCTAATTCTGATTACTTTTTATCAGAAATTTTATTTACTTTGTCATGATGGAATATTACAGGTCCCCTGTGATCGTCTGGCCCGATTTCAGTAGATGGGACCCTTCCAATTCATGCTCTTCGAACTTTCTTGGCTGACCTGGGCGGTCTTTGTCTTCCGTGCCAAAGTCACCACTTTTGAGCCGCAGAAACCATCTCCCGCCCGTTGAAATCGATGGAACATATTCAGGATAAGCTTCGGTGAGCAATCGATGTGCTCTAGCCGCACTTTTTTTTTAATTGAAGTAAAGCAAAACTTCCCGCAAATGATGCTTTGTTGGCACAAAATTCGACATTTTCGAAGCAAAAAAAAACTGTTGTTTAATATTCACTATTTCATTCAATGACTAAGTGAGAATAAATGACAGATGTTAACCCTCTAAAATGACATATAAGTTATTAAAGACACAAACCATGTGTAAAATATACGGCATCTGTTGTGAATCCCGCATTTTTAAGTTATACACCCAATGTGAAAATAATACTTTAAAACAATACTGAATTGCTGTGCACCTTTTGCACTTGTTTATTAAGTACTTTTATTGAAGAGAATAGAGCACAATATTTCGCAATAACAAAGTGATATTTTTATGCCGTGGTAGAGAGCTAGACTAGCAATCTTGAGGTCGCAAGTTCGATACCGGAGGCGGCAATTAAGAAATTAAAAAAAAATCAAAGATTTTTTTGTTTTTCTTTTATTTGATGAAAAAGGTATAACTTTGCACTAGTTCAAAAAGTACTGAGAAAATGTTTAAGCGGGAGTACTCCTCTACTGTGACAACTCAGTGTTAAAATAATTTTCTGTTAAAAAAGAAGTTCATCTAGATCAGATCATTAATTTTAGTGCTTTTTCTATTGCTTTGGAAACTCTTGTTGCTGAGTTTTTATTGTTTTTCTTAAAAGAAAATTTTTCTACAGAATTTTTTTGTTCATTTATAATTTTTTTCTTCGGATTTTTTCATTGCTTTGTCTTTTTGATTGTTTTTTTTTTTCATTATTTTTAATTTACTTATTATTAAATTCTTTATTTACTTATTTATATTTATTTCTTTATTTATTTATATTTACTTCTTTATTTATTTATACTTATTTCTTTATTTATTTATACTTATTTCTTTATTTATTTATATTGCTACGTTTTTATCTTTTGAAAACGTTGGTTTATTTCCTTTAAATAAATTTTGATTATTGCAATCAAAATAATCAATTTCACTGCTGTCATCAATTACGTTACATTATCGTTTATCTCCTTTAAATAAACCGGGTTGGTGCTCTTAGTAAATAAAAATAACACGCTCTCTTTAGATTGATTTAGCCACTGACTGTACAATGCTAATATGCAATTAACAAACTCTACACTAATAGAAATAAATCTGTAAGAAGAGAAAAAAATACTGAAAATTAGTTAAAAATGATGCTGCTAAAATTAGCAGATTTTTTTGCTAAATACTAGTAACATAGGGACAGCAAAACAAAAAGTGTTAAATATACAGAATTTTAGTTATATTTGAGTTAAATTTTTGTTAATGGAAAATAGCAAATTAATCTGCTAAAATCAGCAAAATATTTTGCTAAATAATTTGTAGCCTAAAAAAATCACAAAAAAAATTAAAAAATGTTCGAAGTTTTTTTTAGATTTTTTTTAAATGCAAATAAAAATCGAGTTTTTCAAAAAAAGCAGTTTATAATTTTTTAGCAAATATTTCTGCTGATTTTAGCAGGATAGACTGCTATTTGCATTCAACTAAATTTAGCTTAAAAATAGCAAAAATTTTGTTGATATTTTGTAGATACAATTAACTAAAAGTTAGCTTAAATATAACTAAAATTCTGTAAATTCAACAGTTTTAATTTTGCTGTTATATTAATAGTATTTAGCGCAAAAAGCTGCTAATTTCAGCAGTGTTTTCTGCAGTATCATTTTTAACTAATTTTTAGTAACTTTTTCTGCTATTTGTACAGATTTATTTCTATGAATGTAGTACGCAACTTAAAAGTACACTCAAAAAAAAAATTCGTAGAAAAATTAGTAAAATGTCTTGTATATCAAGTTTACTAGTTTCTAGCAATTTTTTTTGCTGAAATTCCGTTTTCAGCAAAAAATTTATTTATATTTTTTTACCACTAAACTAATTTTGAATTAATGTTTTACTAATTTATTTTGCTACAAAAATTGTGCTGATAACCGCTATTATAGCGTGGACGACAACCAGATAGACAAGATGTAGATGTCGCATCTTGTCTGGATGTAGTACAGACAACGGAAATGATAATTAAATAAACAACTCTACACAATTTCTATATTTAAATTTTTAGCAAATAAATTAACTAAAGTAAAATTTCTCTACAAATTTGTTGACTTTTTTTCAGTCTACTAATATTCAGCAAAAAGTTGAGTGATTTTAGCAAAGATTTTTTTCATTTGCAGTCCACTAAGTGTTAGCAAAACTTTTGCTGAGATTACCATTTTTTTTTTTTTTTTGGTAAAAATCAGCTCGCTGATTTTCAGCAAGAACTTTTGCTGAAATTACCAACTTTTTTGCAAGCACGCTCCTGAGTAAAAATTTGCGGACACAGCAACATTTTCTGCTGACTTTACTGACTTTTTTTTTGAGTGTACATTTTAATCCACAAATGTTAATGCGTAACTTCCACTTCCTTCGTAACGTTCGGTCTTTTATATTTTAATGGTCGTTGGTTGTGGAACATGCTAGAAGCTTAACATTATTTATGGCATTTAACCATATAGCATATGCTGAGGTGTATACCTAAATGTAGTGTTACAGTGTTGTAGTGTTAAATCCCGTTTCTCGGGATATTTTCTTCAAGAAAATTCCTGAGTTTTAGATACTAGACTAATCTAATTTCGTAAGATCTATTTCTTTTGTTCTTTAAATTAATATTTAAGAAAATCCATCATTGGAAAAAGATTTTAGAGCTTACGCAATATTGCTTGTTGGGATTTCATTATATAATTGCTCTTTCTGTTCATTAACTCCTAGTTACATACTACATTTTTTTATTTCCTTTCTTTTTCTGCAATCTTAAATAACACCCATGTCTAAAAATCTATCTATCCATATTCAAATAAGAGCAAAATAAGCAAACAACAAACAAAAAAAGAAATGCTAGTGTTATTGAAATTAATTCCTATCTTTTATAAGTTTTGTAATCCCAGGATATAAATTGAAAAAAGGACAATATCATTATTTCATACAAAAGCACTTAAAACCCTTCAGTAGAAGATGAAATATAAAACAAGAATTTTATTCCAAAAACAATAAAAACAAGAGAACCAAAAAAAAAAGATAATCTTAATAAAACTAAATTTTTAGGATTTAGAAGTACCTAACTGAATAGCCCCAATGTAATCAAGAAAAACATCCATAACACAAAACATATTCATAAGATTTTTTTTCCCAAAAAAAAAAAAAAAAAAAAAAAAAAAGCAATGAAATCTCTAACAACAATAATGTTGGTATTTATGAAATGTATGAAAATGTTTGAGAGTATCAATGATTGTTGTTAAAATATATATGCATACACACTGGAGATACATTTACACAAAAATACAAACACATTCACAAAAAAAATACCACACATGCACGCACACATATACACATACGCAAGGACATACAATACACTCATACGCATTTCCTTTAAATACATTTAGAATATTTGTATAGAGTTGCTTTAAAAATGTATATAAACATGAATAATACATAAATATTTTTATGGTATGGTATGTGTGTATTTGGGTGTGTGTATAAAAATGTTTCCAAATATGTGCGTATGTGTGTGCATGCCTTTGTAAATGTTTTAAGTGCATGTGGGTGTAAACATTATTTCCTTTTTCCTATTACTTGTACAGTTATTATAACAATAAAAAATAACAATAGAAAAATAACTGGAACTTTGTAAAAATAACAATTTTTTCGGTTCGAAGGACCAAAAAAAATTCTATTCTGGGTTGTTTTTTTTTTTTTAGCATTCACAGTGATTTAAAGTTTAAAAGTGTTTGTAAGCATGATTGATTAGTTTTAAAATTTTCAACTTTTTCAACAAGGGCATTTATAGAGAAACCCGGTTCGAAGGACCAAATAATATTTAAATCATTTGATTGTTAAGTTATAAAAATTTGGCGCCCCACACTAGGCCCAAGTAATACTAACCCAAAGTCATGGTTTTAGCCTAACAGTGGTACTTAAAATAGAAACTCACATACTCTTAATTAATTTGGCGCCCAATGTGGATCCTCACTAATATCCCTTTAATACTCTGTGATTGGTTATTCAAAAGCCACTTATAATTACCATATATGCCAACATTATTTACTATACTCTCCATCGGGTTCTTTTTTCTTTAACACAATTTATTTACTTTAGCAAATTTAGCTTAAACTTAGTTTTAAACAATTTAACAAATATTACCCCAAAAATGTTTATCTTTTTTTTCTTTTGTTCTACATACAAATTTTAAAGATATTTAGAGATTTAGTAGTATGTTCTAACATGTCTTATATTTTATATGTATTTTGGTATATCTATTTAATTGCTATTTGTAAAACAATAATTATAAACTGACACTTCTTAACTGATATTATTTTTTAAACTTAACATACATTTCTACAATTTTAGTTAAGTGTTGTCAACTTATGATCGTTCGATATATTGTATATAAAGTTTTTGAGCTAAATTTTATTTCTCCAATTTTATTATCTAAAATTGTAGAAAATAAAACTAAACAACCAACATTACTACTTATGTTAACAATTATTTTCATTTCAACAATAAACCACAAAGGGACCACAAAAAGGATTATTGAAAAGGATATAAAACTAAATTTTAAAAACAATTGTTAATAAATGTATTAGATAGAAAACCACTAGATATTCAAACAGATTAGTAAAAATAACAACCCAGCAAAAAAAAAGTAGAAGTAATGCTTTAAAAGTAATGCTACTTAACAAGTACCAAGAAAAGTTGAATTTCAATTGTTTTTCAAGATACGAAAATTGTAAGAATTTTGTGGTATACACAAATCTATAGAAATTCCGAAAGTCTCCAATCAGAAAGTGACAAATACCTAAAATCAAAATGTTTTCCGCATTGAAAATATTAAACGTGCTAAAATCAAAAAACTTATTTAACAACCCAGCAAAATAAGAGATTTTTTTTTTATTTTTTTTTTCCTTTTTCTTCCCCTTCTTTTATACCTCCTACTTTTTATTATTTTTTATTTTTTTTCTTTGTCCTTTTTTAATTTTTTATTCCGTTTGCTTTTTTCTTCTTCTTTTATGTCCATTTGTCCATTTTTATTCTGTTTGCATTTTTCTTCTTTGTTATCTTTGTTTTTTATTTTTTTTGAGTTGTATTTTTTTTTGTTTTTATTTTGTTTTTCTTTTATTATTTTTTTAAATTATTATTATTTTTATTTCGTTTCTTTTTTTTTTTTATTTTATTATTTTCTTGTTTGTTTTTTTCTGTGTTTTTATTTTTTTGTTTTTTAATTTGAGTTTTTTTGTTTTTTTTTTTATTTTTTTGTTTTTTAATTTGAGTTTTTTTGTTTTTTTTTTATTTTTTGTTTTTTTATTTTTCTTGTTTTTTTATTTTTCTTGTTTTTTTTTTGTTTTGTTTTATTTTTATGTTTTTTATTTTGTATTGTTTTATTTTTTGTTGTTTTTTATTTTCTTTTTGTTTTTTTTTATTATTTTTTTTTTAATTTTTTCATTTTATTTTTTGTTTCTATTTCTTTGTTTTTATTTTTTTTGGTTTTATTTATTTTTTTTGTTTTATTTTTTTATTTTTTTTTTTACTTTTTTCTGTTTTTTCTTTGTTTTTTTTTGTTGTTTCACTTTTTTAATTTTTTCTCTTTTAGTTTTTTTCCGTTTTTGTGTTTCTTTTGTTTTTTTTTTGTTTTTTTTGTTGTTTTTCTTTTATTATTTTTTTAAATTATTATTATTTTTATTTCGTTTTATTTCTTTTTTTATTTATTATTTTCTTGTTTATTTTTTTAATTTGTTTTTTTTTTGTTTTTTAATTTAATTTGATTTTTTTTTGTTTTTTAATTTAATTTAATTTGATTTTTTTTTTGTTTTTTTTTTGTTTGTTTTATTTTTGTTTTTTATTTTGTTTTTTTGTTATTTTGTATTGTTTTATTTTTTGTTGTTTTTTTTTTCTTTTTTGGTTTTTTTGTTTTATTATTTTTTTGTTTAATTTTTTCATTTTATTTTTTTTTGTTTCTATTTCTTTGTTTTTATTTTTTTTGATTTTTATTTTTTTTTTTTGATTTTTATTTTTTTTGTTTTATTTATTTTTTTTGTTTTATTTATTTTTTTGTTTTTGTTTTATTTTTATTTTTTTCTACTTTTTTGTTTTTTTTTTGTTTTTTTTTGTTTTTTTTTGTTTTTTTTTTTTTGTTTTTTTTTTGTTTTTTCACTTTTTTAATTTTTTCTCTTTTGGTTTTTTTTTCCGTTTTTGTGTTTCTCTTGTGTTTTTTTTTTTGTTTTTTTTAAATTTTTGTTTCTTTTTTTTAATTTTTGTTTCTTTTTTTAATTTTTGTTTCTGTTTTGTCTATTTTTTTGTTTTTTTATATTTTTTTTCATATGTATATGTATTTCTTTTTGTCATTTTTCTATATTTTTTGTTCGTATTTTTTATTTTGTTTATATTTTTTGTCTTTTTTTTATATTTTTGTCTTTTTTTCTTTCGCTATTTTTTCTTATTTTTTTTTTATTTTTAATCTATTCTTTGTTATTTTTTTCGTTTTGGCGTTTTTCATTATTATTAAATACATATTTTATAATTTGTTTTTCATTATCTTTGAAATTAAATTTTTTTTTTTTATTTTGTATGTCATCCTGTTGTTTGAGTACAACCATAAAAATCAAAATTTTGGACCATCTTCCAATAAAGAACTTGTTAGATGGCACAATTTGTTTTTCTACAGAAAAACTAAAATTTTTTAAATAGACATTAAGTTGTTTGGATTTTTCTACAGAAAAATTACGTCTCTAAATTGGTGTGGACATTATTATTATTATTATATTTTCTGTGATATTAAAGAAACTTAATACACTCAAAAAAATAAGTTAGTAGAAAAATTAGTAAAACGTCTTGTATATCAAGTGTACTAATTTTCAGCAATAGTTTTGCTGAAATTCCGTTTCCAGCAAAAATTTTAGTTATATTTTTTTATCACTAAACTAATTTTGAACTAATGTTTTACTAATTTATTTTGCTACAAAAATTGTGCTGATAACAGCATTCATAGCGTGGACGACAACCAGATAGACTAGATGTAGATGTCGCAGCTTGTCTGGAAACGGAAATGACAAAAAAAGGAAAACAACTCTACACATATTCTATATTTAAATTTTCAGCAAATAAATTAACTAAAGTAAAATTTTGCTACAAGTTTTTTGAGTTCTTTTCAGTCTACTAATATTCAGCAAAAAGTTTAGTGATTTTAGCAAGGAGTTTTTCATTTGCAGGCGACTAAGTGTTAGCAAAACTTTTGCTGAAGATTACTATTTTTTTGGTAAAAATCAGCTCGCTGATTTTCAGCAAACCTTTTGCTGAAATTACCAACTTTTTTGCAAGCACGCTCCTGATTAAAAATTTACTGACACATCAACATTTTTTGCTGACTTTACTGACTTTTTTTTTGAGTTTAGGTATTATGGGCCTTACTTTGGTCGATATTAGCTTAGTTTTGCATGTGTATATATTTTATGCTCCTTTTGTTTGCCCTTATCGTTGGGCGCCAAATTTTGCATGTGTATAAATTTTGTGTAAATTTATGTTTTTGTGTAGTTTTACACAAAAGTTTTATGTTAAACATTACCATAACAAGAATAAAGTCTTATAACATGATCTATTTGAGATACAACACTTTTATTACCACAACCACTCTCCACCACTACAAAAACTATAAAATCAAAAATCCAGCATCATTATCATCATGATTAAAAAAAAATAATCTCACAATACTTCAAATAACTAAAGTAACAAGAACAACAGCTACAAAAACAACATTAACTAAAAAAAATTAAACACCTGAATATTTAGAAACAACAAAATCGCAAAAAAAAACAACCAGATTAACTACTACAACAACAATTTACAATGAAATCCACTGGCTGTTAAACTAATTCAATCCATAAAAAACAACCAACACCATAATTTGCAAAAAAAAAAAAAAAAAATGCAACCTTACAACAGCTACAACAAAATGAACTAATACTAACAATTAAAGATACAGCGAGATTGAGAAAACAATTATGAAAAATACTACTGCTACTATTTTTTACTACTAATACTTTACTACCAAAATAGTCTAAAAAAAACAACAACAGTTACAACAGCTATTACTATTTTATACGATTTAGTTAAATTATATATATGAGATGAGAAATCTATATTTTATATATTGATTATAAAAATTAAATTAAAAAAAAAAAATATATATAAGTAAAAACCAATAACTACAACAACAACCACATCAACAACTACAACAACAATATATGCAACTAATTCTCTATTAAGATTTTTATATATTCAATTACTTTTTTTTTTTTTACTGAAAAATACAAAAATAAGAACAACCACTAAAAAAACGCTAATTTTGCACCTCCAAGAAAAACGGTTTTGAAATAATTTAATACCATAAATAAATTCGTAAAATCTAAATCGATACAATATTCAAAAAATTCAAAAACCTTCCAAAAAAAATTTTTTTTAAGACCCAACCCAACAAACATTTTTTTAAGAACAAGAAAAACTATCACAGAAATAAAAGTAACAAAAAAAAATACTTAAAAAATTAATAAAAAAAAGGAAAAAATATTAATTTTCAAATGTCAAATTCTCTCTCTCTCTTTCGCTTAATTGTCTGTATGCAGGGCTAAACGAGTTACAACGACGACGATGACAAAGACAACGGGAACTTCTACTACTAAGTCAACTACTACCGCTTTGTAGTCCTTGTCTGCTACAACCACCTCTTCTTCTGCAACAAAAGATTTATTGATAACTAAGAGGATCTTAACAGAAAAAGGTGTAAATAACGGGTTTCGAATACACCCAACTTGCTCCGTAAAAATGGATTTAATTACCGCTTCTGCTACTACTATTACTACCACCTCTACATAAGCTAACAATTTGCTACTACTACCCATATATAGTTTGTTTGTTTAAAGACCCCTGTTTATCTTTTTAAGGTTAATATTGAACAGATCGTTAGAAAAAAAATGGAATTAACGTTTTTCCACGTTTGTTCCCTTAATGTTTTTGAATTTTTTGTGTGTTAAGTAGAAAGAAATTCTATTTGCGAATTCTCGACGGTTTTTTAATAGTTTAACTTTCGTTATGTCATATATATCATAAGTTACGACAAATTCAAATCTTAAAAAAGTCCCAGGTTGGGCGCCAAATTTAAGTTAAATAATGCAGAATTCAACATATTTTTTAATGGCAATGAACAAAAAAATTGTTGTAATGGACCCAACTTAAGCGTCAGTTGAGTATTATGTTTTTGCTTTATCAAATATATTGCAAGTTTTCCAAGTTGTGCTCCACGTTGGGCGCTAACTATTAAAAAACACTGTTTTATTTAAATAAAAAAAAATCTATTTTTAAACCAACACATTGAGCGTAAAATTGAAATTTTTCAACTTTAAATGTTTTTTATATTTTCTAAATTGTGAATTAAACAAGTTTTTTTTAGCCCTAATGAGTCTCATTTTCACAATGTACGGTCAGCCTTTAACTGGAACTTTAACTGACACATGTCTTGTGGTTTTCTATACAAAATATGGATTTAGCTGCTGGCAAAATTTTAACAAACATTCAGTAATCATGCTTTAGTGTGCTGAATATGTATTAAAAAAAATCAGTTTATTCTAAAATTATAGTATTTTTTAAAAATAATCTAAATTTGTTGAAATTAATAAAATATTTTGAAAAAAAAATTTTAAAAATTATTCTGTACTATTTTTGTTGAAAATAGGAATGTATTTATTGCTCCCCGTTGGGCGCCAAAATTGAAAATGTTCTTAATTAAGAATAAATAAATAAATTTCAAAACAAAAAATAATTGATTCCAAAGACAAGAATACAATAATATAGAAATTCCAGCTAAAGTTTGTGTATAAACATTGTAATATCATAACTTATGACATATATGACATCATTAATGTTCCTTCAAAAATTCGGTTTTTCAATATTTTTTTTTTTTTTCAAAAATTTTAAATGTTGCTTTGGTTTTTTTTTACCCATTATTGTGAGTGGTTGTTGATCGTGTTTGATTGTTGAAATCAAATAATAAAAAATATATATTCCTGCTTATTTATAGAGTAATTTTAAATTTAAAGAGTTTCTCTAAGTTAAGATCTGTTCAATAAAAATATAATTTTTAATTAATATATGGGTTAGTTTTAGTAATTTATAAAATGTTGGTAGTAGAGTTAGTACATTTTTTTAAATGAGTAAATTTATAACATTTATATAAAAAAAATGAATTTGGAGTTAAGTGGTGGCTTAAAATTGTAAATGGAGAGTGTGTGTGGTATAAAAATTCGGGTATTAGAGTGTGGATAGATCGTTGGACTAACTTCTGATATGGTGAGTTTAAGAAAAAGATCATAGTTAATTTGTAATCACTTAATTTTGTATATAACTAGCACTATTTAAATGATAACATATTTTTTAATTAAAAAAAATTTAATTGTTTTAGATTGTAGAGAAAAATATATTTGAACATGATTGGGGAACTTATCATAGAATGATTCTTATATCGTATCATAGTAGTCATAGGTATGATTCTTACCGATCATATTATGATTATTGATGAAAAGTTTAGCTTTGTAATCAAAAATAATGTTACCATTAGGATCAAAACCAGGTTTTTATTCTTCTGCCTTCGAAAAGCTATTTCCTAAAACTAATAACCCCCGAATATAAACTTTATTCTACACGCCGAAAAAAACGCACTTCTGGCAACATATTTGTTGGTATTGTGTAAATGTTCGGAAAGCTCCAAAAATATATTCGCCGAGTTTCTAATGTAACATTTTTGCTTGCAAACATAATAAGTTCGCCTGCAAATACAGATATATTTGGCTGAAATGAAATACAATACTAAAATTTTTAACAAACATCAGTACAAACCCTCCATATCCACGTATTTGTGCAGGATATGTAATCCGATAAAAAAATTTTATGTCTAGCATATGTAGTCACATCTCATTTGATATAGATCGACATTTAATCTTATCCAAGTTTATCTCAAAACTGGGGTATCCCATTAGATCGCCGAAATATATTACAGGATTACATTAGATCACAATTGATCTCAAAATTGGGGGATCCAATAATATCCAATATTATCGAATTAAGATCCTCATAGATGCCAAAATATCCCATGAGATTAATTTAGATTCAATTAGATACAAATGGATAATATAATTTTGGCAGATCGAATTAGATCTTTTGAGATAAAATTTGTCCTTTGATATATGTATTAAAAAAATGACACAGAAAAAGTAAAAAAAAAATATATATATCTGTTTATTAAACCCTAGAAAGAACCCTTTAAAGACAATCTGATGATATTTCTTGGTAGCACTTGAAAATACATTAACTGTCAGCCATTAGTTCTAGGAAAGTTTTTTCATAAGTTTTTTCTCTATTTATTGTAAAATAAATTGTTACTTCTATTTGGAATTTGTCATATTTGATCTTAAAACCGAAAAAAAGTAACACTCATTGTAAATATTTCTTTAAAAAAAAAACAACTCAAAAAAAGTTTGTCGGTGGAATCTACTGAAAATGACAGTTAAAACAAGGCTACATGCAGTTAAACAGGCGACAAAGGTATTTGCCTTTTAAATAACTAAAAATATTGTTATTTTTAACTGCTTAAAAATAAATAAATGCATTAAAAATAACTAACAATGTCGTAAAATTAACTGACAAATTTTTACTACAAAAATTTTAAAACAACTGATAAATGGTGAAAAACTACTGTTTTTTACAGTTAATTCTCGGTACTTCAGTTATTATGCTTTTATTCATTGGAGATACAGTACAAGTTTCTGATTTTTAGTTGCAAACTAGAAATATATCAATAATAACAAATATAAACTAAACAAGAATTTTTAAAATTCAACGAATTTTTTTATTTTTTTAAATAACAACTGTGTTTTATTCAAAAAGTCACGGGCTCATTGATCCGCCCTCGTATTATGACTGGGTCATTGTGCCGATGACGTTTTCATAGCATAACGTGTCACAGAACTAATTCAAAGGGACATGTTATAAGGAGCTTTTCATAGCAAACATGTGTTCCGTCAAAATTAATTAATTAAAATGTAATTTTTAATATTATTGAAATGTCATTTATAATAAGATTTTTTTTTTGAATAAAATGTACTTCTTTAATAAAAGGTATTTTTTAATAAAAGTTACTTTTTTAATAAAAGGTACTTTTTTAATAAAAGGTACTTTTTTAATAAAAGGTACTTTTTTAATAAAAGGTACTTTTTTAATAAAAGGTACTTTTTTAATAAAAGGTACTTTTTTAATAAAAGGTACTTTTTTAATAAAAGGTACTTTTTTAATAAAATGTACTTTTTTAATAAAATGTACTTTTTTAATAAAAGGTACTTTTTTAATAAAAGGTACTTTTTTAATAAAAGGTACTTTTTTAATAAAAGGTACTTTTTTAATAAAAGGTACTTTTCTAATAAAAGGTACTTTTTTAATAAAAAGTACTTTTTTAATAAAAGGTACTTTTTTAATAAAAGGTACTTTTTTAATAAAAGGTACTTTTTTAATAAAAGGTACTTTTTTAATAAAAGGTACTTTTTTAATAAAAGGTACTTTTTTAATAAAAGGTACTTTTTTAATAAAAGGTACTTTTTTAATAAAAGGTACTTTTTTAATAAAAGGTACTTTTTTAATAAAAGGTACTTTTTTAATAAAAGGTACTTTTTTAATAAAATGTACTTTTTTAATAAAAGGTACTTTTTTAATAAAAGGTACTTTTTTAATAAAAGGTACTTTTTTAATAAAAGGTACTTTTTTAATAAAAGGTACTTTTCTAATAAAAGGTACTTTTTTAATAAAAAGTACTTTTTTAATAAAAGGTACTCTTTTAATAAAAGGTACTTTTTTAATAAAAGGTACTCTTTTAATAAAAGGTACTTTTTTAATAAAAGGTACTTTTTTAATAAAAGGTACTTTTTTAATAAAAGGTACTTTTTTAATAAAAGGTACTTTTCTAATAAAAGGTACTTTTTTAATAAAAAGTACTTTTTTAATAAAAGGTACTTTTTTAATAAAAGGTACTTTTTTAATAAAAGGTACTTTTTTAATAAAAGGTACTTTTTTAATAAAAGGTACTTTTTTAATAAAACCCAGCAAAACCACACATTACCAAATAATGTGTAAAGTAATGTGCTGCCATAGGGGCCGATGCATTACTTTATACCTTACTTCACTGATGAATTTTACAGGCGATGAGCCCCAAAGTAATGTATGACGAGGAAGTGATAAAGTAATTGGTTACTTATGTGGTTACAAGGATGCGAAAAGTAATGGGTCTAAAAATAGATTTTCGTAAAAAAAAATTTTATTTAAAATAAATTTATTACAAATATTTTTTTATTAAATATATAAACGTGGTCACGCTGGGATTCGAACCTGGGATCCCTGTATGTTAGCCGAGAACTCTACCACCTGAGCTATCGACACATATAACATTTCATTGCTTAAAAAGTAAATGAATTGTGATTTGTATTTTCATTTGTAATGTCGAAAAATATATACCTTACACCCATGCTTACAAAAAAACACAAAGTAATGTGTCTAAAAATAGATTTTCAAAAATCATGCATTACGTAATCAGTGATTGGTAAGTTATTACTTTTTGGTCTGAAATAATACAGAAGGTAACGAGGTATCATTACAAGGTAATGCGTGAGTATATCGCACCCATTACCAAAGTTTTGCTGGTAAGGTACTTTTTTTTAGTAAAAGCTACTTTTTTAGTAAAAGTTACTTTTTTGAAAAATTACACTTTCTTTAAAAACATGGTTTTTTTCTTAAAAAAATACCTTTTCTAACTAATTGGCTCCTTATTGTACGGTAGAGCACCCACATGTGCAAAAGTATTATTTTTCCAGCTCCCCGCACATTTTCGGATAGGTTGAGAGTAAAAAATTAATTTTAGTCCATTTTTAGGGCTAAAAGCCGCGGGCGACTGGCAGTGTCGGCGATTGTCTCGGCAGATCTAGCGATTTTATTTCGCCCCTAGCGATAAAAATTGTCGTGTAGCTATTAGCCTGAAATCTAGCGATTTTTTATCAGACCTAATATAATTTATAAAATTAAGTTTTATGTTGAAAAATATTGTAAAATTCGCATATTGATATTCTTTTATTATAAAAAAACAACTTCTTAAACGATTTTAGTAAAAAAAAAAACTTATAAAAATACACTTTTAGATAAAATATGTGTATGTAGTTTTTCACCGAAGAATGCACTCTTCTGAATATTTCCAAAATACTAATATTAATTCAATGAAAATCGGGATTCTTTATTTGCAGCTTAATCGTAAATTTTTTTATTATTTACAAGTTTATAACACTTCTGATGAACATATTAAAGAAATTTTTTTAGTAAAAAACTCCTTTTTCGACAATCTAGCGATAAAATCGCTAAATTCTTGCAATGTTTATAAATCTAGTGATTTTCTAGCGATTTTTGGGTCTGATGTAGCCATTAATTTTGAAAATTTGTTGGCAACACTGGTGACTGGCCTGTTTTAATCTGAGAGGAGCAATTTTTGCTTGGATATTAGCTTTTACGCCCAATCTACTGGAAAATGCGTGGGGAGGCGAAAAAAATAACACTTGCAAATTCCATACATTTCATGGGTGCTCTAATCCCCATACAAAACCAGCTAAAATTTTAATGTTTTGTGTTATTACATAAACAAATAAGCATGCTTAAGCATGCATATTTACATACCGGTAAATATTCCATTCAAATAACTTTCGTTTGACACCAAATTTTTCTATAGTTACTTTGGAAGAAATATGAAATAAAACGGAAAAACGAAAATTGGGCCTTATTTATTAGGTTTGAGGTTAAGAAGAAGAATAAACATTTTCTTCAAAAGTTATAAACACATTAAATTTGCAAATCAGACTAGATCTAGTTTCTGCCTTTTTATGGACAGGCTTCGTCAGTGATCTTCCATTAAATTGTGTTTTTTTTTTTTTTTTTTATGTCAGATTGTCTATATGAATAATTTCAGAAGTGATCAAACAGACATATACAAACATTCTACTTTAGATTTCCTGTTTATCTTCTTATTTCCTCCGTGTCACATTTTCGCAAATGTTGACGTATGGGTTTTACGTACAAGTGCAGGCAATTTGTGTATATTGGAGACGGAAGGCCAACAGGGCATTTTTATTTTTTGACCCCATTTGTTAACTCTTAAATATGAGTTGGGCAGCTTAAAAAAATACTTGTCCTTTAGATTTTTCTCCTCTACAACATATCCGAAGCTCATTAAGATCTGCCGGTCCGCGTTAGGTGTCTTTCCTTGTTAATGCTTTCGAAATAATTTTCACTGTTTTATTCTTAGATTTCGATTTATATCAATTCTGTGATTAAGCCTACTTGAGTCAGTCAATTTATACATAATTTTCCGTAAAAAAAAAACTGTTTACTGCCGATAAAAATCCAGTTCCTTTTAAGGTTATATTTCATTTCAAATAACTAAAATCTAAAGTCTTTAATAATTACAGCCACATTAATTGCTATACTTAATGTTATACAAATATTAGTTAAAAAAAAAACTGCACATAATTATAGTATTAAAAGTCTAGTTACAAACAATAAATAAATAATAAACAATTTATGTAAGTAGACAAACTACATTGTTGGCAACTTATTGATTTGTCTTGTCAAAAATTCTAACAAACATGACAAAATATTCTCATTTAGAAAAATTTCAAAAAATAATTACAAATAAAATTTTGTTATAGACAATTTAAGCCGTTTATGGCTGCCGTTTATAGTGTTTTTTTTTTTTTTTTTTTTTTTTTTTTTTTTTTTTTTTTTTTTGTTGGAAATCAAGTCAAGGTCTATAGGCCATTTTAGGTTAAAATTGCTAGCAACTGTTTTTAAGTATTTTACGTTGCGTTTAAAAGTTGTTTAAGTTGAGTTTTCAGTTTATACAATAAGTTTTTGTTCTGGTGAGTTTTTTTTTTTTTTGCTTAACAACTTTTAAAAAACCTGTTACCATATAAACTAGATTTTTTTTCTGCAGTGTTTAATTGAATAATTAAATTGCCTGCTATTATCTAGAATAAAATAATATTTTACATATTTATTAAATTATTGGAGACAATAAATTTATTTAGTTAGTGTAATAACTTAGAAGTTGAAAAGAAATAGAATGCGTGAGAAAAACAAAGTAAGACTTAGTTTACTTTTAAATTTTTATTATAAAAATCAAAATTTTATCAATATAATGAAACAAATTTGAGTAATTAATGGATTTCACAAATTTTTTTATTTATATTTAATGATTTTGGGATTATTTTTGTAAATTTACACAAATTTTGTTACACTGGGATTTGCGTAGGGACTTTGAAAATAAATTTTTTTTAGGTTACATCCATAATTTTTATTAAATTTGTTCTAATTTGACTTAATTGGCAGCTGAGAGGGGACATTCAAAACAAATTTTGATGTTATATTAATAATGCTTAATAAGTTAAACCTACTTTGTGTAAATTTCAACAATTTTTGTTTAAACTGTCGCCTAGGCAGCTTTTTAAATATTAAACGAAAGTATAAACGGTAAAAATAATCAATAAAATAATCGGTACATATATACAAAAAATTTTGTAATATATACAAATAACCTGTGTCCTTTTTATTATAGAATGCGTGGGCAAATAGTAAGACTATTAGTTTGCTTTCGAATTTTTATCATAAAAAACGCAAATTTAGAAATGTATTTGAACTATCTCGAGTAACAGAATGACTTTCAAAAATTCTTATTAACATTTACTGATTTCGGGTTTGCTCTGGTAAATTGTAACCAATTTTGTTACACCTGGCGCCTGAGTAGGGACTTTGAAAATAATTTTTTAGGTAACATCATTAATAGCTTTTACTAAATATGGTTTAATTTGGCTTAACCCCCACTTAAGTAGGAATTTTCAAAATAATTTCTTATGCTATATTAGTAATGTTTAATAAATTATAATTAATTTGTGTAAATTTCAACAATTTTTGTTTAAACTATCGCCTTAACGGGTTCTTAAATATGAAATTATAGTATAAATAATGAAAATAAACCTTTAAACAATTACACAATTATGAGACAATGTGATTTATTAACTGATTGATTGATTTACAACAGAAATACGGTGGATTTAATAAATACAAATAATTTGTGTCCATTTTCTTAGGGCATACACTGTAATTCTATTCTATTTGAATAAATTATTCATAGTTTTGATCTCTTTCTCTTATTTAAATCATTATTACCATAATAGTTATTAGAAAAATTGTTAAAGTTGGCTATGAATATCATTATCGTTTATATTTCTACTAAAGAAACATTTAAAACACATTTTGAATATTTATTTAAGTCTGAAGTAGAGGGGTTTTAACACGTCATTTTGCAGCTTTTGTTTCTTGTTCTTGTTCTCTTTTTTCTTTTTTTTTTTTTCTGAACACTGACCTGACTCAATATCACTTTCGGTTTTGCTTTTTATTATAATAATAATAATGATGATGACGATAATAATGAATTTTAAGATGATATTGTTGTTTTTGTTTTTTAATAAATTCCAAAAATTTGTATCGTTAAAAATAATCTTTATATGCTTGGTTTCATTGACAAATCAAACAAAAAACAACAAAAATAGTCGTGCTATATTAAAATATATATATATTTTTTTTTTGTTGTTTTACAGCATCGTTTAACAAAAATTTGTTAACCCATTAAGAACCACTTTATTATGGGATTTAAGAAAAAGTGATTGAGAGTAATAAATACTAATTTATTAGTTTTCAGCATATTTTTAGCAAAACTTGATAGCGCATTAACCCGATATGAGCAGTTAATGGATTAAAAATCATTAAATTATCGTATTTAAAAAATAAAACACCTTTGAAAACAAATTTGTTGCCCCCATCGGAATTTGGTTGCAACCAAATCGTTCCGGCTGTTGCATCCCTAATTCGGTTGTCACAATCCTATTTCTATTGTTGCAGCTAAAATATGGTTGGGACAACCGAATTATCGGTGGCATTAAGCGAATGATTCAGTTTGAACCAAATTCGATTAACACAACAAATTTGTGTTCTTGATGTAGATAAAATCTGTAATAAATGCAATTAAACTTCTTTTTTATTATTTTAATACAAATATTTTATATTTTTTTATTTTTTAAATTTCATATTTTTTCAACTATTCTAATATTTGTTAAAAATTCGCAGCAAAAAAAAAAAATTAAAGCCATAACTTGCCAGCCATTTCTTTCATTGCTGCCAAAGTATCCGTTAATGCGTTTTTACTGCTTTTTAGAAGCAATTGTAAACAACTTAAAAAAAATCGCTTCTTTCATTGCTTCCAAAATGTACGATGGGAGGTATATTTGTGCAACTTTTTTAGAAGTGATTCTAAACAACAAAAGTCACTTAATGATTCCTTCTAAAGCTTTATTGCTCTAAAAGTGATCCTAAGAAGTGATTTGGTTACAGTTTATTTCGAAACAAAAAATCGCCGGTTCGAATCCTGGCGGCACCAATATTTAAATTTTTTTAATATTTATAATTAATTGGTTTACATTTAATATTTTTATTTTTTTAAAAACTTGTAAAACAAATTGCTGAAAAAATACTGAATTGCAGTGCACTATTTCCACTTGATTTTTTTTTTTTTTTTTTTTTTTTTTTTTTTTTTTTTTTTTTTTTTTTTTTTTTGCCAGTCAATAACCCGAACCGAAATCTAAGCCCATCTTATGCCAAAATTATAAAGTTCAGCCCAAACCGATTGTTTATATTAGATTGTTTTTACTAACAAAATAATATAAAATTGAAAAATAATTTGCAATTTTTTTAAATCTAAAACTATTGAAAATAATTTTTTAATATATCCAGATTGCAAAAACTTAAAAAAAAAATTATATATTTTGCTGGTAAAATAAAAATTTAGCTAAACTTTTAAATTTGCATATGTACCCAGCAAAAAAAGAGATGCCGAAGAAGTAGAAAAACCACTACTATTGATGATCTAGATCAGTGGTGTTCAGCCCATAGGACAATTGTCCCTGCTCAATTCACATGTATTCTTACGCTCTTGCTTTTAGTCGTCACTGAAACAGCGACGAATGAACATGAGTACGGATATATGCTGATTTTTTTTTAATGTACTGAAAAAAAAAAAAAATTAATAACAATGTACGACAAATATTTTATGATTATAAATGCAGATTAAAGATATTTTATAAATATGTAAATACAATGAAATCATTGATATTGATTTAAAAAAATCGAAAACCTTTTGTTTTACATAGAATGAAAGAAGAAACCCTTGTATTTTGTTTATTTTTATTTCTTTAAAACAGTGTAGTAGGGTAGAGGGGGGATCCTTCGCCAGTGGGGCACATACACTAATCCCATTTTTCTCCGATGTTAAGGGAGATAAAAAATTGGAAAAATATATTTTGTGCATTTTTCAATTACCTTTCCTTGACATCCACTTTGACGAATTTATATCCCATGTGGTCGCAGACAGACGTGTTTTTGTGTTTTTTGGGGTGCCAAAAAAATAATTGAAAGGAACTACATTTTGCAATAACTTCCTCAAATCGAGTGATAAAAAAACAATTTTTAATTATGTTGGACGTATGATCCTAAGCTTTCAGAAAATGATAATTTGATTTTAGCAAATGCTTAAAAAGTGTGAAAAAATATTAATTTTATATTAGTGCCTGTCTCTGGGGCACAATCACCAGATGGCCCCTGGAGCTACGAAGAGTTGGTGCATCCCTGCCTAAAATGCTCTATAAGACTTTTCTATATATTTAAAATATGTTTAATAGTAAATTAGAACAATCGTGTTCATTCTTAAATTTATATTAATTATTCAGTTTTTTGTAATTTTGAAAAATCATTATATTATAGTTTTAAATTATTTTTTTTTAATGTAGTGGATATTTATTGATTAAAAAGAATCACATATCTTAAAGAACTCATTATAAATTATTTATTTCAGTTATTAAAAAATTGACTTTGTTGTATTAACAAATTTTTTTGTTGAAATTGTATCTAGCTCTTTTGGCGAATATACCCCAGGTTTGGGGCAGTTACGCCGAATTGAGTTACTTTGAAAAACATTAAAAAAATAATAGAAAATATGCAAATAATTAGAATAAAAATCATAGAAATTAAAGCCAAGATATGTAGATTTTCAATTTGAAAGTAATTTTTGAGAAATAATTAGGGGTTAAGAAATGACAGTGCTTTGAAAAAAAAGTGGCGAAGGATCCCCCCTCTACCCTATTTATTTATATTTTCCGAAAGTACCTACTTCGCTTTTTACACAAAACATTTTCATATTTTTAATAAAAAAATAAATGCATACAGATTCTATTAACCCATTCAACATTTCTTACAGTGCAATTCTCATTTTTCTCACCAACACAACTACATTTTTAGTTTTGAACACCACAGATCTAGATGTACTTCTTTTTAAACATAAACACTAATGATTTTAACATTGAGTTGTCATAGGAGAGAAGTAGGTAGAGCCACTTCAACCTTTTTTCAGTATATTTTTTTAATTTTACAAAGGTTTTTATTTCCACTTTTTAGGATCACTTTTAGACCAATTATGCTTGAGAAGCAATACTTAAGTGATTTTTTGGATATTGTTCAGAAGTAATTCTAACAAAGCTGTAAAAATATACTAACGTATACTTTGGAAGCAATGAAAGAAGTGATTTTTTGAGATTGCTCAAAATTACTTCTAAAAAAGCAGTAAAAATACACTAACGGATACTTGTGAAGCAGTGAAAGATGTAGTTTGTAAGGCAGTACTTCAATTTTTTTTTACTGGGTTACTATGCAAAATTTAAGACAAAATAGTGGTTTATTTAAGCTTGGCCGGACTTAGCCGAACATCACTTTTTTTGGCTGAAATCCGAAGCCGAATACTTGGTCTGACACTATCAGTCAACATTGATTTCAAAGGATAGCTCAGCGCTAGAGGGCTGTACTAGGAACTCACTGTTAAAACAGTCAGTGTTTTTCTTATAAAATAAGTACATCCAGATCATTGTAATATTGCTCATGTATTCTTGCCTTTGAGGCAATAAATTTAAATATTATTTATCAATCTTTTTTAAATTCACAAAAAAAAACAAAAATATTCTGATTAAATTTATTATTATTGCACGCGTATTCTTGCTTTAAAAATAATATGCCTAGAAAATAGACAATTTTATGTCAATTACAAAGATCTTTTGTCAACAACCGATTAACAAACTAAGGTACTGTGAACTATGATCAACGCAGAATGGAATATCTCAGATGATTACATTTATCACGATTTAAATGTTAAAATCGTAATTCCAGCATCAGACATACCAATCGCCTCACATTACATTCAAATACTGAACTAAGAAGAACTCTACCGAAAAAATATATTTGGTGCCCAGAAGTGCTAAGAGTTTTACTCCAACAGGACTACCCGCTCGCTACATTTGATATCAAAAAAAAGTCTTTTTTTTTTTTTAATTGAAACTTATTTTTATCTGAATAAACATTAGTTGCATTAAAGCGATTAACTCCCAAAACTCATTTAACAAATTGTGAAAAGTATTCGGCTGAAGGCATGTCCCTATTCGCATTTCATTCTTGCCTAAGGAAATTGTCAGGGAACAACGTTTTTAGAATTTTTAGAAATAATTGTTTGGTTAAATTTAGGAGCGTTATAAAACATTTCAAATAACAAAGAAAAAATAAAAACAACAATAAAAAATTACCACAATTTGCTTTGTCATCTTCCAAAACACTTGCATGTTCTTATCCGGATTTCATTCTTGCCTAAAGAAATCGTCAGGGACTTGCCTGGAACAGATTATTTTTCACTACTTATTAAATAAGTTTTAGGATTTAAGCACATTTAATTAAATAATTTTGTTTTGGTTTTTTTTGCATCACCTAATTGAGATATACTAAAATTGAACATAAGTATTGATTTAACCCATTAACGCCTGACCCCATATTACTTTGTCCGATTTCGTTAAAACTTCATGCTGACATTATTTAAGGTATTTGCATTGATATAGTATATACATTTTTTTTTTAATCTACCATACTTGGGACTTATGAATTAATCGCTGATATAAAACTATTCCTCCAAGCTTTTTAAATAAAATATTCTTAATTTTATTTCCCATGTAAAACTTCTCATTTCTATTTGAAAATAAACAATTCGAGTAAAGGTACTTCAAAAAATTACAAAATGGATTTTCAATACCCATATTATAAAATCGTACCTGTACCCCAGGGTAGTAGTCATAGCCAAGTAAATATTTTTTGTGAGATAGGGGACACCTTAGACTATTAGACACCAAGAGGATTTTCCGAATTCCCACTTCCCCAATTTTTCAGACCTATTTCAGTGCAATTTTTCCAAATTTGAAAATTCCCTTATTCCCTTTTTTGAACTGAATTTATATTTTGGGAATGAATTCCCTGACCAAACTTAATGAATTGAAGGAATTCCTTTTTTTTTCATTCGATTTATATTAAAGGAATTCATTAATTTTTTTCTAATGCCTTCATAAAATTTTATGAATTCATTCAATTCTAGTTAATTCAACTTTTAGTAAAGGAATTCATTCAATTCTAGTTAATTCAACTTTTGGTCAAGGAATTCATTCAATTCTAGTTAATTCAACTTTTGGTGAAGGAATTCATGCAAGTTAATTCAACTTTTGGTCAAGGAATTCATTCAATTCTAGTTAATTCAACTTTTAGTCAAGAAATTCATTCAATTCTAGTTAATTCAACTTTTAGTCAAGGAATTAAATTTTTTTCGTTTAATTCCCTAGGAATTACATTTTTTCGTTTAATTCCCTGAATTAAGTTTTCAATTCCTAGGGAATTAAACAAAAACAATTTAATTCCTTAGGGAATTAAACGAAATAAATTTAATTCCTTGACTAAAAGTTGAATTAACTAGAATTGAATGAATTCCTTGACCAAAAGTTGAACTTGAATGAATTCCTTGACCAAAAGTTGAGTTAACTAGAATTGAATGAATTCCTTGACTTCAAATTGAATTAAATAGTGTTGAATGAATTCTTTAGTGAATGAATTATTTAATTTTAATTCTTTACGCTTTGGTCAGGGAATTCATTCTATAAATTTGAATTCTTTGAATTCATTCACAGGAATTCCTGGTTATGTCTTATTGATGAATTCATTCCTTGAATTAAAGAATTGAATTAAATTTTTGGGAATTCATTCCAAAAAGGAATTAATTCTTTAAAGCTCTGCTTTTGAACCTCTAAATACCTCCCTAGGAGAGGGTAGATTTAACGCAGCATTTTTTTTAGGTATTCCTATCCTTTCCCTACCTGTATATGAAAACAAATTTGCATTAACACTTACCTGGATCTAGTTAGATTTTAATGAAGAATACTCTTTTTTTGGGTATTTAAATACCCAATTGGCAGGAATGGGTTAAGATGAATTATCACCTGCCAACTGTAACACTAATTACTTATATTGTCAATTTATTGACAAGTGTAAAGAAAACTTTATTTTTAAATATTTTGTTCTGATTTGTTGATTTTAAAAACATCGATTAATAATATTTAACATGCATAAATTTGTAAAAAAAATTCAGTTTTTAAAAACATGGCTCAGGTCTAAGATTTCAATAACTTTCCCAGCAAACATTTTTTTCTTTATTTTTTGGATATAAAATTTTAGAATGAATCGTAATAATTGGGAAAACAGAACTCTAGACCTAACTAAAATACCCAAAAATTGTCGTGCAAAATACAAGTCACAAAAGAATTTTCACCAAAATAAATTTAGATATATCTCGAAAACTGTCCAACATTTACCCAACGTACCAATTCGGAAACTTGAATATCATACCTAACAGGCTGTATATATTCCTGAAAGCGATATTGGAGTAATCGGAATTTAAACTTGATTTTATAGAATTATAAAATACTTGACCTAGGTCAACTTTTTACTACACCTAATTATATGGATATATAATTCACTATATCGTATTGTTAATTGAAATTCGCGTTCCATAAATTGATGCGCTCCCTGGAATATGACCCAAATCTTAATGTGGTGTAGTTGACATGCCCGACTTCAATTTTCTACTTGTTTTGGTTTGAAATTTTTCCGAAAGCAACTGCATCCATAACTCCACAGTAGAACTGCTTACGCTAGAACCAGTTCGGAAACTAGCTGCAGAACTGATTTTCTATCGGTTTTACTTTATATTTAAGTTCTATAATCGCTTTCATTGGAAGCACACTCAAAAAAGTTTGTCTTCTTTGGCAAAATGAATTGCAATTCATTTCCCATTCAAATGAATTGAATTGATTTTGAATTAATTCAAATGAATTAAAAATGAATTGCAATCAACATCCAAACATGGTGTTTGGAGTTTATTTCTTCAAGTATTACTTATTTTGATTTTGACATACGCTTGGCGACAAAAACACATTTAATATTCAAGAAGCCATAAATAATTTCCTTGCAATTCATTTATCATTTTTCTAATTAATTCGAATTAATTCAAAATCAATTCAATTCAAATGAATTGGAAATGAATTGTAATTCATTTTGCCAAATTAATTTGAATTTAATTTTTGCTAATTCAATGCATTCATAATTCAAAGATTAATGATTCATTTACAGCTCTGGTGGGTAGATTATACTGAAAATGGCAATTAAAATAAATATATATGCAGTTAAAATGTAGTTATTTTTAACTGTTGCAAAATAACTAACACATTTATTAAGATTATCTAGCAATGTCGTAAAATTAACTGACAAACTTTTACTACAAAAATTTTAAAACAACTGATAAAATAGTTAAAAACTACTGTTTTACTAACCGTTCTCCAGTTATCACTTTTTTGTGCATTGCAGATACACAACACAATGCTCAGATTTTTATTTGAAAACTAAGAATATATCAATAATAACAAATATAAACTAAATAAGAATTAAAAACAAAATCGACTTTTATTTTTCAAATAACTAACAAAAATAACTGTTTACTGTAAAAATACTCTTTTGATAGTTGTTTATTATGATATTAAAAATAACTGCTTAAAATAACTGCTACGAAATTTCAGTACTTCTCTTTAGTTGTTTTCTTAAATAATTGTCATCCCATGTGAAAATCGAAATATATATTAACATACATGATCATTAGGGCAAGGAATTCCATGCAAATGCATGATTTTTTTGATAGTCCAAAACTAATATGGACCAAATATTTATCATCAAATCTAGAACAAAATGGCATCGATTTGTAGTTGCATATTTTGTCAAAAATGCATGTTTTTGCATATTTTGACTTTAAGTGCATATTTGGTGCCTTTTTAATGCATATTTTGTGCTTTTTAATGCATATTTGTGCATATTTTTATTTTTAGGAGCATTTTTTATGTTGTAAAAAAATATAAAAATTGAAATTTTCATATTTTGATTCAAACAAAATAAATATTCTTAAAAACCTTATTGACCTATGGAAAATTTTCGAGTTATGTGTCTGTTTGCAAAATAACTAACTTAAATATATTTTTAAGTTCTAAAGTGCATTATTTTTGCAAAAATAATAGTTTTAAGTGCATATTTCTTATATTTTTAATGCATATTTTTCCTTTTTAGCCGCATATTTTAAATGCATGAAATTCCTTGCCCTAATGATCATACATTGGCTTGTAAATGATCATGCATGGGTATACATAGTCATGACCATACATGAACTCATATATTTCCATATAGCTTTGGATCCGATATTTGCTTGCTAGACAAACAACTGTTATGCAGTAACTGTCAAATTTTTTTGAGTGCAGTTGCAGAATTTCTTCGCTTGGCAATCGAATGCAAAATTTTTTCCTGGGTATGGTGAAAATTTCATTGCAGTAAGAAAAAGAAGCTTTTAGTGGGTTAAATCCTTTTGTGAATTTAAATTTTGTTTAGAATAAATTTGGATAAATAGGCTGAGTAAATCAGCAAAAATCTGAATTTAAAAAGTAAAAATTAGGAACCCTTGAATGATTTTTTTTTCTTTAAATCCTTGAAATCATTCTGACCTGTTTCTGGTTAATCTAAAATTGATCATTTTTGTTATAAGAATTACATAATAACTATTAAGTACTAAAATAATTTTTCGTCTTTTAAACTATGCTCAGATTCCTACAGATTACTCTGGTTCCTAAGGGTTTAATTTTTATTTATTAGCAGTTGTTGTACTTAAAAATAAACTATAAAACTCAAAACACAAGTGTTTATTTCTATTGTTTCTATATTGAAAACGTTTGGCATTAGTTTAGCTTATTTGTTCTTTTTTTTATAGATTTGTTTTTGTTTTTATAGATATGGTACGAGTATTTGTTAGTTAGTATGTATGTAGCTAGGTATATCCCATATGGTCTAGTGGCTAGGATATCTGGCTTTCACCCAGAAGGCCCGGGTTCGATTCCCGGTATGGGAAATAATATTTTTTTTTAAATATAAAAATTGTATATTTAATATTTTCAAAATCATGTTTAAAGTGTTTTTAATCTTACACTTTCTCTTATTTTTTTTTTTTTATACAATTTTAGTTAAAGAAATTGCCAATGGCCGTGGACCTTTGTTACAGGAGCCACTATATGGAACTCGCCCACAACCCTACAGTAAGTAGTATTAAATAGTAGTTTGTTATAATATAATAGAGTAGATTTACTATGTATACCCTCTACACGACTCTGTGGCACGGGGTTTACTGAGTTTGTGCTGGTGATGTCCGTCCGTCCTTCTGTGCTTGTAAAATTAATGTTTGTCTGTCCTTGTTATTAATGTCCAAGTTGCAATTCTGAAGATAATTGAACAAAGTTTGGTACATATAGTTTGTATTGTCCCAAGTATGAATTCTATTGAAAATTATTAAAATCGGTCCATGTTTTGATTTAGTAGCTATGGAAAGGTCTTATCTGAGCCTGAGAATGTATTAATCTTGGATTTTATTACCAAACCAAAGGGATTTTAAGTGATTTCTTGCATTGTACCTATATAATCCGATAGTGCTTTTGCTCAGATTTCCCGCTTCTTTTTGAAGACGTTTTGAATGCCAACAAGTCCGAGAAATTATTAAAATTCTATTGCTGTTTCGTGTTTTTTTTTCTTTTTTGTTCTTTGGTGTAAATTTATTGAGTGAATCGCACCAATTCAGAAAACAAATAGAACTCATGACATAACTGATCCGACCGAAGGCACTTTTTTGAACCGATACCAAAAGTGACGCCGAACATCGCAAAAATTAACAATAATCAGAATGTCTTTCAGTGTTGCCAACTCTTGAAGGAAGGAAAGCACCGTGAGCACTGTGAAAACGGGTAAAAAGGGTAAAAATTTTGCAAAAATGGGGTAAAAAAAGCACGATATTAATTTTTTGAAGAATTTAAGTCAAGAATTTAAAAACACATTTTAGCTTTGTAAAATTGTGTAAAAAGGGTTCAAAAAGTAACCAAAAAGGGGTAAAAAAAGCAACAAATTAATATTTCAAAATTTTCAAGTTTAAATATAACGAAGTTGCTATTTAAAATTGTACTACAAACATTGTGAAAAAATGTATTTTTTGTATAGTTCATATAATTTTTTCAACTTTGACAGAAAATTGAATAAAAATTTAAAAAAACGAGAATAAATATCAAAGATATAAACTGTACAAAAAGCACTAAAAGCACTGCCAGAAATCTGAAAAAGCACTGTAAATACCCATTTTTTTTAAACGGGTATTTGTAAAACATCATCGGGAAGGAAAAAAGCACAAAAAAATACCCGAAAAGCACTGAAATGGCAAAACTGATGTCTTTTATACCTCTAGAAAGTCCTTTGCAATATCTTTCATTTCATACCCAATTTACTTTAGGTTCTTTGAAAGAAACTTAAAATTTTCTTTAAAGAATGAACGTTTTAAAAAACGCTAAAAAATACGTTTACATTAATTTTTTTCTCCTCAATCATCTACTCAAACTTTAGCAAAATCGGTGACTGAACTTGGAGATAACCTTTAAACCAGAGCTTAGAAGAATTAATTCCTTAACTCAATTTTTCAATTCTGAATTAAAAATTCGATGAATTAATTCACAAAGCACCATATATTGAATGGAATTAATTCATATTTGTTTTCGTTCGATTTATTTTGTTACGAATTAATTCACTTGCTATAGTTCTTTTTATTAAATCAAATGAAATAATGAACGGAAAAAAAGTGAATTAATTCCTTCCTGAAATAATTCACCACTGAATTCGTTCAAATTCATTTTCGCTCGTGAATTAATAAAAAAATTATATTAAGTTCAGTGAATTAAAAAAATAAAATTACGTTCAATAAATTAAAAAAAATAAAATTACGTTCAGTGAATTAAAAAAAAAAATACGTTCATTGAACTCAAAGCCTGTTTTCTGCCGTGCAGTAGAATAAAACATTTATTTACAAATAAAATTTGCAACTAAGCAATTTTACAGCGTTCGCTAGTAAAAATAAACAAATAATTTAAATCAAAGAAAGATGATACAATTTTTACAAGTATGATCTAGAGTCAAACTAAAAGAACATTCATTTACGTAAGAGATCAACTAAAATATTCCCCCATTCATCTTATAATTATTAATTTTAAAAACTTATGCTTCCCAGTAAAATGTAGATGCTTGACTATGACGTATTTCATTTATACGTTTTTACAATACAATGTTTTCTTCTACTGAACGGCAAACAGGCTTTGAATTCAGCGAACGTAATTTTTGTTTTTCGATTAAATGAACGATTTTTTTTTTCAATTCAGTGAACGTATTTTTTTTTAATTCACTGAACGTAATTTAATTTTTTTTTAATTCACTGAACGTAATTTTATTTTTTTTTAATTCACTGAACGTAATTTTATTTTTTTTAATTCACTGAACGAAAATGAAATTAAACGAATTCTGTGGTGAATTAATTCAGTAAGGAATTAATTCACTTTTTTTCCGTTCGATTTATAAAATTGAACGCGTTCACCAGTGAGTTAATTCATTTGATTTAATAAAGAGAACTATTGCAATGGAATTAATTCTTTGAATTTATTGTTTGATGAACGCGGTCTGTTGAACGAATTCAGTGAATTACTTAAGAAAAGGAATTCATTCAATTCTAGAGAAAATTGAATTCGATTGGTAGTGAATTCATTCAAAAAAGAATTCTTCAAAGCTCTGCTTTAAACTAACAAATTTGATTTCAAAGTTGTTTCTATATAAATTAAAAATATTTCTGCTTGACTTGGTTTATTTTTTTTTCTCTGTGTATTTGTTTTATAATTCTATAATTTCCCTAACTTATCTTAAACTTACTTTTGCTTTTCTCTTGACTTTTAATTAAAGTTTTCATTTTCTTTAAGTGTATATAATATACAAGCACTTGACTATATACAAGTGTATTTACATATTTCACATATATGAAGTACATTTTATAACATAAACAACAACAGCAGCAGTAGCAGCAACTTATACTTTTACTCACACACCTTTACTAATTAAAATAGTTCCTCTATATTATTCTTTTATAGATGTCGTTATATTCTGCATCCCATATATGCTGGCTGGTTGTTTGGTTTAGAAGAATAAAGTAAAACAGAAAAACCTTTGACATACTTAGGTTTATTGCTAAATATTTATGCTAGAATAGACGCCATATAACGTTTCATTAGACTTGGCAAAAAATTTAGTGTCTTCCTTACAGAATTTTGTTAAAATGTTAGATTTTTCGAAGCGTTTGTTATGGATTTATCACCACAGCAAAAAAAAAGTATTCCAAAGCAGTAGATAAAGCACTACAATTAATGATTTCGATACACTAATGATTTTAACATTGAGTTATCATAGGAGGGAAGTTATTTCCATTTCAGCATTTTTTCAGTACTTTTTGAACGTGTACCAAAGGAAACTCTTTCATCAATTGGAAGTAAAAAAAAAAACTTTCGCAAAACGATATTATACTTTTTTTATTAAAAAAAAAAAATTTTGTTGCCACCGGTTATCGAACTTGCGACCTCAAGATTGCTAATCTAGCTCTCTACTATGCTTTAATATGAAAGTTAACTGGCAAAAAAAAACCTCTGTCATTTCGAGGTATTGTGTAATAAAATAAATAAATAAAACTAGTTATAAACCAAGTGCAAAAGATGCACTGCAATGCTGTATTTTTATCAGTATTATTTGCACAAGTGCATAAAAAGCAATTTTTCTTCATTTTAATTTTATATATTTCTAAAAATTGAAAAAAATATTAAAAAAAAATAAAAAAATAAAAAAAAATTTTTAAAATAAAAAAAAAAAAATAAAAAAAAATTTTAAAAATAAAACAAATAAAATAAAATTATAAAAAAATAAATACGAGTAAATAAATTTTTTTTTTAATATTGGTCCCGTCTGGAATCGAACCCGCGATCATGTTTGGAAATAAATTGAAAAAATATTAAAAAAAATATTTAAAAAATAAAATAAAAAAAAAATAAAAAAAATAAAACAAATAAAATAAAATTATAAAAAAAATAAATACGAGTAAATAAAATTTTTTTTTTAATATTGGTCCCGTCAGGAATCAAACCCGCGATCATGTGTTTGGAAATAAACTGTATCAAAATCACTTCTTGGGACCACTTCTATAGCAGTAGTCCTTCAGAAGTAATATTTAAGTGATTTGTTGGATGTTGTTTAGAATTACTTCCAAAAATGCTGTAAAAGTATACTAAGAGATACTTTGGACGCAATGAAAGAAGTTATTTTTTTTAAGTTGTTCGGAACTACTTTTAAAAGCGCAGTAAAATTGACTACAACGGATACTTGTGAAGCAATAGAAAAAGTGGTTTGTAAAGCATGACTTCCATTTTTTTTTTTTGCCGGCTCTCTAATCGGCTAGACCGCCGGATAAATACTTATTGATTTGAACGCAAATGCTTCAAATGATTATTTTATAAGTAGAAATTAAGCTATTTGGATGCAAAACTTAATTTATTAAAGGCAAGTTTTATAGTCAGAACTAAGATCGAATTTTTCTTAAATATTTTTTAAGTAAGAACTTCTAGAAACAAAATTTATTACCAGAGAAGACAAAATTGCTGTTTTTGCTTTTTATGCTTTTTATTGCTTGTTTTACTCATATTTGCTTCTTTTAGCTTTTTCTGGATTTTCCGGTTTTTAGCTTTAAAATAGCTTTTTATTAAGATTTTTGAGCTTTTAATTGCTTTTAATACTTTTTGCCCAAAAATAATTTTTTTGATCAGAAAAAACTTTGAATTAAAAAATAAAAAAAAACTGTTGTTTTTCCAAGTTTTTTTACTCCTGCTTTTATCTTGCTTTTTTTACAATATTTTTTTTCTTTAAACACATCGGATTTTGCTTTTTCCTGTCTTCTCTGTTTACTACTTAGCCAGAAAAAAAAAATGGAAACCGTAAGTATATTTTTATTGCTTTTTAGAAGTAGTTCTGAACCATTTCATAAAAATCACTTCTTTCATTGCTTCCAACGTATCCATTAGTATATTTTTATAGCTTTTTTAGAAGTAATTCTGAACAACATCCAAAAATCACTTAAGTATTTCTTCTAAAGCATAATTGTTATAAAAGGTTCGATTCCTGTACCTTTTGCACTTGTATAATAAGTCCTTTATTGAAGAGAATAAGGCACAAAAGCTCGCAATGACAAAGTGGTGTTTTTATGCCAGTCAACTTTCATATCAAAGAATAGCTCAGAGGTAGACAGCTAGACTAGCAATCTTGAGGTCACAAGTTCGATACCTGGGAATAAAAAACTTTTAAAACTAAAAAAAAAAAAATATAGTTTTTTTGGGAAACATTTTTTATAAACTTTTAACTGATGAAAAAGAGTTTCCTTTGCACTAGTTCAAAAAGTACTGCTCTCCACTTATGACAACTCAGTGTTAAAATCGTTAGCGTTTTTGCTAAAAAAAATAAGTAATTCTAGATCATTAATTGCAGTGCTATAAATGATCTAGATGGTATACTGCTTTGGCATCCCGTTTTTTGCTGGGTAAGAAATATTGAAGAAAAAATAGGTCTTAGTTCTGACTATAGAACTGGCCCCAAATATACCCCACACAACTCTGTGGAACATGGTGTATTGAGTTTAAACTAATGTTTGCAACTACCTAAAGGTAGCAGTTCCGAAGAACTAATCTCACTACACAGTTTGTATAGGACCAAGGATAAACCGTATTAAAAAAAAATGTTTAAAATCGACCCATATTTTCGAATTACACTTGTAGCCATGTGAAAGTCTTATTTGGGCTTAAATGTATTGATTTTAACTGGTATTACCAACCCAAATCGATCTTAATGGGACATACCTATATAATATGGGACATACCTATATAATTTTATTCATGAATCTGATAGTGCTCTTTCCAGGAAAAAACCCGGATCCAACTTTGGCTCAGTTCCTCCCGGTTTTTTTACAGTGTTTAAAGGTCGAGAAATACGAAAAATGATGTAAATTTTATTGCTCTTTCATACGTTTTTGATTCTTTGAAAAAATTATTGCAACATTTAGTCGCAGCAATTCAAGAATTAGAACTCGAAACCTAACTGATAGATCTACTTTTGCACGCCTGACCTTGCTAGAAAGTCAAAAGAAGCGAGCAGGTAGTTTGGCAGTAGTACAAATGCTTCAGTTCTGAGCAACAAAATCTCTTTTCCAGTAGACTTCTAACACAGAAAAAAGTATCACAAAATTTTAAGTAATTAAAAAAAATTGTTGGCTTTTTACTTAGATATCTAACAATTTTTTTATTAAATGTTTGTAAATTGTATCAAAAATATCAAAAAAATAGCCTTAGAATTTTTTGAAACAAAAAAAAAAACAAATCATTTATTTTATGTTTTCAATTGCTCAAATGTTTGCAAATTGTAACAAAAATTTCAAAAAAGTATTTTTTTTTTGTCAATACGACAACATAAAGCGAATAATTGTTTTAATATAACAAACTCGTTGTTGAATTTTATTTTTTTATTTTTAACAAATACAAACAAGTTACAAAAAAAAATTATTGTATTTACAAAACACATTGTTAAAAAAAAATTGATTTTATTTTTAACAAATTACAAAAAAGTTACAAAAAGGGATTTGTATATACAAATTCCATTGTTGGTGCCTTTTTAAAAAATTTTTTGTTTGTTTATGCAAAAAAGGTGTTTAACATTACAATCAGAATTTTGTAAATTTTTTCTGTGAAGTTGAGTATTCGAATGTAATGTGAGGCGTTTGATATATCTTAGCTGGAATTTCGCATAACTTCTTTTAGATAACAAAAACAAAAACATGCTTCATAAAAACTTTTTCAGAAAAAAAAAATATTGAGAAGATGACAAAGCAAATTGTGGTAAATTTTGTTGTTGTTGTTTTTGTGTTTTCTTTAATATTTTAAATGTTTAATAACGCTCCTAGACGTGAACAAGAAATTCTCATTGAGTTTGTAATTTAACTTAACAAATATTTCTAGAAGATCTAAAAACGTCGTCCCCTGACGATTTCCTCAGGCAAGAATGAAATCCGTATAGGGACATGCCTTCAACAGATTATTTTTCACAATTTGTTAAATACGTTTTGGGATTTTATCACATTTAATTCCTTTAATGCAATTAATGTATATCCCGATAAAAATAAATGCTAAAAATTATTTTAGACCTCAAAAAATTATTTTGTACCTCAAAATTTATTTACAATGTTGTACTATAAAAATTTATTGAACTCGAAATTTTTCAACTCAACTATTTGTTTTTTTAAAACTTACCTTGTTTTTTGATTTTGCGTTTCGCCATATTTATTATAAAGGAACTAAATAATTAGCCATCAAATAAAAGGTATTTTGGAGATATATCCACGGAAGATAGAGACCGCCCAGGTCTCTATCTCACCCCTTCTGAACCGCAGAAACCATCTTTCGCACGTTGAAATCGATGGAACATATAAGCTTCGGCGAGCAATCGATGTGTTTGTTTCAGCATTTTTTCAAATTGAAGAAGTAAGGAGTGTAATGTTTCAAATCTGGATTAAATAAATAGTTATTTTCAGTTTTATAATTTTGTCTGATAAATAAGAGTATTAAAAGTATATAAGAACAAAAAAATATCCATTTCATTTTGTGGTCCACTCCGATCTTAGCTTTTTTCCGAATGCCTTCCATTAAGTTTTTGACAGTGCTGTTTGTTATTGCTTTGGATACAACTTTCCCATTTTTTTTAAAATCTTTTATATAATTAGCAGTCTGTTTGGTCTTCTTTAACTTCGCTTTTATTAGAGTCCAATACCTTTCAATGGGTCGACATTGTCGAACATTTGGTGGGTTCATGTCTTTTTCAACAAATTTAATATTATTAGCTCTGAGCAGATTTAAGGTACTTGAAGCATAGTGAGCTGAGCCAAATCAGGCCAGAATAGAGTAGATCCACCGTGTCTTTTTATAAAAGGTATTAATCTTATTTTTAGGCGCTCTTCCCTGTACACATCTCCGTTAATTGTACCTGTTGTTATATATAAAGATGTCTTTTCGCCGCATTGGCAAATTCCATGCCAAGTGAGATACTTCAAACCAAACTTTTCAATGGAGATAGATGTTTCAAAATAACGTTTCAGGACTGGATCCACCGTACTTCTTGCCATTTTCAAATCTTTTGAAATTAAATGTACTGCTCGGCATGGATTTTCATTCCATTTGTCGGTAATTAATTTTCGTCGTTCCAATTGATTCATAATTGCTGAAAAAGTATCACTCAAAGGAATCAAAATGTTATGTTGACACAATTTTATGAAGTTACTGAATATTTTCCTATAAAGGTTTTCATTTTAGTTTTAATGATTTGGAACATAGCCTACTTTAAAATTTCCAGATTTGAAACGTTACACTCCTTAAAGCAAAACTTCGACATTTTCGAAGTAAAAAAAAAACTGTTGCTTACACTATTTCGTTCAACGATTAAGATTTTTACCCTCCAAAATGCCATATAAGTTATTAAAGACACAAACCATGTTTAAAGGATACGCCATCTGTTGTGAATCCGCCATTTTTAAGTTACGCACCCAATACCTTAAATTCTAAAATTTATTTTGAATCCAAAAGCGCTTAGACAAAGCTCCAAAATTTACCTTTTTATCCCTAGAAATGACTCCAGTGTATGAGAAAAATTTCGTTTCATCTTTTGGACTCAAAAATTACTAAAAAAAATTACTCCCATTTGTGAAAGAAAATTTTATTACCACATTCAATTTTCTGAGTCATTTTGAGTCAGAAGTAGGCTCCTTTCGATGAACCACTTTCACTTTTTGAATCCGTTTTTTATCCGTTTTTTTTTTGAGCCCGTTTGTTGGCTGGGTATTTCAAAATGAATTTTTTAAATTAAAAAAAAAAAACTTAAAACAAAAAATAATCTTAAAAACAAAAATTTTAACTTTCGAGTTGACCTTGTAATGCTCTGAGACTATCGGGCTACAAGCTATATCTCTCTAGTGTCTTACAAGATTTCCTAAAATAGCAAAAATTAAAAATGGAACATATCAACTATTGGTCGACAAAGGGTTAAAAAAATTTTATATGAAAAATAACAATCAAACATTTCAAACAAAAAAGTTGTTGGAAATCGAATTTTAATCTAATTTTAGCGAATTTCAATTGAAAAAGAGGTGCTTATTTACAAATGCCATTGTTTGTGTCTACTTTTTCATCAGCGTGGTCTCTATACATGTCCAATTGGAGAAAACCCCGACAAAGAAATTTCCTTGCTAAATATTATTCTTCACCTCCAATAAGTTTTTCATTAAAATTAGGTAAAACTGGTTCTCGTTTAAATTGCTGAACTTTAAAAACCTAAATGGCGCCCAAACGTGGATCAAATCATTAGTTATCAATATTCCCAAAATTCGTAAATTGGATTACACAAAAGAAATTTGAAAATAACGCACAAAGCAACAACAACGAAAATAATTTTGTTGTTGTCTTTACAGTCACTACGTAAAAAAAAATTACGGATACGGTGGTCTTCTTAGAGCGCTAATCAAGCCATATTCTCAGATTTTCTATAAGCAAAATGGCGCCCAACCATTTTTCTTTCATAGTCTAAATCAATATGCAAAATTTCCAAAACTTATAAATTTAATTATTCAGAAGAGCGCCTAATATTGTTTAATTTTCTTTGGACCGATTCCAAATTTAGACGTCAAAATTGCTTTAGTTCATTTGAAAAACTCTTTGAATTTTTTTTTGTAAATTTTAGTTTGTTGTGGATTTGAAATTGTCTGAAGACAACTAGAATTGTAGCATATTAGTAACAAAGCAAATAGCTTGTTCATAGGGTATACAATATTCTTCTCTTACCTTCACTTCATGTTGTTACCCATTTTTAGGCAATAAAAGTGGGTCAAGTGTTGTACGGAAATAAATTCCGTAATTGCTTTTACTTAGCATAGAAACTTTTCATTTCTGTTTTTCAATTCCTTTTTTTTTCATTTTTTGTTTGTCTATTCATGCACCTACTACTACTGCATGCTTGTAACACAAACAATTTTAGTTACGACAAAATTTAATAAATTTTAATAGACTTAATTAGTAAATATGCTCCTACTTATTCACTCACTCATTCAGTTCAGTTCTTCTAGCTATTGAAATTTTCAACACAAATGTTATTGAAAATTCTTGAATATAAGTAAAGAAAAGAAGTAAAAATATCATTAACATTAACAACATTTTTTAACATAGAATATCGAAAGTAAATAGGAAAGAAATTTTTCACAGAAAAACTTTTATATTACATTATTATTATGCAGGAAACTTGAGTTGTATAATATTTATTCGGTTACTGCTGTTATAGTACTTAGCGTAGTCGGGAATTAATAAGTACTTGTGTATTAATTACTAACAAAAGTACAAAAGTAGAGGGGTACTTAAAAAAATTTAAGTACAAGTATTTCCTATGTTATTGGAACTTGGTATTTACTACAGTTATTTTTAAGAAACTTTTAATTCATTTTCTATTGAATGAGATGCTAAAGTGCAAATGTTATTGCTAACTACCAAGGTCTTCACAGGTACCAAGTACCTTAACAAGTACTAAGGTACTTAACAAGTAACATTGGTACTTTGGAAGTACCAAGATACTTAACAATTATCAAGGTACTTAACAAGTTCCAAGGTGCTTAACAAGTATCGAAGTGCTTAACAAGTACCATATTACTTAACAAGTACCAATGTACTTAACAAGTACCAATGTACTCAACAAGTACCAATGTACTTAACAAGTACCAAGATACTTAATCCGTACCACGGTACTTAACAAGTACCAAGAACTTAAAATGTACCCACGTACTCCAGAAGTACCAAGGTCCTTCACAAGTACCAAGTACTAGTACTTCAAATTTTTCTCTTTTTACTTTATACTCAGTATACTTTTATGCCCATCTATGATACTTAGATACTTCCTTATGGTTTGTAGAATAAAGATAAAGATGATAAGGTGTTAAAGTTTGGGGTGCAAATTTGGGAGGATATAGGGTAAAGAAAATGGGCTCGTTATGATTGTTAGGATATGGTCTGGGTTGGCTGTATCGTACTTTTGGGCCTGCAGTACTGTCAGCCAAGAAATAAAGAAGCTGTAATAAAACTTTTTCCTACACTAATAGAAAAAAAGTCCGTGGAAAATTTAGTAAAAACTACTAAAAATTAGTTAAAAATGATGCTGCAGAAAAAAACTGCTAAATTAGCAGATTATTTTTGCTATATATTAGTAATATAGGAACAGCAAAACTAAAACTGTTAAATATACAGAATTTTAGTTATATATGAGCTAAATTTTTGTAAATGGAGATTAGCAAATTAACCTGCTAAAATCAGCAAAAAATTTTGCTAAATAATTAGTAGCCTAAAAAATCACCAAAAAATTTAAAATTTTCGAAGTTTTTTTTTCGATTTTTTTTTTAAATGCAAATAAAAATCGAGCCTTTTGAAAACAGCAGTTTACAATTTTTTAGCAAATATTTCTGCTGATTTTAGCAGAATAGACTGCTATTTGCATTCAACTAAATTTAGCTTAAAAATAGCAAAAATTTTGTAGATTTAACAGTTTATTTTTGCTATTTTTAGTCTACAAATATTTAGCAAAATTTTCTGCAGATTTTACAGTACAATTTGCTATTTTCAATTAACTAAAAGTTAGCCTAAATATAACTAAAATTCTGTAAATTTAGCAGTTTTAATTTTGCTGTTCTCATTTTACTAGTATTTAGTAAAAAAATCTGCTAATTTTAGCAGTTTTTTCTGCAGCATCATTTTTAACTAATTTTTAGTAACTTTTTCTGCTATTTTTACGGATTTATTTCTATGAGTGTACAGTTTGTTTCCTTAAGTAAGCACTTAAAAAGTCATTTTTGTATGTGACGGTTGGTTGGATGACTGTGTTTGGTTGATGATAACGCTTGTTATTGCTGGTCGGTCGTCAAGCATCGTAGTTAGTAAGGGGTTAACACCCACTAATGTTGTTTTGTTATTTTTAAAATTTTTGTTTTGTTTTTCTCTCGAATGTTTTTGTTTTTCTTGTTGTTGCTGTTCTTCTGTTTCAGAATGCAGTAAGTTGTAAAAACTTCAAAAGTCAAACAGTCCAAAGTGATATGAAAGTAAATAGAAAAACGTAGTTTGTTTTCTTGACGAACTCTTAACTACTTTTTTTGAAGAAAAAAAAAAAACAACAACATCAACTGCAGCGAGAAAAAGCGAGAAAAAACAACCAAAAATAAAGACAAAATAAGCGACAATTCAGCAAAAAGTACTCTAATGGAAAGACACAGGCTAGGAATTCTATAAAAAATTGACGATTATCGTCCACTTTTCGAAGTTGAATTTCTAATATTTTAAAGATGTCCCAGCAAAGAAAGAGATTCCAAAGCAGTAGAAAAAGCACTGCAATTGATGATCTAGATGTTCTTTTTTAACAAAAACACTACTGATTTTAACATGGAGTTGTCATAGGAGAGGAGTACTCCCACTTCAGCATTTTTTCAGTACTTATTGAACGACTTCAAAGGAAGCTCTTTTTCACCAATTAAAAGTTAGCAAAAAAATTCTTAAAACATTTTTTTTTTATTTTTTATTTTACAAGTGTTTTTTATTGCCGCCACCGGGTATCGAACTTGCGACCTCATGATTGCTAGTCTAGCGCTCCACCGCTGAGCTATTCTTTAATATGAATGTTGACTGGCATAAAAACACCATTTTGTTACTGCGAGATATTGGTCCTTATTCTCTTCAATAAAAGTAAAAGTGTAAAAGGTGCACTCCAATTCAATATTAATTTCAGTACTATTTTTACAGGTGCATAAAAAGGAATTTCTCATTATGTACATATTTTTAAAAATTGAAAAATTTTAAAAATATTGAATTTAAACAAACTACAACAGAAATTTCACTAAAAACAATTTCACGAAAATTAGAATTTCGTGGAACAGAAGTTTTGCAAAAAAATATGCACTTTTAATTTTATTGTTCATTTTTTATGCAAGCGAATTTGTTTTCATTTTCGCGTTCGATGAATGTTAGTATTACAGAATTGTTAGTATTACGGAAAATTAGCGGAAAAAATTTCAAATCAAAAACTTTTGCACAAAAAAAATTTTAGCGGAAGTAATCCTTAGCGTGAAAACATTTTACAAAATAAATATTCCGCGGAAAGAAATTCACGTAAAAAAATTCGCAAAAAATTTGGTTGTTTTCATTTAACTTCAGCGTTTTTTTGCACAAGTCTTCATTTCGGCAAAAAATTTAAATAAAAAATCTTGCACAAAAAAACTTTGACAAAAAAAATTTGACAAAAAAAAATTTATCAAAAAAAAAATGTTTTAGCGGAAATAATTTTTTATCTAAAAATATTTAACGAAATAAAAATTTTACAGAAAATTTTTACAAAAAAAAATGTATCAAAAATTTTTTACTGAAAAATAATATTTTGAATTTAATTAAATCTAAATTGGTACTTATTAGGGCAAGGAATTCCGCAAATCCATGTTTTTTTCAATAGTCCAAAACTAATATGGACTAAAAATTTATCCGAATCATGAAAATTAGAACAAAATTAAATTACATCGTTTTGTAGTTGCATGTTTTGACAAAATATTTTTTTCCGAAAATTTTTTACTAAAAAGAAAAATTTACAAAAAAAACTTTAGCGGAAATAATTCTGCGCTTAAAAACCTTTAGCAAAATAAAAATTTTACAAAAAATAAAATTTTATGGAAAAAATGTGTATGTAAGTATGCATTTTCAATTTTAGCGTTAAACTTTTTGTTTTTATTCATTTCTGTGATTTTCTTAAAAGTTGAATTCTCGAAAAAACCCTCGCGTAAAAAATTTTACAAAATAAAAATTTGGTGGAAAAAATGTGTATGTGTAAGTATGCATTTTCAATTTTAGCGTTAAACTTTTTGTTTTTATTCATTTCTGTGATTTTCTTAAAAGTTGAATTCTCGAAAAAACCCTCGCGTAAAAAATTTTACAAAATAAAAATTCCAAGGAAAAATTCAGGAAAAAAATTTTGTGGAAAAATTTCACAAACAACTCGGTGAAAAAAATTTGCTAAGAATTCCACGAAAAAATTCACAAGAAACTCCGTGAAAAAATTTTGCTAAAGAGCATGCATTTTAATTTTCGCGTTTTTTATTTAAACGGCTTTGTTTTCATTTTCAGTTTTTGCTTTGGCAAAATTGCTTTTCTTTGACAAAATTTTGAAACAAAAAAATTTTACAAAATAAAAATTCCAAGGAAAAATTCAGGAAAAAAATTTATTGAAAAAATTTCACAAACAACTCGGTGAAAAAAATTTGCTAAGAATTCCACGAAAAAATTCACAAGAAACTCTGTGAAAAAATTTTGCTAAAGAGCATGCATTTTAATTTTCGCGTTTTTTATTTAAACGGTTTTGTTTTCATTTTCAGTTTTTGCTTTGGGAAAATTGCTTTTCTTTGACAAAATTTTGAAACAAAAAAGAATTTCTTTTTTGAGAAAATTTTCACTAAAAAATCACGAAATAATTTGTAAATAATTCTTTTCGCACAAAATTAATAAAAAATTATGCACAAACAAAAATTTAAAAAAAAAGTGTATCAAAGAATATTCGGGGAGATTTTTTCCGAAAAATTATGACTGAAACAAAATTTCGAAAGAAAGATTTTGCACAAAATGTTTTTCAGAAAAAAAAAATAAACAAAATGCGTAAAAAATTTTCTCACAAATATTTTTTCAAAAAATTGTAAACAAATTTGTTACCAAAAATATTTTTCCCGACTAATTTTCACTGAAAAGAATTTTACGAAAAGTCAAAAATTTTTCCGCAAATATTTTTTTAGAACAACTTTTACCGAAAAAAAAATCTGAAAAATTTTTTTAATTGAAATATTAAACATTTTTTATTTAAGTGATTTTGGGTTCATATCTACGTTATCGCATAACAAAATTTCATTATAAAAATGTGTTAAAAAATTTTTAGAAAATATGTTTTCACTACAAAAAAAATCACAAACTAAATTTTTAGTGGAAATAATCGTTTGTAAAAAAAATTTTATATAATAAAACTTTACGAAAAAGAAATTTAATAATTGGGGACGCTGTGTTTAATGGTTAGCGCGTTGGACTGTTACACATAAGGTTACAGGCTCGATCCCCAGCGACTGCAACTTCAATTTGAAAAAAAATATGTATGATTTATCTATCCCTCATACATATCGCAGCATCCACTTTCGGGATGCAGGGATATGAACTAAGAAGCTTCAGCAAAGTTCACCAACTCACCATCAGATGGCGCAACAACTATTCTAAAATTCAACATCACCCGCAATTACAGCCATATTTGAAGCCCTTCATCTTTCACCACCTTTCACTTCTTCTCTATCCCCTTTCCATAGGAAGCAACACGTTAATTAATAGGAAGAATTTCCTGAGTGTTGCTTCTCTTTAATTTTAGTGTTTTTTATTTAAGCGATTTTTTTTGCGAAATTTGTGATTTCGCAGAAAAATTTTAAATTAAAAGGTTTTTTAAATTAAAATGATTTTCACGAAAAAACCATAAGAAACAATTTTCGCGGAAATATTTTTCGTCAAAGAATAATGTCGGCGTTTTTTACCAAACGTTTTTTACTTAAGCGACCTTTTTTTTATTTGTGAGTCATTTCATAAAGTTTGAATTGTCATTACCAGGGCATCGAATTTCATTAACTAAAACGAGTAAAAAAAAGTAAGTGAAGGTCGGGTATGCCGACTATGTGATTCCCTACACCAGTCTAGGTGAAAGTCAACTAATATTTGGATCCGAAATATTTTGGGGTTGGTTGTCAAAATTTATCTACAAAATGGTAAAAATTGGAAAATTGACTTTTTCAAAATCGTTTATAACAAGTGAAAAAAAAACCTTTAAAATTAAACTATGACCTAATACAAGATCTGCTCAAAATAAAATCCTAAATATGGTCCATGTGGGCCATACTTAGATAGACCAAGTCCATTTAAAATCAATAGGCTTTGTCCTTGTGCCAACATAAGTCAGAGTACCAAATTTCATTTCAGACACACACCTAATCGGCTCCCATCGCTCATTCGGCTCAAAAAGTGATTCTGAGTCGATCGGTATACTAAAAGCTGGGACTACGTCCAACGTTGTTGCAAACATCGGCACAAACTCATTATACGCTGTCCACGTAGGGCAGTAAGAAATGTAAAACTCGAGTTCAAAATAGGAGCTTAAATGAAAAATATGCACTAAACCAAATCAAAAAGCACTAGAAATCAAAAACTATACACTTTTAAAGGGGGGTAACCGCGTAACTCGAGTCGAAAAAAAATTTTCGAATTCGTAAATCTTGCAAATATTGTTAAAAATATAATTCTATATAAAAAATCTACTTTTTAATTTATTTTTATCCTAAACCTTATACACTACACATAAAAATTCAAAAATAAGATTTTTGTTAAACTTTTCTTTTTATGAAAGGTACAAAATTTACGAATTCGAAAACTTTTTTTCCAATCGAGTTACGCGGTAACCCCCCTGGTTTCCCAATGCTGAAGTATCCCACTCTGCAGATAGGATTTTGTTCTTTTCTTTTTCGCATTTACCTACATATTTTCTGTATCATACCATATTATATTCCACACTGCTGCGCGGATTACTCTAGCATTGGGAATCCAACTTAAATTTATCGATTTGTAAAAATCATATTTATTCGGAGGTGTTCCAAAAAATGAATCCGTATGAACGCTTTATATAAAACTACGTGTTGTTGTTAAAAATCGCAAAATTTTATGTGGATGTTGGAAAAATTTACAAATATGCATTTATAATAAAATATGGAAAAACAAATCGATTTTGTTTTAAAGTATTCGGTCTATACAGTTTATAAACTACTGACTGCAACCACGCATTTATATTAAAGCCGTTTCTATGGTCATTACTAACTTAAGGAACTTCAGGCATTTAAAATCATTATATACATGCTTTAATATGCATTGTAAATTACAAAAATATGCATCCTTGGATTGTCAAAATCCATAACTTTTGCATTGCATTTAAGACCTAATAAAGTCTCTTTTAGAGTTCAAATCGGTGCCCATTTAATAGCAATATGTTACTCTATCATAGTTTCAAGACCCATGCGTTACCAAAATGGCGCCCAATCGTAGTGCTCCCTGTAAACATAAGTATTTTTTAAGTATAGAGTTGTGCCCAAATGTAATTTTTCTATTTAGAAAAGAATTCTAAATGGAATTATTATTTCGCACCGAAATATTTATATAGAAAAATATTTTTAAAATCAAGCGATTTTGTCTTAGGAAAAAATTTTTAAATAAAACAATTTACTAAAGGAAAAAGTTTTTCGAACGGAAAGGTTTTATTTTATACGAGTAATTTAAAAAGATAGTAAAATTTTCCTAAAGCAGAATTACTCAGTCCATTGAATTATTAAAGAACAAATTACCAGTAATTGTATAATTTCTCGTATATCTTCTGATATTAAAAAATTTTCCAACTGGGTTTCTTCAAACTTAGCGACCAGTGTAAGAAAACTCTTGTCATTCAACCAGGCTGTCAATATTTATTTATTTATTTTTGTTTGTATAAAGTCCCATAGAAATATTCGTCAATATTTTAACCAGGAAATATAAAAAAAAATCACATTTTGTTATCAAATATTTCAATCTTCTTCCCCCTAAGAACGATTTATCAGTGGTTTTACCATCAAATAATCACCAAATTCCAGCACAACTATCAACAAATATGTATATGTTGTTGCCATTTCAGGGGGCAAAATATTAATAACAGGAAAAAAGAAAATATAAAAAAAAGAACAATTTTAATATTTAAGTTACTTACACTTAACTTTTTAGTTTCGAAAACATACTCAATTTGTTGTTCTGCTTGTTCTCATTTTTCCTAAAAGTTCATTGATGGTAATGGCTAAAACTCCCTAATGGCCTCAACGGCTTCTTATTTCAGTGTAAATAGTGATTGTTGTTGCCTTTGGTTGCTGTTGTTGTTATTACTTATTGCTGTTATTAGAAGGCTACAATACAAAGAAAATCATTATAAACCCTGTCTTTTTCATTCACTCATAAAGTAAACGAGTATAGTCCTTGGGGAAATTAGTTTTGTTCATTTGTTTTTCATTTCAAAATCATAAAGTATTCAATTTCGCGTATAATTTGCCATGTTGATTTTTATGTGTTTGTTATTAAGGGATATTATGAAAAAAACTACTGAAAATAATTAAAAAAATATGAATAGTTTATGTAATAATGTTAATATTTTATTTAGTATTATTTTGTTGCAAAATTTAAAATCCTAATGAAGGCATAATAGACCATTTGAAGGTCTAAACCTAGATAAGATTATGTGGAGAAAACAGAATCGTGCTTTCAACTTAACCCATTAGCCGCACGCCATAAATACGCTGGACATTTTGGAAAAAAACTTCAGATATGTAAAACAATGCTTCATTAAGCAAATGTAAAATAGTTTTTGCCTTATAGCGCCATTTAGTCCAAATATTGGCACCCAAAGTTTAAATTTTGATAGCTAGATATGAATACTAGACGGTTGACGATATTTAAAAAATTTTAATTTCATACCCAGCAAAAAAAAAATGGAAGTAATGCTTTCACTGCTTCACAAGTATCCGTTAGTGTATTTTTACTGCTTTTTGGAAGTAATTCTGAATAACTTCAAAAAATCACTTAAGTATTGCTTCTATTCAGTAACTGCTGTAAAAGTGATCGTAAAAAGTGATTTTGGTAGCATTTGACATTTCCAAACAGAAGATCGCGGGTTCGATTCCCGGAGGGACCAATATTTTCTTTTTATTTATTTTTTTTATATATTTTTTTTTATATTTATAACTATTTTGTTTAAATTCAATATTTTTTTAATTTAAAAATTTTTAAAAATATGTATTTTTAAAAAAAATGAGAAACTTTTTTTTATGCACCTGTAAAAATAGTACTGAAAATAATATTGAATTGGAGTGCATCTTTTACACTTATTTAATAAGTACTTTCATTCAAGAAAATAAGGATTAATATCTCGCAGTAACAGAGTGGTGTTTTTATGCCAGCCAACTTTCATATCAAAGAATAGCTCAGCGGTAGAGCGCTGGACTAGCAATCTGAAGGTCGCAAGTTCGATGCCCGTTGCCGGCAATAAAAAACTTTTGCAAAATAAAAAAAAAGAGCTACCTTTGCACTCGTTCAAAAAGTACTGAAAAAATGTTGAAGTGGGAGTACTCCTCTCCTGTGACAACAAATCTAGATCATCAATTGTAGTGCTTTTTCTACTGCTTCGGCATCTCTTTTTTTGCTGGGAAGCTAATCTTGAGCAAGGAAATGAAGTTCGTACTTTTTGATCAATATATTAATTAAAAATATAAAAGTATAGTCTTCCCAGTGTGGAAACGGTAATGGACTACCAGTAATGACACCCACTTACCTTCGGCATTATTTTAAAACATATAATAATGAGTTACTGATAATGACTTTTTTTTATCATTATTTCAAATAGAAAATAATTTTCTAGATTTTTTTGAACATCTATTTTTAGACTCAATATTTTTTAAACACTGGTAAGGTTACAAAAACTTAACTCCGAATCGGAGTAAGTTTTTCAATAAAAAAATAAATCGGAAATAAGATTTCTGTAGAAAAAAAAAAATAACTCCGAATCGGAGTAAGTTTTAATTTAAAATCGGAGTAAGTTTCTCTATAGAAACAATTTTCTCCGAATCGCAGTAAAGTTTTTTTTTTACAGATAAAATTTACACCAAATCGAAGTAAAATTACTTTTTAGAAAAAATTTACTCCGAATCGGAGTAGTTTTTTTTTATATAAAAAAAAAATCGTAATAAAGTTTTTTTAATAGAAAAAAATTACTCCGAATAGGAGCAAAGTTTTTCTGTATAAAAAATTAACACGAAATCGGAGTAGTTTTTTTTTTTTTTTCTATAGAGTTAGTACTCCGAATCGACGTAAGTTTTTTTTTATAGAAAAAAGTACTCCGATTCGGAGTAAGTTTTTCTATCGAAAAAAGTAATTGTAAGTCGGAGTAAATTTTTCTATAGAAAAAAATAACTGTGAGCCGGAGTCACTACGAAAAATTTACTCCGAATCTGAGTAAGTAGAAAAAAAACAACACCGCATCGGAGTATAGAAAAAAAAATTTACTCCTAATAAGTTTTTATATAGAAAAAAAAAAAATTACTCCGAATCTTAGTACGTTTTTCTATATAAAAAATTATCGTATCGAATCGTAGTTAAGTTTTTTTACAGAAAAAATTAACTCCGAAACGGACCAAATTTTTTTTTATAGAAAAAGCTAACTCCGAATCTTGTAGTTGTTTTTATAGAAAAAATGTACTCCAAATTCGAGTAAAGTTTTTTTCTTATAGAAAAATTTTACTCCGAATCAGAATAAAGTTTATATTCTTATAAAAAAAAATTTTTTTTATAGAAAAAATTTGCTTCGAATCGGAGTAAACTGTTTTTATATAAAAATTTTACTCCGAATTGGAATAAAGTTTTTTTTTATACAAAAAATTTACTCCGAATCTCAGTAAAGTTGTTTTTATAGAAAAAATTAACTCAGAATTGGTCTAAAGTTTTTTTTTTATAAAAAAAATGTATTAAGAAAAATTTTACTCCGAATCGGAATAAAGCTTTTCTATAGAAAAAATTAACTCCAAATCGGAATAAAGTTTTTCTATAGAAAAAATTAACTCCGAATCGAAGTAAATTTTTTTTTCTGTATCGAAGATAATTTTTTGTTATGTGGGCGGATCAACTTCCCTCATAGTTACATGAAATGCAACACTGCTCCGATCAAGTAGGAAGGATCCAAACAACCCCTACGTACACAATTGGCTAGAGGAAATAAAATTTTCTTTTGCCTCGATTCTTGAATATTTTGGAAAAAAATACCTATTTTGGAAATCCGGGGGCTTGAAGTTCATTTTTGAGCTATAGTTTCTTCGGCAAAGTTTCTTGAAATGACCCATAGAACAAGAATCCTTTGTACATTTTTTCGACCCCCTAGAATTCGACCCACCCTAATATATATTAGGGCGGGTCGATTTTTGTGACAAGAAATCTTTTGGTGGGGTGGAGGGGGGAATGATTCTACGAAGAATTCTAAGCAACTTTGCCCTAGAAACCATGTTTTAGATTTTTCATTTTTTTTTGCTTCCATACAAATTGACCCACTCTAGTAAATATATATAATGCCCCATTTCTCAATTGGATTTATATTGGCACAACCGAAAAATTTTATTATCACAACCGAACTATTCGACTGTCTACAAATTCATTTGTCAGTTCAAATCTATTTTCTCTGTGAACTTGAATATTATTGTGGGAGAATATTTTTTTTTTTTGTTAATAAAAAATACACTTTATTAAATCTCTTTGGTTGGCTTTGGTTTTTGCAGTAAATCCCTTAAAGGAACAATTATTCAGAATCAAAAGATTTTTTTACACAAAAAAAGCTTTAAGATTATTTTGTTGCCAAATAAATTTTACGAAATTTACAAATCTTATGGATTTTCCATAGTTTTAGTTTAAAAATTCTTTAAAGGTATCATGTTATAATCTTTGTTCTTTAGCAAAGGATTTACGTTGAAATTTTCTCCCTATTTAAAATTTATACATTCAACAGCATCTTTTTCTGTTGTTGTTGTTGCTGTTGAAACGTTCTAAATTTTTTGTTCTTTGTATATTTTTTTCGTTGTTATTATTTCATATTCCATGGTATATGGAAAAAATATAGTAAAACACAATAACTGCAAGTACCGGAATTAGCAGGCAAGGACAATACCAAACGGAAGTTAGAGCATTAACTTATTGTCAGCGGAAAAAAAAAACCTGCAACACAAAAGCTCTGAATAAAGCAGTGATTTTTTTGTTTGTATTATTTCTGCAACATTAATGAATATGTAAAGACATGTCTTTATTGTTGCTGTTCCTTTTTTTTTTTTTTTTTTTTTTTTTTTTTTTTTTTTTTTTTTTGTCTCTCTGATGCTGTACTTTGACAGTTTAATATTAGATGACTATGAAATTTTCTAGGATAAAAAAGAAATGGTAATAAAAACTTAACAGTATAGTTTTAAAATGCAGAAAATTTAAAAAAAATTTCATATTTTGAACTACAAAATGAAAGGATATTAAGTGAGGAGCTTTTAAAGTTTCATCAGTATCTTCTTTAGATAACTTTATAATTATGACTGTATTTGTAGGAAGTTTGCGCTATGAAGAATTTATATAAAAGAATTCAATCGTTTTAATATAATCCAAGAAAAACTAGTCAAAATGTTTTAACTTAAATAATAATAAATTTATTATTCAAACTGTGCTTAAACTGTTAACATATTTTGCAAAAATTTGCTGAATTTAAATTTATCGAAAAATTTTATCGCAAAATCCAGCAAGCGACAGCGGAAGTACTTATTACCATTGAAAAAAAAACAAGTAATAGAAAATTAAATACTGCATATTTCTTGGCGTATTCTTAAAATAAATGAATTCATTCTTTTCCTATTATTCTCTTTTATAATTATAAAGCTAAAAACTTTTCTTCTCTATCATCTTCTACATTTTTAATTGAAATGTTCTTTTTAAATAGCTTATTAATTTTTTTTTTTTATTTTTTTTTTTTTTTTTCTATACAATTCTATAATTATATATTTTTCTTTTATTCATTTGCATTTTATTTTATTATTTTTTTAATACAACATCTTTTTGTAACATTTTAAAAATTCAAATGTATTAAAACTGAAAAAAAAATCTTTAATGGCAAACGAATTTTATGCGGAAAAACTTTTAATTGAAATTATTTTGTTTTATAACAGAAAAAAAATTATATATTTTTTCTGTATATGTTTTTTTTTTTGTGGTTAACACAAAAAATTTAAATAATTCTTTCACAAACTGTTGTTTACATATTTTGGTTTCTGGCAATGTGGCATACTACTCTGCATTACAATTCACTACTGACTATTGTTGCGACAAAGTTTTAATGAGTAGCTCACAGAGAACAAAAAAATATATATGTAAATACTTAATAAAAACTCTTAGTGGTTTGGAGACGATAATTAAACAAAACTAAAACTTATTTAAAGAGGTTTGGTTATCATAAGTGTCCAGCAATTATTGAGGGTTTTTATAACTTTGGAACAAATATTAAAATTTTAATTTATCGCTTTATTTAGGCGATATAGCACACCAAAGGTTGAATACATATCTAGAAACCCGGTAGTTTAGCGAATTTGGCACTAAACATCAATAGATTTTGACTAAATTAGTTCTACGGTTATTCTGTGAGTCCTGGAGAAAAAATTGTAACTGATTTTACAATTAGAGACTCTAAACTAGCTTTGTTATTATCGGTAATGTACGCCAGATTTTCAATCTATTTTTGGCAATTTTTCAAATATTTTTTCTGTTTTAAAAAGAGAATATTTTTTTAAATTTTCTAAATTTTCACTTTACATGCTACTCGCTTGAAAACCGTTATATATACAAAAAAAGTTTGAATGCAAAAAAGTTTTCTATGGATAAAATACAACTCGTTTAATAAAATATTGTTATTTAGCCAAAAACTATTTAAAATCTGAAGAGCGCCTTTTTTTTACCGGTCCTATTTGTACCAGTTGACCCCTTTTTCCCCAGGGTTACTTAGCAAAACTATAACATTTTAAAAATCTGATCGTTTGGAACAGAGAAAACTTACATTTTGACTCTTAGGGATCAGTTACAGAACCTGTTCATTGGAACCGTTTTAGCTCGGCACTGGCTATTATAGGACTATGACAGATCGTATTAACCACCATTGAATGACTTCAAACCTGAATTACTTATTCGAATATAAAAATTAACCAATCGAGAATTTCATGCGGCTAACAGGTAAAGCGCAAAAATAAATAAAACTGTTAATAACCAGCAGTGTGCGCCTTAAAACACACACACACACAAACTAATTTTTATGCTGTACACTTATTGTATTCGCACAGTATCGAAGTAATAATCATTCTTTGTTCTGCGTTCACACTGCGTTATAATTAAATGAACATTAGTCGTAGAATGAAATTCTAATTATGTAAATAGGCAAAATAAAGTGGCAATTTGCGACGTTACAATTTACATCGAAAATTGTCGAGCCGATGTTTACGCAACGTACCCCGATCAGTTCCGATATTAAAGAAAATCGGGATTTTTACTTTTTTTAATTGATATTCGGTTTTTTTTTTTAATTGAAATGTGATTCCTTCGATTCTAAGTTTGTTTTTTATACCCTACACCACTATGTGGTCAGGGTATTATAAGTTTGTGCTGATGTTTGTAACACCAAAAAATATTGGTCGTAGACCCACCTTATAGTATACCGATCGGTTCAGAATTTTTTTTTTTATTTCGATTTAACGATGTCCGTCTGTCCGTCCGTCCGTCCGTCCGTCTGTCTGTCTGTCCATGCAATCTTGTACGCACTCTACAGGTCGCACCTATTAAGATATTTCGATGAAATTTGGTACATAGACCTATGTTGGCCCAAGGACGAACAAGTTTGATTTTTTTGAACATCGGTCCATGTTTAGACCTAGTGCCCATATAAGGGTCCTACCAAAATTATATTGTTTATACGCTGCAGGTCGTAAATATTAAGATATTTTGATGAAATTTGGTACACAGACCTATATTGGCCCAATAACGCAGCCTATTGATTTTGGTGAACATCGGTCCATGTTTAGACCTAGTGCCCATATAAGGGTCCTACCAAAATTATACTGTTTATACGCTGCAGGTCGTAAATATTAAGATATTTTGATGAAATTTGGTACACAGACCTATATTGGCCCAATAACGCAGCCTACTGATTTTGGTGAACATCGGTGCATGTTTAGACCTAGTGCCCATATAAGGGTCCTACCAAAATTATACTGTTTATACGCTGCAGGTCGTAAATATTAAGATATTTTGATAAAATTTGGTATACAGACCTACATTGGCCCAGTAACGCAGCCTATTGATTTTGGTGAACATCGGTCCATGTTTAGACCTAGTGCCCATATAAGGGTCCTACTAAAATTATATGGTTTATACGCTGCAGGTCGCAAATATTAAGATATTTTGATAAAATTTGGTACACAGACCTACGTTGGCCCAAGGACAAAGCCTATTGATTTTGGTGAACATCGGTCCATGTTTAGACCTAGTGCCCATATAAGGGTCCTACCAAAATTATATTGTTTATACGCTGCAGGTCGCAAATATTAAGATATTTTGATGAAATTTGGTACACCGACTTATGGCAGCCGAAGGACGAAGCCTATTGATTTTGGTGAACATCGGTCTATGTTTAGACCTAGTGCCCATATAAGGGTCCCCCCAAAATTATATTGTTTATACGATGCACGTCGTAAATATTAAGATATTTTGACGAAATTTGGTACACAGACCTATTTTGACCCACGGACGAAGCCTATTGATTTTGATGAACATCGGTCCATGTTTAGACCTAGTGCCCATATAAGGGTCCTACCAAAATTATACTGTTTATACGCTGCAGGTCGCAAATATTAAGATATTTTGATGAAATTTGGTACACAGACCTATATTGGCCCAATAACGCAGCCTATTGATTTTGGTGACATTAGTTGGCTTTTACCCAGACTGGTGTAGGGTATTCTATAGTCGGCATGCCCGACTTTAACCTTTTTACTCGTTTTTAGCCTATAGTCGCGGTAGTTTTCCTATATTGTCTGAATTGAAATAAGGTTTTCTATAGACAAGTCCGCTGCAATCTATTAAATCTTGCTATAGAGAAATCTTCGGTTTGGAGTTAATTTTTCTTTACAAAAATCTTTCAATTCGGAGTTTGTTTTCTTACAGAAATAGACTTCGATTGAAAGTTAATTTTTCTTTTGAAAAAATAGTCTGGTTCAGATTTTATTTTCCCTTACAAAAATATTCTAATACGCTATTCCTGTTTCCAATATAAAAACACTGATTAAGAGTTTATATATATATATATATTTGTTCCTTTTACTCCTGCAAGGAGCATAGGGCCGCAACAAGATTATCCCAATACGTTCGATCTGATGCACGGTGTTTGATTTCATTCCAACGAAGGTGTAAGTTGGATATTTCGGTTTCAATTTGCCGTTTCCAGGTGTGTGCTGGTCTTCCTATACGTCGACTGCCTTGCGGGTTCCAGTCTATAGATTGTTTAGCAATATCATTGGGTTGTTTACGTAATGTATGTCCAATCCAATTCCATTTGCGTTTGCGGATTTCAATTTGGATAGGTTGTTGACCAGTTTCTGACCAGAGTCGGCAATTTGAAATTGTTCTAGGCCAGAATATGTATAGAATCTTCCTTAAGCATTTATTCACAAAAACTTGTATGGAATGTATATCACAGAGTGCTGCATTCCACGTCTCGCATCCATACAACAGTGTGGATTTTATATTGGAGTTGAATATCCTTAGCTTCGTCCTTCTTGATATATGTGAAGAGTTCCACACTGACTTGAGTTGGCCGAAAGCTTGCCGGGCTTTGTTTATACGGTTATATATATCGGCTTTGGATCCGCCACTTTTGTCCAATATGCTTCCCAGGTAACAGAATGATTCTACTTCATCAAGCGATTGATTCTGAACGGTTAATGTTTGCTCGTTATTTACATTTACTCGCATTATTTTTGTTTTGCCGATATTTATCTTTAAGCCAACATGTGATGCAGTTTCCTGGACTAGTGATAACTTAGATTGCATGTCTGAAAAGGTCTGGGTAAGTAGACAAATGTCATCAGCATAGTCAAGGTCCTCCAGTCTGCCTTGGAGACCCCAAGTAATTCCTCTTCTATGGGATGTTGCCTTATTCATTACTACGTCAAGCACACAGTTAAAAAGCAATGGTGATAATACACACCCACCGGAGTTAATGTTTATTTTATTGCTTAGTTGTCCTTCGTGAAGAATTCGACAGGTAGCGTTTTCATATAGACCTTTAATAAGTCTTATTAGCTTGGTAGGTATACCTTTACATTCCAACGCGTCCCATATGGCTGCGTGATTTAGGGTGTCAAAAGCCTTGTCGAAGTCTATAAACGTTAGGTACAAAGGTGATCTCCATACTACAGATTGCTCTATGATCACTCTTAAGCTGTTAATGTGATCGACACAGGATTTATGAGCATGGAAACCGGCTTGTTCCTTTCTAAGCTCAGGAAGAAGAGAGCTTGACAGTCTTTTATTTAATATATGTGCGATCACCTTGTTGATCATACTGAAAAGCGTAATGCCTCTCCAATTTTTACGAGCTGTTAGGTCCCCTTTTTTTGGTAAATTTACAATAACACCTTCAGAAAGCTCCTCTGAGAGGAGCTCCGTACACCAGAACTGGTTTATAATAGGCGTGAGTAAATGGGCACTCGTTGTTGCGTCAATTTTCAACAACTCTGGGGATATATTGTCTACACCAGGCGATTTGTTGTTCTTTAACGCTCTTATTGCTGCGCAAATTTCAATAATATTGGGGCAATCGGTGGAGATATTTGTGTTTATAGTGTGTGATTCACAGTTGCATATTGTCTGCTGTGTTGGTAGAGACGGCGATAGCATAGTCGCATAGAACTCTTCCCAAAGTTTCAGTTGTTGTTGTTTGGATGTAATGAGTTCTCCAGCATCGTTTTTCAATGGTTTAACAGTGGGTTTTGAACCATTAGTTAGTTTCTTTGCCGCTCTATAGAGATCTCCCATACGATACGTTTCGGCAGCAGCCTGTGCCTCTTTAGCGATGTTGTTAACCCAGTTTCGTTTGTCACGCGGGGCACTGCGCTTGACTTCTCGATTGAGGCGATTGTGCAACTGTTGACACAATGCTTTGGTCGAACGCGTTCTGCTATTGTTAATTGCTGCTTTGGCTTCCTTTCTCTCCAACACCAGTCTCCAGGTTTCATCACTAATCCACTCTTTACGGGAGCTGTTCTTATATCCCAGGTGTTTGTCTGCAGCTTGTGTTAATATATTCTTTGTTTCCTCCCAACAACGATCTATATTATTATTATTATTCTGAAGTGATGTTTTCATTGTTAACGTGAAGGAGTTTGCAACCGTTGAATCTTTGAGTTTATCAACGTTATATCTTCTTTGGGAAGTTTGTATGTTCTTTCTAATAGCGGCAATTTTTATGCGGATTGTTGCGATTACCAAATGATGATCACTTGCAACATCGGCTCCTCTTTTATTACGAACATCTAAAAGCGAACCTCGCCATTTTCTACTAATAGCGATGTGGTCGATCTGGTTCTCAGTTATCCCGTCAGGAGAAACCCATGTCACTTTGTGTATCCTTGGATGCGGAAACAGCGTGCCACCAATAACCAGATTGTTTGTTGTGCATGTCTCCACTAGTAATTCCCCATTCTCTGTCAACCGCCCCAAACCATGCGTTCCCATTGTGCTCTCTACGCTAGTGTTGTCTGCTCCAACCTGAGCGTTAAAATCATCCATCATTACCACGATATCACCTCGATGTACTGATGTTAATACTCTGTTAAGGAGGTCATAAAACGATTCTTTTGCAGATAGTTCGGCTGCTTCTGTTGGCGCGTAGCATTGTATACATGTAAGATTGCGGCTTCGTGTACGCAGTCTTGCAGTTATAATTCGATCTGAATATGGCGTCCAGTCTATAAGAGCTTTCTTAGCTGGCTGTGACAATAAGATGCATACTCCACTGGATCGAGATTCATCAGTTGTCTTCCCGGAATAGAGTAGGGTAAGACCATCGGCAGTTATAAATTCACCTGAATCATACCATCTTGTTTCGCACAGTCCGAGCATTGTAAGTTTGTAGGTGTTAAATTCCTTGCAGACCTGTGCCAGGCGAGATGTTTCCGGATATTGGTTTTGTTGGTTGGCGCCAATTGCTCGCCACGACGTTACAAGGATCACAGGCAAACTCGGGACTTAGTGGGAGCTCGAAAGACCCTCCGAGACTCTCCCCTTGTAACCGCTGACTGTCCGCGGCTGCCATTGGCAGCTACTCCACATTTCTGCGGAATCACTATCCGCAACCTGTGACGCGTCCGGTAGCACTCAGCTGTGCTTCCCATAAGCAAATAATATATCATACATCGTCATAAAAATGACAAGGTGTGATATACCATTCGCAAGGCGGATTAAGAGTTTGACTTCTTGTAAAAATAATACTTGGTTTAAAGGTTTTTTTTTTCTTTTTGCATGGATAAAAACACTTTGATTCAGAGTTTTAATTCCTACAGTATAATATTCTTATTTGAAGTCTGTTTTCTCTAGAAAAACATTCTTGTTCCTGCAGCAAAATATATGTATACTTTGTTTTTCATATGTGACGCGCAAAATAGAAAGGGACCTAAGGATAGAAAGGGACCTAAGGTCAGGAGAGCATGGGATCGGGGTCATTCGATGCTCAGATGTTGTCCACAAAAAAAAAAAAAAAAATTGATTTTTTTTACCCTTAGGTCCCTTTCTATTTTGCGCGTCACATATACCTTTTCCGGACATCATTTTCTTATTAAAAAAAGTCCATTTTGCAGTCCTATTGAAATGTATTTCATTTAGAAGTAATAAGAAGAACCCTGCAATTTATTTTCGTTGATGAGTCGTTTAAGTTATGAATTTTGAAATTATGAGTTTTATGTATTTTTTAATATTTTGGCAAATATCCAATAAACTGCATTGAAATTAAGATTAAACCAAATGTTTGCCAGTCTAAACAACCATTAAAAATTAATCGTCAATTATTAAAAAAGGCCATTGAAATAACTTAAAACTTTACGAAGTGGCTAATTTTAAATAAGATGACTATGAGGGAAATTATTTTAATTTTATGATAGTGTTGGAGATGTTTAAATAAACGACAAATGTGCCAATAAAGAAGTTTAAAGCTAATAAAGTTGCATTTTATTTCAACGATTTTCCAAATTAAAGCATTTATTTTTAGAAATTGTTTTTATTATATCAATTCAATCAAATTAACACACAAAAAAAAAAGAAAACTTCAAGAAAAATTTTTCTCTATTGAAAATTTTCAAAATAAATAGCAACATTAAAAACAAACTATACGGAAAAAAAACAGACATGCCTTTTGTCCTTTTGTTTATGTTCTTACAGCTGTTACCCCAAATTCATCCATCATCTCTATATAAACTACAACTAAACAAAGATGATGAAAAAAAAAATTGTAATGCTTTAACTAAAGATGCATCATTTTTAGATTTTGTTATTGTTATTATCCTTATTCATATTCTCTGCATACTCCATCAAAGGATATGAAAAAAATTTGTTTGAAAAAAAATGCAATAAAAACACGACAAATCCATAACATGGAATGAACAACAAAACAAAAAACATGAAAAAGATAAAACTTCAATAAGAAATTTATTAATAATCATTTTGTATGAAATTCTAACAGAAGCTTAAATGCAATGATTGTAAAAAAAGGCCACCAGAGGATGAGGGTGGGTGGTTGTATTTAATATCATACAATTGTTTAACAATAAATTTCACACACTTTGCAATTTCAGTTGTTTTTTTCACACATGAATAAGTTTTATTAATATGAAGATGAATAAAAATAACATAAAAGATAAAGAAATCTTTCAAGAGGAAGACCATGTGTTTTTATAAGGCATAATTATGTATATTTAAGTTCAAAGAAATCTCTGTGGAAAGTTGAAAATTTAAGGAAAAATCCGTCAATATTAATATCTGGCGCCTGAGCAGGTTCTTTAGAATTGAAGCGTTTTCTTATAGTGCTCCAACTAACAGGGTCCTTAGAATTGAAACTTGTTTCTATAGAAAAAAATCTTTGAAATTTAAGAATTTTTATTAAAAAAAGAACACCAACCAACAGCGCTTGAACAAAAAATAGCAAAACTAGTTGACGCCCATTCGTCTTTATATTCTCTCAGCAGGTTTCTTAGTATTTGAAGTTCTTTAAAAAAAGCAAATTAATAATTTATTTTAGCGCCCAATCGAGTTCATATTTTTTGGGCGCCTGAGCTAGTTTTATAGAATTAAAGCTTATTTTTCTATAAAAAAGTCTTTGGATTCTAGGAATTTTTCTTAAAAAATGTACACCAACTAACAGTGCTTGAATAAAATATATAAAATCCTGTTGGCGCACAATCGTTTTTATATTCCTTTTGCACCTAGAATTAAAGCTTTTTTTCTATAGTCTTTTGAAATTTAAGAATATTTCTTTTAGAAAAAAAAAGAACTAAAATAGCGATCTATTTTGGCGCCCAATCGGGTTCAAATTCCTTGGGCGCCTGAGCAGGTTTCACATAGAATTAAAGCTTATATTTCTATAGAAGTTTTCTGAATTAAAAAAAAAAAAATTGTTTGCCGAACGTAGGCCATTTACATTTTTGTTATATCTTTGGCATTTCAAGGCGGTTCTTAAAGTGTGATACATCGATGTTTTTCTCTCGAGGGGACCAATGTTTTGCTCTAATGGACCATTTACCTCAAGTATCCCGTTCTAGTAGTTACCCACCAGATCTCAGTTGCTAACACTGATTAAAGCCCGCAAAAAATCATTAAACTTTTGCTAAGAAAGTTTTTCGATAAACACAGCAGAAATTTTTTTGTATTTTTTCGGTTGTCGAACGTAGGATTCGCCTTTTTAATTGTTTTTTCATTGGATTTTTCTTTTATAGCAAATCACTGGTCTCCTCGAGGCAAAAAAATGCCGAAGCTATAACGAAAAATTGAAGAAGGCGAACCCTACTTTCGGCAAAAAAAATTTTTTTTTTTTTGGAACCTCCTTGCAAAATTAATTTAGATTGGACGATGTACGGTGAAATTTTTTTTTTTTGCCTGTAAGGTTGTACGGTATAATGAGCAGGCTTCTCAGAATTAAAGCTGTTTTTTTATAGAAAAAATCTGGAATTTAAGAATTTTTCTATTAAAAGTACTCCAGTTTACAGGACTTAAATATAAACGAGCTAATTATTCTGGCGCACAATAGGCTTTTAATTATTCTGGCGCCTGAATGAAGGCATTTTGTATAAAAAAAAGTCTGGAATTTAAGAATTTTTCTGTAAAAAAGTACTCCAACTAACATGATTTAAATATAAAATAGCAAGTTAATATGGCGCCCAATGAAGTTAATATTATTTTGACGGCTGAGCAGGTTTTTTAAAATGAGAGCTTGTCTCTATTGGAAAAACTCTTCTGAATCTAGGTACTCCAACTATAAGCACTTAACTAAAAATAGCAAACCAGTTTGGCGCCCAATCGGCTTTATATTCTTTTGGCGCCTGAGCAGATTTCTTAGATTAGATTTCTTGCAATTTAAGGATTTTGCTATAAAAAAGCACTTCAACTAACAGTGCTTAAATAAAAAATAGTATATCTTTTGGCGCCCAATCGGTTTTAATTAGTGCGCCTTTAAATATCAAAATTATTATTTTTTAATCAAAATATTTTTGTGAAAGGTGTGAGATTTTAAAATATATTGGTTTGTCAAATTCGAGTGGCTTATAACTTTAAAATCCAGAGAAAATCAAAAAGTTCAACAAGGACTTATTAATTGAAAGAAAGCCTAGAACCGGTTAAAGCAAAAGGACCCAGTAACGAAACCAAAGCCAAAAATGTGGAGAAGCTATTGAGAGCTATACAAACATTTATGGCCGCGAATTGGCGTTAAAACATTGAGCTTAAAACATATAAAGTTCAGCAAGTTCAGGACAGGAAGGCTAAAAAACGTTGATGAAAAAAAAAAACGAAATGAGTACAACTTCTCTGTGTAACATTTTTTAGTGTCGCACTATATATTTTATATTCTTTTGGCGCCTGAGCGGATTCCCTAGAATCATAAATTTTTTTCTATACGGAGAAAGTGAATTTTTATTTTAGTTTTCTATAAAATAGTACTTGAATATAAAATAGTAACATGGTGTTTCTAGAAGACGTTCGTTGGCACACGAATGAGTGCCTATATGTATTTTGTTTTTGTATTGCATGTATTTTGTTATTGTTTTTTTCCTTCGTGTGAAGCAAAACGTCATCTAGAAACACTACTTAAATTTTTGGCGCCCAATCCGGTTGTATTTTTTTTGCACCTAAGCAAATTCCTTAGATTTATAACTTTTTTTCTATAGGAAAATGTCTTTGAAGTTTGAGGATTTTTCTTTAACAAAAATTTATCCAAGTAACAGGGCCTAATTATAAAATAGCAATGAAGTTTAGCACCCAATTCATATTCTTATGGCGCCTTAGCAATTTCTTAGATTCAAAGTTTTTTTCTATAACAAAAATCTTGAATTTGACTGGTTTTTGCTCTTGGTGTTAAGTTTTGGGGTTTGGTGTATTCTGGCATATGTTGTTAAATTTTATGGCCAATATTTTTGTAGAGGGTTATAATGTTCCACAAAAATATTTGCCTTAATATTTTCTGCAAAGTTGTTGAACATACCTTACACCTCACATGCGAAGAACACATAGTTTCATATACCGATATGCTGCACGAACAAGCCAAGGGGGGATCACTTCCGATTTTAAAAAAATCGGTATTTTAAACGTTTTTAATTGAGGTTTCGCTTTTTTTAATTGAAATTTGATTCCTTCGATTCCTTTTCTATAACAAAAAGTCTTTGGAATCTGTATTTTAAACTTTTTTAATTGAAGTTTCGCTTTTTTTTTAATTGAATCTTGATTCCTTCGATTACTTTTCTATAACAAAAAGTCTTTAGAATTTAGGGGTTTTTATTTAGGAAAACGGACTGCAAACACTTTTATATATTATCTTGACATCGAAGAAGGTTCTCTAAAATTAAAGATTTCATGCAAACTTCTGTAACTTTTTAACGACAAAATTCGGTGGTTAAATTTACAAGTTTTCGTAATAAACTTAATTGAATTTTGTCATTAAAAAGTTAGAGAATCTCACGATAAAATCTTTGCATCGGGATTTTATCAGTAAAGCAATTGTAATTGAAAGTTTTTCGTTTAGGGTGTCTCTATAGAAAAATTTTTTCGATTCTTGGAATTTAAAAAATGCTACTTTTTCTAAAGCCTCATAATATCATTCCCCATATTTGCCATAACAAAAACGCAATTTTTAGTTTTATATATTTTAAATGAAATTAAAAATATATATGTATATAATGTAATAAAAAAAAATGTTGCCCGCCTACCGTAACAAACGATTTTAATGAATCACAAAAATATCATCTAGCCACCAGTTCTCTAGCAGGCAGTGGCAATTGCATTTTATCATACCACCACCACACTAGACAAACCAATGGTTAAAGATACACAGACAAACAGGCGGACACATTGCTTGCATTTCTAAAAGGGAGGAGACTTTAAGTTGGCAGACACTTAAAAAATCATAAAATAATTTACAGATGAGAAATACAAAACAACGAATGCAAAACAAAATAAAAATCTTAAAAAAAACTGATATTCAATAAACAAAGACATCACAAGGAATTAGTTTATAATTTATAGTTTTTTGTGAAAATTATTGTACTAGGAATGAATAAAAAGTTTAGAATTTTTATGATATGGAATGCTAGCTTAAATATCTAACAGCTTAATTTTCAAATTTCAACAATCTGTCAATTATAAGAACTCTAGTTCTACGAGTTTATTGAATACCTACGAATTGTAATAATTCCATAACAATCATACGCCTCAGTGGCTTTCTATTAATATTAATCATACGCCATGTGAATCGTTTAAAGTTGTCATTCGTTAAAGCTTAATAACTTTTGAAGCACAATACATACAGGTTTTATTGAAATTTCTTAAAGTTTTATAGCAATAATTAAGAAATTTTAGAAACCATCACGATTTGCAAAAGTAATCTAAATAGTTCAATTTCGTAGAGAAAATAGATCACAACCTTAAAGTTCGGTTGATACATTTGCCCATTCAAATGACAACAAATTCGGTTGTCAGCACGAATTTGTTTTCTAAATATTCCTTTCCTTAATTTTGAGTTATCAAAATTTATACACATATTTTCTTTTAATTTATTTTTTATATAAAAATCTAAAAAACCGAAATAGTTATGCAAAATTAATAAATATAAACCTCATTAAGAAATCTCTTTTGAGAAATCAAAGATTTTCCACCATAATTTAATTTATATAACGTCCCTTCTTATATATTCTTGGCTATGATTAATTAAAGTTTCATTCACTGGCAAAAAAAAATATGAAAGGTGTAAATGTTAATGTATATGTGAGTGTGCTTTTCACCAAATTGTTGGCACTTAATTGATTAAAGAAAATTCAGTAAACAAAAATTACCAGTTGGAAAAAGAAAAAAAAAAAATATTAAGAAAAACACAAAAAATCACAATTTTTTTATTTAAAAGTGCTAAAATTAGGAACAATTGTTTTGGAAGTAACCAAAATTTTTGCATCGCGAGATTGGAAAAACAAATTTTTTCCCCAATAATTTTTAGCGAAATTTTTTGTGCTGATTTTTAGTCAGATTAGTTTTTAAATTTAATTTGGCTCTTAATCGGTTAAAAAAAAAAAATCCAATCCAATTTAAAAAAATACTAAGAAAACGTCTAAAAAATCGTTTTAATAAAAAAAACTAGAAACCCTTTTCCGCGAGATTGGAAAAAAAAAATTTTTTTTCCCGAATATTTTTTACAAATTTGTTTCGCTAATAATTTCTTTGTGGTGATTTTTAATAATTTGCTTTTAAATTTAATATCTAGTCGAAAAAGATTAATTTTTTGTCAAAGGGGTTTTTCAGCGAATTGTTTTATATAATTTGCCTACAATTTTGCGCGGAAAATTTTTCGGGAAAAACCAATTGCTAAAAAAACCTTTAGTGGAAAATTAATTTTTTTTTACCAAAAATAAAATTTAAAAGCAAATTTGACTAAATTATCGCAACAAAAAATTCGGGAAAAGTCTTTCAAGAAACAATATTTACAAAAAATTGTTCTCCGAAATTAAAAAAAATTCGCGGAAAAAGATTTTTGAGAATAGTTTTTTTTAGCGAAAAAAAAAATTCATTGAGAAATAATGTGGAAAAAATATTCACGGAAATTAAAAAAAAAAAATCGCGGAAATTAAAAAAAAATTCGCGGAAATTAAAAAAAAAAAATTCGCGGAAATTAAAAAAAAATTCGCGCAAATTAAAAAAAAAAATCGCGGAAATTAAAAAAAAAAAATCGCGGAAATTAAAAAAAAAATCGCGGAATTTAAAAAAAATCGCCGAAAAAGTCTTTTGGGGAGTATAGTTTTTGTTGAAAAAATATCTTGGAAATTTTTTTTTTCAAAAATTGTTTCCCATTTTGGCGTTTTTTATTTAATCGATTTTTTTTCTCGCAAAATTGCTTTTTACCAATACTTTGACACTTCACTCATTAAAGAAAATTCGGTAAACAAGGATATTCAGTTGAAAATTAAAATTAAAGGGAAATGTTCTCAAAAACATTAAGAAAAACATAGAAATAAAAAATTGCTTATATGAAACCGCCAAAATTTAGAAACGCAAAATTTTCAGAAAAAAGTTTTCTTTCGCAAAAGTGTTTCTTTTCAAAAAATATTTTTTACGCATAATTTTTCACTACTCATTTGACACCTCGGCGCTTTATTGGCTAAAAAAATACAGCTCGAAAAAAATTAAATTTGTACCTTATATAATGTTTGGGTTTTTGTGTTCCAATCATCATTTTCTTACTGCACAAAACTGATGGATAAAGTGATGCCTATTGTATTTTGTCTCTTAAGAAAATGGTCAATCTTTTTGAATTTGCCTTAAGTGCAATAGAACAATATTTTAACTAAACATGTGAAAATATAGAAAGTCCGAAAAAACTATTTTTGTATTTGTTAATAAAAAAATTTAAATAATTTTTATCGAAAAATATAAAAAATTGCTTAAATTAAAACGCTAAAATTAGAAACTCAAAATTTCAGCAAACATATTGTTAGCGTTTTATAAGAAATTTTTTCGCAGTGTTTTTCCGTAAAATATTTTTTTCTTCACGAAATTTTTTAAAAATTTTTTTATTTTAAATTTTTGCCCCATTTTTGTAACAAAATATTTTTTTTTTCACAAATCACCTGATTAAAACGCTAAAATTAGAAGCCCAAACAGTTTTCCGCGAAAAAGTGTTGCTTCAAAAAAAGTGTTTCTACTCCTTTTTAGTGATCAAAAAATATTTTGTTCAAAGTTTATACGCAAACAGTTTTTATAAATTGTTTTATTAAATTTGTTTATCATTTTTGTTTTTTTTTTTTTATTTTTGTTAACAGTTAAATTAAAAAAAAAATGTTAACAAATTTTTGTTTTTTACAATTTTTTTTTCTTAAAAGTTTTATTATACCCTACACCACTATGTGGTCAGGGTATTATAAGTTTGTGCTGATGTTTGTAACACCAAAAAATATTGGTCGTAGCCCACCTTATAGTATACCGATCGGTTCAGAATTTTTTTTTATTTCGATTTAACGATGTCCGTCTGTCCGTCCGTCCGTCCGTCCGTCTGTCTGTCTGTCCATGTAATCTTGTGCGCACTCTACAGGTCGCACCTATTAAGATATTTTGATGAAATTTGGTACGCAGACCTATGTTGGCCCAAGGACGAACAAGTTTGATTTTTTTGAACATCGGTCCATGTTTAGACCTAGTGCCCATATAAGGGTCCTACCAAAATTATATTGTTTATACGCTGCAGGTCGTAAATATTAAGATATTTTGATGAAATTTGGTACACAGACCTATATTGGCCCAATAATGCAGCCTATTGATTTTGGTGAACATCGGTCCATGTTTAGACCTAGTGCTCATATAAGGGTCCTATCAAAATTATACTTTTTATACGCTGCAGGTCGTAAATATTAAGATATTTTGATGAAATTTGGTACACAAACCTATATTGGCCCAATAACGCAGCCTATTGATTTTGGTGAACATCGGTCTATGTTTAGACCTAGTGCCCATATAAGGGTCCTACCAAAATTATACTGTTTATACGCTGCAGGTCGCAAATATTATGATATTTTGATGAAATTTGGTACATAGACCTATGTTGGCCCAAGGACGAAGCCTATTGATTTTGGTGAACATCGGTCCATGTTTAGAACTAGTGCCCATATAAGGGTCCCCCCAAAATTATATTGTTTATACGCTGCAGGTCGCAAATATTAAGCTATTTTGATGAAATTTGGTACATAGACCTATGTTGGCCCAAGGACGAAGCCTATTGATTTTGGTGAACATCGGTCCATGTTTAGAACTAGTGCCCATATAAGGGTCCCCCCAAAATTGGCTTGGTTACAAACTGCAGGTCGCAAATATTAAGATATTTTAATGAAATTTGGTGCGCTGACTCACATTATAGAAAATTTTGACATAAGCCCCATTTTAACCCATTCGAATTTCGGATCCAAACAATACACCAAACTGGTGTAGGGTATTGTATAGTCGGCATGCCCGACTTTAACCTTTTTACTCGTTTTATTTATATTTTGTTTTAATACATTTTATTCCTTGTAAAATATGGGAAAAATTATTTTTTTTCTACGATTATATTTTCCGCGAAAATATTATTCACAGAAGGTGTTTTTCCTCCATATTTTTTTTACCCAAAAACCTAAATGAAAACGCTGAAATTGGAAACCCAAAACTTTTTCCGCGAAAATTTTTCGCATTGTTTTCCGTAAAATATTTTTTTTAAGTTTTTCACGAATCTTTTTAAAATTTTTTGTACAAACTTTTTTTCCACATTTTTATATATTTTTTTTTTTGAAATCACCTAAACAAAAATGCAAAAATTAGATCCCCAAACATTTTTATACGAACATTTTTTTTGTGAAATTTTTTTTTCTTTACAAAAAGTGTTTCTACGCATTGAGTGATTTAAAAAAAATATATAAATTTTCTTCAATGTTTATGCGTACATTTTTTATAATTGTTTTTTTTTTTATTAAATTTGTTTTATCACTTTTTTTAACTTTTATTTACAATTTTTTTTTTTTGTAAAATTTTTTACAAAATTTTTTTCTTAAAAGTTTTATTTCTCTTTTATTTTAACAAATTTTGTTCCGTATAAAATAATTTATAATAACTTTTTCTGCGAAAATATCTTTCACAGAAGGTGTTTTTCCGCAATGTTGTTTTTTACCCGAAATATTTGTTCAGTAACGTTTTTCTTAGTTTTCTTATTTTGTTTGTGAAATGAAGTTATGCTTTAACATTCGTGCTGTTAGGGAGCGTACTAGAGTTTGTTAGTTGCGTATTAGCTGTGTGTAGTCAGTTAATTATTATAGTTTGTGTGTGTATTATATTGTTGTATTTAAAGCAATACAGAGTTAAATAAACAAGTGTAAAGCTAAATCAAACTAAAGAGAGTGCAAATAAAGAAGAGTATAAGCTCAATCAAAGTGTAAGAGTTGTCTTATTTGCTAAGAGCACCAGCCCGCTTTATCTTAAGGATATAAACGTAACAATTGGATTGGATTGGTTATTTTGATTGCAATATAAAAGAACCCGGTTTACTTAAAGGAAATAAACCAACGCTTTTTAAAAAGTAAAAACATATTTTAACTCTAATCGAAAGCACAGCTAGAATTAACTTTCGATCCCTTTTTAGACTTTCTTTATATGTAATTCTATTTCAATCAAGTATTTAATTAGCAGGAAAAAAGAAAATCAGTTTCATAAAGTATTTTTATTGGTTCAATAAATTTTTTTTAGTGGAATCAACAAAAATTTTAATAGAAAAAAGAAAACAAGAAAACGGTAGTTTTTGTATAAGACGGTAGTTTTAGCCTAAGACGATAGTTTTTGAAAGGACAGTAGTTTTATTAAAAGACATTAGTTTTAATATAAGGCGGCAGTTCAAGTATAAAACGGTAGTTTCAGTATAAGACAGTGGTTTTAGTATAAGACGGTAGTTTTAGTATAAAACGGTAGTTTCAGTATAAGACGGTAGTTTTTTCTATAAGACGGTAGTTTTAGTACAAGACGGTGGTTTTACTATAAGACGATATTTTTATTACAAGATGGTAGTTTTAGTATAAGTCAGTAGCTTTAGTATAAGACGGTAGTTTTATTACAAGACGGTAGTTTTATTACAAGACGGTAGTATTCTTACATGATGGTACTTTTAGTATAAGACGTTAGATTTGATATACAACGGTAGTTTCAGTATAAGACGGCAGTTTTTATATATAACGACAGTTTTAATACGAAACGGTAGTTTTAGCATAAGATAAGAATTACAAGAATGTAGTTTTAGTATAAGAGGGAAGTTTTCTTAGATGACGGTAGTTTCAGTACAGGACGGTAGTTTTAACAAAAATCAGTATAGTATAACACGGTAGTTCAGTTTAATAACATTCCACTTTTTTGTTATATAAAATTTTCCTATTGGCCTTAATTTTCAAGCATTAATTAATTAATTGAGTGCGTCAAACGTAAATGGCAGAGAATGATGTTTCATCGCTTAGAAATTTAGTACTAAAATGAATATGTATGTGTATGTATTTACAATTTCCCCTCTTCTGCTGCAGCTGTATCTGTTAGTTTAAATATATGCAAGAGCATTATAAACAATTGTAATTTGCAAATTTTGCAATACAACGTAACAACTGAAATAAATGTTTGCTTTAAAATGACATGCTTAATTAACTAGACTGCAATTAGCATATAAATAATCAACATTTGAAGAATATTAACAACAATTTCATTTTATTTTTAATTAAAAAACAAAAAAAAAAAAAAACTTTTTCTCTTTTTTTTAAAGCAAATGTTAATATATAATAAAAAAAATGTTAATAGTTTTCTTGTTTTTGTTTTTCTGTTATTTCAACTATAATTTGTTGTTGTTATTGTGTTAAAGTTATTGAAGTGGAAAAAGAATTCAAAAGTGTTTAGATGGAAAAGCACTTATGTGGAAATATTTGATGATGATTGGACGGATTAAAATAAACAGAAATTGAATTGTATTTTACAGTCAATTAAAATTGTACTAAAATTTATGCAAAAAGGCTAAAATGTTTTAGAAGATTTTTTTTTTTTTTTTTGTATAAGAAAATATCGCAGAATCCCAAAATGGATAATAAAAATTTATAAGACTGTATTTTATGCTTGCTGTATTTTCATCAATGTTTATTTTATAGTATTGCATACCCAATAAACAATTTTGTTGGAATTCAAGTTGAAATCAAGTGTAATTCGAGCCGTATTTTCCAATGTCAGGCCTTCATTTACACTGTAATTTAATAGCATACTCCAGTGAAATTTTATTATAAGACGGAAGTTTTAATATAAGACGGTAGTTTTAGTATAAGCCGATAGTTTTAGTATGAAACGGTAGTTTTAGTATAAGACAGTAGTTTTAGTATAAGACGGTAGTTTTAGTATTAAACGGTAGTTTTAGTATAAGACGGTAGTTTTAGTATAAGACGCTAGTTTTAGTATAAGACCGTAGTTTTAGTATAAGACCGTAGTTTTAGTATAAAACGGTAGTTTTAGTATAAAACGGTAGTTTTAGTATAAAACGGTAGTTTTAGTATAAAACGGTAGTTTTAGTATAAAACGTATAAGAAGCTGGTTTTAATATCAGACACTGGTTTTAGTATAAGACGTTAGTTTTAGTATAAGACGGTAGTTTTAGTATAAGACGATAGTTTTAGTATAAGATGGTAGATTTAGTATAAGATAGTAGTTTTAGTATAAGACGGTACTTTTAGTATAAGACGGTAGTTTTAGTCTAAGACGGTAGTTTTAGTATAAGACGGTAGTTTTAGTATAAGACTGTAGTTTTAGTATAAGATGGTAGATTTAGTATAAGATAGTAGTTTTAGTATAAGACGGTAGTTTTAGTATTAAACGGAAGTTTTAGTATAAGACGGTAGTTTTAGTATAAGACGGTAGTTTTAGTATAAGACGATAGTTTTAGTATAAGACGGAAGTTTTAGTATAAGACGGTAGTTTAAGTATAAGACGATAGTTTTAGTATAAGACGGAAGTTTTAGTATAAGACGGTATTTTTAGTATAAGACGGTAGTTTTAGTATACGACGGTAGTTTTAGTATAAGACGGTAGTTTTAGTATAAGACTTTGGTTTAAGTATAAGATGGTAGTTTTAGTATAAGACTTTGGCTTTAGTATAAGATGGTAGTTTTAGTATAAAATAGTAGTTTTAGTATAAGACAGTAGTTTTAGTATTAAACGGTAGTTTTAGTATAAGGCGGTAGTTTTAGTATAAGACTTTGGTTTTAGTATAAGATGGTAGTTTTAGTATAAGACTTTGGCTTTAGTATAAGATGGTAGTTTTAGTATAACATATTAGTTTTAGTATAAAACAGTAGTTTTAGTATTAAACGGTAGTTTTAGTATAAGACGGTAGTTTTAGTATAAGACGGTAGTTTTAGTATACGATTTTGGTTTTAGTATACGATTTTGGTTTTAGTATAAGACGGTAGTTTTAGTGTAAGACGGTAGTTTTAGTGTAAGACGGTAGTTTTAGTATAAGACGGTACTTTTAGTATAAGACGGTAGTTTTAGTATAACACGGTAGTTTTAGTATAAGACGGTAGTTTTAGTATAAGACGGTAGTTTTAGTATAAGACGGTAGTTTTAGTATAAGACTTTGGTTTTAGTATAAGATGGTAGTTTTAGTATAAGACTTTGGCTTTAGTATAAGATGGTAGTTTGAGTATAAGATAGTAGTTTTAGTATAAGCCTTTGGTTTTAGTATAAGATGGTAGTTTTAGTATAAGACAGTAGTTTTAGTATAAGACTTTGGTTTTAGTATAAGATGGTAGTTTTAGTATAAGATAGTAGTTTTAGTATAAGACAGTAGTTTTAGTATTAAATGGTAGTTTTGTATACGACGGTTTTTTTAGTATAAGACGATAGTTTTAGTATAAGACGGTAGTTTTAGTATAAGACAGAAGTTTTAGTATAACACGGTAGTTTTAGTATAAAACAGTAGTTTTAGTATACGATTTTGGTTTTAGTATAAGACGGTTGTTTTAGTGTAAGACGGTAGTTTTAGTATAAGACGGTAGTTTTAGTATAAGACGGTAGTTTTAGTATAAGACTGTAGTTTTAGTATAAGCCTTTGGTTTTAGTATAAGATGGTAGTTTTAGTATAAGACAGTAGTTTTAGTATAAGACTTTGGTTTTAGTGTAAAACTTTGGTTTTAGTATAAGATGGTAGTTTTAGTATAAGACTTTGGCTTTAGTATAAGATGGTAGTTTTAGTATAAGATAGTAGTTTTAGTATAAGCCTTTGGTTTTAGTATAAGATGGTAGTTTTAGTATAAGACAGTAGTTTTAGTATAAGACTTTGGTTTTAGTATAAGATGGTAGTTTTAGTATAAGATAGTAGTTTTAGTATAAGACAGTAGTTTTAGTATTAAATGGTAGTTTTGTATACGACGGTTTTTTTAGTATAAGACGATAGTTTTAGTATAAGACGGTAGTTTTAGTATAAGACAGAAGTTTTAGTATAACACGGTAGTTTTAGTATAAGACAGTAGTTTTAGTATACGATTTTGGTTTTAGTATAAGACGGTTGTTTTAGTGTAAGACGGTAGTTTTAGTATAAGACGGTAGTTTTAGTATAAGACGGTAGTTTTAGTATAAGACTGTAGTTTTAGTATAAGCCTTTGGTTTTAGTATAAGATGGTAGTTTTAGTATAAGACAGTAGTTTTAGTATAAGACTTTGGTTTTAGTATAAGACTTTGGTTTTAGTATACGACTTTGGTTTTAGTATAAGATGGTAGTTTTAGTATAAGATAGTAGTTTTAGTATAAGACGTGAGTTTAGAAGAATACTAAACTATAGCAGGTTTACAAAACGTCATTTTCATACAAAATTTGTTGAATAAACCTCCTATAATTTTACAAAGCGTTTAAGAATTTAGGAGTTAGTATAAAACGGGAGTTTATGTAGTATACGACAACAAAATTAATTAAAACTCTTAACAAAAATATTTAATAATTTCAGACAGTCAGTCTAAATCTACCTTGAAATTTATTAATTAAAATATTAACATGTGCTTTTAATCACCCTCAAATACATATCCACACTCACTCAACTCACGCGGACTGGCATTGACCTTTGTTGGCAATCAAAAAAAAATTATATTTTAGAGAGAGCAACAATAATAATAATTTTTTGAATAGAAAAATTTCTAAATTAAAACATATGTTCGTATGAATTGCAGATTAAAATATATAAAATGCGTTTTTACTATTTTTATAGATTCTCAATTAAAAATATTTGCATTTTTTTTTTTTTTTGTTTTTTATTTTACACTTTTTCCACCACTATGAATTTGAATTTATGAATCGAACCAATAAATATTAGATGTGATGAAGAAAAATATTTAAATACTTGTTAAATAAAACGAAAAATATTTTCAAATAACACTTCATGATGTTGTAACTGGTTGAGTGAGCGAGTGACTTGTATCTTGTTTTGGTGTAGAGGAAATAAATATAAATATACAATATACAAGTCTATAAACAAAAACTAAAATATTGCATATTTAATATGTAAAATTAAACGAAAAGTGAAAGAAAAATTAATTAAAATGATTATATATAGTTTGGCTTGTTTTGTTGATATTACACAATTAATATTTGAGGGGAGCAGAAGTAGTTTTGTGAAAATATCTACAAAAATTAAAAACAAAATACTATAGTAATTTTAACGTTTCATAATAAGGCTATCTCTTCTCATACCAATCTATATACTTCAACTACCTTCTTATACTAAATCAAACACTTTAGATACCTTTTTATGCTTCATATACGCTCTTATACTAAATCATATATTTTTATACTAACTCTTATACTTAGAATACATTCTTAAACTAAATCAGGTTTTAAGAATACCTACGCTAAACCGATTGAAGTACAAAATAATATTTAAAAAGTCCTTGATTGTTATAGTTCCGGTATAATCGGAAGGTACGTCAGCAAAACTTTTTAGGAAGTAACGCGAAGAAGTTACGTTGGATCCGAAAATGTATAAACGTTGATAATTTTTGAAAGTTAACGTGCATACGAAAAGTAATGTATTAGTTTTTGTCCTAAATTTTTTTTAATGTAATTTGGTATTTTTTTTTTTATAAGTTAATGGATATAGTTAAGTCGAAAGCACAGCTTTTGTCAATAAAATAGCTTCTCATACTTAACTACAGTTGTATAAAATTATAAAAAGAGTTTACAAAGTGTATTAATTGTGTAGTGTACTATTGAAAAACAGAATTTTTAAAAATTTCAATTTACTACCTTTTTAAACTTCGTCTCCTACTAAAACTACCATCTTATACTTTTTTTCTTATAATAAAACTCACGTCTTATGCTAAAACTGCCGATTTATACTGCTTGCTATACCTCGTCTTAAACTAAAACTACTGTCTTATACTTCATTTTACAATAAATGTCCCGCCATATACTTATACTTATAACAAAACTACACTCTTATAATTTCTGTCATATTAACACCACCGTCTTATACCTCGTTTTATACTAAAACTAGTCTTCTAAAAATTATACTTAAACTACCGTCTTTTAGTTCGCTGTATACTAAAATTACAATTTAATACTTCGTATAAGAAAAGCAAATGAAACAGGGATTTTTCTGGTTTTGGCATAGTTTTGGCATAAGGCGAAGTATAAAATTATAGTTTTACTATAAGATGAAATATGAGACGGTAGTTTTAATACGAGACTAAGTATAACCGAAGAAATATTAGACGATATTTTTAAACCAGTATAAGACTATCGACAATCAATGGACATAGCATGAAAGTAATAACTAAAAAAAAACAAAACAACTGATACAATTTCTGTTAGTCATCCTTCTGCGTTAAAATCTACATTCTCATCAAAAGTGACATTTTAGAGCCATTTACAAATTTTTGCAAAAAAAAAAATTACATTTTTTAGATTTTATTTCATTTTCCTTAATAACTAATTAAAAAATACCTTCAATGTGCTTCATGTTATTCATAATTTTAAAATTATTTCACAAAGCAAACAAGTAGATTAAAGAATTTCTTTAATATTATGTTCAATACCGACAATTTGTTTTATAGCATTTATTGCACATTACACATAGATCATATATTTAATAATTATTAAATTATAAATACACATGTATATTATTAAAAAAGATTAAAAGATGATGTGTCGTTGTTAATGATATTTAAAAAAGTATCGCGACTAGATCTTTGGATACCTATAGAAAACAAATCAGCTATCTGGCAAAATATTATTTAATTAAACATGAAATATTTGTCAAGTGAGTGGCGGTGTTTTTTTTTTTTTTTTTTTTTTTTTTTTTTTTTTTGTAAATCAAAAATAATTCATTCATGTTTGGGATATGTTCAAAATGTTAATAAAAACAGAATATTATTTATGTAAATATTTTGAAAAATATGTTTCAGATAATAAAACAAAATAGTTTTCTTCAAATTTATTAGAAAATAAAATTTGTCTTATTTAATTTACGACGCTTGTAAAGTATTTCACTTTTGTTTATTTTTGTTTTTCCTGGTAAAGTTATTCAATAAGTTGGCATAGTGTTTTCCTTTGTGACATTACCAGTTTCTAACCTGATTTGTTTTTTCAATTCAAAATTGTATTCATTATTACATCTTTTGTGCGTAAGATTATGTTTTCCTGTTTTCTAGTGAACACATAAGATTACAACATAGTTTAGAGCTGCATTTTGTTAACTTTTTTTTTCTTGCTCCTGATGTGAATGCTCTAAACGAGCAAGTACACATGAAATAATTACAATTGTGTAAGTTTTTTAAACTCCACTTTCCAAACTTGTTTTTTGAGTTTTTATTAAAAAACTTAATGGAAATTGAAATTATAACATTGTTTGTTATTTGTGTTATAGTTAGTTAGTTATTTTGTTTGAAATGTTGTTATTTAAGTCAATGAACCAAACATTTATTTTTGTGTACATAATATATATCGTTCAATATTCGTTTCGTGTTGTGCCTTTTTTTTTTTTTTTTCTTTTTTTTTCTTTTTTTTCCCCTTTACTTACATTACATAAGTATTGTAATTTCCTTTATTTCGTTATGGCTTTTGGATAACTTTCCTGTTCAGGGATATTAGATAGAAAAACTTTAATAACAAAATAAATAATGTAGCAAAATTACATACATTTACTATAATTTAGTTGCCAAAAGGCGGTTAATCATTTTAGTTGAAAATCTAACAAAGGAAAAATATTGTCTGAACATTTTTATTAATAGTGTAAATCTCAGAAACAACTGACAAGGGAGGTGATAGAAGTGACAAAACAATAGAACATTCGCCAAGCGGCAAGCGGCAAACATTCATTTTACAAGCAGAGAAGAGAGCATGTTATGATATTTTAAATATTATGACTGAAACACGTATGATCATATGATCATAGTGATCATACTGGGATCCTAAGTGATGATAAAATCATTACCAGTAATCATAATATGATCAGTAGGGCAAGGAATTTCATGCACTTAAAAATAGAAAATATGCGCCTAAAAACTGCGGCTAAAAAAGACAAATATGCACTAAAAACTATTATTTTTGCAAAAATAATGCACTGTAAAACTTAAAAATATATTTAGGTTAGCTATTTTGCAAGCAGACACAGAACTCGAAGCTTTTCCATAGGTCAATAAGGTTTTAAAAAATGTTTATTTTTAAAAATAATCCCAGCCAACATTTTTCTGAACGTTCAGAAATTATGACTCATAAAAGACTCTAAAATACGAGCATTTTAAGAGTGCTCAATTTTTAGACTCATAAATGAATCATAATAGACTCTTATTTATGAGTGTATTCAAAATTTGGAGTCTTTTAGAAGTCATAAAAGTGCGGTCAAAAAGAGACTTCATCAGTGAAGGAAAACACTCTCATATATCTATGATTTCAGAAGGTCTAAGGGCTCTTTTATGAGTCTTTTCGGACTCCCAAAAAATTAAAAATATACACAAGCATGCATTAAAAAGGCACCAAATATGCATTTGAAATCAAAATATGCAAAAACATGCACACATAATAATACATGCATAAAAATACGAAAAAATGTCAAAACAACAAAAAAGTTTGTAAAATATACGAAAAATGGTTTATTTTACGAAAGTTTTTGTTGTTTTGACATTTATTTCGTATTTTTATGCATGGATTATTATGTGTGTGCATTTTTGGCGAAATATGCAACTACAAATCGATGCCGTTTGATCATTCGGATATATATTTAGTCCATATCAGTTTCTATGTTCGCGGCCCTATGCTCCTTGCAGGAGTATAAGGAACAAATATATATATAGTTTCTATGTTCCCTCACAAGTACATAAGGTTACATGGGTTTCACCAGATGGCCGAACGGAGAACCAGATTGACCATATATGCATAAACCGTATGTGGCGTCGAAGCCTCTTGGATGTACGAGCAAAACGTGGCGCAGATATTGCGTCCGACCACCACCTAGTTATTGCCGATATTCGCGTAAGAGTACTACGGGCCTTGAAGAGAGAAGATGAGAGAACAACATGTCGCTTTAATGTATTAAAACTAAAGGACCAAAGAACAAAAAATGCATTCGTGGAAGAAGTTAAAAATCACACTCAATCGATATCCGACGGTGATTAAATAGAGGAATTGTGGAACAAAATAAGAAATGCATATATAACAGCAAGCATAAAGGTATTAGGAAAGGCTCGGAAAGGAACAAAGGAGTGGATTTCGCATGATACGTGGCAGAAGATTGAAGAGAGACGCATGGCCAAAGCAGAAATTTCAAACTCCCGTAAGAGAAATGCCAAATTAAATGCTCAGCGAGTGTATAATGAAACAAATAAATCGGTGAAAAGATTGTGTAGACGTGATAAAAGAAACTGGGCGAATGCCATTGCAGACGAAGCGGAAAAGGCAGCAAACACAGGAGACCTTCGCTTAATATACGACTGCACTAGACGTCTCACCGGTGGTGGATCTAAACCAGTTAAAGATAAACATGGACATTTGTTAACAGATCCTAATGAACAACTTCTTCGCTGGTTTGAGCATTTCCAGACTGTATTCCAAGTTGCACCAACCCAAAATACTGCTATGCCAATGCAGATTTCGGATTTACATCAACATATATCCCGTGTGAATTCCAACAGGCCTGAAATTGAGGAAGTTGAAAAGGCTATCCGTGATATGAAATCGGGGAAATCTCCGGGAATAGATAACATGACATCTGAAATGCTTCATGCAGATGCATATTATTCAGCTCAGCTCTTCCACAAATTATTTGGTTTGATTTGGGATGCAGAAGAAATACCAATGGATTGGACGCAAGATATTCTTGTGAAAGTTCCCAAGAAGGGAGCATTAACTGACTGCAACAATTGGAGAGGGTTAATGCTACTGAGTGTGGTTCTGAAAGTTCTATGTAGAATTATTCTTTCCCGTATAGATTCAAAAATTGATGCTACACTGAGAAAACAACAAGCTGGATTCATCGCAGAACAAGTGAATGAACTACAAGAGTCGCTAGAACTGGTCTTTGTAGACTTCGAAAAGGCATTTGATCGTCTCCGGCACGAAAGTATATGGCAGGCTCTGCTGAGAAAAGGTGTTCCTCACAAGATTTGCAATATGATAAAAATCCAATACCCAACCAATAAAGACCTGCGCAGGAGTAAGACAGGGTTGTATACTGTCACCGTTACTATTTTTAATAGTTATAGACGAAGTTCTTTGTTCGGCAATCGACAACAACCCTAAGAGAGGAATAACCTGGAATCCGTTAACCATGGAACACCTTAATGATCTTGATTATGCAGATGACATTGTCCTGCTATCAAAAAAAGAAAGACATATGCAGTCCAAACGTAATGATATGGCTAAGTATGCAGAAGGAGTTGGACTAAGTATTAATGTTGAAAAGATAAAGTCCATTAATATAAATTCGTCGCGAACAACAAATTTTACTCTTGGGGACCGCACAATAGGGGATGTAAGTGACTACACATACCTCGGCAGTCAAATAGCAGCAGATGGTGGTGCCAGATTGGACATAGAATGCCGTATTAAAAAGGCCAAAGGTGCATTTGCTAGACTGAAAAATGTTTGGTACTCACGACAGCTTGCCGTACAAACAAAGATGAGAATATTCAATTCAAATGTAAGGTCTGTCTTATTGTACGGGTGCGAAACTTGGCTGGAGTCCGATGAGGTAAATAATAAACTACAAACATTTATAAATCGATGTATGAGAAGCATTGTCGGACTTTAGTGGCCGGGTAATTGGATTACAAATGAAGAGTTGTACCGAAGATGCAAGCAAGATCCAATAAACTTGCAGATACGAGAGCGAAAATGGAGATGGATAGGGCATACACTGCGAAAGCCCCAAACTGAAATTTGCAAGGCTGCTCTTGATTGGAATCTACAAGGTCAACGAAGTAGAGGTCGTCCCAGAGGTACATGGCGACGGAGCCTAGAAGACGACATTGCAAGAGCCAATGAAAATCAGTCCTGGCTTCAAGTAAAGGCAACAGCTAATAATCGGAAGAAATGGAATTAATTAACTATGGCACTATACGCCAATAATCGGCGCTAAAGCAACTAATAATAATATCAGTTTTGGACTATCGAGGAAAAACATGCATTTGCATGGAATTCCTTGCCCTAATGATCAGTAGGGATCATATTTATGATCACTAGAATCGAACTATGAAAATTATTGTATAATTTTCTTTGCGTGTAGTGTGTAAATATGGGTTTAAAATTTCTTCGTAACTTTTTTGTTTATACAAGGGTAACTATTTATATTGTGAGCCTTGGGCAGTTTAACACTTGTTTGGCGCCAGCTGATATTTCCACTAGAAAGCTAACATTTTTTAACATAACCTTGCTTAGAACTCTTTGTCATTTGAGCATTATTTGTGTTGTTTACAAAAAAGTGAAAGTTTTATGTCAGCAAAAAAATGAAATTAACATGTACAAATTTTCAGACAATGATTTGTTACGATTTTCGATGTGGATTACCTAGACAAGAGTGCAGAGACCAATTAAATTCAACTTTTAGTGATGAAGCTCCATCCTTTGCAACTGTGAAAGCTGGTATAACGAATTTAATCGCGTACGTCCTTCGGTGCCGGACGAATTTACAGAAGGTTATCCTAAATCAGTTGTTGTGCCGGAAACCCAGCAAAAACGAGATGCCGAAGCAGTAAAAAACACACTACAATTGATGATCTAGATGTATTTCTTTTTAAATATAAACATTAATGATTTTAACATTGAGTTGTCATAGGAGAGGAGTACTCCCACTTGAACATTTTTTCAGTACTTTTTGGGTGTCGAACTTGCGACCTCATGATTGCTAGTGTAGCTCTCTACCGCTGAGCTATTCTTTGATATGAAAGTTGACTGGCATAAAAATACCACTTTGTCATTGCGAGATATTATGCTTTATTCTCTTCAATAAAAGAACTTTTTAAACAAGTGCAAAAGGTGCACTGTAATTTAGTATTGTTTTCAGTACTATTTTCATGCGCGCATAAAAGGAAAAGGCAATTTTTCATCATTTTGTTTTAAATATTTTTAATAATTGAAAAATTAAAAAAAAACACTGAATTAAAACAAATTAACTATAAATATTAAAAAAAAATAATAATAAATATTAAAAAAAAAATAAATAAAAAAATTAAAAAATAATAAATATTAAAAAAAATAAATAAAAAAAATAAAAAAAATATTAAATATTAAAAAAATTAAAAAAAAATATTAAAAAAATAACAAAAATTAAAAAAAAATATTGGTCCCTCCAGGAATCGAGCCCGCGGTCATCTGTTTAGAAATACCAAATGATACCAAAATCACTTTATAGGATCATTTTTAGAACAATTATGCTATAGAAGCAATACTTAAGTGATTTTTTGGATGTTGTTCAGAAGTACTTCTAAAAAAGCTGTAAAACTATACTAACCTTGGAAGCAGTGAAAGAAGTAATTTTTTTGAAGTTGTTCAGAATAACTTCTAAGAAAGCAATAAAAATACACTAACGGATATTTGTGAAGCAGAGAACGAAAAAGTTTGTAAAGCATTACTTCCAATTTTTTTTTTTTTGCTGGGAAAGTATTGATGCTGTGCAAAAAACGTATAATGCAAGTTTGTCATGTGACATACTGTGAGATTAAGGCTACCACAGGCATAAGTTCCACCAGCATATATAAAACATTGCATAAAAAAGATCGAATTAATGGGTCATCCGCAGTACAGCCCTGGTTTGGCGCCCAGTGACTTATTTTTGTTCACGCACATCAAAGATAAACTACGTGGACAACGATTTTCGTCAACAGAAGAAGACGTAGATGCATGTTTTGGAAGAGTCTCATGCGGAATGGAAAAAATACTATGACAAGTGGTTCGAACGCATGCAAAAGTATACTGATCATAAAGGAGAATATTTTGAAAAAAAAAAACATAAAAACATTTTCAAAAACAAATTTCTGTTTTTTCATTGTTAGGTTCAAAATATAAATCCCTCGTATTTGATATATCTTAAAAATACTTTTTGATAACCAATTTGCATACACGCGGAAAAAATAAATTTGTTCAGTACATAGTCGGGAGGTATTCAGTACCCAGAGCTTCGAAGAATTAATTCCCTAATCCCTTGTTTTAAATGAATTTATATTTTGGGAATGAATTCCCTGACGAAACTTAAGGAATTGAATGAATTCCTTTTTTTCATTAGATTTATCTTAAAGGAATTCATTAATCATCTCAATTTTTGCATTAAAAATACAAAAATTGTTTTTTCGGACTTTCTATATTTTCATATATTTATTTAGAATATTCTTCTACCTCAAGTCCAAATTCTAATATGATTTGTCATTTTATTTGTTGTTTCAAAAAGGGTTGATCATTTTCATGATAGACAATACAATTGTACCTTATGTAATGTCTCGGTTTGAGTAAGAAAGTTATTATTTTCTTATTGCGGACAACTGAAGAGTAGGGTGATGCCTACGAAACAATTGTATTGTCTATCATGAAAATGATCAACCCCCTTTTTGAAACAACAAATAAAATCTAATATGACAATATCATATTAGAATTTGCACTTGAGGTAGAAGAATATTCTAACTAAATATATGGAATTCATTAATTTTTTCCAATTCTTTCATAAAATTTAATGCATTCATTCACCAAGGAATTCATTCAATTCAATTCAACTTTTGGCTAAAGAATTCATTCCCTACGGCATGAATTCGCTGTGAATTCATTCTGTTCTAGTTAATTCAAGTTTTGGTCAACGGAATTCATTAAATGAAGGAATTAACTTTTTCGTTTAATTCCCTAAGGAATTAACTTCTTCTTTTAATTCCCTAAGGAATTAACTTCTTTTTTTAATTTTAATTTAATTTAACTGTTTTGAGGCCAGCGGTATTTTTTTTGCTAATTTTAGCAACACATTTCTGCTGATCTGTAGTACATAAAATTAGTAGAAAAAATTAGTTGCCGCTACTAAATTTTAGTAAAATTTATGTAAAATGCAATTCAAAATCGATTTGCTAAAATTAGTTAAAAAACTTACTAAATATCATAATAGTGCAATGAAATTAGTATAAATAATAAGTTGCAGCTACTAAATTTCAGTAAATTGCTGTAAACTGTAATTTAAAATCAATCTGCTAAAATTAGCAAAAAATTGTACTAAAAAATAAAAACACTGTAAAATCTAAAAAAAATGTTTTTTTTCCTTTCGATTGTAACAAGCGTATAATTACTTCATCGTACTTGAAGTTTGGAGTCAAAATTGCAAACGGTTCTCCAGTTATTGCCGTTTTATATGCATTGGAGATGCAATAAAATTTTCTGGGTGTTATTTCTAAACAAAGAATATATCAATAGTAACAAATATAAACTAAACAAGAATTGTAAAAAATCAAAAAAAAAAAAAAATATTTTTAAATTAGTATATTTTTCTGCTAAATTTAGCACTCGGTTTTGAAAAATTAGTAAAATGTTTTTTTGAAATCAGCAGCGAAAATTAGTAAAAAAAATCCGTAATTTGTAATAAGAGAATAGCTAAAATGATTACTAAATTAAAAATTGTACTAATAATCAGTATAAAAATAGTATAGTGCGATTGGAAACTGTTTACAAATTTTTTTACAAACTTTTTTATCTGAGTGTACTAAATAACTCATTTTAGTTAATATTCAAGAATACTGCTCTGACTCATATTTGAGAAAAAGTTTTTTAGTTCTTTTTCTTAACCTCAAACCTACCAAAAAAAACTCAGTTTAGATTGACTAAACCGCTCTGACTCATGTTTAAGGTTGGGCGCCATTTTTAATATTAACCAATCGGTTTTAGTGGGTTAAAAAAGGGTCTTCAAAAAATACACTTTTTTTCTTTTTAATGAAACTTTATAAAAATTTATAAGTCGTGTGAATATTTTTAGTTTTTTTCCTGATTATAATCATTTCTAAAAAAAAATCTTTTTTTTTTTTACATTGTGCACAATTTTTGTCGAATTCATTGAAAAATGCGGATATTGTTTTTTTTTTTTTTTTTTTTTTTTTGGATTTCATTCAAATTTATTATTTTAAAATTTAATTTTAATTAATTAGTTTTCTGTTATTGTTTGTTATCTTGTTTTACCAAGACATTTTATTTTTAAATTCAAATAACCATGTCAGATGCACTATACACAACATTTGGTATTTATATCATTTGACACCTGCAAGTGATGGCATAAAAATGGTTCTTTTGTTTTCATTAACGAAATACAAGAAAAAAAAAAAAATATTGTGAAATATAACAGAATTTTTCATTTGTAAATATAAATTAAAAGGGATTGTTAGCAAAGAATTTGTTTTAAATAAAAATTAGAGAAATAATGAAATAAAATTTAAATTTAAATAAAATTTTTTATAACAAGGTATTTAGATAAACATAGAATATGCTATATAGAAAGAAAATTTGTTCTAAAAGGCTAAAATTTAAAAAAACCCTTTCACAGAAAACATATTTGTAGTGGTAACCGAATTTATGGTTGGGTTTTCATAACTAAACTTTTCAGTTGTAGCAAACTGAAACCGAAAAAAGACCATAGTTATTAGATTACTGCAAGATAATTTCAATTTCCACAACTAAAAAATTCAGCTATCACAACCGAATTATTCGATTGTTCATAAATTCAGTGTGCTTATTAAAAATAAAAATCATTTTGAAAGTTCCCTTAAATTTATTTTTTATTGGGATATACATTAATTGCATTAAAGGAATTAAATATGCTAAAATCCCAAACGTTTTTAACAAATTGTGAAAAATCATCCGTTGTAGGCATGTCCCTATCCGGATTTCATTCTTACCTAAGGAAATCCGAAAGGACGACGTTTTTAGAATTTCTGTAAAAAATTTTTAAGTTAAATTACAAACTCAATGCGAATTTCTTGTGCTCGTCTAGGAGCGTTATTAAACATTTAAAATGTCAAAAACAGCAATAAAAAATTTACCACAATTTGCTTTGTCATCTTCCAATATACTACTCTGTTGTTTTGACAGATCCAGAAATGTAGTGACATCCATTCATGTATGAACAACAATAGAAAACAATGTTTTCTAAAGTGTCAGTAATATTTCTAGATTTTATTCATCATCTTTTTAGATTTTGCATAACAAATTCAGCACTTAAATCTTTTAAGTTTTGTAACTTTTTCTATGAATCCAATTTTAACGTAGTTTGCAACCTTTAGCCTAAATTTTGTTATAAATAACATTATTTACAATAGATTAAATATGTTTTAAATAATATTTCATATTTTTGTGTTATGTGTTGCAAACATTTGAAAAATATCAACCAGCAACCGCAAACTTTTCAATTTTTTTTTCGTTTCTCTTCAATTTAATCTTTTTTTCTCACAAAGTTAGTTGAAAAATATTAATAACAACAGCAAAGAAACGTAGCAAAAACATGATGTGCTAACATTTAAATACATTATGTGCCTTTTCTTCTTCAACTACTACGCACATCTATATAATTTCATTACGTTCAAAAAACTTTACTACCATTTCTGTTTGCAAATGTACTAATGCACTTAAAAAGTTGTTGTATGTATGGGGAATGGAAACCCCAAACAACTGGTGAAAAAAAAAACAAACTTTTCTTTTAAGAAAAACAGGTGTTGGTGATGTATTTTTCACAATATAACTACTGTTGCTACAACTACTACATTTTAACTGAATTGGTACATGCCACCATTATGTTTTTTAGCTTTAGGTCAAATGTTAGGCAAAAAATTAAATTAATTTAAAGTTTTGTTTAAAGATGAAGTTTTTTTTCTCTACGTTTGAAATGTAAAAAAAACATATTGACTGTTTTTCTTGTTTTTTTTTCATTTCAAATAGTTTGTCCTTTGGGAGAATATTATAGACAGTTAAGTGTTGAAAATATTAATTTGGAGATTAAAATAAGTCCTTAAGTGACTTTTTTTCTTAAGATTTGAATTTGTGTAAAATTTCTAAACAAATTGCTATTATAATCTCCAAAAAAAAATAATCGTTTCATCTTTTTTAGAATTAAATAAAAAATAAAAATCTCATGCTACATGTTGGGCGCCATATTGTTTAATTTTAGCGAAACGATTTTTAATTTATTTTAAGTAACCGCATACACTAAAATTATTCACTTATCTAATAGATTAGCTGTTTTCGTACGATTATTCAGTGTAACGCCTACGTTGGGCGCCAGTTTTAAAATATTTTTAAATAATGTTAAGCTACACTCAGGGAACTTCTGTAGTCAGTTTTTTTAGCTGTTTAAGTATTGTATTATTTGAATTTTGTTATTTTAAGTGAAAATTACATAAATATTTAGAAGAAATATAAATTTTAACTAAATTCGGTAGTCATTATAAAAAAGAAACAACATAAAATACGGAGAATTTGTAACAGTCATTTTATTCCATCATTTTGGTTTAAAAACAAAAGAAATAAATCAAAATTACCCAGCAAATTGGAAGTAATGCTTTAAAAATTACTTCTTTCACTGCGTCACAAGTAGAGTCCGAACGAACAGTTCGCCCAAAAAATGTATTTATTTGGGCGAACTGTTTGTGTGGACAAATTTTGCTTATGCAAAAATGTTTGTTGGGCCGATTGGAATCCATTTTGGGTGTAAAATTTAGGGAAAAGTCCGAAGTTAAGCAATGAAATTCAATTTTTCCAATTTGGCCGAACTTCCGGCGGCCGAACAGTTGACTTTACAGCTAAACCACTGGGTTTTCCTTAAATTTTTCCTTAAATTTTACAAAATTTCTCAAGAATGCCTCTAAATACCGAATAACCAAACAAATGTCGCGTTTTGGCCGAACAGTCCAAACGGTCGGATACTAGACACAAGTATCCGTTAGTGTATTTTTATTGCTTTTTTTAGAAATAATTCTGAACAACTTCAAAAAGACACTTCTTTCATTGCTTCCAAAGTATATCCGTTAGTATAATTTTACAGCTTTTTTAGAATTACTTCTGAACAACATCCAAAAATCACTTAAGTATTGCTTCTAGAGCATAAATTGCTCTAAAAGTGATAGTCCGAACAGTCCAAACGGTCGGATACTAGACACAAGTATCCGTTTGTGTATTTTTATTGCTTTTTTTAGAAATAATTCTGAACAACTTCAAAAAGACACTTCTTTCATTGCTTCCAAAGTATATCCGTTAGTATATTTTTCAAGCTTTTTGAGAATTACTTCTGAACAACATCCAAAAATCACTTTAGTATTGCTTCTAGAGCATAAATTGCTCTAAAAGTGATAGTAAAAAGCAATTTTGGTATCATTTGGTATTTCAAGATTGCGGGTTGCCTGGAGGGACCAAAATAATTTTTTTTTTTTTTTATATTTATAATTATTTTGTTTTTTAATTCATAATGATATGGTGAATGTGTTAGGTGAGAGTGCTCCTTCATATGCAATAGTAAAAAATTGGGTTGCTAAATTTAAACGTGGTCGTACAAGCATTGAAGATGTGCCACGAAGTAGACGTCCAAAAACTGCAACAACGCAAGAAATCATAGCTAAAGTACATGATATGACATTAGACGATCGACAAGTGAAAGTGCGTGAAATAGGGAATGCCATAGGCATCTCAAATGATCGAGTACATTTTATTTTGCATCAAGAATTACAGATGAAAAAGCTTTCTGCAAGATGGGTGACGAATTTGTTAACAGTTGCCAAAAACGCATTCGAATGAAAATTTCTAATTTCCTATCATTTCTCTGATTTAGCTCCCTCTGACTTCTAAATGTTCCGAACTCTAAAAAAATCCCCTATTGGCAAACGTTTTACCTGAAATGAAGATGCAATGGCAGCTGTAAACGATTATTTTGAGGAGCTTCAGGAAAATTATTTTAATCAAGGGATAGAATTGCTAGAAAAACTTTGGACCAAGTGTATTGACGTTTCAGGAGATTATATTCAAAAATAAAATAATTTTAAAAATCTAACTCTTGTTTTTCATTTTTAGGCTAAGAACATTTCAAACTGCCCTCGTATATATATATATCTTGCAATAAAAAGTGGTGTTTTATGCCAGTCAACTTTCATATCGTAGAATAGGTTAGCGCTAGAGAGCTAGACTAGCAATCATTAGGTCACAAGTTCGATACGCTTTTGTAAAATAAAGAAAAAAAAAAAATATTTGCGTAGAATTTTTTTTAACTTTAATTGGTGAAAAAGAGTTCCCTTTGCACTCGTTCAAAAATTTAAGACAAAATTTACTGAATTGAATGAAGAAGAAATTTAGGTAATTTAATTAATCTTTTTGACTGCTTTTTAAATCTACAAACTTCTTAAAATTTAGTTCAAATGACCTAATATTTGCCAAACAAATGATAATTTTAAGAACGATTTAATCGAAGTCATAGACGAGGCATGATATTGTTACGTTTTTAGATTTTAAAAACGTTGATTTATTTATTTATTTACTAATACCAATTAATACGTTTTGCCTTTATAAAACTTTCGTTTATCTCCTATAGATAAACCGGGTTGGTGCTCTTAGCAATTAAAACAACACACACTCTTTTGCTTGAGATTAAGCTTTATTTAACACTTTTACTTTACATACACAGTATAGCACACACAACTATACAAACTCTATTGCGCAACTCACTATACAATGCTAATACGCAATTAACACATTCTGCTTCTAAAACGCACAGTAGTGTACACGTTCCGTACCTAAAAAAAAAGTTCTCCGTACACCGTTAAATCTAAATTAGTTTTGCAAGGTTTCGAAATTTTTTCCCCAACGTAGGGGTCGCCTTTTAAAATGTTTCCCTATATCTTGGCATTTAGAGTCGGATCTTAAAGTATGACACATCGATGTTTTTGTCTCGAGGGGAGCAATGTTTTGCTCAAAGGACCATTGACCTCAAGTATCCTGTTCTAGTATTTACCCACCAGATTTCAGTTCCTACAACAATAATGTCAGAAAATTAAAGTTTAAATTAAAAATCATTAAACTTTTTCTAAGGAAGTTTTTTGATAATTCCGGCAGAAAATTTTTTATTTTTTAATTTGTTACCGAACGTAAGGGTCGAGTTTTTAAATTTTTTTTTCGTTGGGTTTTTCCTCTGTAGCAAAACATTGGTCTCCTCGAGGCAAAAAAACTCAATATATCACACTAAGATCCGACTGTAAATACCGAAGTTATAACGAAAAATTAAAAAAGGCGACCCATACATTCGGCAAAAAAAATTGGAAATTGCCTTGCAAAAATACTTTATATTCAAAGGTGTACCACGCCTTTTTTTTCTGTCAGGTGGTACGGTCTTATGTAGGTACATGAAAGATTTCTCGAAAAAATATTATGTTAATCTTTTGTTCTATCAAATAGTAATTGCAAGATTTCTGATTACAAAATAATCATTTGATGCTGTTGTAGTTCATTTTTTAAACCCTGTCTAAAGTTTTTTTTGTTTTGTTTTAGCGGCTAGAGGTTTAATGGGCATTTCCATTAAATCCTCTTGTGGATTTAAATCCTTGATCATAGAATTTCTGTAAAGGTTTTAAATGAACTTTGTTTATTTATTAAATTAGGTAAGTCCCTGCTTGGGCGCCATAAAAAGTGTAATGTTAAATGCTTCATGATTGAAATATTGCGATAAATACAATTACAAAAATTAATATTAATCGCTGCTTAGGTGTCATTAAAACCCTTTCACCAACCATTGATAATCCTTTTATTATGTTTTTATCGTTAAAAGTTTATAATTTGTAATGGCGCCCTAGAAGGGAGTTTTCTTATTTGTGTTTTCTGTAGCTGTTATAAAAAAAGGTCTTCCTTAATCCCAATCCTTTTAAGAACACGCATTAAAATATTTCTCATATTTCGTTTATTTTTTTATATTTTAAGCTCACAAATATAAATATTTGTCTTTTTGTAAGAAGGAAGAAAGAAAAAAAAAATCTTATAAGACTTTTTAGTATTTAAAGATACTCATATAAATAAAACAATGAAAAATCCATTAAAATGGTGGCAAGTTTAGCAAACAAAGCCACGTTTTTATGCACTTATAAAGGGGAAAATGGGTATAAATTGTTGTAAACCATATAAATTATATGATGCTTATAGAAAGCTTAAAAAAATCTCATCTCTTTCAATTCTCCCAATTTCTCATGTTTTTTAAGTAAATGGTGGTTGGGGTTACAACAAAAAATAGTACTCGTATCATGTACTGTAAATACATACATACATCATTTGTCACTAAGGATACACGCAAAGATAGATTGAATTTATATATTTTTTTTTTTTTGCGCTTTCCTTCGAAGAATTTCAAAATAACCTAAACGTTGTTCTATGTTCAAATAGAAAAAAAGTATATAAGCAGCTGTATTTCTTGTTCTACGGTACATAGTAACTTTTATGTGAATAAGTAACATTTATTGTGACAACAATTTTCTTGTAAACACTTGAACATGTTATTTTTTTTTTTTTTATATAGCACTTTTAACTTTCTGATACAAAAACAAAAATCATACTTAAACACCTTTTAACAACATTTAGGTCAAGTAGTTAAAGATGAGATACCTACTAAAGTGTTATAAGAGATAAATTTGAATAAATATTTTAAAACAGTTTTCCTCCTTAATGAAACGGGAACAACTTTTTTGATTGAAAATACAGTAGGCGCTCACAAATTCGAACCACTTTATTTTTGCGTGATTCGAATTTTAGAAATTTTCCAATTTCTGAATGTTTTTTTAAATAAACAAATAAGCGTGAACCAAAATCTAAAAACTACATTAAAACTGGTTTTTATTGCCTCTATTTTAATTTTATTTAAAAGGAAACAACGATAGCAAAACATAACTGTTCAGTCCAATTAAGAAATTTAAGAAATTAGAGAAAAAGGTTTATTCTTCTTCTTAACCTCAAACCAACTAAATTAAAATTGATAAAATGAATATTAATTACAATATTAATTGTAGCTGTCTATATGACGTTAAAATAACACTGTACTAAAATACATTATAAAATTTGCCCAGTGGCAACCTGTCGCAAATATATACGCAAGCTGTCTGATCTTTAACTTAAAAACCATATGTCAGTTTGGCAACATTTGCGAAAAAGGAGACACGGAGGAGATTGGAAGATAAACAAAAATCTAAAAGTAAAATGTTTGTGTCTGTTTGATCACTTCTGAAAGTAAAATAGAATATAAAACTATGAATTAGCTACATTGCATTCAAGACCTTACTTGGATGAGATGGCTAAGCTGTCGCACTTTAATATAGTTACGTTTGTAAAGTAGGAATATGCACAGTAGACCGTACCTCAAAAAAAAAAAAGTTCGCCGTACACCCTCCAGTATTTTTGGAAGGAATTTTTTTTTGCCGACCGTATGGGTCGCCTTTTTTAATTTCTTGTTATAGCTTTGGCATTTAAAATCGGATTTTAAAGTGTGATATATCGATTTTTTTGCCTCGAGGAGACCAGTGTTTTGCTATATAGTAAAAATCCAATTAAAAAAAATTTAAAAATGCGACCCCTACGTTCGGCAACCAATATATAACAAAAATTTCTACTGGGCTTAGCGAAAAACTTCCTTAGCAAAAGTTTTATGATTTTTTGCGAGCTTTAATTTTCTGACATTAGGGTGGTACATTAGGGTTGTATAAACTGAGATCTGGTGGGTAACTACTAGAACGGGATACTTGAGGTCAAAATGTCCTTAGACAAAAACACTGGTCTCCTCGAGAGAAAAACATCGATGTATCATACTTTAAGATCCGACTGTAAATTCCAAAGATATAACGAAAAATGTAAAATGGCGACCCCTACGTTCGGCAAAAAAAAATAAAAATTTTTTTTTGAATCCTTGCAAAAATATTGGAGGGTGTACGGCGCACTTTTTTTGCCTGTAAGGTGGTACGCTCTAATGCTCAGGTTCGATTCCTACAGCCGACAGGTTGCTGAAAATTTATCATATAGAGACAATCTGACAATAAAATATAAACAATAATACAATGGAAAATCACTGACGAAGCCTGTCCATAGAAAAAGGCAAAAACTAGATCTGGTCTGATTTAAAAATTAATGTGTTTATAATTTTACAGAAAAAGCTTTATTCTTCTTCTTAACCTCAAACCAACTAAAGTGAAATTAATATAAAATTCTTGTGAATTGCCAATCTTTGTTTATCAATAATATTTGCTTGTTTTTTTTTTTGTGATTTCTTTAAATCCGACACAACGATATCGTTACGGAGGACCAAAAGATTGGTCAGGTGCTTAGTGGAAAGCAATTCAGCGTTTTTTGCACTTTTTATAAAACTATTTACAATTTTAGTGGCTATAGAATCATAAACTGTTGGGACGACTTCAACAACATCATATTCACTGGTATCTGAGGACTCACCATTGCACTGAGTTCAAGTGTAGATCCGTGATCAAACGCATCTTCATTCCAATTTAACAACTTCGACCAAGAATGTTTTTTCATTACTCATTTTGTCGCCTCATTCCAAGCTTCCCGGCCAACATTTTTCTGATTGGGAAGATCTGCTTCCAAATCTGAAAAAAGGTATTACGAAGTTTAGCATATCCTTTATGACAAGGTCTATTCTTATCGGACCTTAAAAGTCATCCCTCCCCTTTAGATATGAACTGATATGTCACTAGATGTCCCCAAATTTGGCCATATGTCTCATCACATATGCTCAGATCTGGCACCAGCTCCAATTAGATTCAATCATATATAATCACATCTGAATATATCTGATTAGATCTAATCTTTTTTACTCGTGTAAATTTTTTAATAACCCAGCAACAAAAAAATGGAAGTAATGCTTTACAAACTACTTCTTTCACTGCTCCACAAGTATCCGTTAGTATATTTTTACAGCTTTTTTAGAATTACTTCTGAACAACTTCCAAAAAATCACTTAAGTATTGCTTCTAAGGAGTAATTGCTCTAAAAGTGATCGTAAAAAGTGATTTTGGTATTATTTGGTATTTCCAAACAGGGTCGCGGGTTCAATTCCCGGAGAGACCAATATTTTTTTTATTTTTTTTTATTCGATTAATTTTTTTTATTAAATTAATTTTTTTTATATATTTATAATTAATTTGTTCAAATTCATTTTTTTTTTTTAAAATGGTGAGAAATTGCCTTTTATGCACCTGTCAAAATAGTACTGAAAACAATATTGAATTGGAGTGCACCTTTTACACTTGTTTAATAAGTACTTTAATTGAAGAGAATAAGGAACAATATCTCGCAGTAACAAAGTGGTGTTTTTATGCCAGTCAACTTTCATATCATCCCAGTGTAGAAACGGTAATGACATATCATTATTTTTTGGACTACCAGTAATGACACCCACTTACCTTCTGTATTATTTTAAAACATATAATAATGAGTTACTGATAATGACTTATTTTTATCATTATTTCAAATAGAAAATAATTTTTTAGATTTTTTTGAAAAATTTTTGAAATCTATTTTTAGACTCAATATTTTTTAAACACTGGTAAGGATATATGTAACGACATATTTTTTGATTTTTTGTATGTTGGCGAGTAAGCTTACTTGTGTGCAGCAGGTCAATTGTGTTTTTATCTATTAAATATTACATGTCGATATAGCTCAGATGGTAGAGCTGTTGACTGGCAATCTGTAGACCCAGGTTCGATTCCCGCACCAGCAAATTTTATTTAAAAAAAAATACATTAAAAAATATTTTTTTTTTTTATATAATTTATTTTTTAGAAAATCTATTTTTAGACTCATTATTTTTGTCAGTACTGGTAAGCACATAGGTAACGATATATTTTTTGATTTTTCGTATGCTGGTGTGTAACGACAACTCATTATTTTTCGCGACATCGCCATATAAAGGTAATAAGAAATGTAATAACAAAAGTAACTAGTTACCATTACCAAGTATGTAGTTACATAACCACATATCTGGTAATGATTTTCTACACTGGGATAAAGCGCTAGACTAGCAATAGGTGGCGGCAATAAAAAAACTTGTAAAATAAAAAATATAATTTTTTTTTGCGAATAATTTTTTTTTTAAATTTTAATTGGTGAAAAAGAGCTTCCTTTGAACTCGTTCAAAAAGTACTGAAAGAATGTTGAAGTGGGAGTAGTACTCCTCTCCTATGACAACTCAATGTTAAAATCATTAGTGTTAAAAAAGAAGTACATCTAGATCATCACTTGTAGTGCTTTTTCTACTGCTTCGGCATCTCTTTTTTTTGCTGGAAAGTTACTTGACCTACAAAGTCCATATAGTCTAGTGTAATGATTAGTAGGAAAAAATGGCGTCGAACTAAATAAATTAAAATTTTTAATAAATCATTTTTGTTTTTTTTTTTTTTTAATAAAATTTAAACAGAACTTTAAATTAATTTTAAATTTGAAACAAATTTTCTATTTCCCAATTTATCAATCAACCTAATGAATTTCTATTTTTCTTTTTTTTTTCTCTTTTTAGGTAAGTTTCCACCCAGTTCATTTAATCAAATATTTAATTGATTAATTTTTCTTAACCGATGTATGTATGTATGTATTTAATTTATTTTAATATTATTTTTACAGTTGTAAGTAAATAAAACACTTGAGTTTTTTTGCTTTGAATTGAATAATATTTAAAAATAAAAAAGCTTAGAAATACTATTTTTACGTGGTGTCCAAAAAGTATGACGAAATATTTAGCAAATGAAAATGCAATTTAAGGTTTTTTAATGTAACTCTAATAGGATATCAAATATTGTTTGAAAATAAAATTTGAAAATCCTAGAAAATGCATTTTAACGAAAAAAGTATTAAGAAAAAATTTTAAAATGTACCTGCCCGGGCGCCTTTTGCTATATTTTTTTTTTTGCCAATATATTGTGTAAATCTCCAAGATAATAAAAGTTTGAATTATCAATTATTTTATTTTTGCATTAAAAAAATAAAAAATTTTTTTTTTTTTCGGACTCTATTTATTTAAAATATTGTTCGAAACATTACATAAGGTACAAAAATTCAACGGGACTAGAATTTTGTACTTTTGTATACGAACTGTCTGATTTGGTAAAACCAGTCATAAATCAACACTTTTGAAGAGTTGATCAGAATCCACACTGTAGAGTGGATTACTTCATCATTCTGAATGCAGCTTAATGTTTTTAAAAGTGCAACTTTTGACAAAAATGTACCAAAAATTTTATTTTTTTAATACAGAATGTACTAAATGAACATAGCAATACCTCTTATCTAAGTAAGCTTCAAATTATATACTAAAAGCAAGAATACACGTTCAATATTATTGATCAAGCTTAAAAAGATCAACCAATCAGAACATTTTTTAAATACTTTGTTGTGATTGGGTTATTTTAAAAAGATTGATCAATAATATTGAACGTGTATTCTTGTTTTAAAAATATTTGTTTACAACAAAATGTACTAAACCAATAACTTCTACAAAAAATGTGATAAAAATATTTTTAATTAAAAAATGTACTGAAGATACCCGGCCAGAAATCGCCAGTGGTACAAAAAATCAAGCGCTGGCCACCACTGGGTGGTAACCATGGTGTTAAAAATAAATGACTGGCGGAACACTCATTTCGAACGCTTTGCCAGCGATTGAAAAAAGCGTTTTGCCAGTATTTATTTTACAAAAATTTCGGTGGTTTATAAGAAAAACCACTGGCAAAGAATGGGCTTAGAGTGATATGCCAGGGTTTGCAACCAGTGGTTATCCCGTGCTACCTAGTCAGAAATTGTCAGCGGTACAAAAATCAATTCACTTCGTTAAAAAAGGTTTGCATTCAGGAGGTTCCAAGTTCAAATCCGGTTGCAAGCAAAAATATTTTTTTGATTTGTTTTTTTTTAATTTAAATGTTTGTTTTGTTTTATAAAATGAATTTTTATGTTTGAGGGAAAGCTCCTTTAAGACTAACTTCTTTTTGCTCTCCCAACGCTGGCATATTAGTTCCAAAAACTACTGTTTGCCAGTACTAGCACTAGTACAGCCAGTAGTTGTCCAGTTGTTATCACTCATTTATATGTTTAGTCACCAAGTATTGCACTCATAGAAATAAATCTGTAAAAATAGCAGAAAAAGTTACTAAAAAGTAGTTAAAAATGATGCTGCAGAAAAAACTGCTAGAATTAGCAGATTTTTTTTACAAAATACTAGTAAAATGAGAACAGCAAAATTAAAACTGTTAAATTTACAGAATTTTAGTCATATTTAGCCTAACTTTTAGTTAATTGAAAATATCAAATTGTACTGTAAAATCTGCAGAAAATTTTGCTAAATATTTGTAGACTAAAAATAGCAAAAATAAACTATTAAATCTACAAAATCTTTGCTATTTTTAAGCTAAATTTAGTTGAATGTAAATAGTAGTTTATTCTGCTAAAATTAGCAGAAATATTTGCTAAAAAATTGTAAACTGCTGTTTTCAAAAGGCTCGATTTTTATTTGCTTTAAAAAAAAAATCAAAAAAATAACTTCGAAAATGTTAATTTTTTTGGTGATTTTTTAGGCTACTAATTATTTAGCAAAATTTTTTGCTGATATTAGCAGGTTAATTTGCTATTCTCCATTTACAAAAATTTAGCTCAAATATAACTAAAATTCTGTATATTTAACAGTTTTATTTTTGCTGTTGCTATATTACTAATATATAGCAAAAATAATCTGCTAATTTAGCAGTTTTTTTCTGCAGCATAATTTTTAGCTAATTTTTAGTAGTTTTAACTAAATTTTTTACGGACTTTTTTCTGTTAGTGTTTATGTCTTGTTAGCTCAGTGGGTAGAGCAATCGTCTGCCAATCTGACAGCCTGGGTTCAAATCCCGGCAAGACCAAAAAAATACATATGAACTTTTTTAAATTTTATTTTGGAAAATATATTTCCAGACCACCTATTTATAGGTTTTGCCAGCGTTTTGCCAACGTTCAAAAATCCAGTGCTTTTCCGGCGCTTTATGAACAGCCGGTCCTTTTGTCTAATGAAGTTATCATTTTGGGAATGGGAAAGCACTTTTTGCCACTACTTGTACCACCTGTTGAAGTGCTTTGCCACCGCTTTCCCGTTTGTATTTTTCTGACTGGGTAGTTTTGTTAAAGTAGCAAACTGAAATGTACTTCTTTTGGAAAAGGACCAACGCAAGGTGGATAACCAAAACGATCCAATTATCGGTAACGGTGAAGCTATTTCAGATTATTTCGGTAACGGTAGTTTAAGTGTAACACATCTGATTTTTTCGGTATCGGTATTTTAAGCATAATGGTACTACAGTTATTTCAGTAACGGTATTTTAAGAAGAAGCCCGCGTACAAAATAACTTATCTAACCAGAATTCAGTTGATCTGAACTCTATTTAGATCTGATCAATAGTGCGATTAAATTGCAGTTTACCATGGAAACTTGATAAATGTAACTACTGAATTTTGTCGTTAAAAAATTACAGAATTGCCCCTCAGATCTAGGCAGATCTGGTGCACCATATAAAATCAAATCTAATTTGATTTTGACTTTAAACTAAAATTAAAGATTTTATACCCATAATTTAATCTTCTTACGGAGAATTTTTCGAAATAATTTTGTTTGTAGTTTGGTGCCAGGCCAAATGGATAAGATCTGGTACCAGATCCGGTACCAAATCTGCCCATATCTCACCATGAAAATTACCCAATATCCCAGATATGAACAGATCTGGAACTAGATTTGATAAAATATCGCCACAAAGTCTATTGCATATGCCTTATCTTATTATATACAGTCAAAAAATGTTTACGGTTACTACAGGACAATTGTTTGTGTAGTAATTAGTAGTTGTTGTTTTAAACCGTAATTACAGTTGGTTTTCTATGAAAAACTGCAGAGCAACTGCTTTGAGAGTTATTTAATAAAACAAATTACGAAAAGTACTATAATTTCGTAACAGTTGTTTAAAGCAGTTATTTTTAATATCATAATAAACAACTACCCAAACAGTACCCTACGGGGAATGAGTCAATTGCCCTCCAAAGACCTATCCCGTGACCGGTCAACCGAAGGCTAAATTAGTACAAATATGAACAAAAGAAAATGAATTAATATTCTAAGTATTTTCTGCTCCGTTATTTTCACTGTTGCTTTGAAAAAACTTGACCGATACCGAAATAAAAAACTAAATTCGCGGCATATTTTTAAAAATATTTTTTATTTATTTTACTCTTTTATTTATTTTTAACTTTATATTTTCACGATTTGCTTATTTTAGATCTTATTTTAAATATCTATAATGTTTTGTTACGAACTTTTAAGTTTTGTATTTTCAACGCTTTTTTAATGTTAAAGCTGTTTTAGTTTTAACAATTGGTATTTCATTTAACTTTTCTTTTTAACTTAAGGGGAATTTTTAAAATTTTTTTTTATATTAGCAGAGTTTTTGAGGTAATTTTCTAATTTTTAATTGATTTTTTAATTTAATTATGGCCAACGCAAAAAACGAGTCAACTGCCATTAAAGGACCTATCCCTACTCCAACGCGAAGTAGATTATATTCATTCTTAATTTTTTATTAGTTTATTTGAAAAGCTATTTTTAGACACACCACCTTACTGTCGCAAGGTGTCTAAACTGTGGCAATTGGTCATTTCCAATGACAACGCCATGTTAAAGTGATATGTCTCTTTCAAACAAAAAGACCGATCAACGACCGGTCTCCGCCCCCTTGGGAGCTATCCTGCGTGTCATCTGGGACCGGTCCCTTTTCCCGTAGGGTATTTTTACAGTAAACAGTTGTTTTTTCAAAAGCGTCATATAGACTAACTGCAATATTAATATTGTAATTAATATGCATTTTTATTAATTCTAATTTATAATTTATTTATAAAGTGCATAGTTATAAGTTACTATACAAAATTAAAGAGCTAAATGTATATTGATTTAGAGAAAAGTTGGGTATTCGGCCAAAATTTAGCCAAACACCGAACTTAGCCGAACATCACTTTTTGGCCGAACTCGAATACTCGGTCTGACACTAGTAATTAATATGCATTTTTTTTAATTCTAATTTATAATTTATTTATAATTAATAAAAATGCATATTAATTACTAGTGTCCGACCGAGTATTCCAGTTCGGCCAAAAAGTGATGTTCGGCCAAGTTCGGTGTTCGGCTAAATTTTGGCCGAATACCGAACTTTTCTCTAAATCAATATACATTTAGCTCTTTAATTTTGTATAGTAACTTATAAATATGCACATATTTAACTTAATTTTTACTTAAATAGCGAAAATACAACTTTTTTAGGTTTTTGCAATTAAAAATATTTAGAAATTGGTTTCCGCATTTTTGAATTTGAAAAAGTTGCATGAAATTGTATTTTTATTCAAACACAAAAGTATTCGGCTTCGGCTTGTGCCGAACTTAGTAATTTTGGCCGAAGTTCGGCTTCGGTTCGGCCTTAAAAAAGTGAGTTCGATCGGACACTATTAATTACAATATTAATATTGCAGTTGCTCTATATGACGCGTTTGAAAAACAACACTTTATTAAAAAATGCCCTGTTGGTATTCCGTCTCCAATATATACAAATTACCTGCGCTTGAACGTAAAAACCATATGTCAGTGTGGCAACATTTGCGAAAAATGTGACACGGAGGAGATAAGAAAATAAACAAAAAATCTAAAAATGTAGAATGTTTGTATGTGTCAGTTTGATCACTTCTGAAAGTAAAAACAATAACAGAAAGTTGAATAGAAAAGAAAACTATAAATTAGCTACACTACATTCAAGGCCTTACGTGGGTTAGATGGCTAAGCTGTCGAACTCTAGTATAGTTACGTTTGGGTGCGATTCTTACAGCCGATAGGTTGTGGAAAAATTATCATATAGAGACAATCTGACAATAAAATATAAACAATAATACAATTTAATGTCAAATCACTGATGAAGCCTGTCCATAAAAAATTAAAAAAGGCAGAAACTGGATATAGTCTGATATGCAAATTAATGTGAAGTTTTGAAAAAAATGTTCATTCTTCTTCTTAACCTCGAACTTAGTAAAGTTGTTTTTGTTAGTTATTTAAAAATTAAAAAAATTCGTTGATTTTCGGATTTTAGTTTTCAGTTTACATTTGTTATTATTGATATATTCCTACCCCTCAATTCATAAATGCTTTGTAAAGTTATAGCAGGTTTACAAAACGTCATTTTCATACAAAATTTGTTCAATAAACCTCCTATAATTTTACAAAGCGGTTATGAATTTAAGGGTTAAGCCAGATTCACAATGCTGGAGTACTCCGCTCTACAGAGTGGATTTTGTTCCTTTCTTTTTCGCACTTAAATATTTTTTGTATCATGTCTTCTCTATTTTAGTACACTCCACTCTGCAGAGTGCAGTACTCCATCATTGTGAATGTGGCTTAAGTTTGCAAATAAAAATCAGAAACTTGTATTGTATCTCCAATGTATAAAAGCATAACAATTGGAGAACAGTTTGAAATTTTTACTTCAAATTTCAAATAGGCTGAAGTAATTACACATATTTTTGTAATCGGAAGGAGAAAAATTGTTTTTTTTTTTTTTTTTTTTTTTTTAATGTAATACTTTTATAATATCAAAAGAATTAACTGTAAAAAACAGTAGTTTTTACCCATTTTGTCAATTGTTTTAAAATTGTTGTAGTAAAAATTTATCAGTTCATTTTACGACATTGTTGGTTATTTTTAATGCATTTGTTAGTTATTTTTCAACAGTTAAAAATAACATTTTTAGATATAATTTTAAAGATAAATATCTTTGCCGCCTTTTTAACTGCATATACCTTTAACTTTAACTGTCATTTTCAATAGATTCTACCGACAAAATTTTGTGAGTGTATAATCAGATCTGGCACGGGAGCCTATAAGATTCAATCATAGTTATTTAGACCTCAACTTTTTTTCACCGGAGGATATTTAAATTCTTTTAGTAACCGAATTTTAAGTGTAACAATGTTTTGTTTATTCCGGTAACGGTATTTTGAGGTTAACGGTAGTCAGTTGAAAGGGTTTTAAATTCATAACGTTATTTTGACGGTATTGCTTGCCAATCCTGGTTTAGCCTGGTTTACAAAATAAGATTTTCGGAAAGATTTTGCAAACTTGCCTGTATGTTTTGCATTCGTCCTAAAGCAAAATCTTACATGTTTTGAAAATAATATTTTAATTGGTACTAAAAATATGTTCTTGTCAATAAAATGTATAATTTTTATCAAAGAGTAGTTAAAGTGAAATAGTGAAATAGTATTTCAATTAGTACTAAAAATATATTTTTTTTTTGCCAAGTTGTGTCTAAATGTACTAACACAAGTACAAAAATATGCTAAAAGAAGACATTTTTTAAAAGTGTACTAATTAATTATGTCTAGTTATTACAGAAATGTACTAAAAATAATGCCTTGTTTTTAAGAAAGTAACAAAGTGAATTGTTTGGCTAAAATGTACTAAAAATTCCACTTTTTACGAATATGTACTAAAAATGAAACTTTTTTTTTTAAGAAAATGTACAAATATTTTTTTTAATCCAATGTTGTTAACAACGTCTTTAATCAAAATGTACTCAACATATTGCTCTTTTTTCTAGAGAAACGTACTAAAGTTGTACCTTTTCCGTAATCAAAATGTTATTAAAATAAAAATATATTTTTTTTTTTTACTAAAAAGTGATCTTATTGGCTCTTTTTAACAAACTAATATATAGCAGTTTTTGATAATTTTGTACTAAAAATATTCAATTTTTCTCAAAAGTTTCTTAACTTGTTCTAAATTTGTTTACTTGTTTTCAATTACATATTTTTTTAGTACTAAAAAATATTTACCTTTAATCGTATACATATATTCTGAAATGCTTCGTTTTTATAAAAATAAATATCGAAACACCTACCCCAACCTGTGAATATTTTTAAGTAATAAATCATTTTATTGAGTTTTTCTTAGTTGTATTTATTTTAATCTGAGAGATTCGTTAAACAACAATATTAACAAGATCATTCTTCCGTTCTTAATAGTTTATTATTTTAACAGACAATTTCAAGTTCAATACTTAAAAAAATATGTTGTATATCCATATGATCTTAAGAGAATAAAATTACTCGTTTGTCTATATATAAACATATTTTTTATTTTTTTTTTGAACGATAGAAACTGTTTTTCCATAAATCATTATTCCTCTTGTTTTTTCGCATTTCTTAAATATTTTTTTTATATTTGAAATTATTTTTATTTTCCCAATTGATTGCATTATTATTCAATTTATAATTTTCGCTATATATTTTTTTCAATTTCAATTTATTATCGTTAATATTCTTCAATTCATATTGTGTTGTTGGTTAGTGAGTGGGTGGGTGGGTAGATGAGTGGTGGACAGAAGTTTTTAAGTGTGTGTCAGTGCAGATTGAAAATAAAAAAATTATATTCATTACGTTTGAATATTATTGACTTTTGCTTGCATTTTACATTTTCCAGATGTTTTGTGAAATGCATAAATGCAATTTTTTCCCTACATTCATAATAATTCATGGGATTTTTTTAAATTAGTTTTTTTTTGTCATAGCGAATAAATATGAAAAATATATTTTTTTTTTTAATTTATGATCTACGGAAATTTACTTTTAAAAGCTTAAACAAGTTTTTGATTAAATGAAAAGTGATTTTTAGTGCACTTTGGAAAGGTAAGGTTGAAAGTTTGAATAGGCATTTCAAAATTTTACTAAACAAATATTTTTTTTATCAAAATTTTACCATACTGTACTAAAAGTACGAACAGTGCTAAAAGCAGTACTTTTTAGTAGGATGGTGCTAAAAGAATTTTCACGATAAACATTTTCACATTGTTAAAAAAAAAAAAGGAAATTGAAATAATAACCCTTTTCTTGACATTAAATGAAAATTACCTGTAGTTGGCAATAATTTATGGTTTCTACAAAAACTTGAGCCAACAAGCGTTAACATTAAAAAAATTGGATCATTTTGACAGGTTAATTTTGTTTTTTTTTTTTTTTCTAGAAAATGCTTAATTAAAGGTTTTTATTTCGATTTTCAGAAATTCTGAAAATATAAAGAGCGGTTTGAAAACCGCAGCTGTTTAAAAATAAGTTACTGTATAAACAATCTAAGGTAACTTCCCCGAAAATGAGCGGTTTTTAGATATTTCCCATGGGTTTAGAGAATTAAAGTGGCCGTATTTGAGTCCAGCACTGTCGACTTATTAAAACTGCAGTCGATTTTTACTTCTTTCTCCCTCGGCAAAAATCGCCACTTTTTCGACACTGCTCTTTGGGATCATTTGACTACATATAAAATTTGGTGATACAGTAGACGCTCGCAAATTAGAGCTTTCAGTAATTCGAACGTCCAGAAATTAGAATCAATGTTTGCAATACATTAAACGCTCTGAAATTCGAATTTAAAATTATAATTTCTGAGCGTTTTTTTTTTGGTTATTTGAATACACAGGAAATCCACAATTTATTTTTATTCTGTTTGAATAAAGTAAAACTAAAAAGGGGAATCACCAAATTATATATGTTTTTCCTTATTTGTTTTTTTTTTTGTCGCATTTATGTACATTTTTGGCTAGTTTATTTGTGAAATTTGATACGCATGTACATATTATTTGGCAGTCTCTATTAAATAGTGAAATTGTATCATTTAAAATGTTAAATAAACGTAAAAAAAACACTTTATCATTGGAAACTAAAGTCAAAATATTAGAAAAGCTTGACAAAGGCGTTCAAGGGAACCGGGTAGCCCTAGATTTTAATGTGACAACATCTTCAATCAGCTACATCAAACCACATAGAACAGCAATATTAAATGGTGTTTCAAACACATATCAGGAGGCAAACAATAAATCTTTGCACAGCGCTGAATATCCAAAAATGGAAAGTCGTCTGTATGAGTGGTTTTTAAATCAACGAGAAAAAAAGTGTACATTGACTGGGCCAATATTAAAAGAGAAAGCTAAACAAATATTTAGAGAGGAATATCCCGATAAAGATGAAAATGCATTCCGGGCAAGTGATGGATGGTTTACCAAATTTAAGAAGCGACACGGTATCCGTTTTTTAAAAATTTGTGGCGAGATTCTTTCCAGTGATGTTGCTTCAGTCACTCCTTTTATTCATCGATATCGTGCAAAGATCGCTGAGATGGGTTTAATGGAGTCACAAATATATAATGTCGACGAAACCGGATTATTTTTTCGTTGCCTACCAGACAGAACCTATGTCTCTGCTTTTGAAAAAAACGCCCCTGGACAAAAAATTCAAAAAGACAGAATTTCAGTCCTACTTGTTGCAAACTCTGATGGATCACACAAATTAGTTCCATTGGTAATTGGAAAAGCAAAAAAACCCAGGTTTTTTAAAAATTTCAATAATCCTCTGCATTACAACTTTTCAAAAAATGCTTGGATGACTTCTCGGATTTTTCACGAATGGTTTCACGGAATATTTATTAAAGAGGTAAACAAAAATATTGATATCAGGTTCAGTACATAATTTTAAAATTTTTTTCAATTTACAGGTGATCCGCTTTTCTCAGGAAAATAATTTGCCTCCGAAAGCCATTTTGCTTATAGATAATTGCTCCGCTCATACACCCATTGAGAAACTTAATTATTCTTTCCACCAAATGTGACAGCAGCTTTACAACCAATGGATCAAAACCCTATTAAGTTAACAAGGCTCAATTACAGAAGTATGTTTCTTTCTCAGTTAATTGCTGAAGGTGGTGAACTGAAGAATCATTTGAAATCCCATTCGATCCGCAATGCTATATTATTACTGAAACAAGCTTGGGATGCGGTACCACAAAGTGTTATGAAGAAATCTTGGTCAAAGTTATCCAATTGGGACTCTAACCAATACGACAGCGACGATGACGTGCCAATAGCACAATTGTTGCAAATAGATCAGGACTGCAACGAAGTTATTCAGATAACTCAAGCTCTTTTAAAAGAAATAGCTGCCAACGATTGCATCGGTATAGAAGACATCGACAGATGGAATGAAGATATGTTTGATGACGGATCTGTTTATGTTCTCAGTAGCGATGGTGAGTCTTCAGATAGCAGCGAAGACGACGTTGTTGCAGTATCATCAGTTGTCTCTAATACTACAGCCATTGAAAGCGTAAGTAATTTAATAAAATGGTGCAATAACAGTGAATTGTTTTCAACTAAGCACATAAGTAATCTTTTGGCTCTCCGTAATGATATTTCGGATTTAAAGAAACCAAAATAACAAACAAATATAACTGATTATATGTCAAACAAAGATTAGTTTGATTAATTGTTTAATTTTTTTTAAATACAGTTTTTTAGTTTTTAATTAAAAAAAATACATGTGATGTAATTGGACTGCATTGCTATGTTTTGTTGCCATTCGTTTTTTTTTTTATATTCATATTTTTAATTTAAAAAAATACATTTGATGTATTGGACTGAATTGTTGTGTTTTGTTTTCTTGTTTTTATCAAATAAAATTGAATTAAAAAATATTAAAAAGAGTTTTATTTAAGGTTTTGGAAGTAAATTTACTCAATTTTTTTTCGAAAAAAAACGTCCAGAAATTAGAATAATTCAGAAATTAGAATTGCCTCAAAAACAAAGCGGTTCTAATTTGCGAGCGTCTACTGTAACAGAGTTATTTGGACGGACAATTTTCATCAAACTCGTTAATAAACACCACTATTTTCAAAAAAAAAAATTAGTTTTGATCTTATTAAAGAAAGAGCTAACCTTATCGGAGTTTTACAAAATTTTCATAAAACATCTCTTTTATCTGGGTTAAAAAAAAATCGGAAATGATTTCGTTACAGCTAGCTAAAAGAACAAAACAATACTGTTATCTAAATTGTTGGCTAAAGTCACACTCTTCTCTAAAATATTTAAATTTATAACGCCCTCACTACTAAGTTAAGGGGTTACATGACATTCGCGGCAAAGAAAACAGACCTTTTTTTAAAAATTCATAACTCAGTCAAAAACAAAAATTTTTTTATTGTAGAGAATTGAACAAATTAAAAGAAAAAAAAATTCAAAAAAAAAAAAATATATTTTTCACTCCAACATGTTTTATAGAGCTCCAAACTGGCGGCAGAGAAAAAACACGGGGCCTCGTGGTTGCAGCGCTGGGAGTCGCAAAAATTGTCCGATCTGGAAAAAATGACTTTTTTAAATCTTAAAAAAAATTGGTTATCGTATGAATATCCAATCGAATAATAAATTTTTTTTTCGATTTTTTATGAATTTTTAAAGTCAATAATTTTTTTTCGAAAAAACACACTTTCAAATTTGGAACATCACCAAAAATTGAAAAAAAAATTTATTATTATTCGATTGGTTATTCATACGTTAACCAATTTTGTTAAGATTTAAAAAAGTCATTTTTTTCCAGATCGGAAAATTTTTGCGACTCCCAGCGCTGCAACCACGAGGCCCTGTTTTTTTTTCTCTGCCGCCAGTTTGGAGCTCTATAAAACCATGTTGGAGTGAAAAATATATTTTTTTGAATTATTTTTTTTTTGGAAAAATGTTTGTTTTTGACTGAGTTATGAATTTTTTAAAAAGGTCTGTTTTCTCTGCCGCTAATGTCATGTAACCCCTTAAAAGAGGAATATGTATGTGTAAATTTCAGTAAAATTATTCTCTGAGATGTAGTTAAAAAAAAAACCTATGCATTGACGACTTTTTTAATATTTTGTTGAACAAAATTTTAGAAAACTCAAAATTAGAGTTTTGCAAATTTACAAAAAAAAAAAAAAAAAAAAAAAATACCTGGCACTAGGTTAGCCTAATCCAAGGGAGACAAAAATTTATATCTTAATATTTACAGATATTAGAAATGAAACTACAGTGTAACATTGTCAGTTTTTGAGCAAAATAGCTTAAGGGTGTTAAATACTGTAGCAACAGAATTTTAAGGGGCATATTTAAACGGCCGTGTAAAAAAGTTTAGATCTGATCAGATCTTTTTGCATCTAAATATATATGATTGAATCTAATTAGATCCTGTACCAGATCCCATCATAAATATGATCAGATATGGCATAAGTGATAATACCTTATGGCAACATCTGATCAGATCTAGTGCCAAATCTGTTCAAATCTAAAGTGATCTGGACAAATGCGCCAGATATGCCTAGATCTGAGCAGATATAATTAGATCTGGTAACATCTACTAAAATCTGGCCAGATATGCCTAGATCTGATCAGATCTAATTAGATCTCAAATTTGTCCCCAATTTTGAGATCTGGTAAGATCTACTGAGATCTGGCCAGATCTGATCGTTTTTACACGGGGGTTGTCAAAAATTCAAATAACAATATTTTTACTATATGTGACAGCGCATAGAGAAAGGGACCTAAGGGTAAAAAAATCAATTTTTTTTTTTGTGGACAACATCTGAGCATCGAATGAGACCGATCCCATGCTCTCCTGACCTTAGGTCCCTTTCTATCCTTAGGTCCCTTTCTATTTTGCGCGTCACATATTATTTTTTTATTTAAAATATATGTAATTGTAGTATTTTTAAAAAATATTAGTTTTAAATTTCTCGAACCAAAATCGCCAGGGTTGCCACTTTATTATTAGCCTTTTTTAAAAGGCTAATAATACTACATTATCGTAAACAATCCATTTTTCATCAGCCGTTATGATTCTTTTTAGAAATCGGTCGTTTTGGTGACGATTCGATTATGTTAATGCGTTTGGTGGGGTGGATTTCCTTTAATTCGTGAGGAATCCAAACATCCAGTTTGTTTACATAACCAGTAGTGGACTAAAGTGGATACATATGTGGTGGCAGTGTATGAAATACCAACACTCACAAAGTATTTGGATAAAATTTTATTTTTTATTTTTTTATAAAAATACGACAACTATTTATTTTGATAACAAAACCATAAGTATTTTTTTATTTTCCTATTTTCTATAATGAATATTTTAAAGTTACTTTTCCTTTTTCATTTTTTTTTTTAAATCCAAATACTTTGTGAGTGTTGGTATTTCATACACTGCCACCACACATATTTGAATATTTTTAAATCTGGATTAATAATTTTTGTTCAATTTGTGATATTCAAGTGTAGTTTTTCCAGTTTTTGAAGTGGCCAGGTCAGAGCCCGGATTTGAATCCCATCGAGAATTGGTGGGCAATTGTGAAAAGAAGTCTCTCCCAATGCGAACGAGCACCGACCAACTTAGATGATCTTTGGTCAGGATCTTCAGCGAAATGGGCTAATATTCCACCTCAAACTATTAAAAATCACGTGGAAAGCATTTCTTCTCGCATAAAATCTGTTTTAAAGAACAAAGGACTTTCGACAAAATATTAAAGAAAGAACTTGCCGAAAATTTCAAATATGAACAATACTGGATAAAAGCGGTCACAATTTGCAATTATTTTTTTCATTAACTTCTTAATGATATAGTCTACTGTATTTAGGTTTTTATTGAAGAAGAATGTTTCAGTTTTATGCTTTAAAAAAAATCATTTAAGTTTCTATAATAAAATAAAAATTATAACAAATTTCGAAAAATGTTTAATTAATGTATCCACTTTAGTCCACTACTGTAATTGCAAGTAAATGGTTAAATTCGATATGTCGAGCTTCTCTGCTATTTCTCGAGTTGTGATACGCCGGTTAGTTTCGATTAACGTCTTTATTTTGTCGTCATCAGTAGTGGTTGGACGACCAGTATGTGGTGCATCTTGCACATTAAAATTTCCGGAACGAAAGCGAGCAAACCAACGCTGACACTGGCGTTCAGTGAGGCAGTACCCACCATAAACTTCACATAATTTCATCCGAGCTTGCACCGCATTTTTGCCCTTTTGTAAGTAAAACAATAAAATATGCCGATAATGCTCTCTTGGATTGTCCATTTTGAACTTAATTTTTAACCAACTTATTTTTTACTCACTTTTTGACTGAAAATTGTCTTAAGTCTAATGTTTGAAATAGTGTATAATAATGTAAGCCACGCAATCACTACTACATTAACTATGTAGTTCACGTCATAATTTATCGAACAACCCAATAACCAGAGTGGTGTAGGGCACCATATAGTCGGCATGCTTAACTTTAACTTTTCTACTCGTTTTTTTTTTTCTTCTTCTAAATTGTGATTGTTTTCACCTCTTAGTGTTCCACTCTGTGAATACCCCTATTATACCTGTGTGTGTATTTAATAGTAACCACTTTAAAATGCAATTTTTGGTTGCTGCTCTGCGTACAAATAAATAAATTGTTTCATTAATATGATATTGTTTGTACTATTGTGGTGTTGAATTATGTTAATGAAACTACTTTGTGTGCATGTGTTTGGTGTATAATTTTGGCTTTGATGATTTTTTGTTTCTCGAATATTTTTTATTTTTTTTTTTTCAAATTTTGATGTTGTTGGCTTCTATTAATGTTTGTGTTTAGCAATTATAATTAATTTATTTAACAGTTATTAGCCATTGAAAATGTTTTTATAATTGCCTTAAAACAAATATTTTGTATATTTTCATTATTATTTAATTAATGACTTTATGATGATGATATGAAAAAAAAAAGAAAATTGGTTTTTGAAATAATTGAGGGGAGAAAACTAAAAACAGACAACAAATTAATTAACAACTTTAGGAAAACACAAAATATTAAATGGGGGAGGGGGAAATGGTAATGTAAGTTGCTGCATGTACAGATAAAAGCCAATAACATTAATGAAATTTAGTGTACGTGAGATTTATTGACTTTGCCATTGGATTTGGCCAAAAATGGAGAATCGATCAATGATCGGTAATTATTTTCAATTTCTTTAGGCATTGTCGTCTTAAGAAGGCAATAAAATTAAATTTTTTAAATCTCATCGTGTTTTGTTTTAGTAGCAAACGCATGATCAGAATTTGATAGAAAGATATGGGGCATTATAGGGTTAAAAGTATAATTCCAGTGAAATGAAAATTTAAATTTTAGTCTTAATTCGCATTTTAAAAACATTTGAATTCTAATTGAATTGAATTTAAAATATTAATTTTAATGAAATATGATAGAAAATTCAAATTTAATTCAGCAGTGTTAAATTTTTTGTGCGTATACTTAATTTTATTAGAATATATTAATTACATATTACTCATACGTTGTATATTTTAATTTCAAAAATTCCAATCATCTTTAAAATTTTAATTTTAAATTTCATTTGTGTTTATTAAGGATAATATTTTAATATTAATCTTATTTAAATTTTAATTGCATAATTAAGCTGTAACTACTTTTATCAGTCTTTTAATATTGTAAACAATATTTTAATCTGTTTTAATATTTGTTTAATTAAATTTGAAAAAAAAAACAGATATTTCATAGACTTAATACTAGCAGAAGCTACTAATATAATCATCATTTATGCACTATACTACCACTAACTGTAGTAGTTTACTATACAAGTGTATGGTATATTCATATATTCATGTTAACAACCTTAAACTCCAAACTAATTTTACTATCCTCTGTAAAATTAGTTTGAAGTTTAAACTTTTTTTTTTTTTTTTTTTAAACTATCATTAAATAATGGTAGACTATGAAAATTTAAATGTTTCATTCTATGTGTATTCAAAGAGAGGCTGGAAGGCAGTCAAGCCAGGACATATGAGTTTTCAAATAATAAAAAAAAAACTTAATTTTCTACTTGCACATGCAAAACTTAATTTAATATAAGTTTTGTACCAAAATATAATGGCAGTGACTGGTCGTAATAGTAGCATAAGTTTAACTAACAAAAACATTAATTTTAAAAAAACATATGAAGAAAAGTTTTGCATAGTTTGTTACAAAAACAAAAACCGACATTTGACAAAATTTTACAAAATTTATTACATAGAAAATTAAGTTGTTTAATAAATGGAGATTTTTTTATTAGATTTAAAGAAAATATATAAAAAGGAAATGGTGACATAGGGTAAAGTGGCTCCAACAAAATTCCAATCTAAAAGGTTTGAGGTTAAGAGGAAGAATAAACATTTTTTCAAAAGTTATAAACACATTAATTTGCAAATCAGACTAAATCTAGTTTCTGCCTTTTTTATGGACTGGCTTCATCAGTGATTTTACATTAAATTGTATTATTGTGTATATTTTATTGTCAGATTGTCTCTATATGATAATTTTTTTCAACAACCTGTCGGCTGTAGGAATCGAACCCATGCACTCCTACATTACAAACGTAACTATACTAGAGGTCGACAGCTTAGCCATCTAATCCACGGTAAGGCCTTGCTTACACAGAAAAAACTGTAGGCACCAACAATGGGAATTTGTAAAAGCAATCACATTTTCTTTTAATTATCGAAATTGAAATGGAATTCTAGTCACAATATTAAGTCAAGGCTTTAATTGTATTTCCATTCTACATGAACTCTACTTGAATACAATAGTATTATCGGGCAAGCCTTGAAAACACCTGGTAAAAGAATTGAACTATATAACTTTTTCGCAGTAATTCAATATTTGACTTTTGTATCCATAATGTAATCCCCGACTTTAAATTTTTGCTCAAAGCTCAATAGGTCAACTAGCACAGTGTTATTATTATTGAAAACTTAACGGTTATACATTTCCAAATATAACGTAACTTTTTTGCTTTAGTTCCTAGAAAGTTTTGCCGACATACGTTTAATTATACCGCAAATACTATAAACGTTAACTGTCTAAAATTTGCCTTTAATATTTAACATTGATAGGCGAGAAAGAAAATACAGCTATAGTTTCTATATAACTAATAGTTATTGGTTGAAAATTATTGTTTTAGGCAGAAAAATAAGAAGCTGTATTGGTACTAATGAGAAATTTATCAAACTAGTTCTGGAGTAGCTCTTTGACACCAGTACAGTACTAGTTGATTTGCACCTCAATTCAATTCACAATAAACAAATTTATGTTTTTATTTGCAAGCGAGCGAACACGCCCATTTTTGGGGGCTTTCATACGGGGACTAGGTTTGCACATGGAAAATTCGTGGGTCCACGTGAATTAGTGTTCCAAATTTCATTAAAATGTCTTAATATTTTCGACCTGTAGCGTACCAAGGAGCCAATTTTGGTGGGGGAATTTTATATTGGGACTAGGTTTAAACAAGAGGGCTGAATGACTGTTTCACAAAACATTCTCTTGCATGCGCTGATGCCAGATTTAACGATTTTTAATACACTCACAATTTATTTTCCATTACCGTTTGAGGTTTATTCGAAAAGTAATAGGTAAAGTTTGTTTTCAATTGAATAATCAATTAAAATACATGGAAACATATTGTATAACTTTTTTTATCAGTCAATAAAAAACAAACTACAAAAAAATACCTAATCGTCTGTAGGAGTTGATATTTTCAGTCAAATGTTATATTTTTAGTTTTATATTTTTAGAAAAAATAATTAAATAATTTCGTTGTTTTCTGTTTTAAAACAAAAAAATCAAATATTTTCGGTTTTCTTTTTTGTTAAAATAGTTTGTTTATATACAAAATTATTTTAATTCAAATTACAAAAAATTCGTTACTCATACCCGGCATGCCGACTATATACTACCCTACACCAGTCTGATTTAAAGCCAACTAATGTTTGGATCCCAAATTTGAATGGGTTAAAACAGACTTGTGTCAAAAATTTCTATAAAATCATTGAAAAGAAAATCGAAAATATAGCGATAGGTACAAAAATGGACCGATCCTATTTAGAATCAATAGGCTTTTTCCTTGGGACCATGTGGGTCAACGAACCAAATTTCATTGTAACCAAGCCAATTTTGGGGGGACCCTTATATGGGCACTAGGTCTAAACATGGACCGATTTCAACCAAAATCAATAGGCGTCGTCCTTGGTCCAACGTAAGGCGGTGTACCAAATTTCATCAAAATATCTTAATATTTGCGACCTGTAGAGTGTTCACAAGAATGCGTGGACAGACAGACAGACGGACGGACGGACGGACGGACAGACGGTGGTTGTTTTTTCAGGTGTGAAAAAATAAACCACGAAATCGTTTTTATTTACGTTTTGTCACTTAAAATAGACTTTTCAATTATTTTTATTTCTTTTATGGATTTTTTAAACAATGTTTGAAAATAAATAGCAAAATGATTTGAATATAATGAAAATTCAGTAGTCCTTGTGTTTTCAGTTAATTTAATATGTATTTTAGGTTGTTTTTAACGACAAAATATTGTGAGTGTACTAAAGATAACAAAAATAGACAATTTTTATTATTTATACTTATTTACAAGATATTAGAATTTAGATCATTACAAAAAAAATAAAACAAAAAGAAAAAGTTTTGGTGTTATACAGGAGAATGTATTGCAAAACATTCATACTGGCCTCTAGTTAAAACATGGACCGAGCTTAACCAGTATAAGTCAGAGAATGAAATTTCATGCAAAAATCTTTATATTTGTGACCTGCAGCGTGCGAAATTGTCCATTTATTGGGGACCTTTTTACGGGTACTACACTCATTAAAAAAATCCCGTTCAAATAGGTCAAAATTGTGCTGGCGCATATACATGTAGATGTTATTTTAGCAGAATTTCGCCCTATTTGTACGGGCTTTTTAAGAGAAAATTACAGAAAAATTAGTTCAATTTAATCTGAACACGTTTAACAGACTTTTGTGAGTGTAGGTCAACACGGTACTGATTCTAAACCTAATCAACAAACTTTGTTCACGGGCCTATTTGGACCAGTGTACCGAATTTCATTGAAATATCTTCCTATTTGCCTCCTGTATAAAAATAAATCTATAAATAGCAGAAAAAATAACTAAAAATTAGTTAAAAATGATGCTGCAGACAGAACTGTTAAATTAGCAGATTTTTTTTTTTTTTTACTAAATACTAGTAAAATAAGAACAGCAAAAATAAAACTGTTAATTTTACAGAATTTTAGTTATATTTAAGTTAATTTTTAGTTAATTGAAAATGACAAATTGTACTGTAGAATCTGCAGAGAATTTCGCTAAATATTAGTAAAATAAAGATAGCAAAAACGATCTGTTATATCTACAAAATTTTTGTTATTTTTAAGCTAAATTTAGTTGAAGGCATATATTTAGCAGTCTATCCTGCTGAAATCAACATAAATATTTGCTAAAAAAAATTGCAAAATGCTGTCTGTTCAAAAGGTTCGATTTTTATTTGCATTTGAAATTTGTTTTGTGATTTTTTAGCTACTAATTATTTAGCAAATTTTTTTTGCTGATTTCAGCAGGGTAATTTGTTATTTTTTATTAACAAAAATTTAACTGAAATATAACTAAAATTGGCGTTTATACATGAATGGATGTCACTACAATTGCTAGATCTGTCAAAACAACAAAATAGTATTTTGGAAGATGACAGAGCAAATTGTGGTAAATTCTTTGTTGTTGTTTTTGTTTTTTTCTTTGATATTTTGAATGTTTAATAACGCTCCTAGACGAGAACAAGAAATTCTCATTGAGTTTGTGATTTAACTTAACAAATATTTCCAGAAGTCCTAAAAACATCGTCCCCTGACGAGTTCCTTAGGCAAGAATGAAATCCGGATAGGGACATGCCTGCAACAGATTATTTTTCACAATTTGTAAAATACGTTTGGGATTTTAGCATATTTGATTCCTTTAATGCAATTAATATATGTCCCGATAAAAATAAAAATAAAAAAAAATAAAATTCCTTTATATTTAACAGTTTTATTTTTGCTATTCGTATCTTACTAATATATAGCAAAAATAATCTGCTAATTTTAGCAGTTTTTTTCAACATCATCATTTTTAACTAATTTGTAGTAGTTTTAACTAAAATTTTTACGGGTATTTTCAATAAATAACCATTCTTTTAAACTTTAACAAAATCGCCCTTTAAAAAAATTCAAAGAATTTTATTACTATTTTTTGTTTGTTTTTAGTTTTATTCTTCCGCCAATTGAAATTTATGTTTTCTGTCAAACAAAAACAAAAAAATTATAGAATTTTCGTTACCACAAAACAATATTTATTTAAACAATAAATATAATTTATTAATAGTTTGTTATATTGTACCACTAACAGCAAAAAAGGTGTATTTTACCACAATATGATTTATTATATTTTATAAAAAAAATTATGTATATAAAATTTACAATTTATAACACGCATAAAATCATAAAATAAAAAGTTTTCAAACAAAAAACCATAACCTCAAAAGTCATAATGTAATTGTCATAATGTTAAACAAAAACACTACTATTCAAATATAACAATGATTATGCAAAAAAATTATTTAAAATTATAGGGTGTGAGTGAATAATGGAAATTGACAGTTTTAATAAAATTACAACAAAAAAAAATTATATTAAATATAAATATACCATCAATTATGATAAATATTATCCTGTTACCCTTTTATCAGGAATGAATTGTGTAACTGTCAATCATAATTAATATTCATAAATTATTTATAATAATTTTGATATTAACTTAAAACTATGTAAATATGTTCAAAAGGATTTATGCATAAGACATGAATAGATGATTCATAAGGCATGACTTGACAGTTTTAGGTAAGAAAATTGAAGAAAATTACTGTTGTAGATTGTGGGGTTAAAGGATTATTCTAAAAATAAATTCAACAAAAGATCGTGTAAAATTTAGTTTGTAGTTGTCATAAGGTGGGAGCAATTGTTCCCAAACTCCCACTTTGGGACTAGTTGAAGCACTAGTTGAAAAGTCACTGTTTAAGGACAATAAAATTGGGAGGAAACTAGTACTTATGTGACACACGCGCAACCAGTTCTAAAGTAGCTCTCTGGCATCAGTACTGTACCAGTTGGTTAAGAACTGCATCATATAGATAAAAACCAAAGACTTCTTTAGTCAAACTTAGATTAAACGGATAATTTTCTCTAATTAATATAGTTCATTTACTAAATGATATTTATTAAAGTTTCTGTTTATGATATCTAGTCATAATACAAAAGTTGAGCTCAGACTATCGCAGCAACAAAAAAAATGGGAAGTCATAGCAAATAACTTCTTTCACTACTTTAAAAGTTTCCGTCAGAGACCCAAAATAACTGTTATATTTCTAAAAAAGTCACCACCCAAATTTATTTAATTATAATATTTCAATAATGCACTATATTTTATAAATCATATTGCACAAAAAAATCACAAATATTGGCAAAGATTTTAATTTTTTCAATTTTTATATTTTACTCTATAAATTTCTGTTGTTTTTTTGATTTTTATTTTAAAACTTTTTATAAAAGTTACAAAATGATTTTTTTGAAAAAATTAAGCACTAACTTTTTTATTTGATAATAAAATAAAAATTAAAAATTGACCTTAATTGAATGCCGGAAATTGCTGGAATAAACATATTTACTCACTTTAAATCACTGTTCAATCTTTTATTAACACTAGTTGACATCATCAGGATATTATAATTGGTGAATTCATTGGTTCTATGGCTTTTGATTTATATTCTTAATTGTTATTTTTTGATAAAGAAAAAAAATCACAAAATAACTTTTATTATTTTTGAAAAAATAAAAATCGTGTTTGGATTGTTTTTGTTTGAATTAAAAATAAAAATCAAACAGAGCAAATAAACAGAAAATTAAAAATACTCAAACAAGAAATAATTGTAAAACAATAAGTTTTTTGAATAAAAGTTATAACTGTTACGTCCCTGGTTTCCGTTAGTATATTTTTACAGCTTTTTTAAAAGTAATTCTGAACAACATCCAAAAATTCACTTAAGTATGTCTTCTAAAGCATAATTGCTCTAAAAGTGGTACTAAAAAGTGATTTTGATGCAGTTCATTTCCAAAAGATGATCGCTGGTTCAATTCCTGTCCGGACCAATTTTTTTTTTACTTTTTTTAATATTTTTAAATTTAAAAATTTTTTTTTCTATTTTTATTTTATTTTGTTTTTTTTATTTTTTTTGTTTTTTTTTTTTTATTTTTTGTTTTTTTTTTATTTTTAATTTTTTTGTTTTTTAATTTTTTTTAATTTTTTTTGGACATTTGAGCGCCAGTTCTGAATAAGTACGAGATTAACGCTTAAACACATTTTAAGTTTTGGCTTATTGTTGGCATTGAAGTTAAAATTTCAATTTTCATGTCTTCCGAGACTTATGGTAGAATTTCATGGCAATTATTTTTGCGTAACATTTTAACCCTCTTATTCTTCAATTAAGGGGACTTTTTTGACCCCTTCTTAAAAAGGAACAAAAAAGCCTCGCAAGTTGAAGAGGTAGAGGGTTAAAATGTTCCGCAAAAATATTTGTCATGAAATTCTACTATATGTCTCTGAAGACATCAAAGTTGAAAATTTAACTTCAATGCCAGAAATAAGTCAAAACTTAAAATGTGTTGAAGGGTTAATCTCATACTTATTCAGAATTGGCGCCCAATTGTCCAACAAACCTCGATTTTAGGGGGAGAAACCATGTGAATCTTCCATTTTAGGTATAGGATGTTATCAGAGAATTTATGTAAAACACTACGAAGAAAATTTTTGTAGAACATTTTAACCCTGTAACTCTTCAACGTACGGGTCTTTTTTGTCCCTTTTTAAAAAGGGGGGAAGAAAGTCCCTTTAGTTGAAGAGTTAGAGGGATTAAATGTTCCACAAAAATTTACCGTGTAAGTTCCCTTGTAGTTCAAATATTAATGTAAAATATTTTCATAATTTTCGAAACTCTTTCACTGTCCCTATTAAATTTTTGCACATTTTTCAAGCTACCTTCTTGAATATTAAATATTTTGTTCAAACACTGTAAATCAATGACCCTGAATAAATCTTAGCTTTCCTTAAGTTTAATTAAATTTATTCCTTATGCATTCACTGTTGGCTTCTTTTAAAAGTATTGATTAATTTTCTTGCTACAAAGTTTTCTAATCATTAATTAAAATATTTTAAAATCATTTATCAGTGTCAGAGAATAAATTAATATGAGAAAACAATATAGTAAAAATACTTTAAAAAAAAACAAAAACGTTTAAAAAAAATTCACAAATTTTAATTTTAAAACTAAATCTTATGTAATTATGTAGTACAAATTCAATTTACTTGCCAAGTAAATCACAGTCTTACTGTTTACAAGTTAACAAGTTACCGCAGTTTTAACTTTATATTTATCATTAAAAATCAATTTATTTTTTCGTTATATTTTCAATCATTACCAAATTTCAACAAAATAAAGTTTTTCTATTAAAGATTTTTTTTATTTATTTTTTTTATTTTTTCTATTCTAAAAAAAATCCTTACACTTATAAAGAAACATTATATTCAAACAACTACACAGGAAAAAATTTCATAGTTAAATCAATAGTTATATAGAATTATTTACATCTTTTTTACTAACATTGTTAAATTAAATATGAATCTTATTAAATTAAATATCATTCTAGTTGTAATAAACTTTAACGTACTTAATTTAATATTTAAGATTTTGTTTTCACATTTTGAAGATAAATGGAATACATTTAAATTCAAAAGAAAACAAACTTACTTTGACTTCAAGACGGTTTCTATTAAATGTCATCAAATGTTTTCTGTTTGGTTATAAAATTTTTTCTGAGTGTACTTACGAGTTGTTGAAGTGTTAGTGGTAGTAGTGGTATGACATTAAACGTATACGAAAATAAGAAAAAAGTTTATAAGAAAATCATAAAAGTAGTATTAAACTAAAACTATGGTAAAGAAGGAAGAGAAAGAAAAAAAACAAATTCATCGTATAAGTAAACAAATACTTGATTCAACTTATATTTTTTTATATTTTTGCCTTCGTTTTTATTTTGCTTTCATTTACATCAATTTTAAGTGGCTTCGAAACATAAACATCAACGGAAAGTACACATTATTTTAAGTATGTGTGTTTTTATGCCATATGTGCATGTGTAAGTGAGCTCACACTTACACACACTCACATACACATACAAACAAACACACATTCGTACTTAAGGGCGAATATGTTGAAAATCAAAACCTTAGCAACAAAAATATTAAGAGCCCACAAATCGATCAGATTTTGATTAATTATATTTAATAACACTAAGGGCCAGTTTTATACTACAGATTTTAAAGTATTTTGAACATTAATAGTGATTAGTGTACTTAATCTAAAACCGTAAAGCTTAATAAAATGTTTAAAAACTTCAGTTAATTGGTCTCACTATAAAACTGGACCGAACATATTTTATCATGTAAACTTTCATAAAATTAATGAAAGTTTTCCTTTCATAAAATTGACTAAAGTCTATTTCATAAAATTAATGAAAGTTTTCCTTTCATAAAATTAATAAAAGTTTCTTTCATAAAATTAATGAAAATTTCTTTCATAACACAAGTATGAACTTTACGTTAACACATTAAATTTTTCATAAAATGTTAGAAAATTCATTAATTAAATGAGAAGACTCCTTAACTGAATTCTAATAGAACTTTGTAGTTTTTGTAAAACAAATTTTATAATAAAGATAACTCATTGCACTAACAATTCGAAACCCTTTTAAGTAACCCTAACGTATGAGTGATATTTAAGTTATAATATATTAATCATACGACGTGTGGTACATTATCACAAACTCTTTGCCTGATACATTGTATGTAGGGATTCCAATGGGGATTGGTTTTTTAAAATCCCGGGATTTGGGATTTCAAAATTTAAAAAACGTGATCCCGGGACGGATCGGGATTTTTCGGAATCCTGATTTTTTCGGGATTTCGTGATTTTTTGCCACTTTGGGAATTTTTATGTAAAAACTTCAAATTTATGTAAAAGAAATAAAGGTCATATGCATAAACACTTTTAAAATTTATAAGTGACTTATAAAATAAATTTTTCATACAAATTTCATTTTATAAACATTAGACCGTACCTCAAAAAAAAAAAGGTTCGCCGTACACCCTCCAATATGAAGTATTTTTGGAAGGAGATTTAAAAAAAAAATTTTTTTTATTTTTTTGCCGTTATAGCTTTGGCATTTAAAATCGGATTTTAAAGTATGATATATCGATTTTTTTTGCCTCAAGAATACCAGTATTTTGCTGTAAAGGAAAAATCCAATGAAAAAAAATTTAAAAAGGCGACACCTACGTTCGGCAAAACAATATATTAAAAAAATGTCTACTGGTTTTATCGAAAAACTTCCTTAGCAAAAGTTTAATGATTTTTTGCGAGCTTTAATTTTCTGACATTAGGGTGGTAGCAACTGAGATCTGGTGGGTAACTACTAGAACGGGATACTTGAGGTCAATGGCCCTTAGAGCAGAACACTATTCTTTTCAATTTATCATACTTTAAGATCTGACTATAAATGCCAAAGATATAAGGAAAAATGTAAAATGGCGACCCCTACGTTCGGCAAAAAATAAAAAAATTTTTTTTGAAACCTCCTTGCAAAAATACTTCATATTGGAGGGTTTATTCTGAAATACAATTTTTTATTCTGAATTTTAATCGATGATTTCCGAAATATAATAAGAAATACTGCACAACACAGATTTTAATAAAATTATATTTATTTTCGTTTATTTAACCTTCTTTTTCAATTTTTAACTCGACTATTTTCTTGAGCTTAAGGTTTGGTTTTTATTTATAAAAAGTTTTTTATGTGGTAATTTTTCCAAAATTGTAACCCTGTTGATAATTTTAAAACGTTTTTGTTAAATATAATTTTTAACTCTACTATTTTCTTGAGCTTAAGGTTTAGTTTTTATTTATAAAGTTTTTTATTTTCGATATTTCGCTACTCCAATGTGTAGCATCTTCAGGAAATAACAATTAAAAATAAAAAAAAATAAAAAAAAAAAAATTAAAGTAAAGTTTTTTATTTTCGATATTTCGCTACTCCAATGTGTAGCATCTTCAGGAAATAACAATTAAAAAAAAATTTTTTTTTAATTGTTATCAGTCATTGGAGTAACGAAATATCGAAAAGAAAAAACTTTATAAATAAAAACTAAACCTTAAGCTCAAGAAAATAGTAGAGTTAAAAATTATATTTAACAAAAACGTTTTAAAATTATCAGCAGGGTTACAATTTTGTAAAAATGGACATGGAAATAGGACACTTTTATATGTTAAGAAACATAATTATTTCTTTTGAAAAATAAAACAAAAATAATTTTTTTATTTCATTTACGGGAAGTGTTATTATTGATGATTGTAATTCATTCTTTATTTAAATAAAAATCCTTCAACTATTTTATATATTTTGGTAAATATGTATAAACTAATAAAAAAAACCTGGACTTCTAAATAGGACACATTTTATATTTTTTTTACAAAAAACCGTAAATTTTTTGGGTTTTTAAAACAATTATTATTTTTTTTAGCGTTAATATTACAATAATATTTTGTGCTGTATCCATTATTATCAATAACCGCTTCGCATCTTCTTTGCATACTCTCAACTAATCTCTGGCATCTTTCTTTTGGTATAGAATACCAGCCCAAAGTTCGGTGGAATTTTTGTAATTGTTTTGCGAAACTTTTGTTTTTACATCACTCCATAGATTTTCTATTGGATTAAGGTCCCGCCTTTGGGCTGGCCAGTCCAAAACCTTAATTTGTTCTTGTAAAAACTAATCCTGCACTATGTTTGACGAATGCTTCGGATCATTGTCTTGCATAAATGTCCACTTAACTGGCATATTTTTATAGGCAAATGGCTCCATAACATTCTTAAGAATGCTTAAATATTGAAACCTGTCCATTTTATCCTCTACTTTTACGACAGGCCCATCATCTCGTTGTGGAATTGAGATATAAGTCTTCGTTTTTCTGGATTACAATGTTTTCCACGTCCCATATTGGTACAATTAGAAACGAATTTACTTATTTCAAACGCAAATTATGAAAAGAATATTATTACTAAGTGCATTGAGTAAAATTTGACAATTATTGCAAGTGTCCTATTTTTAAGTCCAAGTCAAATATGAACAAATATTGTTTTAAATATTGCAAAGTTTTATATATAATCCGAGACTACTTCATTACAGTTTACTATAATAGAAAAGAAATATAATTATTGCTTTATAATTATTAAGAGAAATGCATGGTTTCTTCCACCACTTTACCAATATATTATCTTAAAAATTCGAAATTTCGGAATTTAGAAGATTCCTTTTCTAAGTTTTTTTTTCTCTTCTAATAAATTTGTTTACTCTTTTTGTTGAATATGTTTTAATGCTACATTTCAGAGTTCGCCCTTGATGGATTTGCACAAGTAATTAAAGTGGGTTCTTATTCCCTAGTTACCCCTTACCCTAAAAATTCCCAATTACAATATAAACATACAATCCTACATCAGTAGATGTCTATGTTAAGAGTAGAGTCACCTACAAAATTTCAAATACCAAACACTAGCGGCTTGAGCCATTCAGATTCCATTACATTTCGTTCCAGTTGTGAAGTATTTCAATTCCCCTCGTACCCTTTTCTATTCCATTTAGTTTCCCAATTTTAGTGTTTCAATTCCGCCAGATCCCTATCCCATTCCATTTCTTTTGTCGTTTCTTTCCATTGCGTTTCCAAATTTTAGGTTTAAATTCCACTCGTTTCCCGTTCTATTCCATTTCGTTGGCCGTTCAATTGTATTTCGCTGCCCTTATCTAGTGCATTAATTCCACTCAATTCTAGTGTTTATATTCCACTCGTTGCCTGCCTATTTTCTTCCTTTAAGTTTTCTAATTTTAGTGTTCCGATTCCACTCGTTCCAAGTTTCATGCCATTTCGTTCCCGCTGTCTTGTGTTTCAAATGTCAGTTGTTCCTCTTTCTATTCCATTTCTTTCAACTTGCTCCTTTCCATTCCATTGTACAATTTTTTTGTTTGCAGTCCACTACTTCCTCATTCTAAGCCATTTCGTTCCATTCCAACTCGTTCCACTTGTTTTAATTCAATTAACTTTTTCTACAGAAAAATTCTAAAGTTCTAAGAACTTTTTCTTAAAGAAAAATTTCTTCAATTCTGACAAAATTTCCCTTTAGAAACATTTCTTATTGTGGCAACATTTTCTATAGGAAAATTATCACATTCTAAGAAATATTTCCTAAAGAAACGTTATTGAATTCTGACAAATCGCTGCTTTAGAAAAATTCATATCTGTATTTTTTTTTTCTATAAAAAACTTTTCAGATTCTGATGGCATTTTTCTACAGAAAAACTCTTAAATTTTAATAACTTTTTGCTATAGTAAAATTCTTGAGTTCTTAAAACTTTTTTCAACTGTAATCAGAATCCGATTACTTTTTCTTATAGAAGAATTTTAAGAGTTCTTAAAACCTTTTGCAGGATTGTTTTCTATATGTAGAAAATCATTGGATTCTAAATACTTTTTCTGTGGAAAAGCAATAGGTACTATTTTGTGGACTTTCCCTATTTAAAACATTCTCAATTTAATGATTTTGCTATAAGAAATCTTTTTGATTCTTGAAACTATAGATGGTAACGTGAGTGAATTTTAACCCACAGTCACTGAAGTTCACGAGAGAAAAAATTCCAGTCACGCCGAAAATTCATTCACACTGAAATTTCAAGAAAGTTTTCTATAGAAAAAATGTCCGATGTGAAGAATTTTTCTAACCGAACAATTTGTTAGAATTGATTTATTTTTCTTAAAAAGATCTGAAAGTTTTCTGCGCAAAAATGTCAGATTCTGATGACATTTTGCTACAGAAAAATTCTCAAGTTTTAAGAACTTTATGATATAGTAAAGTTCCTCAGTTCTTAAAACTTTTTTCAAAAGAGTCCAATTAGTTTTTCTTATAGAAAAACTTCAATGGTTCTAAAAATCTTATAAGATTTTTTGTATAGAAAAATCCTTAGATTGTAAATACTTTTTCTGTAGAAAAGTAAAGCTACAATTGTGTTGACTTTTCCTTTTTAAAACATTCGCAATCTAATGATTTTCCTATAAGAAAACTATGTGGTTCTTGAAACAACAAGTCAAAAAAAAATTGGAAGTCATGCTTTACAAACCACTTCTTTTATTGCTTCAAAAGTATCCCTTAGTGTATGTTTACTGCTTTTTAGAAGTAATTTTAAACAACTTTACACAATCACTTCTTTCATTGCTTGCATGCGCACTCACTGACGAACACATTTATTCTACTCACGCGAACTTAAGTGAGATTTTACTCACACTCAAGCTTGGTCACGCGTGATTTACGTGAATCGCTAAAATACTCGCATGCTCATCTCTAGAAGGGAATTATAATCGAAGTACCTGATACTTTTGGCGTATACTTTATTTATAATGAAATATTACTCATACGTCTCCAACTTGAATTCAGTTGATTTTTGCAAACAAGAAAGAAAATCAACTGTTTTTACCTGAAAAAAAAAAAAAAAAACAGTCGCTGCTACTAATGTTGATCCAAAAAGAAAACTTTGGTTTCTGCAAGTCCGTTTCAAAGATAAACTGCAATATTGATTATAGTACATTCGACTTACTAGTTCTTCGGTATATTCAGTTTGGCTTTATTTTTTTTTTTTCAATTTGAATAATTTTTTTTTTTAATTTCCTTTTCTTAAAACCAATTAGCACTATTAATAAATAATTTATTATCAACTTCAGTTTTATCATATACATATATATCGTTGCATTTTTTCCATTTTTGTGTGTTAAATAATAGAAAAGAATTTCAACAATTCTACAACTACTACTCTCCTGTCAAGTACTACTTTTATTTTAACAAATTATTCATGTGTTTTTTGACTCTTTCTTTATGGTGTTTTTGCTTCTAAAACACTAAAAAAACTAAACAAAAAAATAAAATTATATTTGAAAAATCTACCAAATTTGTATTTTAACACTTTCAAGTGTTGTACTTGTTCACAATTGTTTATGGTTTTTTGTGTGTTTGTACACATATTAATACAGGGGTTTTGTTTTTAGACAACTCTACTACAAAACAACACTGACAATAGATTTTAAAAATACTAATACAAACAATGTTTTGCTACAAATTGCAAAAACAAATACACACAGCAAAATATATATCAAGCAAAAACAATATTAAATTAAATCGAAACAACTTTAATATCAGACTCAGTTTTCAATAAAAATTTTTACAATCGGCTGCCGCTAACCACACTAATTCTGCAACTAGTTTCACTAGAACTGACCCCATAGAACTCGTTCGGGAACCCGTTCTACGGATCTGGTATAACTGACGGAGAATCAGTTCTAGAACTAATCCCAAATGTTTTATAAATATTTCCAGTACTGATTCTAGGGCAACTAATTCTACATTGGGGCTATAGAAGCGGTTGCTTTTGGGACTAATTCAAACAAGAATCATTGGTGTTAGAATTGTCAGTAGAATTGGTTACAAAGGAATATTAGCTATTCTACAACCGATTTTTTGGAGCAGAAAATTATCCCGGTTTATTTTCTTTTTAATTTAAATATGTTTCTATATTGTTTTAAAATTCAAAAATTTAAATCTAAAATATTAAAATATTAATTTAAATAGTTAGAAGTTTTATTTCAACTAGATTCATAGTTACTTTAATAGGATTTATGCTTAATTTAAACATGGTAGTAAGAAAATTAATTTTTTTTTTCCAAATATGATATAATAATTGATTTAACTATGATTTTTTTCTCACTGTGTATAAACAAATTTTAAAATAAAGGATTTTTGATTACTACTTATGCATGGTTTAACATTTTCCAAAACAAAAGTACTATTTAAAATGTTATTTTAGTCAAACTGTGGTCTGTGGGTTGCTTTGGGTAGTTTTTTTTTTATATCTATTTCTATTTTTGTTTATATTTTTGTATCGTTTAATTAATATTAATGTTACTGTCATTGTTTCCAAACTGGGTAGTTTATATTTCGAAAAGCAAACACATTGTAAAAAATGATATTTTTGGATGGTAAAACAGAAAGCACTACTTTGTTTTTCACAAAAATAACTGTAAAGTAGAACTAATCGTTTGCTTAACCTTGTCAGTAAATTTTCCATTATAAAAATAACAATGACTAAAAAAATTTAGATAAACAATAAAAATAAACAACTTTCCGGTTGGAAAAATCAACTCAGAAATAAATAAAATTTCTTAGCAGGTGAAATTTTTGAAGTGGAAAATTGTAGCGGCTTCTAAATAAAAGCCAGAATTTATTTACACTACAACAACCGCAAATATATTAGGGGTTATGGTACCACTGTCTGCTATGAAAAAATTTGTATAGACAAATTAGTTTGGTTGTTAATATTGAAATTCAACTGAAAATTACTCGGGGGAACATAAAATCATAATAGAGAAATACCATTACAATTTCTGTATTTTTTCTGTATAAGCTTTTTTATTGAACAAAAGCTAATTTTCTCTTAGCAATATAATCTTTAGAAGAACTACTTCGATTTGTATGCCTTTTCTCTATAATAAAAACCTCCAATTTTACGTAATTTTTCCTAATAAAAAATTTTCAGTTTCAAATTTATTTGTATCGGAATAAAAAAAAAACCCAAAACTCAGTTTACAAATTGTGAAAAACAATCTGTTGGAGGCATGTCCCTATTGTATCTTGCCTAAGGAAACCGTCAGGGGACGATGGTTTTAGAATTTCTAGAAATATTTATTAGGTTAAATTACAAACTAAATGAGAATTTCTTGTTTTCGTCTAGGAGCGTCATTCAACATTTAAAATATCAAAGAAAAGCAAAAACAAAAAATTTACCACAATTTGCTTTGTCATCTTCCAAAAAAATGCTTTGTTGTTTTGACAGATGTAGCAATCTAGTGACATCTATTTATGTATAACCAACAAATGAATTCAGATTCTCTTGAAACCGCATTTTGATTTTGAAGACTTTCCTACAGAACACAACTCAGTTTCTGACGAATTTTTGCTACATAAAAATTCACAAATTCTGGCTATTTTTTTCTACAAAAAGAAATCCAAAATTTTAAAAAATTCTGAGAACATTTTTCTATACAGTTATTCGCAGATTCTCAGGACTTTTATATAAAAATTGTAAGAATTTCAAGTCATTTTCTCAGATTCTACACTGATAATAATCCATGCATAAAAATACAAAGAAAAGTCAAAATAACAAGTTTTGTAAAATAAACCAAAAATTGTTAATTTTACGAAAGTTTTCGTTGCTTTAACAATAATTTCATATTTTTACGCATGGATTATTTGTCTATAGAAAAATTAAAAAATGTTGAGGACTATTTCCTATAGAAATATTCTCAGACCCTACAGAAAAAACTTCAGATTCTGTGGAGTTTTTCTAAAGAAAAATATTTTCTAAAGATAAAAAGACTTAGTTCTAAGCACTTTTTTCTTTCCAAAAATGTTCATATTCTGATAATTTTTTTCTATTCAAAAATTCCCAGGTTCTAAAAATCTCAGACGTGGAGGAGTTTTTGCGTAGAAAAATTATGAGAATATAAGCACTTTTTTCCATAGAAAAATTTTCATATTCTGAGGGCTATTTCCTATTGACAAATTATTACTCTGAGCTTATTTTCTCTATAGAAAAATTCTTAGATTCTGATCGCTTTTTATATAAAAAAAATTCAAAGAATCTAAGGAAATTTTTTTCTGACAACTTTTTCACAAAGTAAAATTTTTACATTCTGGGCACTTTTTAAGGACAGATTCTAAAAATCTTAATCTTTAGCAACATTTCCAGATTCGCACTATATTTTTCCATAGAAAAATTCTCAGATTCAAATGAATTTTTCCTAACGAAAAATAAAAAACTTCTGAAGACCTCTTGCTACCAAATTATTCTGACATTCTTAGGAATTTTTCTTATACAAAAATTCCCGGAAATTAAACTTTTTCTCAGGACTTTTGGCTATAGAAAAATTTTAAATTTTAGAGGGCTGGTTTCTATAGAAATGTTCTCAGATCCTCTAGAAAAAATTTCAGATTTCAATGATTATTTGCTATTAAAAAATTCTCAAATTCTAAGAACTTTTTCATAAAGAAAAACTCTCAGATTTTGAGAACTTTTTCCTACAGAAAAATTATGAGAATCTGAGTACTTTCTTGTATAGAAAAATTATCCGTTTCTGAGCATTTTGTTCTATAGAAAAATTTTCATATTTAGAGCACATTTCCTTTAGAAAAATTTTCAGATTCTCTGAGCACTTTGTGATATAGAAAAATTTTTTGATTGTATAGAAATTTTGATGCAGAAAAATTAAATTGTGATGACTGAAAACTCTGGGTTATAGAAAAAAATTTCGATTTAAACGCCTTTTTTTATATCATAATAGTCAGATTCTGAGCTCTTTTTCCTGAACACTCTTTCCTATCGAAAAGTGATAAAGTTCTGAGCACTTTTTCCTATAGAAAAGTAATCAGATTCTAAATAATTATTTCTATAGAAAAATGATCAGATTCTGAGCATATTCAATTTTGCAGTTTCTGAAGATTTTTTGTATGAAAAATTTTCAGCTTCTGCGGCTTTTCTTGCTTTTTTTATAGAAAATGTCTTACGTTCTGACAACTAAGGAAAAATTCTCAGATTCTGAGGATCTTTTTTCTAAAGAAAATTTTTCAGACTCTGAGGATTTTTTTCATCTCAGATAATTTTTGGGTAGAAAAAAAATCGAATTTGAGAATTTTTCTATAGGAAAAAATCTTCAGAATATAAAAATTTTTCTATAGAAAAAAACCTCGGAATCTGAAAAATTTTTCTATGGAAATAAATCCTCAGAATCTGAAAATTTTTTCTATACAAAGAAATCAAGAGAATCTCAGAATTTTTCTGTGCAAAAAAATCCTCAGTCTGAAAATTTTTCTATAGAATAAAATCGTCAGAATCTAGGAATTTTTCTATAAAAAAAAATCCTCAGAAAGAATTTTTCTATAGAAAAAATCCACAGAATGTTAACGTTCTATAAAAAAAATCTCAGAATTTGAGAATTTTTCTATGAATCTGATAATTTTTCTATAGAAAAAAATCCTCAGAATCTGAGAATTTTTCAATAGGAAAAATCCTCAGAATCTGAGAATTTTTCTATAAAAAAATCTCAGAATCTGAGAAAGCCCTCAGAATCTGAGAATTTTTCTATTAAAAAAGCACTCAGAATCTCATAATTTTTCTATAGAAAAAAATCCTCAGAATCTGAGAATTTCAATAGGAAAAATCCTCAGAATCTGAGAATTTTTCTTTAGAAAAAAATCCTCAGAATCTGAGAATTTGTCTATAGAAAAAAAATCCTCAGAATCTGAGAATTTTTCTATAAAAAAATCTCAGAATCTGAGAATTTTTGTTATAGAAAAAGGCTCAGAATCTGAATATTTTTCTATAAAAAAAAAATAATTTTTCTATAGAAAAAAATCCTCAGAATCTAAGAATTTTTCTATACAAAAAGGTCCTTAGAATCTGAAAATTTTTCTATAGATAAAAATCTTCAGAATCTTAAGAATTTTCCAATACAAACTGAACATTTTTCTATAGAAAAAAATCATCAGAATATTTTTTTTTTAATGAAAAATTAAAAAAAATTTTAAAACCTTTCTACAGAAAAAAATCTTAGATTTTAACTACTTTTGCTTACAGAAAATCGCGAAAACTGTCTTCTTCTGAAATTTTTTCTCAGTAAAGGGATTTCAAGAATGGTTTCTTATAACGAAAATATATTTAGCAGTCTGTTTCTATAACTCATTTATATTTTATTCAAAAGCATTATTGAAAATAAAATATTTAAAGAGCACATGTAATTTTCCTGTTTTTGTATTCCTTTAGTTTATATGGATAAAATATGTGAAATGTTTACTTTCTGCTTATTTAAAATTTATAATTGATAAGGTTGTTTTTTACTATCTTAATGGTGTTGTGTTGCTAAAGTTTAAATGATTTATTTTTGGTTAAAAAGCATTCGACCCATAATGTTAGTAATGGAAAACAGTAAAAGGATGTGTATTGTACATGAAAAATTTCATTAGAAAATACTATAAATAAACGTAATAAAATTGTGAATCAGGTGCTAAAATTTAAAGTTTAAAGCTATAAAACTGTGGATATTAAGTTAATAATAAATATTCAGCTACTAAGGCGTATGATTATTAAAATAGGAAAATTAAATATAAAGTATACGTATCGTACTGACTAAATAAAGTAAGACGTCTTGACAACATACATACATAATAAGTCACTAAAGCGTATGAGTTTTTAAAATCTATTAAGGAATTATATATTAAGTATGCGTTTTAATATTAAACAAACAGGTTTTGAAATTGTTGAAATTTAATCCAAAATTTATATTAATTGCAACGAAATTCAATACCTTGCAACAAACTCAAGTGCTTTTATACGTTTTTAAAATTTATAATATAATTTTATTTCAATACATTTATTTCTAATATTTTTGAATTTATTTTTTTATTAATACTTTTTAATTCATTTCTGTTTAATTAAATATTTTTCCTGTTTTTTCTTTCGTTTCTTTTTTTGTAACCTAATTTTGCATGACCATTTTTTTGTGATCATCCTCCTTAAAAACAATACCACCACAAAAACATGGTAACAACCCATCCATGTACTCTCTGCATGTGTTTTGTGTTAACAATTTAAACCAAAACTAAACAAAATTAAACAAACCTAAAACAGTTGGCTTAATATCAACTCCAACCAATTTTTGTCAATTTAAAGAACAACCGCTATTGGGACCGGGTACTGCATTTCCACCATTTGCCGCACCAGAATTCCATCCCACCACACCGGAAAATTGGAAAGGAGCCACCATACATACACCTGGTCTAATGAAAGAACCAGCTGTTGTACCCGGACGTAATGCAGCTGTTGCAGCATTTACCGCACAAGGACAGGCACAGGTAAGAGCATACTGAAAACAATATTGTGATTCTGAAATATTAAAATTCATAGAACTAATGTTCAGAGGCGTTTTTCTGTAGAAAAACAGTTTGTAAAGAATTTTTCCTACAGAAACATTTTTCATATTCGGAGAACTTATTTATATAAAGAAATTTTTAGATTGTAAAAATTAGTGTGTCTCCAAACATTTTCTTGGATTTTGAGGAACTTTTATCTATCGAAAATTTATCAGGGGGGTTACCGCGTAACTCGATTCGAATTATTTATTAGGATAAAAATAAATTAAAAAGTAGAATTTTTATACAGAATTATATTTTTAACAATATTTGCAAGATTTACGAATTCGAAAATTTTTTTTCGAATCGAGTTACGCGTTTACCCCCCAGGTTTTTACAAATGTTTTTCTTTAAAAATTTCTCAGATTTTGAGTACGTTTTTATATAAAATTTCTGAAGACTTTTCCCTATACAAAACCACTTATATTATGATAACTATTTCCAGAAAAACAGAAACTACTTTTCCTATAGAAAAACCTTCAGATTCTGCGGACTTTTCTTATATAAAAGCCCCCAGATTCTCAAGACTAATAGAGAAAAACACTCAAATTATGATGATATATTACATATTTTTCTATAAAGCCTTCGGATTATAAAAATTCCTGATAATTCAAGGAAATTTCCTATCTATTGCCCCAGAATTTGGTAATAGATAGGAAAAGTCCTCCGAATCTGCGAACTTGTGTATCAAAAAATTCCATAGAACCTTAGTTTTTTAAAGAAAAGTTTTCCAATTTTTTTTTATTTTTTTTTATTTTTTTTTTTTTTTTTTATAGAAAAAAAACTTTTTTTTATCTGAGAATTTTTCCATTTGCAGTACCTGATAATTTTTCTATAGAAAAAAAAAAATCGTTCGAATTTGAGAATTTTTCTATCTTGATGTAGAAAAAATCCCTCAGAATCTAGGAATTTTTCTATAGAAAAAAAAAAAATCGTCAGCATTTGAGAATTTTTCGATAGCAAAAAATCAGCAGAATGTGAAAATTTTTCTACAGATAAAAAATCATCATAATCTGAGAATCTTGCTATAGAAAAATTCCCTCAGAATCTGGGAATTTTTCTATAGAAAAAATCCTCAGAATCTGAGAATTTTTCTGTAAAAAAAAAAAAATTGACAGAATCTGAAAATTTTCCGCAAAATCTAAGAATTTTGCTAGGGAAAAAAGTCCTCAGAATCTCATAATTTTTCGACAGAAAAAATCCTCAAAATCTGAAAAATTATGTATGTAAAAAATTTCTCCCAATCTAAGAATTTTTCTATAGAAGAAAATCCCCAGAATCTAACAATTTTTCTATAAGAAAAAATCTTCATAATCTGAGAATTTTTTTATAGATAACAAATCCTCTGATAATTTTTCTATAGAAGAAAATCCTCAGAATCTGATCATTTTTCTATAGAAGAAGATCCTCAGAAGCTGAGAATTTTTCTATAGAAAAAAATCCTCAGAATCTTGAGAATTTTTCTATAGACAAAAATCCTCAGAAACTTGAGAATATTTCTAATTAAAAAAATCCTCAGAATCTTTGGAATTTGTCTATAGAAAAAAATCCGCAGTCTTAAAAATTTTTCTATACAAAAAAATCTTGAGAATCTGATAATTTTTTATAGAAAAAAATTGTGAGCATCTGAGAATTTTTCTATAAAAAATCTATAGAATCTTGAGAATTTTTTTATGTAAAAATGTTGAGAATTCTTCTATAGAAAAAAAATTATTAGAATCTTGAGAATTTTTCTATAGAAAAAGTCCTTAAAATCTTGAGAATTTTTCTATAGCAAAAAATCTTTAGAATCTGGAGAATTTTTATATAGAAAATAATCGTAAAAATCTTGAGAAATTTTCCATAGAAAAAACTCCTCAGAATCTTAAGAATTTTTCTATAAAAAAAAATCCTCAGAATCTTGAGGAATTTTCTGTAGAAAAATCCTCAGAATCTTGAACATTTTTCTATAGAAAAAAAAAATCCTCAAAATCTTGAAAATTTTTCTATCAAAAAAATTCCTAGAATCTTGAAAATTTTTCTATAGGAAGAAAATCCGGAAAATCTTGAAAAACATTTTATAGAAAAATTCCTTAGAATCTTGAGAATTTTTCTGTAGAAAATATTCCTAAAATTTTGAGAATTTTTGTATACAAAAAAATCGTCAGAATCTTGAGAATTTTTCTATAGGAAAAATCCTCAAAATCTTGAGAATTTTTCTGTAGAAAAAATCTTTAGAATCTTGAGAACTTTTATATAGAAAATAATGCTCAAAATCTAGAAAATAGAAAAAAATCTTCACAATCAAAAAATTTTTCTGTAAAAAATCCTCAGGATCTGAGAACATTTCTATAGAAAAAAATCCTCTGAATCTTAAGAATTTTTCTATAGAAAAAAATCCTCAGAATCTTAAGAATTTTTCTATAGAAAAAGTCCTCAGAATCTGGGGGATCCTCAGAATCCTGATAATTTTTCTTTGGAAAATCAATCTTCAGAGTCTGAGAATTTTTCTGCAGAAAAAATTCTGCTAATCTAAGAACTTTTTTCTATAGCAACAACTACATAGAATCTGGTAATTTGTCTATACAAAAATTATGAGTTATTGTTTTCTTTCTGATCTTGTAATTTAATATTGAATTATTAACGTATACTTAATATTGAATTATATATTACTTATACGCTGTCTTACACATATTTTAATATTTCATTATTTTCTAAATCTTTCAGGGTGCTGTCATGATGGTTTATGGCTTGGACCATGATACTTCCAATACAGATAAACTTTTCAATTTGGTTTGCTTATATGGAAATGTGGCCAGAGTAAGTTTTGCTAATTTCTTCTTTACTAAAGTTGTCAAATTAAAAAATAGAACTAATTACAAAATATTTTCATAACTTATTTTGATTAGTTTTTTTTCTCTTTGACGGTAGCTAAAAGCTTCTTATTTCTGTAATTTTTCTTTGTTAAAATTACAATATCATAAAGGATAATTATGAAAGAAAAAAGAGAAAATTGATTACTTAACACAAAGATAGATGTGTATAAAAGAAATTATGGCACTAGTCAAAAACAATAGGCGTTTTCACTTTGTTGTAAAAGAGCATTCATAGTTTTATTTCAAGTTTTGATAGTAATCAAAAGAGGTTTTTGTCAAGGAATGAAATAAATGTGATAAATTGAAATTGAAATCAGTGATTTCAAATATATAAATTTTTATTTAATTTTTTTTAGCTCTGGAAACATATTTAATTTCACCTAGTTTATAGCATAATTTAATATTTCCATTTATACTCTTAATTCATTACTGCAAAAAAAAAAAAAAAAACAATATCTCCTGTCATTGTATAACTTTTTCACCCTGATTTTTACTTTCGTTTTCTCTTTATTTATTTATACTTAGTGTCTGTCTAATGTTTTTTCTATATAAAATGCAAACAGCAATTTGCATTTTTTTTTCTTCATAACTGTTTTTTCATGTTAAAAACTTAATATCTTTTGTTATTTTCCTTTTCTCTCTTATTGTGTATTTCCACTTTTAAAACAGAAAGAAAAAAAAAATAAATAAAATTATTATGCTTTGTTAGAAATTTATTCAGCAAAAAAAATGAAGTCATGTCAAAACAATAAACTAAATCTCAAAGGTACAATTGACAATAAAAACAAACAAAAAGCATTAAAAGAAAAAGTGAAGATGAGAAAAACAATAAAAAGAATTAAAAAACATTAAAACTTGAAGTAAAAAAAAACAATTTCATATGAAAAATTTTCATAAAAAATAAAAAAAAAACATGTGCAAAATTTAGTAAATTTCTATAGAATTGGATGCTGAATGGAGGGCCGCGGATATTTTAATGAAATTTGGATATATTGTAGAGAAAAAATTAATGAAAACAAATTTTTTTTAGTTTTCCCAATATCGTATTTAAGTGGTGAAACGGAGGGTTAAAAATCTATAATATTTTTGTATTGGAACATGTCGGAAATTTACAAAATTCAAAATTATTCGTATCCGAGACACCCTTTCGAAATGAATAAAATATATAAATTTAGTGGCTACACTCATATACTCGTACATCCAGCCACAAATCCTCCAGAAATGTATTTGCAATGTGATATTATAAAACAATAAGATTTTATTATTTTTTTTTTTAATTTTATAAAACAACTAATACTTTGATTTTTTCGTGTGAGTTCAAATGTTCGATCAGTCGCCTACGCGTTCAGCAGCATGCTGGTGATTTTATTCAACAGTGAGTTTTTTTGAGTGAATAAATGTGAATAAAACATGTTCGACAGACGACTCAAACTGATCCGAACCACGCGTTCAGCAGCATGATATTGATTTTATTCAACATTGAGTATTGTTGTGTGATTAAATGTGAATAAGAATTTTAGTGTATGATTAAATCAATAAAAAAGTTGATTTTGCAGTTCTCTGATGCGTATGCTAAAGTTAGAACCTAAATGCTTAGTGGGCCCATTTTTTTTCATTTGAACCCCGTTTGTACGACATTGTTATTGGAAATTTGAAGCAAATTTTCGGTTTCCATTCCACTCGTTTTCCATTTCAGTACATTTCATTCCACTTGGCTAGTATTTCGATTCTACTCGGTTCCCGTTCCATTCGATAAATATCACTAAAAATCAGGCTCGCTGAATACCATTTGACATTATATGTTTAGTGTCTTAATTTCACTTGTTCCCCATTCCATTCCATTTCGTTGCACTTGTCTAGTGTTTCAATTCAATTGTTTCCCCGTTCCATTAAATTTGGAGAGCATTATATAGTGTTTCAGTTTCACTCTTTCCCCGTTCCTTTCTATTTCCGTCCTCTGCTCTAGTGTTTCAATCCCACTCCTTACCCATTTCATTTCGTTCCAAATTCCATTTCATTCATATTATCTACTGCTTCAAGTTCACTCATTCTCCGATCCATTAATTTTTTTTTTTTTTTTTTTTGTTTAAGAGAAGTAAGATCCTATTAATTAACGTGTTGCTTTCTTTGGAAAGGGGATTGGGAGGAGATGAAAGGTGGCGGAAGATGAAGGGATGAAGACTCGTTTCTTGTTTCAATTCATTTCGTTTCCCAATTTTTGTGTTCAAATTCCACTCGTTTTTTAAACATCAGGTTTATAGCCAGGCCATTAAGGAAGCAATTTTTCTTATTTCTAACCCGATTTTTACCACATTTCAAAGTTGCGAAAGGTATTCGAGGGATACTATTTATATTTCGGCAACACTAATGTCAGTAGCTAAAATCTGGCAACACCATAATAAAATTTAACATTTTTTTAGCATAAACGTACAAGGTTTTGATGTACAAGTGCTATTTGTTTTGTGTACAGTGAGTTAAGAAAATCAATTTGGCCAAAAATGGAAATTTCAGGAGAAGGTTTTCGTTAGATTATTTTTCACAACTTTCGATTATCTCAACAAGAATGTGTCGATCAACTCAGTTCTTTGTATGGCGATAAAGCAGCATCAAAAACCACAGTCTATCGCTGGTATAGTGAATTCAATCGTGGTCGTAGTTCGGTTGCCGACGAATTCCGTGAAAGTCGTCCAAAATCGGTTGTTGTACCACAAAACATCGATGCAGTGCGTGAACTGAGAATGCAAGATCATCATGTGACATATCAGGAGATAGAGGCATCCTTGCACATTAGTTCCACTTCAATACATTCGATTTTACAATTCGAAAAAAATTTGCTCTCGTTGGATACTCCATAATTTATCAATCGCTCAAAAAAAAGGCTCGAGTCGATTGATGTAAGGGAATGATAAAAAACTTCGAACGTGGTGCTTCAAAAGACGTGTATAAAATCGTGGCAGGTGACGAATCATGGATATATGCGTATGAGCCGGAAACAAAACAGCAATCGAAGTCTAGCGAAATCCAACAAAAGTTGTTTGTGGAAGAAGCACAACGAAGCAAATGGTCGCCTGTTTCTTCGGCCGAATGGGTCACATGGCCACTATTCCACTTGAGCAACGTCTGATGGTCAATTCTGAGTAGTTTACAACCATTTGGTTGTAATTCGAGAAATTTGGAGAAATTCGTAAAACCAACCGCCAAAGACAAATCATTCGCCATCATAACAATTCGAGCTCTCACACATCTCGTCAAACAGGTGAATTTTTGAGCAGTCGAAACATCGAATTGATGACTCATCCTCCGTATAGTCCTGATTTGGCACCCAATGACTTCTTCTTGTTCCCGAATATCAAATGTAAAGTGCGTGGTCAACGATTTACGAGCGCCGAAGAAGCAGTTGAAGCGTTCAAAAACCATGTTTTGGAGGTGCCTAAAAGAGCAATGGAAAAACTGCTATGACAAATGGTTGGAACGAATGCAAAAGTGTATTGATCACCAAGGGGAATATTTTGAAAAACAATAAAGCCATTTTTATTTAAAAATGTTTGTTATTATTTGCTATTCCCGAAATATAAATACCCAGGAAAATTTTCTGTTCCAAAGAATCGGTTGTACAATAGCTACTTTTCATTCACAACCCCTTCTACTGTCGATTCTAACACCGATTCTTTTTGTTTGAAATTGTCCCAAAAGCAACCCCTTCTATGGCTCCAAAGTGGAACCGGTTCCTTTAGAATCAGTTCTGGAACTGATTCTACGTCACCCACACCTTCCATATAGGATCCCAGGAACTGGTTCCGGAACGAATTCCATGGAATCGGTTGCTGTGGAACCAGTTGTAGAATGGGTGTGGTTGGCTACCGATTGTAAAAAATTTTCCTGGGTAGTACCCCTCGTATTACAAGTGGCTTAGCACATTCCCACATATTTAAAATATCGGTTTTCTAGCCAAATAGGTTTGGGCAGGCCGTCAAGGGAGAGAATTTCCACTTTTTTGGTCCCCAAGGTAAAAATTTTTAAAAATTCCGTCTTAACCAATGTCTACCGCGGAGACAGATCGTACATTCCAAATTTCAACTTTCTAGTTTTAGCGATTTGGGCAGGTCGACAAGGTGGATACCTTTCCCTTTATGACCCTTCCCATTAAGAAGGGTGGCATTGTCCCACTTTTGAGCCCCTATTTTTACCACATTCCTGACCAAAATTTCAAAAAATACCTTGTCGTGGAGTTAGTCCATACTCCATGGAACAAAAATTTTAAGTTTCGTGTATCTGGCTAAAGCAGTTAGGGCAAGTTATCAAGGGCGAGAGTTCCCCTTTTTGCCCTTCCCATTAGAAATTTTGTTTTTTCGGAATTGGCATGTATTGTACATCAAAGTCAATAGCGTTTTACATAAATTCGCTGAACACATCCTATACCTAAAATGGAATATTCATATGGTTTCCCCCTAAAATCCAGGTTCTGAATAAGTACGAGATTACATTTACCTTAAACATATTTTAAGTTTTGACTTATTTCTGTCTTTAAAGTTAAATTTTCAACTTTGATGTCTGCAGCGACTACTTAGTAGAATCTCATGACAAATATTTTTGCGGAAGATTTTAACTCTCTGACTCTTTTTTTGCAGAGTTAGAGGATTAAAATGTTCCACAAAAATATTCCTCGTATTGTTTTGCATAAGTTCGCTGAACACATCTTATACTTAAAATGGAAGATTCATATGGTTATGCCTATGCCAATTCACAATAAACATTTGAAAAAGGTGGGTAAATTTTAACCCCCCTAAATTAAAATTCCGATGTGATCTTTCAAAACGCCGACGCACATATATTTTTTTTTGTCTCCTCTATCAGAATCCATTGTTAGACACCGTGATTTTTTTCGTGTTGTACTGCGTTATTGGATAGATTTATAATTTTATCCATTACTTTGAAATTTATCCATGTATTTCTTTGTAACTTTAAAACCGAAGACTATTATTTATATACCGATCTTCTTTTTTTTTTGGACGTCTTGCAATATGGTTTTTTCGACATTCGAATATATTTTAATTTTTATTATTTTAATTAATTTTCTTGTTATATTCCCTATAAGTGAAGTCTGGTTCTTTTTTTTAATCAAATTCATTTTTCATTTCTAATTCTTTAAAGCGTAAGCTTAAAATTGCTTTTTTAAGAAAAAACAAATTAAAATCACAACAATAAAAAAAATAATGATATGAAACCTAAATGATGTTTAGTTATCCATCATTTGTTGATTTGAAAGTCTATTTAATTTTTTTGTGTTCTAGTGACATTTTTTTAGATTACATGAAACATCTCTCTTAAAGATTTATCTGTAAAAGTAGTAGTGAACAATATCTACAAACATTTTGCAATAAATATTGTAAAATGGTCGTTTTTTTTTTTGTCTTTTGTTTAGTTCTTTTGATGATGAGCTTTGATTGCAATGTTGTTACCAAAGAATGAAAAAAAAAAATCAAAATGGTTTATAGTGTTTCTTATCGCTTCTTATTATTGTCATCATGTCACATATTCCATTTATCATTGTTAAAAACAAAACAAAAAAAGAACACCACATATCCTTTTAGGGGTCGCTCCACTCGACTGGGTCTCTATGGGGTATAAGATTGGTTTGTGAATTCTTAACTAGTGGAAAATAAAGATTTATTTTTTGAGATACCAAAAGTGGACATTTTGTGGTTTATATAATTTTTGATTAAATGTTATAGGTTATATAGAACCTTATGCTCTTACTTAATCATATATGCTTATTGCTATTCTTATACTAAATTTATTATGTTGGCCATTCATTTTTCATTGTATTTTTTTACTCTCGTGTTTAATCACTTTGTGGTTTGGGAATTGTTTAACAAAATGTTATGTAAACAAATTTTGGTTTTTTTGTCCATTTAACACAAAGAGAATTTGTTTTTTTTTTTTATTATTGTTATTTTTAAAAATTGTTATAATTACCCCAGGGTATCAACAACTAAAGCTCTGAGGATATAAAATTTACCAAAATGGATAAAAAAAAAGATGTATAAAATATTATTACATTTTACATTTTTCTATCATGAACATAAATTGACATTAAGTAGTTATACACTGAAACAAAAAGTAAGTACGAAGTCAATAGAAAAGTTAGATATTTTCTCAAAAAATTGTTCCCCCATTAAAGTAAATTCTATAGCAGCGGTTCCCACTAAGTTCTGCTTCACGGACCCCTTGAGACATTTCTACTAGCTCACGGACCCCCAGACCAGTGTTGAGCGAGAGGTACTTTATAAATTATGGGGCAAAATTAATAAAAACACCTGCTTATTTTAAATGATGGCCAATTTTAAGCAGGAATAAGGAAAAAAAAAACATTTTTCAAATCAATATTTTGTTAAATAATTTAAAAATTATAAAAAAATTGTTTTTTTTTTTTAAATAACTTGTTTTTTGTCGGGTCTCTTCGCGGACCCCCTGGAATTCTGCTACGGACCCCCATTTGGGAACCGTTCTATAGCAATGAGCATCATATGACAATTCAAAATCATGTTGTGATTGAAACACATAATAAACACAATATAATCCCAGTGATCATAATATGATCCTAAATAATGATGATAAAATCTACATCAGTGATCATAATATGATTAAGAAGAATCATATTTATGATCACTAGAATCCTACTATGATAATTTAGTTTCTCCATTTATGTTCAGCTATATTTTTTCTCTGCGTGCGAAACTAATTGTTTGATATTTCTTCTTTCTTTATAGAAAACCTCATTAAATACACTCCATTTCGTAGTTGTAATCTAAGATTTCATTTCAAGTTTTTTTTTCTTTTATCAGTTAAATGTTTTGGAAATAAAATATGTTAAATGTCTATTATGAGTCCTTTATAAATCAATATCTTGAAAAAACTGTATCTTTTTTCTAATTAAAAACACATTAATTAAATACATTTAGCATCCGTTTTGTATTTCCAGCTTGTTATCTGTAAATGAAATATTAATAGTTAACATTAACGAAAAAAGTAAATATTCTATTTCATGAACAAATATGTTAAATGGGGTTTAAATAATATTAAGACAAAAGAAACAATCAAATGAATTTGAGGTATAAATATCCTCTACATGGGAGAGACATACACAGAGAGAACACCCAATCAGAAATCGCCAGTGGGTAACCATGGTGTTGAAAATAAATGACTGGGAGACCACTCATTTGGGACGCTTTGCCAGCACTTGCAAAAAGCGTTTTTCCAGCATTTGTTTTACAAAAATTTCGGTGGTTTTAGAAAAAAAAACACTGGCAAAGAATGGTCTAAGAGTGATATGCCAAGGTTTGCAACCAGTGGTTATCCAGTGCTACCTAGCCAATGCTACCAGTGGTACAAAAACCAATTCACTGGTAGAGCAATGATTTTATAAAAATGCTGACGCTTCGTTAAAAAAGGGTTGTAGGCAGGAGGTTTTTATTTTTTATTTTTAGTTTAAAATTTTTTTTTGGTCTATAAAATCAATTTTTTTGTTTGTGGGAAAGCTCCTTCAAGACCAACTTTTTTTTGCTCTCCCAACGCTGGCATATAAATTCCAAAAAACTGTTTGCCAGTGCCAGATTATCACTTATTTATGTGTTTAGCTATCAAATATTATATATCTCGTTAGCTCAGTGGGTAGAGCAATCGTCTGCCAATCTGAAGGCCTGGGTTCAAATCACGGCAGGACGACAAAAAAAAACACATATGAACTTTTTTTAAATTTTACTTTGGAAAATATATTTTCAGACCACCTATTTATTGGTTTTGCCAGCGTTTTGCCAACGTTCAAAAATTTTGTTTCGCCAGTGCTTTTTGTGTAATGATGTTATCATTTTGGGAATGGGAAAGCACTTTTTGCCAGTACTTGTACCACCTGTTAAAGTGCTTTGCCATCGCTTTCCCGTTTGTATTTTTCTGATTGGGCAGTTTCATTGTGGCAACAAAATTTTTTGTTAACCGAATGGTTTGGTTGGAGCCACCGATATGTTGGTTTGTGTTAAATGGGGGAAATACAGCTATTACAAAAGAATTTCGGTTGGAACAATATTTTTCAATTCCGTCAAGAATACATTTGCTGCAACCAACTCAGTTGGCAATAAATCTGTTTTCTCTGTGATTACCACAGGTTCATTTTTATACCCTACACCACTATGTGGTCAGGGTATTATAAGTTTGTGCTGATGTTTGTAACACCAAAAAATATTGGTCCTAGACCCACCTTATAGTATACCGATCGGCTCAGAATTTTTTTTTTATTTCGATTTAACGATGTCCGTCCGTCTGTCTGTCTGTCCATGCATTCTTGTGCGCACTCTACAGGTCGCAAATATTAAGATATTTTGATGAAACTTGGTACACCGACTTATGTCGGCCCAAGGACGAAGCCTATTGATTTTGGTGAACATCGGTCCATGTTTAGACCTAGTGCCCATATAAGGGTCCTACCAAAATTATATTGTTTATACGCTGCAGGTCGCAAATATTAAGATATTTTAATGAAATTTGGTTCGCTGACTCACATTATAGAAAATTTTTACACAAGTCCCATTTCAACCCATTCGAATTTCGGATCCAAACATTAGTTGGCTTTTAACCAGGCTGGTGTAGGGTATTGTATAGTCGGCATGCCCGACTTTAGCCTTTTTACTCGTTTTAATTATGGTGATTTTAAGAGAAGTCCGTTCTAAAAACGCCTAAAAAACTTAAAATCGGGTATGTCGACTATATTGGGTGTATAACTTAAAAATGCGGGATTTTTGGTAAATTTGGGGCGTTTATTGTGAAACGTTGGTACAAAATATATTTATTCAAAGTATTGGCCATCGTTAGCTATGACCTTTTCCTATCTTTGGCTTGCTAACACTTAACAGGTTAACTATAAAACAGTTTTTTATTTTAACGAACAAGACTGTTAATAAATTCGGTCCAGCTAACCAGTTCAATTATCTTTTGATTTTCTTTTCATACTCAATTAACTTTTATTGTTTCCTTAGGGGAGAGGAGAGGTAGGAGAAATTCTATATTATTGTGAATATACAGTTGTATAGATAACTTTTTTTGAAACAATAGAAAAAGTTCGATTAAGCAGCTGTTATAGTAAATATAGTGTCCAAACTTACCATGTCATTAACTTACTTTTAAATAATATTTAATGATATCATTAAATGGACATACATACATAAAAATGTATTAATAGAATAAAATAAGGTGGGGTAAAGTGGAAATTGGTTTTTTTTGGCTTTGAAAATGTACCAAGAATTTTTTTTAAGGGGGGTATCGACTCTAGGAAAAATTTTGTTTTCATTTTTTTTTATTTTATTTGGATGGAGCCTACTTTTCTCTATATGCTCCGAAAATTTCAATAAAATTTTCGAAGAAAATTTTCACATGTTTTTTTGTAAAATATGTTTTAGTCCCAAAGTAATACTCTATGTGGTAAATTTGTAACACTTTTTTTTTGCAATTTTTTATTAACTTGTTTTTATTAGAAATCGTATATCTTATAACAGGGTAGAATAAAAAGATAAAAACTACATCAAAAGATGTAAGAATTGCACGCAGTTTTCAAAGAAAAGCTAATGACGATTCCTTGATGGATTTTGAAGACACGTCATATGGGGTAGGAGCTTAATATAAGTTATAAAAGTAATCAATATATATATAAAAATGGGGAAAAAAATACAAAATAAATTAAAAAAATTTACAAAATTATAGCATTTTTACAAAATAATATGAGTAGCATTATGTATAATAATATATATACCCTCGTTTTTAAGACTATTAGGTTTAATATAGCAAATACCCATCAACCGATTCGTTCCAAATTTGGTGGACATGTAGTAAGCTACGGGATATAAATTTTCTTCATTCACAATTTTTTGAAATTTTGCTGTTTTCTTAGCTTAAAATTAACTATAGACTTCAAACGGGTTTTTCTCACAACCATGAGTTCAAAATCGGCTGCCACTGTACAGCCAAGATGGGTTAACCTATTTCGATCCGGTTTTTTTCTTTCGTAGTCAACAAAAAACTGTGGTCCTTATCGTGGCCCTTTTTTTGAATTTCAGCCAAATAAATTTTATATTCCCAAGTAAAATTGTTTTTTCTTGCCTTTTTTGGAATTTTGAAGTATGTGTGGCAACTTTGTTATAAAAATTTTTTTTAAATAAAAATCGGGCCACGATAAGGCCTAGAGAATTTATCTGGGATTAAGAATCACTTTACATTTTGATTTTCCAATAATTAATGAAGGCTGTACGGTGGCAGCCGATTTTGCATTGGAAGTGGCAACCCTGGCTATTTTGGTTGGAGAAATTTAAAACTAATATTTTTTGAAAATACTACAATAACATATATTAAACAAAAAAAAAAAATAACAATAAAACTATTTTTATTTGAATTTTTAACAACCGTTTAAATATGTGCCTTAAAATTCTGTTGTTACAGTATTTATTCGCCTTAAGTTTCTTTTGAAGACAGCATTCTGTGGAATGGTTTGTGGACTCAGTTTCCGCGTGAATACAGTTAATTTAAATTTTCCGAAAATTTAATAGTGTTAAATGGCAAACACACTGAAAATTTTCCAGGAATAGTTGTTTAGTTTCTTATGAGGAATCCATTCTATAGAGTGGTTGGTGGTCTTATTTTCTTCATTAACTTTTCGGCCAGTTTTTCGATATAGCTCGGTTGCCTCTTTTTCTTCACGCTTCCTTACTTTTTGTCCAACCCAGAAAGTTTGAAAAAGTCGAAAAAAATTCAAAGAAATTTATAAATAATAAAAACGCCCATATTTAATACTATTAAGGTCGGCTAACTTATCTAAAAGAATGCTTACTTTAATACTATTTAGAGTTATCTTGAGGAGAGTAAGATAGTTGGCCTTTAACCTTAACCACGAATAACATTTGCATTAAAATGGCTCTGGACAGTCTTAAATTGAGCGTACTTTTAGATAAGTTAGCTGACCTAAATAAAATTTTTTAAATAAATTTATAAATACAATAAAACGCCAATATTTTTTACTATTCAATGAAATTTTTTAAATAAATTTTTATATTTCTATTTAAATCCTTCAAGGATTTTAAATTATCACCCAAACAATGACATTGCTGCAATGCCACCTTTCCTATCTGGTAATTAAAAATATAAAGAAATAAAAAACATACAATATATAGCGTGCCACGTCATGCATTATATAATAAACTTATTGTATTGTACTCTGTTTTTGTGTTTGTGCGTAATTAATGTTTTGTAAACCATTTTGTTAACAATGTCTATGTATGTGTATGAGAACATAAAATATCACTCCATTATTTTACTATTGTTGTGAATTTTTATGACAAAATGTTTAATTTTATGAATTAATTTTTGTTTAACCCTCTTCGGCAGGAAAATTTATTTACAATGCTCTGAAACACCGATTTGTAATTAATTAAATGATACATTTTACAATATAGTACCTTACAGCCAGCAAACAAGCCCAAAAATTAATCAAAAAAAAATAAAAAAAATATTATTAAAAGTTCAAATTTTTGTATTAAAGTGGTTCATCCAAAAGATCATTTTTTTTATTAAAAAATTACTCAAAAAAAGATTTAAAAAAATTCGAAAGACTCAAAAATTAATCTTTCCCAGCAAACAAAGATGATCATTAATGACTCAGAATTGAGCTCCAAAAAAATAAACATTTGTCCACTTTTTCCTATGAAACTGGTCCGTACAAAAGAGCCCCCTGTGTACTCAGAAATGACTCCGAAAAAAGAACGTATAAAATTTAAATTTTCTTCATAAATTTAAATAATTTTGGAATCTTCTTTGAGTCCGAAAAATGAACCCTCGTTTTGAGACAGATTTTTAGATTGTAGAGACAACTTTTTGGATTGTTTTCTGAGGGTTCATATTTTTTACCAAAAAAGAGTGTTTTCAAAAAAACAATAATCATTTCTATGAGCCATTTAAAAATCTTGTTTATGAGTGCTTCGGAATTGCTGGCTGGGTTGTTTTTTAGCCTTTTTTGAATTGTTCACAAAATATTCAAATTTGTTTACAATTCTGAGTCATTTCTGAACCATCTTTTGGATTTAATAATTTGGCTCAAATCTTTGTGTCTTTTATGATTCATTTTAGAAGGCTCATATTTTCGTCCAAAATATGAGGAATTTTTGACAAAAAATTTTAAAATTTCAAATAAATGTCCCAGCCAGCAATTTCGGAGCGCTCATAAATAAGATTTTTAAATGGCTCATAGAAATGATTATTGTTTTTTTGAAAACACTCTTTTTTTGGTAGAAAATATGAACCCTCAGAAAACAATCCAAAAAATTACCTCTACAATCTAAAAAGCTCTCTCAAAACGAGGGTTCATTTTTCGGACTCAAAGAAGATTCCAAAACTCTTTAAATTTATGAAGAAAATTTCGATTTTATACGTTCTTTTTTCTGAGTTATTTCTGAGTACCCAAGGGGCTCTTTTGGACGGACCACTTTCATAGGAAAAAGTGGAAAAATGTTTATGTTTTTGGAGCTCATTTCTGAGTCATTAATGATCATCTTTGTTTGCTGGGGTGTTTTATTTCAGTAAGTTTTGACTCAGAATAAAAACCCTCAAAAAAGTATCCAAATTTTGCTGGCTGGGCTTGTAACAAAGTTTAGATCTGATTGGATCTGATGGGATCTAAATAGATATGATTGAATCTGATTATCGATCTAGTGCTAGATGTGTTCATATGTAAAGATATCTTCAAATTTGAGTGATATTCATGGCCAGATATGAGCAGATCTGGCCAGATTTGGTACCACATCTTATTCACTTCAGCAATAAAATTTGTACCGGATCGATAAGAAGATCAAACTATAGGCACAAGTTGTAATGACGATTTTTCCTCCGTTAGCTGGGGTAAGTTCGCGGGGGTAGGGATCGTCACTGAAATTTATAATTTATTATTATTAGCGTTATAATTTTTTAGAAAAAAACTAGATTAATCCAAAGCCAAGGATATTAGAGGGCGCAACCCCTTTCTAGCACGCTTGGGTCGACGTGATACGGCAAGTCCTTTTAGGCTTTACATAGGAGATGACCTGGGACGGCACATGTTTCGGGCGCAGTCGATTGTTTTGGTTACAGCTCTGGTGGCTACCGGATTAGTATGGTGGAATATTTTGAACTGGTGTAGAAAGAAGAAGTAACGGGTTAACACGGATACTCACAACACCTAGCTCTAGTTGGGTTCCTTTGGGAGTGACCTTGTACGGCGCACTCATGTCCAGATCCGCCATTACTTCAACCAGGACAGTTGACTGGGTCTTCTCGGCCTCACGTGATTCTTAGCACTGGATACTTATGGAAGTGAGCTGTTACGGCACACTCCCTTGTTTAAATCTCGTGAACGGGACCTCAAAGGGTTCACCAAAACAAGAGCTGCAAACAAAACTCAATAACAAATTTAAGTATAAAAATAGTTAATAATTTAAGTAGAAAAAATTTGACAGCACTGCAGTTCACTGGATTACGTGTTGGTCAAAAAGTTTAGGATAGTACTCACGAGGTGTCTGCAGGGGTCACAACAACGTTCCAGGGTTCTCCCGTGTTTTCTATGGTATTCACAGGGCAGGATCTTCACAGGACCTTCAAGGATTCACACAGGACCTCCGAGGATATTCGAATAAACTTCAAGGATACTCACAGGACCTTTAAGGATGTTCACAGGACCTTTAAGGATATTTGCAGTACCTTCAAGGATATGCACAAGACCTTCAAGGAAATTCACAGGACCTTCAAGGATATTCACAGGACCTACAAGGATATTCACATGACCTTTAAGGATGTTCACGGGACCTTCAAGGATATTCACAGGACCTTCAAGGATATGACCTGGTACGGCACACATCCTTGTCAAGGCAAGTCTTCAGGATACAAGAGCTACACTCAACAAAAAAAGTCAGTAAATTCAGCAAAAAATGTTGCTGTGTCAGCAAATTTTTAGTCAGGAGCGTGCTTGCAAAAAGTTGGTATTTTCAGCAAAAGGCGTTTGCTGAAAATCAGCGAGATAATTTTTACCAAACAAAAATTGTAATCTCCGCAAAATTTTTGCTAACACAGTCGATAGCAAATGAAAAAAATCCTTGCTAAAATCACTAAACTTTTTGCTGAATATTAGTAGACTGAAACGAGTAAAAAGGTTAAAGTCGGGCATGCCGACTATACAATACCCTACACCAGTCTGGTGTATTGTTTGGATCCGAAATTCGAATGGGTTAAAATGGGGCTTGTGTCAAAATTTTCTATAATGTGAGTCAGCGCACCAAATTTCATTAAAATATCTTAATATTTGCGACCTGCAGTTTGTAACCAAGCCAATTTTGGGGGGACCCTTATATGGGCACTAGTTCTAAACATGTACCGATGTTCACCAAAATCAATAGGCTTCGTCCTTGAGCCAACATAGGTCCATGTACCAAATTTCACCAAAATATCTTAATATTTGCGACCTGCAGCGTATAAACAGTATAATTTTGGTAGGACCCTTATATGGGCACTAGGTCTAAACATGGACCGATGTTCACCAAAATCAAACTTGTTCGTCCTTGGGCCAACGTAGGTCTGTGTACCAAATTTCATCAAAATATCTTAATATTTGCGACCTGTAGAGTGCGCACAAGATTGCATGGACAGACAGACAGACGGACGGACAGACGGACATCGTTAAATCGAAATAAAAAAAAATTCTGAACCGATCGGTATACTATAAGGTGGGTCTACGACCAATATTTTTTGGTGTTACAAACATCAGCACAAACTTATAATACCCTGACCACATAGTGGTGTAGGGTATAATGACCACATAGTGGTGTAGGGTATAAAAACTCAAAAAATTTGTAGAGAAATTTTACTTGTTAATTTATTTAGTGAAAATTTAAATATAGCAATTGTGTAGTTGTTTTTTTTTTTAATTATCATTTCCGTTGCCTGTACACTCATAGAAATAAATCTGTAAAAATAGCAGATAATTTTAGCACTAAACTAATTTTGAACTAATGTTTTACTAATTTATTTTGCTACAAAAATTGTGCTGATAATCGCATTTTTAGCGTAAGACAAAGACCACCAAAGACCAGATAGACAAAATGTAGATGTCGCAGCTTGTCTGGATGTAGTACACTAATAGAAAAAAGTCCGTAAAAATTTAGTTAAAACTACTAAAAATTAGTTAAAAATGATGCTGCAGAAAAAACTGCTAAAATTAGCAGATTTTTTTTTTTAACTAAATATTAGTAAAATGAGAACAGCAAAATTAAAACTGTTAAATTTACAGAATTTTAATTATATTTAGGCTAACTTTTAGTTAATTGAAAATAGCAAATTGTACTGTAAAATCTGCAGACAATTTTGCTAAATATTTGTAGACTAAAAATAGCAAAAATAAACTGTTTTAAATCTACAAAATTTTTGCTATTTTTAAGCTAAATTTAGTTGAATGCAAATAGCAGTCTATTCTGCTAAAATCAGCAGAAATATTTGCTAAAAAATTATAAACTGCTGATTTCAAAAGGCTTGATTTTTATTTGCATTTAAAAAAAAAATCGAAAAAACATCGAAAATTTTAAATTTGTTGATTTTTTAGGCTACTAATTATTTAGCAGATTTTTTTGCTGATTTTAGCAGGTTAATTTACTATTCTCCATTTACAAAAATTAAGCTCAAATATAACTAAAATTCTGTATATTTATCAGTTTTATTTTTGCTGTTCCTATATTACTAATATATAGCAAAAATAATCTGATAATTTAGCAGTTTTTTTCTGCAGCATAATTTTGAACTAATTTTTAGTAGTTTTAACTAAATTTTTTACGGCCTTTTTTATTAGTGTACTACATGCAGACAAGCTGCGACATCTACATTTTGTCTATCTGGGCTTTTTTTGGTCTTTGTATTACGCTATAAATGCGATTATGAGCACAATTTTTGTAGCAAAATAAATTAGTAAAACATTAGTTCAAAATTAGTTTAGTGCTAGAAAAATGTAACTAAAACTTTTGTTGAAAACGGAAATTCAGCAAAAAAAATTGCTGAAATCTAGTACACTTGATATACAAGACGTTTTACTAATTTTTCGACTAACTTATTTTTTTGAGTGTAGTTGTTTTTTTTTCTACGAAATTTCGGCTTTGACTGTTTTTCACTTCTTAACCGTTAGGATGCTCCAAATTTATGGACTAAAAATGGAAATGTTGTTTTCCAACGAAACATTTCAAATTTTTTCATTAAAATTTGGACGTTCAAAATAACCGTGTGCATTAGCGGGTTAATATTAATGCAGAACAATAAAATCTGCATACAAATCATTTTAATTGTTAATGGTGGTTGGTTGGAGTATAATTAATGTTTTTGTTGTTGTTATTTATATGCAATTGCATTAATGTTTTTTATTATAATTGAAGCAGCTTGAAAGTAAAAAGATTTTAATACTGTGGCTTTTTGATAAAACAACTTAAATCGACTTAAGTTGTTTTGTCGAAAAAAAAATTTTTTCAATGCACATTTTTTCCTAAAATGAACACCATTTACATGAGTTTTTTTTAAGTGATAAGCAAAGACAAAGACAAAAGGTTGAATTCTAACAAAAACTGTTTCTTGAAAAAAGTTTTAAATATTCCAACATCATAAGTTATTTTCCCAGAAGATTACCAGAATTTATTATTTTATAAAGAAAATTCTGCAGATTATGGGAATTTCCTTGATCGAAAAGATTCTCCCATTTTAAAGACATTTTCCTAGACATTTTTTTTTTTTTAAGATTTTGAACCTTTTTTCCTATAGACAAAATTTTATCTTAAGGCATCTCCTCATGGAGGAATTCTCCTAGAAAGAAATTTTTTTTGTAGAAAAATTCTTTAATTCCAACTGAATATTACTAATTTAGACGACTTTTCCAATACAAAAATTTATCGAGTTCTGAGATTATAAGGATTTTTTATATAGAAAATAACTCAGATTTTATAACTTTTTCTTTAGAAAACTTTCTTAGATTAGACCTTAGACCTTTCAAAAAAACAAAAAATAATAATAATAAATACGAGTAAATAAAGAAATCGCAGATGTTGAGCACTGTTTGTTACAGAAAATTTTTTCCATTCTGAAAAGTTGACTGCTGACTTTTTCCTATAGAAAAAGTTTCAGATTCGGAAGATTTTATTTGTACAAATTTTTAAATTATAAAAACTTTTTCATATAGAAAAATTCTGAGATTCTGAGGACTTTTTCGTATAAAAAAAGTTTCAGACTCAGAAGACTTTTTACTGTATACCAATTTTGAAATTATAGGAACTTTTTCCATAGAAAATTTTTTACATTCTTCTAATGTTTTCCTATAAATAAATTCTTAAATTGTTAATACATTCTCCTATAGAAAAATTCCCAGATTTCCGGCACATTTTTCTTTGGAAAAATGCTAACAGTTAAAGCTTTTGTTATTGCAAAAAAAAAATCGGATCCTGAGATCCTTTCAAATATTAAAATTTTTTCTTAGAATTTTTACCTAATGAATAATTTTCAGAATCCCAGAACTTTTTCTACAGAAAAATTCCCCAATTCGGCAGTGTTTTTCCCATAAAATATTTCTAAGCATTTGAGGACTTTTGCCCATGGAAAAATTCTATAGATATCTGTATTCTTTATTCCTAAGAACTTTTTCATACCCAGAAAAATAGAAAAAGCACTACAGTTAATGATCTAGTTGTACTTCTTTTTTAACAGAAACACTAATATGTTTAAAACTGAGTTGTCATAGAAGAGGAGTACTCCCAATTCAACATTTTTTCAGTACTTTTTGAACTTGTGCAAAGGAAACTCTTTCATCATTTTATAAAAAAATTTTTGCCTAAAAAAAATTAATGTTTTTTTTTTGCCGCCATTGGGTATCGAACTTGGACCTTAAGGTTGCTAGTCCAGCTCTCTATCTCTGGGCTATTCTTTCATATGAATATGACTTGCATAAACCCATCACTTTCTCATTGCGAGATATTGGGTCGTATGAATAAAATTTAGCAATTACTTCGCAGCAATTATTTTTTTAAAGAAAAATTTTCAAATTCCAAAATTTTTTTATAGAAAATTATTGGATTCTGAGAATTATTTCTTATAGCAAAATTCTCAGATTCTAGAGACCCATTTCTAAAATTTTTAATATTTTTTCATAATAATTTTTCTCACATTTCGAGAACTTTTGCCAATGGAGAGATTATATTTCTTTAGTTCTATTCCTTAGTCCTGAGGACTTTTTATAAAGAAAAGTCCCAAAATTCTGGGAACTGTTTTCTATAGAAAAATTCTACGAATCTGACAATTTTTTCCATAGAAAAATTCTGATTATGAGGACGATTTTCTATTGAAAAATTTTAATGGTCTAAAGACTTTTTAATGGAAAATTTTTAGATGATGAGAACTACTTCTTATATCAAAATTCTCAGATTCTAAAGACCCATTCCTTTAGAAGATTTCTAAAATTCTTTTTCAATAATTTTTTTTTTTTTTGGAAGACAACAAAGCTAATTGTGTTAAATTTTTTGTTGTTGTTTCTGACTAGCCTTTGACAAACCTCTTCGGTATCGAAAAGATTTAAGGAACTTTTTCCTTTGAAAATTTTTAGATTCTGCACACAGGAAAAAAATTGACAACCGAATTGCTAAGCCTATTTTGGTTGCTACAACCAATAAATTCGGTTGATGAAACCATATTGGAATGTGGTTCCTAAATATTTTGGGTATTGTAACTAAAATTCAGTTGCATAAACCGAATTTTGGTGTGATAACCAATATTCAGTTGCACCAACCTATTCTAGTAGATGTAACCGAATTTCAGTCGGAAAATGGCATATTTTTTCTCTGTGTGTAAGAACTACTTCTTATATCAAAATTCTCAGATTCTAAAGACGTATTCCTTTAGAAGATTTCTAAAATTCTTTTTTAATATTTTTTTTTTTTTTTTTGGAAGATAACAAAGCTAATTGTGTTAAATTTTTTGTTGTTGTTTCTGACTATCCTTTGGTAAACCTCTTCGCTATCGAAAAGTTTTGAGATTTAAGGAACTTTTCTCTTTGAAATTTTCTGAGGACTTTTTCCTATAAAAAAAAAATTATGAGGTATTTTTGTAATAGAAAAATACTGACATTCTGATAACTTTTTCCTATAAGAAAATTCTATAGATTGTGAAGATTTGCTTATAAAAAATAAATTCTGGCTCTGAGCACTTTCCTTTTAAATAAATCACAGCTTTTTATCAAAGTTTTTTATAATGAAAACATTCTCAATTCCTGAGAACTTTCCATTGAAAAGTTCTGAGATTTAAGAAACTTTTTTGTGAAAACCTTTCTTGTTTCTAAGAAATTTTTAGTGTACAAAAATACTCCAATTCTGAGGTATTTTTTCTTGGGAAATATTTTCAGGTTTTTAGGAACTTTTTCTTATAGAAATATTCTTAAGATTTTAAGCAAATTTTTATATTAAAATTTTTGTTTTTTGCTTTAAAGTTTATAAGCGATCTTAACTAGATTTTTATTTTTCTTTCTTAAGTATTCTTTGTAGAAATGTCATCACCATCCACTTAATGCATCGTTTTGTGTACTCTACACATGTGTGTTAAACGGTACGTGTACAACAATTAAAATATATATGTTCTCTATTATCTAGTCAACAATTCTAAACCTAAAATATGGTATTTTTTTTCTATTTTGTGCAACACTTTAGCATTAGAGATAGAATAAGGTGGAATAATAATGATGATAAAGATGAGCGGGAAGAGGAGTTTTAGAAGTGCACATGAGTTATGTGTATGTGTGTGTGTGTGTTAAATGAACATAAATTTTAACAGGAGTTAATGGTTGAAACACTCTGTATTAATTGTAAATGTTGTCTCTGTTTAAGGTGGAGTGAAACTTGTAAGTGTTCGAGTTTGAGTGCTTGTTTCAATAGGTGACCTCTTTCATGATTTTTGTTTCAAATGTACATGTGTGTTAGTTATACACACATACAGGCTTTTAATAGTGTAGCAAAAGCAGTCACCCCGTGTTGTTTCATTTTTATTTAACCCGTGGGAAATTTCAGCTCCTGTGTATTTATGTTTTTTTTTTTGTATTTTTTAACTTTTTTACTTAAAATGAATGATGATATACTCATATGTCAGGGCAGGAATAGAGCAATCGTTTTCTGTATTTAACTCACATAATTACTTTTGAAGCAAATATAGCATTTTTTTGTGCTGTTGTTGTTGTTGCCTTACACATCCTTATGCAAATATTTACATACATACACTTCAATATAAATGTATTTGTGTGTGTGTGTTTGTTTTTTTTTAGAAAGATTTCAAGCAATTAATCCCAATTAAAATTTACTAACAGCTATTCTGATACTGTCATTTCTTTTACATTACTGTTATTTTACACTTAAGAGCAAAGACCTTAAAATACCGGGTAATTAGTGTTGGGTTGACTTGTTAGCCATGTAAGCTCTTCTTGGCAATTAGAAAATTTTAATTGTTGATAAATTTTATATATAAGTATTAAAAGCAATTATATTAAATTATCACTACCATTGGCTGGTTTTAATTTTATGAGAAAAAGATTATTAAAAAGACTTGAAAATACTGGGAAATGTAGGGCATTTGAGAAGTGTTAGGCTTTTAATTGTAATGGTAATTATATGTGATACGAGGATTGAAATTTAAGAATGGAATAAATTTTTTTAAATATATCTTATCAATTATTTAACAAAACTGTAATGAAGGAAATCGTCAGGGGACGATGTTTTTAGAATTTCTGGAAATATTTGTTAAGGGGGGTATCGACTCTAGGAAAAATTTTGTTTTCGAATTTTTTTTATATTTTATTTGTATGGAGCATACTTTCCTCTATATGCTCCGAAAAATTTCATTAAAAAAATTCCAAGAAATTAAATTTCTACATATTTTTTTGTAAAATATGTTTTAGTCCCAAAGTAATACTCTATGTGATAAATTTGTGTGTAACACTTTTTTTTGTCATTTTTATTAACTTGTTTTTATTAGAAATCGTATATCTTATAACAGGGCAGAATTAAAGGATAAAAACTACATCAAAAGATGTAAGAATAGCACGCAGTTTTCAAAGAAAATCCAACGACGATTCCTTGATGGATGTTGAAGACACGTCATATGGGGATAAAAGTAATCCATGAGGAAAAAATACGAAATAAATTAAAAAATGTACAAAATTATAGCATTTTTACAAAATAATATGAGTGGCATTATATATAATAATATATCTAACATCGTTTTTAAGACTATTAGGTTTAATATATCAAGTACCCATTAACCGATTCGCCCCAAATTTGGTGGCCATATAGTAAGCTAGGAGATAAAGCTTTTCTTCATTCACAATTTTTTGAAATTTTGCTGTTTTCTTAGCTTAAAATTAACTTTAGATTTCAAACGCGTTTTTCTCACAACCATAAGTTCAAAATCGGCTGCCACTGTACAGCCAAGGCGGGTTAACCGATTTCGATCCGGATTTTTTTATTTCGTAGGTAACAAAAAACTATAGTCCTTATCGTGGCCCTTTTTTTGAATTTCAGTCAAATTTTATATTCCCAAATATAATTATTTTTTCTTGCCTTTTTTTTGAAATTTTCAAGTTTGTGTGGCAACTTTGTTTAAAAAAAAATTTTAAAAATAAAAATTAGGCCACGATAAGAACTAGAAAATTTATCTGGTATTAAGAATCACTTTACATTTTTAATTTTCACTAATTAATAAAGGATGTACAGTGGCAGCCGATTTTGCCTATTTTAAAAAAGCCTAATAATGAAGTGGCAACCCTGGCGATTTTGGTTGGAGAAATTTAAAATTAATATTTTTTGGAAATACTACAATAACATATATTTTAAACAAAAAATAATATAGTAAAAATATGTTTATTTGAATTTTTGACAACCGTTTAAATATGCCCTTAAAATTCTGTTGTTACAGTAAGTTAAATTACAAACTCAATGAGAATTTCTTGTTCTCATCTAGGAGCGTTATTAAACATACAAAATATCAAAGAAAAAACAAAAACAACAACAAAGAATTTACCACAATTTGCTTTGTCATCTTCCAATTGTTAGCATTGTCAAGTATTATTTAGTTTATGCAGATTAAATGCAAAAATTTATTTATTTTTAAAAAAAACTGGACTGTACGTGTACATAAAAGTTAGAAATAATAAAAAATAATAAATGAAAATAATAAATAATTTGAATTGGTTGTTATTTGGATGAATTTTAATGAATTAGTTTTTATTTTTATAGTTAATAGCGACTTTTTTAAAGAGTTGACAGAAATTCAATTTTATTTAAAAGATCAAAATGAGACTCTTAAGTAATTACTAGGGTATTCAATCAATTAATCGTTATTCCAAATTTCGAATAACGAATAATTCGAATAATTTCTTACGATTAATCGATTAATCGAAATTGGTAGAAAATTACAGAAATGTTTAAAAAATATAAATTTTTTATTAAAGTTAATGTGTTAAAAACTCAAAATTTTTTTAAAAATTGTGGTAAATAATTTGCTGTAGGCTTGTACCTATTCGGATTTCATTCTGGCCTAAGAAAATAAGCGTCAATAAACATCTTAAATCACAAAGAAAAAACAAAAACATCATAAAGTTATCACAGTTTGCTTTGTCATCTTCCAAATACTACCCTGTTGTTGTGACTTATCTAGTAAAGTAGTGGTATCTATTTACGTATAATAAATTTTTAATTATTTTTTACGACTTTTTAAACGTTGATATTAAATGAAAGCATTAGTAATTATTGTAATTAATGATTATTAGAATTATTAATTATAATTAATGCCCAATGTAATAAAGCTGGTTTAGTGAGCACTCTGAATTAATAAAATAAAATAAAGGGATGGAGATACGGAAACTTAGAGGGAAAATCAATTCTCAACAGAATTTCTCACTACATTTACGTTTTTTATGTATTCAATGCATACGAAAGAGTTAAAAGTTAATGTAAGGGGTCTTATATTCTTCTTTCGGGTGTGGTTCTTCTCGATTTGGATAAAATTTAAAATGTGAAAGAGGGGACAGAAAAAATAAAAATAATGACAAAATCCGATCTCAATTAAAACCCGAATAATTATTTTAACGATTAATCGATTAAAGTAAAAAGCCGATTAATTGAATACCCTAGTAATTACACAGACTTCTATGCCAGATGACTGTATTTGCTTAGTAAAACACGCTAAGGGTTTGGTGTTACCAAATTACACTGTACAACAATTTCAAACTTTTTCCAAAATTACGGGTCTTTTTTGTCCCTTTTTAAAACGGGGTCAAAAAAGTGCATTTGATTGAAGAGTTAGAGGGTTGAAATGTTCCACAAAAATTTTCTCATGGATTTCCTGTGCCGATTCATAAAATTTGAGAGACGGAAGTTTTAAGTTTTTTTATTAAACATTTCTGAGGTTCCAAGGTCTCACTAAGGTCTCTTTTTGGATAGAGATAACCTTACACGGGGTTATTATGTAGTCAGGGGTGGTCGAAATATTTGTACATTTTGCTCTATCTCTCTTAGTTTTCGAGATATCGGGAGGAGAAAAAATGGCACCGTCTTTAAAACTTCGGAGTTATTGGTAGCCCCATCTACCGGGTAATATAGCATAAACATAAAAATTATCCGCCTGATAATGTAAGGCGCATGCGTAGACGTTTTAGGTATTTTTACAGCAAAGTCATTAGAACAAATATTTTTGCAATATTTAGCATTCGAGTAAGACTTATATTTTATCAAAACTCTATTAGATTCGCCAGTGAAATGTCACTTTTTGTTAATTTCGATTTTGAAAAATTCGATTTGTATGGAGGCGTTTTTACTAAATACGCCAACGCCTTACATAATCAGGGGAAATATATTTTAACAATAAATTTTGTATAATTTAAAAAATGGGTTCTTAAGAATTAGTTATAAATAATTTTGAAAATTAAGATTCAAAATTACTTAAAGTACTGAGGGCTTTTAGTATAGTGTTAAAGAAAGATAACTAAAATCTTTGCTTCAACTCAGCACCTCAACTAAAAATTTGGTAAAAATTAGTCAAACCGATTTGAAACCCGTTTGACAGATTTTTCTACTGACGTATTATTTTAAGTGTAGAAAAACTTTTAGAAAGTCCTTCAGATTTTTAGGACTTTTTCCGATTAAAAAAAAAAAAAACAGATTCCGATAATTTTTCTGTAATCAAAGTTTAAATTTAAGAGCCTTTTTGCTTTAGAAAAGTTTCAGGTTCTAAAGACTTGATCCTTTAGAAAAGGTCTCATATTCTAAGGACCTTTTCCAGTGGAAAACAGTTTAAAATTTTTAAGTATTTTTGTCAAAAAAAAATCTCAGATAATATTCTAGAATTTGCCTATAGAAAAGGTAACAGATTTTGAGGACTTTTTGCTATTTTCAGAACATCAGATACTGTAAATACTTGAATCTGTCCTTAGAATCCGCAACCCTTTCTATAGCAAAATTTCTCATAATTTAAAAATTTTTGTATAGGAAAGAATGCTTAAAATCTTAGACGCACACTTTGGAAAAAATCTGAGACTTTTTTAATGGGATGATAAAGGGTGAAAACACCAAAACTGCGACACTTAGAAACTAATACCAGAAAAAAACTAGATGGCTTTGAAATACATTTTTTTTTATTCGAATACTTTAAAGTTTAGAGGTAATAAAAATATAAAAATATTAGTTATTATTTGTTCCATATGCAACTGATCAGACTTTTCGTCGCACACGCATCATCTTTTGCACGAGTGCATCTTCGACTTTTCGCGACGCCGACAACCACTTGGTTTTGAATTCTGCAATATGTGTTACCAGTTTACCTGCCTTCTTTAATATTCCCTTCACTATTGACCAATATTCCTCACTTGGGCGTAGCTCTAGGCGATTGGGTGGATTGCAGTCGCCAGGTACAAAATCGATTTTATTTACATTGTACCACTGCAATGTGTCCTTGACATAGTGGCAGCTTACCAGGTCCGGCCAGAACAGTGATTTGGTGACGTGACTCTTAATAAATGGCAGAAGACGCTTTTTGAGGCACTCATCCTGATAAATTTGAGCGTTCATTGTTCCGGATGTGATGAAAGGTCTGCTTTTACGACCACAGGAGAAATGGCTTGCCAAACCATGTATTTTTTTGGAAAATTGGACTTCATTTTCAATTTACAGCTTTCAGGAGCATCTCTACGACTTGCAGCAGTATAAAAATCTTGGCTAGCAATATATTTGAAATGTTGAAAGCAGTAGGTTTCGTCGTCCATGACAATGCATTCATATTTCGTGATTTGGGATTCGTACAACTCGCGGATGCGGGATTTCACCGTAACATTCTGCTTTGCGTCTCGATCTGGGGCCGTTTGAACTTTAAAACTTCTCAGTGAAGCTTGCCGCTTTACCTTTTGTACGAAAGACTGCGATTTACGTACAGATTTTGCAACAGAACGTGACGTAATCTTCGGAACCTGCGAAAATGCCCTGAGGACATTCCGCGCACTATCACTTTGGTCATGCTCACCTCCTCTACCAGGCTTTCTAGCAATTGTCAGACCTTCTCTGTAGCGATTTAAAACCCTGGAAACTGTCGAGTGGTGCACTTTTACATTTTTCGCAATTTTACGCGCACTGAGAACCGGATTTTTATACCCTACACCACTACGTGGTCAGGGTATTATAAGTTTGTGCTGATGTTTGTAACACCAAAAAATATTGGTCGTAGACCCACCTTATAGTATACCGATCGGTTCAGAATTTTTTTTTTATTTCTATTTAACGATGTCCGTCTGTCCGTCCGTCCGTCTGTCTGTCTGTCCATGCAATCTTGTGCGCACTCTACAGGTCGCAAATATTAAGATATTTTGATGAAATTTGGTACGCAGAGCTATGTTGGCCCAAGGACGAACAAGTTTGATTTTGGTGAACATCGGTCCATGTTTAGACCTAGTGCCCATATAAGGGTCCTACCAAAATTATATTGTTTATACGCTGCAGGTCGTAAATATTAAGATATTTTGATGAAATTTGGTACATAGACCTATGTTGGACGAAGCCTATTGATTTTGGTGAACATCGGTCCATGTTTAGAACTAGTGCCCATATAAGGGTCCCCCCAAAATTGGCTTGGTTACAAACTGCAGGTCGCAAATATTAAGATATTTTAATGAAATTTGGTGCGCTGACTCACATTATAGAAAATTTTGACACAAGCCCCATTTTAACCCATTCGAATTTCGGATCCAAACAATACACCAGACTGGTGTAGGGTATTGTATAGTCGGCATGCCCGACTTTAACCTTTTTACTCGTTTTTTATATATTTGTGCCTCGTTTCTAACTCGGTGGTCATTTTTGACGAAACTAAAAGTCAAATTCGAATGAAATTTCTCATGCATGAAATTTAGATCATGGCCTACTCAGGGTATTTGAATTTCAAAATATATAAATTTTTTTGAGTAACCCAGCAAACAAAGCTGATCATTAATGACTCAGCAATGAGTTCCAAAAACATAAACAGAAAAAAGAACGCATAAAATCGAAATTTTCTTCATAAATTTAAATAATTTTGGAATCTTCTTTGAGTCCGAAAAATGGACCCTCGTTTTGAGACAGCTTTTTCGATTATAGAGACAACTTTTTGCGTTGTTTTCTGAGGGTTCATATTTTCTACCAAAAAAAGAGTGTTTTCAAAAAAACAATAATCATTTCTATGAGCCATTTAAAAATCTTATTTATGAGCGCTCTGAAATTGCTGGCTGGGGAGTTATAAGTTTTCCAAAGTGTCGCAATTTTGGTGTGTTCACTTATTAAGGAAGAAGTCTTCAGAACCTGATGCATATTCCGTAGGAAAAACTGTTCAGAATCTGGGAAAATTCTTAAATTTTCCTATAGGGAAAATATCAGATTCTAAGAACTTTTTCCTACACAAAAATTCCTAGATTTCGAGGGTTTTTCTAAAGAATAATCTCAGATTTTGAGTTTTTTCTATGCGAAAAAGCTACCAGGTTTTCAGTTTTTTTTTTATAAAAAAAAGTTCTCAAAACATGAAATCTTCAGACTTACATTTTTCCTATTTGAGAAAGTCCTATGCATTTTAGATTTTTTCTAAAGCGAAAAAGTAAATTTGTATATAGAAAAAAGTCCTTAAAATCAATTTTAGATTTCGTGGAATTTTTCCTACAGAAAGTCTCATATTCTGTTGATTTTTTGGAAACTCTTTAGAAAAGTCTCAGATTTTGAAAAACTGTTCGCATTGTTAATTCATCTTATTTTATAAAGTGTCAGTCCTAGTGATATAACTTGATGTTTGTTTTTCTGACTTCCTTTCAAGAAATTATTGCGGCCTAGACATCAGCTTGTAAGCAGAATATTGGCAAAATCTGATTCTTTGCTATAGCATATAGCGATGAACTAATTGCTGCCTATGAATTAACTGGTCACAGTACCCACATTGGATAATATCTAATGGATATATTGGGCGATTTGAAATAATAATATTAATTCTGAACCAAGCTTTTATACACTCAAGGAAAGAAATATACTTCCAATATAAAAAAATTAATTTTTTCATATAATTTAACTTTAAAAAATTGATGCTATTTACATTTTGTTAGAGGTTTAAAACAGTTTTAAATGAGCACATAAACCTTTCTTTTTTGCATTTATTGACTTAAATAGTTTGAATTATTTATTCAAAGGAAAGAAATATATACCACAAAATTAGAATGTGAAAAATTAACTCTCCTTTTGATACAGCTTTTAAGAGTGTGGAGACAACTTTTTGGATTGTTATCTGAGGGCTCATATCTGCTACCAAAACAATGTTAAAAAAAAAACAATAATCATTTTTATGAATCAGTTAAAAGTCTTATTTATGAGCGCTCAAAAATTACTGGCTGGGAAGTTTAAATATTTCGATCTCAAAAGGATCTAGAATTAGAGAGTTAAAAAAGTAAAAACAAATTTCATATTTATGCTAAAGTTAATAAAAATGAGTTCTTAAAAGTGTAGAAAGTATGCTCAAATCAGCAGAATGCTTGCTAGTCATGAATAAAAAATAGAAGAAAAAAATCTGTTAAAGTGTATGATTCTATACATATGTTCCTATACATTTATTATAATTTTACCATATGTTGTCGCAAAAAAAAACACAAAAATGCATTTATTCCCCTCGTATATTTTTGAAAATATTTTTCCCATCCATATTACACTTATAAAATGATTATAACTAGATATTGAAAATTCAACATGTTAATTGTTTATGGCAACAACAAAAAAATTTAATGTATAACCAAAAAAAAAAGGCTGATGGTTGTTAGTTATATTACGTGTTTTGTAAGTTTAGTCAATGACCATAGATGTTGAACACGTTTCGACATGGTTGCCTTGTACTCACTCTCATATCCATACAAATAGTAAACAACACAATTTGATTTCTAAATTTTGTTTGTAAGACTTTTTTTTTGCGAAATGCACAAAAAAAAGAGAGCTAAAAGTAGTTGCAACAACCACTTTGCAATTTAAGTCTAACAAACTCAAATTTTGGTCAATATTACGTTTTGCAATTGCAAAGTGCACCTAATAAAAGCCAACGAACAAAGTAAATGTAATACAGTGGTTGCATAAAAAATTTACTATTATTGAATATTTTCAAACTATGTAAAATTGCAATTATTGAGCACGCAATGGCTGTTATTACACAAAGTATAAATAGAAAGAAAATGAAATATCGTTACAGGTTTTCAAATTCAGGTTTATTAGCGAAAATAAAAATTTTAGCTATAAATTTATAGTGTCACGAAAAAATGAACACACACATGTGTTTTAAAGACTTGCGGCTGCGGAATCCGCCGCGGTGAGAAAAACAAATGACTGCAGCTGCGGTGACGGCATCCCTGGAGAACACCAGGGATGGGAAATGAGGTTTTTGTTTAGGTATAGAAAAATTTTTAATTTCTTTAAATTTTTTTCATTTTTGCTTCGATAAGGGTCATTAAATCAAACCGATAGGCTTATTGAGTTCGAAACTAATAATAAATATAAAAGAAGGATTTTTCAAAATAAAAGTTCCATCATTTCAACTTTTTCACCTCTGAACATCACCAAATAATGGGTTTATTTTTTGAAAATATGGCAACATTGAAGAAAATGTGAGAATGAAGATATGCGTGTATGCAGTGCTGCCAACCCATTTTGTTGAAAAATCGTCAATTTTAGGAGAAAAAATCGTCAAAATCGTCATTTTAGGAATGAGAAATTTTCAAAAAAAATCGTCAATCCAAAAATCCCTTATTTATCAATAAAAAAGAATAAGTTTACCAAAAACCCAGTTTTTATAATTATAATAATATACACAAAAAAGAACCAGGGAAAACCTTACCTAACGGTAAAGGTATCCAAATTTAATAAAATTCAGATATATGATAGGAAAAAATTTAAGAGTTAAAAAGTTGAATCAAAAACTATCCTATTTTTCTATGAAAACATGTCTGAAATTCACGAAATTTGGATATGTTTATACACAGAGTTAAGGTACTCGAGAACACAAACATTAAATACCCTTATTGTGAGTCCAGGGTTGCCACTTATTTGAAATGTTGAAAAAGGCTCTATGGAACGACAACGAATATCGACACCCCCTATATAAAATTGAATATAGATAATTATGTGTACATTTGAGATAAAACCAACAACAATTTCTCATACAAATCTCCTATTCGAAAAAAAATAACTGAATAAAAAAAATTGGAACTCTTCGGGTATATTTTGTATACCAAAAGATACGTCTCCAAAAAGCTTACAATTGTTAACCAATTTAACTTTGAAATTATAAGAAATAAATTAAAAAACGGAAAATTGTGTCAGTCTGATCCTACTTTTAACCCCTAAACATAAGATTGGGCGCGAAAAAATGCGTGTACATTATTTTTTCGTCTATATCACATAGCGTAAAAAATTATTTTGAATATTTTTATTAATGTAGTTTTTAATAAAAATGCAATTTTTTTAACAAAAAATTATGCCATTTTAAAAATCGTAATTTTTCATATATGAAATTTTTAAAAATCGGCAATCGTCATTTGCCCAAATTTAGCTTCAAAAATCGTCAAAATGGAGACAAATCGTCAAAGTTGGCAGTGCTGCGTGTATGAGAAAAAACGAAGAGAAATTAAATTAAGTTTTAATTTAAAGAGAATCCGCAAGGTTGTTAATCTACTCTTGGAGATATTATGTTCTATAGCAATTTTCAAATTTTCTGTGATTTAAGAAGTTTTATGATATAAAACATTAAATTGTCTTGATTTTGCACAGATAGAAATGAATCTGGTAAAATAGAAGAAAAAGTTCCTAAAAATTTGTTAAAAAGGGCTCTGCAGAAAAAACTGCTGAAATTGGTAGAATATTAGTAAGATGAAAACAGCAAATTAAAATCTACAAAATTTTAGTAATATATGAGTTATGTTTTAGTAAAGTTATATACAAAAATTTAGTTAGATTTTTAGTAGAATGCTAATTTCAGAACGAAAGATGTTAAATGCTTTATAAAAATTTACAAAAAAAAAACTTGGAAAACATGAAATTTTTTGTGATATTTTAAGTCTACCAACATTCAACAAAATTTGTTACTGATTTTCATTTACAATTAACTAAAATATAACAAGAATGTTGTAAATTTAACAGATTTTTATCTGCAGTTTTTATTTTACTTATACTCAGCAAACATATTTCTCTGATTTCAGCAGTTTTTTCTTTCGTTCCTCTTTTAAACTAATTTTTAGTACCTTTAGCAACAATTGTTACCGACTTTTTTCAATTAGTATACTAATTTAATATTAAACTGTTCACTTAATTTTATTAGTAACTGTATGCAACAAAATACGGTTCAGCACAAAAATTGCAAAAATTATTTCAAAAAATATAATTGAATTTCCACCAATCATGTATTAAAGTTCAATGAAATATAAATCGCAAAAAAAAAAATGTGGAAAATGAGAGAAAAAAGAAACATAAAAAATGTTGATTAACTACTAAATTTGACCATAAAGATTTCCACTTTCACTCACATGATTACAGAAAATGTAATCATCATGATGCAGCAGCTAAGTCAAAATTGATGATGTTTTAATTAAAGCAGAAAGTTTTTTCTTTTTTGAATTTTGATGGTTAGTTAAAAATTGGTTTATTCAACTTTTTTGTTTGGTATAAATATTTTCTAATGAACAATTAAAATCTTTTGACATAATGAGGAAAAAAAATCTATCTGCAGGGCAAACTAAAAAAGGATTAAAATGTAACAAATTGGATAAAATTAAGTAGAGTAAAAACTTAAATTTAACTACTACAATTTAGTTAATTGAAATTTAAATTCAGCTAACTAAAATCGAAATTCAGCTGCCTTTCAATTTTAATTCAGCTAAATGGGATTTTAATTCAACCGATTTTAATAACTATGTATATTATATTAACTTAAAAATTTATATTCAGCAACACTAACTTTTGATTCAGCTTACTAAAATTAAAAGTCATCTAATTATAATATAAATTTAGCCAACAACATTTTAATTTAGGCGAAAAAGCTTTAATTCAGCTACCTAAGAATTAATATTTAAACTGTAGATTTATTCTTAAATACAAAAATTGTATAAGATTGTTGGTTTTAGTTTACTAGTATGATCTCAAATCAAACAAAAGAACATTAATTTACTAATTAAAAGATCAACTATACATATCTTCATACATCTCAAAACACTAGATACGGTGAAAATATATGTAATTTAAAAATGCCTAATTGTTTACTATCAACATGGATTTATGTTGTAGGTTAAAAATAATTAGAATATGCATTTAAAATTTAGTACAAATTTAGTTTAAAAGAACATTCATTTATAAATTATTTTTAATAAAATTTTTTCATAAAAATCAAGACACGGTATCGACACAATCATAACATTGACAAATAAAATTTTAATAATTTAGCCTAAACCACATAAACGCAGTGTCGACGGCAGTGCGACGTTTTGTCGATAAAGCAGTTTTTGTATCTTCTCTATTTGTCACTGCCGAGAAATTAGAAAAGTGTCTAAATAAAGAAGAGCTGTTTTTAAACAAAACGCAATAAGAATTTTCTAAAAATATTAAATCGTTTTCGCGAAATTCAAGAACAAAGTTTGACAGCACTGGCACTTTCACTACGTGATTTGGGCTTTTGAATTTCATTGTTGTTTTGTATGGAAGGAAAGTTATGACTTTTAGTCTTAAAAATAGTTCTATGACAGTCACAACGAGTTACAAGTAGGAATATTGGTTTGTTTTTAAACGCTAAAGTTTAAATTCAGCTAAAGAAAATAGAAGAACCTGACTAGAGTTTTGTTCTCAATGGAAAAAAAATTATATTGCATTATTAGCTGTATTTTGTCTCATGTCTATCAACGTTAAGTATTTAAAGCAAATATATGTTAAACCGATTGTAGTACAAAAAAATTTTAAACAGGTCATGTTTATAATTATCCCGTTATAATCGAACGTGCGTGAGCAAAAGTTTTTAGGAAGTAACGCGAATAAGTTACGTTAGATGTGAAAATGTATAAACGTTGAGTTTTCAACATTGATAATTATCCGTGTTGAAAGTTAACGTGCATACGAAAAGTAATTTGTTAGTTTTCGTCTTAAACTCGTTTTTCTGCACTTTGAGTATTTTTCAGAGTTAACGGATATAGTTAAGTCGAAAATACAGCTATTGTCAATCGGTTTGATTCTGCAGCATTATTTAAATTCAGCTAGTATTTTTATTCCAAATAGGAATATTCATCTCCTGTTACAACACTTGAGCTGCTGATTTTTATCAACATTTTATTAGAATTTGTATTCAGCAGCTCAACTATAGTTTTTTTTCATAATAAATTTATTTCAATAATAATTATATTTATATTTTTCTTACTTTATTTGCAGATCAAATTCTTAAAAACCAAAGAAGGTACCGCCATGGTACAAATGGGCGATTCAGTTGCTGTCGAACGTTGCGTCCAAAATTTGAACAACATTTCTGTGGGTACAACTGGCAAAATACAGATTGCTTTTTCCAAGCAAAATTTCTTATCCGAAGTTATAAATCCCTTTCTATTACCCGATCATACACCAAGTTTTAAGGAATATACCGGATCTAAAAATAATCGTTTCCTATCGCCGGCCCAGGCTAGCAAAAATCGTATACAACCACCGAGCAAGGTTAATTTGGAAATTATATGAATTTTTATTTAGTGCAAATTGTTATTGGTATTCATTTTTTTTTTCTTTTTAGATTTTACATTTCTTCAATACACCACCTGGACTCACCGAAGACCAATTGATTGGTATTTTCAATATAAAAGAGGTTCCTGCCACATCTGTCAGATTATTCCCATTGAAAACAGAACGTTCCTCTTCGGGTCTAATTGAATTTCCAAATATTGCCCAAGCTGTATGTGCAATTATGAAGTGCAATCATCTGCCAATTGAGGGTAAAGGTAAGTTTTTACTTATTTAAATTGTTTTTCAAAACTGCCCAGTCAGAAAAATATAAAAGGGAAGGAGATGGCAAGCCACTTTAACAGGTGATACAAGTGCTGGCAAAAAGCGCTTTCCGGCCAGTCCCATCATTTCCTTATAGCATCATTAGGCAAAAGACCGGTTGTTCAAAAAGTGACCGAAAAGCCGTGCCTTGATTTGAACCCAGAGGCCGTTAGATTGGCAGACGAGAGCTCTACCCACTTACAAGGAATGTCTTCCTATGTGGTTCCCCCAGATTTGGATAAAATTTGGATATGTGATAGAGATGAGAGAAAAAAATAAGCATGTTCGCCTTTTTAGCGGCCCAATCTTATATTTAAAACGAATAACTGTTTTCGTTTTATGTATTTTTTTCATCTTTTTTCCAAGGAAATGTATACAATTTTGATATCAAATTAAAGGTATATTGAAGATCTATTAAATGGCGAACTGAAAATAATAAAAAGTTTCGGACAACTTTGAATCTTATTTTTACCCATAAATATCAATTTGAGCCTGATCGGTTGCTGATCACCAGGGCTGCGACTTTCATGCAAATGCATGTTTGAAATCATTAATCCAAAAATGAGTTTGACCAAATACTTTTCCGAATCAAAGAATTTTCAACAAAATGGCATCGATTTGTTGTTGCATATTTTTGCATATTTTATTATAAATGCATATGATTTTTAGTGCATATTTTTCATTAAATTGCATATTTTAATAATTAAATTGCATATTGCATAATTTAATGAAAAATAAACAAAAAGAAGAATTTGCAAACCTTAACGCAGCACTTAACTTGAAGGGAAACATCAAGTAGTCATCTACTTAGACACAGAGCTTCGTAGAATTAATTCCCTAATTCCCTTTTTTGGTCTGAATTTATATTTTGGGAATGAATTCCCTGAGAAAACTTAAAAAATTGAATGAATTCCTTTTTTTCATTCGATTTATCTTAAAGCAATTCATTCATTTTTTTCTAATTCCTTCACAAAAATTGAATGCACTCATTCACCAAGGAATTCATTCAATTCAAGTTAATTCAACTATTTGTCAAGGAATTCGTTCCCTAGGGACTGAATTCCCTGGGAATTTATTCAATTCTAGTTAATTAATTTTTTAGTTAAGGAATTCATGCAATTGTGCACTTAATTCCCTGAAGGAATTAACTTTTTCGTGTAATTCCCTAAGGAATTACTTTCATTAAATGCCCAAAAGGACTTGTCTTTTTCACCTAACAATACAAAATGAAAAACTAAATATTATTTATGCAATTCTAATATATTTAACTAATATGTCGTTGTTGCTATTAAAGGAGGTATACATAGACTTTATTAAAATCCGTTTTAATTAAACCATTTATATAAATTATCAGAGAAGCTGAAAAATGAAGAAAAAATGTTAACACTTTAAGGCATTAAGAGAAAACTTAAATTCAGGGAATTATACGAAAAAGTTAATTCCTTAGGGAGTTAAATGAAAAAGATGATTCCTTAGGGAATTAAAAGAAAAAGTTAATTTCTTAGGGAATTAAAAGAAAAAATTGATTCCTTCAGGGAATTAAATGTACAAGGGAATGAATTTCCAGGGGATTCATTCAAGGAATTCAATCCCTAGGAAATTAATTCCTTGGCCAAAAGTTGAATTAACTAGAATTGAATGAATTCCTTGACTTAAAATTGAATTAACTCGAGATGAATGAATTATTTAGTGAAAGAATTCTTTAATTTTAATTCTTAATGCTTTGGTCAGGAAATTCATTCTATAAATTTGAATTCATTCACAGGAATTAATACCTGCTTAAGTCTTATTAATGAATTCATTCCTTGAAATAAAGAATTAAATTAAATTTTTGGGAATTCATTCCAAAAAGGAATTAATTCTTTAAAGCTCTGCTTAGACATATATATTGGATCTAATTTTTATATTTCCATTTAAGGGCATATTTAAGTGCTGATCATGAATCTGAAATAAAATATTTAAATTTCAAAATGACGGATCCAAAATAGCGGCCATGAATTTTTTTGACTTAAATTTAAATTCAATCATCTAAAATTACATGTTATACACTCAAAAAAAATAGTCAGTAAAGTCAGCAAATTTAAAGCCAGGATCGTGCTTGCAAAAAAGTTGGTAATTTCAGCAAAAGGACTTAAAATAATCAATTATATAGGTCTAGGGGCCGCTGATTAGAAATCTGAAATTAAAATTTTGAAATTCAAAATGGCGGATCCAATATGGCGCTGCTTAATATTTTCAATATCCTGAGTGGATATTAATGAAACTTCTTGATATTATTTTTTTAAATCTAAAAATAATATTCTTAATTTAATTTTAGCAAATTAACTTTTAACTGCTCTTGGGGTTTTTTTACCCTATGCTAAAAATAGACTAATATTTTTTTCAATGGAGCATATAGGCCCCAACAGCACTTAAAGGTTAATTTTCTGAAATAAAATTAAAAATATTATTTTTAGATCTAGAAAAACAATATCAAGAAGTTTCGTCAATATCCGTTCAGGAATATCTGTTATATAAATATGTTTAAAATAAAATAAAATCTCCTAAAATTTGACCTTCGACCTTACACAAGGACAATTTAATGTATTTATATATTGTACTAATTTTCCGGATTGAAGTATTCAATCTTATGTTGTTATATTCCGGCCAAAATCATTTGGAATTAAAAGAAGAAAAAGGAAAAACTTGCAGAAAAGCTAAATAAATGCCAAAAATTGCTGTTTCCTCGAAATCCGCTCAAATAAAATCTCTGCCGAAATGAAAAAAGGAATTTTTTTTTGTACTTTTTAATCTCTAATATGTTCTTAATAAAACCCTAAAGTTCAATCGCTGATTTTTAAAAATTTCTTTAAAAAAATTTAAAATTCTAGATTTGAAAACCGTATTTAAAAGCTCTGACCTTTTTAGCACTAATTTAAAACGAGTTAGCAAAACTCAATATAAAAAAATACTTCTTATCTGAATTTCTTAGAACTTATAGAATAATATAAATGTTTCTGTAGTAGATTATTTCAATAAATTTTAAAAGTTGGACCTGAAGTTCTTGATTAAGTGGTCTGCGACACATCAGCTGCCGGGGAAAATTGTAATAACTCGGCTGTTTTTTAAACGATTTAAGTTTTTATTGCTTTATTAAAAAGAGAATTCACTGCATATTACGATTCTTTAATGTTTTTAATTCATTTTAGTTTCAAAATATCAATCTTTTTGAGAAAATATACAAAAAGGCATATTTTTTCCCTTGAAAATTCGTATTCCAAACTTCAGCGCCGATGCGGCTCGTCGTCCCGATATCCGTGGTTTTACACCCAAATACATATATCCAGGAGGTAGCCCGGTCAATAACCCAAAATTTATTTTCCTCTATACTTCTGCAAGGCAATTTCAAAAAAAAGTGTACGGCGCACTTTTTTTTTTTTGTCTTTAAGGTGGTACGCTCTAATGGACAGGCTTCATCAGTGATTTTCCATTAAATTATATTATTGTTTATATTTTATTGTCAGATCATATAGAGAATATGATAATTTTCGTAGGCTCTAGGATTCGAACATGTGCATTAGACCGCACCTCAAAAAAAAAGTTCGCCATACACCCTCCAATATGATGTATTTTGGGAAGGCGATTTCAAAAAAAATTCTTTTTTTACCGACCCTTGGGGTCGCCTTTTTCAATTTTTCGTTATAGCTTCGGCATTTAAAATCGGATTTTAAAGTGTGATATATCGATTTTTTTGCCTCGAGGATACCAGTGTTTTGCTATAAAGGAAAAATCCAATTAAAAAAAAATTTAAAAAGGCGACCCCTACGTTCGGCAACCAATATATAAAAAAAATTTCTACTGGGTTTAGCGAAAAACTTCCATAGCAAAAGTTTAATGATTTTTTGTGATCTTTAATTTTCTGACATTAGGGTCGTACATTAGGGGAGTAGCAACTGAGATCTGGTGGGTAACTACTAGAACGGGATACTTGAGGTCAATGGCCCTTAGAGCAAAACACTGGTCTCCTCCAGAGAAAAACATCGATGTATCATACTTTAAGATCCGACTGTAAATACCAAAGATATAACGAAAAATGTAAAATGGCGACCCCTACGTTCGGCAAAAAAAAAAATACTTCATATCCTTGCAAAAATACTTCATATTGGAGGGTGTACGGCGCACTTTTTTTTTGTCTGTAAGGTGGTACGCTGTAATGTACATATTCCTATATTCCAAACGTAACTATACTAAGATTCGACCCCTTAGCCATCTCACCCAAGTAAGGCCTTGAATTCTATATAACTAATTCATAGTTTTATTTCCTATTCATCTTTCTGTTACTGTTTTTACTCAGAAGTGTTCAACAACGATACATACAAGCATACTACTGTTAGGTTTTTGTTTATCTTCTAATCTCCTCTGTGTCTCCTTTTTCGCAAATGTTGCCAAACTGACGTATGGTTTTTACGTTCAAGAGCAGGCAGCTTGCGTATATATTGGAGACGGGTTGTCACAGGGCATTTCATAATGTATTTTAGTACAGTGTTTGTTTTAATGGCACGTTAAAGTTCTAGCTTTGCAGCCGGGCCAGGTGTCCACAAGTTAGTATATCAGTTAGACCCCGACATTTATTTTACGAATTTGAACGCTTCATTCAACAATTTTGTACTGAAGAATGAAAAAACCTCGAAGTAGCAATAACATGTTCGTATTTATTGTAACTTTTCGGCGTTAAAATACTTTCAAAATTTATCCGCAATGAACACTAGCTGAATAATGAATAAAATTATATATGTAGGTGCCGTGTTTTAAATCACTTTGGTTTGTTGATACCATTTAAGGTCAATATGCTTAATAGCTCAAAATATACAAGGATGTCATTAATTTTTGATAGAATTCGTCCTTCTCTTCAGAATTGCGAATTTGATTACAAGTGTCGTTAATCTTACATGGGCAGACGGACGCATATTGCTAAATTGACTCAGCAAAGAGTTTCTGATCCGATCAGTATTCAATTAGGTCTGTGTCCATTATTTTTGGTGGTTATAAACATGAGCACGAGCTCAATATACCCTGTACCACACAGTGGTTTAGGTTAGTGCTGGTAAAAATATGAGTAATTGGTATCGTGTATCGAGTATTTGTGTTTTTTTTTCTTTGGGTACTCTATACTTAAAACTTCTATCCGATATTTTCAGAGTTGCATTTTGGACGGAAAAAAGATATAAACATGTGATCCCTCTAAAATATTTACCACAGAATTGCGGCTCCACTAAAATTTTTTATTTTTTTTTTTTTTTTTATTTTTTTATTTATCACAAAATTACAAATCTGCTAAAAGAAAAAATCAGAAGTAAAATATTTGAAAGTATATTTTAAAAATCTATGAAAAATAAAATACTGAATAGCCGGTAAAAAAGTTTAAAAATATGTTTATAAATTTAAATATTTAAGAAACATAAACATTTTCAATGAATTTTATTAAAAAATTTTTAAATTATGATCAGATCTAGTGACAGAAAGTTTTCAGAAAAAAAATTGTTGAAACAATCGTGTGAAAAAATTTGGTGCACTCATAAAAAAGTCCTTAGGTCAAAATTTAACAGATTTTTGTACTAACTTTTTTATGAGTGTACCAATTCACATCGTTTTTGTTTCAGAGCGCACATTTCATGCGGAAACTTTCTCGATGAGAAAGTACAGTACTACAGTAGTACTCGTATTTGTGGTAGTAAAAGTTCAAACATTTTGTTGGACACAATAGACTGTTATATCTTTTTGATTTATCCACGAATTTTCTGAAATATGTCTGTAAACTAGTGTTAATAGATTTTGTTAAAAAAAAACATTAGTTTTGATTGCGATTTTAGATTCTGTAACTTTTTAAGGTTTTAAGATTTTTTCTTGCTTTTTCTAATATTTATTTATCCATTTATTATATCTCTTCAGGTACCAAATTTCCATTTATCATGAAACTTTGTTTTTCATCATCAAAGAGCATGAATGGTGCTTGGAATAATGCAGCAAATGAAGGTATGATTGAAAAAGAAAATGAAGCCGAAATAAAAGATGATCCGTATCAGTAATTGAGTAAATTTCAATAAATTAAATACATAATTATAATTAACAATATTTTAAATGCAAAAAAGAGAAGTTAGAGGCAGCAAGCGAAAAATCCGCGCGTTCCACAAAAAATTGAATTTAAAAAATATTAAGTGAGAGCAGCAGTTTTTTAACAAATAAAATACAGCATGATTTTCTTTTGCTTTCTTTTTTTAATTATTATTAATTTTTTAATATAATTATTACGTTTTTTCTTAAATATTTGTTTTATTATTAAACAATTTAAAAATTGTTTAACAATTTAAAATTTCGTTGTTTTTTTTTATTTTCTTTAAATAATTGTAATTTAGTTATAAATTTTTAATATAATTAAAATTGTTTTTAAAGCTTTTCTTTTAAACATCAAACAAAAGCTTTAATTGTTTTTTTTTTCTTTTTTTGTTTCTTTTTAATTAAAAATAATAATTTTTCTCGTTCTTACAAGTGTATCATAATTAAAAAAAAAAAAAAAATATTGTGAATCTTCAAAAATCAATATTTTTAAAAATGGTAAAAAGCAACGGAAAGAATAGTAACGAAGAAAAATAAAAATGATTTTGACAATATAAAAATAATAATAAAAAAATACAAAAAATAATAAAAATCTAGACATATAGACGAAGAATACAACAAAACAAATTGTAAAGGAGAATTCCTAAAAATTAAAAAAAAAACAAGAAAAAAATAAATAAAAAAAATGTATGATTGGTTTTGCTTATTACAAAAAAGTAGTATTATATAAATTAAAAAAAAATTATTAAAAAAAATCTAATGTATGTTAATTTTATAAATTAAGTAACATGTGCTTGTATGAAAAAAACTGCATATTGAAAAAAGCCTCTTTAAAAAGCTGTATTTTTAAAAAACAATATTAAAATATGTTTGAGGCCTAATTTAAAAAAAAAAAGAAATTGCACAATTTTTACAAATTTACAATTTTATCAACCATTTAAATAAAAAGACATTTTTTGTGCTTATTTTTAATAATTAATTAATTTATAATTACTATTATTTAATTTAATATTTTTTCTTTATAATTTTTTTTTGTAAAATAATTTAATAAAAAACAAAACAACCAAACAATTGCATGTAAAATTTTTGTAAATTAAGAAAACTTCATCAAAAAAAAAAAAACTGATGAGATTTAAGGTAAATGAAAAAGAACAAACACAATGCATCCATAAAATTTATTCAAAAAGAACAAATCATTGTTAAAAACATAAGAAAAACATTATTGAAGGTAATGATTTTTTTGGAAGTAAGAGCAATTTATAAAAAGTTTATAGAACAAATGTGTAAAATTCAAAAGAATATTTTAAAAACTGTCGTGAACAAAATTTTAAAATCTAAGAAAGTTTCTACACTATACAAATTAAATAAAATGTAATTCGTCTAGAACTATTTTAAAGTGCTTATGCATAATAATTTCAAAACCTTGTAACATATTTATGAAAGGAATTTTGTATGAAAAAGAAGAAGACTTTTAATATCATGAATACATTTTTTTAAATCGATACTATTTTAGTACTTCTTCTGACTCATAAAAGTGTTATAATTTTTGGAGCGCTCAAAGTTTAGAGCCGTAATTTAAACATAATTGTCTTATCATCATTTGAAATTTCAATACTTAAAAATTATAAATAACTCAGAAAATCCTGAAATTTCCAAAACTTGTGGGAGTCGTTTACGAGCCATAGCAGAACCCGCAAACAAAGGATTCACCGCCAAATATAATAATACACCTATTTCAGAAGGTTTAAGTTCTCTTTAATGCGTGTTTTCAGACTCTTATTGTACACTGGTTCACATGCCTATTCCTGCCTGTGATTGTAAGATTGGGTATGTTCGGAAATACATCACTGATTTGCTTCTGATATTCAGCCCGTTCATAAAAGCATCAGATGGCAACACTGCAATTGACAAATATTCGAAAATGCATCATCAGAACAGATAATTCACAGACTAGTGACAAACACTCATCACAAAAATGCCTGGTGCAAGAGCATTAGGTGATTTGCATCAGCATTGCTCACTAATCACAAATACGCATCAGATGCAGAGCAGTTATGCATTTCCGAACAGGCCCATTACTTTTAAGACTGAAAGTCATAACTTTTAATACAAAACAATAAGATTATTTTATTTGTCAATGTTATGTGATGGTGCTATGCGAGATCCTACTTTTTGTAATTTTTAAACAAAAAAAATTTAAAAAAATTTTATTTAAAATAAAAGAGTCAAGGAGATATCCGTAGGAATAGGCAAGTGATTCTCGATTAAAAATCATTGTAAACAGTGTTGCCATTTTAGCATATTTTATGCTAGATTTAGCAGATTGAGTTTGAAAATTGCAGATTTATTTTAGAAAAATATTTCGTTTGACAAAAGCAGATTTCAGCATATTTTTATCCACGCATGATTTAGTTTATTTTTTCAACAATGGCTCATATGAATAAAAAAATAGATATTACTAATAGGGGGAAATACAGGGTTTTTTAAGCAATTATTTCACAAATCTAGTCTGCTTGGGAGTAGACTAGAAATTTAATTTTTTTTATTTTCGTTTACATTTCATGCTATTCTACAAGCCAATTAGTAAATTTGGAGTTAGAAGCCATTCCTAAGCTCGAAGTAATTACTTCGAAGTAATTGCTAAGTTTTATTCATATGACCCAATGATTACACTACTTTTTAAATGAATTAACGCGTATACGTTAAAGAACTGCAAAAATGTTTATCTAATACGAAAACTTAACAAAAACGGGGCTAAGAGAAAAAAATTGCAATATTTTTTATGCATCAGATTTTTAGCATATTTTTTGTCGTAATTTAGCTCATTTTTAGCATAATGAATATTTCAATATTTTTTTTTTTTGGCATATTTTAGCATATTTTTCTTTTTTCACAATTTAGCAGAATTTAGTATATTTTTTTGCGGTGATTTAGCATATTTGGAATGAAAGTTTCTGGCAACACTGATTGTAAATTGTCTTATTCTTTAATATTATTTAGCGTTGCCACTATTTTCTGGAAACTCCCCATATTTCTGCAAGTAAGGGGAAAGTACAGTGTTGTATTTTGTTATATATAAAAAAAGATGGATTTCGGGCCTGTTGAGAAATGTATTACTGCTCTAAGTATGATTTTGCGATCCTGATACTTTTAATGCATTAGAGATGTTTTTATGTTGACTATTGTTTGCACATAATCTGCTTTTGCTAATGCATTTTCCAACATATCATAATTGCAGTGTTACAAGCTGATGCTTTTACGATCGAGCTGTGCATTACATTCAAAATAGTGATGCATTACCGAACAGTCCCTTCATTTAGGTTTCGCCGAAATTCAAATTATAATGGAAATCTACTTTTAGTTATCTTGCGAGAGTTATGTAAATTCACAACTGGGTCGACAACGAGAATTGTTTTTTCATATATTTTGTATGGGAAACAAAATATTGCCATGTCGTTGTAACAGAATCTATTCTATTTTCATGACGACACTAACACACACTCAAAATATTTGTTAAATTGTTGCCATATTTTTAACTAATTAATGGTTGCCATTAGAACAGAGTTGTAGAAATTCGTTTAAGAGTGGCAAAAATTCGTACTTTTTTTTACAAAAAATGACAGAAGAAATATAATTGAAAATAAAAATTCATAATTTAGCGCAAAAATGCAAAATTAATTACAATAAAATGTAAAATAGCAAGAAATAAATCAAAAACAATTGAATTGATGAAGAATTGTGGCTAAATAAATACAACCATAGTTAAGTTTAGTTTCTTTATTCGCTCTTCCCATGCAACAAGACTTACGTCTTTTTAATTATAGCATGGGAATCAGTAGAAGATAGTCTACAAAGTGATTAAATACAACCATATTCTTCTTTTGCTTTCCTTTTATTTTTTAAACGTCAACAAATGTCGACGGTCGATTGTCGCTGAATTTAAATTAATCGTGACGACTTGCTGTCATCGGTCGACCCAGTTGTGATTAAGCTTTTAATTTTTAATAAAAAAATTTGTGTTCATTTGTTGAAAGTACTAAACATTTTTAAAAAATATTTGAATGTTGAAATATTTGTGAACTTGTACAAAAATATTTACTTTTTTTTTCGAGATACACCATCACGATTTGTTAAAATCGTACTGAAAATAAGATAAAATTCGAAAATTTTACAAAAAATATTGCGGTTTCGTGTAAAATGTGCCAAATAATGCCTGTTTCTTTGAAAATGTACTAAAAGCTGTAAACTATCTTAAAAATTGTTCTATAAATTGTAAAATTTCTTAAATTTTTAAACATTTTTGAAAATTTTAGTGGACTTTTTCATATAAATAGAAGCGTTATTTTGTAATTCGATTCGAAATGAAAACGCTTTCAAACAGGATATTCACATAGAAAATTAAATAACAAAAAATAGTTTTTTAATAGCGAAAAATGCTGAAAACGTGTAAGTAGTATACTAAAAGTGAAAAGTCAAAAAAGTTGGACTTGCAACAACGGTTATATATTTACAAGAGCTTTAAAATTTCCGAATTCGAACAAAATCTTTCGAATTCGTTTACTTATAGCCTCCCTGATCTTAAGAAAATATTATTTTTTAAAAAATATAATTATTCCTAGCAAAAATGTATTAATCAGAGGCACTATTTTTAAAATAAAAAATTGTTAATATTGTTGGCAATATTCAATCAATCAGAAGAAAACATTAAAATACAAATTTTTCTGATTGTTTTTTTTTTTATAAGTCAGACAATTCTGAATATTTTAAACCACAGATCGTCAATAATATTGACAATATTTTTGAATATCAAGTAAGAATATCTGTAATTTGTTTTGTCAATTTTAGTGATAAACTCAGCTTTTTCCATAATTTCTATAAGCTTTTCTTACTTTAATCAAAATCATTAAGAGAAACTTTAAAATTTTATTTTGAAAACATAAAAAACTAAATTAATTTTCGGAAGACACCTTCATAGAAAAATAAAAAATCATGAAATTAAAAAAAATGCTATTTTATAATTTCAATAATACCAAAAATTAACAAAATTACAGAGCTACAAATATTTTTGAATTTTCTTTTTAAAAAACTTAAAAAAAAGTCTAAAGATAAAATTTTTTGAGAAAAATACTTTAAAGAATACTGAAAAAAAAAACAAAAAACCAAATTGAATTAATATATCAGCAATAAAAGGCAACACTTTAACCAACCATATCAAATGGCGTATAAAAAAAATTATTAAAAAAATATCTTAGTTTTAAAAATTTAGAGAGAAAAAGAAATGTTTTAAACTAAAACAAGGAAAATATTACAAACATCATAATTTTTTCTAATAATTTTCTATTAAAATACAGTATAATTTTTAGGGAGAGTGACTTAAAAACAAATAAATTAATTGAATAAAATATAAATCATCAACGAACTTAAATTTTATAAAAAAAAAAACATTAAATTTATGTATAAACCATATTCATATAACAGTGCAATCATTCATCATATTTAAAATTATGTTCTTATTTTTAATTTTTAAAATTTATAAAAATAATTCTTTTGTTTATTCTTTAATTAAATGAATTAATAAGCTTTTGAGATCAATAATTTGTAAGACATTTTATTTTTTTATTTTTTTTTATTTTCAATATTTCTTTATCCATTAAATGACTTCTTCAGGGGAAAAAGCTAAACGAGTATCAATTTTCACACAGCAATATGACAACTTTAAGGCATAATGAGAATTTCTATTGCACAACTTAATGCATTGCAATCGTCAAGGCATTAAGTCGTCATATCTTTGATTGAATATTGTTACTTAGTCGTTTTTCTACCTGAAGATGTTATCCAATGGATGACGAACTATTGAAATCAATATACAGTTTATTCAAAATCAGCTTAGCAATTAATTTAATTATCGTAATAAATAGAAAAAACTTATGTTTAAATTATTTTTCAAATAATTTTATTTACTTTCTTAAAAAAAATCTCGTTTAATAAATTCTTTTATTTATTGTCAGACAACTTATCAAAAAAAAAAAGCAACGATCTTTAAAGCTCCTAATTAATATTTAACATATTTTAATAATAAGTAAAAAATATAATTAAAAACTAGACAAGAGATGAGAAATAAAAAAAAATGTATAATTTACAAAAATAAAAAATATTTTGTTGTTAAATAGTATCAAGTTAATAAGGAAAGTAGCCAGCAGAAGGAATAACTTTTAAATCTGAGATTTTTCATTAAGAAAAATATGCAACACTGTGCTGTAAACCGAAATCACATTAAATAAGGCTATTAAATTCAGAATATTTATAGTGTTCCGTTATTTTCATTTGAATAATTTTGTATACGTTTTATTTTGTGCAAAAAAAAAACGCTAGGTGGATAGTAACACGAAATTTTGACATCTCAGAACAGGGGTTAATAAATGTTGAGATTTTGGATATAAAGATTTTTAAATCCAAAATGTTCTCAACTATCTTAGCAGTAAATTGATAATTCTTTACAAGATTTGCAACATAATTTCAACAAAAACAAAAATATTGTTTTTAGTTATTATTTTTTTAACTTTATTAATCACTTTGTTGGCTTTAATTCTAATATCAAATCGAATGGTAGCTATTTAATTTTTTTTTTTTCAATTGTTCAAGTTATTTTTTATTTAATTTTTTTTTTTTTTGTTTTTTAAATATTTAAGTCTTTAATTTTATTACAAAAAATCAAAATAGAAAAACAGGTAATTTTTTTATTATTATTAATAAGGGTACTTAAGTTAAATGTTTATATTTTTGTTGTTATTATATTCAATTTAATTTTAAAGTAAATAATTTTCAATTTTTTTATTATTTTTAAATTAATGTAATATTTTATTTCAAACTCCAAAACAAAAAATCTCTAAGATAAAAAAACAATAAAATTTATATTTAAAAATAATAATTTTGATTTTTTTATTTATAATTTTGTAAACATTTTCAAGAAGCGCAATTTTTTAGAGTTTTTTCACAGATAATAACGTTAAAAAGGCCGTGTTAGAGATAGATTTGTGATAGTATTGAATATTTGGGTATTGAGTGCTCAAAAGCGGCCAGTTTTTCGAGTACTCAAGAATTAAAATTACCTACTCAATAAGTTGCACACTATGAAAATAAAACCCCGTTTTTTGGAATGAAAATACAACCCAGGGCATCAATTTCTCAATTCTGAAAATGATCGTCCATACGATTCGATTGGTCGATATCCTTTTACGACAGTTTTTTTTACGCTCACCATTATCGTATGGGCACTGTTGCTAACTTTTTTCCTAAAAATATCGCTAAATCAAACTAAAAAATTGCTATAAAACAGCCGCTAATAGCGATTCACACAAACAACGTTTGAGTTATCTTGAAAATTTTTTCATTATCTCGAGATTCTTCATACAAATTTTCTATTAATAATTTCGAAAAATACAGCTATGAATTTACAGAATAGCTTCTTTTGGGTATTGAATACTCGAAAAAATGCACGGTATTAAATACTTAATACCCAAATAATGAATACTTTTACAACTCTATAACATAAGAAATGTAAACAAAAGAAATTAAAAAAAAATATTTTAATTTTAATAAAAATCAACAAGAACAGAAGGAATTGTGGTTTTTACTTAAATTAATTCTATATTTTACTGAAAGTTAAGTTAAATATAGCATCATTATCCTTCTGGGCAAGAAATTGTATGCAAACAGATCTCCTATAGCTTCGGTCTTCCTCCGTGCCAAAAATGAAAAATTTTATCCTTAAACTCATCCCTGTTCGCAAAAGGTTTTACATATAAATATTAAACTTGTATATTGTCCAAAGTTAATAAATATTGTATTGCGCAAGGAATATGCTTTTCGAAATATTTTGTTGTTTGGTTAGGTCACAAATATTTTTTTTTTACAAAAATAACCCAACAGCTGTTACCGAGATAATTAAAACCCCTCCAACTTTATGTAAACAGTTCAGATTAGTTTTCAAATCGGATTGTTAAATCGCTTACAAAACTTGATTGTGAACCGGGTATAAGTCATGTTTCATTCAGCTAAATGCACTGAATCGCTAGATTTGAAGAGAAAAAAGCTAAATTTACAACAGTGCTGATGGGATTTGACATTTTGTTTCGTTTATGTTTTGTGAGGAGTATGTTTTTCGCCGCTGATTAGTTTTATAAAATAGTGTTTATTAAATTAAAAATTCTGAAGTGATTCGTTCTTGGTGGGAGAAGCATCTCGTCGCACGTTTTTTTTTTATTTTTTTGGATAAGTAAATCAACGTTGTGTTTTGTTTGTCTTTCTGTCGTGTAATACTTCGTTTGGATCTGCCGATACACCGTTAATCGTGGTTTACAGTAACCAGTGCTTTCGTTTTAAAAATAACAACAAGAAATTTTGTGATGACACGAGTGACATTAAAACTCAAGAAAATTTTTTCCTTTGGAAGAATCATTTTACGGTAGTGGACTACTGAGCTGTGTACTAGTAATACTCGGGTATTATTGAATTAGTACAGTTGGTGCACACTACACTCAGAGAATTATTGTACTCTGTATTGGACAACCTGGTGGAGGCCATTTAAACTTTTGATGTTCAACACATAGTTCCTGACCCTCTTTTGTGAAGGCAAATTTGGAGTTATGGGCTTCTTTGGAATATGAAGCCTGACAGTTTGTGAGCTTTAAAGCTCCGTCAATAAATTAAATCCCCAAAAAAAATTTAAAATTCCGGAAAATAAGCTTTTTTTTGTCTTTTAAAAAAGAAAATATGCAAAACAATAGTTATGACCAGGGCAAGTTTAAAATTGCACAAAAAAAGTTGAAATTGGCAGGCAAATTGGAACGAAAATATAGTAAAATTGGCACAAAAAACGCAAAAATGGCACGCTTATTCTAAAAATGTTAAAGTACAATAGTTGATTTAAGTCTTTTTCTGAATAATTTTAACAAAAATACAATAATGAAGGAATTTACCGTTGAACTGCTAAAGTGCATTCGCCGTATATTAGTATGATTTAAAAAAATCTGGAATTTTATTAAATATTAAAAAAATATCGTTTTTTTGTAAATTTTTTCCAAAAATTATTTACAAAGATTGAGTTTTTACTGAATTTTATAGCATTTTTTTAATGAAAAGTCTAAAAAAAATAGACAAAATGGCTTTTTGGCAAGGATTTGTAAAAATAGCATTTTTACAAAATAATTGAAAAAATTGCAAAAATGGCATTTAATGGCAAATGCCAAAAAAAACTTGCCCTAGTTATGACGAAAGCGTTTGGATGATTTTGTGTTTACACACAAAAAAATTTTTGCCAAATAATTAGGAGCATTTGAACTAATAAAGTTGTTTCGCACATATTACGCGAAAACTAGAGTTATTTTACTAGAGTCCGACCGAACAGTTCGGCCACAAAATGTATTTGCGCGATATTCGGTATGTTGAAGCATTATGGACAAATTTCGCTTATGCAAAAATGTTTGTTGCGCCGATTGGAATCCATTTTGGGTGTAAAATTTAGGGAAATGTCTGCAGTTAAGCAATGAATTCACTGTTCGGCCAAAATGGAAAACTACGGGGTTTTCCTTAAATTTGACATTCAAAATAATATTAAACCGGCTCAATAAACATTTTCCCAGTATCGGAATTTCTCAAGAATGCCTCTAAATACCGAAAACGTGAACAAATTTCGCTTTTTGGCCGTACTGTTCGGTCGGACACTATATTTTACCAATTTTTTAGTTTTTTCTGCTTCAATTTTGAATAATTTATGCGAAAAAATTAAATATTAGTTGAAAATGATTTTTGTCAAAAAAAAATTGATTTCGCTAAAAACGATTACAAAAATTTCCTTTATGTGAAGCAACACAATCTTCAAAACGATATCGTCAGACGATAATTGTCATGTGAAATTCGGGCCCAGATTAGGTATGAATGTAAAAAGTATTGAGTAGTATCGAGTCAATATTTAGAAATTACCCAGTGTACAATTGGAGTCCGAAAAGACTCATAAAACAGCCCTTAGGCCTTCTGAAATCTTAACTATATGTGGGTGTTTTCCTTCACCGTTGAAGCCTCTTTCTGAACGTACTTTTATGACTCATGGAAGACACAAAATTATGAGCATTGTTGGAAAATTTTTAATTTTCTGAGCCATTTATCAGTCATTTATGAATAATTTTTGAGTCATGAGTATTGAAGAAATTGTTCAATACACTCATAAATAAGAGTATTAAGATGGGGTTTCTAGAAGACGTTTGTTGTCACACGAATGAGTGACTACATGTATTTTGTTTTTGTATTACATGTATTTTGTTATTGTATTTTCGTTCGTGTGAAGTAAAACATCATCTAGAAACACCACCTAAGTTTCATTTATGACTCTAAAATTTGAGCACTCTGAAAATGCTCGTATTTTAGAGTATTTTATGAGTAATAATTTCTGAGCTCTCAGAAAAATGTTGGCTGGGTATTGAAAAATATCGAGTATTTCAAAATCTATGTATTTCAAAGCATCGACATTTCACAATTCTAATTAGAGGTTTTTACAACTCTAAATCAAAAAAATTAATACTTTTCTTAATATGTACTCAAAAATTATATTTAGAGGTTTTGGGCAGAAAAAGTACAAGAATTAAATGTCAAAATACTCTTAACTAGTTTGCTAGCTAAGTCAAATCAAAACCTGAAATCTAAAATTAAATATATCTGCTAAAAAGATGTGGAGTGACAAGAAAATTGTTACCTATGATTGTTACTTCGCATAGATCTATATGTCAACAAAGTTTGGTCTAAAATGGTTCGGTCCTGTATATATAGGGAGGAGCTGCTAGGTCTACTTTGGAGCTTTGAAAGGCGCCGGCGCTTATCAGTAACAGCAGGGTATCAAGCTCTATTGACTCGTTTAAGCGTTGTTTGAATGTGAGTTGTTTCGCTGAATATATTTACATAGGACTTTGGGTCTCATGCCACTATTTCGATGGATTACAAATTGAACTACAAACTGTGGTTATTAATTATATATATATTTGGCGATGCACGATTATGAAATAACACCTAAATAACAACGGAACTGATTTCGTTTCTGAATCCCATGAATTATAAATGTCAAATGAAACCGAAATAACAAAAATTGCAACATTTGCATTTTTGAAACGATAAGGATTTAGTTAGAATACATAACTCATGCCTGAATATTTCTTCAGCACAGTGGGCTGTAAGTGGAATAAGAAAAAAATTTTTTTTTTTGGAAAATTTAAGTATTTATGTAATGTTTTGGGTTTAGAAAACGTACTGAGTTAAATTTTTTAACATCTTACGCTCTAGGAAGGCAATTTAACCCTACACGCAGAGTAAAGAGATGATTGCAAAACTATATTCCCTACTGTTAATGCAAAAAAATTATTATTGTACAATATTAAAGCGGTATTCAGTGTTTGGTGCGTTTTAGGTTGCAACTGTTTGCTATTGCAATAATTTTGTCATTGACAGTGAGCGGTATTTTAAGCAACTTTGCAATGCTAGATGCAAATGTAACAGCTGATATACAGAATTATTCGTCGTGAAAATTAACAAAAAAGTGTTTATTTTGTGAAATTGTTTTAAAATACTTATTAAAAATTACAGACTTCTCTTAAAAACTCACCTCTATGTTTTCTGCTTCCCCCAAATAATCCAGAACAATGTTTATTTCATCTGACGTTCACTTTTTGTTAGGTTTTTCTCTTTTTAATTTTTTACTAACAGTTTGTTTGACGATTCTAAATTATTGTTTACAAATGTCAGCTGTACGAGTATCAGTGATGCAAACGCAATACACGTAGCAAAAAAAGCTATACAGTTTTAGTACTGCGCAAAAGCAATGATGTGACAATTGCAATTCTGTGTATTTTGTAGTTGGATTGCAAACAAAAGCTACAATATTTTGCATTTGCCCTTTCGCAAGACCATATGCATCAAACACTGCACTCCCTTTATAATTATAACTGTTTTGTACGAAAATAAAATTGAAAAAAAAACAAAGTTTGTAGTCAGGGACACGAAATGGTCATTATATGTTTCTAATGCTTATAATATGATCCTAAATTATCACAAAATTTTATACATGACTATAACATGATCACTAGAAATATATTATGATCATTTCACACAAAAAAAAAACTATAGGTAACATTTCACCTATTTCGATTTCACCTACTATTTTTGACGGAAATATTACCATAAAAATAGGTAACTTCTCTTTGGGTTTTATATTCTAAAAAGTCTTAATTTATTTATTACAAAAAATATAGTAGCAAATTATGTAAATTTAATTACACAAATTACAAATATATTTACTACACTATAAAATGTTAACCACTTTTCTATAAAATACTCAGATTTTTCTTTAAATAATTCTCAAAATATTAGAATTTTTTAAAGCAAAAAAGTCGTATGTATTTTTTGATAGAATCGTCAATTGAACCGAAGGAGTTTTCTACAAGAAAGTCCTCAAAATCTAAATGGTTTTCTATAAGAAAACCTCCTTAGATTCTAAGGGTTTTTCTAAATGAAAAAAGCCACAGAATCTGGGGGTTTTACTAAAGGAAAAAGACCACAGAATCTGCGGGTTTGTTTAAAGAAAAAATTCTTAGAAGCTAAGAGTTTTTCTATTGGAAAAGTCCGCAGAGTCTAAGGGGTTTTCTACAGAAAAAAGTCCTCACAATCTGAGGGGTTTTCTATAGGGAAAAGTCCTCAGAATCTGAGGGGTTTTCTATAGGAAAAAGTTCTCAGAATCTAAGGGTTTTTCTGTAAGAAAAATTCCTCTGAATCTGAGGGGTTTTCTGTAAGAAATATTCCTCTGAATCTGGGGGTTTTTCTGTAGGAAAAAGTCCTTAAAAATTGAGAGGTTTTCTATAGGAGAAAGTTCTCAGAATCTAAGGGTTTTTGTATAGGAAAAAGTCCTTAGAATCCGAGAGGTTTTCTGTAGGAAAAGCTCTTCTATAGGAAAAAGTCCGATAAACCTGATAGTTTTTTATAAGTAAAAGTCGTCAGAATGTGAGAGATTTTTAAAGAAAAAAAAGTCCTTAGACTCGGGGTGATTTTCTATTGGAGAAAGTCATTAGATTTCGGGTTTTCTAAAAAAAAAGTTATTCAAATTCTGAGGGTTTTCGTATAGTAAAAATTTCTTAATATATTTCTATAAAAAAAAGTCATCAGAATCTGAAGTTAAAAAGTACTTAAATTAGTAGTATAATTTGTACTTAGATTTTAGAGAGATTTTCATATAGAAAAATCCTTTGCATCTCAAAACTCTTTGGAGGATTTTTCCTACACAAAACTCCTTTAGGTTATAAGGTTTTTAAGCTATAAAAACTTCTCAGATTCCGATGATTTCTTCCACTGAAAACCCACAATTTATAAAGAATTTTCCCTATTGAATGATACGAAAATTATCGTTTTGGCCTACAGACGAAATATGTAGCTTAAATTTTATGAGAATTCTGTTTAGTTTTCAAATAATCGTTAATACCATATTTTTTATCGATTAAACCCTGATCGATTAAGGATATCACTCGTAAGATGGAAAATATATTTATATCTTTGGTTGTAAAGAAAAATAAAACTTATACTTTTTTAATCCAGTTTTAACAGAGGAAAAAGAAGAATACTAATGTTGGACTTTCAAGAACGGATATATTTCTACAAGAGTTTTAAAATTTCCATATTCGAACATATTTTGATAAAAAAAAGATAAAAATACGAATGTCACAACTATTTAGTAATAAGAGTCAATAAAGTTTTATAACATTCAAAAAGTGGAGTTAATCGATTTGGCAACTGAAGCATCCATATGATACACTTTGAATATGGTCAACCTAAGCATATTTTTTCTTTGTGTGTAAACTTTTAAATGGATACCTTGAAAATTGACCGTTATACGGAAGTGGCCACTCTTAGTAGAGCACGTTATTGGGGGATTTAACTAGGCTACGTTTCTGAAAAATTCTATATTTTCCATTCAATTCCCGCCCACTACGTACAACTTCACTCAGAGAAAAGAGCAGGATTGTATGATAGTTAAAAAAGAAAATCATGTTGTGTTGTATTACATAATAACTATTATATGATTTTAAAGATAATAATATTATTCTAATTATTATAATACGATTCTAACGATTATAATATGATCCTATGTGATGATAAAATTGTCTTCAGTGATCATAATATGATCAGTTACAATCATAATATGATTAGTTAGAAATATCTTAATGATGATTAGAATAATGGTATGATAATTTCGTATCCCCAATAATGTTCAAACATATTTTTTCACTACGTGCTCTTAAAAAAATAAAGTGTTAATTCATAAACGCATTATAAAGTTAATAAGGGTTTATAAAATTTGTTCCATAAACCTTCAATAACTTTATAAAGCGTTTATGAATTGAGGTTTAAAAATATACGAATTTATTTATAAATTTGTTTGGTGTTATTTTTTATATATATTTAATTATATTTTCTTTATTTTTATTAATATTGCATAGCATTAATATTTTATTAACCATACTCATATTTATTTTTTTTTTTTAGGAACAAGAATTTAATTTTTAATTCAATCCAATACAATAAACCAAGAATTAAATTCAAGCACACAAAACTATGCCAAATGTGAAACAAGAATTTTTTAAAACAACAACAACAGTCCTCTACCCGATTTTTTAATTTTTACAACTTTTCTATGCCTAAAATTAAAAGATAAATTAAAAATAAAAAAACATGCCAAAAAATTAAGATAATATTCTGAATTTTTAACATATCGAAATTTTTAAGATAAATCTAAAAATGTAATAATTAATTAAATAGAACAAAGAAACGAATAAATAAAACAAGAAAGACAAAAGATTAATAAAACAAAAATAGATGTAAGTTAAAAAATATTATTTAAATTAAAAATATAGAAATAATTTTTGTTTAAAATATTTAATAATATAATTTTTTATTTAAATGCTATTTGTGTTAAATTTTGTATATATTATTAAAAAACAAATTTTCTTTTATTTTGTTTTTGTATATGGCTTAAATTAATTATTTAAAAAAAATTCTTTTCTTTTTTTAATTAGCAAAATTGTATGTAGTCAAAATTTCCATAAACAAATAAAAATAATTTAGTTAAATTGAATTGAATTTGGATTTAAAAAATTTAGTTTGAAAATATTTTTTTTATGTAAAATTTAATTAAAAAACACGTTTAAGGTTGTCATTTGACTTACAATAATTCCTATTTATTTTTAAACAAAAAAAAAAAAAAAAAAAAAAATCAATAACAACAAACAAAAAATAATATCATAAATATTAAATTTATAAAAAAATAATTTTGTTATTTATTAGTAAGTTGAGTTAACATTGTGTTTTCTTATTTTATTTTTTAAATAAAATTTCAATAACTTGAAATGTTGGGTTTGAATGAAATTATTTATATAGTTTATAAATTATTATTATTAATTATTTTTTTTAATTCTAACAACTATTATTTAAAGCATGCTTTGTTTTCGTATTTGAAATTTTGTACTTGAAATAAAAATTTTCTGTTAAAGAAAAAGAGTTAAAAAATTTTTTTAAAAATATTTTGTTTTCTTTTTAAATATATATAAATTTATTTCTTTATTTTTCAAAACAAATTCTCTAAACAATACCAAGTAAAATACAAACTTTGTACACCGATTTGAATAGGTATGCGCATATGCAAAAAACATATAAAATATAATTCTATATATATATATTTAAAACATAAAAAAATTAATTACATGTAATACTTACAAGAAAATACTATCTATATATACATATATATATGTATATATACTTCAAAACTTATACTTAAAAAACAAAACAAAACAAAACATGTACACTTAAACAAGTAAAATTAAATATTAAAAATACATAATTTTTTTTTTTCATGTAGATTTTATTGAACAAAATGCAAACATACAAACAATTACATACAAGCATACATTTGTAAAGGAAGTGTCAATTTTTTTTTTCTTTCAAATAAAAAAAAAACTATGTTAAAAAAGACTCACACACTAACAACACAGCTTAAATACAAAAACAAATACACATATTTGTAGGCCAAAACTTTAGTAGAATCCTTTTTACACAATTGAAACAAAAACAACAAGAACAAACAAAAACAACAACACCAAACATTACACCCACTTATGGTCAGTAAAATTTAAAAATAATAATTTTAAAGTAGTGATTATAATTTTTAAATTTGGTTTAAAAAAAAAAAAAATATTTGATTATTTTTTACAAAACTTCAAAATTAATTTTTATATATTTCGAAATCCGGGAAATCGATTTTGAAGTTAGCCAAATGATTTATACCATTCATAACCCAGCAAAACTTTGGCAATAGGGTACTACATCTTCATGTATTATCAGCAGAACTTTGAAAACATAATTTCTTAAGTCGATTCAGAAACCTGATTCAATTTTATACGAATTGATTTGCAAAACTCAATTTAGTTTACTCAGTTATTGCCAACTTTATTCATTCAATATCTTATTCAATGAATCAATGAGATTTTTGTTGATTCTTTCCAGAGAATCAAGAATTTGATTCAGGTCTTTGAAAAAAGTAATTCAATTGCATTGTAGAACAATTTTAATTAATTAGGTTTGAGGTTAAGAAGAAAATATATAAATATTTTTCAAAGTTATATACACTTAATTAATTTGCAAATCAGACTAGATCTAGATTCTGCCTTTTTTTATGGACAGGCTTCATCAGTGATTTTCCATTAAATTGTATTATTGTTTATATTTTATTGTCAGATTGTTTCTATATGATAATTTACTCTCAGAAGTGATCAAACAGACATACAAACATTCTACTTTAGCTTTTTTGTTTATCTTCTTATCTCCTCTTTGTCACCTTTTTCAGTAACCCCTTATTTTGGAAAAATAATGGATTCTGGTATAGGAGACCAAAAAAAAAATATATACGTTTGTCGACGTTTTGAAAGATCGCATCGGAATTTTGTTTTAGGGGGTGTTAAAGTTTCCCCCCTTTTTCAAATGTTTAATGTGAATCGGCTTAGGAAACCATGCGAATCTTCCATTTTAGGTATAGGATGTGTTCAGCGAACTTATGTAAAACACTACAAGGAACATCCATCTTCAATTAAAGGACTTTTTTGGCCCCTTTTTAAAAAGGGACAAAAAAACCCGTAAGTAGCAGAGCTAGAGGGTTAAAATTTTCCACAAAAACGTTTCTCGTAGAGTTTTACATAAGTTCGCTGAACACATCCTATACCTTAAACGGAAGATACACATGGTTTCCGCCTAAAATCCAGGTTTGTTGGACATTTGAGGGCTAATTCTGAAAACAGTACCAGATTAAACCTTAAACACATGTTAAGTTTTGACTTGTTGCAGGTATTGAAGTTAAATTTTCAACTTTGAGAATTTCGAGTAAACGAACACACTGAGTATTTCATTTATTATAATTTTAAATTTTATTGACCAAAAACATGATCACAACATATTAAACAACCACATCTAAGACAAGAACATTGTGTAATCGTAATAACTGGTGATAAAAAAAAAAACAATTTTTGAAAAATTAAATTTATGAATGAAAATTCAAACAAACAAAATAAGTAAGTTTAAAACGCGCTAGGAAAAAAAATATTAAGATAAAAAGGAATTAACTTTAAAAAAAAAATCCATATTTTAAATGTCTATAATAAATATTTAATATTAGTAATATCCTTAAACCTACAACAAATATATTTCGAAGGAATTTTCAAACAAAATAAGTTTCTTCAAAAATATTAAATAAAACATTTTAACGAAAACTAGAGAAACGAATTAAATTTTAAAAATTTTCAGTTAATTTATTTGTTTCTGTGTTTTTATAAGTGTCTGTTAGCGAATTTTGTAGTATCATACATATTAAAGCAAAAACAAAAATATTAAAGACAAATTAAGGTCATATCAATGTATTAAATTTAGTAAAAACAAAAGTATTATTAGGAGGCAGAAAAAGATGACAACAAAACCCTTAGAAAAAGGTGATGATAGTTCTTAAAACAAAAAAATCAAGGTAATTTTAATAAAATGTGTGCAATAATTTCGATATTAAATTAATTTTTATTGTAAGTATAATTATTTATAAAAAAAAAGGAAATCCTAAAACTGATCTTTAAGCGGCAGTTAATGAAATATTTTCAATTTCGGTTGTTGCTCCAAAATTTTGTTTGGCTCTTTTAGAAACACCCTTAACAGAAATTATTTGAAAAAATCTGAAAACTAATCTTTAACCGACAAATTATGAAATATTTCCAATTTTCAGTTTATTATTACGTTGGGCGCCAATTTTAATTATGCTTGACAAGCTTTTATTCAGTTCTTTAACCCTTTGACGACCATACATTTTCTGCCGAAGCGATTTTGAAGTTTTTACGATTTTTATGATCTCTGTAGTGGGATTCCCTAACTTTTAACGACAAAATTCGGTAGTTAAGTTGTCAGTTTACTATGAAAACTTGTCAATTTAGCTTACGAATTTTGTCGTTAACAGTTACAGAATTGCCCCTCTGACCTAATAATAGTTATGCCAAGAAAAGTTTACTCCGTTGAACCCCTCTTTACCTCTCATTTCGCTTGCCAAAAATATTGGCCATTTGACGGCCCCACCGTTCCGGATGAAGCGATTTTTATTATTATTCTATTTTTGTGATCTGCAACTAAATTATAGATACTTCACAAAAAATTGGCCTTATAGACCCCTTGCTTGCCCTTCATTTCGCTTGTCAAAGTTTGTGCCTTTTACCCCTAAAATAAAGAATTCTAGTTAACTAACTTCGAGGGCTCGCAAGGGAAAAGTGGCACCAGGTAGGGATTTACCGCCTACTACAATTTTGTTGCCTCAACCCTCCTATACAAATCACCTTTGGACATATTTATTCTATCTTTTGTCTGGACAATTATAAGTGCGAAAAACCCTTTGGCAAGCAAACTCAGAGCAATTAACAAAAAAATACTCAAAACTGATCTATAACTCTTTAAGGAATACAGGAAAGTATCCTTGTCCAAGGGTTTTTGGTACTTATAATTGTCAATAAAAAATATAAATTAAATATGTCCAAACGTGATTTGTAGAGGAGGGTTAAGGTTAGAAGAATGCAGTAGGAGGTAAATGCCTACCTGGTCCCTCTTTCCCCTTGAAAGCCCACAGAGTTGTTTATATATAATTAATTCAAATTGTAAAGAGCACAGTTTTTGACAAGCGAAATGAAGAGCAATTTTGGGCCCAAATATTTGTCCTTTCATCCGAAGCAAATAGCAGAAATTTTTGCAAGTAAAATAAGTGATAAGAGCTGGTTCTAGAGAGCCAATTTTTCTTGACATAACTACTATTACTCGTAGGTCAAAAAATCATGATCATGAAAATCGCAAAAACTTTAAACGTTGTGCACCAAAAATGTTTGTGCTTTAAATTCTTTGCAGAATTCTTTAAAATCAAATCTTGGAACAATCAATAAACAATGTTAAAACAGTCAATATGCGATAAAATTTGTACAAAATTTTATAATATTCAAAAATTTTGATCACCATATTTACCGCCAAAATTAAGCTTTTATTGCGCTCTTTTTAAAAAACACCCGCACAGCAATTATTTGATAAAAAAAATATATTCTCAGAATTGATCTTTCAGCGGCAATTTATGAAATATTTTCAATTAAAATTTTGTTCCCAGGTTGGATGCCAAAATTGTTTGTCCTTAAAAATCTTTTATAGAGTTCTTAAACAAAAATCCTCAGGCCAATATTTCGAAAAAATTCTTAAAACTGAACTCTAAGTAGTAATTTATGTATGAAATTTTTCCAATTAAAATTTTGGTCCCAAGTTGAGCGCCATAACTGTGTATGCTTTAAATTCTTTTCAGAATTCTTTAACAACAAACCTTAAAACGATCATTAGATGGTTAAAAGAGTCAATATGTGATAAAATTTGGACAAAATTTTCTTACTTTCAGAAATTTTGATTACCACATTTGGCGCCAAAAATTAATTTTGCTTTTAATGAGCCATTTTATAAAGAAAACCCCTCACAGCTAAAATATTCTCAAAACTGAATTTTTAGCAGCAATTTATGAAATATTTTCACTTAAAATTTTGATCCCAAGTTTGGCGCCAATTGCTTTTATCTTTAAAAATCTTTTATTGAGTTCTTAAACAAAAATCCTCAAGGCAATATTTGAAAAAATTCTCAAACCAGATCTTAAAGAGGCAATTTATGTATGAAATATTTCCAATTTAAATTTTGGCCGCAAGTTGTGTTCCAAAAATGTTTATATAAATAGTCAATATGTGATAAAATTTGGACAATATTTTATAGTGTTCAGTAATTATGATTAATTATTAATGAATGAATTAAACTGTTCCCACATTAAGCTTCAACAATTTATGTGCAATAAAATTTCATGCAATACTCTATATATTATTAAAATGGTGCTTTTAACAGCAGCTAATGGGATTGGTTCACAGTTTTTAATATATATGAAATTAAAATGTGGGTTACGCGTTGGGCGCCAAAATCTGTTATGTTCTAGTTTTTAACAATAATATAAATTAAGAAATGATTTATCAGTAATGAGAGTTATAAAATCTATCAAATGTTTTTAAAGTTAAGAGAAGAACATAGGCTAATATGTTGAGGCTTACAACCGAACAAATTCCGTTAGATGAGAATAAAAGAAAGAGCCATAAAAAGTATCATGAAAGCAAAAGTTTCTTCCTGTTTCGTCTTTTCAAATACAGCAATAAATTTGGATGAAAAGCAAATTATCGCCGCATGGTCAACCATATTGTGGTCAGAAGAGAGAAAAAAATCTATGACGACATTTTATGTGGTTGTAGCTTGTCCACCCAGTTGTAATGATCTGTGTTTATATGTAAATTTCGAATTTAAATAGTTAAAAGACCATTAGCATTCAGTTCTTCCATTAATTTATTTTCTATTAATAATTAATTTGTAATTTTGTTTCAATTAATAAAGGTATTAATATATTTTTTTAATGGTAAGTTTTTGTTTTTTTCTACATACTTTTATCATACTTTGTTTCATATTTTGTTAATAACCTTTTATATTTAGCACACTTTATAATTTTTTAAATAAATTTTTCTATTGTTTTTTTTAATTATTGATAGCTAAAGGATTTGAAAGTAACAACAAACATTTCATAAAAATCCTATTAATTGATCTAAAACAATTTCCTTTTAAAGTCCTAATATTTTTTTTTTAGCAATAATTAAGTATAAACACAAGAAAACAAAACATTAGTATTTAACACAAAGAAAACAAATCAAAACACAATTTGAATTGAATATTTTTAGTATATAAACACAAATACATACATTTGTTACACTTAAAAACATGAATTACACTTAAATATATTGATTACACATAAATACATAATTTACACAAACATAATTCTATTTACTACACGTAAATACATGAATTACACTAAAATACATTAATTACATACATCGCAAGTAAATACTTAATATACACAAACATAAATATACTAATTACACGTAAAAACATTTATTACACACACACATCGCTACATTATTTACACTTTAATACATTAATTACACATATAAACACACAATTATTACACATTGATACATTAATTACACAAATATAACTACATTTAATACAATTTAAGACAATTTGCTCACATACATACATACATTTATTACACGTAAATACATGAATTACACTTAACTACATTAATTACACGTATACATACATATATTACACGTAAATACTTAATGTACACAAACATAACTATACTTATTACACATAAATACATTTATTACACATACACAGTTACATTAATTACACTTTAATACATTAATTATACATACAATTATTACACATTAATACATTAATTATACATACATTACATTTATTACACGTAAATAAATTTATTACATCTTAAAACATTTTGCCCAAAAGGTGTTTAATTAATTTTTTGTTATGATGCAGATTCTAAAAAATAGAAACAAATTTAACTAAAACTTTTGAAATTTTGCTTCGATCGATTATTTCTAAAGATATCTCTTCAAAACCTATTTTGACATTTCTTCTGCAATAATCAGTCTAATAATCTAAACTTGAATCCCTTATATTATCCCTGTAAACATTTGGAAGATATGTTGTCAAGAAGTTATAGCGGCAATATCTTCTTTTTATCATCACAATAAATATTTTAAAGTGTCGCGGATTTATCTTCCCGGCGATAATTTGGCGGCTTTATCTTCCCGGTGGTATTAAAATATCGCGGATTTATCTTTCCGGGACATTGCTTCCGTATTACCGGGAAGTATTGCTTTCAGGTAACAGTTGTCCCCTACGGAGGAAGCTTTTGTAATACGAAATTACCCAGCAGAAATTCAGAAACAGAAAAAAGTATTACTGCTTTCTTTACTGCTTCTTTAAGATTTACAACTTGTTAAAGAGAAATAATCGCTTTCTTCCAGGCGATATGGCTGGCTGCAAAGAGAGGAATAGAGTTTTGTTTACCATACTTTATTGCTTTAAGAGAGCACGAAAGAATGGCAATGATAACAAAATTTACTTATTAAAAGCAGTGATTTCATGCCATTAATTAAATGTGTGAAAGAAGCGTATATCGGATATCAATACAATTGCTTTCAGGTGAGCTATATCTAACAAAAATCATTCCATGTATCACCAGCACCCTGTTCCTGTATCTAATGTGCGAAATTTCCACATCCAGAACCAGGGTGAGTTGTAAAATGATAAAGTAATCTTTTAGATTTTGTAAATTTGATAACTGTGGATGCACTGTGTATTGTAAAGTACGTAATTAGATAGGGAAATGCGTTGCATTCAGTGCATTATTGGCTTGTTTTTAAATATATTTTATTGTTTACGACTCACCCTATTTAAAATAGAGTAGGGTTGTATTTCACATGATTGTAGCGAAAACTTTTTCGAAGCGAGAAATACATGAAGCGGGGTGCAGTAAAGAAAGAGCTACACTGTTCACTTTCCCCGGCGAACATGCTTCCAATTAAGTTGTATTTTTTGCTAACTGTTAATTCCAGCAATAATTGCTTTCTTCTAGGCGATATGACTGGCCTTATGCTTGCTGGGATAAATAGTTCCAATTTTTTATACCCCACACCACTACACTGTGGGCCAGGATCGCCGCTTTTTGGCCAAAAGTACAATTCAGGTAAAGGGAAAATATGTTTATATATTCAAAATCTAGGATTGTTGAATATTTTGTGAGTGAAATATTAGCTGTGTTCGGGTACTCAACATTGGGATCCCACGGGATCCCAATTTTACCAAAAAGCGTTTTCTTACTACACAATTGGGTAAATGAGAGCTGTCATGAGAGAGTAATATTCTTGTTCTTCTTGCACGAGAAAGCCCAGACTTTTTTTTCGTGTAAATTTGGGTAAATTGTTTTAATCAGGGTGCAACTAGTTCAATTGAACTCTTCACTGATTTGAACCAAAGACCTAATTCACAACTAATAGCTCTTTTAGTTCAATCGATCATTTCATTCATTCAGAAAATATGTTTATCATTTACAAAAATTAGTATAATAGTTGCAAAAGCCTACCGACAATTTTGTGAAGACGCTTGTTTAAATGTGTTAAAGAGTTAAATATGTAAATAAATCGAAGCTTTTGTTTAATATTAAAATCTTTTCCAAATTTAATAAACTATGTATTCCTTTTTGTAAATAGAAATGCCTAAAAAGGAAATTTTTATTAAATTTTTGATTTAAAAAGGGATTTAACTAGATTTTTACAACAAATTGAACAAGAACTAGAAAGAGCGCTCACCAAAACGAACTATAATGCACAAATCTATTGACATTTGTTTTTCGGGCTTCAAATGTTTTTTTTCGCGTTCGTTTACTTTTGTGCATTTTTGTTATTTCGGAAGAGTATTTCTTGTTAACTCTCATTTTACCAAACTTTACCCAAAAAGTAAAGAAACAGAGCTATTGTATCATTGTGGTTACTCCTTGTTAGTTGGCGAGAGTTCAAAGTCAAAATTTTTTAATTTTGTGACATTTTTTATTTTATAATGATACAATAAAAAAACCATAAATAAACAATAATTTGTTTTAAAAACAATCTCAAGTTATAAAACTGAAACTAGTTCTAAAAAAAATAGAAACCTCTTAAGTATCTACGAAAAAAGTAACAAAATTATTAATTTTACCTGAAAAATGTGGATTTTTTTGAAAATCTTATATTTTCAACAAAAAAAACCTCCAAAATGTTCCAAGAGATATTTGAAAAACTTGAATGCCAATGTGTTCCATAAGATGTCTTCTACCTAGGTTTTTGCGACCGTTTACGACGGTTCATAAACTTTCGAGATTTTGCCCTTTAACTGAAAAAGTACCTTCAGATCTCGCTGATTTCCAGCATTCCAGAGTTTTAGTAAAAACTAAAAAATAGCACTAAAAATTACCTTACATGAAGGTTTTGGTTTTCTCACACAGACTAGCCCCCTAAAGTCCAGGTATGTGGGTCACTTGAGTGCTAATTCTGAATAAGTACGAAATTAACCCTTAAACACATTTAACGTTTTGACTTATTTCTGGCATTGAAGTTAAATTTTCAACTTTGATGTCTTTAGAGTCTTATAGTAGAATTTCATGACAAATATTTTTGCGGAACATTTTAACACTCTAACTCTTCAACTTATGGGTCTTTTTGACACTTTTTAAAAAGGGCCAAAAGAGACCCTTTAATTGCAGAGTTAGAGGGTTAAAATGTTCCACAAAAATGTCCCTCGTAGTGTTTTACATAAGTTCGCTGAACATATCCTATACCTTAAATGGAAGATTCACATGATTTCCGCCTAAAATCCAGGTTTGTTGGACACTTGAGTGCTAATTCTGAATAAGTACGAAATTAACCCTTAAACACATTTAACGTTTTGACTTATTTCTGGCATTGCAGTTAAATTTTCAACTTTGATGTCTTCAGAGTCTTATAGTAGAATTTCATGACAAATATTTTTGCGGAACATTTTAACCCTCTAACTCTTCAACTTATGGGTCTTTTTGACACTTTTTAAAAAGGGCCAAAAGAGACCCTTTAATTGCAGAGTTAGAGGGTTAAAAGGTTCCACAAAAATGTTCCTCGTAGTGTTTTACATAAGTTCGCTGAACATATCCTATACCTTAAATGGAAGATTCACATGATTTCCGCCTAAAATCCAGGTTTGTTGGACATTTGAGTGCTAATTATGAATAAGTAAGAAATTAACCCTTAAACACATTTAACGTTTTGACTTATTTCTGGCATTGAAGTTAAATTTTCAACTTTGATGTCTTCAGAGACTTATAGTAGAATTTCATGACAAATATTTTTGCGGAACATTTTAACCCTCTAACTCTTCAACTTATGGGTGTTTTTTGACACTTTTTAAAAAGAGCCAAAAGAGACCCTTTAATTGCAGAGTTAGAGGGTTAAAAGGTTCCACAAAAATGTTCCTCGTAGTGTTTTACATAAGTTCGCTGAACATGGTTTCCTATGCCGATTCACAATAAACATTTTCAAAAGAGGGGAAATTTTAACCCCCCCCAAGACATAGGGCCAGACGAAAACTTTTAAAACGCCGATACACTTATATTTTTCTATGGTCCCTCTGCCAGAATTAGTTGTCATCAGAACCTTTTTTTTTGTATAGTGTAATTTATTTTCCAACACAAAACAATTTTGAATTTATGGCCGCCATATTGGATCCGCCATGTTGAACTTTTAAAATTGGATTTCAGATTCATAATCTGCTACCCAAAAACTTCCCCTGGTGGAAATTTTAAGTAAATCAGGCGACATAAGAAATTTAATGAAAAAATTGTTTGTCGCAATATTGGATCCGCCATTTTGAATTTCAAAATTTTAATTTCAGATTTTTAATCAGCGGATCCTAGGCCCATATAGTTGGTTATTTTAAGTGCAATATAATAAAAACTAAAAATTAATGGTCCCCATCTTGATTCCGCCATTTTGAATTTTATATTTTTTTATTTCAGATTCGTGATCAGCAACAACCAAACCCCCCTTTGTAATATCTTTTAGTCTCATATACTCAATATTCTAGTTTTGGCCAAAATACGATGATGCTGGCCCACTGTGCAGTGATGTTCGCGAGATGTTCAAGTGTTGAGCACGACGACGAGTCGAGGTTGACGAAACTTTTGCCACTCTATCGCGAACAACGGCAATGTTTTCCGCAGAACGAACTGGGCGAGCATGCACAGGTGTTTTCAAATTTCCTACAGGCCCGATTTGCTGAAATTTCCGCACAATTCTCCCGATTATGGACACATTTGGTCGATTATGCTGACCAAAGAAATCACGAAGAGCACGAAATGCATTTTGATTTGAACGCCCATTTTCGTAAAAGGCTTCAACAATCTTAAAGCGCTGCTCAATTTTGTACCTCTCCATGGTTGAATTCGTCAAACACTGAAACAAAGAAATGTCAAATTAAGTTGGGCAAAATCACATTTGAATATGATTGTGCTAATAGAATTTATGGGTTATAGCAACCAAAATACACTTTTCAATTAGTTTGGATCTTTATTGTTGTGTGTGTAATTACAGGAATACACCAAAGACATAGAGAGTATGAAAAGAAAGAACTCTCTGAAGAGGGGCGTCTTGTCTCTAGGACCTTCCTTTGATATTACATATTACTTAACATGTCACCGAAATAAAACAAATTTAACCTGGTCATGTTGAAGAGATCTTTAACCCAACAGTAGGACTACTCAACACCTAATAGCGTCCAACTATGTTATAAAAAATATAACAGCTCGATAATATAAGTTGTGTAACATTTTAACACTATGTATCTTTTCCGAAGGAAACAACACGTTCATTAATAGGTAGTGTTGCTAAAATGTTGCTTTTCTTCATAGAAAAAATGTTGTGATGATTTTCGCCATTTTGAAAATTGGGAAAATTTTTACTTAACATCTATAAATTTTGCAAAATCGGATTTGCTCTGAGCAAGTACAGTCTCTGTACTGACAGTATCCTGTCACACCTGCAGCACAAATAATAATTAATTTCACAAGAAGAAACTCTGAACTACCTTTGTTATTGTCAATAATATATGCCAAAGCCATAAATGCCCTGTTGGCTGTCCGTCTCCAATATACACAAATTGCCTGCACTTGTACGTACAAACCATACGTCAATGTGGCAATATTTGTGAAAAGGTGACACGGAGGAAATAAGAAGATAAACAAAAAATTTTAAGTAGAATGTTTGTATATGTCTGTTTGATCACTTCTGAAATTATTCATATAGAGACAATCTGACAATAAAAATATAAACAATAATACAATTTAATGGAAAATCACTGATGAAGCCTGTCCATAAAAAGGCAGAAACTAGATCTAGTCTGATTTGCAAATTTACTGTGTTTATAACTTTTAAGGAAAAGGTTTATTCTTCTTCTTAACCTCAAACCTACTAGCTTAAATTTAATTTTGATGATATTTTTAAGTTTTTACTCTTTTAAAAAGTTTGATTTTTATACCCTACACCATTACGTGGACACTGTCCAAAATGTTTCTCGTAGTGTTTTACAAAAGTTCGCTCAACACATCCTATACCTAAAATGGAAGGTTCACAAAAAGAAAAAACATAGCCATTTCGCTGATTTTTTCATGTAAAGTGCCGAAAATGGTGATTTTTTGAAATGTTTGTATGGGAAACCCCCGAGAGTGGTTCCTGGGGCTGTGCCACTGGCATGGGTGGATCGGCCCTCCAAAGTTAGTGGGGGTCGGTCATACATTTGGACTCGATTGGGGCACTCTAAATGGGTCAAAGTGGTATTTTTCAAAATTTGACCCTATGGGTCAAAAGTTGGGACATCAGAATTCGTTTTAGAGGTATGGTTCCTCGGGCAAAGTTTCTTATTTTGATCCCTAGAATACGATTTTCCTTGTCACTTGAGCGATTTTTTGCCTCCCCCCACAAATCGACCCGCCCTAGTGGACAGGGTATAATAAGTTTGTGTTGATATTTGTAACACCAAAAAATATTGGACCTAGACCCACCTTTTAGTATACCGATCGACTCAGAATCACTGTTTGTTTCGATTTATCGATGTCCGTCTGTCCGTCCGGCCGTCTGTTCGGCGAATTTTTGTTAACAAACTCAGAAATTGCAGATATTATTCGTTTTCGATTTAACTAAACCAAGTTTAAGAGACTTCCCAAAAACTCGAAAATGAGGGAATGATTCTCTTAAATTACAGACGCATTATTTTCACAATAGAAAAACTCTTATATGTATTTCATAATATTTTTCAATCGAGAATTTAGGCACATTCTTAGATGATTTCATTGAATTTTAAATATTTCGTTTAATCACTATTTTAAACACCTTTTTCGTGCAATATTACACATTTATTTAGTATTAAGTAAAACACAATACACAACACATAAACGTATATACTTAACATATTGAAATAAGAGATAAATCATTAAATATTTTTCTTCTCAGACATGTCATTTTACAAAATCAATAAAATCGTTAAACGAAATTTTGAAAAAAAGAACAAAAACAAACAAATCAAAGCTACATACATATTTACATAACTATTTAGGAAATAAACTTTATTTACACTTAGAGAAAACACTAAGAAACATAAAATTAAATATCATACATAACTCCCAACTCATTCTGTCTCTGTCTCTCTCTCTCTCTCTCTCGCTCTTTTTGTAACACTTTTCTCACAACATTATATCAAACAAAAATTTAAGTAATTAAAAACAACATACATGTTTAGCATTTTGAATTAATTGAATTGAAAAATATTTAACTAAAATAACAAAAAACAACAAAAAGTAGTAAAAATGCAACAACAACAAATAAAAATTTATTCACAAAGCCATTAAAACCAATTAAAATTGAAACATAATAGACAAAACAAAAATTTTGCAACAAACAAACAAAAAAACTAATACTACTACTTAAATGCAAAACAAAAAAACATTAGCAAACAAAAATGTATTGAAATACCCAACCACAAAACCACAAGTTTTAAATTGTAGCGAAAACCAAAAACAAAAATACATTACAAACAACAGAAAAAAAATTACATAAATAATCTTTTAAAAAGAAACATAAAAATACTACCTTAAATACTAAATACTATTACTTAAATACTAATTAATACTACTAAAAAAAATACATATATACTAAAATTATATGAAATACATATTGAAAACTCCAAAATTTTTTTGTTTAAAAAAGTAAAAATTATTCAATAAAACTGAAAATTTCAAATTATACACCGTAAAAAACAAAAAACAAAAACAAACTTGTTTTATTTCCGCACAAAATAATTAGTCTAGAGAAACATTAACTACAGAACTACAATCACATTACAATAAAAAGAAACCAAGGCCAACTACAATTATTAACAGCAAACAGCTACAAAACTACAAATACAGTACTACAATTAACAGAACAGTCTTTTCTTTCAAATTCAGTCCTTTTTAACAAAAAAAAAAACTACAATTGCATTTTGTTTTCTTCGCCCCTTGTAAAAATAAAACCATGAGCATTTTTTGGTTTCTCTCATTCATCATCAGTATAAATATTACCACTACTAATTTTTAATAAGATTTTTCCCTTTTTCATTTGTAAATTTTTGTTTTGTAATTGTTTTAAATAAAAGCTTTGTATTCTAATTTTTAACAAATTTGTTTAGTTGAGTTTATGTAAAAAACAAAAAGAAAGTTTGTTGTTATGCATTTTGTGTTATTGTTGAACTATCATGGTCAGTTATTTTTTGAGTAGATTGTTTGAGTATTTATGTTATAACAAAATTATATAAATTTATTCATAATACAAAGGTGAGTATGTTCTATTTGAATTAAATGAAAATTTAGGACTATTAAAAGTAAAAGTTCTTCTTTGAATCTATGAAAAAATTTTATTTTTTCTGTACATATGTATTTGAGAAGGAAGGATGTTTGTAATAGGGTATAGCGAACGATTATACGGAAAATATCCCAGAAAAAAAATGGTAGTCATTCTATGATTATCACTTCTTTCGTTGCTTCCCAAGTTTCAGTTAGTGTTATTTTACTGCTAGTTTGGAAGTTATTCTAAAGAACTTCCAAAAATATTTATGGGAACATCTTCTAAATGTAGTGTTTTGGATATTAACTTAATACCTAACTTACAGATTACTCCTTTCATTGGTTCTGAAGCATAATTTATTACCTATTTTCTATATATTGGAAGTTATTTAAGCCATCTTCAAAATATAACTTTCTACTTTTTCAAAATATATCAAATATATACAATAAGTTTTCGCAGACTCACAGTTATCAATGACAAAACAGTTTTAATAAGATTTTGTTAATTTATTGTTTCAAATAAAATAGCTTTTTCTATTTTTATTTCAAACTTTATTAAAAAAGTCTATTTAGTAAAATAAACATTGTGAAAGTACACTCTGGTCTCATTTTAGCATATCGAGAGCTATGTAATATTCAAAATATGCCAACTTAAATTTGGTCAAAATGAGTTTCTCATGGAAAATAGTCCCCCTATGCAATACGCATCTGTGATATAAATTTTAAAGCAAAAATATAATTAGTTCTAGTTTTATATCAATTTTTGTTATGCTCCTATCTCAAAGTACATTTTTTTGGTGAAAATAAATGCTAACTCCCATAGCAAATTTCTAACATTAAAAAAAAAAAAATATTATAAATCTAACACCCATATTCTAAACTTTATAACAATGACAAAATTGTGACAACACAGACCATTCACCACAGTGTTGTCACAATTTTGTCATTGTTATAAAGTTTAGAATACGGGTGTAAATCACATCTTATTGCATTTGGCATGCTAAATACGAATGTGGATAAGATTTTGATATCCTAGATATGGTGATTTTTATCATATTAATAAATAGTGGTTCCAAAAAAAAAAAAATATTGGTAATACATATATGTACTATGTATACGTAACTGTTAAACTATTTATCGGATTGAAATATTATGTATTGGCGATTATAGTCACTGATATAAGCTCCCAAAATAGCACATTTGGAGTGACCCTGTTACAATACAGCGTGAGTAAAAGAGTGCCAAATGAGCCACCTCGATATAGAAAAACCTTTCAGAGCTTGTAGCTTTTAAAAATATGATTTTTTTTTTTAATTTTTGCAATTAATATAAAAAAATTACAAAATACATTAGACCACCCATTAAAATGTATGAGATTTTCAAAACTGCTTTTTTGTTAGGTCCACCGGCAGTTTCCGATAGGTTGGGCATAAAAAATAATATGTGTACAAAAATTGGATCTCTCGGGAGCATACAGGCCAGTCAGTTTGAACTTTTGACACTAAAAATTACCTAAAACCACTTCAAAGCTTTTTTGCGCCATAACTTCTAAATTTGACGTTTTTTGAAAATATAGGCATTTTTATGTAGAATAAGAAGAGAAACACTTCCTTCATACTATACTTCTAGCTAAGTATGATGTATAGTGAAGTTTTAAGGGGAAAAAGTCAAAATTTGTTTAAATACTTCATTTTAAACGACCCTCGTTAAAATTTCGACAGAGACAATTAAAATTGGTTTTCATTATTTTGTGAAGTAACATATCTAGTTTTCATAAAGTAATTACATTTTTAACAAATATCGGTTATTCCGTGGCAAATTAACCAAAATTTGACTTTGAGGTATCTGTATATGTTGTATGGAAACCCTTAGTAACAAGATTTGGATACGCTAGAACCTCTAATTGTGTGAGGTTTGAAAAAAATGCATAAGCAAAAAATGGGGGAGGTGGGGTGGGGACAAATGGCTCCTCATCGGGTTCAATGGTGGTGGTGAAAGGTTAAAAATCCACAAAAAGCACCACAACTTCCCCGGAGTCGCCCCTAGAGTGGTAAAATGTAAGACCGACCCCATTTATTTGTCTTTTTCAGCATTTTTTCCGAACACACCTATCCACTATCTCCACTCTGTAAGAGGGATCCCATACAAATGACATTTTTATAAAATTTACTATCACCGCTTTAACTGTCCTAAGGGTGCCCCTAGAGAAGTCAAATATATGGCTGACCCCCAATATTTTTTTAGTTTCAACATTTTTTGGAAACATATTTACCCTCTATCTTTAACCCTTAAGGCGGTCCCCATACAATTTCTTTTATTTTTTTATAATTTTTTTTATGAAATAAGCTTTACCGGTCCCATGGTGCCTCCTGGAGGGATGGAATGTTAAATTTTCCCCTTAAAGATTTTTTCCGAACATACCTAGCCCCTATGTCTAATCCGTAAGAGGTTTCCAAACAAATATGACATTTTTAAAAAATTTCCACCCACCGCTCTAATTGTCCCAAAGGTGCACCTAGAGGAAGGAAATGTATGACTGACCCCTAATATTTTTTGAACCACAATATTTTCTCGGAATATATCTACCCTCTATCTTACCCTTTATTTTCAACCCTTAACCCTCTAATGCACAAGGCCGCCTAAAGGCGGTCTTCAGTTTTTAAATAGTTTTTGGCTAAATAACAATATTTTATTAAACAAGTTGTATTATATCCATAGAAAACTTAACTGTCTACTTTTTTGCCTTCAAACTTTTTTTGTATAAGGAACGGTTTTCAAGCGAGAACCATGTAAATTGAAAATTTAGAAAATTTGAAAAAATTAACTTTTTAAAACAGAAAAAATATTTGAAAAATTGCCAAAAATACATTTACGATCTGGCGTACATTACCGATAATAAAAAAGCTAGCTTAAAGTCTCTAATTGTAAAATCAGTTAACAATTTTTCTCCAGGACGCACAGGATAACGCCAGGATACGTTTTACAAATATTTCTCTAACTCAAAAACTAGCTAACAGATTTTCTTGAAATTAAACACAGATTAAATACATAATCGTAGTAGTAAGCAGAACTAATTTCGTCAAAATTTATTGATGTTTAGTGTCAAAATCGCCAAAATTTCGTAATTTTTTATACCAGGACTTTTGAAAGTGTAACGCCAGCGCTTTTCCGTTTGTATTTTTCTAGCTGGGTATTTACTCCATTGATAAACCAAGAAATATAGGGAATTAATCGAATATGCTGCTCTATAGCACTACATTTACATGTGCACAACGTATAATAAATAGGTACTTAAGTCCGATTTTGGTCTTTCTTTCGTGGAATAAGAGAGGTTACGAACGTAATTGGTTTTTAAAAACAAAATATCTTACTGTACAAAAAAATGATAACCGATCCTAACTGTGTCTGTCCAAATTTTAACGAGCGCCGTTTAAAATGAAGTCTTAACACAAATTTTGATTTTATCCTCTTAAAACGCCACGAGAACTAATACTTAAACCAAAGATTAGTATGAAGAGAGTGTTTTTCCCCTCATTCTGCATAAAAACACTTATATGGTATTTTTTCGGAAAACCGCAAATTTAGGAGTTATGGCGCAAAAAAGCTTTGAACTGTTTTAAGGTAATTTTTAGGGTCAAAAGTCCAAACTGACTGGCCTATATGCGCCCGAGAGATCTAATTTTTGTACACATATTATTTCTTATGCCCAATCTATCGGAAACTGCCAACCGCCAAACTTTAAAGACATTTAGCGAAAAATCTGTACCATTGATCGAAAAATAAAGTACTCCATTGTAATCAGCATGTCCCAAATATATAGAATTGATGGTCAGAGCTCTATTAATTTTTAAAAGTCAAGATTTTGTCATGCAGTGAAATTTTTATGAAGTAGGAAAAAGATTTTTTTTGATCCACTGGAAGTGATATTTTTCAGAAAATGATGTAAGGTGTTATTCTGTAAATTTTCTAGTGGGTCGTTTTTGGCCAAAAGTATAAAAATCAACTCCATATGGATCATGTTACATAAAATAATTATTCTGATCCAGTTGAGATTTTTATACGCTACACAACTAGGTGGTCAGGGTATTATAATTTTTTAATATTGGTCCTAGACCCACCGATCGGCTCAAAATTTTTTTTTATTTCGATTTAACGATGTCCGTCTGTCCGTCCGTCTGTCTGTCTGTCCATGCATTCTTGTGCGCACTCTACAGGTCGCAAATATTAAGATATTTTGATGAAATTTGGTACACCCACCTATGTCGGCCCAAGGACGAAGCCTACTGATTTTGGTTAACACCGGTCCATGTTTAGACCTAGTGCCCATATAAGGGTCCCCCCACAATTGGCTTGGTTACACGCTGCAGGTCGCAAATATTCAGATATTTTCATGAAATTTGGTTTGCTGACTCACATGGTCCCGAGAACAAAGCCAATAGATACTAGATAGAATCGGTCCATATTTGGACCTATCGCCCATATGGGCTATATTTACGAGTTTCTCTTCTTTTATAATTTTATAGAAAATTTTGACACAAGTCGCATTTTAACCCATTCGAATTTCGGATCCAAACATTAGTTGGCTCTTAACTGTACTGGTGTAGGGTATTGTATAGTCGGCATGCCCGACTTTAACCTTTTTACTCGTTTTTTATCAATTTAAAGGCTTTACAATCTCGTAGTCATAATTGAAATTAAGTTTCATGGGTCTTTTCTGACCCCAGGCCACCAAGAGTTAAAGATTTTCTAAACAAATGTAAAGATAATTATAGTCTAACCAAATTTAAGTGATACTTTTCCGAAAACTATATAAAATTTGGTGAAAACATTAAAATTTTGTTAAATTTTTGACAAAATAAACAATTTTTTTAAGATGTCCTGGAAAGCAGTCGCACCAAACACAAACTCGAATTATCATTTTTCCAATTTATTTTTCTTTTTTTTTTTCTTTAATATCAACTATTTTTTGGTACAAATAGCAATCGATATCTCCAAATTAACCATTTTAAGAAATCTTTAAAATTAATTTAAAAAGAAAACACGTTTTTGCTTTTTTATCAAATTCATGGGTCATTTTGGATTCCAGGCTTAATGATATCCGATGAAGTCAAAATTGCATATCTGAATCATTTTAAATATATTAAATGAAATAAAATATAATTTTTTTTTATATTTCGAATTTTGAATAGTAATACACTTGTTTTTCTAAAATGGGCAATTTTCGTCAAACTTTCGGCACGGATTAACCTTCTCGAAAAAAAATCGGTTTCTTTCATTTCCAATAAAACTGGGGGGTGTAATGACAAATCTATTTTTAAGAGACACCCTAATATATATTTTTGAAAAATATGTATAATAGTGCAATTAATAGGCCTGGATTTATTTTTTATTTTTATTTTGTTAAAAAATCTACATTTTGTTTTTTAATGTTAAAAATTTAATATTTTTATCAAAATCCGATACGTATTCGATAGTATAATGTGAAAGAAAATCATTAGATTTTGTAAAAGTGTGAACAAAAGAATTGAATTAAGCTAAATCCAAAATGGGTTTATAAAATAAGTAAATCCATTTTGGATTTAGCGTAATTTAATACCAGAAATTGCATTTTCGCAAAATTAAAATTTTTTCTTTCATATTATATTTAGCAATATAATATGAAAGAAAAATTTTAACAAACTGTCACCGAACTAGCCTCTTTATATGAAATAGAGTGGCCACTTTTACATGGCGTTGTCATAGGAGGGGGAAATTGACCCCTTGTGACATGTCACAAGACAAATCCCAGGACAGGTCCCTGAACTTTGTTTTTTTTATGAGAGTTCAGTAACCTGTCCTAGGATTTGTCTTGTGACATGTCACAAGGGGTCAATTTCCACCTCCTATGACAGCGCCATGTAAAAGTGACCACTCTATTTCATATAATGGGGCCAGTTCGGTGACAGTTTGTAAAAATTTCCCGTAGGGTTAGTAAGAATATTTAAACCATAGTATAATATGTTGCCCCAATCATTAAAAAAATGAGAGCTTGTCCCTATCTCATGTAGTTGTAGTGGTATTAAGGACCATATGTACATGTAAAATTACAAACACTATTTCATTTTTTCAAATGACAGAAAATGAGTAAAGCTACTATATTATACTTTGATTTGAACCATCTTATGGAAGGTACATTGTTTATTTTTAGAATAATAGCGCTCCTGAGAAGTTAGCTTTTTGGAGTTGGCATTTATTGAATATAGGAGCTCGATATGTGGATTCCAATTTATGTAGTCTCAAAATCTTGCATATAGTTGTATTTGTAGTAATTGGCAGTTATTGCTTTAACTATTTTAAACTTGTTTTTAGATAGAAAAATACAAAATAAATATTATGGCAAATATTTAAAAAACAACTAACGAAGAGTACTGTATTTTGGATCAGTTGTTTAAAGCAGTAAATATTAAATTGTAAAAAATAACACAAAAAATTAAATCTCAATACAAAAATCAATACACAGCATTAGTAATTGAAAATGATTTCGGGCATATGGCCACCGCGGTTGTTCTTGACGAAGCGCATTCTGGAAGTCCACTTTTTCGAACAACACAAACAATGTTGGCCTCCAAGGCGTCAATTGTTGCTGGTTTATCATAGGGCATACGTAAGGCCCTATTTTTTTTTGGAGTTAAAGTTTTTCCCATTTTTGCAAATGTTTATTATGAATTGACGTACACTAATAATAATCCATGCATAAAATTACGAAAAAATGTCAAAATAACAAAAAAATTCGTAAAATATACAAAAAATGGTTTATTTTACGAAAGTTTTTATTGTTTTGACATTAATTTCGTATTTTTATGCATGGATTATTATGTGTGTGGGAAACCATGCGAATATTCCATTTCAACGAACTTATTTACGAGAAACATTTTGGTGAAATATTTTAATACTCCAACTCTTCAATTAAAGGACTTTTTAAAAAGGAACAAAAAGACCAGTAAGTTGAAGAGTTAGAGGGTTAAAATGTTCCGCAAAAATATTTGCCATAAAATTTTAGTATTAGTTTCTGAACACATCAAAGTTAAAAAATTCAACTTCAATGCCAGAAATAAGTCAGATTAGATTAATCGAAATTAATGGAAACACTAGTCACAACCAAAAAATTCGGCTATCACGAACGAATAAGTTCGGTTCTCGGAAGCAATCTGTTTTCGATATGTGAAAATATTTTACCTAAAAAAATACAAAATTCATTGAAAAATTTTCGATCCTCATGCATCTTGCCCAAAGAAGTTTTTTTTTTAATTAAAAATGATTTTGTGTTTAATTATACCCAAATTTGTATTGTAGTATAAGAGGTGGCGTATGATTTATTTGTATTTCATATTACAATAATAACACTCATACGCCACAGATGACCATTTTTGGTTGTTATCAGTGTTGCCACCAGTAATTTAAAAAATTACACAGCTGTAGGTCAAAAATTATCCAAAACCGTATGAAACTACACAAAAAATTATTTTTTATATTAAATCTCCTGTGCACAGTGGAAAGAATAAAAATATTTTGTAAAAAATTTCGCCATTTCTTACCGACTGATATGAAATTTCACACTGTAAATTTTGACTCCAAAATTTTGGCATTTTTCTATTTACATATTAACCGATTTTTAAAGACTTATGGTCTAATTCATAAACTTGTACAATATTCTTATTGCAGGATTTTAAGCTAATTTGTGAAAAACAGTATTCATATTTGCTTAATAACGAAGAAAATAATAAAGGTTTATAGTTGGTACTCATTAACTATAAACCTTTTATAAAGTTTGGAGTGAGGAAGCCACCATTTAATTCTTAATTATTTAATTTTCAGGCATGAAATGATTTATTAAAACTATCCCATCCCTAGAATGTGTGGCTTCCAAAAAATTGCATCCATCAAACTGAAAAAAGCTACAACAATTGTGTAGCCAATGACCTTTTTCGAAAAAATTTCCAAAAAAAAGTGTAAAAATAAAATCAAAAAGAAAAACAAAACAGTAGTGATGTACAGACTATCAAAACATTATTCGAAATTCGATTACTTTTGTATGCTTCGAATAATATGTTCTAAAAATTATTTTTTTACACACATTTGCATTGATTTGCTTTATAAATAAAAAAAGAAATGTTTTAAATGGCTTTTAAATTTATCTTAGCACATCATTAGTTCTCTTATTTAAGAAAATACATTTTCACTTCCGATTACCGAGTCAATCGTTTACTAAATTTGTACATCACTTACGACTTATTTGGGAGAAGAGAGAAAATAAACAATAGTGTTGCCAGTATCAAATCGAAAAATTAATTAATAGTTAAAATACGATTATGAATAAAGATTTCTAATAACTCTTTATTAAGCGAAATATGTACTTTAACTATAGCAAGCTTTAAATACCAAATAATTTTTTTTTATGAATTAGCACATTAGCATTTTTATCATCTGCAAAGTGCAAAAGTTATTTGCATTTTAAAACTAAAATTGGCATTTTAAAACAATAACCTGGCCCGAGTTTTTGCCTTCAGGACAATTTTTCGGAAAATTATTATAACAAATTATTCTACTAACTAAAGGGAATTTCAATGCAATGTCTTTTTCAGGCTTAAAATTGCGTGCTTTTAAATTAAAATATTAAAAAAATGGTATTTTATCCACATTAAAAGCTTCCTTCACAACAAAATATTTATGTTTTTCAGAAAGGCTACTTTATTAGGATGAGTTACATGCAAAAATATTACCTGCTTGCTAATTGTTCTCTCCCATTCCCCTCAAATTTTAACCGTTTTTATTTAAATTTAACCAATTGGTCTCTTAGTTCAAAGATGGGATTTAAAAACAAAAACCTGTAGTAGATTCTCCAAGGCGTTCCTAATTTGATGACATAAACCCTGTTCAAAAATTTTCAGAGATTAGAAAGTAACAATCATAAACCCAAATTTTCCCACTCTTTCGCTGCATTTTTAAGTGGTGTTGCAAACCAAGAGAATTTTTAAAAGAAGTTTGACAATTATTTTCGCAAAAAATTAACAAAAGACGGTCCTCTAAACAAAACAAAAATATATATGTAGCACCATTTTTGATTTCTTCTAAATTGGGTGTAGTGTTGAAAAAATTTACAAAAGTAATTCACCAGAAACTGGAGATTTGTTGTAAATTCTTCACTTATATACTCGTTTCGTCTAAATATCGATAAATTTTTTTAACTTTTAAAAATTTACCAACATTTCTGTAAAAAGTGAAATTACACAAAAACTACACAAAAAAGTCATTATTCAAAAATTATCCAACGAATGTGTAAACAGTCCCGTTTTTGAATAATTATTCAAAAAGTGGCAACACTGGTTGTTATACATATTGAAAAATGCATGTAATTTACATAAATGTATCCTTTTGAGGCCCAACATACACTATTGTGATGTTTTCTCTTAAAGTTGCAAATATTTTTAATACTAATAGGTTTACTTAGATAAAAAAATTGCAATTATACTTTTACCTAAATTATATTTCATAAAATATGAATTGACTTCAGGAAATTTTAATAGTTTTAATACTATTTTACCTTAAAGTTACAAAATTAATAATTTTTTGCAGCTGGTTGGGTCTGAAAGGGATATAAAAAAAAATTGATAAAATTGGAAGATTTAAAATAAAATTTTTATGATTTGAATACTGATGATTAGGCCAACAAAAAAGAAGCCAGAGCATGTTTTTTATTTGAAAAGATAGAACAAGTTAGATTAAATACAAGTTCTGATCTTAAAAATATAAGAATTTTAAGCTACATTTGGTAGAGCTTTTTTTTTGCTTGTTTTTGCTTATTTTGTATATATTGGCTTATTTTTGCTATTTTCTTTAAAAATTAAGCTTATTTGAGCTTTTTTATGTGGGCGCTGTGATGTAATGGTTAGCGCGTTGGACTGTTACACGTGAGGTTGCCCCAACCAAGGCAACATAAATTTATGAAATAGGGTAATATGTATGAGTTTTTTCTATCCCCCATACATATCGCAGCGTCCTCCTTCGGTGTTCCCATAGCACTTAACCCCACCGAAGTAAAATAATATAACAGGGCTATGAACTAAAAAGCTTCAACAAAATTTGCCAACTCACCATCAGATGGCGCGCAACAACTGTTCTAAAATTCAACATCTCGCGCTATTACAGTGTTGCCATATTTGAAGCCCTTCATCTTTCACCACCTTTCACTTTTTCTATATCCCCTTTCCAAAGGAAACAACACGTTAATTAATAGGATGAATTTCCTGAGTGTTGTTCCGTTAAAAAAAAATAAAAAAAAATAGAGCATATTTTTGCTTTTTGCATAAAATCAGTAGTTTTAAAAATTATTTTAAGTCGACATAAATGTTTCTATTTAAAATTTGTTTTTTAACATTTATTTTAAATTAAAAATTTTTTTTTGTTAAAATAAACTTTTAATTTTTCCAGCCTGAATCGTAGTAGTACAAATATGACAATGACGATTTCCTTAGGTAAAAATGAAATCCGGATAGGGACATGCCATCAACAGTTTATTTTTTACAATTTTTCACAAAAATAATTTTTGGGATTTTAGCATATTTAATTCCTTTAATGCAATTGATGTATTTCCCGATGAAAATAAATTTGAGAATGTGACAACTTTGTCTGATTCCTGAAGTTCCAAGAAATATAGCATTGCAATAATTAAAAAATTTCTATTTTATAAGGATTTTAATGAAGAAATAATGAAGTTTAAGGGATTATTTTTGCATTTTAATTGCTTATTTTACTGTTTTTTGAGCTTTTTTTAAGAGCTTAAAACATTGCTTTTAGAGCTTTTTTTTTGGTTGCCCTACTGATGATCATAAATCGACTCTTTATAATAGACAATTTTTTTTTTACAAATTAGGCCAAATTCATCCTTTATCATACAGAAGTCATTGTAAATAAATACAAAGTTGTATGATTATTAATATGCTACTTAATGATACCAAAAAGAAGAAAGTTTCTATCGTGCAATGATGGTTATTCACATAAACTTTTTACAAATTTAAAGATTTTTTTAAATATCATATAACCCTGATTAATTTTTTTAAGTTTAAGCTTGCTATTAAGTGCCATTTTTGTCAACTTTGTCAAGCGTACTATAAATTTAAACCTTAAATATGTTTTTAGGTTTTATCATTTTCATTTGGATTATTGATTCGTTTTTTTAAGCTGATTAAATTTTCCAATCATGACTACAAAAATATTGTAAAAAAACAAATCCTATAAAAAACAAACACCACATAAACCAATCACCGAACATTTGAATTTAAATACATACATATGTATTTATATACAATTTACAAAAACAAAAAACAATCAGCCAATTGCAATACATACATACATATACAATAAAAAGTGAAATAAAAAAGGAATATTTTAATTTAGATGGATGATTTTTAAAATATATACTACTACAATGAAAATAAATGGATTGCACAGTGTTGTGAAATAAATTGTTTTTCAAAGAATTTAATATTTATACTACATTTATGCCTGAGTAAAAATTACCTGGTTTTTGGCTCTTGTAGTTTTCAGCTTGTCAAAACGCATACAAAAAAACAAGCAAAAAATACTTTTGTACAAAAACTAAGTGATTTTTGCTCAAGTATAAATATAGTATTAAAGAATTTATGCAATAATAAATGTTGAAGCAATATACGAACTTTGAAAGTGACTATAATTATTAATTAATGGAGCTCGAGATCTTTGTGGTTTTTTTGTTTTCTTCTAAAATATATTTCTTTATTTTATATTACCGATATTTCGGTATCATCAAGGGGTATGTAAACAGCAACAAATCGAGGTATTTTTTAGTTTTTTTTTTAGAAAAAGCTCTCTTAATTTTATAATGCCGATATTTCGATATTCGTTGAATGGCATCATCAAGGTTTATGTAGACAACAACAAAAATTAGAAACACTTAAGGGGGGACATTACATTCGCGGCAAAGAAAACAGACCTTTTTTTAAAAATTCATAACTCAGTCAAAAAGAAACATTTTTCCAAAATTACAAGAAAAAAAATTCAAAAAAATATATTTTTCACTCCAACATGGTTTTATAGAGCTCCAAACTGGCAGCAGAGAAAAAAACGGGGCCTCGTGGTTGCAGCGCTGGGAGTCGCAAAAATTGTCCGATCTGGAAAAAAAATGACTTTTTTAAATATTAACAAAATTGGTTATCGTATGACACGAGCTTTTTTTTAATTTTTTTTAAATTTTTGGTGATGTTCCAAATTTGAAAGTGTGTTTTTTCGAAAAAAATATTGACTTTAAAAATTCATAAAAAATCGAAAAAAAAATTAAAAAAAAGCTCGTGTCATACGATAGCGAATCAAGTTTAAAAAAATATAAAAAAAAATTCGTCAAAAAATGAACCCGCTAGTGCCGCAACCAGTACGAAAAACATGGTTTCGAGATAAACGCGTTCAAAGTTTGTGAACAAAGAACAAAAAGGTTACCTTCAATCTGCCATGCCTGCTTCGTGCTTTATGCCTTCGTTATCTTGTGTTGTGCTGTTTCTTATAGTTTTTTGCAATCGTTTAGCAATTCAAAATTCTAAAAAAAAGTCGCTTTCAAAAAACGGCCAATGTCATGTCCCCCCTTAAAATTATTACCGCTTCATACCATGTGTGTCAATATTAAATTAAAATGTAATGTTGACATGCATGATGTGCAGCGACAATATTTTCAAGTGTTTTTAATATTTGTTGTTGTTTACATAAACCCTGATGATGTTATACTTAAATTAAGGAAAGATTACACTGCATGACAAAATTTTGACTTTTCAAAATTAATAGAGCTCTGACCATCAATTCTATATACATATTTCGGACATGCTGATTACAATGGTGTACTTTATTTTTCGATCAATGGTACAGATTTTTCGCTAAATGTCTTTATAGTTTGGCGGTTGTCCATTCAGTTTTTTATATAAAAAACTTTTCAAATTCAATTAATATGAATTTTTTTGTGTTAAACTGTAAGCACAGGACCTGTGGTCCTGGATTTAGAGGTTTAATTTGTGTGCTCTGATTATCACAACAACAGTGACCTCCACTGAATTTGAAGTTCAACAGATTTACTTACACACCCAGAAAGTAGACCCATAAAACAGATTCGGTTCTGACAACCACATTTGTTGCCAATCGAATGGTTCAGTTGCATCAAATGAATTTTTCGGTTGCGACTACAGAATTATTCTTGATGCAACTGAGATTCCGTTGCCACAGTCAAATTAGTCCTGTCTCAATTGGTTATCTGTTGCCACAACTGAAAAATTCTGCTACCACAACTGAACCATGCGATTGGCTACAAATGCGGTTATCAGAACTGAATCTGTTTTCTGGGTGTAGCTGCTGACAACCCAATTTTTTGTCAATCGAATGGTTCAGTTGCAACAACTAAATTTTTCGGCTGCGACTAACGAAGTATTCTTATTACAACTGAAATTCCATTAGCAGAGTCAAATTAGTCCTGTGTCAATGCGTGTCTATGGTCACAACTCGGTTACTACAACCTAATCATTCAATTGGCTACAAACGCGGTTGTCAGCTCCGAATCTGTTTTCTGGGTGCATATTTTTGTCTTCCCAAATGTATTAAACTGTTTCACTGTATCGTTTTAATGGAACAAATATGTTCATTTTTCTATTTATATGCTGGAATCAACAACATACAGCATATATATGAGGCATTCCAAACCAACTGGTCCGCTACAAGAAAAAATATATCATTTCAATTTCAAATTTTCAGCATTTATTATTCTATATGATAGGCAAAAATATAGAGCAACGGCGTTTTTAAATATTGAAACATTTTGGACTTATTTTTAATATATTACTTATAATAATTTAGTGGAATGTGGAAAATGCTTGAAATTTTATGATATCAATAGAGTTTTTTATAGGCAAACTGAAAAAATTACTTTTTTTGTGGAAAATTTGAAGCCAGCTCTACATTTTTAGTGTGATAAATAACTCAGTTTATCTAAAAAGAGACCAATTTGAAGAAAAATTGAATAAAAAATTTTCTACCCCAAATATTCAATGAATATTCAAATATTTGTTCTAGCCCAGGGCTGGCAAAACTATGCCACGTGTGCCAGTAGTGGCACGCGAACGAATTTTTGGTGGCACGCGACGTTTGTTGAATGTTGTATAAAAAATTTTATGTTTGTTGGACGACCAGCAAAATTATATGTTTAAAATTTACGTAAATATTTTCGCTGCAATAATGCTTTAAACCGGAAATGCTAAAAATTTTCTTTTAAAATGATTAAAAATTCATTCTTTCGAAAGTATTTCGGATCAAAAGTATCGAAACTTCTCTGCGATAGATTCATTAATAAATCAAAAAAGTTATTAAAAATTTCTTAGTCTTCTACGAATAGACTGATAGTATTTTAAGTATTTCGATGGGAAAAGGCTCTAAAAATGGAGAAATTAAAATTTGACAGAAAAGTTTTTTTGCTAAAGTTATCAAAAATGGGTTCAAAAGGGCCTGCAGAAAAATTGCTCGAATCGATTGAATCTGTTTGTTAAATATTAGTAAAATAAAAACACCAGAAAAATCTGTTAAATCTATAACATTTTAGATGTATTTTAGTTAACTGCAAATGACAATTTACTATGCTAAAATAAAAGAATATTGTTCAATAGTTATTTATTCGACCTTTCAAATTATTAATAAAACTTCAGATATTTGTGCTCTAGGTCAGTTATTTTATTATAAATATTATAAGGAGAATATTACTGCACTGCAACAGACGACGATGCATACACAACTATAGCTAAAAGTTTGGTTATGTAAACATTCACTGGAAGAATCCTGAAGATGATATTCAAAGAATATCGAAATATTGCTTTATAAGGATAATATTTATAATAAAATTATTGTTCTCGAGCTCAAATATCTGAAGTTTTATTAAACGTTGTTGAATATTAGTAGATTTAAACTAGAGATGAGCGATCCGGTGATTTTTGAATAACGCTGCTACCAGTGATCGTGATTTTCAAATCACCGTTCTTTTAAACAGTGACCGTGATCACGGGTTTGTAATAGAGATGGGCTATCCGGCGATTTTTCAGTAACATTGTTCTCAGTGAATGTGATTTGCAAATCGTTGTTCTTTTAATCTGTGATCACGGTTTTTCTATGGAAAAGACTGCGATTTTCTGATAAATAAACGAAATAATATTTATGGCGAGTTTTTAAGATGTCAGTTAAACTTGGTTTAGTTAAACCAAAAACGAATTTTGTCAACCATTTAAAAGTTTATTAACAAAAATTTGCCGGAAAAACTTTTTCTCGAGTATAATTTATTTCTTTATTGAAACAAAATAAAATAAACCACATTTTAAAAACAGTATTCCAGTTACAAACTGCGTTAAACTAAGTTTAAAGATAATCCACTTCCTAAAAACTGGGCCTTAAAAGAAGAATAGTTGCGACCGGTAACAAAGACAAAAGAAGCAAGGCACTGTTATTGAAAAAAAACATGTATTACTGTGCACAATGAAGTTTGCAAGAAAGAATAGTACAAAAATATTAAAAGAACGACACTCCGAGTAACTGCGACTTGAAATATTTGATCACTGCCGTTACCAGTGATTTATCAATAACTGTGATTAAATCACCGGTATGAAAATATCGCTCATCTCTAATTTAAACCACCATAAAAAGTATTATATATCGAAATTATTTTGGGTTTCTTTTTCAATGTAATTAAAAATCTAACCTTCTAATATTAATGTTTAAAAGATTTGTATAACTATTTATTTCTATCAGTGTAATTATAAATAAAAGCAAAATATAAATAGTAGAAAAGTAGGATTTTGTTATTACAATACCTGCAAGATTTACGAATCAGAAAATTTTGTTTCGATAACAATTGCGCGGAAGCCCCCTTTGATAAAAGTTGTTAACGAAAATGTTTCCAATTATGAAAGTTTTTAAAAATAAAATATACTTAAGGTGGCACGCGACAAATTTTTACAAAAAAAATGTGTCTGTTTTTGGCACGCAACGAAAAAAGTCGTGCCACCCTTGGCCTAGCCTATATCAAATGTATGATTGATGTAATAAATACGATATTGATCATACGCAGTGATGTCCTAACTAATTACCAGAGAAGACAAAATTGCTGTTTTTGCTATTTATGCTTTTTGCTGTTTTGGATTTTCCGTTTTTAGCTTTAAAATAGCTTTTTCTTAAGATTTTTGAGCTTTGAATTGCTTTTTTAAGACTTTCTGCCCAGAAATACTGTTTTTGCTCACAAAAAAATATTTTTTCTCTCAACTTTTAATTTTTTATTTTGAAACTGTTGTTTTTCCAAGTTTTTTTTACTTTTGCTTTTTTTTATAATATTTTTTTGCTTTAAACACATTGGATTTTGCTTTTTTCTGTCTTCTCTGCTGATTACTGAACAGATATTGAAATTTGTATTAAATGAATATTTTCTCCAAAACAAGGATCAGCAACACGCTGAAATCTTCTGAATCGATAGAAAAACATCCGAACTTTTTGTAAATAGAAACAATATTCATTGAATATTGTCTACCTCAAATATTATATAAGTATTCATATAATTTTTCGATAATCAACATAGAAGGCTAAATTGCTGGTTTTGCTTTGTTTACTCATTCATGAGCAGTGTTGCCAAGTTGGGGGGTTTCCCCCCTAAATTTAGGGAGTTTTCAACCGCTTAGTGGGATTTTAGGGGGTACCAATTTGTTAGGGGAAAATTTGGGGGGTAAGAAAATCATTTTAGGGGTAGTTTTGACTTAGGTTAGGTTAGGTTGAATGGGAGCCCGCCAGAACGGCGAGTTCACTCGGAGGCCTAGGGCCCATAGTTTTGACTTAAAAAGCAATTAAATTTTTGAGTTCGATGATTGGTTTTGCCAAATTGTTGATAGTTTTTCACATAAATTTTTATTTTCTTTTAGCCTACATATTTTTGAAGTTGAAAAATTTTAGACTGTGACTAGGAAAGAAAAGAAACCCATCTAAAATATCACGAAGTTTTTTTTTATTTTAAAGGCACATCTACACGGGATAGAAAACTCGCTAGACTTTATGAAAATGCAGCTCTGTATAAGTCTACGAATTGTAATCTCTAAACCATTGACAATTGCTGTCATACACAATTTTTTTAATTAGTAACAATTTTGAAAAAGTTTTGTAACATTATTGAACATTTCAGTTTATTAAATACACTTTTTGGTATTTGGAGAAAAAATTATTCTTTAAAATACAAAAATTTTAATAAAAACAAATTCTTGACAACTAGAGATGGTACTTTTACGATAAAAATTAGAGCCAACAATATTAGAGATGACAAATTTAATGCAAACTCTACGAGATTTCTATCCCGTGTAGATGTGCCTTAAGAACAAAAAAATCAATTATTTGCATTTATTAAAAATAATTTGAAATAAAAATTTATAAAATTGTTGAATTTTGTGAAAATTTATTTTAGGGGGAAGTTGTTAGCAGTAGAGCAAATTTAGGGGGATTTGTAAAAAAAGACTTGGCAACACTGTTCATGAGTGACTATTTAAGTAGTGAGCCCTTGCGACTTTAACACGTGTTAGGCTCCAGCTGATATTTCCACTAAAAAGTTTAACATTTTTGACCATCACCTGCTTAGAACTTTTTGTCATTTAAGCATTATTTGTGTTGTTTACAAAAACGTGAAAGTTGTGTGTCAGAAAAAAAAAATGGAAACAACTTTGAAACAAATGATCGCCTATTTTCTTCGAAAGACTGGTCATGTGGCAATAGTGCCATTAGAATAATGTAGAACAATTAATTCTGAATGGTACACCACCATTTGTGTGCCAGAAGTGCTAGGAGAAATGGGAAAAATCAACCATCAAAGACGGATAGTTCCTTACTACGTCGCAAACAAATTAGTTTTTGATCACTCAAAAGATCGAATCAATGAGTCATCCGCCGTACAGCCCTAACTTGGCACCCAATGACTCTTTCTTGTTCACGCACATCAAAAATAATCTACCTGGACAACAATTTTTGCCAGCAAAAGAAGCCATATCATGTTTTGGAGGTGTCTCACGCGGAATGGTTGTATATGTTTGCCGATGCCTGTTTTTATTAAATGCATACACCTCAAAAAATTTCTCAGTTGCTGGTTACTAAATTTTTAACTGACATTATATTTAAAACTTTTTCATACAAAAATAAACTTTTAAAAATTATAAAATTTTCGTAATCATCTCTATGGTTTTATAGAAAACTTTGTTAAAAAAAGAGTGCGGAAAGAGTAGTCCAGACCAGCCTAAGTCCGCCAATGATTAAATGTCAGAGATAAACAATTTTTAAAGGATATTTTCTCCAAAACGAAGCCGACTAAAACGCTAAAGCTTTTATACATTTTTCTGGTAATTGGGTTACTAAAAATTCAAAATAAGTTTTGAAATTAATACTGCATTTAGACTGAGCAAAAAATACCTAGTTTTTGTACAAAACTAGTTTTTGTTTGTTTTTTATGCATGCGTTTTGACAAGTAAAAAAATGGCCAAAAACTAGGTAGTTTTTGCTCAGTCTAAATGCAGTATAACGAAAAAAAATATTTTTTTTTCAAATTGCCCATAAAAAGAAACTGTTGATAAAATGAAATTTCTAGCATTTTCCATATGCTATTAAATTATAAATATAATATAATGAAAATGACCGCTGAATTGGTCAGTAGTTAACCACGCCTATTTTTGACCACTTTTTATAAAAATTAAAAAAGTTATTTGGTTTTTATCCCTATCATATAGAACAATAAATACCGTTTATTTGACTTGATATGTTATACTTTTTCCTGTAGCCGGGCAGTTGATTTGGAAACCTTCACATGTATGTATGTGTAAATGAAAAAAAAAAATTGTAATAATATTTGCCAGCAATCAATATTACAAAAAATCATTTTAAAATTGCTTCTTATTGCCACAAAAATTCAAATAAAAATATAACTGCCAAATAATTGCCTTTTATGGTCCAGTATTTAAAACTCGTAGAAAAATATTTTATAATCTGTCTTGAATAAAAAAAAAAAGTTTTAATTGAACAAAATTATCTGCTTTTAAATAAAAAAAAAAAGAAAACAGCATAAGCCATAATGCATTTATGAAAAAAGAAAGCAATTCTCATTATGTAATTAAATGCGATGCGATTTTGTGGTTGTAGCTTATAATTGTGGTTGTAGTTTCTCCGATCGCTCAGATGTTCATAAATACACAATTAAATAGACAATTGATGAATCAAGAGATATAAAGAACAATAAAGCTTGTGTTTTTTTAAAAAGATATTAATCAATAATATATAAATTATTCTTTTTCCCGAGAAGTATAAATACGATTAATAAGGTTGCCATATACGACTTAAATGTTTACTTAATACACAAATGCACTTTTCGAATGATGTTTTGGGTCTTTAAGATTACCAATTCAAATCAGTAGTTGGTTTTAAAACTGAAATTCCTTTGATGTTTTAACTTACAATACTACAAAAGAATATCAAAAAAATTTAATAATTTCTAAACAAAAATTATGTAATGCGAACTTAAGTCGTAAATGCTGAACCAAATTCTTTTATTTTGAATATTCGTAAATATATCTGTTCCGGAATTTGTCAAAAATCTGTCATGGCAACCTTATTAAATCGATTAAATCTACACGCTACCCTGTTATTTATATTTAGTTAGAGTTCTACTTTTTTATACCCTCTACATATACATATGAGAGGATATATGCAGTTTCTCACTGCGCTTGTAATATGTCGCAATATTGGCCTGAGTGTAAATATACATATTCATGATCCTTATGAAATTCTAAGCGTGTGTAGAGATGGAGTCTGTTTATCTATCTGTCCGTTTAACTCTTGAAATAGCTGTCACGGCATGACCAAGGGTAGGCAGTTTTCTTCAAATTAGTTGGGTATACTCCCTATTAGTTTGCTTCTTTTCTCCATGCTTTACTACTTTTTAAGATTTACAGCTTGCGGTAGTGTGTAAAAACAGATAGAGTTTTGTTTACCGCAATTTATTGCTTTACGAAAGCACAAAAGAATGGCAATGACAAAAAATACTTGTTAATAGCAGTGATTTCACCCCATTATTTAAAATTGTGATAAAAACGCATATCGGATATAGAAGAAGTGCTTTAAAAAATAGCAAAATCTGTTCTATTTAAAGCCAAAAAATATGGTGAAAAAAACTAAAAAAAAGCAAAAGTAAGTAAAACTTGGAAAAACAACACTTCCCAGCAAAATATTGGTAATGACACCTCATTACTATCTGCATTACCAAAAATGATATATCATTACCTTTTGCATTATTTTATAATATAAAATAATGACTTCCTAATAACGGCCTATTGTATTCATTGTTTCTAAATATAAAATAATGACTTACTCGTATTAGTTTAAATAAGTACTTTTCACACACCCAGCAAACAAAGATGATCATTAATGACTCAGAAATGAGCTCCAAAAACATAAACATTTTTCCACTTTTTCCTATGAATGTGGTCCGTCCAAAAAAGCCCCCTGTGTACTCAGAAATGACTCACAAAAAAGAACGTATAAAATCGAAATTTTCTTTATAAATTTAAATAATTTTGGAATCTTCTTTGAGTCCGAAAAATGAACCCTCGTTTTGAGACAGCTTTTTAGATTGTAGAGACAACTTTTTGGATTGTTTTCTGAGGGTTCATATTTTCTACCAAAATAAGAGTGTTTTCAAAAAAACAATAATCATTTCTATGAGCCATTTAAAAATCTTATTTATAGCGCTCCGAAATTGCTGGCTGGGCAGTTACATTTTTTTATTATATGTAAATATGTTTTATGTTTAAATTTTCATGACGACCCCTAAAATTACACACTAGAGAAAACTTAAATTTTTCTGAATGTATTTCCTTAGGCTAATAGTAAGGAGTGAGATCATAAAAATGTTAACACACATAAAGTTAAATAAAAAAACAAACCACTGAATTTTGAGACTTCAAACCAAATTTTTATTAAATGAAATTTAATACAAAATCAAACAAAAAAACCGCATGGAATTCTAACCACCACGAACAAAGTTATCCACTTTTTCCGGAAACCCTCCCATTAAGGCTTTTATGGTAGTTTCTGTCACCTTTTTAGAACTGGTGGTCCATCTGCGTTTGAAATATTGCATGTCCTGGGAGACCTTTTTCGTGAACTTTAATTCTATTTTAACAAGAGCCCAATATCTCTCCACTGGGCTGAGTTCCGGGCAGTTTGGTGGATTTGCCTCTCTTGGTTCAAAAACCACATTAATATCATTATACCACTCCAGCGCTTTCTTGCTGTAGTGACAAGATCCTAAATCGGGCCAAAAGTAAGTGGATACATTGTGCTGACTCAAAAATGGAAGAAGTCTCTTCTGCAAACACTCCTTGATATAAATTTCGCTGTTTATAGAGCCAGATGTCACAAATGACTGGCTTCTTTGGCCGCAGCTACATATGGCTTGCCATACTAGGAATTTTTAGGGAATTTCGTTTGCTTTTTCGACCTAAATTTTTCCGCAACATTTCCTCGAACATCGGAAACATAAAATTCTTGACCAGGGAGCTTCGAAAAATCAGCCAGGACATAAGTTTTGTCGTGCATTACACAAAAGTTGTATTTTTGTATAAAATTTGATTTTAATTTTCGAGCTCTGGTTTTGGCCTCCAAAATTTTAAAAGCGTTTCTATCGGTAATTTTTTGAACTTTGTAGGACTTTAGTCCTGCCTTATGTTTCACTTTACGTATAAAAAAGTCCGAGCATTGGGCTAACCGAGCTTTTTTTCCGTCAGATGTTGTTAGGAGCTCTCGCAAGGATGCTTTTAACTTTATATGCCTTACCAATGTTATGATAACCAGTCGTTGTTCCTGTTCCCGGCTTCCTTTCAATTGTTAGGTGTTCCAGATACCTTTTTACCACTTTTGAAACTGTTTGGCGGCATACATTAGTTTCTTTGGCAATTTTTTTTCATCGTCCATTCTGTAAAAAATTGCAAACTAAAACTCATGATGTAAATTAATTTATTAACTGACATATTTTTAAAATGTAAACTGCCGAAAAAAAATATGAGAAGCTTTAAACCAAAGTTATAGGCAAAAATGTGTGTTAACATTTTTATGATCTCACTCCTTATTTGCCTAACTCCTTATTTTTAAGAATCAAGTAAGCAATCGGATAACCACTTATAATTAAACTTTTTGTAAGCATGTGTGTAAACACTTATTATTCAAAATCTCATAACTACTTATTTCTCATATTTTCGTGAGCGAGCGGGTAAGTGTGACTACTTATAAAAACGACCACGCCAAACAAAAATAATGAGTTTAGACGCCAAAAAATAAGTTGTGCGGAGCTATGAATTTCTATTATATAACCACTTATTTGGTAATGAAAGATTTTGCTGGGTTTCTTTAAAAACAAAAGTTCAAAGTGATGAGAAAAAATTTTTAGGACCAAACAAGCATTTTTGGGTAAAAAAATCTTAACAAAAAGCAATTTAAAGTTAAAAAACCTTAAGGAGAACATTTTGAAACCTACACTCAACCAAAAAAGTCTGTAATGGCTACTGAAAATTTTGCTGTTATTACGGGAAATTTAACTGTTTTGAGGCCAGCGGTATTTTTTGCTAATTTTAGGAACACATGTCTGCTGATCTGTAGTACAATTAAAGTAGTAGAAAAAATTAGTAGCCGCTGCTAAATTTTAGTAAAATTTATGTAAAATGCAATTCAAAATCGATTTGCGAAAATCAGTTAAAAAACTTACTAAATATCATAATTTTAGTACAATGAAATTAGTATAAATAATTAGTTGCAGCTACTAAATTTCAGTAAATTGCTGTAAATTGTAATTTAAAATCGATCTGCTGAAACTAGCAAAAAATTGTACTAAAAAATAAAAAAAATGTAAAATATAAAAAAAAAAAATTTTTTTCCCTTTCGATTGTAACAAGCGTATAATTACTTCATCGTACTTGAAGTTTGGAGTCAAAATTGCAAACGGTTCTCCAGTTATTGCCGTTTTATGCATTGGAGATGCAATAAAATTTTCTGGGTATTATTTCTAAACTAAAAATATATCAATAGTAACAAATATAAACTAAACAAGAATTGTAAAAAATCAAAAAAAAAATATTTTTAAATTAATATATTCTTCTGCTAAATTTAGCACTCGGTTTTGAAAAATTAGTAAAATGTTTTTCTGAAATCAGCAGCGAAAATTAGTAAAAAAATCCGTAATTTGTAATAAGAGACTAGCAAAAATGATTACTAAAAATAAAAATTGTACTAATAATCAGTATCAAAAAAGTATAGTGCGATTGGAAACTGTTTACAAATTTTTTTACAAACTTTTTATCTGAGTGCAGTAAAGGAAAGCAAAAAGAGCAAATATGAGTAAAAAAGCAAAAAAAAAACACAAAAAGCAAATTTGTTTTCTCTGGTCATATGTCACATATAATGTAAGTGTTGCACTATTCACTTTCCCTAGCGAACCTGTTTCCAAGTAAGTAGTACTTTTTTTTTTTGCTGGACGCTTCCTTTACTGTAGTTTACTAAGGCGTGTGATTTATATCCATCATACATTGATAACACTCATACGCCAAGTCTCACAACTGAATAGTATTATTTATCATGAAGGTTAACCGAAACAATGCGTTTATCGGTAAGGGTAAATCTATTTTAGATTACTTCGGTAACGGTATTTTAACGGTGACGGATTTTTTTTATTTCGACATCGGTATTTTAGGAATAACGGTATTTCAGTTATTTCGGTAACGGTTTTTAAGGAGAGCGCTATTTTGGTTATTTCGGTAACGGTATTTTAAGGATAAGGATAATTTTGGTAACGGTGCTTTAAGGTTAAAGGTATTTCAGTTATTTTGCTAACGGTATTTTAAGGATAACGGCAGTCAATTGAAAGGGTTTTTAGTCGATAACGGTATTTTAGCGCTACTGCTTGCCAACCTTGTTATTGATTGAATTGTTAGTAGGGTATTCAATTAATCGACTTTTAATTTTAGTCAATTAATCATGCAAATAATTATTCGGGGTTTTTCTTAACCGACTAATCGAGTAAAATTTGAATATTAATCGATTTGTCGAACAAAATTTTATTTAAAAATATAATATGCCAATTTTGTTGTATTTTAAATAATTTTATTAAAAATAATTTCTTAAAATTCATAAAAATAAAAATTGCGTTATAGAGAATTTAGACTGAGCAAAAAGTACCTAGTTTTTGTACAAAACTAGTTTTTGTTTACTTTTTATATATGCGTTTTGACAATTAAAAACTAACGAGAGCCAAAAACTAGGTAGTTTCTCTTCGGTCTAAATGCCGTATTAATTGAAATCATATTTTGTCAAAAGTTGTATCTTTTCTTCCCCCTATATCACATATAAATTTTTTACAGATCGGAGAGAGCAACTCTGTAGGCCTTCCTTGTAAATTGCATTTCATTAGGCTAAGCCTGTATTAGCCTGACATCAACGTAGCGCTATTTAATACATTTTATTAGGTTATTCCCGATGCAACGCTACAACCAATAGCACACACTTTGTGAATGACCTTATTATTTTTGAATTTTTTCATGTTTTGATGGTTTTGAGAAATTTAAAACTCCTGTTTATTTCATTAAAAAATAAATAAACGTTTAAAATACAATAACAAACATATGAAAAGTTTTCGTTAGTTGCGTAAAATTACTGAGAATTTAATAAAATACAGGAAACTTCCGAAAATTTTTTTATTTTTTTATTTTATTTTTATTTATTACAACTAGTTAACTATAACTAACAAGCAATTTTTTTTTTCAATAGATTACTATTAAACAATTTCCAAGAAACAATTTCTTAATATGTTTATGTTAAAATGTTGGGGAAAGTCTAACCAAGTCAGCTGGTATTCTACGTCTAAGTCTTCGGTATTGGCCATCTATATGGGTTAGGGCTAAAGCTTCAGGGTTCTCGTGTTGTCTGAGCCTGTTATAATGTTTTCCAGCGAGTTTGCGAATCACATCCCGTACTTGTTCTATGCCCAGATCACGATGGATATCAGCATTACGAACATACCAAGGTGCATTAACTATACTTTTAAGGACTTTATTTTGAAAGCGTTGAATAAGTTGAATATTAGTGTTGCTTGTACAACCCCAGAGTTGTATTCCGTAGCTCCAAATAGGTTTTATCAATTGGTTGTATAATATTATTTTATTTTCAATGGAAAGTGTAGATTTTCTTCCAATAAGCCATTTCAATTTGTTCCTTTTAAGAAAAAATAACTACAAAAAAAAAATTTTTTTATGTATACAATGTATACATATTGTTTTATCTTTGAATGATTGTATTCAAATAACGAATATGTTTTGATTAATAAATAAAATGGACGTTACAGCCACTTTGGGGATTATGACCCAATTTTTTTCGAAAATAATCCCCAAAATGAAGGCGAGGTATTTGACTGGATTGTTGTGGGATTTATGACCAACAATATTTTAGTCACTATCCACATATTTTAGATGAAAAAACAACTAAGCTGGGCCGAAAGCCGGCTACGCATAAAAAATTTTATCCAGTGAAGCCGTCTTTGAACATACCACAGATTACAACATTCCTAAGCCCGGCTGAAGTCCAACTGCGCAGAAGTCCAACTTTTACTCAGCAATGCCAGCTTTGGATAGACCACAGTGTAGAACATTGGTAAGCCCGGCCAAAGGCCGGATACACAGGAAACCTTTAAGGTTGAGTTACCCAACCGTAAACATAACTATAAGGAATCAGCTGTTTCGAAACCATAAGAAGAAGTGTATACAAATGGTTACTAATATGTACATAAAGCTAAACATACTTGCCGGATCATTCTGTTGAAATCAGAATTTTCTATCCGTCATCGAAATGCTGAGTGATTTTAGTCGGAAAAAATATAAAATGAAGAAAGAAAATAGAGTCAAATAACAAATTAAAAATAAAAATTAACAAATAAATGGAAAATTTTAAAATAAAATAAAAAAAACACACGTAATAGATGTTAATTGGTAATGTCGTTTACGGTTACAGTTACAGCACATTAACGTTTACGGTTCACTAATCTGCCCTTTACTCAGGTAATATGGCTTCACTTATGTCATGGAATAGAAAACCCCTAAACCCAGAAAACAGATTCAGTTCTGATAACCGCATTTGTAGCCAATCGCATGGTTCGGTTGTGATTGCCGAATTTTTCAGTTGTGGCAACAGAAAACCAATTGAGACAGGACTAATTTGACTGTGGCAACGGAATTTCAGTTGAATCAAGAATAATTTGGTAGCCGCAACCGAAAAATTCATTTGATGCAACTGAACCATTCGATTGGTAACAAATTGGGTTATCAGCACCGAATCTGTATTCTGGGTGTTCTTTTCAAAAGCGGTCCTAAAGCCCATGGGTAATTAGGATATGATATGTCACCGTTTTGCAGATTTTTAAAAAATTTTTAGATAGAAAATATTTTATTCTACCTACTTAGCTGATGACTCTTGAAAAAGCATTAAATTAATTGCAAACTGAAACTTTGTGGTTCCAAAAGACACTCTCATTTTCCAAACTTTATGAAATGATTAATATAAGCTTTATCCTACTTTAAGATATTGTTAAATTTATCGTTATTAGACAAATAATGCAAACCTACGGCTGCTGCTAAATTAGCTTAACAACATTAGACTGTTACGCTAAGTCAAATAATGCACATAAAAGAAAATGGCAAAAAATTATTTACAAAACAACAAAAAATGTTGGTTTAACTAATAGTTAACACATAAAGCGTCAGTATGATAGCCAGCATTAGTCTTTAATTATAAATTTCTATAAAAATTTAACTTATCCAACCTTAATTTCAAGTATTTTAAATATCCTTTAAAGTAGCAAAATAAAAAAATATTAAAAATTTATAAAATTTGTATACAAAAATTTATTTAAAAATCACAAGTTGAGCTCGATATACTGCACAAAAGTAACAGCTGGCATAACATTTGTGAATTTCTACTTAAAATTAATACATTCTAAATAATATTCTAACGGTGGGTCTCTGTACTGTAGGTTTAACTTTAACTTAACTATAAACAGAAGAAACTGCCAAAAAAAAAATGTACACAAAACAACAACAAATTTTTGGGTTAACTATTAACTAAAGTTTAAACCTTCAGTATGACCCCCACCGTAAGTAATTTTCTGAAGATCCTTAAAATTCTGCCACTGTAAACAATTTTCTAGCCATACTGGACGTATGATTAATTTTTATTTTACGAGTACATTTCATAACACTCATACGCCATAGGTATCACATTAAATTCCATTGGAAGCTTTTGGCGTGTATTTACAAATACTTAATAAAGATAAAAAAGATCTTAAGCATTTGTTAACATAAGCCTTAAGCTCTCTTTTCAATTTATGGAGCATTTCTGTATACAAAATGTCGTAAAGAAATTTAGGTGCCTATTCCTACTTGTGACTCATTGTTATAAGACAATTTTTAAGACTGAGAATAATAACTTTTCATACAAAACAACAATAAAATTCAAAAAATTATGATTGTGTGGCTACCAGGTTTTAATTTCTTTTGAAGACTTCAAACAAAAATTTGAATAAATATAATTTATTGTAACTTTGCAACAACAAATACATGAGGAATACAGTCACAACTAAGAGTCGTAGGAATAGGCACGTTAGTTTAAATTAAATTATGTGACTACGCCTAACCGATGCGGCACTTGATTTCTACTTATAGAGAAACTTATAAACACTAAATGGGAATGGGAATTTAATCAAAATATGAATTTTTATCGATTTTACAAATATATAACAATAATTTACAAATATTTAAAATATTGGTTTAGTAATTATTGTTGATCTTTTAAGTTGTGCTTTGAGTTGCTTTTAATAAGCTCAATAATAATAAGCTTTAGCTTTTCCTATATTATTATTTTTAAATTTTCTTATGTTTTATACTCTGTTAAGGGACCAAAAAATTTGTATATTAGTTTTGGCTTAATGTTTTGAAATTATTTATTTCTTTTACAGCTAAAGCTACTTAACCCACCTCTAAAATTATAAAAATAAAAAAAGAATAAAGCATTAAAATGGTAAGTAAATTGACAACATATTAAACTATTCTTATAAAAATATTTAAAAATATACAAACTTTTCTTCTAAAAAAAAAATTCATTTCAATTTAACTAAACAAAAAGATAAATAAAACTTTATCCCCTATCCATCCTTACGAGTATAAAAATTGAAACAAATTTATTTTTTATTGTTTTTTTAACTTGCATGCATTTACTTCTTCACATAATAGTATGTAGAAATATTATTGTATTTAACAAAATAATATTAATTATATAATAAAAACAATTATGGGAATATTAATATAAAACAACAGCTTCAAAGCTAAACAAACAAAAAAAAAAAAAACAAAAAAAAAATTGTAAATTTAACAAAGCAATATTTAGGGAAATTTTTTTTAAAAAACATAAACAATAATTAATAAGTATGTATTTATACACCAGGCATCTTAATTCTAAAAAAGTAAATAATTTTATATTTTTTTAAATGCACTTAGTTTTTATTTTTAATTTGCTTAAATTTCTATGTTATTTAGAGATTTTTTTAAAAACTAAATCTAAAATAGTTATAATATACATTTAGGTTGTTCACAAGGGGTGTGCTATCTGTTGTATCGTCCTAACAAAAAACAGAGTTGTTAAAGTTTATATTTGAGTTTAACAACGATTTTCTATTTTCACAATCAAACATAGGACACTAAACATACGTAAAAAATTTGTATCGTGCTATTTTTAAATATTGTAGTTTTTCAATTTACTTTTTAACAACTCTGTTTTTTGTTAAGACGATACAACGCTACAACAAATAGCACATCCCTTGTGAACAACCTTATTATTGCGTTTGTCAATATATGCGATATATGTATGTATATATACGATTAATTGAATATATATATATATAAAACAAACGATCCTAAAGTCAATTTCAAGTTAAACTTACAACAAAATGTAGTTGTTAAAAAATATATATACACATAATTATTAAACATATAGTAAAACAATAAAACGTTTTAGTAAAATTGATAAAAAGAAAACACAATTTAATAAAATATAATAGAATTATTAGTTACTGATTGTAGAAAAACTTAAAGAAATTTTTTTAGAACAATTTCAGTTGCCATTCATTTTTTAATAGAAATTGCAAAACAAAAATTACAATGAAATCTTTTTATGAAAATACTACTCAGTGTTGGCCTAGAATAGAGTGTTATGTATAGCCAAGTTTACCAGATATCTTCTCTTGTTATCCCCAAACAAACATAAATATATCCCCAAAAAAAAATCCCAACTATAAAAAATTTTGAAAAAGTAATAGAGTTTATTTTATTTGCACTAATAGTAAGAACTGATATTAAAAATTCTAAGATTTAGAAAAATCCTCAAAATTGAGGAACTTTTACTGAGAAACCCCCCGATTTTTGCTATCTTATTTAAGGACATTAACAATAAACAAATTAACCTAAATTTTGAGCTAACTTAGAGTTACAGATGTCAAATTCGATACAAATTTGAATTTCTTAACTTTCAGTTTGTTTATTGTTAATGTGGGTTAGAAAGACAATTGAACCCAAAATATTTTCCTTTTCAAAATTTTGATTTTTTTTTTAATTTCTATATTAAAATTCTTCAAGTTTAGTTTATTTAGAAACTTAATAGTACATTTATTATGATTATACAGTTAAAATACAAAGAAATATATTTTTAACTGTTTTTGTCGTTTATTTAAAAAATAAATTACATATAAATACGGATTTTCTGTTAGTTAATATTTTCATTTAAAATGTTTTGTTAAAAAAAGAATTCCTTTTCGATTTCTAGGTCAGTTAAACAAAAAAAAAAAAAAAAACGAAATAAACTAAATATCATTTATTCTTACGGATTTTGTAGTTAATTTTTTGAAATTTAAAAAAACGGAATAAATGAGAAATCATTATTTTTTAAGGATTTTGTAGTTTATTTATTAACATTCAAAAATAAATCAAAAGTTCTTTCGATTTAAATGTTAAAAAGTTAGTAGACTGGTTTTAAATTACATTTTCAGTTAATTTAAACTAAAAACTATTTTGAGTGTATGTGCATAAAAAGGTAATTTTGTACCCATCTTTGAAATTATGTAAACAAACTTGGCTGATGTTTTCCGAAAACTATACAAAATTAATATTATCTTCAAAATTTATGATGGCTTTTTAATATCTCCAAAAATCCCCAAAACTTTTTGTAAATCCCCGAAAATATTCCGAAAAGAATCCCCTGTCCCCAAATGAAAATTGTTAACCCCAAGATTAACAAAATAATCCCAAATTTGGGGAAAACCCCTAGGTCTGGCTAGCCTGCGTATAGCAATAATTACTGTGAGAGAAACTTTGCTCAAAGCAGTGTTGCCAAGTCTTTTTTTACAAATCCCCCTAAAATGTCTAAAAAACCCCCCAAATTTGCTCTACCACTAAAAAAGATCCCCCTAAAAAAATGTTCCCAAAATTCAGCAATTTTCTAAGTTTTTATTTCAAATTAATTTTAGTAAATGCAAATAATTGATTTTTTGTTTTTAAAATAAAAAAACTTCGTTATATTTTAGCTGGTTTTCTTTGCTTTCCTAGTCACAGTCAAAAGTTTTTCAACTTCAAAAATATGTAGGCTAAAAGAAAATAAAAATTTATGTGAAAAACTATCAACAATTTGTCAAAACCAATCATCGAACTCAAAAATTTAATTGGTTTTTAAGGCAAAACTGCCCCTAAAATGATTTTCTTACCCCCCAAATTTCCCCCTAACAAATTTATACCCCCTAAAATCCCCCTCAGCGGTTGAAAACCCCCTAAATCTAGGGGGAAAACCCCCAACTTGGCAACACTGGCTCAAAGTAAGAATAGGGATCACAATGTTGCCAGATTAATTGGGCACATGGAAAATGTCATCAATAATTTGGGAAAAAATCTTCGTGGCGTTTTGAAAAATCGTCAAAGTATTGTTAAAATTCCAAAAATTATAATAGGTATTTCAAAATATCCCCTTTCCGGTGTCAGCTGTAATTTAGGAGAAATTCTATAACTTCTTTATTATTTTTCGCTTGTTTGGTTAAACATAAAAATGTTGGCTCTAATGCATAAACCTTTCTTAGTTTTTTGTTAAGGTATACAATTGCTAAAGCATACATTTTCCTTATTAAACCTTAATTAAAAAATGTCATGCATAATCGTAAAATAACCACTTGTTAATTTTTTTGTTTCATTCTGGCAACACCTTTACTTAATTTCTCACCACTTTCAAATAAATTGTTGGTGATTCATAAATTTATTAAACGATTGGCTCAATAATCGTAGTTCCTATATCATCAAAACATGATATAGGAACCGAGGGAACATATATATATATATATATATATATAACATGATAAAAACAATTTTTGTATATAACTGAGAAGAAATAGTAGAGAAATAATATTTTAAAGACAGTTTAATTCTACCAATACGGAAGGTATTCGAATGACGAATATGTTTTGATGAAATCAACATTACTAATTTATTTAATTTAATGTTTTAATTTCATTTGTACATCAATATGAGAAGCTTTAATAAAAAAAGGCTTAAATGGTGTAGTTGTTTCAGGTTTTTTTTTTATTTGTTGGATACAGAATGCTGGATTCTACATATTCTTGACATGACCCATGAGAAAGTCTTTAAATAGACGCACACTCAATATTTATGCATTCAGCAGAGTCTTCTATTTTCCAAACTTTATGAAACACTTATTTTAGGCTTGACCTTACTTTCACAGATTGTTAAATTGTTCATTATTAAACGAATTTTGCACACTGTTTTTTTCCAAGTCAGCTTAAAAACGTTTAATTAAACTGTTTAGAAAATTTATGCATGTTATGTTTTACCGAAGGATAATTATTTGGATATTTTGACGCCGCTTTTTATACCCTAAACATGAGGTTAAAAACTATCTCCTCGATATATTTATTAATATATCGAAAGTTCCAACAATATTTTTTATTGAACATATGACATTAATATTTCGAATGAAAAATTTCACATTTTAAAAACTTTAATAGTACTATTTAATATCAAGGCTGTAAAAAATTTACACGAAACTCGAGTCCACTATGAGGCATACATCCCTCCGAAAACTAAGTTGAAATTGTTACAAAATTATGATGAAAATTTTCATATAAAAATTACCAGATTTTGTGTTATTTTTCCGATAAGGAAAATTGTAAGATAAATATTTATGAAGTACTTGAAAAGAAAAAAAAAGATTTTAAAATTTTTTGACTCAGAGAATGGAAAAATACCTTATTTTTGAAAATTATTCCTATATCTTGTATAAAAAAATCGTAATTTTGAAGGGCAAAAATATCAAGTCGTCATTTACCTAATTTGGAAAGTAAAAATCGTCGAAATGTCGTTAAATCGTCAAACCTGGCAACACCGACACGATACAACCTTGCGTCTGAGTTTTTTTTATGTGGAGATTTAACGAGTATGCACTAAAAATTTAGGGGGTAATTTCCTAAAACACTTCGGTGAAGTGTTGCGTTATTTCTATAGAAATTGTTTTTGTTACAAAAACAATTTACATTGAAAGTTCCCTTCACTTCAGCCAAGTGTTTTACGAAATTAGGTACTTAATTTCTCTGTGATTTCTTTACAGGGATGATGAAGTTGGTACTATAGTACTTTTTTGGTACAAAAGTGTTTATGGTACTCCTAAGACTCATTTAATACTATTTTAAAATCTCCAAATAAAAATTAAAAAATTGTAAGAAATGTAAGAAATGTACTTCAGCAAAACAAGTCTTTAAAATGTTAAAAAATTTGAAATTAAGTGAATTTCAATTTCAATCAATATCTTCTTTCAAAGAATCAATTTGGTTTTTGTTGATTTTCTTTTATATAGAATCAACCGAATTGATTCCATTTTAACAAATTAATTTAACAAAAAATGTTTGCCTTGATTTATACTTTGCGAATTATTTTATAAAACAAATTATTCAATCGGATCAAAGTTGAATCAGTATAAATTAGAAAAATTATTATCTTTATTCAATATCAAATCATTAATTTAAAATTATTATAAATTATTCAATGATTCATAAAATGAATAAATTTTAATGCGAATTGATTCCAAAGAGAATTATCTATTCTGAAGGCAAAAAAGCACCGTAAGCAGTGTAAAACACTGTTGCCAATTTAGCTATTTTCTGTTCAAAATTAGCGATATTTCAACGCATTTAGGGGAATAAAACATGAAAGTAGTGATTTTTTAAAATTCCGTGTAGTATTTTTTTATTTTATTATTTATTGAAAATTTTTTGACAAAAATTTACACAGTTCAAAAAATATAGCTATTTTTGCAAATTTTTGAATAGTTCCTGAAATTTACCGATTTATAGTTAAATTTTTGAAGTTTTTTATAATTTATCTATTTTGTAGCAACTTTTAATTTATTTTATAGCGATATTTTTAAGAAAAAAGTTGGCAACAGTGTGTAAAAAGCACCAATAAATTCCCGAAAAATACCAAAATGGCAACACTATTTATATCAATACAAACATTTTACCAAATAAATCGCAGTAGTACCACGGTACCAACAAATGTCAAAATGAAAAAAAGTACAATTGCACCATCCTTTCGATCTCTGGCTCACAAGCTTGCAATATCGGACATGTGATGTCAACTTTTCTGAAGCAAAACGCGCAGTCAGGTCCTTAAAAAATTTCAAAAAAAAACTAAAGATGGTAAACTTAAACAAAATATGTATGTATTTTTTCATCTAAATTCAGAGACGGAACCGTTAAAAAACACTAAAAAAATACTCTTTTGGGGAATAGAACTTAATTTCACATTTTTATTGCCATTAAAATGTTCAAGAATGAAAAAAATTCTTGATTTTTTAAATTAAAATTTAAAGAAAAATAACCTTTAAGAACAACTTTAGATAATTATTGATGTAAATTAAAAATAAAATCATAAAAACCTTCAAATTAGTTAAAGTTTTTATCAAAATAAACTTTTTAACGAAAAGGCGCTAAACATAAAACCAAAAAGCGCCACCCTAGTGCAGTTTTTATAAAACGCGTTAACAGAAAATAATGTGAGTTTTGGGTAGTGAAAACACGCTATATCTATCGTTAAAAGCGCTAAGTTGGCATCGCTGACGTAAACAATATACACACAAACCCATATAAAGCATACAAGCAATACACATGTTATATTCACACTGGGTCAAAGTAAATGTTATTGGTATAGTGCGATCATACTGCATTAAAATTATATGATCAAGAGCTGTCGAATGAAATTCTTATTATGTGAGTGGCTAATTGGAGTGGTAATTTGCGTTACACGCTAAAATTTTTTATTTAGAATATATTTAAAATGGAATAAAATTTAATTTTATTAAAATATTATTCCAAACATCACATAAAGGAACTATTAAGATAGGTCCTAATATAGTTCATTTTAAATATAATTCAAAAGGGTTTGCACTTGGATTAACTAACAAAAGCATAAACACCAAACACATAATTGACTTAATTATTTTCGAGTCATGTGAAATAATTTTTATCGAGAAATTTTAAGTAAATTTTAAATAAATTATAAAAAGATTTTATTGTAAATGCATTTAAGTTTAAAATGTTAGCAAATTATAGAATTTATTAAGCAATTTGTTCTTTTCGTTTTTTTTAGAGAAATGATTAAAACTCTTATTATTTTTTAGACAATATTATAGCCTTTTAACTTTAATTTAAATTTTAAAATTAAATAACTGTAAAAATAAAACTTTTAAATATAAAAATATGAATACAACAAAATGAATAATAAAATATGTATTGTAAAATGAGTCCAAATAAAGCCACCGCCTTTACTAACTATATTTGTAAACTACTTATATTGAAAAAGTATTTAAATACTATTCAAAAATATATACATATATAAAAATACACACAGCTTAATACATACACATACATACAAACATATTCAAACTAATACATAAATAAAAACAAATACATATAAACTTTAAACGATATTTGATAAATCTGAAAAACAAAATATGAAAAAACCTACATAATCCTTCTCTCTAACGCTGACTGCAATATACCACCATGAAAAATATTTAGAAAATTTATCATATAAATATTAACAAATAAAAATAACTTTTTAAAAAATATTTAAAAAATAACTTAACTTAAAAAATAAACATAGAAAAAAAAAACAAACAAGCAAAACTAAATAAATATATTTTAATAAAATACATACAGGAGAATTTTCAAAGGAGAAATAGACATTATGTTAATAAATTTTGTAATCCTTAAAGTTCTAGCAACAATTTTGAATAAATCTTCTAAGTACAGCAATAGTTAGACTTAGTAAAAATAAAGTGGCGCCCAACAATGGGGATTAATATTTTAGATTTTTTTCAAATTTTAATATCAAAATTCAGCCAACAGTTAAATTCAAGTATGCCATGGGAAAAAACAACAAATTTGTTAGTTATAGTCCCAGCTAACAGCTAACAGGACGTTGTAAAGATCAGGCTTAGAATATAAAATTTATTAACTAATTGCTTTCTGTTTTGAAAATATCTCTGCAAAATAATTTTTCTAAAAATATTTAGCAAACATTTTTAGATGTTTTTTTCCTATTATTTAATTTGTGTATTCCTTTCCCCCTCAACTGCTTTATGTGTCAAATTAGTGATATAAACTAAATAATATAAAAATATAAAATAATAGCAACTAACTACAACAATATTTCCAATTATGAAAATAAATATAATTTAATAATGAAAAAATTAAAAAAAAGAAACTAGATTTTTTTGTAAGCAAGACAAACTTTAACCACATAAGAATAATAATTTGTTAAGTATCAAGGGAAAATTTAAAGAAATAAAATATTGAGGAATATAAAATAAAATTAAACAAAATTGTTAATTAATTGCTACCAAGAACAAAATAAAAAAAAATTGTTATTTTAAAAAAGTATAAATTAAAAAATGAATAACATAAAATCAATAATAACAAAACAGTATTAGTGGCATAAACAAAATAACAACAGAATTCCAAATGAAAAAAATTACAAAATTATACAAAAATGGAATAAATAATGAAATTTGCCTAATAAATAAAATTGAGATTATATTAAAAATAAAAACACATAAAATTTAATTTTAATTATTATTGAAAATAAAAACAAACATTTTAAAAACTATTTAAAATAAATCATTATTAAAACAAACAAACAAAATATCTAAATTAGTTAATTGGAAAACAAAAGAGGTGAGTATTCGAAATTTTCCGTTTCCCCGTCTCTATATAAATTTTAAGGTAATTGATCTTACACACACAGAGGAAAGATATGATTGCAATGTGATCATGGCTACAAAACTATGGTCCCTTCTTGCCAGTGTTGCCAACTCCAGAAGGCAGAAAAGCACTGAGAGCATTGTAAAAACGGGTAAAAAGGGTAAAAATTCACCAAATATGCACAAAAGTAACCTTTTAAAAAATTTAAATTTATAATTTTAAATTGAACTTGGTGTTGTAAAAATATGTAAAACAAGGCTATAAAAATTTCCAAAAAAGGGGTAAAAAGCACCAAAATAATATTTAAAAATTTTAAAGTTTACATATAACGAAGTTTTGACTGAAAATTGTATAAAAACACTTTGCGAAAAGGACTGTCTAATGTATTTTTTATGAAATTTATATTGTTTTTCATCTTTTAAACAAAAATTAAGGAGAATTCCAATAAAACGAGAACAAAAACCAGAAATATAAGTTTTATAAAAAGCACTGAAAGCACTTTCTAGAATTGAAAAAAACACTGGAAATACCCGTTTTTTAATAACGGGTATTTGTAAAATATAACCGGGTACGGAGAGGTAAAAAGCACTAAAAAATACCCGAAAAGCACCAAAATGGCAACACTGGTTGTTGCAATCAAATTATTAATGTATTAATCATACTTTATAAACGACTTATAACACTATGCGACAGTCAAAATCGGGATGGGATAAAACCAACGGGAAATGTTATATCGGTCAAAAACAAGTTATAAGTGTCCCTGCGTTTCGCTGGGTCACTCCTAGGAATCGAGATATATCTTTTTTTTGACATAACTCGAGAACCACTAGTCCGATTTTGCTCAAATAATTTTAAAAAAATTTAAAATTACAATTCCTTTAATCTGTTCATATAACGTTTTTCTATATACTCAACAGTTTTGCCGGTAAAAATAAATGTTTGTTACCGCTACCATAAAATTCAATAACCTTTTGTTTATTACTTTTTTTTAATATTTTAGGAAAAAAATATTTTTTTCTTCATACATTTATTTTTACCGGCAAAACTGTTGAGTATATATAAAAACGTTATATGAACAGATTAAAGGAATTGTAATTTTTAATTTTTTTTTAATTGTTTGAACAAAATCGGACTAGTGGTTCTCGAGTTATGTCAAAAAAAAGACCACCAAAGGTCAAATCGATATATCTCGATTCCTAGGGGCGACCCAGCGAAACGCCGGGACACGTGTAACTTCTTTTTTACCGATATAACTTTCCCCGGTAGTATGAACCCTTCCCGATCACTGACCCCTACCATTTGTCTCACAGTGTAATCAATTTACAGTTAAAATCTCTTGTTTTTGATTATCATATTATTCTCTCGCTTACAATCATTATTACCTATATAATTTTATTCCTCTTCTGGAATTACAATAATATTATTATATGAATTGGGAGAGATAATATTCACAATCAATATTCACAATCATTGACAAAGAACCGATTGTAGAACAACTTGTACTTGCATGCAACATGTTCTACTTTACGTTCTATCATTGATGATTTTTGTTTGAGTTTGTCCCAAAAGCAACAGGTTCTTTTCCTCCAAACTAGAATAGGTTGCCTTGTTGAAAGTAATACCTTATATTTTGACTCCCAAGAATCAGTTCTAGAACTTGTTCCATGTAACCGGTGGTAAGAAGACCTGTTCTAGAACAGATTCAGATGTAACCAGTTCAAAAAAATTTTGCTGGGTAGTTTCGACAATTATCTATCTTACCCCCATTAACAATAAATAAATAACCTAAAGTTAACACAAACTGAAAGTTAAAAAATTCAAATTTGTATGGAATTTGACATCTGTAACTCTAGGTTAGCTCAAACTTTAGGTTAATTTGTTTATAGTTAATATATTTAGCGTCATTACTGTTTGAGATTTTGTAAAAAGCAGTATCAGTAAAAAAATTATACATATTAAACAAAAAGGCATAAAAACTAAAAAAAAACTACTTATTTGTATTCATTTTAATAATGGCATTGATTTTGGAAATTCGATCTACCCAAGAAGTCTGGGCAAAATATAGACGGTCAAGCAACCTTCAAATATTACTATAGTTCCTAAATTGCTGCAAATGTGTATTAGGTTCTCCTTTAATATTTTATTTTCTTTTTTCTTTGAATATTTTTACATTTATTTTTATTTAAATTAGGTAGTTGTGTATTAAAGGGATTATTAATTGAAATTGCTATATATTTAAGTTGACAAAAATATTATTTATTTAATAAAACTTATCCCTGAAGATGCTGGAAAATCTCCAGCGAAACGTTGGATATAAAGAATAAAGTAAACCAAACTTTAATTTGCATTGACAAAATAGGACCTTAAAAGCACCTTTTAAACATTTTCAAATAAACCTAAGATTATATTTTATTGTGTATTAAAATTTTAAGTTTTAAAATTTAAGTAAAAAGTCACATAGAAAAAGCATTGTCCAAGAGCATCTATAATGAGGAGTGTGGAAGATTTTAGTCTTGTACGAAATATAAAAAAGTGCACGAAATAATCTTGTGCGATTACGATTTAATGTTCATAATATTATCCAAAGTGTTCGCAAAAATTTCCACATTTCCATAAAGGCACATCTACACGAGAGAGAAAACTTCTAGAGATAGAGCAAAAACCACTCCTAATTAGCTTAAATAATTTACAATAGAGCTAATTAGAGGTGTGTTTTGATATACCTCTAGCAGTTTTCTCTCGCGTGTAGACGTGCCTTAATATTGTCACTGGGAAAATATTATGAGTTTTATAAAAATATTGTGATCAATAGAAAGATATAATGATAATTTAGGATATAGTGTTATATAGTATTTTGAATAAAACAAAACTGGGAAAATGCTATAGGAATCATAGTATGATTGATATGCAGGACTATAATATGATAATACTAGACCTGGTAACTCAAGTAAATTGAAAAATTCTGTTGGATATGTAAATGCATCGGTTTCTTTAACGACTTCTGTAACAACAGAATTTTAAGGGGCATATTTAAACGGTTGTCACAAATTCAAATAAGAATATTTTTACTATATTATTTTTTTATTTAAAATATATATTATTGTAGTATTTCAAAAAAATATTAGTTTAAAATTTCTCCAACCAGAATCGCCAGGGTGGCCACTTCATTATTAGCCTTTTTTAACAAAGCCAAATCGGTTGCCACTGTACAGCCTTCATTAATTATTGGAAAATAAAAATGTAAAGTGATTCTTAATACCAGATAAATTCTCTAGTCCTTATCGTGGCCCGATTTTTATTTTTATAAATTTTTTTAACAAAATTGCCACACAAACTTGAATTTTCCAAAAAATGCAAGAAAAAACAATTGTACTTGGGAATATAAAATTTATTTGACTGAAATTCAAAAAAAGGGCCACGATAAGGACTACTTTGTTGACTATGAAAGAAAAAAAACCGAATCGAAATCGGTTAAGCCACCTTGGCTATGCCGGCCTTAATGGGAAGGATCTTCCCTTTTTAAAATGCAATATATTACATCCCTGTCGAAAATTTGAGAACGCGCCAAATTCCTTTATCAAGCGCTTTCGCCTAGGTGATTAAGGGGCTCAATTATCCTTCTTAATCTCATACTACAAGGAACACATATTTTAAATTTCAGGGGCCAGATTTCCGCAGACGTAAGCGTTCGAAATAGTTTAAAAAAATTCATGTTTTTAAAGTGCAAATAAAAGAACACGAATAACTTATTGTTTATTGTTACAACTTTAACTCATATTTGTAATAAAGAAACGAAATGCTCCACCTCTAACTCTTCAACTTATGGGTCTTTTTTGACACTTTTTAAAAAGGGCCAAAGGAGACCATTTAATTGCAGAGTTAGAGGGTTAAAATGTTCCACAAAAATGTCCCTCGCAGTGTTCTACATAAGTTCGCAGAACATATCCTATAGCTAAAATGGAAAATTCACATGATTTCCTATGCCGATTCACAATAAACATTTTCAAAAGAGGGGAAATTTTAACCCCCCAAAAACATAGGGCCAGACGAAAACTTTTAAAACGACGATACAATTATATTTTTCTTTCGTCCCTCTGCCAGAATTAGTTGTCATCAGAACCTTTTTTTTTTGTACAGTGTAATTTATTTTCCAAAACATAACAATTTTAAATTTATGGTCGCCATATTGGATCCGCCATTTTGAATTTCAAAATTTTAATTTCAGATTTTTAATCAGCGGATCCTAGACCTATATAATTGATTATTTTAAGTCCAATATAATAAAAACTAAAACTTAATGGCCGCCATCTTGATTCCGCCATTTTGAATTTTATATTTTTTTATTTCAGATTCGTGATCAGCAACAACCAAACCCCCCTTTGTAATATCTTTCAGTCTCATATACTCAATATTCTAGTTTTGGACAAAATTCGCTGATGCTGGCCCACTGTGCATCCCAGCAAAAAAGGAGATGCCAAAGCAGAAACACTAATGATTTTAATTTTTTTTTTTAATTTTGTTTTATCGGGATATACATATATATTAATTGCATTAAAGGAATTAAATATATTAAAATCCCAAACGTATTTAAGAAATTGTGAAAAATAATCGGTTGTTGGCATGTCCTTAACCGGATTTCATTCTTGCCTAAGGAAATCGTCAGGGGACGGACGTTTTTAGAATTTCTGGAAATATTTGTTAAGTTAAATTACAAACTCATTGAGAATTTCTTGTTCTCGTCTAGGAGCGTTATTAAACATTTAAAATATCAAAGAAAAAACAAAAACAACAACAAAAATTTTTCCACAATTTGCTTTGTCATCTTCCAATGTACTACTCTGTTGTTTTGACAGATCTAGCAATGTAGTGACATCTATTCATGTAGAAGCAACAATAGAAAACAATGTTTCCCAGCAAAAACATGGTAATGACAGGTCATTACATAGAAGTACTTATATATTCGTACAAAGTAATCACTTACTGGTAATTGATTAAATAAGTACTGATTAAATATTTTTTTATATTAAAATTTTATTTATAAATTTGTTTTGAACTAAATAGGAAATTTTCGAAGGTACACAGTTTTTTTTGCCAATATGAACAACTATTTTACAATGTAGGGTAACCACTTATTTCCTAACTTCTGAGTAACCACTTATTCTATCTTTGTGATTAACTACTTATTCTTTCACTATGGGTAACTCATTATTCGCACTTTTTTTGTAAGCGAGAGGGTAATGACCACCCATGAATTTTTGGACATCGCGAACAAAAGTAATGTTGCGAGTAAATAGCCTGGTAAGTAGTGAAACCCTTTGTGTGCTACTTACTCGCTTAATTACTGGGTAATGTCTGTTTTTGCTGGGTTTCTAAAGTATCAGTAACATTTAAATTTGCACAAGCACTTAATATTGAGTTGGCATAGGAGAGGAGTACTCCCAATTTAACATTTTTTAGTTATTTTTGAACGAGTGCAAAGCAATCCCTTTTTCACCAATAAAAATTTAAAAAAAAAATCCTCTGGAAAAAACATAGATTTTTTATTTTACAAAAATTACCCGGTATCGAACTTGTGAACTCAATATTGCAACTTTGATGTGGAAGTTGACTGGCATAAAACACCACCTTGTCATATTCAATATTGTTTTCAGTACTATTTTCACAGGTGCATGAAAAGCAATTTTTCATTATTTTTTATTTTATATATATTTTTAGAAATTGAAAAAATAAAAAATATTGATTTTAAACAAATTAATTAGAAATTTTAAAATAAAAAAATAATGGTCCCGCCGGGAATCGAACCCTCGATCTCTTGTTTGGAAATAAACTGTATCAAAATCACTTTTTAAGATCACTTTTAGAGCTATTATGCTTTAGAAGCAATACTTAAGTGATTTTTTGGATATTGCTCAGAAGTAATTCTAAAAAAGCTGTAAAAATATACTAACGAATACTTTGGAAGCAATAAAAGAAGTGATTTTTTGAAGTTGTGCAGAATTATTTCTAAAAAAGCTGTAAAAATACACTAACGGATACTTGTTAAGCAGTGAAAGAAGTAATTTGTAAAGCATTACTTCCAGTTTTTTTGCTAGGTATTTAATTGAAAAATTTTAACAATGAAGTCAACAACATCGTTTGTTAAAATTTGCTTTGAATTTCAACAAATATATTTGGTGGCTATTTAATGATAATAAATTCAATAAATAAATTGGCTATTTAATGATAATAATTTTTTTTTGGATTTATAAATTCAATTTTAGGCTAAATTTCAATTGAAAATTTAATTCTATTTACAAAAAGTTTAGTTATATTTACAAAATACTTTTATCTGTTTTGGATTCGAAAGCTAAAAAAGTGTCACTCAATTTTGTGTCCAAGTTTCATTAAGATTTAAGAGTTCTTCTCGCGTTTTCTTCTGTGTTACCCTGTCCAGGTAGTTAAGCTATCCATACATTAGCAATATTATTGCACAATTTTTCCATTAAGGTCTTTAATGTACTACCACGCATGGTAATAGAATAAAGAACAAAAAGAACGAAAGAAAGATATGTTGTACAATAATATTGCAAGTGTATTCTGTACTTTAGTTTTGTCTACAAGTTTCATTAAGATTTGAGAATTCGTCTTGGGATTACTTTCGTGTTAGTTACACTCTAACAAATATTTTTGCTAGAAAGTTTGTTTAACTCAATGATGAATATTTAAGATAATTGTTTTATTTATATATTTAATACTGACATCAACTTATATATTTAATACTGACATCAACTTTACATTTCACATATTTTTCTTTTAAACAAATTAAAATATTTACCAAAAGTTTTCACAGCCTTAATTAAACTTCTACTTTTAACTTCACATATAAAAGCTAAACCAGCCAAAAGTAAGCCAAACCACCACAGATACCAGAGTGAACGAAAGAATGTTATCGATAACGGCACTGGATCCTCATTAACCAATATCATATGAACATAACCCAAAAATAGAGCATCTGCAAAAGCTTCTGAATTCCAATACTGCATAAAACCATATTGTGAGGCAGACATTATGAATTGTTTTAGAGGTTGCCCGAAATGTGAATCACGTTGCATAGGAAAAACATGATAATAAGGACCAATACAAATGGAGGTTAGACGAAATAGAGGTTTCTTAAGATACATTTGTTGTTTATTAAGGAAATTCCAACGATCCGATTGAATGCTATAGCCAAATGAAGTATTAAAACGATCACGATGTTTATCCATGTAATTCTTTGTTGTCACATATATTAACTCCAAAAACTCTTTTGGATACTTCATATTTTCCATTTTTGAATATTCATAATCCAACATCATTATAGATAAATCCGCCTTAATAATATCTTCTATGGTATCGATTTGTTGTTCCGTTGTAGTGGCAGTCAAAAAACTAGCCATTTTCGTCACATACATCACTGTAATGAAGAAACCCATTATAAATAGTAAGACATAAAGGAAACGCAGACGAGCAATAGGTAGAGTCAATACTCTAACAGGTGTTATCAAGAGTATAGAACATATAGATTGTAAAAATGATAAACCTAAATCTCTCTCCTGCGAAGGCAAACATAGCCATATACCAAGGGTTATATAGAAAACACTGAAACCGATAAGAAACCAGGAATATTCATTAAAAGTCTTAAGTAGATACATATGTTCGGGTGAACGGTTACGAAATGGTACCATTATACACCAATCATTAATGCCTATCGGATAACTGGAGCCAGCCAATGATGGAGACATAGCCGTATATGAATTTACCGTTATCTCTAGAGTCTTATCCTCTACCATGCGTAGTAGGGCATTAATATCAACAAAATCATTTTCTTGATCATCGGTATTTGTTTCGTTAAATGTGGCATTGATGGAACTTACAAATGTTGAAAATAATCTTCCTACTACACCACTTACAAAATCTGGATGTCGTCCCATATGTTTAGGTGTCATACGAAAAACTCTTGGCAAATCGTGTTTTACAGGTGCTTGTATAAGGTATCCTTTAAAATCTTCATCTTGTTTTGGGAAGAAATCCTCTATAGTCCAAATTTCAGTTTTATTGATCACATTTAGCGTGGGATATGGATCCACTATATAGATATTATTACGTATTGTTATTAACATTGTATTTAGAAATTGTTCTTTCCATATCCATTCATACAAAAATTTAATATTTTCATAAAATTTAAAAAATTCTTCATTTGTATTGTAAAATTCATCTGTTTCCACTATGGGAAATAATATGAATATGGTCTTGAAAAATCTAGCACCTTCTAAACTCAAAGCAGCCAATTCCATTATGGGATCATCACGTTCGGTAGTTAAGACCAAACACAGTGAGGGTGTACTTAGGAAATCATTCATAGTTGCAGGATTATTTATAATTATTATTGTGGGTGCTGTGGGGAAAGCATACCAAAAATCTTCAAAAAATTCAGCTGCTGTATCTGTATCTTTTACCAGACGTTCCGATATATAAAATACATAATTTTGAAATTCATACATATCATGCAAACTGCTTACAATTTCAATTACCAGGGAATTGTTGACCATTTGTGGATAGGGCTCAGTTTCATTCGTATATGGTGGACTGACTAACGAGGTTAGCAGCAATGTGGCTATAGAGGAATTTAATATCATTTTATTTGTTTAGTTGTTGCTGGTTATATGTATGTTTAGGAACTAAAAAAAATTCCATTAAAGATGCCAGATATTGAGGGGATATTTTTTTAACTTTCGAGTACAATTTAAAACTGTTTATTTGTATATGATTATGTGCAACATGATTTTTTTATAACACGATAATATAATACGTGGGTTGTTGTGGAAGCAGGAAAATAATAGACTTACAAACCCAGCAAACAAAGATGATAATTAATGACTCAGAATTGAGCTCCAAAAACATAAACATTTGTCCACTTTTTCCTTAGAAAGTGGTCCGTCCAAAAGAGCGCCCTTTGTACTCAGAAATGACTCCGAAAAAAGAACGTATAAAATCGAAATTTTCTTCATAAATTTAAATAATTTTGGAATCTTCTTTGAGTCCGAAAAATGAACCCTCGTTTTGAGACAGTTTTTTGGATTATAGAGACAACTTTTTGGATTGTCTTCTGAGGGTTCATATTTTCTATCAAAAAAAAGAGTGTTTTCAAAAAAACAATAATCATTTCTATGAGCCATTTAAAAATCTTATTTATGACCGCTCCGGAATTGCTGGCTGGGAAGTGAATTTGTTTGGGGAGACAAAAGTAATAAATACTCCTATTCCATTATGCACTCAAATTTATACTTATGTGGTATAAATGGGTTTGAATGTTTCTAACGATATGTCCCACCGATTTCTGGGTTAAGCTAGCCGAGTTAGCGATCCTCACAGAAATTTTTTGTTCCAGCAGTGTTGCCACCAGTAAAACCAAAAATTACACAGCTGAAGTTAAAAAAATTTTTCAAAACCGTATGAAATTACACAAAAAATAATAATTTTTTTTAATATTATTTCAAAATAAAGATATAACCAAAATTGACTTAAGCTGAAATCACAGAGCTCACATACTTGGCCTACCGAAATTTTTAAATTTTCGCTAGTTTCGAAGTCATTTTATGCTTTTTGTGTTTAATTTTTTAATTGTAATTTTTTACAATAATTTATTTTGTATGTTTGTAATGTTTTTAATTTGACGGAGTTGGATACTATGAGTTTCGATTGAAAATTAACCAAATTAATAGAGTTGAAACTTTTCAGAAGTTGACTTAATCTAAATATGGGTGCTTTAATGTATTTTCCTGTTATCGCTCTTTCACTTAATTCAGATTCGCTAAATATAGTTGGCCCTTTGCAGCTTTTCAAGTTTGTTCGAAAATTTACTTTATTTTTTACCAAATTAATTTCGCCAGATTTGCGAATTTATTTTATATTTTTTTAATTGGTTTATTATTATTTTTAAATTTATTTTGTTTGTTTAAAATGTTTTTAAATCGATTAAATTAGGTACGATGAGTTTCGATTGAAAATTAACCAAATTAATAGAGACGGAACTTTTCTAAAATTGACTTAAGCTAGATATAGGTCCTTCAGTGAAATTTCATTACCGTCTGGTTGGATTACGAATTTCGAGCAAAATTTCTAAAGGTCGACTCCACAGGTTAGCTGGACACTAGACCGTACCTAAAAAAAAAAAGTTCGCCGTACACCCTCCAATATGATGTATTTTTGGAAGGCGATTTCAAAAAAAAATTTTTTTTTGCCGACCGTAGGGGTTGCCTTTTTTAATTTTTTGTTATAGCTTTGGCATTTAAAATCGCATTTTAAAGTGTGATATATCGATTTTTTTGCCTCGAGGAGAGGAGAGGCCTTTTTAAAAAAAATTTAAAAAGCCGACCCCTACGTTCGGAAACCAATATATAAAAAAAATTTCTACTGGGTTTAGCGAAAAACTTTCGTAGCAAAAGTTTAATGATTTTTTGCGAGCTCTAATTTTCTGACATTGGGGTGGTACATTAGGGTGGTAGCAACTGAGATCTGGTGGGTAACTACTAGAACGAGATACTTGAGGTCAAAATGTCGTTAGAGGAAAACACTGGTCTCCTCGAGAGAAAAACATCGATGTATCATACTTTAAGATCCGACTGTAAATACCAAAGATATAACGAAAAATGTAAAATGGCGACCCCTACGTTCGGCAAAAAAAAATAAAAAAAATTTTTTTGAAACCTCCTTGCAAAAATACTTCATATTGGAAGGTGTACGGAGCACTTTTTTTTGCCTGTAAGCTGGTACGCTCTACTGGACACTGTGTGTATGTAAAATGTTTTTGAATTTATAAATTAATAATAATAAAACAAATGAGATATTAAAATTAACTGTAATGCATTAAATTATAGCTTAAATGTCTGAATTACTGAAATATTCCAATATATTTTCACTCTGCCACACTGTTGTATATTTACAAAATTTTTGTCTGACCAAAACCCTATTGTGTTAGCCACAGGAAAAAAATCTCAGGAAAAAAAATCTCACTTTAAATTGTTAGAAAAGGACTTTGAAAATGACTGGTTTCTTGTAAATGCTTCACAGACAAACTTATTTAGTCTACTTTAAATATCGACTGATTTTTATGAAATTTACGAAAATTTCTTTAAAAAGTTAAATTACACAAAAATGTCATTATTCAAAAATTATCCAACGAATGTATTAATAGTCCCGTTTTTGAATAATTATTCAAAAAGTGGCAACAGTGTGTTCCAGTGACCGAGAGAAGAGAACTATAATTATGAGAGAGATGAAGAGAGAGAGAGAGATAGTTCGGCTCGTATCATACGAGCATTGGTGCCAGACATGGCAATTTTTCAGTGAAAAATTTGCAAATGATGATTGACGATTTTTTGCTAACAATTCAATTAGTTTTGATGAAATTTGGAAATTACAGATTTTTACAAAATTTAAAGCAAAACTGAAGAAAAAGAATTTTATTAATCGGAATTTGTTCATTTAGAACAGACCTTTACAAGTTTTTCTTAACTCTACTTTGAAATCTGATTCAATTTTAAACGAATCAATTCACAGAACTCATTTCATTGATAGAATTATTTTTTACTTAAATCAAACGATAACTTGTTCAGAAAATGAATTTGATTTTTTTAAAACTTTTTTCGTAAAATCAAACAGTAAATCACACTTTTTACAAATCAGTTAAAATAAAAATGCTTCACCTGGCAATCCAATTTGTTGCCAATCGAATGGTTCAGTTGCATCAAAATAAATTTTTGGTTGCGACTACTGAATTATTCTTGATACAACTGAAATTCCGTTGTCACAGTCAAAGTAATCCTGTCTCAATTGGTTTTCTGTGAGTGTTGAAAAATATTGAGTCTAAAAATAGATTTCAAAAAATTTTCAAAAAAATCTAGAAAATTACTTTCTATTTGAAATAATGATAAAAAAATAACTCATTATCACTAACTCATTATTATATGTTTTAAAATAATGCAAAAGGTATGTAGGTGTCATTACTGGTAGTCCAAAAAATAATGATATGTCATTACCGTTTCTACACTGGGATATTAATAATTTGTTTGCAACAACCAACTATGGTAGTAGGCAACATAGTTTTGAAGCCATGATCAATGATATGTCGATTTTACATTTACTTAGAAACACAAAATATCCAAAAATTTTAATTTTGACCTCGGCGGGACACTAGGGTCGATTTTGGTGAAATCTTTAAAATATAATCCTTATATTTCTTCATTTAATCTTTATATTTCCTTTTATTTCTTTCTTTAATCTTAGTAATAGTAAACAATTTTTACCCTAACAAGTAAATTATGGGAAAAAATCAAATTTTTCTCCAAATTCGCCGAAATAAAATAGCTGCCATCGCAAAATTATTGAAAGAGGAACATGTTTAATAATCAGGGTTGGCAGGCAATACCGCTAAAATACCGTTATCGATTCAAAACCCATTCAACTGACAACCGTTACTTCTAAAATACCGTTACCGAAATAACCGAAATACCGTTATCCTTAAAATACCGTTACTGCAATAACTGAAATACCGTTATCCTTAAAATATCGATACCGAAATAAATGAAATATCGATACCCTTAAGATACCGTTAACGAAATAAATTAAATACCGTTACTGAAATATCGCTAACCTTAAAATACCGTTACCGAAATAATCAAAAAACTCTTATCCTTAAAATACCGTTACCGAAATAACTTAGAAACCGTTATCCTTAAAATACCGATACCGAAATAAATGAAATAGCGTTACCCTTAAAATACCGTTACCGAAATAATCTTAAATTGCGTTACCCTTACCGATAACCGCATCGTTTCGGTTACCATCTCTGGTAATAATTAACTTACACTTTTTTATTTCTTATAACGCACTTATCAAATCCCCATAGTCCAATCCTCAAATTTTTAATTGTGGTTTAACAAATTTATTGCAAAACTGCAAATGGAAAATTATTTTTAAAAAATTGTCATTTTTGACCATATGTACTTACCCATTTAGAAAAATACAAGCGGAAAATGATGACAATGTACATTAACAGGTGGTATAAGTACATTACAAAAAGTGCTTTCCTAAAATGATAACATCATTAGACTGTTGTAAAAGAGCCGTAAAAGCACTGGGAAAAGAAAATTTTCAACGTAGATAAAAAGCTGAGAAATCCAATATATAAGTGGTCTAGAAATACATTTTCCATAATAAAATTTAAAAAAAAAAATCATATATATATTTTTGTTGTCCTTCTGTCATTTGAACCCAGGCCTTCAGATTGACAGATTGTTTTATTCACATTTAATAAAATCACCATCATGCTGCTGAACGCATAGTCGGCTGATCGAACATTTGAACTCACATGAATAAATCAAAGTATTAGTCGTTTTATAAAACAAAAAAAAAATAAAATCTTATTGATTTATAATGGGAATGTACACTGTACCATTTATTAAATGTGTTTCTACTGTAAACCCCTCTTTATTGTTATGAAATTATTTTTTTTTTGTATTTGGTTTCAATTATGAATAAACTCTATTCATTCATATTCGTTCGGATCAACGACGATTATTCTCTTGGTCTTAAAGAAGCTTTTCCAAAAACAAAAAATCCAATTTACAAAACAAAAATTTTTTTAATTTAAAAAAGTCAAAAACAAAAATGTTTTACCCTTGACCGGATTTCAACTCTAAACCTTGCGACTGTTAGGGTATTCCTTGAGGGACAAAAAATCATATCTGAGGGATTTTAGGTCCAAAGAACTAAAAAAAAATATAGCATTGGAAAATAAAAAAAAAAAATAAAATTTGTCCTTGAATTACATAGTTAAGTGGTCTATAATAACCTGAATATTTTCCAACCGATTTTTAATTTGTATAGTTAAGTATAGAATACGTTTCTTAATAATTTGCTGTAAAAAGATATGCTCAATAACAACATTTTGTAAAAGACGAAAAAAGTCGTTTTTTTGCCTTATAAATTTTTAATCGATTTCCGACTCTTCCTTATCCAATCACAACAAAATTTTATAACAGTAATTTTTATATACAAACAAAATAAATTAGCAGAATCATATTGCGAATATATCTTTTGAAAGAAATGACAAAAACCTTAAAAAACATAAAAGGGGTAATTTTTGAACCCTGGTTCAACCCCTTAAACCCCAAACTGGCCGACAATTTCAGACACTCCAACCTTACTCTAAAAATGTTTTGAATGTAAGGATAAATTTAATTTCACTTGAGAACTGTACCGCTAACATTTCATTAATTTCAACTTACATTTTCTTTTGTTTTTGACTGTTAATAAAATGAACCACAAATAAGTCAAAACAACTAACAAAAATTACTGTATGTAACATTTCTTTAGCATTCAGTAATTGGCGTTTGAATAAAAGCGTCATTACTGACATTCTGCATAAGCAGGCGAGAACTGAAGGTGCCAAAGTACAAAGACGTGAAAAGCTTGTACACGAACAGCGTCTACGTTCTAAAGTTCTTGCTGCTCCTCGGGGCAGTAAGACATTTTGGTCATTCGTTAAAAGAGTAAGGGATAATGCTAGTTCCTGTATTCCAACTCTTATAAAGAATGACCAAATATTCACTGAAGCGGTTGATGAGGCCAACCTTCTGGCTGAATTATTTGCAGAAAATTCGTTTCTGCCGGAAAGCGATCAACCACTGCCCGAGCTCGAAAGTGTATCACATACTATGCCTAAGATTTTCTTTCGTTCTCGAGCCATTAAGAGGGTTCTCACGAATCTCGACGTAAGTAAGTCAGCGGGCCTGGATGGCATTCCAGCACTGGTACTAAAACAGTGCTCTTCGACGCTATCATGTCCACTGGCACCCCTCTTTAGTACGTTATACCGTACGGATATATTTCCAACGTGTTGGAAGATTGCCAATGTTCAGCCTGAAAATTACCGCCCAATTGCAATCTGCTCTGCGCTCTCGAAGATTATGGAGAGCACGGTTAACTACCATTTTGTTAATTATCTTGAGTCAAACTCACTTCTCAACGATCGACAGTATGGTTTTCGTAGAAGACCTGATGGCGTTTCTTTCGGAGCGTTGGAGTCGGTCGATTCACAGATTTGGTGAAAGTAAAGTAGTTGCTTTGGATATTTCCAAGGTATTCGATCGTGTGTGGCATAAAGCACTAGTGTCAAAGCTTAGTGCTTTTGGTGTTAGTAATGACTTCTCTCGATTCATATCGAGCTTTCTCAGGGATCGTACTATAAGAGTTGTTATAGATGGGCTCTCATCCAATGAGTTTCAGTTAAATACAGGGTCCGTTCTTTTTCCTACTCTCTTTCTTATCTTTCTAAATGTCTTTCTTATTCAAAATTCAAATCCTGACAGCAACAATTGTCATTTATATTCCTTTGATCATAGGTCAAACCTTGCGGAGTTTGGAGGCAAAAGGCAGATTGGGAATGACACACTCAGTCATGATCTACTGACAATCTCCGAGTGGGGTCGTGTGAATAGGGTCAATTTTAATGCACGCAAGACCCAATGCTGTTTGCTGACCCATAGGGCCGTGGGGTCATCACCGTCACGCTGTTCACATAGGCGGTATCAATATTGAGGAATCTGGAGCTCTTGATGTTCTTGGCATGAGAATCCAACGTGATGTCCGCTGGAAAAATCATGTTGTACAAGTGTCGAAAGAAGCATTCAAGTGTCTTGGTTTTCTTAACCGGTATCGTAAATATTTCACTCCCTCTAGACTTGTGTCGTTCGTGAACGAACTAGTTTAATTGAACTAGTCACTCAATTGATCGAAAGACCTAGTTCACTTCTAATCGCTCTTCTAGTTCAATCGTTCATTTCATTACCTTTGGTCAGCGACAATTTTATTTCTTTTTATTAATTAGAAATATTTTCTACACTAAAGATTTTTCTTTTTTTCTTAAAATTCTTAATTTGTCTGATATTTTATATCTTTGTTAACTAAAAGACGAAATAACTAATTTAGCTACCTATTCAAAATTGCCAAACGAAAGATCTGAAAATTTGTTTTGTGAGCGATTGAACGAAATTATCAAAGTGCTATTGAACTATAACACAATATTCCGATATATAACACCTATATCCGACCGAAGATGGAATACAACTTCCATATATGGGCAAGAGCTTCTAAGTCTATTTTGGAGCTTCTGGACAGTAGGGTATCCAGCTCTATTGATTCATTGGAGCAGCGACGGAATGTGGGTTGTGTAACACTGTTCTATTGATATTACCATGGGAAGTGTTGTAATGAGATAAGTGAACTTATTCCTAGGGCCCATGTTTTTCTTCGGAACACACGCTTGTCTAGTAGATCTCATCCGTTTGTAGTCGATTGTCCAGCGGATCGCACAGCGTATTACAGGGAAAATTTGTTCATTAGTCGAACCTCCCGTATGTGGAATAAACTCCCCCCAAATGTCTTCTCTGATACTTACAATGTAGGGAAATTCAAATCAAATGTCCACAAACACTACTACCTCTTTCCTCTTTCCCCCAACCTATTTTCCTGATATCAACACAATGCACTGCATTAGTAAAGGGCATCCCCTGAGTGTTGGTCTATACAAAAAAAAAACAGGATGTCGGAAAAAATGCATTTTAAAACAAATGTTTAAAATTAAAAACAATAATAATTCATATACAATATGGCTATTAGAGCGTACCACCTTACAGGCAAAAAAAAAAGTGCGCCGTACACCTTCCAATATGAAGTATTTTTGCAAGCAGGTTTAAAAAAATTTTTTTTTGCCGAACGTAGGGGTCGCCATTTTACATTTTTCGTTATATCTTTGGCATTTACAGTCGAATCTTAAAGTATGATACATCGATATTTTGCTCTCGAGGAGACCGGTGTTTTGCACTAAGGGCCATTGGCCTCAAGTATCCCGTTCTAGTAGTTACCCACCAGATATCAGTTGCTACCATTAGGGGCATACCAGCCTAATGTCAGAAAATTAAAGCTCGCAAAAAATCATTAAACTTTTGCTTAGGAAGTTTTTCGATAAACCCAGTAGAAATTTTTTTTATATATTTATTGCCGAACGTAGGGGTCGCCTTTTTAAATTTTTTTTCATTAGATTTTTCCTTTATAGCAAAACACTGGTCTCCTCGAGGCAGAAAATCGATATATCACACTTTAAAATCCGACTTTAAATGCCGAAACTATAACGAAAAAATTAAAAAGGAGACCCATACGTTCGGCAAAAAAAAATTTTTTTTTTTTGAAATTGCCATGCAAAAATACTTCATATTGGAGGGTGTATGGCGAACTTTTTTTTGAAGTACGGTCTAATGGCTATGGAAGTCAGTTTTTTAAGCCCTTATCGGCATTTACAAACTGTTGCCCAAACTTCTAAAACAAACCACGTAGTAAATTATTGTGTTGTGCAAAATAATGGCATTAATATGTAATTTACGATATGCAAATACAATAAGTGGGCACTTGAACTGTACTAACTAGTATTTGAAAATATCTGGCATCATTTGAGGCAAAAATATATTTAGTTTTTAACTAGACATTAAATTAACCACAACAATCACCACCGAACAAAATGATTCTAAATTCTACCATCACCACCATTCATTAGCCAGTTCGTTTACCAATTTAACTAAACCATATCCACAAATGGTCAATAATTCCTTGGTCATTGATATTGTAGGCGCTATCAATGCAGAGTATGATTTTAAGGATTGTATATTTTATATATCAGAACGTCTGATTAAGGATACAACTACAGCTACCGTATTTTTTGAAGATTTTTGGGGTGCTTTTCCCTCGGCTCCTACCGTTATCATAATAAATAAATCTACTTTAATGGATGGTTTTCTTAGTACACCCACACTGTGTTTAATCTTAACTACCGAACGTGATGATCCCATAATGGAATTGGCGGCTCTAAGTTTGAAAGGTGTACGATTTTTTCACACAATTTTTATATTATTTCCCATAGTGGAAACGAATGCATTTTATAATTCAAATGAAGGATTCTATCAATTCTATGAAAGTATTAGTTTATTATATGAATGGGTATGGAAAAAACAATTTCTAAATACCGTAGTAGTAACAATACGTAATAATATTTATATGCTAGATCCATATCCTACACCAACTATTATCAATAAGACAGAAAATTGGACAACAATAGATTTTTTGGAAAAAACTTATGAAAATTTTAAAGGATATCTTATAGAATCGCCGGTGAAACGTGATTTGCCAAGAGTTTTTCGTATGACACGTAAACCAGTGAAAAAACGTAGTGATTCCGTTAGCGGTGTGGCAGGAAAATTATTTATGTCCTTTGTTAGTACAATCAATGCAACGTTTAAGGATGTGCATATCGACGGCGAAGAGGATGATGATGATTCGGTTGATTTTTTTACCATAATAAATATGGTAGAAAATCAAAGTCTAGAAATAGCTGTGAATTCATATACAGCTATGTTTCCATCACTGACAGGTTCCAGTTATCCAATAGGCATCAACGATTGGTGTATAATGGTACCATTTCGTAATCGTTCACCCGAATATTTGTATCTACAAAAGAGTTTTAGATTATATACCTGGTATCTTATGTGTTTTAGTGTTTTCTACATAAGTGTTGGTATATGGTTATGTTCACCTGTAAATGAAAGAGATCTTAAAATATCATTTCTACAATCTATTTGTTCCCTCATCTTGATAGTACCCGTAAGAATATTGACTCTACCATATGCACGTTTACGCTATTTGTTTGTGATATTATTTATAATGGGTTTCTTTACAACGAGTATGTATATTTCCAAAATGGCCAGTTATTTGACCGCCTCTACTACAGTACAGCAAATAGATACCGTAGATGATGTTATCGAGGCCAAGTTACATATAATGATGATGGACTATGAATACAAATTATTAGCTGACTTAAAGTTTCCAAAACGTTTTATGGATTTGATTGTAGTGGCATCTAAAAATGCCATGGATAAACATCGTGATCGTTTAAATACTACATTTGGCTATAGCTGTCAATCGGATCGTTGGAATTTTCTCAACAAACAACAGTTGTATCTGAAGCAACCTTTATTTCGTTTAAGCTCTATTTGCATGGGTCCCTATTATCATGTCTTTCCCATGCAACATGATTCTCATTTAGCCAAACCTTTTAGGAAATTTATAATGGCTGCTTCACAGTATGGTTTTTTGGAATATTGGAATTCAGAAGCTTTTGCTGATGCTCTATTTTTGGGTTATTTACATATGATATTGGTTAACGATGAGACCGCGGCTTTGCCATTAGCGTTTTTTCATTCAATTTTGTATGTCTGGTGGTTTGGTTTGATTTTAAGTTGTTTAGCTTTTATATGCGAAGTTAAATATGAAGAATTGATTAAAACTAAGAAAAATTTTGGAAAATTCTATCTTTCGTTTAAACAGAACAAATTTAAATATTTTTTAAATTATAAAAAGTAATTTAGAATTCAATAAAAATCATAATAATTCACTGTTTCAGTACTATTCTGCTATCGTTTAAAACTGCTTAATTTGAACTTCAAAAATCAGAACATTTTACAACGATATCATGTTAGCAATTAAACTGTGAATTGCTTCATAATATCCCAGCGAAATTTTAAAACATCATATATTTGCCTTAGAGAAATTAAATTTAATTTAATTGTGAAAAAATCTGTTGAGGGCATGTCTCTATTGGGTTAATATTTATTGGGTTAAATTTCAAACTCAATAAGAATTTCTTGGTCTCGTCTATGAGCGTTATTCAATATTTACGTTTGTCAAATATTTCGGTTTATTTTATATATTTTCCAGTTACTTTGGAAAATGTCATACGAAAGGTATTTGAGAGGTATATTAACTGGTGGATAAACACGCTCAAGCATGCATATTTGTTTATCACATAACACAAAACATCAAAATTTTAGGTAGTTTTGTATGGGGATGTATATAGGGTTAAGGGCCAAATTCACATATATAATTCCTTATAATATTTAAGTCAGGGCGTGTTTCGGCATTTTTCGATATTGAGCCTACTTCTGGTTTGAGACGAATTTTCCCGAAGGTCAATGTTTTTATAAATTTGGTAACCTCTGACTACTTAACATAAGCAATATGGGCTTCAAACCTTTTCTTTTTGAGAGTATACTCCGCTTATGTATGTAAAAATTATTTTAAATTTCATAAATTTCAGACATGTCGCCATACAAAAATGTATGAAAAATTTAGTTTCTCCCAAATATCTTTTTTGGTTGTTATATAATATGACATGTTTTTCCCCATCAACTAATGTAGTTTTCAATAAGCTTTTCAGCGATATATAACACTATAGACATATACATAATAAACACAAATATACATGTTCATAAAAATATATTTTCGGAGTACTTTCTTTCAAAAATTAACAAATTCTAAATCAAGTAATATTTTTAAATTTTAAATGCTCGCTATTTCATAACTATTATCCCGATTTCAATGATCAATACCTCATTTTAAAGGTAATAAAACAAGTTTTTGCATTTTTTTTTTATTTCAAAAATGTATATCAAATATTTTTAATTAATGTTTTTTCGTCGTGTTATCATTTTGAATATATTTTACAATATTCAGTGTGTTCGTTTACTCGAAATTCTTACTACTTTTACTACAAGTTTTGTTCACTTTTTGTATTGAATTTTTCCAGCTGTAGTAAAAGAAGTAACTTGTAATAAGTAAACAAACACGCCTATTATGTTGTTTTTTAATTTAACAAAATTATTATTAAAACCAGTACCGGTGTTCTGTAACTATGTGAGAAGTTACTCACATAAAAATTGCAACTCTACGATGTGTCTACGCTATTTAAAACAGGGTGAGTCACAAAATTTCAAACAGAATATAAGTAAATTTTTTTTACATACCTCTTGCTAAATTTGACATTATGATACTCACTCTGTTTTAAATATGGCAGAGTTGCAATTTTTATGTGAAAAACTTCTCACATAGTTACAGAACACCGGTACAGAAATAAGAGTACAAAATTTTCTTTAAAATTATATATAATATGTTATACAAATAATAATTGTCTAGTCGAGGGTTGCCTATATTAAAAGATATATTACACAAGTAAACAGAAGGTGTACAGGCCAGAGCTTCGAAGAATTAATTCCCTAATTCCCTTTTTTTAACTGAATTTATATTTTCGTATAGACCAAATACAATTAATATTGTCATTAATGTGTATTTCTATTAATTCTAATTCAGCAGGTTTGAGGTTAAGAAGAAGAATAAACCTTCCTCAAAAGTTATAAACACATTAAATTTGCAAATCAGACTAGATCTAATTTCTTTTTTCATTCGATTTATCTCAAGGGGGGTAAATACTAGAGATGGTCACATGAGCAGAATTTTGCGTGATTCACGTGAATCACGCGTGAGTGTGAGTAAAACCTTAATTTACTCACGTGAACGTGAGTGAGTGTGAGTAGAAGAAAATTGATCGTGAGTGAGTGTGCGTGAGTAAAATTTTTGCGTGAGTGAGTGTGCGTGAGTCGAATTTTAACGACTCACGCTGTTTTTTTTGGGCTTTTTATTCATATTTTCAAGTAATTGTTTTATATTTTTGGGTATTTTTAATACAAAATAAATGGCAAAATTTCATACTCGACTAGGGTTTCCCGGGAAAAGGGAATGAAAATCGAAAAGTGTCAGTTTTTTAGTAACATTTGATATGTTTTATTAATATATTGTAGAAAGCACTTAAGTCGTATTTTATGTAGAACGTCAATTTTAAGGATGAAAGAATGGAAATATTTTAATCAATGAATTTCGGTTTAAATGTCTACTTTTTGTAAGACATTTAAATATGTAGTTCTCTCATCAAGTCAAAAAAATCTATGCCAAGTTAATTTAGATCTTGTTAAGTTTCAAGCTAAAATATAATTTGCCAAGTTAAAAATACAGGTTTACACTGTTTACAAGTAGAATACGGGTTTATATGTGATATTGGTAGTTACTAGGGCAAGGAATTCCATGCAAATTAGAGAACGGTTTGAGTGCCTTATTTTATGCTTTTGAATGCAATCACAAAAAATTTGCATATTGTTGTCAATACACATCATTTCAGTAAAGCAATACAGACACAATTGAAAAAAAGTGAGTATGACGAAAGCCATACAATGCACTGCATGTCTTCTCCTAATCTTACCTAACACTCACAAAAGCAACGAATATAAAATGATAGGTATGAATACAAACCGATTGTTACGAATGGTCTCAATGTTCGTTGTATAAAAATTAAGAATTCTTTTCTGTCAAATATTTTAGTATATTTTTGGTGTTTATTTTTTTCACTTAAACATTAACAAAATGAGGAAATATATACATATTTCATATTTAAATAAAAAAAAAGGAAATTTCTTCACACTGCATTTTTCAAAATACCGCAACAGGTCAACGAATACTAAATGAATGTTGTGATTAATTTTATTTTTTTAATGCGTCATCTCTTCATTTCGTTGCTTGACATGTAGTGGCATTATAAAAATAATGCGTAAAAACCACCCAGTCAGAAATCGCCAGTGGTACAAAAAATCAAGCACTGGCATACCACTGGGTAACCACGGTATTAAAAATAAATGACTGGCAGAACACTCATTCGGGACGCTTTGCCAGCGTTTGCAAAAAGCGTTTTACCAGTATTTGTTTTACAAAAATTTCGGTGGTTTATAAAAAAAAACCACTGGCAAAGAATTGGCTTAGAGTGATATGCCAAGGTTTGCAACCAGTGGTTATCCAGTGCTACCTAGCCAATGCTACCAGGCGTACAAAAATCAATTCACTGGAAAACCAATGATTTTATAAAAATGCTGACGCTTCGTTAAAAAATGTTTGTAGTCGGAAAGTTCCGAGTTCAAATCCGGTTGCAAGCAAAAAAAATTTTTTGGATTATTTTTAATTTAAAATTTTTTTTGTTTTATAAAATCAATTTTTTTGTTTGTGGGAAAGCTCGTTCAAGACCAACTTTTTTTTGCCCTCCCAACTGGCATACTAGTTACAAAAAATTATTTGCCAGTACTAGCATTTTGGCACAGCCAGTAGTTGTCCAGCTATTATCACTCATTTATGTGTTTAGCCATCAAATATTATATGTCTCGTTAGCTCAGTGGGTAGAGCAATCGTCTGTCAATCTGACGGCCTGGGTTCAAATCACGGCAGGACCAAAAAAAATACATATGAACTTTTTTTAAATTTTATTTTGGAAAATATATTTCCAGACCACCTATTTATTGGTTTTGCCAGCGATTTGCCAAGGTTAAAAATTTTTGTTCCTCCAGTGCTTTTTCGGCGCTTTTTGAACAGCCGGTCCTTTTGTCTAATGATGTTATCATTTTGGGAATGGAAAAGCACTTTTTGCCAGTACTTGTACCACCTGTTAAAGTGCTTTGCCACCGCTTTCCCGTTTGTATTTTTCTGACTGGGCACTCATCAAAAACAATGAATGTATATAATAGCAATAGCATTAGTTATTGTTGTTGCATGAATACATGGCAAAAGCAATGAATGGTATGACTGCACAATAAAAACGAATGTACTCAAACCGTTCTCTGATGCAAATGTATGTTTTTTCTCGTTAGTCCAAAACTAATATGGACTAAATATTTATCCGAATCATCAAATTTAGAACAAAATGGCATCGATTTGTAATTGCATATTTAGTCATAAATTCATGTTTTTACATACTTTGACTTTAAATGCATATTTGGTGCGTTTTTAATGCATATTTTGTGCTTTTTAATGCATATTTGTGCATATTTTTAATTTTTAAGAGCATTTTTTATTTTGTAAAAAAATAAAAAAAAAATTGAAATTTTCATATTTTGATTCAATCAAAATAAACATTCTTAAAAACCTTATTGACCTATGGAAAATCTTCGAGTTGTGTGTCTGTTTGCAAAATAACTAACTTAAATATATTATTTAGTTTTAAAGTGCATTATTTTTGATTGAATGGTATGCATATTTGATCTTTTTATTTGGTAAGTGAATATTTTTAGTTCGATTTTAGATCATAAATTAATATCACTTTCTGTTTAAGTTATTTTTCAAATTAAAGAAAGATGATAAAATTTTCAAAAGTAAATGACAAAGAATAAAAAATTTTGAAAGAATTCGATAAGGCCAGCAAAACAGAATACGTATTTTCGGCTTTCGCTACATCATCAGTGTCGTTTGCCTTGATGGGTTAATCATTGATGATATTCTACTTATGCTAAAGTTGAAAACATATTATTTTTGCAAAAATAATAGTTTTTAGTGCATATTTCTTATATTTTTAATGCATATTTTTCTTTTTTAGCCGCATATTTTAGGCGCATATTTTCCACTTTTAAGTGCATGAAATTCCTTGCCCTAGTAATTATTTACCCACTAAAGTTTCTGTTCCAAAGGTTATAGAATAGCTACCTTTTCTTTACAGACCGTTCTACTCTCAATTCTAATACCGATGATTTATGTTTGAAATTGTCCAAAAGGCAACCACTTCCATAGCACCAAAGTGAAACCGGTTGCAATAGAATCAGTTCGGCAACTAGTTCTAGAACTGATTCTACGTCAGTCATGGTTCCGGAACCAGTTTCATGGAATCGGTTGCAGTGGAACCAGTTGCAAAACTAGTGTGGTTTGAAACCGATGGGAAAAAAATTTTTTCCTGGGGATTCCCGTCAAACTTCTTTCGGGAAATACCGCCCGGAAATTTCCGAACCCCAAACCCTATACTGGGCACATTTTCAAGTTTAATTTTTCTTAATTTTTGAATATTATTTTGTTTCGTGAATTTGCGTGATTCACGTGAATCACGCGTGAGTGTGACTGAAAGTCCAATTTACTCACGTGAGCGTGAGGGAGTGTGAGTAGTAATTTTTTTGTCGTGAGTGATTGTGCGTGATTAGAATTTTTTTCTCGTGAGTGTGAGTGAAAATTCACTCACGTGCCCATCTCTAGTAAATACTATAACAACAGAATTTTAAGGAGAATATTTAAACGGTTATCAAAAATTCAAATAACAATATTTTTACTATATTATTTTTTTATTTAAAACATATATTATTGTAATATTTTCAAAAAATATCAGTTTTAAATTTCTACAACCAAAATCGCCATTATTTCATTCATTATTAGCCTTTTTTAAAAAAGGCAAAATCGGCTGCCACTATACAGCCTTCATTAATTATTGGAAAATAAAAATGTGAAGTTATTCTTAATACCAGATAAATTCTCTAGTCCTTATCGTGGCCCGATTTTTATTTTTTAATTTTTTTTTTAACAAAGTTGCCACACAAACTTGAAAATTCCAAAAAAGGCAACAAAAAACAATTTTGCTTGGCTGAAATTTAAAAAAAGCGCCACGATAAGGACTACGAAAGAAAAAAACCGAATTGAAATCGGTTAACCCACCTTTGCTGTACAGTGGCAGTCGATTTTGAACTCATGGTTGCGAGAAAAACGCGTTTGAAGTCTAAAGTTAATTTTAACAAAAATTTTCCTAGAGTCGATACCCACCTTAAAGAATTTTTTTTTCTATTTCCGTCATAAAATTTAATCCATTCATTAACCAAGGAATTCATTTAATACTGGTTAATTCAACTTTTGGTCAAGGAATTCATTCCCTGGGAATTCACTCAACTCATTTAATTCCCTGAATTTAAGTTTTCAATTCCTAGAGAATTAAACAAAAAAAATTTAATTCCTAGGGAATTAAACGAAAAAAATTTAATTCCTTAGGGAATTAAACGAAATAAATTTAATTCCTTGACTAAAAGTTGAATTAACTAGAAATAAATGAATTCCTTGACCAAAAGTTGAATTAACTAGAATTTAATGAATTCTTTGAGCAAAAGTTGAATTAGCTAGAATTGAATGAATTCTTTGACTTAAAATTCAATTAACTCGTGTTGAATGAATTCTTTAGTGAATGAATTCTTTAATTCGAATGCTTAGTGCTTTGGTCAGAGAATTCATTCTATAAATTTGAATTCTGTGAATTCATTCACAGGAATTAATTCCTGCTTATGTTTTATTAATAAATTCGTTCCTTGAATTAAAGAATTGAATTAAATTTTTGGGAATTCATTCCAAAAAGGAATTAATTCCTTAAAGCTCTGATATAGATATAGCATTAAGAGATGGGTATTAAGTGAAAACTTAAATTCAGGGAATTAAACGAAAAAGTTAATTCCTTAGGGAATTAAAAGAAAAATTTAATTCCTTAGGGAATTAAAAGAAATTTTAATTCCTTAGGGAATCAAACGAAAAAGTTAATTCCTTCATGGAATTAAATATACAAGGGAATTAATTCCTTGACCAAAATTTGAATTAACTAGAATTGAATGAATTTCTTGACTTAAAATTGAATTAACTCGTGTTGAATGAATTCTTTAGTGAATGAATTCTTTAATTTTAATGCCTAATGCTTTGGTCAGGGAATTCATTCTATAAATTTGAATTCTTTGAATTCATTCCTTGGATTAAAGAATTGAAATAAATTTTTGGGAATTCATTCCAAAAAGGAATTAATTCTTTAAAACTCTGTTAAAGACGGACGGACGGACAGACGAACGTATCCGCTACGTATAAGGTGTATCATATTTTATCTGGACAATCATATAATTACCTGAATGTTTACAATCCTTGATGGGGTTTTGACAATTATGAGATGGCCAGTATATTGTTTTATGGTCGTCATCGATCAGTTAGCGTAATTCATATTTGAGATTTTATGAAAAGAATTATTAAACAAGAGGACACAAAAAAAAGACAAATAACTAATTGGTTTTCATTTTAATAGTGGCATTATTTGTGGGAGAAGAAATCCGGCCCACAAAGGAAGTTTGGGAATAATATAAATTGTCCAGCAACATTCAAATAAAATTATTGTTTATTGTGCACTAAAGTGCTTAGTGGTATAAATTAAATAAAAAATTATAAAAAGTGATTTATTTTTTTAATTTTTTGTACTCAAGTAGAAATAATATTTTGCATTAAAGCAATTAAATGTGCTAAAATCCCAAACGTATTTAACAAATTGGGGAAAATAATCCGTTGTAAGCATGTCCCTATCCGGATTTCATTCTTGCCTAAGGAAATCGTCAGGGGACGGACGTTTTTAGAATTTCTGGAAATATTTGTTAAGTTAAATTACAAACTCAATGAGAATTTTTTGTTCTCGTCTAGGAGCGTTATTAAACATTTAAAATATCAAAACACATATAACAACAAAAAATTTACCACAATTTGCTTTGTCATTTTCCAATATACTGCTCTGTTGTTTTGACAGATCTAGCAATGTATTTAGTGACATCCATTCATTTATAAACGACAATAGAAAACAATGTTTTCTAAAGCGCTAGTAACATTTCAATTTGCCCGAGCACTTGCAAGATCGTCTATGTTATACTAAGGAGTAGGATAGATTTTAGTTTTATACAAAAGTAATATTGAAAAAAGTTAAAAATTAAGAAGTACACGAAATGATCATTATATAATCGTAGTGTTAATAATATGATTATAAATGATCACGCATCTATCTATATGACAATAATATGATCACTGGAAAAATAACATGATCTTTAGACAACGATTTTGGTTACTAAAGACATGTTATGTTCATTTCGAATGAATTGTGAAATTATATTCTTAATAATATTTTTCCATGTATATTTTCTTATGTATAACTGATAACTAAAATTAAGTTAATAATGTATATATGTAAATTCGTCATTGAAAAAAAATAAATGTATTGTTTTAAATATAACAAAATGTGCAAAGCTTTTTAAATCAGCTGCAAGAGAATTCTAGAAGAATACTGTATGAATCACTACTATGATATGTAGGACTATAATATGATAATATTGGCATAATTTAGGACTAAAACTGTAATAATTTAAGGATCAGATTATGATAAATATTGCATAATATGATTGTCGCCATCATATACCCGAAAATATATGATGCTCTTTGAATATGGTCATCCTAACCATGTTTTTTCTTTGCATATAAACTTACAAAGTGACCCATTGTAGTGTGCAAAATAATTGCATTAATATGTAATTAACAATAAACAAATATATACAACAATTAGATACTTGAAATGTATATAGTACTATCCTTTGAAAATATCTAGCATCATTAGTGAACAAAATTCATTTAGTTTTTAAGCAGACTTATTAGCAGCAACAACCACCGAGGAACATGATCTTAAACACTACCATATCCACATGGCTATTAGCCTCGCTATCGAGTCCGTATATCAATTTAACTAAGCCATATCCACAAATGGTCAACAATTCTTTGGTAATTGATATCGTAAGCTGTATTCATGATGAATATAATTTTAATAATTATGTTTTTTATATATCGGAACGTCTAGTTAAAGATACCGATACAGCAGCAGCATTTTTTGAAGATTTTTGGGATGCTTTTCCAACGGCTCCCACCGTTATCATAATTAATAACCCGGCTTCAATGGAAGGGTTTCTTAGTACACCATCACTGTGTTTGATTTTAACAACCGAACGTAGTGATCCCATAATGGAATTGGCGGCTTTAAGTTTAAAAGGTGCTAGATTTTTCAAAACAATTTTTATATTATTTCCCATAGTGGAATCGGATGAATTTTATAATACAAATGAAGAGTTCTATCAATTCTATGACAGCATAAAATTATTATATGATTGGGTATGGAAAAAACAATTCCTTAATACGATGTTAATAACAATACGTAATAATATTTATACACTAGATCCATATCCCACACCAACTGTTATTAATAAGACAGAAAACTGGACAAAAATGGATTTTTTTCCAAAGCAAAATGAAGATTTTAAAGGATATTTAGTACAATCACCAGTACGTCATGATTTACCAAGAGTTTTTCGTATGACACGTAAGCCAGTGGGACGACGTCATGATAACATAAGTGGTGTGGCAGGGAAATTATTTACATCGTTTTTAAGTTCCATCAATGCTACATTTATTGACCTGTATATCGATGGTCCAGAAGATGATTCTGTTGATTTTAACGTCATAATAAATATGGTGGAAAAGAAAAATCTAGAAATAGCGTTAAATTCGTATACATCTATGATTTCGTCATTGGTTGGCACCAGTTATCCAATAGGCATTAATGATTGGTGTATAATGGTACCATTTCGTAATCGTTCTCCCGATTATTTATATCTACGAAAGAGCTTTCGGCTACAGACCTGGATTCTCATGGGTTTTAGTATTTTCTATATAACTGCGGCTGTATGGTTATGTTCACCTGCCCATAAAAGAGATCTAAGCTTATCATTTCTACAATCTATATGTTCCCTAATCTTGATAGTACCCGTTAGAGTATTGAGTCTGCCATACGCCCGTATACGTTATTTGTTCGTTTTACTATTTCTAATAGGTTTCTTTATAACGAATATGTATATTTCGAAAATGGCCAGTTATTTGACTGCCTCTACTACAGAGCAGCAAATCAATAACGTAGAAGATATTATCGAGGCAAATTTGCCTATAATGATGATGGACTTTGAATATAAGCTACTAGCGGACATGAAATATTCGAAACGCTTTTTGGATTTGATTATAGTGGCATCTAAAAATACTATGGATAAACATCGTGATCGTTTAAATACTACATTTGGCTATAGCTGTCAATCGGATCGTTGGAATTTTCTCAACAAACAACAGGTGTATCTTAAGCAACCTTTATTTCGTTTAACCTCCATTTGTTTGGGTCCATATTATCATGTCTTTCCTATGCAACGTGATTCTCATTTAGCGGGACCGTTGAAACAATTCATAATGGCTGCCTCCCAGTATGGTTTTTTGCAATATTGGAATACAGAAGCTTTTGCTGATGCCCTATTTTTGGATTATGTACAAATGATATTGATAAATGAAGAGCCTGTTGCTTTGACGGTCACATTTTTTCGTTCAATTTTATATGTCTGGTGCGTTGGTTTAATTTTAAGTGGTTTAGCTTTTATTTTTGAAGTGAAATATAAAGATATGGTTAGAGCTTAGAAGATACTTGATAAAAACAGAATAAATACGAGGGTTACTATTTATATTTCGGGAACTGGCAACACTAATGTCAATAGCCAAAATCTGGCAACACCATAATAAAATTTGACAATTTTTAGCATAAACGTAATCACAAGGTTTTGATGTACAAGTGCTATTTGTTTGGTTACAGTGAGTTAAGAAAATCAATTTGGCCAAAAAATGGAAATTTCAAGAGAACCTTTTCGTTGGATTATTTTTCACAACTTTCGACGTGGATTATCCCAATAAGAATGTGTCGATGAACTCAGTTCTTTATATGGCGATAAAGCAGCATCAAAAACAACAGTATATCGCTGGGATAGAGAATTCAATTGTGGTCGTAGATCGGTCGCCGACGAATTCCGTGAAGGTCGTCCAAAATCGGTTGTTGTGCTACAAAACATTGATGCAGTGCGTGAACTGATAATGCAATATCGTCATGTGACATATCGTGAGATAGAGGCATCCTTGCACATTAGATCCACTTCAATATATTCGATTTTGCATGAACACTTAGTTGTAAAAAAATTTGCTCTCGTTGGATACCCCATAATTTATCAATCACTTAAAAAAAAGGCTCGCGTCGATTGGTGTAAGGAAGGGAACGATGAAAAATGTTTGAACGAACGCAAAAGTGTAATGATCACCAAGGAAATATTTTGAAAAACAATAAAGCCATTTTCTTTTAAAACTGTTTGTTATTATTTGCTATTCCCGAAATAAAAAATGGTACCTCTCTTATACTCATATGTGTATTATATTTACAGTATTAACCCCTACATACCCAATGTTACATATATGTATGTAACGGGTAAAATTTGAAGGCTGTCGATGATAAAATTTAAATTCAAAATCACAGAAGCCATTCAGTTTAATTTTGCTTCGTGATTCACAAAATTTAAAATATATTCAGTTTCACACTTTGTTGACAAAAACGGTTTAAAAAATTCTATAAAATTTAGGGAAATTATTTTAATTTTATTTTTAATGCTATCTCGAATATGTTCTGACAATAGAAATCTGGAATACGGTGAAAAACTGTATTTAGTTTGCAACCTACATCACAAAATTTCAGTATTCTACCTATTTCTGATTGCCATGTGTATTAATGGGTTAAATCTGTAAATTTGCTTAAGAAGTTTATGTAATGCTTAATGAAAAAAATAATTAATTAAAAAATAAAAATAATGTACCACCGAACTTTCATTATATCAATAAAAAAAGTAATAAAAAATTTAAAGTACCATTTGTATAATCCTTTTAAAACCAAACTTAAACTGCTGGTATAATTTATCAAGCCAAAATTTCTAAAGGAAGGTTTGTCAAAAATATTATTTTTCAAGATTTTAGTAGAATTTACAATTTATCTTACAACAAATAGCGAAAAAACTTATGAAAAACTTTCCTAGAACCAATAGTTGACAATTAATGCATTTTCAAGTGCAACCAAACACTTTCATCAGATTGTCTTTATGGGGTTCTCTCTAGTGTCTGGTTACACTTGAAAATGCATTAATTGTCAACCATTGGTTCTAGGAAAGTTTTTTTCATAAATTTTTTCTCTCTTTGCTGTAAAATAAATTGTAAATTCTATTTGGAATTTGTCATATTTGATCTTAAAACAGAACAAAGATAACACTACAATTTTTTTTGTGTTTAAGATTATTTAGTTTTTTGTTTTTCAATCACAAACGAATTTAAAATTTTCAAAGATTTTTTTTGTGATTTTTTTTAGATTTTTTTTTTAATGCAAATAAATATCTAGCCTTCTGTAATCAGCAGTTCACTATTTTTTTAGCAAATTATTTTGTTGATTTCAGCAGGATAGACAACAAATTACATTCAACTAAATTTAACTTAGAAACGAGTAAAAAAAGTTAAAGTCGGGCATGCCGATTCTATGATACCCACACCAGTCTGGTTAAAATCCAAATAGAAATTTGAATGTGTTGAAATGGACTTGTATATATTCAAAAAAAAGGGAATAACTGTAAATTTTGATTTACCCAAATATTAAGTGCATTCAAGAGAAAATCGGCAACATAGTTCATATGAGCTATAGGTACAAATGTGAACCGATCCTATCTGGAATCAATAGCTTTATCTTTGGGCACATGTGAGGCAGCGTACCAAATTTCATTAAAATATCTTCGTGTTTGCCTCCTTCAGCGTTCGAAAAATCCAATGGAACTTTATATGGTCACGAGGCCCAAACATGAACCACTTTAAACCAAAATCAATAGGATTCGTCCTTGGGCCGATATATGCCGGCATACCAGATCATCAGATTCATCACAATATATTTGCGAACTGTAGTGTGCGAACTATGTCATTTTTGGGGGACCTTTATACGGGCAGTGGGTCTTAACATGAACTTATTCTACCTAAATTCCATTTGTCCTCTAGACAGTACCGCAAAAAAAGTTCGCCATACACCCACCAATATGAAGGATTTTTGCAAGGCAATTTAAAAAATAATTATTGTTTCTTTTGCCGAACATAGGGGTCGCTATAGCTTCGTCATTTAAAGTCAGATTTTAAAGTGTGATATATCAATTATTTTGCCTCGCGAACACCAGTGTTTTGCTATAAAGGTAAAATCCAATGAAAAAATTTAATAAGGCGACCCCTACTTTCGGCAACAAAAAAAAATTCTACTGGGTTTATCGAAAAACTTTCTTAGCAAAAGTTTAATGATTTTTTGCGACCTTTAATTTTCTGACATTAGAGTTGTACATTTGGGTGGTAGCAACTGAAATCTGGTGGTTAACTACTAGAAGGGGATACTTAAGGTCAATGGCCCTTAGAGCAACACACTGATCTCCTCGAGAGAAAAACATCGATGTATCATACTTTAGGATCCGACTGTAAATGCCAAAGATATAACGAAAAATGTAAAAAAACGACCCCTACGTTCGGCAAAGAAAATTTTTTTTTTGAAATTGCCTTGCAAAAATACTTCATATTGGAGGGTGTACGGCGCACTTTTTTTTTGCCTGTAAAGTGGTAAAGTCTATTGTCCATGAATGAGCCCATGTGAATCAATGTACCAAATTTCATTGAAATATCTTTGTAATTGCTACCTGTAGCGTGCAAACAAGCCAATTTTGGGGGACCTTTATATGGGCTCTAGGTCTGAACATGCAACGATTTTAACCAAAACCAATAGGCTTCGTTCTTAGGCAGATACCTTAATATTTACGACCTGCAGCGTGTGCACAACGATACATGAATAGATATTTAGATAGATAGACTGATTGCAAGACAAGCAGATATTTAGACAGATAGACTGATTGTCAGAGAGACAGACTGACCGACTATCAGACTCCAATAACCTTGATAGTACACTCAACCGAAAAAGTCTGTAATGGCTACTGAAAATTTTGCTGTTATTACGGGAAATTTAACTGTTTTGAGGCCAGCGGTAGTTTTTGCTAATTTTAGCAACACATGTCTGCTGATCTGTAGTACAATTAAAGTAGTATAAAAAATTAGTAGCCGCTACTAAATTTTAGTAAAATTTATGTAAAATGCAATTCAAAATCGATTTGCTAAAATCAGTTAAAAAACTTACTAAATATCATAATTTTAGTACAATGAAATTAGTATAAATAATTAGTTGCATCTACTAAATTTCAGTAAATTAGCAAAAAATTGTACTAAAAAATAAAAAAAATGTAAAATATAAAAAAGAATTTTTTTTCCTTTCGATTGTAACAAGCGTATAATTACTTCATCGTACTTGAAGTTTGGAGTCAAAATTGCAAACGGTTCTCCAGTTATTGCCGTTTTATGCATTACCCAGTGTAGAAACGGTAATGACATATCATTATTTTTTGGACTACCAGTAATGACACCCACTTACCATCTGCATTATTTTAAAACATATAATAATGAGTTACTGACAATGACTTATTTTTATCATTATTTCAAATAGAAAATAATTTTTGAAAATTTTTTGAAATATGTAACCACATATTTTTTGATTTTTTGTATGTTGGCGAATAAGCTTACTTGTGTGCAGCAGGTCAATTATGTTTTTATCTATTAAATATTACATGTCGATATAGCTCAGATGGTAGAGCTATTGACTGGCAATCTGTAGACCCAGGTTCGATTCCCGCAACAGCAAATTTTATTTAAAAATACAATAAAAAATATTTTTTTTTATATAATTTATTTTTTTGAAAATCTATTTTTAGACTCATTATTTTTGTCAGTACTGGTAAGCACAAAGGTAACGATATATTTTTTGATTTTTCGTATGCTGGTGTGTAACCATAACTCATTATTTTTCGCGACATCGCCATATAAAGGTAATAAGAAATGTAATAATAAAAGTAACTAATTACCATTACCAAGTATGTAGTTACATAACCACATATCAGGTAATGATTTTCTACACTGGGTAGAGATGCAATAAAATTTTCTGGGTGTTATTTCTAAACTAAGAATATATCAATAGTAACAAATATAAACTAAACAAGAATTGTAAAAAAATCAAAAAAAAAAAAAAATATTTTTAAATTAGTATATTTTTCTTCTAAATTTAGCACTCGGTTTTGAAAAATTAATAAAATGTTTTTCTGAAATCAGCAGCGAAAATTAGTAAAAAAAATCCGTAATTTGTAATAAGAGAATAGCAAAAATGATTACTAAAAATAAAAATTATACTAATAATCAGTATAAAAATAGGATAGTGCGATTGGAAACTGTTTACAAATTTTTTTACAAACTTTTTTATCTGAGTGTAGGGGAACTACTGTGTGTGAAATTGGTGAAATGATTGCTAGTCTAGGTCTTACGGTATTTAATATCGGAGATAAACTTACCTTTCGGAGAGGAATAGTTGGTAGTATTATTAACATCACCTTTGGAACGACAAACCTATACCATAAGAAAACAATTGAATAGTCCTGGAAGAGCTCATCTTAAGTGACCACCAGTATATTTCGTTTAAAATAGATGACCGCCCTAATACGAGCCCGAAAGATGTAGACCTTCCAAGATGGAACGTCAGAAATCTTGATGACAAAAAATTTTCAGAATATTCCATACGGGCTAAAGAAAGAAATATAGTCAACCCACCCAAAACCATAAGGGTGGAAAACGCCGCAGAGTCACTGGCGAAGACACTTACAAAAGCGTGTAATGTTGCCTTGCCAAGAGTGTAAAATTACAACTATTTACAAACGACCAGTTTACTGGTAGAATATTGAAATGAGTGAATTGAGGGCGAAATGTCGCGCAGCACGCCGGGCGTCAACACGAAATGATGATAATCAAGCCCTGCACTTAGAGTACAAAAGGGCACATAAAACCTTAAGAAGAGCAATAAAGGATGGTAAGAGAAGATGTTGGACAGAGCTACGTAATGAAATAGATTTTAACCCTAGGGGCAAACCATACAAAATTGCGATGAAAAAACTAGAAGGAATTAAAACTATTTAACAATTGTACCAAATCAGCAAATCGACGTCTTCGTCCCTCTGAACGGAGATGATATTAAACATAGATGTATTATACTGGCCATGGGCAAGAGCCAAGGACCAGACGGTATACCAAGTGAGGTCATCAAGGTGGTATGTAAGATATGGTCGGAATTCTTACTTGAAGTCTTCAACTCATGCCTAGTGAACGGGATCTTTCCCGCTAAATGGAAAATACAAAAGTTAGTTATGTTACGAAAGGGAGATAAACAATTAAATGAGCCTTGTACATATAGATCACTCTGCATGTTGGACTCACTAGAAAAACTCTTAGAGTGTGTAATGTTAAAACGATTGGAAGAACGTATAGATGACCTTGGAGGCCTATCCCCTATGCAACATGATTTCTGCAAAGATAAAAGTACAGTAGATGCAATAAGTGAGGTAAGTAATAAGGCGATACAAGCCAAGACAACAAGAGAATACTGCGCAATTATAACAGTGGACATTAAAAACGCCTTCAAAGTGGTACTACAAGCTATCAGAAACTATCTCTAATAACATAGTATCAGACTATCTGGATAATAGAATCGTATTATATGAGACGGAAAACAGCTCGAATACCGAATAACAGCAGGTGTACCTCAGGGCTCCGTATTAGGATCGTAAATCACATTCCAAAGGAATTTGGACTTACTGGAGGGCGCGAAGCTAGTAGGTTATGCAAATGACATCGCTCTTGTTGTGAATCAGCGAACTGCCAAATACATAGCGATAGTTGTAAATGATGGCTTATTTCGTTATAATTTCGAATAACGAATAATTCGAATAATTTCTTACGATTAATCAATTAATCGAAATTGGTATAAAACTACAGAAATGTTTAAAAAATATAAATTTTTTATTAAAGTAAATGTGTTAAAAATTCAATTTTTTTTTTAATTGTGGTAAATAATTTGCTGTACGTATCCGGATTTCATTCTGGCCTAAGAAAATAATTAAGGGACGACCTTTTAGAATTTCTAGAAATATTTGTTAGCTTCAACTCAATGAGAATTTCATGTTTTAAGTAGGAGCGTCAATAAACATCTTAAATCCCAAAGAAAAAACAACATAAAATTATCACAGTTTGCTTTGTCATCTTCCAAATTTGTACCCTGTTGTTGTGACTTATCTAGTAAAGTAGTGGTATCTATTTACGTATAATAAATTTTTAATTATTTTTTACGACATTTTAAACGTTGATATTAAATGAAAGCATTAATAATTATTGTAATTAATTATTAATGTAATTATTAATTACAATTAATGCTCAATGTAATAAAGCTTGTTTGGTGAACACTCTGAATTAATAAAATAAAGGTCTGAAGTTACGGAAACATAGAGGAAAAATCAATTCTGACGAGAATTTCTCACTACATTTACGTTTTTTATGTATTCAATGCATACGAAAGAGATACAAACTCATGTACGGGTTCTTATATAATTCTTTCGGGTGTAGTTCTCCCCGATTTGGATAAAATTTTAATATGTAAAAGAGGCGACAGAAAAAATTAAAATAATCACAATATCTGATCTCAATTATTACATTTTTTTATTTTGATAAATTTCAGAAGAGTTACTGAATTAATTTTTGTTCCTTTTTCAAATAAAATTATTAAAAACACAACAAGTGTATGTATATTATTTTACAGAAAATTTTTTCGATTAATTTCAAAATTTTGTTCGATTAACCGGTTAAGAAAAAACCCAAATAATTATTTGCACGATTAATCGATTAAAATAAAAAGCCGATTAATTGAATATCCTAGCAAATATACACCCAAACTAAAATTATAAGGTTGGCCAACACTATCAGCGTACCATACAATATCCACAAGTCCTGCATTAGTGTTTGCTGTTCTACTACCAATAGATCTATTAATATTGGAAAAAGGGGATATACAGTGGTGGAAAATTTAATAGAAACGATTCAAATATTTTATAATTTTATTCTCGTTATCTTTATTTTTAAAGATCAAAATATAAGCAAAATTTGCCCCGAAAGCATATTGTGCAGAATTTTAACTTACTGTCTGTTTTTTTATTTTGTCACTTGTTTTAAGTGGGCGTGGCTTTGAATGAAAAATTAACGATATCGAACTTTTATCAAATTACATAGTAAAATTTTGCCAGTACTGATCGGATCTATACAAACTGTATATTTTTGCGGTCCTTGAAGATAATTTTTATCCAGGAAGCGTGCCATTCGTAGGTAACTTCGGTACACACCCCTTGAATATACTTTGAGTATCCTTGAACATCCTTCGCATCCTGGACGCGTGCCTTTATTAGGTCACTTCCTGACATATCCTACCAAGGTTTTTGAACATCATTTCAGCAAGGAAGCGTGTCGTTCGTATGTCACTTATCGAGTATCCCACGAATTACCTGGAATCCCCGCGCCTCCGTAAATATTAGATTCAACGCTCAACTCTCTTTTCCTTTCATAAACTTTAGCTTAAGTTTTCTTATAATTAAATATAACTTATATGAGGAGTTGGAGGTCACATTGAACATTGAAAATTCTACTATATTAATGCTAGCATCCGAGGAAGAATGGTGAAGCTGCAACATGTATATGAGTCGCATAATGAGGGAAATGTGCCGGAAGAATTCCGAATTCCTAAAAAGAGGAAATACGAAATACCGGTTACCATCCAACCGAATCGTTGCGGTTATCGGTAATGGTAATACTATTTTAAATTATTTCGGTAATAGTATTTTAAGTGTAATGATAATATATTTTATTTATTACGGTGTTAAGTAGGCAAGTAATATTGAGTAGTGTTGAGCTTATTTCTTTCAACTTGTTTATGTCTTTTGTGAATACTTTTTATTTAAAAAGAACTTTTTATTTAAAATGTACCTTTTATTAAAAAGTTAACTTTTGTTTAAAATATACATTTGATGTAAAATGTAACTTTTATTTAAAAAGCATATATTGTTCCAAAAAGTACCTTTTGTTCAGAAAAGAACCTTTAAGGGGGGACATGACATTGGCCGTTTTTTAAAAACGACTTTTTTTATAATTTTGTATTTTAGTAAATATTCTTAAGATTCTAAGAAAAAAAATTTCATGTAAAAATTCCTACGGGTTCAAAAGTTACAGCTGGATTAGTGAGAGCGCATTTTTAATTTTACATACGGCAGCTGGTATATACACAAACTTTGAACGCGTTTATCTCGAAACCATGTTTTTCGTACTGATTGCGGCACTAGCGGGTTCATTTTTTGACGAAATTTTTTTTTTTTTGTATTTTTTTAAACTTGATTCGCTATCGTATGACACGAGCTTTTTTTTAAATTTTTTTTCGATTTTTTTATGAATTTTTAAAGTCAATATTTTTTTCAAAAAAACACACTTTCAAATTTGGAACATCACCAAAAATTGAAAAAAAATTTAAAAAAAAAGCTCGTGCCATACGATAACCAATTTTGATTTAAAAAAGTCATTTTTTTCCAGATCGGACAATTTTTGCGACTCCCTGCGCTGCAACCACGAGACCCCGTTTTTTTCTCTGCCGCCAATTTGGAGCTCTATAAAACCATGTTGGAGTGAAAAATATATTTTTTTGAATTTTTTTCTTGTAATTTGTTCAATTCTCTACAATAATAAAAAAAAATGTTTGGAAAAATGTTAGTTTTTGACTGAGTTATGAATTTTTAAAAAAAGGTCTGTTTTCTCTGCCGCGAATGTCATGCCCCTCCTTAATAAAAAAAACACAATTTTTGGAAACAGTACACAGAAAGAATTTACAAAATCTAATTAAATTTTTAAACATCTTTCTCATGCCAAATTTGTAAATACAAAAAAAAAACTTTTTAAAAAGGCACCAACAAAGAAATTTGTAAATCCAAAAAAAAAATTCTTTTGTTTTTTGTAACTTTGAATTTTTATTTTTAAACAATTTTTATATGAAAGATAACAATCGACAAACCAGTTACAAATATTTCAAACAAAAAAATTGTTGGAAATAAATTTTCAATTTAAAAGAAAATGTGATTGCTTCTACAAATTCCCATTGTTGGTGCCTACTATTTTTTCTGTGTAAGTACTGGATTTAATTCTGAATTTATAAAACAGCCTTCGGTTCAAAATTTGTAACATAAGTTAAGAATATTAGCGACCATTTAAGTATGGGAACAACCTAGGTCAATGTTTATGATTTGTTTTAACTAGAGTGACATAAAAATAAACAAGATTTGTTGTGTTCATTGAAAAATTCTCTGATTTGTTTTGTGCTATTAGGTGGATAATTAATCTTTTTCCGAGAAAATATATCGCTTAATAGAGAGTTAAATCGTATCGTAAATAAAATCGTCCAATTATGGTTCAAAAATATAATAAGTGTGTTCCCGCACTTTATCGGGGATACCCAAATTTACCCAAAAGCGTTCCCGTGTTCGAAAATTGGGTTGTTGTTATTGTAACGGCTTTAAAATGATAATTTGTAGTTAATAACTCTCATTTAAAGCCTGAGTGGCAATCCTTGCTCGTATAAATTCAAAAATTCGAATACATCCGAATCGATCCGGCACATAGTCCGATTGCCGTGGGAACCGGGTTATACCGCCCATACTCAGTCGCCAGAGCCTCGACAGCCTTAACAGGGGACACCATGTCCAAGGTGGACTGTGGGTGAGGTTGGCATTTGGAAATAATTTCCCTTGACTCCCCGAAAATTGGGTAAATGCGAGTGCTTATTAGAGTGTAATAATTTTTTTTATCTCAAGTTATACGGAGTCAAAAAATATCTGCATCGTGGAGTTTAAAAATGCAAACAAATACATGTATTTTTATAATTCTTTAAACTAAAATTACAGGCATTTTCATATTTTTCATACATTTTTATCGTACTCTTATTTTACCGAACTTTATCCAAAAAGTACGAGAACGCTATTAAGATTTGAAAATTCGTGTTTACGTGAGGTTTCAAACTAACACTAAGGGCATTTTCATATTTTTCTTTTAAGTAAATTTTTGGGATAAAAAGTGTTTGTTTTTGCATTCCCGTACTTTCGGGCAGTTTTTGTAATTTTTGAAATTTACTCTGATTTTACCGAACTTTACCCAAAAAGTAAGGGAACACAACTAATATTTTGGAATTCGTGTTTTTGTAATAAATTTGATATTAAATATTTGTAAACATAAGTGAAACATTATACATTTTTATAGATAAATTTAATTTTGCAAAATGTGCAAACTTTTATATGTTTAATTCCAATAATTGAATTACACCTCTAAAAGCTTACAAAAAATATTCAGTTGTACAGTTAAGAAAATTACTCAGTAGCTTTTGTTTAACTTGAAAGCAACACATTTTATTTAATTGATTTCGAAACAACTGTTCAATACTGGGTCTGTTTGTTTACATTTCAGGTAAAATATAGTAAATTCATAAAGTGCAAAAAATTGCCAAAAATTAATTTATTTTCAAGTAGCATGAAAGAAAATTATATCAAGAACTGTAAATAGAATCAACTGAATTAGAAAGTTTACAAATTTCGCGTCAAAAACGAATTTAAGAGAATAAACTAGTAAAAATAGTAAAAATGCCAAAAATTAAAAAAAATAAAAACAAAAATACAATCACACGGGTAAAAAAGTTAAAGTTAGGCCCATTTTTAAAAAGTGGCAAAAAAGACCCGTAAAATGTTCCGCAAAAATATTTATCATGAAATTATACTATAAGTCTCTGAAGACAACAAAGTTGAAAATTCAACTTTAATGCCAGAAATAAGTAAATTTTTTTAAATCAAATATGAAAATATTTGATTTGACTATGATTTTTTCTTCACTCATATTTTATTCTACATTCATGCAGAGCTTTAAAAAAAAATATTTTATAATATGTGCGATCAGGCTCTATGCATGTTGCTCGCGTGCTTTAACTGGATATGCCCATGCTCTAAAGAAATATGTTAATGAAATTTGTTGCAATGTTAACACGTTTTAATTTTTTTGTTATTTAAACATTGTTTTATTGATAAATTTTGTTGCGAAATCAATTCAGTTAATTAATTTTATAAAATTATTTAAAAATGTATTAATATTTAACCGGAATAATAAGACTATTCAACTACTGTTAAATTTCTTCAAATCTCCACCAGACCCAGCAAGAGTGTGGTTAACAGGGGTTGGTTATTTTGCAATATCTTGAGATTCTATGCTCGTTGGTGCAGTTAACCGTTAACAGCGATTAATCGCTTACATTTTTTACAGAATCAATCGTTTATTTTAGATTCCTTTAAAGCGATAGCTTTTTAATCGCTGTTACTTTTACATCCTCCTAATATTTTATTCACCTTTTTTATTTGCATACAGTGTATTTACATAAAATGATATAAAATTGTTTGTATTTTTAAAGTTAACAAAAGAGAGCGAGAGATGTGTAGATAGTAACAGCTCAAAACCAAAAGTGTATAATTTTGATAAATCGTTTAAAGGCACGCAAATCATATAAAATCGTTTTATTCAGTAGGTACTAAATATTAGTTCATGTTATAAAATTCCTGTCAAATCATTCATTTTATTTAAACATTTTGTCATACAAATACCTAATTTAAGTTTATTAAAGAAAAATTTTAAGTATTGCAACTTTTACAACAATTTATTTTCATGGGTTCAGTAAATAGTTGAAGTGTAATAGACAAAAATTCGAATATATTAAAAATAAAGTTTTGAAAAAATCGCAAAAAATAGAAATTGACAGAAAAAACTAGATTCATATTTTAAGCGCAGTGACTATTGATAAATTTGAAATTATAGCCAAATGTATACGGGAATTTTTACACCTATTTACCGGTGTATAAACCATGCTTAAATATGTTTATTTGTTTATGGCATACAATAAAACATCAAAAATTTTAGGTGGTTTTGTATGGGGATGTATACAGAGTTAAGGGGAAATTCACATATATTAATCCTTATTATATTTAAGTGAGGGGGTGTTTCGGATTTTTTCAATATTCGTCCTACTTCGGGTTTGAGACGAATTTTCCCGAAGGTCTTTTAAAGTTGATTTCTAACAGTCAAAATTAACTTCATATTGCTGTTTATTTAAATGCAATTGTACTCTACATTTATTCAGCTGAAAATTCAATTATTTTAACTGTCATTTGCAGTTAATTTTACTTACTCTCGAGTATAAGGAGTACACTTTTGTGGCTTTTATGGATAGAGAGGGCGCCTTTAGTAACGTCCCGATGCGGTCGGGCGTGCCATACGGGACTCGTGGGTGGATGATATCATCACCGACTTCATCATGAGCTTGCTGGGGCATAGGGTGATTGTATCCACTCTCGACGCATCGACGGTATCTAAAATGTTGGTGGGAAGCACCCCACAGAGGGGTGTAGAGTGAAGAGAACAAGATTCGAGAAAAACGGATCTTTTTCTATTCACTAGGAATACGATCAGGAGGCTCAGACAGCGGAGATTGAACAGATAAAAGGTTAATATGGAACCTGAATACTCAGGCTAGAGTGTCTTATGTATTTGCCTTAGGCCATTGGTGTGAACTGAGGTATCAACCCCGAAATGTCAGTTGGCTTTTTCATACAGTCATCAAGCCCATACTGATGTATAGAGTATCTATTTGGTGGAGTGCGCTGGATATGGGCACTCACCGGATGAAGTTCGAAAGGTTTTTGCAAACAATGGCGTTACTGATTAAGGGCGCTATTCGGGGCACTCGAGATTTAAATGGATGGCTACATGAGGGATGGAAGAGTAGGAGGTGATGTATATGTGAGTTGTTATGATTATCGACTATCCTTTAGGGTGGCGAATCAGTGCAGCATTTTACAGGCTGAGGTGGTCGCTATACAGAGGGCTATGTCTTGGATAAGGTATTAACGGATATCCGTCGCCGTACTGGGACGGTCATTGGGTTACCCCGCTTGCACCTGTGCAACTTGCTGGCACAAAATGATCAGCTGCATAAATATATACAATTTAAGTTAATATTTTTAACTTTTATTAAAATAAAATCGTCGATAATAATTATAGTCATGGAATACACAAAAAGTTTTCATATAGAGAAAAATTATCAATTAAAAAAACTTTGACCAATTAACACTAAACTAACCACTAACGAGTCTTTGGGTAAAACGAAACTACGGCAATCTGATGATTCCCTTTTGTTTGTTAAATTTTTCAAAAAAAAAGTGTTTTCTGCTACTTCTTGAAAATGAACTTAAGAAAAGGTTTTATTTTTACTATACTTTTAACCCCCTACTTCTCCGAGACGGCCGATAATCTCAGGCACCTCTACCTTAGAATTCTTTTATCTACAATATTTCCTAATTTAATCATTATTGGAGATTATTACATGATTATCACAGTCAGATTACAGGAACTACAGTCATATCACACAAAAAAATATTGTTCAACTTTTTTGAATTAAAACGATTTGTTAAATTATTTCAAAATGTGTCAATTCAAAATTAATCCAGTGGATTAAATAATTGCTCAAAACTGCTATTTGCTTGACATTTTTTTTTATTCTATCGCTCAAAAGCATTTCATAAAAGAAGAGAAAAATATCAGCATATGTGACCTTCTCCGAGAAAAGGGACTTAGTGTGTCAAAAAACCTAGTGTGTCAAAAACTTGGGAAAATCGATAAAAATGAGAAAAACATTAAAATTTTAATGTTTAATTTAAAACTTCATTTTCACACACTAGGTCCCTTTTCTCGGAGAAGGTCACATATTGTTTTTGTTTTTCGTTTCTTTTATATATGTAGTTGTTTTTATAAATATTTATGTATTAGTAACTGATATTTTAAATTAGTTTTTTAAAATTTTATAAATTCTCGTTAAGTTTATTATTTAGTTAAATATTTTAATTTTGCCATATTAAATCTAAATATTTATTTATTCTGGAACATTATTGTAAAATAATAATGTAATTTTTGAAATTTTGTTTACAAAATCGCAAAAAATAAATTAAAAATTATTTTAAATAAAATATATTTTATTTAGTAGGTTTAAGGTTAAGAAGAAGAATAAACCTTCCTCAAAAGTTATAAACATATTAAATTTGCAAATCAGACTAGATCTAGTTTCTGCCTTTTTATGGACAGGCTTCATCAGTGATCTTCCATTAAATTTTATTATTGTTTATATTTTTGTTGTCAGATTTTCTCTATATGAATAATTTCAGAAGTGATCAAACAGACATATACAAACATTCTACTTCAGATTTTCTCTGTTTATCTTCTTATTTCCTCCGTGTCACCTTTTCACAAATATTGCCACATTGATGTTTTCAAAAAAAATATTGACAGAGTCCTTATGCTTCAGAAAAAAGAAGAAAACTAATTTCTGCGAGAGAATTCTTCACATAAATATAAATAAATCTATCAATGAAAATGAAATGAAAATTGCATGCCTGTTTTATTTTAATGAAATTCAAGCTAAAAATAAAGATATATATTTTTTTTATAGTTGGCATGGCAACTACCACTTTTTCCAGCTGATTAGAGCCTTATTTGAGAAGCTATACAATATTGATCAATTTTTAATTCAATTATTATTGGATTAATTTTTTATCAAATGCATAGAATGTGTTATTTAGAAGGTATATAATATTGATAAATTTTTAATCCAATGAATTAATTTTTAATCAATTTCATATAACGACCCAGTCAGAAATCGCCAGTGGTACAAAAAATCAAGCACTGGCATACCACTGGGTAACCATGGTATTAAAAATAAATGACTGGCAGAACACTCATTTGGGACGCTTTGCCAGCGTTTGCGAAAAGCGTTTTACCAGTATTTGTTTGACAAAAATTTCGGTGGTTTATAAAAAAAACCACTGGCAAAGAATTGGCTTAGAGTTATATGCCAAGGTTTGCAACCAGTGGTTATCCAGTGCTACCTAGCCAATGCTACCAGGCGTACAAAAATCAATTCACTGGAAAACCAATGATTTTATAAAAATGCTGACGCTTCGTTAAAAAATGTTTGTAGTCGGAAGGTTCCGAGTTCAAATCCGGTTGCAAGCAAAAAATTTTTTTTGGATTTTTTTTTTATTTAAAATTTTTTTTGTTTTATAAAATCAATTTTTTTGTTTGTGGGAAAGCTCCTTCAAGACCAACTTTTTTTTTTGCCCTACCAACACTGGCATACTAGTTACAAAAAATTGTTTGCCAGTACTAGCATTTTGGCACAGCCAGTAGTTGTCCAGCTATAATCACTCATTTATGTGTTTAGCCATTAAATATTATATGTCTCGTTAGCTCAGTGGGTAGAGCAATCATCTGCCAATCTGACGGCCTGGGTTCAAATCACGGCAGGACCAAAAAAAATACATTTTAACTTTTTTTAAATTTTATTTTGGAAAATATATTTCCAGACCACCTATTAATTGGTTTTGCCAGCGTTTTGCCAACGTTTAAAAATTTTGTTCCTCCAGTGCTTTTCCGGCGCTTTTTGAACAGCCGGTCCTTTTGTCTAATGATGTTATCATTTTGGGAATGGGAAAGCACTTTTTGCCAGTACTTGTACCACCTGTTAAAGTGCTTTGCCACCGCTTTCCGGTTTGTATTTTTCTGACTGGAGAGTTATTTAGAAGGTGTACAATATTGATCAATTTTAAATCCAATGAATTAATTTTTAATCAAATGCATATAAAAAAAAACAATAAAAATCCTAATCAAATGTATCACTTGTTTATTTAAAATTTATTCAATTAAAGAGCTACAAAGTTTTAATTGAATGAACAATTTTCGTGATCGGAGGAATTTTAACGATAAAATTTATTGAATAGGCGGTTTTCATAATTCAAATTAGTTTTTAGTTTTTTGTGTGTATGGAAGTGACAAAATATTTTTCCAATATACATCCATTTTTTCCACACCTTTAATCATGAGCCGCTGATTTTTACAAATTTCTTAAAATGACTTTATATTGTAATTATGAAACATTGTAAATATGAAAACTAAATTAACCAGCCGAAGACACCTCAAGGATCCGACTAGTTTCTAAAGAGAAAGTGTTATAGCTACTAAAACGCTCTATATAATCGATTTCATGGAAAACTTTTCAATCCTTCCTCGCATGATTTAAATTATATATTAACTGAATTTGTTGCTTTATTCCCCCAATAATAATTTAAAAATATTTCTTTTTACTTTCAGTTTTTGCTGCAATCTAATTATGTAACTAGGAAATTTAAAAATAATTTAATCCGTTACGACCACTTATTTATACATATATATCACATTTAAAAATTTTTATTTTTATAACTACATTTTTAAAGCGATTTTAGCCAGACTGATTTCTATCGATAAAAAAAATATATGTGACTTTTAAAATATACCGAACCACAGTAGATACAAGTAGAATAACATGGTTTCCTTCATCATTTGGAAGATATGTTGCGAAGAAGATATTTGGCAAAATATTCTCTCTATAGTCATAAAGGCACATCTATACGAAAGAGATAACCTAAAGTAATAGAGCAAAAAGCACCTCTGAACAGCTCTATTGTGAACGATTTAAGCTATTTCGTCATCAGACAATCTTGGTGTATCGTATTCGGTTTGTGTACAAATACTCAAGCGCTAAAACTATAGATAGGGTATGTGTTCCTTGGGCGTTCATTCATTACAAAAAAAACTTCATTACCCAGCCAGCAAATTCGGAGCGCTCATATATAAGATTCTTAAATAGCTCATAGAAATGATTATTGTTTTTTTGAAAACACTCTTTTTTTGGCAGAAAATATGAACCCTCAAAAAACAATCCAAAAAGTTGTCTCTACAATCTAAAAAGCTGTCTCAAAATGAGGGTTCATTTTTCGGACTCAAAAAAGATTCCAAAATTATTTAAATTTATGAGGAAAATTTCGATTTTATGCATTCTTTTTTCTGAGTCATTTCTGATTACACAGGGGGCTCTTTTGGACGGACCACTTTCATAGGAAAAAGTGAAAAAATGTTTATGTTTTTGGAGCTCATTTTTGAGTCATTAATGATCATCTTTGTTTGCTGGGTACTCCAAACTGTGGTTTAGACCTAGTATTTACCCCTAAAATGGTCTTCCGAAAATTCGTTTGTTCTCATGCTACAGGTTGCCAATATTAAGATATTTTAATGAAATTTTGAACCATGTTGGGCCCAAGGGCAAAGTCTTCTGATTCTAAATGGAATTGGTCCATTTTTGGACATATCGCCTATATGGACTATATTTCTGATTATCTTTTAAATACTAGGTAAACATTAGGTAAAATATAAATTTTTTACAGATATTTTAATTTGTTACCTTTTTATAGACGAATTCCAAACATTGACTGGCGTAGGGTATCATATAGTAGGCATGCCCGACTTTAACTTTTTACTTGTTTTGATTGTTATCAGTTCAACCCAAAGGAAATTTGTCATAACTGACCATTTTAGCAAAACACCAAGTTTTTTACTGATTGTAATAAACAATCACCTAAGTGCACTTACAGTTAAACTTGATTAAGATGAACTCCGGGGGTGCAAAGAAATTGGTTCGTCTTTAGCGAAGTTCGTATTTACCAAGGTCAAGATTGTCTAATATATTTTTTAATAATCACAAAATAATTTCGATTTTTAATACAGTTAAAAATTTTAGTAAAAAATTGTGTAGTCCTTTCATTGCATTTGCATTAATAAATTGTTTTTAATGCATTTCTAAGTAAATAGCTGTGTTAAAAGTTTGGGATTTGTCAAATTGAAAAATATTTATAAGAAATATTTCCCGGTTTTTGAAGAGGTTCGTATTATATAAAAATAATATGAAAATTAGTGTGTGTGACTATCACAAACAGTTCGGTTAAACCGAGGGTTCGTCTTAAGCGATTTCGTATTAACAGATGTTTTTTGTATAAAAAATTATACCAAAACGTCGCAACTATCAATTTGTTAACACCAATTCGTTTTATCAGAATTCGCATTAAACGATTGCACTTAAACATTCAATTAGCACGTAGTATATATAATTTCCTTTCACACTACTGTTCTGCATATATGACGGATTTTTTTGATCTCTCCCACTCTTTTTAGCCGAAATCAAACTTAGAGGAAGTATTATCATATTCAGAAAGTGAGACCATTAGTATACTATACACGCAGAGAGAAAATATGGTAGCAAGTTGTGTTATTAACAAAAAAGACATAAAAATTGAAAACCAATGCATTGGTATTAATCTACCCAAAATGAAAATTGTCAAGCAATCTTCAAAAAAATATTTTTATTTCGCACTAGCGGGCTAAGCCCGCTACTTTGTTAGCATGCCTTAGGCCTAGTTTTTGGAATGTCAGTTATGCTTGGTTTAGTTAAACCGAAAACGAACTTTGTGGTATCATGCAAGCCCGCTACTTTATTAGTTAGAGCATCTTAAAGTTTAAAATATAAATTATTTTGGATAGGTCGGCGTGCATGTTCACCAACTGGAACTTTGTCTGCTTTAATAACAATCATGTAATTGTCATATTGCAATCTAGCCGATACTCGTTTGAACAACTGATTGAGCTGATTTTTTTCTCCCAAAAAAGTTTTTAATGTTGAAACAATTGCTCTTTCCTGGATTTATTCTATGTGATTATATTGACAGCGAATACGATATAATGTGGGCAGAGAATGATGTCATTTGAGAGCAGGAATTGAATGTTCTAATTTTTTTTTTTAATAATTTTGATTCCGCAGTTTTTCCCAACATTAATGATTTTAATGGTTCAGGTGGTAGATTTAATGGTGGTAAAACTACTTTTCCTGACGAGCAACACATTCCGGAGGTTTCGTTTTTAAATTTAAGAGCATGATAAAAACTGCATTCTTTATCCATATTACCAATCTTAATTTTCGCATGAGCACAATATTCAATTTCGGGGTCATATTCAAATGCAATGCGATTAAATGATGATGGTAATGCTCTGGTTACTTGCATTCGTGGTTGATTTTTAGAATTTCTCAATACTCTATTAATATCTGTCGCACGATTATGGGATATTCTTCTTTTTCTCCTCATAAAACACAAGACGTTGACTTCGTTGTTCTTCAACTTCTTCCGCACGAATCTCTTGCATACACGTTCGCGATCTATCATTTATTTGTATTCTTTGTTGTGGTGTCAAATTTTCACGGTATCTTTGTACAGCCTGAGAGTGGCGAGTATGTCGCGAATAGTTTAGACGTAGGCGTGTAGGCATTATAAAATATATTTTTTTAGACACACAAAAATAACAAATATATATTATCAAAAAATATATTAAGGGTTTTCACAAGGGGTGTACTATTTGTTGTATCGTTGTATCGTCCTAACAAAAAACAGAGTTGTTAAAAATTAAATTGAAAAAATACAACATTTGAGAATAGCACGATACAACATTTTTACGTATGTTTAGTGGCCTATGTTTGAGTGTGCTAACCGATAGAAAACTGAATAGAAAATCGTTGTTAAACACAAATAAAAATTTTAACAACTCTGTTTTTTGTTAGGACGATACAACGATACAACAGATAGCACACCCCTTATGAACAACCTAATTATTTCCAAACTTGAAAGAAAATAAATTTAATAGACACACTAAAATTGAAAATTTTATTAAAATTTCACAATTCAAAATAGGCCGGACACGATCAGTATTGAAGTTGACTATAAAATGGCCCATAAACGGTCAGAATTATATATATATTTTTGTAAGGATAAGTTGCTAAATTTCACGTTTAGGTAAATATACCCTCCTTAGCGCATTAAAGGAATAAAAAACTTAGAAAGCTACATAAGTGCAGATAATCTGCGAAAAAATTTCAAAATTCAAAGTAGCCCGGAGACGATCAATATTGAAGTTGATTATAAATGGCCCATAAACGATCAGAATTATACATAAATATATATGTTTTTGTAAGGATAAGTTGCTAAATTTCACATTTAGGTAAATATACCCCTGTGCGCATTGAATGAATAAAAAAGCTTAGAAGGTACTAGGGATGCCAAACGGGAAATCCCGAATTCCGAAATCCCGTGATTTTCGGGATTGGCAAAATCCCAAATCCCAGGATTATTTCTCAAAAATCCCGGGATTTTCTTATTTTTTAATATTAATAATATACCTACGTTTTTTCTTAAATTTTCTCATATTGACAAGAAATTGATGCCAAGATATTGGTAAAATTATAAATTAAGTAGATTATTGCAGAAAAATTTAAAATGTTGGTAAACAATATTAAGTTTTTAAGTAATACATGCGAAAAATCAAGTTTGTTTGTTATTTTACCGATTTATTCTTCCAAGCGAAATTCAATTTCTGAAACTGGGACTGTAAGCTTTGGCTGGGAGTTTAAGTTTGAATTTTTCCATGAAAACATTTGATAACGGTGACCACATAACTTTGTTGCTGTAATTACACGATTTAGTGGGCAAGGTTAACGCAACGAATCTGTTTTAAAATCTGCTTACAAAATACTGGGCGCAAGTGTACTTAATGACAGGCCTTCATATATTATCCCAGCCAGAAGGTATTTTAACAGGTGGTACAAGTACTGACAAAAATTGCTTTCCCATTTCCAATATGATAACATCAATAGACGAAAGGACCGGCAGTTCAAAAAGCGCCGGAAAAGTACTGGAGAAACAAAATTTTTAACTTTGGTAAAACGCTGCCAAAACCAATAAATAGGTGGTTTGGAATTATATTTTCCAAAATCAAATTTAAAAAAAGTTCATATGTATCTTTTTTTTGGCCTGCCGTGATGTTTTGTAAAACAAATACTGGCAAAACGATTTTTGCAAACGCTGGCAAAGCGTCCCAAATGAAAGTTCTGCCAGTCATTTATTTTTAACATCGCGGTTACCCAGTGGTATGCAAGTACTTGATTTTTTGTACCAATGTCAATTTCTGACTGAGATGTTTCAATATTCATAAAATGTACCACAGTAATTATAAAATGCTTTATTCTATAAAAAAATTAGTTAATAACATACAATTTTTTACAAATAAAGGAAAATTTAAATCCCGAAAAATCCCGGGATCCCGAAAATTCTCGTAGTCCCGAAAATCCCGAATACCGGGATTTTCAAATATCAATCCCGATTGGCATCCCTAGAAAGTACTGATAAGCTGTCCATCGCATTTCCAAACATAAAAAATCAAAAAAAATTAAAAAAAGACAAAAAAACTGACATCCAAAAAAAATTGACGGACACGGAGGAAATAAGAAGTTAAACAAAAAAATCTAAAGTAGAATGTTTGTACATATCTGTTTGATCACTTCTGAAAGTATTCATATAGAGACAATCTTACAATAAAAATATAAACAATAATACAATTTAATGGAAAATCACTGAGGAAGCCTGTCCATAAAAAAGGCAGAAACTAGATCTAGTCTGATTTGCAAATTTAATGTGTTTATAACTTTTGAAGAAAAGGTTTATTCTTCTTCTTAACCTCAAATCTACTAAAAAAAATTTTAAATTATGAAGTGACACGTAATATAAAAATTTAAAAGCAGATATGGGAGAAGATCGAAATTTGTTAAAATCAAATATTTTTTAAGAGGTGGTTTTTGAGACCTCATTCTCTTGCGAATTTTATTTTTTTTTTGTTTACCTTTCTGCTAAAAATAAAAAACATTTAAAAAAAATAGAAAAAAATAAAAAGAGTTAAAAAAAAATTAAAAAAAGAATAAAAAAATTTTAAAAAAGTAAAAAAAAAAATAAAATAAAAAAAAAATTTTGAAAAAATAAAAAAAAAATAAAAAAAAATTAAAAAAAAATAAAAAGAAAATAAAAGAAAGAATTAAAAAAAATAAAATAAAAAAATTATTTTAAAAAAATTGAGTAAAAAAAAATTTTAGACAAGTTGGCGTGCCGGGAAAATTTTTTTTAATTTTATTGCATCTCCAATGCATAAAACGGCAATAACTGGAGAACCGTTTGCAATTTTGACTCCAAATTTCAAGTACGATGAAGTAATTATACGCTTGTTACAATCGAAAGAAAAAACATTTTTTTTAGGTTTTACAGTTTTTTTTATTTTTTAGTACAATTTTTTGCTAATTTCAGCAGATTGATTTTAAATTACAGTTTACAGCAATTTACTGAAATTTAGTAGCTGCAACTTATTATTTATACAAATTAATATAATTAAATAATTGTACTAAAATTATGATATTTAGTAAGTTTTATAACTGATTTTAGCAAATCGATTTTGAATTGCATTTTACATAAATTTTACTAAAATTTAGTAGCGGCTACTAATTTTTTCTACTAATTTTATTGTACTACAGATCAGCAGACATGTGTTGCTAAAATTAGCAAAAAAAATACCGCTGGCCTCAAAACAGTTAAATTTCCCGTAATAACAGCAAAATTTTCAGTAGACATTACAGACTTTTTGGTTGATTGTACATAGTTTAATATATGGCTATGTATGATCTCATATGTGAATATTTATCTTCGGATCGCAAATTGGAGGGTATATGACCGTATGTAGTCATATAAGAGCATGTATAGTCGTATATGATACACATGTGCTCATATATGATAAAATCCAGCAATATACCCTCAAATATATATGCTCATACATGAGATCATAAACTATGCAGGGTCATATGTATTATTATATAAAAAGCCTTGTATGTTCATATAAATTCCGACTTTCAAATGGGTAGAACACTATAATTCATTCAAACATACATATACTCGTAAATATTTGCAAACATAGTGCACTTGTACACTCATAGAAAAAAGTTTGTAGAAAAGTTAGTAAAACTGTTAGTACTTCAACTTAACAAACTTTTAAATAATTTTTAGTTAAAATTAAATTTTAATTAATTTTTTTGCTACCTCCACATTACTAACTTACAAACTTGTTTGCTATTTTTTTTTTTTGCTGAATTTAGTTACTAATTTTTAACAATAAATTTGCTAACTTTACAGTATTTTGCTGAATTTTAGTTACTAATTTTTAACAGAAGATTTGTTAATTTTACAAATTTTTTGTAAACTAAACCACCAATTTTGGAGCGCTTATAAACAGAATGTTAAATGACTCATAAAAATTACTGCATATTTTTAACTCGACAAAAATAATGCAAAAAGTTTTTAAATAAAGCTAAATTGAAATGGTCGAAAATTTGTCCTACTCATAAAATATCTAAATTATTAAAATTTATGTGAAAAGTTTCTATTTATCGTAATACATTAATTTTCAAAGATCCAGGTTTATTTTGGACGAACCATTTTAATATGAAAATTGTGATTAAAAGTATCTCTGGGGAGGAAGTGGAGTTTACGGGGATGACCATAATTTTTTCCCCCCATATTGTACTTTTTAAGCTTATTTAAAGAATACGATATTTTTAATCGGCCACACCTTCTTTCTGTGGGTGGAGCTTTAGAGGTGAAAATGGAAACTCAAATAAATTCGGAAGTACATATCCGATCAGCAAACAATGAAAATCAAAGGAAGGGTTTCTGAAATATATTTTGTTATGGTTAACATCATGATACAACCATACTAGGCAGATGCATTAGGGAGAGTTTGACAGTTCAGGGTTTTATTATGACAGTTCAGGGATTTTTTCGTATGCTTTCGCTATGTATCAAAAGTAGCCGATTACATTTTTTGTTGTTGTTTGTTGTTTTAATGCATCTACCTAGTATGGTTGTATCATGGGTTAACATATTATTGTCTATAAATATTACCACTTTTACAAAAAATCATTCTTAGGAAATTTTCATTGGCATTGAAATATAATTGGCATTACTTTATCTCAATGTCAATGCCAAAAAGTTTCATCACCATTCAATGCCAATGAAATTTTTTTCAATTTGCATTGTTGAAAACAATGGTAATGAAATGTACACATAATTGAAGAAAAAGCATTGTAATATAAAAAAAAAATATAAGAAAAACGCGAATTTTTAATTTTTTTCTTAATTTATTCTTTTATTAAAACATGAAAACAAATACTTCTTTCATCAATTATAAATGGACATTTAGGCATTGAACAATGCCAATTGAAAAAAATTTCAATTGACAGATTCAATAAACTGGTCCCAAGTATGTTTTTAAATACACATTTATTTTTTAATTTTCATTTCATTTGCTCCTTTTTTACCTTTTTCCAGTCCACTAGTAATCTGCAAAAAGTTTTGTTGATTTCAGAAAATTTTATCAAAAATTTTGTAGATTTAACAGTTGTTTTTTGCTATTTTCATTTTACTATTATTTAGCAATTTTTTTGCTGATTTCAGCAAGTTAAATTGTTATTTGCAATTAACAAAAATTTAGCTCAAATATTACTAAAATTCTGTAAATTTAACAGTTTTTTTTTGCTATTTTTATTATACTATTATTCAGCAATTTTTTTTTGCTAATTTTAGCAGTTTAAATTGTTATTTGCAATTAACAACAATTTAGCTCAAATATTACTAAAATTCTGTAAATTTAACAGTTTTTTTTGCTGTTTTCATTTTATTAATATTTAGCAAACTGATTCTGCTAATATTAGCAGTTTTTTCTGCAGCATCATTTTTAACTAATTTTTAGTATCTTTTTCTGCTATTTTTACAGACTTATTTGTATGAGTGTAATAGACAAACCCTTGAGATTGACTCCAATATAATATGTTCTCGTTTTGCAATGAACTCACAATAATATGTTCTACAGTTACTCCACACATATTATATTGCCAGCGGAATCATGTTTGGGATAGGACATTTTCTTCAGAGTGCATTTTTATGAAAAATAAAAAAAATTGTTCCATGTTACTTTAGTGTCTTATAGGGCAACAAGTGTCTTAGCCAGCAAGTTTAATTTTAATCGCAAAAATTCCGTTAAAAACTGGGAGGATTAAAAACAAATCCTTCATATGGTGGTTATATGATGCAATTTTCGTAGTTAGTTAAAATTTATTAAAGGGATTTTAATTAATTGATTGCTTCTGCAAAATGTCATCAAGTCACGATATGTAATACTAAAAAAGGGTGTATTAACATTATTGGAAGTTCTTCTAAATTAATTTAGTTCAAAATAAACTTTACCCACAATCAGATTAAGAATAAAAGGCGGCGAAAAACAAAAATGTTTCTATTTAACCATATTTTACTGATTCTTATACCAATAACACGAGCAAATAACATCACCTGGAATTTGGAATATGTGGGTAAAAGTTTGGTATTGCCCATTGCTATGGGCACTCAGGAAACTCTATATTGTCCTTGTGATGAATGCTGGGATAGAAATTTAGATTTATTAATGAAATGGCTAGAAGCAGCCACTATGCATCCTTAGCTAATAATATCAAAACCAACTGCAGTCATATTACAAGAACAAAATGTCAAACGGAATCTTTTAACTTTGGTGTTAGTTAAACGTAGCAATGATCCCATATTTGAAATACACCGCAAAATATTAACTGGCAGACATTTTTACATCAATATTATTATAATGTATGAACCAATTGAGAATTTTAAAGTTATAGAAGAATTATTGAAATATTTATTTAAAGAGAAATTTGTAAATTCTGATATTTACTATATCAATGCTACGACCAAACAAAATGTTGTCTATGGCTTTTATTCTTATCCGGAATTTATGGTGCAAAATAAAACTCACCTGGTGGGAGATATTGGAAAATTTTATAGTAAAATTATAGATAAAACTGATTTAAAAGGATATTGTTTTGAAACGCCCCTAATGCAGGATCCACCAAAAATTATACGTTATAATAATCGTAATGGCCAATTACGAACACAAGGAGTTGCTTTTAATATTATAAAAATGTCTTTGGAATATTTAAATGGTACTTTAATTGAAACAAAAAATGCCCAGGCTGAAAATATAGTAGATATGGAATATATATTGGAGGAAGTGCGTCAACATAAAGTGGAATTGGCAGCCCATGCTTATGCTTTATTTCACAATGATGATAAGGTACATAAAAGTTATCCTTTATTGGTGGTCAATTGGTGTTTAATGGTGCCTATATCCAATAAAGTATTTACGATGTTTTATCCCTTTATGCCTTTCGAATGGACTGTATGGCTGATATTTGTTTTGGCATTTATCGTTATAAGTATAGTGACGTATATATTCTTAAAACGTCATAATATTGATACCACCAATTTCATTCTTATCAACTTTTGTAAATTTATAAATACTGCTCCACCAAAGCCCAGTCAAAATCCTACCAAATTATGGTTAGATATGATTCTTAATGGTTTTATCTATATACAAAGTTTTTTCCTCACAGCCTATTACACCTCCATGTTGGGTAGTTTTCTAGCGGTGACAGTTATACGAGCTCAAATTAATACCATGGCTGAATTAATCCATTCACAATTGCCGGTTATGATTATAAACTATGAACTGAAATTTTTATTGGCAGCTGGCTTTGCTTTGCCCCCAAAATTTATGAATCTTTTGCATGTTGTCGACTCCACCACATTCTATCATCATCAAATGTCGTTAAATACCTCTTATGCATATTTCACCACTTATGATACCTGGCATTTCCTTAATCTCCAACAGCAACATTTAAAACCACCCATATTTCGGTATTCGGATATCTGTTTCGGTGATTATCATTTGGCATTTCCCATGATTGCTGAATCCCCAATATGGCGTGATCTTGAGTATTTAATGTTTCGCATACATTCATCGGGACTTTATTATTATCATGAGAAGAAATCTTTTGAATATGCTGTTCGAACGGGCTTGGTCAAATATCGCATGAAATCGTCATCATTTACAATAGTGAAATTTGTTCATCTGCGTTTGGTATTGGCATTTTTAATATTTGGTTTATTTATGGCATTTTTAAGATTTTTATATGAATTGTGGAAATCGAGAAAAGAAAAGTTATACATCTAAATGATCAAAATAAAATGATATATAAACGGCTAAGGGCCAGCTTTACAGTCAGCACTAACAACAAATTTTGTTTAAAATATTGCTTAACTCAGATATTTTGTTTGAAAATTTCTTAGCGCCTATTGTATAGCCAGAACTAAGAACGAATCAAAAATTGTCAAACGAAAAATTTCGTTCTTAGTTCCGACTATAAAACTGGCTCTACACTCATAGAAATAAACCTGTAAAAGAATCAGAAAATGCTACTCAAAACGAGTAAAAAATTTAAAGTCGGGCATGCTGACTATAGGTATAATACCCTACACTAGTCTGGTTAAAAGCCAACTAATGTTTGGATCCGAAATTCGAATGGGTTAAAATGGACTTGTGTCAAAATTTTCTATAAAATGATAAAAGAAGAGAAAATCGGAAATATAGTCCATATGGGCGATATGTGCAAATATGGACCGATCCTACCTAGAATCTATCGGCTCTGTTCTCGGAACCATGTAAGTCAGCGAACGAAATTTCATTGAATTTCATTAGTTAAATTTGTATACCCTACACCACTACGTGGACAGTAGCGCGTACCACCTTACAGGCAAAAAAAAGTGCGCCGTACACCCTCCAATATATAGTATTTTTGCAAGGAGGTTTCAAAATTATTTTTATTTTTTTTTTTGCCGAACGTAGGGGTCGCCATTTTACATTTTTCGTTACATCTTTGGCATTTACAGTGGGATCTTAAAGTATGATACATCGATGTTTTTCTCTCGAGGAGACCAGTGTTTTGTTCTAAGGGCCACTGATCTCAAGTATCCCGTTCTAGTAGTTACCCACCAGATCTCAGTTGCTACCACCCTAATGTACTACCCTAATGTCAGAAAATTAAAGCTCGCAAAAAATCATTAAACTTTTGCTAATGAAGTTTTTCGCTAAACCCAGTAGAAATTATTTTTATATATTGGTTGCCGAATGTAGGGCTCACCTTTTTAAATTGTTTTTCATTGGATTTTTCCTTTATAGCAAAACACTGGTCTCCTCGAGGCAAAAAATCGATATATCACACTTTAAAATCCGACTTTAAATGCCGAAGCTATAACGAAAAATTGAAAAAGGCGACCCCTACGTTCGGCAAAAAAAGCTATTTTAAATTGCCTTGCAAAAATACTTCATATTGGTACGGTCTAGTGGACAGGGTATAATAAGTTTCTGCTGATGTTTGTAACACCAAAAATTATTGGACCTAGATCTATATTTTAGTATACCGGTCGACTCAGAATCAATTGTTGTTTCGATCTATCGATGTCCGTCCGTCTGTCTGTCCATGCATTCATGTGCACACTCTACAGGTCGCAAATATTAAGATATTTTGATGAAATTTTGTACGCCGACCTATGTCGACACAAGGACTTGGTTATACGCTGTAGGTCGCAAATATTAAGATATTTTGATGAAATTTGGTACACCAATTTATGTCAGCCCAAGGACGAAGCTTATTAATTTTGATTAAAATCTGTCCATGTTTAGACATAGTGCCCATATAAGAATACCCCCAAAATTGGCTTGGTTACACGCTGCAGGTTGCAAATACGAAGATATTTCAATAAAATTTGGTTCGCTGATTCACATGGTCCTAAGGACAAAGCCTACACCCAGAAAACATATTCGGTGCTGACAGGCCCATTTGTTGCCAATCGAATGGTTCAGTTGCATCAAATGAATTTTTCGTTTGCGGCTACCGAATTATTCTTGATACAACTGAAATTCCGTTGTCAAAGTCAAATTAGTCTTGTCTCAATTGGTTTTCTGTTGCCACAACTGGAAAATTCGGCTACCAAAACCGAACCATGCGATTGACTATAAATGGGTTTATCAGAACTGAATCTGTTTTCTGGGTGCATTGATTCTAGATAGGATCGGTCCATATTTAAATCTATCGCCCATATGGGCTATATTTTCGGTTTTCTCTTCTTAAATAAGCTCCATTTTTTTATTTTCCTCATTAAAAAAGGAGTTTTTTTTCTCATTTTTTAGCTTTTCTCTCCAAAGATAAAATATTTTGCGATTTAAAACCCCAAAATTGTAATAAAAATTTAAAAAGTCACAAATTTTTCACATTCATTGAAAAGCTACAATCTTCATAAAGCCAAAGTTATTTTTTGTGACATTTTGAAATGGTCCTGTCTATTAACATGATTTTGGTCATAATTCCAAGTTAAACATAGACACACTCCCTATCGGGTTTAGGACCGCTTTTCAAAAGAACATAATCCCCATTGTGGGGATAGTAAAGTTTTTATGTGTAGTTGATCTATGTCCGAGCTTAGGGGTTTTCTACTCTAGTGCATGTCTGAAACCGGCTTCTCTGAGTAAAAGTTTTTCTGTATAGTTGGCCTGTGGGCGTTCTTGAGGGTTTTCTATTCCATGGTATATCGTAAGCCGGATTAGCTGGGTTAAGGTTTTCTGTGTAGCCGGGCTTAGCAATTTACTGTGGTCTATGCGAAGCTGGCATTGCTGAGTAAAAGTTTCTTGCGTAGTTGGACTTCGGCCAGGCTTAGGTATGTGGTATCTTCAAAGCCGGCTTGGCTGGCTACAATTTTTCTGTCGAGCTTAGATGTTTTTTATCTGACTAAAATATTGTTGGTCGTAAATCCCACAACAATTCGATGAAATACCTCGCCTTCATTTTGGGGATTATGTCCGAAAAAATTGGCTCATAATCCCCAAAGTGGCGATAATTTTAGTTGTATTTATTAATCAAAACATATTCGTCGTTTGAATATTTTCAGTAATCACGTATCAACATGTGGATAAAGAAAATACAAACAATCATTCAAGGATAAAAAATATGTATACACTGCAAAAATAATCCATGCGCCATTTTACGAAAAAAAAACTTTTGTAGTTATTTTTTCGAAACTTTTGTGTACTTTATGAAATTCAGTGTAGTAAAGGACTGAATTATTTTACACAACTAATGGAAACTTTTCGTATTTTTGTTGTTACAGGAGTTTTAAATTTCTCGAAACCAACAAAATATGAAATAATTTAAAAATAATTAGGCTGTTCACAAGGAGTGTGCTATTGGTTATATTGTGAACAACCTAATTGAATGTATTAAAGAACCCTTTAGCTTAGCTTAATTAAATGCTAAATTTACAAGGATGTTCTGCTGATTATTTCCCTATGATTTGGAAAAATAATAAATGTGTGATAGAGGGGAAGAACAGATACAAATTTTGACAACATGTGATCTCAATTAACAATTTTTTTTTATTATTTTGATTATCTTTATAAGAATTACTGAAATTGTTTTTGTTTCTTTTTTTAAACAAAATTATTAGAAATTAAAAAAATTATTTTTTACATAAAATTTTGTTTGATAAATCGATTAATTAATTTTCAAATTTTTCCCGATTAATTAAGAAAAAACCCAAATAATTATTTTCACGATTAATCGGTTAAAATGAAAAGTCGATTAATTGAATACCCTACTAACAATTCAATAAATAACAGGGTTGTCAGGCAGTAGCGTTCAAATACCGTTATCGAATCAAAACCCTTTCAACTGACTACGATTATAAAATATCGCTACCAAAATAACTGAAATACCGTTAACCTTAAATTACCCTTATCGAAGTACTGAAATTATCGATATCCTTAAAAAGCCGATGTCTAAATAAAAAAAAATCCGTTACCGTTGAAATACCGTTACCGAAATAATCTAAAATAGCTTTACCCTTACCGATAACAGCATCGTTTCGGTTACCATCGATGAAAAATAATACAATTTAGTTGTGAAACATGGCGTATGAGTGTTATCAATATATGATGGATATAAATCATACGCCTTGGTAAATTACATTAAAGGAGTCGCACAATGGTTTAAGAGCGACATTAATTCACTTTTTGCATGTCTTCTGATCTACCTGATTTTTCCACAGTTTGTAATAAACAATCTTTTTACTTTTTTGTCCAGAGACATTCAAAGTTGACCTAAGTGAATGCGTTTGAAATGACCGGATTATATATGCTGCCTTCTATCGCTCCATGCCTTTAAAATACTTTTGTAATGACACCATTATGATTTTTTTTATACAATTGGATGTTATAAATAATATATTTGCAAAAAAATTTTTTTTTCAAAATTAAAAAGAAAATGTTTTTTACTATTATAAATTGTTCAAAAATATTTATTTTTTCCAACTTCTATGGCTTGTATCTATTGATCTCCAACGACCTCTAGCCCAAGACTTATATCAAATTAAAGATTGAAGTCTCAGCTAACGATTTATTAAAAATTCAGCTGCCCATTTTTGCCCCTAAGCAATTCCGGTATAAAAAACGAAAAAAAAGTGAGGAAAAATTTCCTTCACGAGCATGTTATTGTGCATGCACTAACAGCTTGTTTGTTTTTTTTTTTTTTGCTTGCTTGCTTGCTATGTTGCCGTGTTGTAAAAAAACACACAAGACAATATCAAAACCCAAGTTTAAAAATATGTAATTTCTAATAAAATAACATAGAAATTATTGCACTTAGTAGCGCTTGCAAGAACTTCTTCCCATTATTTTTGATATACTTAACAAAAAAAATTTAAATTGTCCATTAACAATTTTCACACATCTTCTGACACATATGTCTTTAATTCTGATAGGATATAAGTATCAACTTAAGTGAATCATGTTCAATAAAAACACAATATAATTTTTTGTTTATAGAAAATGTCACAACCTTATGTTACCGATGATCAGAGATGGTGCAAAATCATTATCATTACATTTTCATGACCATTATTTTATGTAATGTGAAAGTTATATCTTCATTACTTTATGTAATAGTAATGAAAGTTTTATCTTCATTATTAATACTTTAAGTAATGCGAATCAAATTTGATTTTAATTTCCATTACTTTTTTGTAAAGTAATGAAAAAAAATTCATTAATTGTAATGAAATGAAAAAAAAAATCTTACTTTCCCAGTGTAGAAACGGTAATGATATTTCATCATTTTTGAACTACATTTAATTTAATTAATTTTTAATTTACTTGTGAAAATTGTATCATCTTTCTTTACTTTGCAAAATAATTTAAACGGAAAGTGATATTAATTTATGATCTAGAGTCAAACTAGAAAACATTCATTTACCAAATAAAAGATCAACAACAATATATGCCCCTCATTCAAAAAATATATTTTTTTTATATTACTTGTTTTTTTGAAAATCTATTTTTAGACTCATTATTTTTGTCAATACTGGTAAGCACATAGGTAAGGATATATTTTTTGACTTTTCGTATGCTAATGGGTAACCATAACTCATAATTTTTCGCGACATCGCCATACAAAGGTAATAAGAAATGTAATAATAAAAGAATCTAGTTAACATTACCAAGTATGTAGTTACATAACCACATATCTGGTAATGATTTTCTGCACTAGGATAGTGAAAGCGAAATACGTTTATTGGCAAAGTTATCAATTTTCATATATAATATTGTGGTTGAGAAGCACTTATGTGGCATTTTAAAGCTTCAGACCTCAAAATGTAGGCTTATTTGTTATTTGGGCTTTATGGGACAAATCGGCATACCATGAATCCAAATTAAAGAACGCGAAAAAGGAAAAATATTTACCTTTGTATAAAAGTAATGGTAATGAAAATCTATGTCTAACTTTTTAATGAAAGTTAAAATTCATTTCATTACAATTACTTCAATTTAATGGAAATGAAAAAATATTTCATTACAATTAATGGTAATGAAAATAAGTAACGATCGTTACAAAAAAATTAGGTACACCCAACTCTGCGTATAATACCTTAAACTATAACAATATTCCTTCCTATATATTTAACTGCTAATGTGACACTAGGGATGCCAAACGGGAAATCCCGAATCCCGAAATCCCGGGATTTTCGGGATTGGCAATTTCTCAAAAATCCCGGGATTTTCTTATTTTTTAATATTAATGTAAAGAGATATTGGTAAAATTATAAATTAAGTAGATTATTCGAGTAAACTATGCAAAGACTTTGCAGAAAAATTTGAAATTTTGGTAAATAATATTAAGTTTTTGAGTAATACATGCGAAAAATCAAGTTTGTTTGTTATTTTACCGATTTATTCTTCCAAGCGAAATTCGATTTCTGAAACTGGGACTGTAAGTTTTGGCTGGGACTGTAAGTTTGAATTCTTCCATGAAAACATTTGATAACGATAACCAAATAACTTTGTTGCTGTAATTACACGATTTAGTGGGCAAGGTTATCGCAACGAATCTATTTTAAAATCTGCTTACAAAATACTGGGCACAAGTGTACTTAATGACAGGCCTTCATATATTATCCCAGCCAGAAAAATACAAACGGGAAAGCGATGGCAAGGTATTTTAACAGGTGGTACAAGTACTGACAAAAATTGCTTTCCCATTTCCAATATGATAACGTCAATAGACAAAAGGATCGGCAGTTTAAAAAGCGCCGGAATAGTACTGGAGAAACAAAATTTTTAACTTTGGCAAAACGCTGCCAAAACCAATAAATAGGTTTGGAATTATATTTTCCGAAATAAAATTTAAAAAAAGTTCATATGTATCTTTTTTTGCCCTGCCGTGATGTTTTGTAAAACAAATACTGGCAAAACGATTTTTGCAAACGCTGGCAAAGCGTCCCAAATGATTGTTCTGCCAGTCATTTTTAACATCGCGGTTACACACTGGTATGCAAGTACTTGATTTTTTGTACCACTGTCAATTTCTGACTGAGATGTTTCAATATTCATAAAATGTACCACATTATTAATTAACAACTATTAAATAAATATATAAAACGCTTTATTCTATAAAAAAAATTAGTTACATAATATAAAAATTTTTACAAATAAAGGAAAAATTTAAATCCCGAAATCCCGAAAAATCCCGTAAAATCCCGGGATCCCGAAAAATTCCGTAGTTCCGAAAATCCCGGGATTCCGAAATCGGGATCCCGGGATTTCATACAAAATCCCGAATCCCGGGATTTTCAAATATCAATCCCGATTGGCATCCCTATGTGACACATATTACTATTAATATGTAGGGGTATGGCATCACCAAAAAAATAAGTTATAATAACATCGTTATCACTAGATGGGACTTTGTTCAAAAAATTGACAATTTTCTTTTTTTATTTAAATTTAAATAATAACAAACAACAAAACAACCAAACGTATATCTCGAATTTTATTATTTGAATATATTCCGCGCTTAGTTTTTCCTTATTTTGAGTTTTAAATATAGGCTCAACTGATACTAAACTGATACTAATAATTGCTCAAGTAATACTAAATTTCAGCGCCCTCTACCGGTGGGTAGTGTACGTTTTGATTTCCTATCTTTATAACACTATGCGACAGTCAAAATCGGGATGGGATGAAACCAACGGGAAATGTTATATCGGTCATTCCCGGTGTTTCGCTGGGTCACCCCTAGGAATCGAGATATATCTTTTTTTTGACATAACTCGAGAACCACTAGTCCTATTTTGCTCAAACAATTTTAAAAAAATTAAAAATTATAATTCCTTTAATCTGTTCATATAACGTTTTTCTATATACTCAACAGTTTTGCCGGTAAAAAGAAATGTTTGTTACCGCTACCATAAAAATCAATAAACCTTTTGTTTATTACTTTTTTTTTTAATATTTCAGGCAAAAAATATTTTTTTCTTCATACATTTATTTTTACCGACAAAACTGTTGAGTACATAGAAAAACGTTATATGAACAGCTTAAAGGAATTGTAATTTTAAATTTTTTTAAAATTGTTTGAGCAAAATCGGACTAGTGGTTCTCGAGTTATGTCAAAAAAAGACCACCAAAGGTCAAATCGATATATCTCCATTCCTAGGGGTGACCCAGCGAAACGCCGGGACACGTGTAACTTCTTTTTTACCGATATAACTTTCCCCGGTAGTTTGAACCCTTCCCGATCACTGACCCCTACCATTTGTCTTACAGTGTAATTAATAGTTTTTGGGTAAGAGCAACTAAAATATTATATCAAGTGAATGACATGTTGACATTTTATTAAATACATTTTCAAGTTTTTACTAAGGGTTGACTTAAGAGAATTTAAGCAATTGATTCGATTATGCCGAATCTATAAATATTTCTTATTATGTTGTTGCGACACCACTTATTAGGAGGCTCTCTTAGGTGTCACCCTCGGAGTATGATTTAATTTGAATATGTGACACAGAAGTAAAGTGTCCAAAACCGTACCCGAAAACCGGTTTTTTAATTAAAAAAAACTGACCGGATTCGAATAATTTCTAAATTCATATAAACTGAAATCCAGTTATTATTTTTCGATTAATCTGTTTCAAAATTCAATATTTCGACTGCATTTTATTTTAAAATATTAATTTAATAAACCGAACTGCAGTTTTGTTATTTTTTTTTATATAAAAATTATATCTTTTCACGTGTATTCAAATAAATAAATATGATAAGAAAATCGTATTAATCGTTTGAAATTCATTTAATTTTAACATTTGTACTTGTTTTCTCAATAAGATTAAGTAATTGAAAAATATTTTTTCATTAGGAAATGCAATAAGCCAAAAATACAACTTAATATTTTTTTTTCAAATACAGGGTAATTGATGAATGCTGCTACAAAAAAAGCGTAATAACTTTTTTCTGTGTACTACGTTCCATTTTTTTTTTTTTGTCATTGGTCTTCTTATTTTTATATTATATTTTATTAAAATTAATAATAATAATAATAATTTAGAGCTCATTATATCGAACTAGTATATAACATAGTTTCTTATGCAATTACTAACAAATTAAAGTTAATAGAGTCAATTGTATCGCCACAGTCAGAGTAGCTGTTATACAGATATGTAAAATAGCTAATGAAACTAATTGCAAACAGGTGTTAGAAATAATTTTCCAAATTTTTCGTAATTCAATAAGATAATAATCCTGTTCATAAGACTAACTATATAAATAAGGAACACTGAAATTATTTCTCAGTTTATCTAAAACAAGTTATGGCGTTTAAACTAACAATATATATTATCTACTTACTTATAGTCTTCAGTTGCTCAGTTGGGAAAATTTCATGTAGACCTTCTAAAGAAAGTGTTATACAACAACAAGTTCATTTAACAATGGACCTTTGTGATGAACTTGATGATATATATAATTTTGATAATATTATCGTATATCGGACACCAGCTGGACTATATGAACCACCAATTGAAAATGGACTAGTACTAAAATTACGTAATTATCAAGATGATGATCCTGATAAGTTTAAGGACGACGTTATAGATAAAAGTGTTGGAAATATATTAGCCAATTTTGTATTTTCTCACAAAATCTACAAGCCCTTAATGACTTTTACTATAAAACCATGGGATTATATCAATGATACTAAATCTATACCAAATTTGGGTAATATATTAACAAACAAAAATTTGGCTATTGTTATATTAAATGATATTTATAATGTGGAATTGAAAGAATTTGTAGCTCTTTCGTTGGGCGCCAGTTTAGAAACTAAAATTGTATTTCTTTTAATTGGTCATGAATTGGCAAATATTTTTGGATCTATGCGTTTGGAAAAGCTTAATCAATTCTTTCGTTGGTGTTGGTCTAAAAATATTTTAAATGCTATTTTATTATTTCAAAGTGAAAATATTAAAACTAATCTTAGTGAATTGAAGCTTCAAGTTTATACCTATACACCATTTCCAAATCCCACAAATATAATACAGTTGACCGGAACACCTCCTAGAGATTATTTTAAGGAAAGAACTAATGATTTAATGGGATATCAATTTAAGACACCCATTTATCCTGATATGCCATGTGTTTTTAAGGTAAGTGTAATTAATTCACGTTAAACTACGCTTTTACTCTCAGTCACTGAATTAAACAAATTTCTGTGACGATCCCTACCCCGGCGAACTTATCACAGCTAACGGAGAAAAACTCGTCGTTACAAGCGGAGCAATTACAGATGAGAAGACACACTTTTTCTTTGGATGTGCCTTTCCAAGTCTGTTACCATATCTACATATTATCCTGCGACCAGTCGACATGCCTTAGGTATAAGGTTATATTGACTGGATGGCCTTTTCATTCCATGTATTATATCTGAAAACTTTAATGTAAGTAATTGGAAGTTTATCTTCATATAAAAATAGTGAAGGTGGTTTTTATACTCAAAATTTTTAAAACGCGTCACAACGGTACTACGGATTTTACGCCAATCAGTCCCTCATCTTGTTTCTTAAGATACTGTTAAGGGTCATCGATGCACAAATATTGAAGACAGACGCTGTGGAAATAGTGCCCGGAGGCCAGGTGGCCCATTGCAATTCTCATTTTTCCCCATCACATCCCCATAAAACCCACGAGCTAAAACTATTTGGATTTTCTGAAAAAGTGCACAAGACCGTTGTTGGCACTTTGTTAAAAATATTGACAATTTTCTATTTTTATTTAAATTGAAATAATAACAAACAAAAAAGCAAAGAAAAAAAAGTAATTCTCAAATTTTATTATTTAAATATATTTTGAGCTTGATTTTTTCTATTTTGCGCAGTTTTCAGCAATTTTTGAGTTTTTAAATATAGGCTCAGCTGATACTAAATGGATACTAAATAGTTGCTCAGGTGATACTAAATTTCAGCGCCCCCTACCGGTGAGTAGTGTAAATTTTGATTTCCTATCTCTATAATTAATAGTCTCTGTCTGCTACTATTTCTCAAAACGTCATTTTTCAAAATTTACAACACAGGATATTAGTAAAGTAAAGTTCCCGTAAAGTCCGTCATACACTAAGATATTGTTATATCGGATTACAAGGCTTTTACAGCTTCAAGGCTGTCTAGGCATATGTTATCAAATGATGGATCCATTATTATCTGTTCGCCTTTAATTTTTTTATAATCGAGAGAAATAAATAGTTCTTTTTTTTTAATAAAACACACTCTCAAAACAATTCCAACATTTTTTCAGTTGTTTTAAAATTTTTGTAACTTTTAAATTCATCAGTTAATTTTACGAAATTATTAGTTATTTCTTAATGCATTTGTTAGTTATTTGTAACAGTTAAAAATAACAACACTTTTAGCAGTGTTGGCAACTCTTGAAGGCAGGAAAGCACCGTGAGCATTGTGAAAACGGGTAAAAAGGGTAAAAATTTACCAAAAATTGGATAAAAAAAGCACGATATTAATTTTTTGAAAAATTTAAGTCAAGAATTTAAAAACACATTTTAGCTTTGTAAAATTGTGTAAAAAGGGTTCAAAAAATAACCAAAAAGGGGTAAAAAAGCACCAAATTAATATTTCAAAATTTTCAAGTTTAAATATAACGAAGTTGATATTTAAAATTGTACTACAAACATTGTGAAAAACTGTATTTTTTGTATAGTTCGTATAATTTTTTCAACTTTGACAGAAAATTGAAAAAAACGAGAACAAATACCAAAAAAATAAACTGTACAAAAAGCACTAAAAGCACTGCCAGAAATCTGAAAAAGCACTGTAAATACCCGATATTTTTAAACGGGTATTTGAAAAAAATCACCGGGTATGGGAAGGAAAAGAGCACCAAAAAATACACGAAAAGCACTGAAATGGCAACACTGACTTTTAGTTATTTAAAAGTAATGTAATTTTCAGTAAATTCTACCGACAAACGAGTGTATGACCTGTAAGACTTAGGTGCCTATTCCTACTTTTGACTCTTTGTGACCGTCATAAGACTATTTTTAAGAGAGTCATAACTTTTCATACAAAACATACAAATGTGCTCAAAATCGCTAGATGATAAATTTAATGCAAATATGTACTTTTTCATCTAAATTAAACGAGAAAACAGTAAAAAGGCGCTAAAAACACTATTTTGGGAAAATAGAACATATGTAATTTCACATTTTTATTGCCTTGAAAATGTTCAAGATTAAGAGAATTGTTGATTTTATAAATAATAAATTAAAAGCAAAATCACTTTTAAGAGCAATTTTAGATAAGTTTTAATGCAAATTAAAAAAAATTAAAAAGTAGTATATTTTTGCTTAGAAACGTCCATGTTAGTTAAAATTCTATCAAAATAAACGTTTTACCGTAAAGGCGCTAAAAGCGCTAAATAAAAACCAAAAAGCACCATCCTAGCGCCTTTTTTAAAAAAAGCGCTAATAGAAAATAGTGCGAGTTTTGGGTTGTGAAAACACGCTAAATCAAGCGCGCACAGCGCCAAGTTTGCATCGCTGACTTTAATATCAGCTAAGCCTATATTTAAAAACCCAAGTAAAAAAAAGCTATATGGAGCCATATAAAGTTATATTTAATTATATATAATCTTTTATGTAATTAGATATAATTATATCCGAAAAATGAGAACGTCTTATTGTATCATATTGTATCGAATTGTATACAATTGTATACAATTTGGTACAATTTGATACAATTTTATGCAATTCGATACAATTGTATCCGAATTTTGTCCTCATCCAATTACATCAAATTATATCTTTTTGTATAAAATTATATAAAATGTTATAAAAGTGGACATAGTTTGATACAATTATATCTAAATATTAACCTTATACTTTTTATCATATTATATAGGACCATATCTAACAATATACATACAAAAATTATTTTTTTAAATAAAAAAAAAATTTCAATTTCTTGTAATTCTTCTTTTTTGAATTTCAATTACAAATAATATGTAATTGTAGATGAGTTTTTTTCAATTAAAATTACATGTAATTGTGTAATTAATTACAATGTGTAATTAATTACAAAATGTAATGATTAACCCTAGGTCTGCTGGATATCTTATAATTTCGATAAATCTTCCATTACTTTTATCCAGATTTATCATGACAGTGCAATAAACATAAAAAAAATTTTCTTTTAATTTAGTAATTTTTAAATAAAGTTAACAACACTGAAATTTTAAAGTTAATAGGATTATGATATACAACCAAGATATAAGAAATCAGTCAATTGTACGTTATAGTATAGAGAATTTCGTATTAAAGCTTCAGCGTTGTTAATGTTATGGGTGCGTAAGCCATTTTTGACTCATGCTCCTAAACAAAAACAAATTACTCACTCACGAGCATTTCGTTTCTTACTCAGCACACATGACTTACAATCAGAAAATTCTCACGCAAAACAGTAAAAATTACTAAAAACATATGATGCAAAAAATAAACTCACACAGGAATCATGCACGGGTTATTCTTACTTACGCTCACGCACGAACCACTTAAGTATAGTAATAATTACTCACGATCACGTGTGAATAACGTGACTCACGAACATTTCGTCTCACGCGCCAATCCCTAGTAATTACTAAATCTAAAACTAGTTCAAAATCATTGATCATTGGTTTTATATGGACCTTATATACTTTGAAAAAATTGTCTATGAGGGATGATATACATATAATTACACTGTGAGACAAATGGTAGGGGTCAGTGATCGGGAAGGGTTCAAACTACCGGGGAAAGTTATATCGGTAAAAAAGAAGTTATACGTGTCCCGGCGTTTCGCTGGGTCACCCCTAGGAATCGAGATATATCGATTTGACCTTTGGTGGTCTTTTTTTGACATAACTCGAGAACCAATAGTGCGATTTTGCTCAAACAATTTTAAAAAAATTAAAAATTACAATTCCTTTAATCTGTTCATATAACGGTTTTCTATATACTCAACAGTTTTGCCGGTAAAAATAAATGTATGAAGAAAAAAATATTTTTTGCCTAAAATATTAAAAAAAAGTAATAAACAAAAGGTTATTGATTTTTATGGTAGCGGTAACAAACATTTATTTTTACCGGCAAAACTGTTGAGTATATAGAAAAACGTTATATGAACAGATTAAAGGAATTGTAATTTTTAATTTTTTTAAAATTGTTTGAGCAAAATCGGACTAGTGGTTCTCGAGTTATGTCAAAAAAAAAGATATATCTCGATTCCTAGGGGTGGCCCAGCGAAACGCCGGGACACGTATAACTTGTTTTTGACCGATATAACATTTCCCGTTGGTTTCATCCCATCCCGATTTTGACTGTCGCATAGTGTTATAGATGATTTTATAAAGAACGTTATAAGTTATATATGGGTTCATATTCGTCAATATATAATCATAACTAACACAAATTATAAAATATTTCTTATATGGATCCATATAGTTTTATATTATTATGTATAGTGTCATACTAAATTATATATAAACGTATATGTAATTATATCTTTTATATGTTACTTTATGTACTTATATATAGCACATACATATATATGTAGGCACATATGTCTCCATACATCACATATGTCTCCATATTAAAACCTTTGAGGAAAAAATATCTAATATATGACTATATAAAAGTATATATGCTTGAATTTAAAAGCATATGTGGCCATATGTAACTATAAGTTACTATATGCAATTACATAAAATAATATATGATTATATCAAAACTTTTTTACTCGGGAACTGAAAAATTGCTGAAAACTTTGAAAAATAAGAAAAAACATCATCTTTCTTTGATTTGAAAATAATTTAAACAGAAATTGATATTAATTTATGATCTAGAGTCAAACTAAAAAGAACATTCATTTACTTAAAATAGGAGATCAACTAAATATTCCCCCATTCATCTTAAAACACATTGACACGGTGCAAAAATATAATTTAAATAATATACATTTAAATTTAAATTTAACGGTTCGTTGTAATTCAAAAATCTGTGGTTATCATACACAGAGTTGAATAGAATCAGCTGAGATATCTTAAGAATTAAGGTTCAAAGCAAAATAGAGTAATAATAACAAAGGATAAAAATAGCATTGTTAAATTTCATTGATGTTAGTCTAAGTTGAGTTGTTGATACGAAATTTGATTTTCTTTCAGCGGTCACATAAGTAGACAAACATTAAAATATTAGCCCACACAAGACGAAATACACTGATGATGGCTTTGTAGCGAAAGCCGAAAATTAGTATTCTGTATTGCTGGTCTTATCGAATTCTTTAAAATATATTTTTATTCTTTGTAATTTACTTGCAAAATTTGTATCATCTTTCTTTGATTTGAATATAATTTAAACAGAAAGTGATATTAATTTATGATCTAGAGTCAAACTAAAAAGAACATTAATTTAATTAACAATTTTTTAAATTTATAACAAAGCCACAATCACAATAAACACAAAGTGTCACTTTTTCACCAGAAAAATAATAGTCGTGTACTTAAGTTGTTTGAGTTTCACGTGAAATAACTGTTATACTCCATATAAAAAAATACATTTCACGACAATGAGTTTCACGTGAAATTTGTATAGACTTTGTTTTCACGACTATTATTTTTCTTGTGAAAAAGTGACATTTTGTGTTTATTGTGATTGTGTCTTTCTAATTATATAAAAAAAAATATTCATTTTTCAGAATTTAAATTAATATTTAAGGCCTTTAAAGTTTGAATAAAAATTTTCCACATGAAAAACAATTTGCGGTGCTTTATTGTGATTGTGTCTTTAAGACTATTATTTTTCTTGGGAAAAAGTGATATTTTGTGTTTATTTTGATTGTGTCTTTGTTATAAAATTAAAAAATTGTTCATTTGTTTAAATTAAATTGCAATTTGAAGCAATTAAAGTTCGAGTGAAATTTTTCCACGTGAAAAACAACTTACGGTGCTTTATTATTTAAATTTAAATAAAAAAAGAAAAGTATCAATCTTTAGAACAAAGTGCCACCTAGTGATAACGATGTCGTTATAAATTTTGTTTTTGGTGATGCCATACTTCTGTCCCTAATATTACATTTACATTACACTTCATGTATATACTTGTCAGACTCCATACAAATTTTGAACCAAAAACTAAAAGTTTTTTAAAATTACTAGTTTTTGGTTGTGGTCTAAATTGGACTAAGATTCGATATTAAAAACATTTTTATGCCTTGATAAAATAATCTCCATTTATGTTTTTTCTCTTTCTATTTTTAGTGTACTGATCGAAAGACCGGCTTGAAAACTATAACTGGCATATCTGGTCATATATATATGGAGTTTGTGAAAAAAATCAATGCAACTTTAGTGGAATTACCAACAGATGAAAATCCTATAACAAAGAAAAATATTTACGATTTATTAATTACCCGTAAAATCGATATGTATATACATCCATCTACATTTCTCATGCACAATGATTACTTTTGTAGTTATCCTATTACAAATACCAATTGTTGTGTAGTGGTGCCAGTTAAACCAGAAATATTTGAGGGTCTTTACATACCCTTTACTCTTAATCTTAATATGTGGGCTGCATTATGCGTAATATTTATAGGCTTTCAAATTGTCACTATTCTAATAAATTATCAAATCTATGGACAGTGGAGACAATGGCAATCATTTTCTACCACCTTACAAGGTCTTCTAAGTATGCCGATATCTCATATAACCATAAATGCTACACGTCCTATAGATATAACATCATTAAAAGGGAAATTATTCGTTCATTTGTTGTTATCATTGATCGGTATGTTATATTGTCAATTATATATAGCCGGCTTATCATCACTCTTAAGTAGTACACTGTATCCTAAACAAATCGAAACATTGGAAGATTTAAGAGCTGCTAATATTTCAATAATGTTATTGGATTATGTATTCAATGCTTTTAATCGTCTGAATTTAATACCAAGTAATTTTACGCATCACTTAAAAATTGCCGATCCTAATACCGTTTCCCATAATGTTCATACTTTAAATACTGCCTATGCCTATGTAGTCTACAATGAAGAATGGAAAGTTATGCAACGTTTACAAAGGACATTAGTGAAGCCACGTTTTAGAATTGTTCCACAACTATGCATACCAAATATATATCTTAATTTTCCCATGCAATTTAATTCACCATTTTTTTATCCTCTCATGGAGTTCGTATTGAGAACTCAAGCTACGGGCCTAGAGGCAAAATGGAGGGATATGATATTTGTGGAAATACAACATAGTAGGGCTGGAAAAACTACTAAACTGAAAGATCATAAACATCCAGTATCCTTGACTTTGGAACATTTATATTATATATTATATGTATATGTAGTTGGTATATTTTTAGCATTAATTGCATTTATTTGGGAATTAACATTTGGCAAAATTATGAAAAAAAATTAAGTAAAAATTTTAATAAAAACCCAGTAGCAAGTAGTCGAAGTATTTCTAAAAAGTACTAGTTTTTTGACTAGTAACTACAAAACTAATTCTTAAAATAATTATTTTGAACCAATTGTATACTATTTGGTTTTGAATATATAAAATATTGTGTAAACTACAGAAATCAGTTAATATTTGAAATTAATTATTAAGAAAAATATGTATGTATGTAATTAATTTGCTAATTTTATAATGGCTGTATTTGTGTGACTACCTATCAAAGTTATCTAGAACGATATTGACAGTTTTTCAACGTATTCCGGCTTTCTACTTTCAAAATTATTCGAGATAGCATTGATGGGAATGCCGCACAAACACAGCTAATATTAATAATAGATTATCGGCTGGCGATATATTGTCATAGCCCTATGAACAAAATACTTATAATTTATTTTTATAATTTAAAATTTTTAATTTTATATTAGGAAATACTTCAAAACATGTAATAATATATATATTGCTTAAAATTGTGAAAATTGTAACGAAGCTTTTCGTTACATAATATTATTTACATTAATATTGTTTACATTATATGATTTTTGTTGAACATATATTACTTATTTAGTTTAAATATTATATTATATATTTTGTGACGAATTCATTTATTTAAGTTTCTGTAGTATAAGAGCAACTTAGCAATTGGAAGAGAACCAGCTAAGCTAATAACAAATACATTTACTAATGAAATGCACAGGGCTACTACTGGTATTAACAGCCATAGTACCCAGGCATAGTAGTGGTAGTGCACAGGGCTACTACTGGTATTAACAGCCATAGTACCCAGGCGTAGGAGTGGTAGTGCACATGAAATCAACTGGTATTAACAGCCATTGATCCCAGGCGTAGTGGTCACTAAACACACTAACATCAACATAAATTTCCATTTAAAAAGACCCGTTTGTGGCTTCAGAGGGGACTCTGGATCTAACCTTGTAGTAATACGGATACTCCGCGTCGGTTTATCTAATTTTTACACTCTTGTTTCTGGCTGGTTCTCTTATATATTGAATATATTTTTTTTGTAATTAAAAGTTGAAGGAAGAACCAAATAAAGCTGAATTTTTATAATAAAAAATTTAATCCAGTTGACGTCTCCTTATTTAATCCTGGCGGACTGAGCCTACCCTGGAAAGTACATTACAAAATAAAGAATACTACTACTACTATTTGGTTAAATATACACAAAAAATTCCTGTATGGAAGACGATGAAAGCATACGAATACCTAGTAAAATTTTTTTCATTCAAATTTTGTGGATTTTTATCAAGTTTTGTATACATTATGTACTTCGTTGTGTTAATAACGAGGGTACTATTTATATTTCGGGAACTGGCAACACTAATGTTAATAGCTAAAATCTGGCAACACCATAATAAAATCTGACATTTTTTTAGCATAAACGTACTCACAAGGTTCCGATGTTGTAGTGTATATGTTTTGTTTGCAGTGAGTTAAGAAAATCAATTTTGCCAAAAAATGGAAGTTTTAAGAGAAGGTTTTCGTTGGATTATTTTTCACAACTTTGGACGTGGATTATCCCAACAAGAATGTGTCGATGAATTCAGTTCTTTGTATGGCGATAAATCACCATCGAAAATCGCTGGTATAGTGAATTCAATCGTGGTTGTAGTTAGGTCGCCGACGAATTGCGTGAAGGTCGTCCAAAATCGTCCACAACAGTGCAACAAAAAATATCGATGCAGTGCGTGAACTGATAATGCGAGATCGTCATGTGACATATTGTGAGATAGAGGCATCCTTGCACATTAGTTCCATTTCAATACATTCGATTTTGCATTAACACTTAGTTGTAAAATAAATTTGTTCTCGTTGGATACCCCATAATTTATCAATCGCTCAAAAAAAGGCTCGCGTCGATTGGTGTAAGGGAATGATTAAAAAGTTCGACCGTGGTGATTCAAAAGACGTGTATAAAATTGTGACAGGTGACGAATCATGGATATATGCGTATGAACCGGAAATAAAGCAGCAATCGACCGTGTGGGTATTCCAACATGAGAGAAATCCAACAAAAGTTGTTCGTGGAAGAAGCACAGCGAAGCAAATGGTCGCCTGCTTCTTCGGTCGAATGGGTCATGTGGCTACTGTTCCGCTTGAGCAACGTATGACGGTCAATTCTGAGTGGTACACGACCATTTGTTTGCCGGAAGTCTTCGGAGAAATTCGTAAAACCAACCGCCAAAGACGAATCATTCTCCATCATGACAATGCGAGCTCTCACACATCTCGTCAAACAGGTGAATTTTTGAGCAGTCAAAACATCGAATTGATAAGTCATCCGCCTGATTTGGCACCCAATGACTTCTTCTTGTTCCCGAATATCAAAGGTAAACTGCGTGGTCAAAGATTTACGAGCGCCGAAGAAGCATTTGAAGCGTTCAACAACCATGTTTTTGAGGTGTCTCAAGAGGAATGGAAAAACTTCTATGGCAAATGGTTTGAACGAATGCAAAAGTGTATTGATCATCAAGAGGAATATTTTGAAAAACAATAAAGCAATTTTCATTAAAAAATGTTTTTTATTCAAGATTTACCCAAACTATTCTTAACATTTTTATCTACTATGTATACAACTGTTCCTGTTACGTTAGATATTGAAAACATGACGAACTTATATCAACCTCTTACTTATAGTCTTGACTAGCCATTGATTTGTGCGAACATGAAACGAATTACATGCAAAACAAAAACAACAAATAAAATTTGTTGTTGTTTAACGTGTTTGTTTGTTTCATGTTCGCACAAATCCATGGCTAGTCAAGACTATAAGATAAAGATTAAGTTTAAGGTTAAGATTAGATTATGATTAGATTAAGATTAGACTAAGATTAGATTAAGATTAGATTAAGATTAGATTAAACAAGATTAGATACGCTTAGATTAGATTAGGTTAATGCTATAAATACTGCCTGGTTATCGAAGTAACGCCAAGGCCTGGTTGTCATAGCAACACGAAAATTTTTATATAGGGACACCCTAATCACCTAGCTGTATGAAAAATATTTTACGACCTATTCTCATATCTACAAAATACACATAAAGAAGTTCATAAAAATCGATCACGCCGTTACGGAGGAGTACGAACACAAACAAAGGAACAAAGGGCCGTAACGAAATTATTCCATTGGGTCTTCTCAAAATATTGAAAATCTACGCCAGTTCTTTGCCAGAGTTCCCTGTTGGAAATTACATTCGGTCAAAATATTTACAATATTTTCCGCAAGCCACTTGTAATAAACACTTGCAGAGACTGTATATCGCTTGCAGTAGCTTAGTTTTTATATGAATTTGTGGGGACTTCCACACTCTTTGCGATGCTCCAAATGACTGTTTTGCCTTTCTTATGCGATTTGCAATATCATCACGTAAACCGCCTGTGATGGATATAATGCTACCCAGGTAGCAAAACGATTACACATCCTCTACGTTGTTGATTATGAACTTGGAGAGATTTTTTTTTTATTCCTTTAATAAATATTGAATATTTGAAATTGTATATTGTTTTTAATATTAAATATAATACTTATGTGGTAAATGAATGTTGTTAGTTCGATTTGAGATCATAAATTAATATCACTTTCTGTTTAAATTATTTTTCAAATTAAAGAAAGATGATACAATTTTCACAAGTAAATTACAAAGAATAAAAAATTTTGAAACAATTCGATAAGGCCAGCAGACAGAATACATATTTTCGGCTTTCGCTAAAAAGCCATCATCAGTGTCGTTTGCCTTGACGGGTTAATCATTGATGATGATCTACTTATAAATCTGAAAACAAATATAATATGTTAACAATTTAACTAGACTAACATCAACGAAATCTAACAATGCTATTTTTATCATTTTTGTTATTACTGTTTTTTGCTTTGAACTTTAATTCTTAGTTTCGCAGCTGGTTCTATTCAACTCTCTGTATGATACTTATGCTAAAAATTTATAGCTCCTAGTCGGATCATAGGGCGGAAACAAAATCAGTCCATCGTTGCCTATCTTGCACTATTAGTTTGATCTGCTGCCATGTTCCCTTAGATCGGTGTTCAGCATAAATAGATCTTATGCACGTTGTAAAGGGTCTTCCTGGACGTCTTGAGCCTTGAGGGTTCCATTCTCATGCCATTTTCGCAATATCGCTTTCGGGTTTGCGCAAAGTATGGCCTATCCAACGCTATTTTCGGCGTTTTATTTCAATAATTATTGTCTTGTTGTTTGTTTTTGTTAGTAGTTCTTCGTTGGAGATAGTGTGAGGCCAAAATATTTTAAAAATTCATCGCAGGCATTTCTTGACGAATACCTGAAGTTTTCTGCATATTAAGTTGTGACTTTCCAGTTTTCAGAACCACATAGGAGAACAGGTTTAACACTGGTGTTGAAAATTCCTATTTTTGAGCGCTGGGATATATTCCTTGGAGAGATTGGTGGTGTTGATATGTAGAACCTTAGTTTTATGGATGTTAATATGCAGACCAACACCAGAGGCTAGCTGATGTATGTGATACAATTTGGCTGACATATCGGTAAAGTTGTGTGCGAGTACACAACAATCATCAGCGTAGTAAAGATCTTCCAGTCGACCATTCATATCGCACGTGATACATCTTTTAATGCGGGTTGATTGCTCCACAATTAAGTCTAGTACAATGTTAAATAACATCGGTTATAGGATACATCCCTGTCGTACCCCAGTGCTTACAGCAATTGGATTGCTTAACATGCGTTCATGCGGTACTCGGCTTGTTGAGTTGCCATACAGAGCTCTGATAAAGTCAATTACTTCAGCCGGAATCCCCTTGCGAAGTCGCTAAATATTAGATATAGTGGAGATCGCCATTCCACTATGATCCGTAGGCTATTTAAGTGATCAGTGCAGAAGCGGTGTGGTCTGAAACCGGCTTGCTCGTTTCGAAGATTTGCTGCAATTGATGATGACAATCTACCATGGTTTATATTTGCTAGCACCCTATTAATTATGGTTAATACAGTTATAACCCTCGAGTTTTTGCATTGTGATATTCAAAAGTCTTCGATAATACGTAAGATTATTTTAGCGCTAAGATTTGGATCAGCCTTAAACAATTCAGGGTTGAAGTTGTCTACGCCTGGTATATTGTTGTTTCGTCTGGGCAAACTGTACTTATGTCGATTCTAATCCGGTGTGAAGTACAGTGGCATCGCCAGACATTTGTGGGTTGCATAATTGACAGTATGCTGGCATAATAGTCGGACCAAATTGCCAGTTGCCGCTCCATGAATGAGGTAGTTCCTCCTATTGAGTTTTTAAGAGGATATGTGGTTGATCGGGCGTTTCCTGATAGCTGCTTTCCAATTTTGTACAAATCTCTACTTCGATTTGTATCGGCAGCTGCCTGGGCTTCTGTGGACATATTTTCCATCCAAACCCGCTTGTCCCGTCGCGCACTACGTTTGATTAGACGATCCAAGCCGGCTTGTAGGGTAGTTTTAGAGCCTCTTGTTCGGGCAACGTTTAAGTCGCCTTTCAGTTGGCTGCTACCCTCAATAAGTTACCAAGTGGCGTCTGAGATCCACACTTTACGCTTAGGTTGTAGGTGGCCATGATTTTGTTTAGCACTGTATATGATTATGCATTTTATTGCATTCCATTGCCTTTTGTTGTCGTTCGGCACACCTTTGTAGCGAGACCTTAAGGAGCCAACGTACCTTTTGCGTTCATTTGGGAATTTCAATTTGGATACGTTGTATCGTCTTCGCAAAGACTATGTTATTTGTTGTGGGATTGCGGATATACTCAATCGTGTCTCTCCTATAAGTAGATGGTGGACTGAAGCTATATCTCCACCACGCCTATTGCGCACATCCAGTAATGAACCACGCCACTTCTTGCTTATCGCAATGTGATCAATTTGGGTTTCTGTTCGGTGGTCGGGGAAACCCAGGTTACTTTATTAATGTCCTTGTGTGGAAAGATAATTCCACCGATAGTAAGACTATTGCTCGTACATATTCCGGCAAAGATTTCGCCGTTCTCGTTAATTTGCCTCAGTCCGTGAGTTCCCATAACAGACTCCATGTTCGTATTAACTGAGCCTACCTGTACGTTGAAATCACCGATGAGGAGTTAAATGGCACCACTAGGCGTTTCCTTTATTATCCTTTGCAGGTGGCTGTAGAAGTCTTCTTTGTCCGTGAGGTCTGAGACTTCAGTAGGGTCATAGCATTTAATGCATGTGATGTTACGTGCCCGGGTGCGAAGGCGGATGGATATAATTCTATCAGAATGAGGCTTTCAGGCCATTAGGACACTCAGCTTCTCTAAAAAGGAGGAAACTTCTGCCGCTCGATCTAGGAAATCCACTTGCCTTGCCAGAATACAGGAATGTAATGTCACCTCACCGCCGGTTGTTACGGTGCCATTATCAGGCCACCTTGTTTCACATAAACCGAGAAAGAGCAGGTTGTAGTTATTAAATTCCTTTCATATTTGGGCTAATATTAATGGTTTCAGAAGAGTTCTAATATTCCATGTTCCGAATCATGTCCTTGATTTAAAGTGTTGGCCTATAATAATAAAAAAAATATCCACCAACTTGATGCACAAAATATAAAAAAATAATTTTGTCGATTTCGAAAAATCATACTTGAGATTAAACATTGATGCATTGTTAAAGTCTCAAAAATGTAATAAATGAAAAATAAACGATTTTTAAAATCGGCCATTAGAAATCGATCTCAAATTTGCCCAACCAATTTCCAAAATTTAATTTTTTTTTCCTCAAAAACTTTGATTTATTAGAAAATTTTCTCCAAGAAAAGTCTAATTTTCATCACTGTGCAGGGGTTAAAAAATTATGAGTGAAAATGTGAAGAGACCTTGTGTAGAAATTGTTGGATTTCAGTAAAATTTCATATTAGCGGATGGTGAATAAAATATTTTGTCATATTTTTCAGAGGTGAATATAATTTTAATTTTCCTTCAAAAAATACTCTAGTTTCTATATAGATTTATTTTGTATTTATTTAATTTGTTTTTTATATAAGTTATATACAGATTGACATTGAATTTATTAAATATATATATTATTTTTTTTTTTTTTGTTAAATTTTAATGTGTACAAATTATATGTTAAACAATTTCTTTAATATTTAATGCTTAGACACACAGCATATGCAGATTTTACGTGTGTATATAAATATTTTTTTTCTTGATTTTTTGTAGCAATAATGGTTTTTGTTACTTAATTGAACTAAATTAAAAGAAAAAACATACTAACAAATGGTGGAATGTATAATAAAACCACCAGAAAAATAAAATATGATGTAGTTTCCTTAACAAAGAATCCTTAGGCTAATAAACTTTTTCACTACACTTTTCATTTATGAAGATATGGGCAATACAAGATTTTTTTTGTTTTAAATATTACTTCTTTTTCTTTTAGATTTTCAGAATATAGAAAAATAATGAGGGTATTCACAGTTTAAGTGCTAAAGTTAGTACGTTTTAAAATAGCATGATTTTTGAAGTTTAACCCATAGAAATTTATCAAATTTACGATAAACTGTAAATTCCATCATTGTATTTGCATTTTATAAACTTTAAGGTTGACCAAACAACATTTCTGAACCGGGAGGTATAGAATTAAGATCCACTGTGGAAGAAAAATAATTGGCAGGTGTATTATTAAACGCTTCCGAATGTGTTGTATGCTGTTGTTGTTGTTGTGAATGTTGTTGCTGCTGTTGCTGCTGTTGTTGTTGAAACTGCATTTGTAATTGTCTTATACGTTCTTGATGTTGTTCCACTGTTACTAAAGGTACTGGTGTGGGTGTGGGTGTTGTTGTGGTTGTATTTGCATTTGTTGCCGATAATTGTGTTTGTTGCAAGGTTAAATTATAGGGATTTTGTACATACTCCTGATAGATATCATTACCAGTTTGTGTTTGCTGTAGTGACTGCACATACCCAGGAGCAAAACTTTGTACAATAGCAGTTGGTGGCTGCTTTTGCAAGGATGGATATTCATTGCCAGCCATTAAATGGGACATTGGCACACGAACATTTTGCTCATTCTGAGTAGTGGAGGCTATGGGTGATGATTGAGGTTTGTAGTCAGCTTCCGTTTCTGCTATAGTTGATACTTCATCACCACTAAATACAGAAGTATTGAAATTTGTTGTTCTATTAACTTTAGTACAGTCCAAAGAATCATTTTGTTTTTGTTGCTGCTGTAAAAAATTATGATGTTGTTGATATTGTTGATAACATTCATCGTATTGTTGTTGTAACAACTGTCGCATTGTAATTTGTTTTTGTTTCGTATCATGTTGTTCAGCAGTGTCATTTCCTGACTGTGTTTGTGGTTGATCATATATTTCTGTTTGAGGTGGAGATGTATCAAAAAGTTCTATGGAATATGAGTTATCTTGATAATTATTAAAATGTGCAGTGCCATCTGTCATTGTAGAACTCAAGGGCATTGCAGAGTAGGTGGAGGGGGATGACACATTGGTGGTATTTGTAGGAACATTATAAGGGTGTGACTGTTGTTGCTGTTGGGTTTGGTCATTGATCATTGATGTAATAGCATCAGCTTGTGCAAGTTGTTGTATGGGCGATGTAGAATTGGTTGTTAATGATTCTTCGGGTTCTATAGTCTGTGATAACAATATCTCACTTGTTGAGGGTGGAGATGAAGGTTCTAAAACCTGTGTTGTTAGCTGTTGTTGTTTAGGTACAATCATGGGCATAGGCATGGGAGCCATATTATGGGGTGGAACCTATTTTTTAATTTAGAAAATTTTATAAAGAAAATTATAAAAATAAATGAATGTTTCTTTTCAAAATATAATAATTGTCATTGTCACAGATTTTTGTAATTGAATAAAAAAAAAATTAACAAATATCAGCACAGTTATATCACACAATCTATAAAAACGCGTTTAAACAGTTAAAATCGCGTTTTCTCTGATATTGGAACGGATCGGATTTGCGGACTATATGATGTATATTCTAGTTTCCGAATTGGTACGTTGCATACATGTTGCCTCGACTACATCGAATATATTCGAGACAAGGAAACTGCAAAAGAATTGTGGAGTTCCTTCCTTGACAAGGAAGGAACTCGCATAATTAGGATTGCGTGAAGGCGATGATATGCATAAAATTTGATTCCCTAATTCGACAATTAAAATCTATTGGAGCCAAACCTGAAGAAGTAGATTTGATTTGTTAACTGCTTCTGATTAAACCCGAGTCATATGACGCTGTTGCGTAGTTTTAAACTAAATTTTTTACATACTTTTTTCTATTAGTGTACAAAAACAATGAACTAAATGAGTATAGAAACCGTTGTAGGGTTGTTGTAATTTGTCTTATATTTTTTTTTTTTTTTTTTTTTTTATAAAGAGAAGCAACACTCAGGAAATTCTTCCTACTAATTAACGTGTTGCTTCCTTTGGAAATGGGATAGAGAAGAAGTGAAAGGTGGTGAAAGATGAAGGGCTTCAAATATGGCAACACTGTAATTGCGCGAGATGTTGAATTTTAGAACAGTTGTTGCGCGCCATCTGATGGTAAGTTGGCGAACTTTGTTGAAGTTTTTAGTTCATTATTATTTTACTTCGGTGGGGTTAAGTGCTATGGGAACACCGAAGGAGGACGCTGCGATATGTATGAGGGATAGAAAAAACTCATACATATTACTATTTTTCATAAATTGATGTTGCCTTGGTTGGGGCTCGAACCCGCAACCTCACGTGTAACAGTCCAACGCGCTAACCATTACACCACAGCGCCCATTATGCATTATTTGTAATTATAAATTCCAATTCACACAGAAAAGTTAATCTAGTAGAAGTCAGATTAACTGCTTAATCGAGCACTAAACAAATCGATTAAATCATATTTTAAACTTTTTGATTGACAGTTAATCCAACTTCTGAACTCTTTATTTTCAAACAATTCTTTATTCCTACTAATAATTGAGTGCAGTTTTTAGGATGTAGATTATCTTTAAACTTAGTTTAACGCAGTTTAAAACTTGAATACTGCTTCTAAAATGTCATATATTTTGTTTTGTTTCAGTGAAGACCGAAACTCTAAACGAGAAAAATTTGTTCCGGCAAATTTTCGTTAATAAACTTCGAAATGGCAGATTTAATTCGTTTTCGGTTTAACTAAACCAAGTTTAACTCACATACCGAAAACTCGTCCTAAAAATATCGAACACAAAGTAAGATAAATATTAATATAACGCCAAAAAGGTTTTGACGCTGTCAACAAATCCTTTGCTAACGGTGGCATTTTTCATGTTTATCTTATGCCGGATCGTGATCAGCGCCATCTAGTTGTATTTTAAAATGAAAAAGTTGAACTTTAACTGTCAAAAATGTATATTAAAACGATGAAGATTACAAATGCCAAAGCCTGTATGACACTAGCCATTTTTGACTTTTTTAAGGGTTTTCTTTGAGTTTTCTCTATTCCCTTTTAACTTTTTCGTAAATAATAAAAAACATAACCCCGAAAAAAAGTCTAGAAAAATTTAGAAAAAGACTGGTGTCATAAAGGCTTAAATCTGCTAAATTCGAATATTTTTTTATTGTATTAAATTTGATTTTAAATCACTAAACTGTAGAAATCGATTTGAAATCACTAAGTTCGGCTAACTTATCTAAAAGTACGCTCAATTTAAGACTATCCAGACTATCTGAAACTTGCAGTTTACACTGAATGGTTTATAAATGGAACAAATTATTTTTTTCGTATGATTTATAAAAAGTGAACGCGTTCGTCAATTAATTAATTTGATTTGATAAAAGGAATTGAATTATAATAATTATAATTTTTAATTCATTGCTGCAGTTGAATGCGTTCAATTGAATGAATTCACTTGATTTGGTTAAAAAATTAATTCGTTAACTTTAGATATAAACTTAATTCGATTTAAGCGGATTCAAACAAAAAATAATTCATTTTTCAAAGCTCTGTTGCATAAAAAACATTTCGAGTAGCCAATCCAGCCGCCGCCTTTTCATATACATAAACGCGCCTGTCACCGTAGTTGATTTGGTTCCGCCGCCGCCGAAATTTTGAGGTCGGCTTGGTACTCAGATTAGTATTGGAACATTATTCCCGTCATGTTTCATGTGTATATCTGAATTGCATGGCTACGGACTATGATGTAAAGAGTGTTTTTATAAGCCCGATATAACTTCAAATTGTAAAAAATAACACAAAAATTAAATTGTAATCCAAAAAAATTGTATTCCAAAGATCAATACATGGCATTAACGTTTGAAAATAATTTCGGGCATATAGCCACCGCGGCTGTTCTTGACGAAGCGAATTTTGGGCCACTTTTTAAAAAAAAAAATCATTGATCATGGTGTGGTAACCATCTCCATTGACCGTAACGCGAGCTTCGGCTTCATTTTTGAATAAATAAGGTCCAATGATGCCACCAGCGTGTAAACCGCACCAAACGGTGCATTTTTCTGTATAAAATGGAGTGTGTAAGGTCTGAACACAATTTTGCGTATATACGTTGCGCGAATTGAAGACTGATTTTCCAAGTTAATCTGAATAATTTGGTAGCCTTGTTCTAGCGTCAATCTATTCATGATGATTTGCCAGAGTATACTGATTATAAATGTCAAAAAGTGAGCGCAGTATGACGTTCGTTTGACAGTTTGCCCTTTCGTAAATTCTATCGGGCTTAAAAAATACCCTATGTAACTACCCAGTCAGAAAAATACAAACGGGAAAGCGGTGGCAAAACAATTTAACAGGTAGTACAAGTACTGGCAAAAAGTGCTTTCCCATTCCTAAAATGACAACATCAATATACGAAAGGACCGGCTGTTCAAAAAGCGCCGAAAAATCACTGGAGAAACAAAAAATTTTAACGTTAGCTAAACGCTGGCAAAACCAGTAAATAAGTGATCTGGAAATATATTTTCCAAAATAAAATTTAAAAAAAGTTCATATGTATTTTTTTGGTCCTACAGTGGTTTGAACCCAGATTGGCAGACACCAGCTCTACCCACTGAGCTAACGAGACATATAATACTTGGTGGCTAAACACATAAATGAGTGATAACAGCTGGCCAACTACTGGCTCTGCTAAAATGCTAGCACTGGCAAATAATTTTTTGGAACTAATATGGAGCTTTTCCACTAACAAAAATATTGATTTTATAAAACAAAAAAATTTTTTAATTAAAAAAAATGTTTTACTTGCAACCGGATTTGAACGAAGCGTCAGCATTTTTATAAAATCATTGCTCTACCAGAGAATTGACTTTTGTACTTTCTGACTAGGTAGCACTGGATAACCACTAGTTGCAAACCTTGGCATAGCACTCTAAACCCATCTTTGCCAGTGGTTTTTCTTTATAAACCACCGAAATTTTTGTAGAACAAAAACTGGAAAAACGGTGTCCCAAATTAGTGTTCTGCCAGCCATTTATTTTTAGCAGCATGTTTACCCAGTGATACGCCAGTGCTGGATTTTTTGTATCACTGGCGATTTCTGACTGGGTAGGCATTTCATAGGACCCATTATTATTACGGAGATGACGCTGCACGTAGCTTTAGATGGGGATTAACACTGCCTATTGACTTTATAGGAATTTTTTGTCTTAAAAATATAATTGAAGGAATAATCATTTCCATCAATGGATTTTCTTGTGCGATAGACAATATAAAGTTGATGGACAAGTCCACGTTTCGGTAGGTATCTCCCTCAGGTCTTGTGGATGTGTTGATCATGTTTTCTTTACGAATTTTTAAGGATTATTTGAATTTTTGTCAATTTATTGGTGACATCCATTCATTGGTTTTTCTTGTGCAGGATTTTTCATGTGTTTTTATGGGTTTTTTTGGGAGTGTAGTTTTCTGACATTCTGATTTTTGATTCTTGTATTGCCTGATTGGGGTGTATACTAGAGCGTACCACCTTACAGGCAAAAAAAAAGTGCGCCGTACAACCTCCAATATGACGTATTTTTGAAAGGAGGTTTAAAAAAAAAAATTTTTTTGCCGAGCGTAGGGATCGCCATTTTACATTTTTCGTTATATCTTTAGCATTTACAGTCGGATCTTAAAGTATGATACATCGATGTTTTTCTCTCGAGGAGACCAGTGTTTTGCTCTAAGGGCCATTGACCTCAAGTATCCCGTTCTAGTAGTTACCCACCAGATCTCAGTTGCTCCCACCCTAATGTACGACCCTAATGTCAGAAAATTAAAGCTCGCAAAAAATCATTAAACTTTTGCTAAGAAAGTTTTTCGATAAACCCAGTAGAAATTTCTTTAAATATTGGTTGCCGAACGTAGGGGTCGCCTTTTTAAATTTTTTTTCATTGAATTTTTCATTTGTAGCAAAACACTGGTCTCCCCGAGGCAAAAAATCGATATATCACACTTTAAATTCCAACTTTAAATGCCGAAGCTATAACGAAAAATTGAAAAGGTAGGGGTCGCCCTTTTCGGCAAAAAATTTTTAAACTATTAGAAGACCGGCAAAAAATTCAGTTAAATGTTATATTTCATTACAAAAATGTGTGATTTAACTCCATAATGATGAAATTTTTCATAAAGGTTGTAAATCGTCTTTTAAAATGAATAAAACTCTGTATTGCCACCAAATTTTGTTTAAAGAAATATGGTTAATAAATAACTCGCAAGTTCGATTATAAGAAAATTCTGGGAAATTTCGAAATTTCTAGATTGAAAGAAGTTTAAATATTTCGATGAGAAAATGCCTCATAATCGGAGAAATAAAAAGTACTTTTATTCATTATTATGATGATAAAAACCGTGCAATTTATTTTAACAAAATTAAATTTATGCTCGAAACACATTTTTCAACTAGTTTCTTACGTACTTAAATAATAGATGGCGCCCAATAATTTAACTTTTTTTTAAAAAAATAATATAACCACCAAAAATGGAATAACCCTCCAAAAAAATGAAAAGGCAATAATGTTCACTGTTTTAATTTTATTTCATTGGGGATTTTTTCATAATGAAATAATTTCAATATTTAAAGATTAAATAAACCCCCAAAAATTAAATTACCGTCAAACATTTTTATTTCATGGGGGTTATCCGTAGCGCTGATAAATATTTACATCTGCGATGTTTTTAAGAGAAATTTTTTTCTTACAAAAAAAATTTCTCCGTTTCTGGCACGCAGCGAAAAAAGTCTTGCCACCCCTGGTCTAGTTGTTGTAGCAACGCCTCCTACAATAAAATATGTAAGCAATATATTATAATTATTCTTCTTCTTCATCTTGTTCTGCTGACTCAGCTAGATCCAGACCCAGGAACCGGGCCGCCTCAACCGGGTGGGTCCATAGTGACGTGGGATCTAGGTGAGTCGGGTTTGCCGTGCAGCCAAAGAGGTGGTTTACGTCGTGGGGACCTCTCTGGCATGCGGGACATGTGTTCGGGATGGTGGGCTCGATCCGAGACCAATATGAATTAAGGCGTAAGATGGTGATTCGGGTGGTTCCTCCGATGACATCCCAGCAGGAACTGCTTCGAGAGCATTTGGCAGTGTTCCTTTACTGTAAGGACCTTCGTTTCCTCGTGTAGATGTTGAACCGAGGACATTTGCAGGCATCCTGTAATTGTCCTGAGGGCAGAGTTTTGGCAGGTTTGGAGCTTTCTCCACTGGGTATCGCTGACTCTAGGCGACCACACTGGCGCAGCGTAATTAACCACTGACCAAACCAATTGTTTTGTAGGTTGCCAACAAGGTTTTTTTGTCCGTACCCCAAGAGCTGCCGGCTAGCGACTTGAGGACCTTGTTCCTACTCTGCATCTTGTTGCAAATTGCAGTGGTGTGCGCTGAGGACATGAACAGGCTGTCGAATGTAACCCCAAGAATTTTGGGGTGGTTGAGTGTCGGAATTCGCACGCCATCGACTACTACATTCAGTTCCAGCCTTACTTCTTTCGTCCAAGTGGTAAAAAGAGTCGCCCAAGATTTTGCAGGGGAGAGCTGCATATTCGTTCCAGTGAAGAAATTCGTAAGATCATGAAGATAACTGTTCAACCTACCGCATAAGCCATCAATATCGTGACCCGTCGCCAGTATCGTACAGTCGTCGGCATATGAGATCAATTCCACCCCTTCTGGTGGTGCCGGGAGTTTCGAAACGTAGAAATTAAACAATATCGGGGAGAGAACTCCACCTTGAGGAACCCCTTGTTTAATTCTACGAGGTTTGGACCTTTTGTTACGAAACTCCACAAACGACTGGCGACCACACAGATAATTCGCTATCCACCTCTTCGTACCATTTGGGAGACTGGATTCGGCGATGTCTCTGAAGAGGGTCGCGTGGCTGACCGTATCAAATGCCTTCGATAGGTCAAGCGCCACTAGAACCGTCCTTTCGCAAGGGCGGCTCTGATTTAGACCGCTAGTTATCTGTGTGGCAATGGCGGTTAAAGCTGTTGTTGTACTGTGCTGCTTACGGAATCCATGCTGGTGCTGGGCAAGCTGAAAATGCTGTGTGAGACTGGGGAGGAGTAGAGCCTCAAGTATCTTAGCGACCGGTGACAGTAGGGAGATTGGTCTGTACGATGCTCCCTGGTTCGCATCCTTTCCTGGCTTCAAAAGTGGCACCACCCTGCCCATCTTCCAGACCTCGGGCACAATTAGGGTGGATACGGAAAGGTTAAAGACCTTTGTCAGGTACTCTACTCCTGGCATCTCCAGTTGTTTGATCATCAGCATGGAAATTCCGTCGGGTCCTAGAGCTCTAGATGGTTTGGCTCTTTTGATGGCTTCGGCAACCTCTGTTGACGTAAAAGCTAATGGCTCGTCATCGACTCGGAGTTCGTGCATTTTCCTCACGACACTCCTTTTCGCCTTGTCTCTCTCGGGGTGCTCTATAAACTGCCGGATAAAATAGCTTGCGCACCTCTTCGGGTCCGATATCGTCCTATCGGCAAATGAGATCGATACCCTGTCGTCCCTTTTGGACGGGTTCGAGAGAGCTTTGACCGTTGACCATAGCTTGCTGGCTCCGGTGCTGAGGTTGCATATTTTCAGATGATCTACCCATTTGTTCCGTTTATGTTCGTTGACCAACTTGCTGATCTCCCAGTTGAGGTCGCTGATCCTGGGGTCGCTGGGGTTGATCGAACGAAGCTCGTCCCGCTCATCCGCGAGTTCTGCCGCTTCGGCTGGGAAATTTGGTCTGATTTTGGCTATCCTTCCAGCCGGAATGAAGCGAGCAGCCGCTGCGTTGACGATTTCGCGGAACTTCCTTTCCGCGGAGCGCACATCGGTTGGGGTGGGTAGGTCACTGAATTTGCGGTTGGTGAACTCTCTGAACGCTAACCAATTAGCTTTCTTGTGGTTAATGTATGTGCGGCGTTCAGAGACGATAAAGTCATTTGGTCTATCGAGCGCGATAACTATAGGAAGGTGGTCTGAGGCCAACGATATAATCGGCCGCCAGGAGGCGTAATTTATCAGACCTGCACTCGAAATTGTTATGTCTGGCGAGCTAGTGCAACTTCCTACAATTCTGGTGGGGGCATCCTCATTCAGTGTGCAGAATGTGGAGTCATCGACCTGTTCCGCCAGGGCTATCCCTCTCTGGTCTTCCCCCAGATTGGAGTGCCAGAGCTCATGGTGTGCGTTAAAGTCGCCCATCACCATGCGGTTATCACCCACCAGAAGGAATCTGATGTCCGGATGATATCCTGCGGGGCAGCTGGCCACTGGCGGAATATACACATTGTACAGCTCGATCTCGGCAGCTCCTGACCTTACTGTTATACCCTGATGTTCCATGTATACGTCACGTACGTTTGGGTCAGGCGCGATTATTCTGTACTGCACGGTGTTGTCGATAATGAATGCTAGGCCCCCGCCTCCGCTCCGTGTGCGGTCCTTGCGCAGAATGTTGTAATTACTACAACTCTGGAGTCTACAGGTGGCATTGAGTTTAGTTTCCCGGACCGCAGCGACTATGACTTTGTGGACCTGCATAAATCGGGTTATCTCCGTGATCTTACCTTGGAGGCCGTTGCAGTTAAACTGCATGAGTGTTATCACCTCAGGTCGGGGGACAGCCACATGCGGTGTTAGTTGTGGTGTCTGCTGTTGGTGTCGTAGCTGTTGTTGTTGCTGTGGTTGTTGCTGTTGGGACGAGATCGGGGTCATCGCGACCGATGATGGCAAGGCCGACGATGTCGCCGACGTTGACAACTCCGATGACGATGAGCTGTTACGTTGGCCTATACAGCATGGGGCCACGTAGTTACCGTCCCAGTCCCTATGGGTTCCTAACCCACTGCAGTTTCTACTGCTGTCCTTCCTGAGGTGAACCCACTGATTGCAGATGTTACACCTGACTGATGTTCCGACAGAGTGTAACCGGTCCTGGCAAACCGAGCAGAACCATGGTCCAGGATTTTGTTCGATTCCGGCACGGACCAATAGGATATGGAGCAAGTTCGCCGGATAAAGTTGCTCCAGGTTAGAAAAAAGAAGAGGGCGTACATACGTATTGTGGATTTATTGAGTTGGCATTCCTTGGTCGGGGCTTGTTGGGCTCCGAGTCGTTCCGGTACGAAGAACCGAGTGCCGCGGGAACGCCCTGGTCTAGTGTATACCTTTGCTTTGAATGACTGTTTTTTCGAGGAGTGGACTAGAATTAAGGCTGTGATATGGCGGAGTTTGTGGAGTTATTGGACTAACTTCAGGGGATAGGCAGATTGATGTTTCTGCCGCTGCTGACTGATGAATTGGGCTTGTGTCTGGGGCCGTGATCACATGGAGTTGTTATTTTCTGACATTTTAGATTATTTTTTTGGAATTTCATTTTCATTTGTTGTGCTAAATATTGTGTTTTTCTTTTATCGCGATTATGATTTGTGGATGGAGGAGTCTGTAAATTGAAATTTTATGGCTATTTTCCCCCTATTTGTATTTCCGCGGGACCACCGGACTGGCGGACCGTAAGGAGAACATAGATCATCGATGACCCAAGTAGGGAACTGGAAATTAAACGAATGTACCTAATATTGTCATATTTAATTAGCAAAGCTAAGTTGTCACACTTTTGTCATTGTCATATAGTTTAAAAAATATATATATTTATATCTTACTTGTCCCAATATAAATGCCGGCTGCTGTAATATATTTGCCACTGGTGGTTGTAGTATAATGCTGTGTCTTGGTGATTCTATAGGGGACATGAGTTTTGGGGATTGAGCTGTAGCATTGGCAAGTGTCGTTTGCTGTTGTAAATATTGTTGTTGGGGTAAAATCGCTACCGTTGGCATACGATTCGCTTCAGTATTAGCTGAATGTTGTATGGATTGATTCATAACGTGAGCACGATTGCCTTAAAGAGTTAAAAAAAAGGAAATCAATGGATACTTTTTAAAATGGCTCAATTAAAAATGTATGAGATTTTCTAAAGAAAACTATCTTGAAATTCTTAAAATTTACATAATCTGAAACTTTGTTAAATGAGAAAATTTGCTCAGAAACTGGTAGTTTTTTCTTTAAAAATTTATCTAAATGTTTTGTCAAAGCAATAATCATTAGAAACAATTAACAGTTTCTCTTAATTTTTTAGAATCTTTGAAATTTTCTATAAAAAAACTGTAGAAAAAATGTCCTCAATATCTGAATATTTTTTTAAAGAAAAATCCACAAAATTGGGAAGTTTTTAACATCTAAGAAATTTTCTAAAGAAAGTCTTTAGAATCTGAAAATGTTCTTTCTATATGAAAAAGTATTCGAATTCAGTAAATCTGAAGGGTTCTCTATAGGAAAAAAATCCTCATAATCTGAGGGTTTTTCTATACGAAAAAGTCCTCAAAATCTGAGGGTTTTTGTATACGAAAAAGTCTCCAGAATCTGAGGGTTTTTTTATATGATATAGTCCTCAGAATTTTAGGTTTTTCTGCAGGAAACTTCCTCAGAATTAGAGTGTTTTTCTGTACGAAAAACCCCTCAGAATCTGACGGGTTTATCTATACTCGGAATTTGAGGTTTTTCTTTAGGAAAGACATATCAGAATCTGAGGGTTTTTCTATAAGAAAAAGTCCTCAGAATCTGAGGGTTTTTCTATAAGAAAAAGTCCTCAGAATCTGATGGGTTTTTTCTATAGGAAAAAGTCCTTAGAATCTGAAGGGGTTTTCTATAAGAAAAAGTTCTCAAAATCTGACGGGTTTTCTATAGAAAAAAGCCCTCAGAATCTGACGGGTTTTTCTATAGGAAAAAGTCAGAATCTAATAGGGTTTTTCTATAGAAAAATATCTTCACAATCTAAGGGATTATTCTATTATAAAAAAAGTTCTCATAATCTCAGTTTTTCTGTAGGAAAAAATTATAAGTATTTGATGGGTTTTCTATAGAAAAAAATTCTCAGGGTTTTCTTGTTTCTAATTGAATTTCATTTAAATTGCTAAGAGGTTGTTTACTTCTTTCAAAATTATAAAATATGTATTTGAAAATTTATTTGCTATTAGTTTTTCTTTTGAAAATATTTTTGGTTATAAAAACTTTTGTTATAGTTTTGTTAATAAATTTTCTATGAGTCATATCGTTTATGGAACAGCTTAAGGTTGTTTCCTCGTAATGTTGAGATTTCCATTTATGAGGATCTTGATCAAATTGATTATTTAATAATTTCCATTTTAAGGATAATTCAAATTTATCTAGTTTATACAAAACAAACTTATTGATTAATGAAATTTTTATTTATTCAACTTACCTTCATCTCTAAATAGTTCATCTTTAAGATTTGGTAGAAATTCTCCTATACGTTGCCATGTCAACTCCCACAAAGCCATGTGCAAAGAACCATCATTATTGTGGAATACTCTTACCGAATGCATAACCAATAACATATTTTTGAGTATCTCTTGCATTTGTTCGGATAACATATCCGAACCCACTTTCATAAATTTCTCTATATAATCCAATATTTGTATCCATAATTCATTGAAAGCATTACCCAATTCAATTAGGGGAGTTAAATGATGTAAAAATACTTTAGACATTATGGTAGCTGTACGTATACGTGATTCTTCTAAGAGTATTGGATCTAGAAGGTTTACAGCTGGACTTTCAGGCAGTAATTCGTTGAGTAACGGGAAGAGTACTTGTTGAAAACAAGAAGCCCATTCTGTACCCGATAGAGTTTGTAAATCATGTACCAATAAAGCTCTTTGTTGCAAACATGATATGGCATATGTTCTAACCTCACGACGCCTATCCATAGCTAAACGTGCAATACCCTGTAATAGAGGGCACCAACCTTGAGCCCACAGAGCTGAACATTGAGGTACTGCACAGCCTTCTTCAGCCCACCAACGGAATATTTGAGCTGTTCTGGTATATAAAGTATACATGAGATCCAATAATTGAATCGATAGAGTTTCATAACGTTGTGCCAAATCAGACTCATCGCCTTCCTCACCGGCGCTATGAGCTTCCATACCATTATTATCATGATTGCCATGTTTAGTACGATCTGCTGAACGATCGTTACGTTTATTTGTTGATTTTTTCTTTTGATTTTGAGCTCCAGCTGCCAATGAAGCCTCAAATTTACGACGCTGACGTATGCCACCATCTCGACAAGCTTCCACAAAAGTACGTATACATCTCACACAACTTTCAAAGTTATAGGGAGTGATATGGGCAACATTACGTACTATAAACGCCAATGAATCCCAACATTTAAATAATGCAAATGGCATGTGATCTAATAGTTTGCAATTATATATAAGATTTGATAAAGCTGGAGCCAATATGGATTCTGGTGGTGATTGAGGTCTAGAAAAATAAATAAATTTGAAATATAAGCACACATTCTGAAGGACAAATGTACCTAAAGGATGTTGTAGTATACCAAAAAAAAAACATTTAAAATGTAAATTTTTATGGGTTTCTATAATTTAAAAATTGATAATTTTTTTATAAGACAATAACTTTAAAATTATACAAAATCTGAGAAAATTACTTCAGAATTTAAGAATTTTTCTATAGTAAGAAGCTCTGAAATCCAAGAATATTTCTATTGCTAAAAGTTCTCCTATTTTTCTATAGGAGATAGTCTTAATGATATGAGCTTTTTTCTATAGAAAGAAGTTTCCAGAATCTATGAAATTTGAGGTGAGAAAAAGTCCTTATACTGTAAGGACTCTTCCTTAGGGGTTGTTCTGTACGAAAATGTACTTCGAATTTGAGAATTGTCTATAGAAAAAGGTCCTCAGAATCTGAGAGCTTTTCTACAGGAAAAAGTACTCAGGATCTGAAAAATTTTGATATAAATGTTATCAGCTTTTAACCTTCCTATACCCGCGCGTTGGTCTGTGAGACCGACAAAACACTTTTTTAAAAAATATATTAAATTTAAGGCTGTTTTGTAAGTTAAATAAAAATACTATCTTTGTAGGTTGTGTTAGGGAAAACTATGAAGAAACAGGATTTCAAACCTTCGATCTGTGAGACCGCGCGCGAGTATAGGTGTTACAAAAATTAGCGCGGGTATAGGAAGATTAATAAATTTTTTAAATGAAAAAGTCCTCAGAATCTTCGAATTTTTCTATAGGTAAATATTCTTTGAAACGGAGAATTTTGCATAGAAAAGAAACAGAACTTAGAGTCTAAGAAATTTTCTATAGACAAATATAATCCGAATCCCAAAATTTTTCTTTCAGAAGTCCTCAGAATCTAAGAATTTTTCTGCATGAAAAAGTCGTCCGACTTCGAGAATTTTTTCATAACAAAAAGTCCATAGAATCTAGGAATTTTTCTATAAGAAAATTTTCTCAGAATTTTTCTTCAAAAAATCTGAGAAATTTTCTAAAGAAAAAAGTCTTTTAAAACCTGAGTTTTAATATAAAAGGAACTTTTATATAAGCTATCTTATAAAATGCACTTTTTATAAAAAGCTGTTTTCATAAAAGGTACTTTTTGTAAAAGGCACTTTTTATAGATGATACTATTTATAAAAGGTACTTTTTTATAAAAGGTACTTTTTTATAAAAGGTACTTTTTTATAAAAGGTACTTTTTTATAAAAGGTACTTTTTTATAAAAGGTACTTTTTTATAAAAGGTACTTTTTTATAAAAGGTACTTTTTATAAAATTTACTTTTTATGAAAGGTACTTTTTATAAAAGGTATTTTTTTATAAAAGGTACTTTTTATAAAAGGTACTTTTTACAAAAGGTCCTTTTTATAAAAGGTACTTTTTTAAAAAGATAATTTTTTAGAAAGAGACCTTTTATAAATGGCATTTTTTGAAAAATGCCATTTATAAAAGCTACTTTTTTGTAAAAAGTACTTTTTTAGAAAATGTAGTTTTTATATTTTAAAAAATATTTACCTTGATGGTGCTGTTAAATCCGTATCTTTATTCACCAATATCCAATTTTCTCCCGTTGGGCTTGACGGAAAGGGACTACTAGTATTTGAATTCTGTTGTTGATTGTGTTGAACTTTTTGCTGCAATGATTGTTTACTACCTAATTCTGAATCTGATATATAACCTCGATCCGGCAAAGCAGCATCATCTTCACTACTTACAGCTCCATCATATTTAACTGTCATACCATTTGGTACTGGCAATGAAGCATCTTCATACTCGGGTGGTTCTGCGCCAGCGCCTACACACTCCAGTATGGTAAATACAATTTGCCAATCTTGTTCAGAATGTATATTTTGTGCCGAAGTTTTAAGCAATTCATACATTCCAATAGAAATTTGTTTAGAAATACGCAAGATAACAGCTGGTTTTAACATCAACAACATTTTTAAAGACTTCAAGACAATGGGACATAATTCTTCATTACGCATTAGATATATGGCTAATTTAAGCATGGCTACTATGCAACGATTAAGTAAATAATCATAACCACAAGAAGAACCACCCATTAGTAGAAGATACATCTGATCTCTAACTGCCGGCCACAGAGGAATCATGCGATCACGATTGTAAATGACTATTTTAACTAAAAACTCCATCCAAAAGACTACTATGTCTTCAGCATAAGGCATACCTATAGATTTATGAGCATTGGGTGCCTTTAATGAAGCCAATACTTGTTTTAGTAATTCTTGTAAAGATTCTAATTGGACAAATTTGGATTCTTGTATCATTTGATCCAATTGACATTCTTTTATACATTTTTTACCAATTTTTATAAATTCCTGTTCTTCATACGAGGGTTCCCGTTGTCCTTCAGAGGATAGATAAGAATATAAACTAGAGAATAAACCAGATTCTTGTTTTTGGCTTGGTTTCTCTAATATCAATTGAGCCTTGCCTGAAGGTTCACAAAAATCTTCTACTTCCATTAAAGATTTTGGCAATAATTTCAAACGAAATAGTTGTAAATATATATCCAATATATGACGCCAGCCATCTCTTAAACTATCACCATAATCGTGAACCAATGCAAATACCGTACGCATGGCAGCCTGGGCTTTGGGATTTAAACCAAAGTTAACAGCTTGTACAATTTCATTCAGAGCCGGATTAGGGGCTTCTTGTTGGGCACTACTTAATATGGTAGTAAATTTACATAAAGTTAAAATTAAAGCATCAAAATCCTCATGTAGACCATAAAAGGCCGAAATACCAGCACATTTAGTAAAACCTAAAAAAAGACACAGATTTTTTAAATAGTTTTAAGCTAGAGCTTTAAAATAGAAAACAAACCTGTTAAAGTTCTTTGATAACCAGTTTCACTGCTCTTATCAAACATAAAACTTAATGACGATAAAGAGGGACCCCATATAACATTAAATATTTCCATGTCATAGGTAGCATCGTGTACATAATTAAAAGCACCATCTGTTGTAATACCACGTCTTAATAACATCTTCCATAAGTAATTTTCACGTACCAATCCGGTTTGTTCCGCTGGCATAACAATTTCTTCATTTCTGAAAGCAGAACAAATTAAAATACATTTTTGTTTTTGGCATTGGGGATTATAATTACTTAATAGCATTAAAAATGGCTGCCAATAGATCCTGATCAAAATCTGCGCCACCATTAAGACCTCTTAAATTTTTAAGAAAATCTTCTTGGGTCATAGGTACATTAAGACGTTTAGCATTGGAATTATGTTGATCCATATTTAACATAATTGTTGCATAAGATACGCTAAAAGCAGCATCCGTATTGGCAAATGGTTCACCATTTTGTTTCTAAAGAAAAAGAAAATAAAAATAGACAATTTAAGAAAAAATTAAGATTCTCACAATTCTTAGACTGCGGACTTTTATCTATAAAATTCCACACAAGTTCTGGGACATTTTTTCTACAGAAAATATATACAATTCTGAGAACTTTTTTACATAGAAAAATTCCGAGATTCTGAAAATTTTTTAAAGAGAATATTTATAGAAAAATTCTAAAATTCTGAGGACTTTTTAAAATAGAAAAATTCTGAACATTTTTTTTTATGTAGAAATATTCTCAGATACTGAAGGTTCTTTCCTATAGAAACACTATCACATTTTGAGAACTTTTTCCTATAAAATAAACTTTAGATTTTAAAAACTTTTTTCTGTAGAAAAGACGTCACAATGTCGCAGATTCTAACGGTGGGTCTCATACTGCAGGTTTAAACTTAGGTTAATAGTTAACCCAAAAATTTGTTGTTGTTTTGTGTACAATTTTTTTTGTTTTTAGTTAAGTTAAAGTTAAACCTACAGTATGAGACACACCGTAAGAAATTTTAAAATCACTTTTATCTATCGAAAAACAATCAGATTGTGAGAAAATTTTCCTATAGAAATCACTCATATTCTGGATACTTTTACTATATAAAAATCTCTAGAGTCTAAGGATTTTTTTCTTTAAAAAAAACTTTCCGATTCTAAAGATTTTTCCTATAGAAAAACTCTTACGATTCAAAAAACTTTTCCTTAGGCTAATAGTATTTGCCTAACTACCCTACGGGAAATTTTAACAAACTGTCACCGAACTGGCCCCTTTATATGAAATAGAGTGGTCACTTTTACATGGCGTTGTCATTGGAGGGGGAAATTGATTGATTGTCACAAGACAAATCCTAGGGCAGGTTACTGAACTCTCATAAAAAACAAAGTTCAGGGACCTGTCCTGGGATTTGTCTTGTGACATGTCACAAGGGGTCAATTTCCCCTTCCTATGACAACGCCATGTAAATGTGACCAGTCTATTTCATATAAAGGGGCCAGTTCGGTGACAGTTTGTTAAAATTTCCCGTAGGGTAGTTAGGCAAATACTATTAGCCTAAGGAAATACATTCAGAAAAATTTAAGTTTTTTGTAGTGTGTAATTTTAGGACTCGTCATAAAAATTTAAACATAAAACATATTTACGTATAATAAAAAAAATTTAACTGTGTAAAAAGTACTTATTTCAACTAATATGAGAAGTCATTATTTTATATTTAGAAACAATGAATACAATAGGACGTTATTTGGAATTCATTATTTTATATTATAAAATAATGCAAAAGGTAATGATATATCATTTTTGGTAATGCAGATAGTAATGAGGTGTCATTACCAATATTTTGCTGGCGCAATCATCGGCATCTGAAGATAAGAAAATCCTTAACCCTTTGACACGGGAATTTTAATGGCTAGGAATTTTCCGACCAAACTTCGTGGAAATGTAGATCTATGCCCAAGAAATACTATTTATTACTTTTATGGCTTTGCAGCGCCCCCTAGCGGAGATATTTGGAATCAAAGTTCAAACATTAACATGTTGCCGGCTCCGAGCGGGTTAAAATTTTTTTTAAATTTTAATTTTATATTTTTCCTATTACTAATCTCTACATAAAACCTTTTGAATTTTATTCATCACACAATTTTTGAGACTAAACTTTAGCCTTTTTTGAACTTTTAAATTTAAACACATTCTCAGCAGCGTTGATGATCACAAGACGCACTCTACTGCTCTCATGTTGTTTTGAAAATTCACAGCCTTCATAAAATTTTAATAAGAACAAAATAACGAACCGATAACAGTAAATGAATAGCGCTTTGGTTAAAATTCAAATCAGTGACGAGTTGATGAAGTCGACGTATATTATAATGTACGCCACTCGCCAAAGGGTTAAGAGTTTTTCCATAAAAAACCTTCAGATTTTGAGAACTTTTCCCCACCAGAAACCCAAAAACTGCAAGAACTTTTCTATAGAAAAATTCCAAGATTCTGAAGACTTTTTCTTTTCTTCGGGTTCTAAGAACTTTGGAAATGAGATTATAAGGGGTTTTTCCTGCAGAAAAATTCTCATTTTCTAACGATTTTTTCCATATAAAACTTTTCAGATTCTGCGAAGTTTCTATACAGAAAAATTATTAAATTTTGAGGATTTTTTCGTATACAAAAACTTTTGGATTCTGCGGTATTTTTCCTTTTAAAAATCCCTCACATTCTGAGGAATTTTTAGTATAGAAAATTCCTAAGAAATTGTTTCTATAGAAAATTCCATGCATTATGTGGTATTTTTAAAAGGAAACCCCTTAGATTTAGAGGACTATTTTCTATATTAATTCTCAGGTTTTCCACTAGAAAAATTCTCAGATTTTGATTATTATTTCCAATAGAAAAATCCTGAGGATTTTTTGCTATAGAAAAATTATTAAAATCTGAGGACTCCATCCTATAAGAAGGTTTCTATTGGAACAATTCTCATATTCTGAAAATTTTTTTTATAGAAAAACTCTAAGATTCTGCGAAGTTTTTCTATAGGAAAATTTTCGAAAATTTCTCATATTCTTACGATTTTTCTATAAAAAATTTTAATTTAAAGAAGATTTTCCCAGGTTTTAGAAAAAACTTTAGTAAACTCTAAAAAAAACTTTTTTGGAAAACTCGAAAACTACCCAGTGTAGAAACGGTAATGACATATCATTATTTTTTGGACTACCAGTAATGACACCCACTTACCTTCTGCATTATTTTAAAACATATAATAATGAGTTACTGATAATTACTTATTTTTATCATTATTTCAAATAGAAAATAATTTTTTAGATTTTTTTGAAAATTTTTTGAAATCTATTTTTAGACTCAATATTTTTTAAACACTGGTAAGGATATATGTAACCACATATTTTTTGATTTTTTGTATGTTGGCGAGTAAGCTCAATTGTGTGCAGCAGGTCAATTGTGTTTTTATCTATTAAATATTACATGTCGATATAGCTCAGATGGTAGAGCTGTTGACTGGCAATCTGTAGACCCAGGTTCGATTCCCGCACCAGCAAATTTTATTTAAAAAAAAAATACAATAAAAAATATTTTTTTTTATATAATTTATTTTTTAGAAAATCTATTTTTAGACTCATTATTTTTGTCAGTACTGGTAAGCAAATAGGTAACGATATATTTTTTGATTTTTCGTATGCTGGTGTGTAACGACAACTCATTATTTTTCGCGACATCGCCATATAAAGGTAATAAGAAATGTAATAACAAAAGTAACTAGTTACCATTACCAAGTATGTAGTTACATAACCACATATCTGGTAATGATTTTCTACACTGGGTAGATAAGATTTTTCTGATAGCACGTTATTAAAAAGAATCTCATTTATAATTTTTATTATACATTTTGTTTATACTTACATGCCAATGATCTGCAAAATGTTCCAATACCAAAAATATAAGTGGGGCCTCACCCGGCAAACGGAACGTTTCCAAATATAAACGTAAAGCCTGATCAACTCTTAAGCCAATAAAATCAAATGATTCTACAAAATTCATGAGAATCTTTGAATCAACATTTTTCTTTCTCGATATATATTCTCCAATCATTTTCTTATCTAAACTAGGGTTTTCACGTAAAAATAAAGCTACTTCCATGGGATCTAACTGGGAATTAAGTATGCCATTTTCTTGTAAAAATTGTATACCCTTATCGGGACGTTGATTGAATAGTTCAGTACCCTGACTAAGAATATGTTTCTTATTTTTAACTTCCTTCAAATAATCCTTTGTTATAGCCTTTTCTGCGGCCGTATCACCTGAGAGTAGACGTAAACGTGATGACGTATTTATGAATTTAGATATATTTTCCACTTTGGTATCCTCCAAATTATTTGGATCATCAATAACTACACCCTCAAGGCCAGAATTATGACGAGAATGTCTTAAGCCCGAAGTAGGTGTGCCAGTATTGGTATTATTTGTTCCTTCTGCCATAGCTGGATTTGAGCCTCCAGTATTATTCTTAGCTGCCACACAATTACCCTCAATACTATCTACTACAGATATTAAAGTATCCATAGCTATAATATGGGTATTATATATGGCATTTGTAGCCGATAATGTATATTTAGATAAAAGATTGGTAATACTTTCAAATAAATCGCTACAATATAGATCACAATCATAATTAATATATAATTCAGTTGCAAATCCTGGAATACGCCAGAGTTGTAGTAAATTATCTAAAGCTAATTCACGCATTTCATAAGGTGTTTTCGGATTATCACTAGCGATAATTTCGGATATTTTTTTAAGATAAAATTCCAACTGAAATTTTAAATGTCCACGCAGAGACTCGAAGAGTAAGAAACAAACTTGTAAATCAGCTGCAAAAATGGTTAAACGTTCAGAGTTCATAAGCTGAAAGTAAGAAAAAAAAAATATTATATTTAAAGAACTTCTTTATTTTTACTCATTAGCTGAGACTTTTTCTAAACAGAAAAAGTCCTCATAATCTGCGGATTTTTTTAACAGAAAAAGTTTTCAGAAACAGCATATTTTTAAAATAGGCAAAATCAGAATCTAAAATTTCTTCTATACAGAAAAAGTCCACTGAATTTGAAAAATTTTCTAAACAGAAATATACAGAATTTTATTACAGCATAAGTCCACAGAATCTGAGAAGTTTTCTATATAGAAAACGTCCACAGAATCTGAAATTTTTCTATACAGAAAAAATCCACACAATCTGAGAATTTGTCTATACAGAAAAGTCCACAGAATCTGAAAATTTTTCTTTACAGAAAAAGTCCATAGAATCTGAGAAATTTTCTATACAGCATAAGTCCACAGAATCTCAGAAGTTTTCTATATAGAAAAGGTCCATAGAATCTGAAATTTTTCTATACAGAAAAAATCCACAGAATCTGAGAATTTGTCTATACAGAAAAGTCCGCAGAATCGGAAATTTTTCTATACAGAAAAAGTCCTCAGAATCTGAGAATTTTCTACACAGAAAATGTCCATACAATTTGAAATTTTTCTATACAGAAAAAGTCCACAGAATCTGAGAAATTTTTCTATACAGAAAAAATCCACAGAATCTGAGAATTTGTCTATACAGAAAAGTCCACAGAACCGGAAAATTTTTCTATACAGAAAAATTCCTCAGAATCTGAGAATTTTTCTATGCAGAAGAAGTCACAGAATCTGAGAATTTTTCTATACAGAAAAAGTCCACAGAATCTGATAATTTTTTTATACAGAAAAAGTTTTTAGAATCGAAAAATTTTTCTATACAGAAAAAGTCCTCAGAATCTGAGAACTCTTCTATATAGATAAAGTCCACAGATTCGGAAAGTTTTTATATACAGAAAAAGTTCATGGAATCGAAGAGTTTTTCTATAAAGAAAAAGTCCTCAGGATCTGAAAACTTTTCTATTTAGAAAGAGTCCACTGAATCGGAAAATTTTTATATATAGAAAAAGTCGACAGAATCTGAGAAGTTTTATATGCAGAATCAGAGAACTTTTCTATGCAGAAAAAGTTCACAGAATCTGAGAATTTTTCTATACAGAAAAAGTTCACAGAATCTAAGAATTTTTCTATGCAGAAAAAGTCCACACAATCGGCAAATTTTTCTATACAGAAAAAGTCCACAGAATCGCAGAAATTTTCTTCAAAGAAAAATTCCACAGAATCTTAGAATTGTTCTATACAAAAAAAAAGTGCAATATAAAAAATTATTCCATACGGAAAGAAATTTTTCTATACGGAAAAATTCTTTAAAATCTATTAAAAAGCTTCAGCGGTATTCATAATGGAAATTTAGCATAGCCTTAACATGAGTTTTATTCATAATAATAGGTCCATTCGATTACTGGATAATTTGTACAAATTTGTACAAATTTTTACTGGATGGCGTTCGTTTACATAAATACTCAGTAAACAGAAAGAAAAAAGAGAGAATAAACCCAATAGCAAATGGTCGAACTAGTTCTAAAACATACTAGTTTCTTGTCTAGTAATTACATAACTAGTTCTCAAAATAATCATTTTGAACCAGTTGTGTACTAGTTAAATACGATCCATGTAGAGACTGTTTAAAAAAATTACCTGAATTAAAATATGAGATTTAAAATTATTTTTTTTGCATTTATATTTAATTAAAAAATCAGACTTTGTAAATAAACACTTAAATTTTTTTTATTGTGAATTGAAATGAGGTGTAAATTAACTGGCACAGTACTGATGCCAAAGAGTCAATCCAGAACTAGTTTAGTAAATTTCTTATAAGAACCAGTACAGCTTCTTGTTTTTCTTCCAAAAACAATAATCTTTAAGAATTTGTATACCTAATAGTTTCATTGAAACTGTGCAGAGATTTCAAAAAATTGAATTTAAATACGAGTTTTGAAATACTACCTTTGTTTGTAATACGTGATACATTTTGAGTTTGCAAATAAACACTAAAATTTTTTATTGTCATTAGAAATCATAAACACAAAATATTTGAAATTTCATTTGGTAAATGGATATAATTATCTCAGTAAGAGGAAACTATCGGTCTAATCTGCGTTTTATCAAAGGAAAAACCTCTGTTTTTTATCTATATAATTCAGATACAGGTACAGTACTATTTCCAAAGAGTCACTTCGGAACTAGTTCCGAGATTGTCACATTAGCACCAGTTTCGCTCCCTATTTTTCGTCCTTAAATTGTAGTTTTCAAACTAGTTATACAACTAGTACCAAAGTGGGAGTTTGGCGACAATTGCCCCCATCCCTATGACATCTCCATGTTAAATTCCACATTTGTTTGTATGGAGAGGCGGTAGAACTCGTACTAGTTGCCTGGTTTAAATAAACTAGTACATAACTGGTTCTGAACTAGTATTTTTTTGCAACTGGGAAGTGACAGTTCTATGTTGAGAGTTTCTAAGTCTTCTTCTTTTTCTTGCAAATTTTTACTGGATAAATTTTTGCCAGTAAGAATTTGCAAGCAGAAAAAAACATATGTTTCGAAAACATATGATTGTTTATGGTAAATAAAAAAAATTATTTTCCAATTATATTATTTTATGGAAATGCAAAGCAGTAAAACTTTCAAAATAAATTATGGAAAAGATAAGAAAACCTTCTAAAAATGTTCTGCTTAAGGTTTAACATAAAAATTGTCTTCTTTCATAGCGACCAGTTAAAATTTATTTGTATATTTGGTGTTGTAATCAGCTGTGTGTACAAACTTGCAAATTGTTGCAAATTTTCTGTTCGCGTACATGTTTGGGAAAATTTTATTTTGAGAGTAAATCTTGTCTTACTCTCTGAAAGTTTGTACTGAGTAATTCTTACTGGACTTGACTGAGAAAAGTAATCGAATGGACCTAATGTTGCTGTAGTATTTTGCAAAATTACTTACAATTTCAAAGAACAAAAAATTCTATTCACAATAATAAAAACCTTTAATCGCTGTGCCAAGAAATCATTGTGATTAAACTCTATTCAAACAAGCTGCAAGGCCTAAAATACATTTTAGTTAACAGCTCGTTGTGTGCAATGTATACAGAGCTACTAACTTTTCATTATGAATATGGGGGATACTATATACTGAGATACAATGAGGGTATTCATAGTTCATGCTCTTTTAAGTAGTAAATTAGCATTCATCGTTAATTTGACAACTTTCTAAACTGTTAAACTGTGAATTCCTTCAATGTATTAAAAATCTAAAACTTTGTTTTAATGAAAACTATCTCGTACCTATTCTCTGAAACAAAAACAATTAAACTTACCGAAAATAAGTTCCGACATAAATCATCTTTTACTATTTGCAGCAACGAATCATATTTTCCAATATTATCGGCTCCAACTTCAAAAGCTACAGTCAATAGACTAAGACCCATATGCATCATAGTATCAGTATTTTGTTTATCCATAGGATTGCAAAGTAAAATCAAAAATCGGAATAGTTCTTGTATGCATGGTAAACCATAGGGCACCAAGGGAGCCATACCCTCGGAGCCATCAACAGAATTTTGTTGTGTGAAACGTACACCCACCGAATTAATATATTCACTACTACCTCTATTAGATTGTGGAGATTGTGGGCGTTGTTCTATTGAGTCACCTTCTTGGTTGACACCTTGTGGAGAAGCTGGCTCTATGGATATAAGTGGTGTGCTTAAATCTGTATTGTTTGTGTTATTTTCATCACCGATTTCTCCTTCATGTTGGTTAAACGTGGTAGTTGGTGTTTGGGTTATTTTTCCTTGTAAATCTACTATATTACCAGCTGGTGTTGCTGGTGTGGTAGCCAATACGGGGGCTTTTAAATGATTTACCGGTCCTGGTGTAGTAAGATTCTGCATAGCTCCTTCCTCTGAAGGCTGTGATTGCGCAGATATTTTACGTTGCTGTTGTTGATCTTCTGTGCCAGACCTGGCTAAATCATTTCCTTTTAAACTTTGAGAACGTTTAAGATTATTTGTTTCTGTTGTTGGTAATTTTGTTGATTTTTTACGTTGTTTTTTATCTTTTTCCATAGAAGCAGCCATCATTTGAAATTTCTTTAGCAAACCCGACTGACTACGGTCATCAGCAAATTGTGGCAGACGCATAAATAACAATAAAACCATATCTTTTAGAGCTTGCTCCGCTGAACGTCTTAACAATTCATTTAGTCTTGGTTCAAAGCAAATTTTAAAACAACTTAACATTACTTCGCATACAGCTTCATTGGTTAATACCGAACCCTCGGGGCTACGCATTAAAGTATGCAGAACCTCCACAACACGAAATAGAGTGACGCCATCTGACGACTGGTCTGTACCCATGAAACGTGCATGAGTTACAGCATCGGCTATATTTTCGATAATTACAGCCAAGTTGGGTGAAGTGGGATCTAGAAGAAGAAGTAATTACAAAAAAGAAAATAAATCAACTACACTATGGTAAAAAAAAATTTATTGTTGCATCTGTAAAAATGTACCTTTTATTAAAAAATATTATTTAAAAAAAAAATACCTTTAATTTAAAAAGTACCTTTTGTTAAAAAAGTATCTTTTATTAAAAAGTACCTGTTATGAAAAATGTGCCTTTTATTAAAAAGTACATTTTTATTAAAAAAGTACTTTTTATTAAAAAAGTACTTTTTATTAAAAAAGTACTTTTTATTAAAAAAGTACTTTTTATTAAAAAAGTACTTTTTATTTAAAAGGACCTTTAATTAAAAAGTGTCTTTAATTAAAAAAAGTACATTTTATTAAAAAAGTACATTTTATTAAAAAAGTAAATTTTATTAAAAAAGTAGCTTTTTTAGTTTTTTTAAAAAAGTACCTAAGTATCTTTTCTTTAAAAAAGAAATGTTGAGTACCCGAACAGACCTATTATCAAAAAAATATCTTTTATAAAAAAAAGTACCATTTACTAAAAAATAACCTTTTATTAAACAAGTAGGTACATTTCATTAATAAAGTATCTTTAATTAAGAAAGTACCTTTTAATAAAATAGTACATTTTATTAAAAAGTATTTTTATTAAAAAAAATACCTATTATTGAAAAAATACTCTTTTATTAAAAGGTACCTTTTGTTAAAAAAGTACAAAAAATCTTATATCTTATAAGTTAATTATCTTATATCTTATAAGTTAACGATCTTATAAGTTAATTTTCGAAAATAGTGTTACTAATATTGAGAATACTTGGTCCACTTTACTAAATTTAGACCTGGGCCCTAATTATGTATATTATGTATGTGTACCGTAGTGAAATGACACCTAAATCTTTATCGATTTTATAATGCGAATGATAAAATTTTGGTTTTTTCAATGTAACATGGCATTATAATTATGAGATTTATATTTAAATCATGTGAGTTCGGTCGACAAAACGATAATTATTTAGGTGTCATTTCACTACCGTGTGTCGTTAAAAAAACACAAAATTGATCCCTTAAGCAAAAACAACTTGGTTTTTAGTTTTACTTGTCAAAACGCATATATAAAAAATAAGCAGAAACTAGTTTTGTACAAAAGCTCCGTTATAAATTTAGTATCAAACAATTTTCGGAACTAGTCTAGAAAGAAGTTTCCATACTCTAAACTATTTTCCGAATTAACATTTTTAAAATAAGTATTTATGACAAATTTTAGAATTGAATTCATTTTTCATAGATTTAAAGAATTTTTTTTGGTTTAGAATTGTTAAAATTTTCTTAAGAGTTTTTCCTTACCAATTAATCCATATGATAAAAATTTGTTAATGGCCGATAGCGCCAAACTAGTGACAGTCCCAGTTGTTTCCTCTGTACGTATGACCTCGAGAAAAGGAGCCAAAAATACATTGGGATCAATAAGACGTAAATCTTCAATACGGTTCAGAACTTGTTTTAAATCCATAAATAATTTCATTAAGGAATCTTTTTCTTCATCCTAGAACAAAAATACAATATAAAAATAAATTATCTTTAGGAACACCATATTCTACCGTATGTATACACAAATACAGTGATGATAAACACACATACACACACACATATAATTAATCAAATACAAACTTACCACGTATGCGGTGGCATTCCAACGGGAACCTCTACGCATCGCGGTCATCAAAGTGGACATTTCGCCCCGTACCACAAATATGCCATTACCGGGCAGAGACATTTTGTTAGTTTAGCGAAGGAAACCTTGACTGTTACTTTTTCGTAAAAATTCAGACTTTTCCTTTATTAAATGAAAAAAATCTGTTAAAAGGGTGTTGACAAAGATGAAGTTTCAAAAACTATTTCTTGGTGCAATTTTCTTTAGGTTGGTTGTTAAATCGTTAATATTTCAACTATTTATTTAGTTTAATGATTTTACATATTACTTATTTAATTATAACGATTAATCAATTAATTTTCCTTAAATTGTACCACGCAACCAAGAGTTAAACAAAATCCAATTTTTTTTTTCTTTTTGTTTTCGTATTCTTCTTTTTTTAATAAAGTGATGACGTTTCGAAAGAGACATGAAAAAACGTCAAAAGGCAGTTGTTTTTGTAAAAAATGTCTAATTGTGGTTTAAAACAATCTGGTAGCATTAATTTTGTAAAAATTATGTGTCAAAGCAAAAAAAATATTTTCCAGTACGTGTTTTGGTAAAAATTAGGAAAAGTGGTCAAAAAATTGAGAAAATTTATAAAAAATTATAAATTTTCTTGAAAATTTCAATAAAATAACCAAAATTGAATTGTTATAATTGCTATTTTAAGTAAAACTTGTTAATATTGTTAATAAATTACCTTCAATATGGGCAATACGGACTCCAAATTAAACTTTCGTAAAGCTATTGTTCAGCTCACGCAAAAAAATCATAAGATCGATGCTGATGACCCATTTTGGGATCAGTTTTGGTCTGGTCATCAAACAACTTTGGAAGATGTATTCGCCTTAGTTACGGCAGCAGAGATACGTAATATACGCAATGATAATCCTGCAAACTTGGCTACCTTATGTTATAAAGCAGTGGAAAAACTTGCGGAGGCGGTGGATAGTAGTTGTCGTACTCAAGCCGAGCAACAGTGTGTATTAAATTGTGTTAGATTGTTAATACGCATTATGCCCTACATATTTGAAGATGACAAATGGCGTAATTTCTTCTGGAGTAGTTTGCCAGCAACACAAGATAAATCAGGAAAACGAAGGTCAGCTGGAAGTGGGGAAATAGATTATTTGGCCGAAGGTTCCGAACAGTTAGCAACACAAAATCATACCGTACCTTTGGCTCAATCTTTACTAAATGCTATATGCGATTTATTATTCTGTCCAGACTTTACAGTCACCTCAACGCGGCGGCCTGGGCCTGACAAGGCCGAAGAATTGGCCAATATTGATAGTTGTGAGTATATATGGGAAGCTGGTGTGGGTTTTGCTCATTCGCCACCCAAAAATGCAAACATGGAAAGAAGGCGCACGGAATTGTTGAAATTATTATTGACTTGTTTTTCGGAACCCATGTATAGGACACCAACACCAGCGGAGGAGCCTAATAAATGGATAGCCTATTTTACCTCGGCTGATAATCGCCATGCCTTACCTTTATTCACCTCTTTCTTAAATTCGGTATGCTCTTATGATCCTGTTGGATTTGGGGTTCCATACAATCATCTTATCTTCACTGATACCACAGAACCCCTGGTAGAAGCTTGTCTACAAATTTTAATTGTCACCCTTGATCATGATATGATTATGCAGCAACAGCAATTACAATTACAGAGACATGTTAAAGGCGGTCCCAACTCCTCACCCGTTGCTCCCTCACCCTACGATGATGTTTGTGGTGATAATTTATTTATCAATTATTTGTCTCGGGTTCATCGTGATGAAGATTTTCATTTTATTTTAAAAGGCATAACACGTTTGCTTAATAATCCCTTGTTGCAGAACTATTTACCCAACTCAACGAAGAGGTTGCACTGTCATCAGGAATTGTTAATATTGTTTTGGAAAATTTGTGATTATAATAAGAAATTTTTGTATTTTGTATTGAAAAGTTCCGATGTATTGGATATATTAATACCAATACTCTATCATTTGAATTACTCACGAGCGGATCAATCGAAAGTGGGTCTTATGCATATTGGAGTATTCATTTTATTGCTGTTGTCAGGTGAGATAAGAAAAACAATTTTTAAAGAATTAATTTTTGTTTATATGTTCGTTTACGCAAAATTCTTACTACTTGTACTATAATTGGAAAGTTTTCTATATATTTTTTTTTAATTTAATTTTCCAGCTGTAGTAAAAGTAGTAACATGTAGTAAGTCAACGAACAAGTTTAATAACAACTTTCCTTTTAAATTACAATATTTTTAAATGAAAGGCAGATGATAAAATTTACAAGTATGCCAGTGGGATAGAATACTTATTTTCGGGTTTCACTACAAAACTATCATCAGTATTCATGCCTTGACGGGTTAATTGATGATGATCTATTTCTATTGAATGTGAAACAAATTAGACTAACATCAAAGAAATTCTAAAAATGCTATTCTTATCCTCTGTTATTACTATTCAACAACTCATGAAGCTCAGATTTTATGGAAACGAACCGTGAATTTTAAATAAATATTCTAATTATTTTTAATCTACAACATATATCCACTATTAAGTAAACAATTAGCCATATTAAATATGTTTTTTAACTGTATCTAGTGTGTTGAGATCAATAAAGCTTATATATAGTTGATATTTTAATTGGTAAATTATTGTTCTTTTAATCTGAAAATGTTTCTTTTCATAAAAATGTATCAAAATCTGATAATTTTTCCAAAGGAAAATTAAGCGAATATAAAAATGCCAAAAGAAAAAATATCACTATTTCCGAAATTTTTCTTTAGAAGAAATGTATCAGAATCGGAGGAATTTTTATAGAGAAATTGTTTCAAAATCTGAGAAATATTCTTTATAAAATACATATATCTTGAAATCTGTAAATTTTCAATAGAAAAAATGTCTCAAAATCTGAGAAATTTTAAGAACCTGATGTAGTGACATCCTATTTTCTCCTTTATATTTTGAATAAATCGTCCAGCGGTAAAAGATTTTTTTTTATAATAAATACAGCATTTATTTACTTCAAATTACATAACCAAAGCCCTGGGGGCCATATATGATTAATAAAAGCTACTACAAAAAAAAAAGAATAATTTAAATAAAGATAATAAAAATAAATAATAAAAAAATAAATAATAAAAAAACAAATAATAAAAGTAAGTAAGTAAGATTTGCCAACAATGAAGAGGTGGAGTCTGCGGTTGATGGCTGTTTTTAGGAGCTAGACTGTTCTTAATATAAACAGGGTATAGAAGCTATTGAAAATCGTTGGGAACAGTGTATAGAGCTGAAATGAGACTATTTTAAGAAATAAAGAACATTTTCCCCAAATTTGTTGTGTTTTATTTGTTAGGTCGGGTAGTTCTAGGGCCGACCTCATAGTTGGGTTTCAAATTTTTGTTTTCTGTTTTTAGAAGTTGACTTCAGCTAAATATTTGGCGTGTTCGTTTACTTACTACAAGTTACTACTTTTACTACAGCTGGAAAAATTCAATACATAAAGTAAACAAAACTTTCCAATTGTAGTAAAAGTAGTAAGAAATTCGAGTAAACGAACACACTGATTGGTAATTAAGTGTATTTGTATAGAATCTCTCTTTTCCTTAACTTAACTTCCCTTAATATAGTTGGGCCTTTACTTTTTGTTCGAAATTTAGCTAAATTTTTCTCCAAAATAAACAGCGCCCATTTAAAATTTTCGCCAGATTTGTGAATTTATTTTATATTTTTTTATTTGTTTTATTTGTTGCTTTTTATTTCTTTCCATTGTTTGAAATGTTTTTAATTTTATTTAATTGAATACGATGAGTTTCGATTGAAAATTAACCAAATTAATTAATAAAGATGTAACTTCATGAAAGTTGACCTAAGCTAAATGTGAGTGCTTCAATGTATTTCCATGGTATCGCTCTTTCCCTTAATTCAACTTTGCTAAATATAATTCAACCTTTAGAATTTGATAAATTTTTCTTTATGAATCAAACTGCGAAATTTTGTATTTATAAAAAAAGTTAGAATATAAGAAATTTTTGGAATTTAAAATTCTCAGAATCTTCCAATTTTTTTAAACGTGTTTAAAATCTGATAAAAAAAAAATCTTTAAAAATTTTTTTCGAATTTAAAAATCTGAAATAATAATGTCTCAGACTATCTAACGGTGGGTGCCATAATGTAGGGTTAACTTTAACTTAACTATTAATTAAAAGAAAATGTAAAGAAATTGTTTACAATAGTTAACCCAAAAAAATTGGGTTAACTATTAGTTAATTTTAAAAACTTCGGTATGAGACCCAGCGTAAGACATTTTCTACAAGAAAATCTAAAAATCTGATCATTTTTCGAAAAAGAATTTTTTTTTGTAGAATATAAAAATATTTTAAAAATTTCAGTGTTTGTTTTTAAGATTCTTTTATTATAAAAATTCTCTTTAAATTTTATAATTTTTCTCATTTTAGGTGAACGTAATTTTGGTGTACGTTTAAATAAACCTTATACGGCTACCGTACCCATGGATATTCCTGTATTTACGGGTACTCATGCGGATTTGTTAATAACAGTATTTCATAAAATTATTGCTACTGGACATCAACGTTTACAACCATTATTTGATTGTTTACTTACGATCTTAGTAAATGTATCACCCTATTTGAAAACACTCTCCATGGTGGCCAGTGTTAAACTATTGCATTTACTAGAGGCCTTTAGCACTCCCTGGTTTCTATTATCCGCACCCAGTAATCATCATTTAGTCTTCTTTTTATTGGAAATCTTTAATAATATCATACAGTATCAATTTGATGGTAATTCAAATTTGGTATACACCATTATACGCAAACGTCATGTATTTCATGCAATGGCCAATTTACCGTCAGATATGACGGGTATAGCAAAATGTTTGAGTGGTCGTAAAGTGGGTAAATTTAATTTACCACCTGTGCGACAAAAACGCATAACAACTGTGGTGCAGAATTTTAACAATCAATTACCAGAATGCGGAGAAGATGAGGATGATGAGGAAGATGATTTAGATGAAGAATTAGAGTCTAAAACAGTTAATGATAAGGCTGTTACCACAGGAGTTAATAATATAACACTAGTAGAAGAATCTGAAACAGAATCATCCCACACACAACAGGGTGAACAACAAATGGAAGGTGCTTTTCCAGCTATGCCTGCTGAACCGGGTACTTTAAAAGCTTCACTACCCGATACGCCTCACATAAATCAAATGACTGAACGTGAACAGGCACACCCAGGATCAGCTGATCAAACACCCACCATAGATGGTACTTCTGATATAGTACGTTTCGATAAGATTAATGAAAGATCTCCCTCTGAATCGCGGACCAGTAGTCCTAATGGTCATTTAGAATCTAATGCCGATAAATCACCCTTTAGTCGTCTATCCGTAGCTCATCGTGGTAGCATACGCATGGTTCATCAACCCTCGGCCGATGTATGGTCACCCACACCCGAATGGATTGTTTCATGGCGTTCAAAATTGCCATTACAAACAATAATGCGTTTGTTACAAGTTTTAGTACCCCAAGTAGAGAAAATCTGTATTGACAAAGGTCTAACAGATGAATCGGAAATTTTGAAATTTTTACAACATGGCACTTTAGTCGGTCTATTGCCGGTGCCGCATCCAATACTCATTAGAAAATATCAAGCTAATGCTGGTACTACTGCCTGGTTTCGTACCTATATATGGGGTGTTATTTATTTACGAAATGTTGAGCCAGCTATTTGGTATGACACTGAAGTGAAATTATTCGAAATCCAAAGAGTTTAAGTTATATAGAAATATTTAGGTAAGATATAAATATATATTGCTAAAACAAAAAAATATAGTTAAACACAAAAACTCCTCTAGAGAATCGTCCCAAAAAAAATCCCAAACACTATAAATTTTAGTAAACTAAGGTCGAACTTTTTGGATGTATACCAACTTTGTTTATTAGTTAAACATTGTCTAAAATTTTAATTGAGGCTTAACCCAGCAAGATTGGCCAGTTAAACTACGGTACAAATTTAAGTGATGCCACCTTGCAACGTATTGACAGACAGAACATAAAATGCTTTTTTTTGACAAATCAAATTGGATATCTTTTTCTTCGCTAATTGGATATCTTCTTTTTCGCTAATTGGATATAAATGATTTTGTAGCAGTTAATAAGACAATATCCGCTGTATTTTCACTCTTACCTATTAACGTAAAGTAGTTAAAGCAAATCTACGTTGAAAGTATTAAAGTATAAAAAATTCTAACAGTTTTCAGCGTTGATAATTTTTAACGATGAAAGTTAACGTGCATATGAAAAATAATATGTTAATTTTTGTCTACTTTGAGCTTTTTCATGAGTTAACGGATATAGTTAAGTCGAAAGCACAGTCATCATGTAATTTGATATTTCTTAAACTAGAACTGAAAAACATCATGCTCAGTTAAACTCGGTTAAATTCTAATTTAAGATTAGCTAAACAGGCCATTAAACGAAGCTTAATTGAAATCCAAAAAACTAGCTCTAAGTATAAGGTAAAAACATGAGATATCTTATTTTGATTCGGCGAAGCTTTTCAAAAGTGAAATAAAAGTGTAATATGTACATTTTTATCAAGACCTTAATATTCTGTAAATTGTGTAGCTCCAGCCAAACTATATAACAATGTGAACATAACAGACTACGGAGATTATTTTTAGTCGGTAATTTATCGATAACAGTTAATTTAACAATCTATATCACTTTTCAATTTTAGCTAATTTTTTTTTTATTCAATAAGTTATAATATTTATACCTGCTAACATTTAACAATTGTTATGAATATAAAATTTGTTTGGAGTTAACAATAGTTAAGTTGTTACCACAATCGACTTAAGCTATTACCACAATTGACTTAACAGACTTCTGTATTTTATTTTAATTTGCAAATCCGTTGCATTTCTTTTTCTTTTAATTTAATTTTATTATTATTATTTTTTTATTTTGATATTTGTAATTTTTGTCCAAATATTTTTTAGTTTTGAAATGTTTTTAATTATTTAAGTCAGGTACGATGAGTTTCAGTTTGAAATTAACTAATTAATGGAGATGGAACTTTTGAAAATGTTAAATATGGGTACTTCAATACATTTGTATGGAATCGCTCTTTTCCTTAATCGACTTCGCTGTGTTTGTATAAAATTTTGCTTAATTTTTCTCTAAATGAAAGAGCCCTCATATTTGACTTAATTTTTTTTTTTTTTTTTAATTTTTGCCAAATTTGCGAGTTTATATTATTTTATTTTTATTATTTGTTTAATTTTTCTATTTATGTTTTTTTTTAATTTCTTTGTTTGAAACGTTTTTATTTTGATTAATTTGGGTACGATGAGTAAATTAACCAAATTAATAGAGATGGAACTTTACGAAAGTTGCGTCCAATGTATTTGCATTGTTTCTCCCATAACGGTGGGTCTCATACTGTGGATTTAACTTAACTATTAAACAAAAGAAAATGTCAAAAAATTATATACAAAACAATAACAAAGTTTTTTGTTAAATATTAGTTTGAGCTTAAACCTGTAGTATGGGACCCACCGTAAGTGTTAAGCTCTGCAACAATAGTTAGTGTTAAGTTTTCCAATTTTTTTTTTTGTCAATTCAAATTTTATTATCGATTACATTAGAATGTATATATTTTCATTAAAAATTACAATTGTCGATGTTTTTAAATTTTTTATAATTTTTTCTAGTCTATTTCAAATGTTTCTTCTTATCGATTTTTATAATTTTTTTAGTTGTTTTATCTAAAGATTTTTGTTGGCGATAACACTGAAATTAGTTGTTTTCAGCAAAGAAGTACTTCTTTTTATTTCTATAGTCGACATTTTTACTTTGTGTTACTTTTTTTATATAGACATCGAGCACTAAAAATATTTATCGATAACACAGAATTCTGTGTTATTCGATCATACTAATTACAGTAAATAATTTTTTTTATCGATACTTTAAAAAAAAAACTTCCGTTCTTAAGTTATCACACGCTAAATTTCTATTTGAAATGTTTGTTATCGATATTTTTTATCGAAAAATTGTTTTGTTATCAAATTCATTAAAATTATTTTTTTTTTTATAAAAACTAATTTTCTTTATCTGTGCAGTTGCTTATTGAGATATCAAACATTTCATAATTATCAATTTATAGTTTCTGTTATCAATATTTTTTTCAAAAAACATTTCAAGTTTTTTCAATTATTTGGACATTATTGTGAGTTAAGCTGTAACCACAATTAACTTATACATCATTCATACTAACCCCAAAACTAGTACTTTTCAAATTTATTCTGTTTTCGATTGTCAAATCCCATATAAATTTCAAATCGAAAACTTAAAAAAACGAAAACTTCTAGTTTTGGGTGTTGTGCGAATGAGGTTTTAAGCTGTAACCACAACCGTTTGTTAAGTTTGCTTGGAATTTGGCTTGAGTTTTCTCCAAAATAAGGAGATTTGCGAATTTATTTGGTATTTTTTCATTGTTATATTTTATTTGTTTGAAATATTTTTAATTTAATTAAGTTTTGTACGATAAGTTTCGGTTGAAAATTACCCAAATTAATAGATATGGAACTTTTCTAAAGTTAACTTAAGCTAAATATAAGGGTGCGTACAGAGTGGCCGCTTGTTGCCGAGCCGGGCCGACTGACGCTTATTGCGAGAACTTGTTCATGCGAGAAACAAGTTTGGGTGTGCATAGTGGATGCGAGAATCAGCGCTGATATTTTATCTATTATTTGTGTTTTATGTATGTCTGTATGCATTTGGGTTTGTTGTTCATTCGTGTTTGTGAAATTGAAGTGAAAAGATATTGACATTGAGTTTTAAAATTTTACTTATTAACGCATTTCTTCAATAATTCTTGAAATTTTTATTACATTTTTTTTTAAATTTTGTTTATAATTTTTTTATAATTGTTATAATTTTATTTAATTTTTATTATTTATTTGAATTTTTATTTTTTTGTTTAATTTTTATTTTATTAACATAACATAAACAATGTTTTCGGCGCTGAAATACGCTTTGGAACTGTTTTCTCGCATTCAATCAGTTTTGCGCTCTAATCTCGCATGAACAAGTTCTCGCAATAAGCGTCAGTCGGCTCGGCTCGGCTCGGCAACAAGCGGCCACTCTGTACGCACCCTTAGGTGGCCGCTTGTTGCCGAGCCGAGCCGACTGATGCTTATTGCGGGAACTTGTCATGCGAGAAACAAGTTTGAGTGTGCATAGTGGATGCGAGATTCAGCACTGATATTTTATCTATTATTTGTGTTTTATGTATGTTTGTATGCATTTGGGTTTGTTGTTCATTCTGACATTGAGTTTTAAAAGTTTACTTATTAACGCATTTCTTCAATTATTCTTAAAATGTTTATTACATTTTTTTTTTAAATTTTGTTTATAAGTTTTTTTTAATTTTTTTATAATTGTTATAATTTTATTTAATTTTTATTATTTATTTGAATTTTTATTTTTTTGTTTAATTTTTACTTTATTAACATAACATAAACAATGTTTTCGGCGCTGAAAAACGCTTTGGAACTGTTTTCTCGCATTCAATCAGCTTTGCGCTCTGACCAGCTCGGCGCCCACTATGACCTGTTCGCGCTTATTTGTACTAATTTGTATAGTACCAGTTTTCTCGCATTGGTTCTCGCAATAAGCGTCAGTCGGCTCGGCAACAAGCGGCCACTCTGTACGCACCCTAACGCACCCTAACTGGTTCAATGTACCGTTTGTTAAGTTTGATCGAAATTTGCGAAATTGCAAGTCATCCGATTTTTCGCCATATTAATATTTTTGGAATTAGTTTTTGATTAAAATATTTTTCAAAATTTATTAATTTCATTTTAAAATTTTAGCCCTAAATTCATAAACGCTTTGTAAAATTATAGGAGGTTTATTGAACAAATTTTGTATGAAAATGACGTTTTGTAAACCTGCTATAACTTTACAATGCATTTATGAATTGAGGGGTTAATGTTTTGTCAATTTTTTGTTGGAAATTAACATAATTATTATAGATGAAACTTTACAAAAGTTGGCTTAAGCTAAGTATGTTACTTCGGAGTATTTGTATGGTAAAGTTCTTTCCCTTAATTAAAATTCGCTAAATATAATTGGGCCTTTATTCCTCAAGATGGTACCTAGAGATTCAAAAAGTATTAATTACCAATTTCATTCCAAAAAAAACTATAAATATAATTTATTTTTTAAAGAGTGACAAAAAAAAATGTTATGTTTCTTACAGTCTTGAAATTAATAAAATTGTTGCTCTCACCACTCCAATCTCTAGTTACTTTCCCATCTCTAGTAACATCCTTTGCTATATATAACATCGCTCAAAATTAAAAACTTCTACTTCCTTCTAATTATATTACAAAAAAAAATTATCTCTTATCGCTTTGAATGTTATACTCTATACGTACATAAGAAATCAATTACCAAGATATCAATTAATTAAATTTTTTGAATTTTTAATCGCATTCACTGACAATTTTATCTCGGGTGTACATATATAATCTAACGAAACCTTATGATAAACTATTATTAAAGAAAATCAAATTAAATATCTATATATTTTATGCTTAATAACTATAGCTTTTTTTTGTTTGTTTTTAAATATAAGTGCAATTCTCTTTTTAAGTTAAATATCAAGTTAATTTATTAAAAAAAACAATATAAATAAAATAAAGAAAAATATATACATATATTCCAAACTAATTAAATATTATTATTGTATGGTGTTACAAAAATAAAAACATTTAAAATAAAAGCCTTTTTTATTTAAAAAGAGATAAAAATAACGAATCTTCTAAAATAAGTCTGGCATCCCTTTTTGTGTTTTAAAGTCAGTAAAGTATGGCAACACCTACAATAATAGGAAGAGTGCCATATTTCTCTAAACCTAGCGTCTTGACATGCAGTAAAATGATAGCAACAATTGTCAAAATAATTCATCTCAAGTGAAGACAATTTCAATGTTATTGCAATATCATGATATCATTGACATATAAACTGCTCGTGCATTGATGTCTGCCATTAAATATCACTTTTCGTTTTAATTTTGTAATAAAAAAATAACAAAAATTTTGGTAAAAAAAAAGAACGCGGAGAGTTTAATTATTTATTATTTGTATATAAAATATATCTTTAATAAAATTTTGTGTTTTTTGAAGAAAAGACTTTGATAATTCTTAGCCATGGAATGGTCAAGTGTTCTCCGCTACAGTGCAATTGATATAATTTCGACCTTTCTGTACAATCGATTTGAAATTTAGCATGATATCATTTATTGTATTTGAAGACATCGGCCAACCTAGTCTTGACATGCAATAAAATGAAAAAATAGCGTTTTTTTTTTAATCACCTGGATTTAGAATTTTTCATACAAAAAGGGGATTTATTAAATCCAAAAAAAGCTGGAATTAAAAAATCCACAATAAAAGCACAAATATATGAAACAGCCTATTAATTTAATGTCAGAAAAAATTACGAATGAAAATTAAAAGAGAAAGAAAAAAATTTAAAAACCAACAAATGAAAGGTTTTTATTAAATTTTTTTATGAAATATGTCGAGAAAAAAAAACTACACCCCACCAAATTCATATTTTCCATCTCGGACATGGATAAATAGCTGAAATAGAAATGGCAATTTTTCACTCTACTGTAAGTAATTTAATTAAATCCAATTAGTGAATATTAAATATTGCAATGGAATTTTTCAATTGTGTAAAAATATAAATTGAAGTGATAAAACTGAAAAGGCAGACTGTCTATCGCTGTTTTATATAAAATATAATTAAAATTTAAAAGTTAAAGTAAAATCCTTCATCATCGAATTCGGTATTCAAAATTAGGGGAAAGAAGTGTCTGGCAGAAATTTTTTTTAAATATGGAGAATCTAACCCCATCTGTCGAGCACTTTTAGAACTACTTTTAGGATTTATTAAATCCAAGTGATTAGAAAAAGCGGCTATTGTCAGCATGATTTCATCTAAAGGCGAGACCTACGCGGTGTCTTCAAATGCAATAAATTATATGATATTGAATGTCAAAACGATTTTAGCGAAACGTCAAAATGATATCAATTGCAATGTAGTGGAGAACACTTGACTATCTCATGGCTAAGAAATATTATAAATTTTTCTTCGCAAAACGCTAACGGTGGGTCTCATACTGCAAGTTTAAACTTTAGTTAATAGTTAACCCAAAAATTTGTTGTTGTTTTGTGTACATTTTCGCAATACAAAATGTATGGAGATTTTATATTGTTATCTCCCTCTTGAGTTGACTTCCATGTAAACAAAACCATACGGTTAGAGAATACTTTTTAGACACCTGTCATTAGTTTGACATCTGGTAATAATCTGTGGTATTAGTGAAAAAGTTTGAGTGTATTGAGTTTTTCGAACTTGCACTTGCATGTGGAAACGGGGCGTTAGTGAATCGTTCGATTGAACTAGTTCATGAACAACACATACAGCGCTGCCAACTTTGACGATTTGTCTCCATTTTGACGATTTTTGAAGTGAAAATTTATGAAAAGACAATTGACGATTTTAAAAAATTTCATATATGAAAAATGACAATTTTTTTTAAATCAATTAGTTTTTGTTAAAAAAATTCAGTCTCGTTTTTAGCATTTTTTTACTCCTTGACAGAAGTTTTGAATCATTATTATTCAGCGATTTATCGCAAAATTTTTATGGAAAACTTAAAAGTTCGAAAAATTTAGCCATGTACCGATAATTTTTTAAGAAAGTTTTAAAAAGTTCGAAAAATATAGCTTGTTTTGGGAAATTTTTCAACAGAACCTGAAAAGTTCGTGAAATTTAGCGATTTATCGTGAAACGTCCAAAAATTTCAAAAAATCCTTAAAAAAGTTAACTTAATTCTATTGTTATTTAATTAACTTACAATAGAGTACAGGAACGTCAAAATAAGCCAAACATATATTCTTGGTATATTTTGAAGCAGGATCCGATTTCCGCTTTACTTCACATTACTGACAGAAGCGAGTAATAAAGGACTAATTGTTGGGACACATTTTTAAATAAAAATGTGAAATTGTTACAAAAAAAGTAATGAAAACGGCTTTTTAAAAACGAATCCTCATTTATTAAAATCAAAGAAGTTTTTGGATCAAGGTTTTTTAACCATTTCTGATTTACACTGAGGTTATACGCTGAAGATTTTTTTTTCAAGTTGATAACACATACTGCTTGTTAAATTCAGTTGAACTTGAAGCTGTGACGTAGACTGCATGCAACTTGATGGTCAATTTTGCTTTCAAGATGCCATCGTCAAGGAAAGAACTAAAAATGATCGCCTCTGTGGGCTGTTTCCGCACTGTAGGCTGTTCGAAAAGACTTTATTTTTTTCTTCACATCTTCCACAGACATTTTCATGTCAGCAGAAATTGATTTTTTATTTATTTTTATTTTTAAATCATTTCGTCGATATACCGAAATATTCACATTCCGTATTTTATCAATCGTGTTTTATTGCGGCACAATATTTGTAAAAAGAAAAAAAAAATTACAAGTAATTTGATCAGCTGCTTAAAACTGACCGTCAAGTTTTCTCAAAACTTCAAAGCAAAAATTGATATCAAGTTACTGTTCAATTTTTAAAATGTGAGTGTGTTAGTAAATATTTTGAAAATTAAAACGTGTAACCCCTATGTTACAAAATTACGATTTTGAGGATTTTTGCACTAAAAATTACGATTTTTTTAACAAAATGGTTTGGCAGCACTGCAACTATAGATACAAATCATGGTTGGCAAACACAAACCGTAAAATACCAATAACGATTTAAAATACTTTCAAATGATTACCGTTAACCTTAAGAAATACAACTAACGAAATAACTTTAAATACCGTTTACATTAAAATACCCTAACGAAATTATTTAAAATACCATTAACTCTAAAATACCTTAACGAAATAATTTAAAATACCTTTAACCTTAAAATACCCTTACGAAACAACTTTAAGTTTGGATTAACAAAAATGTTTTGAATTTTATTACAGTTTAATAAAACAAATTAACATGCAAAACAGCAACAACAATCCTTCAATAAGTCTCTAATGAAGAAAAAGGTTTTGTGAATAAGCATATAAATCTTTTACTTCTGTAAAAAGATCTTGCATGGAATATTGACTTTCAGCTTCTATTAAACAGCTGATGCTGCTGTTTACAAACACATAAATATAGCCATACACTACCCAATATCATTACAAATATTGTTAACAATATTATTGCCGTTTTGCCCTAAACCGTACAATAAGATGTGCAATGGCACAACTGTTTTCTTCTATATAAACGTTAACTTTAAAACAACACTAACTAAATAACTTTAAAAACTGTTAACCTTAAAATAACACAATGAAATAACTTTAAATACCTTTAAGCCCAAAATAACTTAAAATACCGATAACCTTAAAATGCCCTAACGAAATATCTATTGTTGAAATAACGTTATCAATTATCACTAACGTTACGAATCGGTTGCCAACCCTGATAAAATTAAGAAAAAACAGCCAGTAAATTACAAAAGAAATTGTACGCAATAAACTTGGAATTAATTCCACAATGGCTTTTATGTTAAAAAATTCGTTAAAATTATTCATTGGAAAACGATGTCTTAAACTTTATGATCCAACAAATTATGCACAACAAGGATTAAAAACGTCTGCTGTACTATTGATTCCTCCCCACAAACAAAATTCCAATACAACAACGCAAAGTAATGATTCTACAAATCAGATGGGACAAAAGAAATTCAAGGAAACACCTAAGATAACCTTAATACAACAACAACATACAACAGTCACCGCTTTGGAAGAGGCAAAACATTTGGCTAAACGTAGATCTATGCATTTGGTGCAAATACAGGAAATGGATACTAAGACACAAAGACCGGTATATAAGTAAGTGGATTTGGGGAGAGACAAAAATGTTTTTATATAAAAATAACGTTTACTGTTTTTTAATACTTAAGACTTTTAACATCTGCGGAAATGTTGCAAAATGAATTGGCCGATATCAAGTCAACGCGCAATTCTAATAACTCTCCATCAACCGGTACTAACGATAAATTAAGTTCTCAAAAGAAATCTGAGAAAAGTTTAAATATTGGTTCACGCATAACCGATAATGATTTATCATCACGTTTGAAAAATATTTCCAAATGGTTGAATAAACGTCATGAAGTACGCATTTTAATACAAGGCTCTTCCGATCATGATATGGCTAATTGTGAAAAAATATTCAAAACTATTGAACACTCGGTTAAAACTCCCGAGAACATAGGAAAAGTGGTACAAAAGCGTTCTAAAGGTTCTGTAATGAGATTCAGTATAATACCCACAAACCCCGGAAATGATATAGCATCGTCAGATCCACAATGACTTGCAGTATATAAACAAACTCCCATTTACGGCCTAACGTACATCAAGCGATTTTATTCAAAAATATGTTGTAGAAAAGGGGAAACAAATTTATCATCCTACAATTCCACCACTTTTCCCTCTTCTTCGTCCAACTATAAGGGTCCATTTGCTTTAACATTCTTGGGCATTTTCTGTTTAACCCTAAAATATATATTCTGGTGGAATTATGTCGATGAGGGCTCCCATAAAGATGAAAATATTTTGCCATATGTTGATACAAAAACGATTAATAAAGGTCAGGATAGCACTATAGAAATCAAACAAATTTAAATTTAAATATTCTCATTGATTAAAAGAGTTGATGCTTTTTATTTAATTATAGTAATATTGTTAATCATTTTATTTAATATATATTTTTTCTTTTCCGCAAATAAAGTTTAAACGACTTTTAGTTAACAGAAAACAATTTTTTTATTTGCAATTCAACCAAAATATTTTCCTTTAAACTAACAAATTCTAATTTCATGGTAGTTCTTTAGTTTATGTATCCTTGATTTGGAAATGTACTAAAATATTTTGTAAAATTTTGCTAATATTTTTTTCTGATTTTTAAAATTGTTTAGTTTTATTCGAATAGAGTTGTTAAATTAATAAATAATAAATATAATGGGTCGTAGGAATAAAACCATGTCTGGGATTTGCTTAATTTTATACAAGACTATATATATGTATATAATATAGTAAAGGAATTCACAGTTTAAGTACTAACGTGCTATGGTTGTAAAATAGCATGATTTTTTAAGTTTACTGTATAGAAAGTTGTCAATTTTACGATAAATGCTAATTTACTACTTAAAATGTCACGAACTGTGAATACCATCAGTAAAAAACACCTCTAAGGCCCGATTACTGAATATCCAGTTAGCTACTAACTGGGACTTTAACTGACACATTTGTTGTTGTTTCCTATATAAAATTTGAATTTAACTGTTGGCTAAATTTTAACTGGACATTCAGTAATCTGGCCTTAATGTCTCTTTTTGTGAATGATTTAAGCGATTTACCTAGTGTCTTCAAATGCAATGAAATGTGCAAAGAAATTTGAAAATAACACACAAAGCAACAACAAAATTATTTTCGTTGTTGTTGTTTTGTGTGTTATTTTCAAATTTCTTTGCACATTTCATTACATTTGAAGACACTAGGTTAGGCTCAGAGCTTTGAAGAATTAATTCCTTATTTCCTTAATTCAATTTTTCAATTCTGAATTAAAAATTCGATGAATTAATTCACTTAGCACCATATATTGAATGGAATTAATTCATATTTGCTTTCTCTTCGATTTATTTTGTTACGAATTAATTCAATTGCAATAGTTCTTTTTATTAAATCAAATGAATTAATTCACTGGTGAACACGTTCAATTTTATAAATCGAACGGAAAAGAGTGAATTAATTCCTTACTGAATTAATTCACTACTGAATTCGTTCAATTTCATTTTCGTTCAGTGAATTAAAAAAAATAAAATTACGTTCAGTGAATTAAAAAAAATAAAATTACGTTCAGTGAATTAAAAAAAAAACAAGTTCACTGAATTGAAAAAAAAATAAAATAAGTTCACTGAATTGAAAAACATTATTGTTTTCTTCTACTGAACGGCAGAAAACAGGCTTTGAATTCAGTGAACTTATTTTATTTTTTTTTTCAATTCGGTGAATTTACTATTTTTTTTTTAATTAACTGAACATAATTTTATTTTTTTTAATTCACTGAACGAAAATGAAATTGAACGAATTCAGTAGTGAATTAATTCAGTAAGGAATTAATTCACTTTTTTCCGTTCGATTTATAAAATTGAACGCGTTCACCGGTGAATTAATTCATTAGATTTAATAAAAATAACTATTACAATTGAATTAATTCTTTGAATTTGTTGTTTGATGAACGAGTTCAATTGAACGAATTCAGTGAATTACTTAAGAAAAGGAATTCATTCAATTCTAGAGAAAATTGAATTCGATTGGTAGTGAATTCATTCAAAAAGGAATTAATTCTTCAAAGCTCTGGTTAGGCTTGCTTTTTGCTCTATCTCTAGCAGTTTTTTCTCGCGTGTACATTAGGGTAATGACTCAAAAATTTTACCTATCACCACGTGATAGGCAATACTAAACTAATAATAAAATCGTGTTTGCGGGTCATTTTGGCAAAAAAAACCTTCGCACCAAATGAAATTTCTAAAAAAATTTTTGCTCGGGGATTTTGCATAATTTACATAACGAACTATTACAAGAATTATTGTAAACGGCAAAAAATGTATCCAAAAGTCCGTCCAAAGAGGTTTCGTAATTTTTACCGTAAATAGCTTTTAATACGCATCGTTTGAGTTTCATTTGTATAAAACTTCGGAGAAATATTTTAATTAAACTAAAACAATATAGACCAAATTTCAACTTTTTTGACAGTAGCGAAAAAGTAAGATTGCGTTTCTTAATATTTTTTATGGCCTTTTTGGCTAGGGCATGTAAAATTTGATATTTGCAAAGAAAATCAAAAAGTCATAACAATAGTTTACATGTGCCTTTACAGGCTCCGTTAGCCAATATATATAAGCCTTGTAAAATATATACATGCCTAGTAAAAAATATCTAAAAATATGTATATTTTACTAGAAAGTTGTTAAACTAACTTGGAAATTGTGTAGTTGTATAATTACATAGCACTTAGTTAATATTCCCCTTTTTTTCTGCGTGTAAGTACTTTCATAAATTCTGGCATACTATTAAACGCCCCCGCAGTAAAAACCCACTGTCATCTTGACATTTTTTTGACAACAATTTATTTATACCAGTGCTGGTAAATTCAGTTACTTTTCAATGCTTGATACTACTCGATATTTTTAATTTGGATACACGATACTTTTAACGGTTTTTAAATTTGAAACTTTTTAATAAATTTTTTTAAAAAATTACGGTGGGTCTCATAATGTAGGTTTAACTTAACTATAAACAAAAGAAAATGTCAAAAAAATGTACACAAAACAACAACAAATTTTTGGGTTAACTATTAACTAAAGTTTAAACCTGCAGTAAGAGACCCACCGTAATAAAACATAGTTGAGCTTAAAACACATTGATCTCAAGCTCAACTATTTCTTATTAAAATTTATTAAAATTTTTTGAAAATGTTTTTGTTGATTCAATATTTAAATTTATAGATATATTTTTAAACTTTTTTTTACCAACTATTCATTATTGCTGGGTTTCATACGGACGGTTTACTTAATTTTTTTGACATTTTCTTCTTTTTAATAGTTAAATTAAAGTTAACACTGTAGTTTGAGACCCACCGTATATGTTTCATAGTTTTTTAACACATAATTTTAACGGTGCTAAAGTTAACTGTAGGGTTAACTTTAGCTTAACTATTAAGGCCGAGTTTTTCGGATGTCAGTTAAACTTGGTTAAGTTTAACCGAAAACGAACAATATTTGCCATTTCCGAGTTTATTAAAAAAAATTTGCTGGAACAAATTTTTCTCATTTATAATTTTGGTCTTTATTGAAATAAAACAAACTAAACCACATTTTAAAAGTTAGACACCGAGTTAAATTAAATTTAAAGATAACCTACATCCTAAGAACTGCAGTTAGTATCATCATTAGTATAACAAAATCTTGACTTTTAAAAATTAATAGAGCTCTGGCCATCAATTCTATATATTTCGGACATGCTGATTACAATGGTAAAGATTTTTCGCTAAATGTCTATAAAGTTTAACGGTTGTCCATTCAGTTTTTTATATAAAAATTTTTTCAAATTCAATTAATATGAATTTTTTACGTTAAAATGTAAGCACAGGACCTGTGGCCATATTTACGATATAAATGCAATGTACTAATCTTGATATTTAAACCACTAATTAGCCTTTTATATAGGTTTTTATGATTTTTTGCTATTTCAACGACTTTAGTCCCCATATTATATTACTAATATCATTTTCAGTAGATTCTACCGGCAAAGTTTTGTGAGTGTAAGTAATGGTAAGTAGCTATATTAGAATGCTTCCATCCTATGACACGCCAACGTTAAATTCATCGATGAAACCATCAGAAGAGAAGTGATGCCTTTGCCATAGTAGTGATGCTTTTATTGCTTCTTTGGCAGAACTATTTTTGCTGGGTACACCTGCACTAAAAAAAATCTTGGCAGAATCTACTGAAAATGACAGTCAACACAAAGGTATATGCAGTTAAAATGGCGACAAAGTTATTTACACTCAACCAAAATAGTCTGTAATGGCTACTGAAAATTTTGCTGTTATTACGGGAAATTTAACTGTTTTGAGGCCAGCGTTATTTTTGCTAATTTTAGCAACACATGTCTGCTGATCTGTAGTACAATAAAATTAGTTGAAAAAATTAGTAGCCGCTATCAAATTTTAGTAAAATTTATGTAAAACGCAATTCAAAATCGAGTTGCTAAAATCAGTTAAAAAACTTACTAAATATCATAATTTTAGTACAATGAAATTAGTATAAATAATTAGTCGCAGCTACTAAATTTCAGTAAATTGCTGTAAACTGTAATTTGAAATCAATCTGCTGAAATTAGCAAAAAATTTTACTAAAAAATAAAAGAACTGTAAAATCTAAAAAAAAATTTTTTTCTTTCGATTGTAACAAGCGTACTTGAAATTTGGAGTCAAAATTGCAAACGGTTCTCCAGTTATTGCCGTTTTATGTATTGGAGATGCAATACAATTTTCTGGGTGTTATTTCTAAACTAAGAATATATCAATAGTAACAAATATAAACTAAACAAGAATTGTAAAAAACAAAAAAAAAAATATATTTAAATTAGTATATTTTTCTGCTAAAATTGAGCACTCGGTTTTGAAAAATTAGTAAAATGTTTTGCTGAAATCAGCAGCGAAAATTAGTAAAAAAAATCCGTAACTTGTAATAAGAGAACAGCAAAAATGATTACTAAAAATAAAAATTGTACTAATAATCAGTATAAAAATAGTATAGTGCGATTGGAAACTGTTTACAAATTTTTTTACAAACTTTTTTATCTGAGTGTACCTTTCAAATAACAAAAAATTTAGATATTTTTAACTGTTGAAAAATAACTAAAATTGTGCTAAAAATGTTTAACAATGTCGTAAAATTCACTATTATACACTTAAGTCTCTTTTTATTAGGGTTTTTCTTTTCCCGGACTTTTTCATTTCCCGGGACAGCGGGATTTTTTTCGGAATTTCCCGGGATCCCGGGAATTCCCGCTCGTTAGAAAATATATAAATTCGACATATATTATACTTGAAAAAATACTTTTTGGTTAAACACCGTTCGACAAAGTTCATCTTTTGGTTGTATCCATGAGAAAATGTTCTGAAAGGAGGGCTAAATATCCATGTCTTCCACTTTTTCCAGGTCAATTCGTTTAATAATTTAAATCGTGAATTAGTATTTATGTAATATATTTATATGGAAGGCCGTCCTAATTAAAAAAAAACTCTTGGTAATATATTAACTAAATATTAATTTCGCGGTTTAATCTGTTAAACGAATTGATATAGAAAAGTGAAAGACACGGTTATATTATTTTGATCCCGTTTTTCAGGATATATTGGAATTGTTAATGGGTGCAAACTTGTGTCGGACCAGTTTTATAGTCAGAACTAAAATCAATTTTTTGCTTAAATATTTCTTAAATACATTAAATCCAAAAATTTCTATTTCTAGATATTTTGTTTTTTTCTATGCAGACTTTCAGAAGTATCCATCTAGAATTATTTTTATAAAAAAGTTTAAAAGTGAGCATTTTTCACAGAAATTTTTAGGCAAATTCGCCTAAATTCCCAGGTAGAAAAATACAAACGGCACAATGTCGGCCCGGTATTGGAGATGGTAGTACATGTACTGGCAATGCGTCGGATTTTCACTTTCACTGTACTGGCATGTTGTCGAAATGATAACACCAATAAACGCTTGGCCGTAGTTATTTCCCAACGTTGGTGCAGGCTCGCGATTTTATTTTTTTGGTATTATCCCAGTACATTTAATAACAAATTTAGTAATTTGCTAGTACTTTACTGTCCTTTTATTGTACATCACAGATTTTTAATGTATTCTTTCGAAACTTCACAAGAAACTTCTCTTACATTAATAATTGTGTAATAGATGCAAAAATACATAAAATTGTTAATTTTAATAAATTAAAAAAAGGTCGTTAATTTTCAGAAAACAGTACTGGCAAAGCACGTTTTAGGTAGTACCGGCATTTCGTAAAAAACAGTGCTCTCCCAGTACAATTTTTGTTGCAACGTCGGAAATTTCTACCTGGGTTGTTTTATAAAAGTAGCCACCAAAATATTAAATAGTTTCATAACTTTAATTAGTTTTCTTGAATAGAAATTTTTTATGCCACAACTCCTTAAAAAGAAATTATTTAGTTTTCATATTTAGTTGCATTTTAAATTAGCATAAACAAATTCAAAATAATTTGAAAAAGCATCTGATGTATTTATTATTTTAAAAATTAATAATATTTAAAAAATATATTTAAAATAAAGGAATAGCGATTGGAATAGCAATTGAACTTTAAATGAAATTATTTGAAGTAAAAGAAACTCAAAATACTTATGTTAATTGAAAATACGAAAAAATTACTATTTTTAACTTTAATCCCTAGTTTATTGGAGGTATTTGGAACTGAAATAATGATGTTGAAATGTTGTATAAGGCTGGTTAACACTATAAGATTTTCGGTACGATTTTACTTCAGACAAGTGCAAAATATATAGGCAAGGTTGCAAAATCTTTCCGAGAATCTTGTAGTTTAAAACAGCCTATATAAATATTGCTTTATTTAAACAAATATCATCATCTTAAAGAAGAAACAAATTCCCGAAGGACAAGTATATTAGTGTGTAAATTTGGTAATTGCTAATATAATATTTTTCGGTTTAACTAAACCAAATTCAATTGGCATCCAAAAACAATTTGGCTTAATTCAGTTTATTAAATTTTGATCCGTATTTTTTAATTTTAAATATTCTTTATTTAAATTAATTTAAAAAAATCAATGCTTTAAATTTAAATAAAGCTTTTTAAATTGCAATAAAACTAGCTAAAACTACTGTAAAGGACTAAAAAAAATCCCGGGAAATCCCGCATAAAATTCCCGGGATTGCGGGATTCAAAAAGGGCGGGATTCCCGGGAATCCCGTCCCGGGAATTCCCGGGACATAAACCCTACTTTTTATGCGGTTTTTTTTTATGCGGATTTGAAGTTATGCGGTTTTAAAATCGACTTGTGTTGCGTTTTTTTCCAACTTTTATAATACTTTTTATTTAATTTTTTTTTGCCATTTTTAGCATTTTTAAATATTGGCATAACTCATTTTTCAAAATAAGAAAGCTTTTTGATTTCTTTCTTATGCTATGTGTACTGCGAAATAAATTGGGATTTCCCGTTCTAGATTTTATGAAAAGCTGAAGAAAAGATATGCTGATATTGGAAAATATTTTAAACCTGGAGAATCTTCAATAAGAGCAATTAAAATGAATGAGCCTCAAATAAGCAAATCTGTTATTTCTGGCTCACAACTGAGTTCAAAATTGTCATCGAATTCACGGGAATGCGATCGTATTCTGCTTAATGCACATTTGTGGACATATATGGATGCATGAATGGAAATTTATGTATCCATGTATGGAAAAGCATTCATGTTTATGATCATGCACAAACATACATTTAACGTGTATGAATCCATATATGTAGATTTTTAGCCGCGGTATTATTTTTATACCCTACACCACTATGTGGTCAGGGTATTATAAGTTTGTGCTGATGTTTGTAACACCAAAAAATATTGGTCGTAGACCCACCTTATAGTATACCGATCGGTTCAGAATTTTTTTTTATTTCGATTTAACGATGTCCGTCCGTCCGTCTGTCTGTCTGTCCATGCAATCTTGTGCGCACTCTACAGGTCGCACCTATTAAGATATTTTGATGAAATTTGGTACGCAAACCTATGTTGGCCCAAGGACGAACAAGTTTGATTTTTTTGAACATCGGTCCATGTTTAGACCTAGTGCCCATATAAGGGTCCTACCAAAATTATACTGTTTATATGGTGCAGGTCGTAAATATTAAGATATTTTGATGAAATTTGGTACACAGACCTATATTGGCCCAATAATGCAGCCTATTGATTTTGGTGAACATCGGTCCATGTTTAGACCTAGTGCCCATATAAGGTCCTACCAAAATTATACTGTTTATACGCTGCAGGTCGCAAATATTAAGATATTTTGACGAAATTTTGTACACAGACCTATAGTGGCCCAATAACGCAGCCTATTGATTTTGGTGAACATCGGTCCATGTTTAGACCTAGTGCCCATATAAGGGTCCTACCAAAATTATACTGTTTATATGCTGCAGGTCGTAAATATTAAGATATTTTGATGAAATTTGGTACACAGACCTATATTTGCCCAATAATGCAGCCTATTGATTTTGGTGAACATCGGTCCATGTTTAGACCTAATGCCCATATAAGGGTCCTATCAAAATTATACTGTTTAAACGCTGCAGGTCGTAAATATTCAGATATTTTGATGAAATTTGGTACACAGACCTACATTGGGCCAATAACGCAGCCTATTGATTTTGGTAAACATCGGTCCATGTTTAGACCTAGTGCCCATATAAGGGTCCTACCAAAATTATAATGTTTATACGCTGCAGGTCGCAAATATTAAGATATTTTGATGAAATTTGATACACAGACCTATATTGGCCCAATAACGCAGCCTATTGATTTTGGTGAACATCGGTCTATGTTTAGACCTAGTGCCCATATAAGGGTCCTACCAAAATTATACTGTTTATACGCTGCAGGTCGCAAATATTATGATATTTTGATGAAATTTGGTACATAGACCTATGTTGGCCCAAGGACGAAGCCTATTGATTTTGGTGAACATCGGTCCATGTTTAGAACTAGTGCCCATATAAGGGTCCCCCCAAAATTGGCTTGGTTACAAACTGCAGGTCGCAAATATTAAGATATTTTAATGAAATTTGGTGCGCTGACTCACATTATAGAAAATTTTGACATAAGCCCCATTTTAACCCATTCGAATTTCGGATCCAAACAATACACCAAACTGGTGTAGGGTATTGTATAGTCGGCATGCCCGACTTTAACCTTTTTACTCGTTTTTTATTGATTTTATGTTTTTTTTGGTATATACCGTATGTATTAGGGCGGGTCGATTTAATAATCGCCCATGGCTCAGTGAAAATCGTATTCTAGGGATCAAAGTAAGAAACTTTGCCGAAGGAACCATACCTCTAAAACGAATTCTACTACCCCCAACTGTTGACTTTTGTCCCGTAGGGTCAAGTTTTGAAAAATCCCACTTTGACCCATTTAGAGTGCCCCAATCGAGTCCAAATGTATGACCGACCCCCACTAACTTTGGAGGGCCGATCCACCCATGCCAGTGGCACACCCCCTGGAACTCCCCTGGGGGGTTCCCCATACAAACATTTTAAAAAATCACCATTTTTGGCACTTTATTTTATTATTTTTTATTTATTTTATTTATTTTTATTATTTTATTTATTTTTTCTCTTTAGAAATTTATTTAGTCAGAACATATGTAAATGAAAAAATTAATTTAACTTAGTAATAGAAAAGAAAATAAAAAAAATTACTGTTTGAAGTCTTTTTTGCTTTCAAGTCTGGGCATTTTTTCTTTTCTATTACTAAGTTAAATTAATTTTTTCATTTACATATGTTCTGACTAAATAAATTTCTAAGGAGAAAAAATAAATAAAATAATAAAAATAAATAAAATAAATAAAAAATAATAAAATAAAGTGCCAAAAATGGTGATTTTTTAAAATGTTTGTATGGGGAACCCCCCAGGGGAGTTCCAGGGGGTGTACCACTGGCATGGGTGGATCGGCCCTCCAAAGTTAGTGGGGGTCGGTCATACATTTGGACTCGATTGGGGCACTCTAAATGGGTCAAAGTGGGATTTTTCAAAACTTGACCCTACGGGACAAAAGTCAACAGTTAGGGGTAGTAGAATTCGTTTTAGAGGTATGGTTCCTTCGGCAAAGTTTCTTATTTTGATCCCTAGAATACGATTTTCCCTGAGCCATGGGCGATTTTTTTGCCTCCCCACAAATCGACCCAGCCTAGTATGTATACAAGTGTTATTTTGTGTTAAAAGTAAAAATAAATTAAAATTTTTTATTCTATTATGCGATTTTAGTCCAATTTTCTCACCTTATTTTAAAGTTATGCGGTTTTTGAAATATTCGGAACGCATCTCCCGTTTTTGTATGGAAGTAGAGTACTTTTTAATGCGGATTTTTTATATGCGGTTTTTTTTTTGGAACGCATCTACCGCATAAAAAAAGACTTAAGTGTATTTTTAATACGAACATTTTTAAACTGACAAAAAAATTAAAAACTACTGTTTTTACAGTTAATTTTTTTATATTAGAAGTATATTTTAATAAAGATTGACTTTAAATTTTAAAGGAAGATCCCAACTCTCACAACATGTACATTAGACCGTACCTCAAAAAAAAAAGTTCGCCGTACACCCTCCAATATGATGTATTTTTGGAAGGCGATTTCAAAAAAAATTTTTTTTTTGCTGACCGTAGGGGTCGCCTTTTTTAATTTTTTGTTATAGCTTTGGCATTTAAAATCGGATTTTCAAGTGTGATGTATCGATTATTTTGCCTCGAGGAGACCAGTGGTACGCTCTAATGTACATATAAGTGAACTCATCTCATCATAATTTTATCTACTTTATTTTTTTTCTCATTTTTATCTTATACCTCTGCTTCATAAAGGTTTTTGTAAATTTTTTTCCTTCCGTTTAAAAATAATGTAAATAAATTTCATAAATTAAAAAAATATATTTATATATCTAAGTAGAAAAGGAACAAAGTTCCTAAACTCTTTGCTTCTAAGTCAAATGTAAATAATATAAATATTATAAGAAATAAATTGAATTGAACTGTCATAATAGTTGCTTTGCATTTTTCCATAGAGAAAATTGTAATAACAGTTAGAAATAACAACTACTCATTACTATGCAAACAACTGTCATGTAGTAACTGCTAAAACTCTTTTGAGTGTACTACAGGAATGATTGTTTCAAAATAATTGGAATTGTCATAAAATGTTGGTAGCATTCAGTATTTTATCAGTAAATACGTTGCAATGTGGAATCGCTTAAACAAATTTTTGTCCAACAGCTACTTTGTGTTGACAAATGTATAGTTAATTTAACTGGCCAATGCTGCTGATTTAAGCCTCAACTAAAAGCAAATTACACGATATCTGAAAAACAACATATTAAGTTTAAACAACGTTTAACTAATAAACAAATTTAAACTACATCCAAAAAACTCGGCCTAAGTCAGAGACTATTAATTATAGAGATAGGAAATCAAAACTTACACTACTCACCGATAGAGGGCGCTGAAATTTAGTATTACCTGAGCAACTATTTAGTATCAGTTTAGTATCAGCTGAGCTTTTAGTTAAAAACTCAAAAACTGCTGGAAACTGCTCAAAATAAGGAAAAACAAGCGCGGAATATATTCAAAGTGTAAAATTTGATATATCCGTTTGTTTTTTTGCTATGTTTGTAATTATTTAAATTAAAATCAGAGACATATAATATAGAGATGCAACATCGATAATTTTGTAAACAAACTGTAGATGTCGCTAGCATGTGGGAAATTTTGTCAAAGGAGGATTTTATTTTGGGAAATTTTCTCAAGGGAGAATTTTTTTTATGTCAAATGAGGTTTTACAGAGTTGTTAGGTAAGGAGATTTGGGCCCAAATTTGGGATTTCGACTTCGTTTTGGGGACAGATTAAAAAATTTGTAAATTTTAAAAGATTTAGTTTTAGGCCCAAAATAAGAAGAATTTTGTTATAAATTATATGCGTGTTATTTCAAATTAGAGTCGATTAAATTAGGTCTGTTAAAGAATTTAAAAATTTCTACAAAATATTTGAATTATTGAAGAAATGTTCTCTAAATATTTATAAATCCTGAAATAACGAATAGCAACCAAGATCAATAATTAACCAAAAAATTTTCTATTTTCCAAATACTGAAATTGTTACATGCAAAGGACTCAGAAAAAATAAATTTTGTGTAGGCTCAAAAAGTACCAGGGGTTTTCATATTACCTCTTATGTACCTTCTGAATCGTGTAAACTCGACTTATGCAAACTTAATGTTCAAAAGAGTTTACGAGCCCTTGAACTTACACCTTACTAGATTTAGAAATTTTCGAAAAAAAAGACTTCACTTTTTTGTGTGAAAATTGTGTAGAATTTTTTCTCTCGAAAATTTAATATACGACTTTTATTTTGAAACGGTGACATTTCAGCTTAATTGTGATTTGTCTTTCGTATAATAAAATTTTTTAGTTTCACAATTTTAACAAAGATTTGTGGCCTTTAAAGTTCGAGTGAAAACGTAAATATTTCTTCGTAAAATATTTAATTTTATTTAATTTGCTCACTCATTTCTTAATAATTTTCTGAACTTAAGAGCGATGCTAACTTAGCTCCTTTTTTTGAGTTTTTGTTTAAATTAAAATGAATTGGGTAGAACATTGGGGATTTAATCATTTAAAATGGGAATAAGCTAAAACTTTTTCGGCAACACTGCTCCCCAATAAAATGAAACAGTATTGCCAGAGAAAACAAAACAGCAGTCAGCGCCATCTGTTGCATTAAAAACCGGCGTTGCCATTCATCAGGACCATGGGAGACCCCTATTTAAATAAAAAAAGAAAATTGTCAATTTTTTGAACAAAGTGCCATCTAGTGACAACAATATTTTTATAACTTATTTTTTTGGTGATGCCATACCCTTGGCCTAAGTAATCTCTAATTTTTATTCATACGAACCAATGTCTGTTCGTTTTCTTACTACAATTTAATACTTTTACAACAGCTGGAAAATTTCAAATATTTCTAATTATAATAATAGCTAAAATTCTGAATAAACGAACACACTGACTTATATTTACAATATAAATATTGCATATGAATGCAAATAAATACTATTAACTTAATTATCAAGTTATCTCTTAACTAAAAGATTGTTTTTTTTTTTGTAATAAGAGAGCGAATTCAATAAATTTAAATATTATAAACTTTTCTCTTTTTAAAATTACGTTCATTTTGTTGTCCTTCACGACATCCTTGAGCTTGTTTCTGTTTTAAAAATCTAACTAAATTTCTCATTGGTTGCGCACAATGTTCTTCACATTGTTCCAATGAGAGAAATTTATTATGATTGAAATCACATATATCGGCTGCATAAAGCATGCATTCATCGGTACAATAATTATAAAACCAGTAATTACCAACTACACGCGGATCAGAGCAACGTTGTACAATATTCAATGGTTGATAACAATATTCAGGGGCTTTGTTTAAAATGCGATCACCATATTTAGCATAACCTTGCATTTTATCATAGGAGTTCATTATAATAGTTGAAGAACCATCTCTTTTTTGATAAGCTGTTTTTATATTATGTAGATCCTCCGGTTCGGAGTTTTGTCGGAATGGACGGTTGCCCTTATGGTAGTTTAATTCTACCTCAGGTTCTATTTTTAAGTTTTCGGTTTCAAAATTATATTCTAGATCTTGTGTATTATCAATTTCATTAAATTCTCTGATTTGTGGATGCTGAGATCTATCGTCATTTTCATATTCTTCAGTTTGTTGTCGATAACGTGGGTTGTTATATTGTTGAGGTCTTTCACGATTTTCATAGGGCTCTGATTGCTGTCTGTACTTTGTATTGTATTTTGAAAATGTTTCTAATTGATTTCCTTGTTCTTCCTCTTGATTATTGTTAGTTTCATCAGTATTATCATTATTAGCAACTTCTGTATTTAATATATGACCCATACACTGTTTTCCAAAACAATTTTTGTGTTCATATAATGTTAAGAAAAATATCTCCTGGAATTGGAAAACAATCATGTGTTAATAAAGAAATATTGAAAAAAAATAACATTCACACGCGAAAGAAAACTGCTAGAAATAAAGCAAAACACACTTCTAAATAGCTCTGTTGTGAATGTTTTAAGCTATTTAAGTGTAAATGTGCCTTAAGAAAAAGCTTTAAATTCCATTCCCAAAATAACTAATACCTCATTCATACTGAAGCCAAAACTAGTAGTTTTCAAATTTATTTAGTTTTCGAGTGTCAAATCCCATACAAATTTTAAATAGAAAACTTGAAAACTTGTAACATTTCTATACATTGGAGAAACAATAAAATTTTCTGAATTTTAGTTGCAAACTAAAAATATGTCAATAATAACAAATATAAACTAACTAACAAAAATATCTGTTTTTTGTTGTTAAGATAAGCAACAACGTGGTGCTTTCTTTGGAAAGAGAATAGTGGAGAAATGAAAGGTGGTGAGAGATGAAGGGCTTCAAATGTGGCAACACTGTAATTGCGCAAGTTGGTGAATTTTATAATAGTTGTTGCTCCCCATGTGATATGTTATTTTACTTCGGTGGGGTTAAGTGCTATGGGTACACCGAAAGAGGACGTAGCGATATGTATGAGAGATAGAAAACTCGTTAATATTATTTTTTACTCTTCTGAGACCAGTCGCCTTCGCAAGATCTTGTCGAGAACCTCCACTGCGCCGAGTTTTATCTAAAGGCAATGCGGCAGTTGGACCACATGCAGCCGGGAGTTACTGGATGCTCTCATGGCTGCACATTTTCCGGGTTGTGTTCCTATGACTGACACAAAAGACTTTCCGGATGCTGACGAAGCCAGAGCAGTAATCCAGAGTGGTGGTGTACTGTGCCACAACTCTATAATCGGACAATGAATCGACTACTCGTTCAAATTGACGATGTGGGCTGTAGGGCAGTTGCTTATACGGATAATGTGGCAATTGCGGTATAGGGTAAATATCCGGATATTCTGTCGGAGCTCATGTAGTCCTCACTGAAACTTCTCTCTAAGTGGAGTGAAAGTAATGGGCTGGGGTTAATCTGAACAAAACGGATCTTGTTTTCTTCACTAGGAATAAGATCAGAGGCCCAGACTGCCGAGATTGAACGGCGTTAAGCCCAAATTAGTTTGGAAGTATCGTAAAAAAAGTAACGTATCATTCTCATAATGAATAAAAAGAGTATAAAAAATAAAAATATTGTATTTTTTATCTTTTTCTTGTGCATAGAATTAAATGTCAAGTAATAAAATAGAAAATTTCTGTTTTCAACAGAACTTTTTTACGATTTTACTTGACAACAGTTTCAATGCATAGAAAAAAGATAAAAATATATTTCTATATTATTTTAACACATTGAATTGATTACAGATACGTTTTTTTACTTTACGATTAGACTAATGAAGCCTTAAAGCTTAAAGTTTCCGACAGTGCTAGTTGTTCGGGAATTATCCTTGATAGGGGGTTACTATGGAATCTGAACACTCAGGCTAGAGTTTCTAAGGCAGCTGCTGCCATTTATTGCTGTAAAAAGTTGGTATGAACAGGGATACCAACCCCCGAAATGTCAATTGGCTCTTTGGTGCCGAGCGCGTGGTAGAGTGCGATGGATAAGGATACTCATCGGTTGAAGTTCGAAAGGATTTCGCGGACAATGGCTTGTTGATTACGAGCGCAATTCGTACTACCCTGACGAAGAATATTGACTATATTGCACTGGTTATCAGAAGACCTTCTCAGTAGGCAAATGGTCCCCACCAGGGGGACGCCTGGGTGCGTGTTGATCGCACCCCACAACACTCGTTCGATTTTGAGTTCAAGACTCGGATACCAGACAAATCGTAATGGTCAGAGGGGCCCGGCCTACCTATGGGGGCACTCGAGATTTATACGGATGGCTCCATGAAGATGTAAGAGTAGGGGGTTGCGTATATGTGAGTCGCTATGATTATCGACTCTCCTTTGGGCTGCCGGATCAGTGCAGCATTTTATAGGCTGAGGTAATGTCCATACAGCAGGATATGTCTTGGATAAGGTGTTAAGGAGGATTGTCCATGAATGCTGGGTGTCTCTGGATGAGATGACGAGGCATTCGCGATTAACACTCTTCTGGGGACAGTGATGGCAAAAATGTTGCGGATGTACTGGCTGCGCGTGGAATGATGATTTGCGTTGGGGACATCGATCATACGCGCGGTATACCGCTCACGGCGGGCAAAGGGTAGGTTGAGCGGTACTACCTGCAGTTTGCCATGACCAGGTGTGCAATTGAGCTTGGGTACAAGGAAGGTGTGGCCTACCTATGACCGTCGCTGTACTGGGACGTTCATTGGAACCCCGTTTCCATTTGCGCAACTTGCTGGCGGTGGTGATGGGACATGGCGCTTTTGGTGTACATGCGCGGAGGATGGGACTTCCTTATAATGACTTCTGTAGGAGTTGTCACGATGAGGAAGAGAAGGAGACTCCATTCCATTTGGTCATCCGGACGGACCTGTCTGATGCTGATATTGGCAGGATAAGTCTGTTCATCAGGGGGTCTAACTGGTTTGGTTCGGACTCTGATGCGGTTTCCTAATGGCTCAACGGGTATTACAACGGAAACACGATTTGACAGGACCCACGTGAACTGACCTATATGGCGGCCTTCTCGTTAACCTAACCTAACTACAGTTAAAAACATTACTATACAAACTGTCATGTAGTAACTGTGAAATTTATTAAGTATTCTACATGTCATTTGCTTGTGTAGCAATCAGTAGTTGTTGTTTTTAACTATATTTACAGTTATATATGTAGAACAACAATTTTAACAATTAAAAACAGCTTACGAGTAGTACTGTATATCTTAACACTTGTTTAAAGCAGTTATTTTTATTTTTAATATTTTAATAAACGACTACCAAAACTGTATTTTTGTACTAAACATCTAATTTGGTAGTTATTAAAATAAATAAATGTCGTGGTGTTGAGCTTACACTCAGAGAATTATGCCGTCAAAATTAGAATCATATGCAGTTAAAAAAGTGTACACTGAAATTGCTTTTGAATTAGCTACAATTGCAGTTATTTTTAACTTTAATTATAGTTAAAATAACTGCAATATCAGTTAACTTTATAGTTATTATTACTACATTTGTTAGTTATTTTTCAACAGCTAAAAATAAATTTTATAGTCCTTAAAAAATGCGTTGTTTTTAATATTGTGTTATCAAAAAAAGAATTTAAAATTTCATAGGCTGTTCAAATTTTTTTTGCTGCTCTGTTTTGTGTGATTGGCTGATAGCTACTCTGACAAGTTATTTTTATATAAATTAAGACAGGGGAAAATATAAAAAAAAAACATAAAATGTTAAACAAAGTTGAATTGCAAGAGTGAAATGAAAGTAAACATAAGGTTCCAATCTTAACAAAAAGCGTGCCCGTACTCGAAAATTGGGGTAAAATTGACCATACCCAGCAGTGTTGCCTATAGCCAGTTGTAACTGATTTTTCCATGTAAACAAACACACTTAGTATATTTAGTGCAATTTTTCTTAATATCCAACTTTACGTACCTGACACTCCTCTTCGTTGTACCGATTCACATATTCACGGTTTCTTATCATTTTACCCTCACCACAGGTAGCATTACATGGTGACCAATTTGACCAGGGTCCAACCAAACATTCCGCCTTTGTCTTAGCCGCTTTCACAGGCATTTGTGGAATTCTTTCTTCAAAAGTTTCCTCTTCATTTCCCCCTTGCCATTGTGATTGTCCGTAGTTATCGTGGTCATACATATTTTGCAAATTGGAACATCTCTCGCCACGACATGTTCGTTCTTGATGATTGCTTATCATAACATCACAATTATAAATTTGAGCCACATCAGGTTGTTTATAAACTCGTTGACGATATTGTCTTCCCTCGCCACATTGGGTTGAGCATTCACTCCAATCCGACCAAGGATGGGTAAAACATTCTCGGGGTATATCTGGAATATTGTTGGCTAAAAATGTATGATAAATTTTAGTTGCGATGTTAACGAATAGAAATTTGTTTACTAACATTCTTCATCTAGACATTTTCTTTCATATAATCTTTGTCTTTTAATGGTTAAGGTTGCTAAAGGTTTCATAGGAGTGCCGGATTCATCAAAGAATGGTGAACGTGGATCTGGTGGAGAATCTGAACGCATACGCCTTATAACATCCGGTGGTAATTGAGGTTGATCAGGAGACTTTATTGTTATTGTTAATAAACTGATTATCTAATTAGTATCAAATACTTTACCGTATAGGAAGGTCCCGCATCTGTACCTATATCCCAGGGATATAGATTAATAACTTTATCTTCCAACCATGTGCAATTGGCTAAACACAATTCCAAGCCAGCTACACCTACTATCCAATCTGGTGATGGCGTTATTTTCGAAGCTATCGACAACTGATGATGTTTAGGATCAACACGTATTGAGGCCACCGAAGGACTATTTAAGTAAGGAAATGCCGGTCCCCTAGCCTTGATAATTGTGCGTATTTTACCTCGCTAATAAAAAGGAAATTTTTAATTTCAAATTGATTTATGATAAATTTAATACTAACCTTAAAATAGTTATCAAATTCCATTTCTAAGCCGCGCAGTGAACCATGCTCAGCAAATTCCTGCATTTCTGTTGAGGCCAATACACCCATATGCCAAAAACGATAATCTGAAGTATGAGCAGCACCCAATATATCAGAAAATTTTGTTAACCAACCTCGAGTAGGAAAGTCTTTTGGATGCAGATTACGTGACCAGAGTCCCTCAAAAGTGATCTAGTAATATTAATATTCATATGATTAAATATATGAGCTTCAGGTTTGATAACTTAATCTAAAATAAGCAAACTTGTGTGCTTTACTTTAACTATGAATGGCAAAATTGTCACCTTTTTACTGTCATTCTACCTACAAACTTTTTTCAGTGAAGCTCAATCGTAGTTCTTTTAACTGATCAAATTAACACAATGTCCTGTTCGCTACTAACTGAGACTTTAATTGACACATTTGTTGTTGTTTACCATATACATTTTAAATTTAACTTTAGGTTAAATTTTAACGGATCATTGTGTTATCCAGCCTAAGTTTAAGTTTAATCGTATTTTTCTTTATAGTCCATATCAAAATCGGATCTTTTACTTCTTGCACACACATTCAAAAAAGTTTGTCGGTGGAATATATTAAAATAACTAAAAATTTAGTTATTTTTAAGTGTTGAAAAATAACTAGCAAATGCATTAAAAATAAGTCACAAATTTTTACAAAAAAAAAATTAAAAACAACTACTGAAAAATTATTAAAAGCTACTGTTTTTTTCAGTTAATTTTTTTTTTTTTGATATTATAAAAATATATTTTAATAAAAAACCAATACATACACATAAAAAAATATTAATTTCTTAAAAATTTTAAACGATTTGCCAGTTTTCTGATTTTTATTTTCAGACTTGTCACATTTTCCTAGAATAAAGCCACCCAGTCCGAAATCGCCAGTGGTACAAAAACTCAAGCACTGGCATACCACTGGGTAACCACGGTGTTAAAAATAAATGACTGGGAGAACACTCATTTGGGACGCTTTGTCAGCATTTGCAAAAAGCGTTTTGCCAGTATTTGTTTTACAAAAATTACGGTGGTTTATAAAAAAAACCACTGGCAAAGAATGGGCTTAGAGTGATATGCCAAAGTTTGCAACTAGTGGTTATCCAGTGCTAACTAGTCAGAAATTGCTAGCGGTACAAAATTATTGGTAGAGCAATTATTTTATAAAAATGCTGACGCTTCGTTAAAAAAGGTTTGTAGTCAGAAGGTTCCGAGTTCAAATCCGGTTACAAGCAAAAAATTATTTTTTTGATTTTTTCTAATTTAAAAATGTTTTTGTTTTATAAAATCAATTTTTTTTGTTTGTGAGAAAGCTCCTTTAAGGCCAATATTTTTTGCTCTCCCACCGCTGGCATATTAGTTGCAAAAAAATTTTTGCCAGTACTAGCATTTTAGCACAGCCAGTAGTTGTCCAGCTCTTATCACTCATTTATATATGTGTTTAGAGATGGGCGCGTGACACCAAATTTGCGTGATTCACGCGCGTGCGTGAGTTTAAATGATAGCACTGCGTGAGCGTGAGTTAAAAAAAATGTTCGTGAGTGAGTCGTGCGTGAGTACATTTTTGTACGTGAGTTTGCGTTTTATATTATACCAGATTGCAATATTTTACAATTTTGGAATACGAGAGATCTTCCCTCCTTCAGAAACTGGCTATACAAATAATAGGCGTGTTCGTTTACTTACTACAAGTTACTAATTTTACCACAGCTGGAAAAATTCAATACAAAAAGTAAACAAAACTTTCCAATTGTAGTAAAAGTAGTAAGAATTTCGAGTAAACGAACATACTGAATGTGTATTCCAGTCTGTTTAGCTATTGTTGAACAGGTGTTTTCTACTTCTGCCAGAATTCTGGAGGAAAGACATCGAATTCTTTGACAAAACGTTGACAAAAATTTTGTTCTACCACAAAAATTTGGAATATCATTTAAAGATTTGCTGTGAATTTTTTAAATTATTTAAAAATTTTATAAAATTATTGGTGTATAACTTAAAAAACTTAACGGATCAAGCAAATTTCGGATACCCTGTTCTGAAGTGAAGCGTATTCCAGTGAGAGCGTTCTGCATCGATCGAAACAAGTGGTAGTCGGACGGGGTGAAACAAAACTTTCCAACCACTATTTTCTAGTTTTTAACCGGTCTAGCAACACGTGGCCGAGCGTTGTCATGATGGAATATTACGCCTTCATGTCTGGTCGCATATTCCGGGAGTTTTTCGGCAGTGCTCTGTTCAAACGAATCAATTGTGTTCGGTACAGTTCCCCTGTGATTGTCTGGCCCTATTTCAGTAGCTCATAATAGATGGGACTCTTCTGGTCCCACCAAGTACAGATCATTATCTTGGCTCCAAAGATATTCGGCTTTGGCGTTGATTTGTTTGGTTGGTCGAGCTTTATATACGATTTCTTGCGCTTCGGGTTGTCGTAATGGATCCATTTTTCACCGCCAGTAATAATTCGATGCAAAACTGACTTCTTTTTATGGCGTTCAACCAGCACTTCGGATATGCAAAATCGTATTTCAACGTCTGTCGGCTTCAATTCGGTTGGTACCTCGGTGAATCCTGGGGTGAATGCTGCTGATTAAAAACGTTTTGAAATTGCTGCTTGAGTGATTCCCAATGATTTTGCAAGTTTTTCTTGAGTTTGATAATAATCTTCATCTTTGGAACATATTCAGGATAAGCTTAGGTGACAATCGACATTTTCGAAGCAAAAAAAAAAAACTTTGTTGAATCCCGCAATTTTAAGTTATACACCTAATTAACTTTTAACAAAATTTTTTTATAGTTCAACTAATTTTAATTATCTTTAATTACCTACTTAAGTTTGTAAAACAAAAAAACTAAAAATAATCAGTAAAAAATTTAATATAAAAAAATCGTATTTTTCGCAAGTATTTCGTGAGCGTGATTCAAATTAAAATCAATCTCGTGAGCGTGAGTGAGCGTTTAAAAAAATTATTCGTGCATGAGTCGTGCGTGATTATTATTTTTCGTTCGTGAGCGTGAGTCAAAATTCACTCACGCACCCATCTCTAGTTTAGCCACCAAGTATTATATATCTCGTTAGCTCAGTGGGTAAAGCTATCTTCTGCCAAACTGACGGCCTGGGTTCAAATGACAATACGATAAAAAAAAATACATATGAACTTTTTTTAAAATTTTATTTTGGAAAATGTATTTCCAGACCTCTTATTTATCGGTTTTACTAACGTTTTGCCAACGTTCAAACATTTTGTTTCTCAAGTGCTTTTCCGGCGCTTTTTGAACAGCCGGTCCTTTTCTCTAATGAATTTTTCATTTTGGAAATGGGAAAGCATTTTTTGCAAGTACTTATACCACCTGTTAAAGTGCTCTGTAATCGCTTTCCCGTTTGTATTTTTTGACTGGGCAATTTTAAACATGAAAAAAAAGTGCAAAGCAACATATTTTATATTTATAGACTTTTTTGAGTGCGATTCTTTTAATAGTCCACTATAAAGATTAGTCGTTGGAACTTACCTCATAACGTGCTTCATCACATGCACAACAACGTCTTTCATCTATATTCATTTTGTGACTTTCCACATCATCAACAATTTCCTCACATATTTTCTTTGTCAAACCACCATCATCCATAAACCAAACATCTCTATGCTGCAATACAGTTGCCCTTATTAAAACACAACCATTTCCCGGTTCCGTGGGAGCCATCCATACCACATCCAATTTTGTCTTCGGATTGGTATTTGTAGTCTCGATCATATTAAAGCAATTTGGACTGTATCGCGATTCAATTGAATCAACAACATCTAAATGTCCCAGATTTTCATTGAAACTCTTTTCGCCATTTTCATTTTCCAATACCAATTTAGCACTTATAAAACGATGACCATTATAAGCATGTAAAGAAACTAATAAAAATTTCTAATATAAACTCTACTCTAACAAAGAAAAAAAATATTCATGAATCATGAAAAAACATGCCTCGAAAGACGTAATAAACAATACAAGTTGTTTACAATTCGAAGACGTTATCTTTTAGGCGCCAATAAATAAACCTTCAAAATTCTTACGAAAAAAATAGTTTTTATCAACAAATTTTACGCTTTAATTCAGCAAGGGGTCGTTAATACACTTTTTCCATATTTATTTAAGGAAATAATTATTGAAGGAACAGTTTAAGTGCGTTGTAAAATAGCATGATTTTTGAAGTTTAACCCATAGAAAGTTTTAAAATTTATGATACATATAAACTAGCATAATAAAATGTAAACTAGCAATATAAACTACTTAAAATAATACGTACCTACTGTTTTTTTTTGTTTTTAATTTATCTGTTTATATTCTTATTTTTGGAAGCGAAATCGAAATCTATAAAAGTTTATTTCAACTGGAATAGTATTAACTTCAATTAGATTCATACTTAATTTACAAATTTTTGTAAAAAAAATAAGATGTTAATTGAAATATGATATAATTAATTTAACTATGATTTTTCTCTGTGTAGCTATATTTTACTAATTGGGACTTTAGCTGATAAATTTCTTGCTGTTTTCCAAAAAAGAGTGAGTTTGATTGTTGGTTAAAACTTAACAGGACATTCAATAATCGAGCCTTACCCAGTAGCAAATGGTCGAACTAGTTCTAAAAAGTACTAGTTTTTGACTAGTAACTACAAAACTAGTTCTCAAAATACCCATTTTGAAGCAGTAGTGAACTAGTTTAATACGATCTATGTCGGGAAATTTGAAATTCTCATTTTGTATACATTTGTATAAAACAGAGTTTGCAAATAAACACTTAATTTTTTTTACTGTGAATTGACTTGAGGTGTAAATCAACTGGTACAGTTCTGGTACCAAAGAGTCACTCCGGAACTAGTTTGATAAATTTCTCATAAGTACCACGACAGCTCCCTCTTTTTATTCTTAAAAGAACCATTAATTTTGAACCATTTGTGTACCTATTAGTTTCATTGAAACAATGCGAGACTATTTCGAAAGATTAAATTTAAATGAGATTTTTAAAATTCTAGTTTTGTTTACATTTGTTATTAATAATATGGTCTGAGTTTGCGAATAAACACGAACATTTTTTATTGTGATTAGAAATCATAAACACAAAATATTTTAGATTTCATTTGGTAAATGGACCTAATTATCTCAGTAAGGAAACTATCGGTCTCATCTACGTTTCATTAAAGAAAAAGCCTTTGTTTTTTATCTATATCATTTAGGTCTTTACCAACTGTTACAGTACTAATTCCAAAGAGTCACTTCGGAATTGGTTCCGCGAGTGTAACATTAGTACCAGTTTTTCTCTCTATTTTTCGTCCTTAAATTGTAATTTCCAAACTAGTTCTACAACTAGTACCTAAGTGTAAGTTTGGCGACAATTGTCCCCATCCCTATGACATCTCCATGTTAAATTCTACAGTTGTTTGTATGGAGAGGCGGTTGAACTCGTACTAGTTGCCTGGTTCAACTAAACTAGTACATAACTGGTTCTGAACTAGTATTTTTTGCTACTGGGTAGTAACGAAACAGTAAATAGACGTTTAAAAATGATCAGTTTTGACCAGATCTCAGTAAATCTGATATTACCAGATCTAGGCAGATTTGGGGCACCATATAATCCAATTTTATTTTCACTTCAAACTAAAATTAAAGAACTTTACCTATAATTTGATCTTCTTGCCTAGTAATTCTTCAAACAAAATTTGTTTGTACATTTTTATTTTAGTGCCAGCTCAAATGGACAAGATCTGGTACCAAATCTGCCCAGATGTGCTTACAACTGACCATGAAAATCACTCAATTTTCCAGATCACTTTAGATAAGAATAAATCTGTGCATCATATATGCCATATCTGATAATATATGATCAGATCTGGCACTGGATCTAATTATATCCAATCATATCTCTTTAGATCAAAACAGATTTGATCAGAACTAAACTTTTTTACACGGGCATCTAAAAAAATTTTCGAAATGGTGTAAACTACACCATATAAATTTATACTCATATATACAAAGTTTAAGATCAATGCCGCCGCAATGTAGTTGTACTACTATGCACTAGAAATACACTTCCAGACACCAAGGCGTCTATGATTTGCATTGAAAAATCTTAATCTCTTATTTACAGTCATTAGGAACAGATTTCATCACACTTTCTTACCATTATAACTCTGACCCAATATATAAGTTTGTACATTTCCCGTTATTGTTATAACAAAATGTTCATCTACTGGTGACTTTGGTGTAAAAGTGTTTAAAGGATAACGCGTACATCGTTTACTGAACACATTATCCGGTATTAATATTAGTAAAATAAATATAATTTCCGACCACTTCATTTTGTTGATGTTTATACTTTTAATGTTTGTACTATACTATTTCTAAAAATCCAAGATTAAAACTTAAGCCTATATTGTTTTGATATTCTCCACAAGTTTAATGTGTTCTTTGTACATAAAGCTAAGAGAATTTGCAAACAAATTTCTTATCATTTTAGCGCTCTGGTTTTCAAGGTTAATAGAGAAACGTAGGATTGTTTTGGTTTTTTTAATCTGTCTGTTCTTATACCCTACGCATAAGAGAAAGTCATGGTCTGCAATTGAAATAGTGATATTCTAAAATGAATATTAGAAGAAGATTTTATTTAAATGTATTGCTAAAATTAAATTTTAAATCTAACCCTAAGATTTAAAAATTTCAAACAAAATTTCTTATTTCAGTAAAATTTAAAACAAAAATCTTTCTTACCTAGTGTCTTCAAATGCAATAAAAAATGCCATAAAATTTACGAGTTATTTGTGTGTAACAACGAAAATATTTTTGTTGATGTTTTGTGTGTGGCACAACAACCGATTTTAGAAGACCTTCACGGAATTCGCTGCGACCGAACTACGACCACGATTGAATTCACTATACCAACGATATACTGTGGTTTTTGATGCTGCTTTATCGCTATACAAAGAACTGAGTTCATCGACACATTCTTGTTGAGATAATCCACGTCGAAAGTTGTGAAAAATAATCCAACGAAAACCTTCTCATGAAATTTCCATTTTTTGGCCAAATTGATTTTTTTAACTCACTGTAAACAAAACAAATAGCACTTGTACATCAAAACCTTGTGAGTACGTTTATGCTAAAAAATGTCAGATTTTATTATGGTGTTGCCAGATTTTAGCTATTGACATTAGTGTTGCCAGTTTCCGAAATATAAATAGTACCCCTCGTAACACATAAAGCATCAACAAAATTATTTTCGTTGTTGCTTTATATTATATTATTTATATTTCGGAAACTGGCAACACTAATGTCAGTAGCTAAAATCCACCATAATAAAATTTGACATATTTAGCATAAACGTACTCACACGGTTTTGATGTACAGGTGCTATTTGTTTTGTTTACAGTGAGTTAAAAAAATCATTTTGGCCAAAAAATGGAAATTTCATGAGAAGGTTTTCGTTGGATTATTTTTCACAACTTTCGATAGCGATAAAGCAGCATCAAAAACCACAGTATATCGCTGGTATAATGAATTCGCGGTCGTAGTTCGGTCGCAGCGAATTCCATGAAGGTCTTCCAAAATCGGTTGTTGTGCCACAAAACATCGATGCAGTGAGTGAACTGATAATGCAAGATCGTCATATGACATACTGTGAGATAGAGGCATTCTTGCACATTAGTTCCACTTCAATACATTCGATTTTGCATGAACACTTAGTTGTAAAAAAAATTTGTTCTCGTTGGATACCCCATAATTTATCAGTCGCTTAAAAAAAGGCTCCTGTCGATTGGTGTAAGGGAATGATTAAAAAGTTCGACCGTGGTGATTGAAAAGACGTGTATAAAATTGTGACAGGTGACGAATCATGGATATATGCGTATGAGCCGGAAATAAAACAGCTATCGACCGTGTGGGTATTTCAAGACGAGCGAAATCCAACAAAAGTTGTTCGTGGAAGAAGCACAGCAAATGGTCGCCTGTTTCTTTGGCCGAATGGGTCATGTGGCCACTGTTCCGCTTGAGCAACGTATGACGGTCAATTTTGAGTGGTACACGACCATTTATTTGCCGGAAGTCTGTGGAGAAATTCGTAAAACCAACCGCCAAAGACGAATCATTTTCCATCATGACAATGCGAGCTCTCACACATCTCGTCAAACAGGTGAATTTTTGAGCAGTCAAAACATCGAATTGATGACTCATCCTCCGTACAGTCCTGATTTGGCACCCAATGACTTCTTTTTGTTCCCGAATATCAAAGATAAACTGCGTGGTCAACGATTTACCTGCGTCGAAGAAGCACTCGAAGCGTTCAAAAACCATATTTTGGAGGTGTCTCAAGAGGAATGGAATAACTGCTATGACAAATTGTTTGAACGAATGCTAAAATGTATTGATCATCAGGGGAAATATTTTGAAAAATAATAAAGCCATTTTCATTTAAAAATGTTTGTTATTATTTGCTATTCCCGAAATATAAATGTACCCTCGTATTTTCAAATTTATTTCCACATTTCATGGCATTTGTAGACACTAGGTTAGTACTGATTATAGGATTATAAAACTGACCCTTAAATTTTTTTTTAACGTTTTTAGCGAACCCTCGTTGGGCGCCAAAATTATTTTTAAGAAAGGTTGTGGTTGGCTCCGATGTGAATGCAATTTTGATCTGTGATATATATATATCCATAAATTGTTGCTGAATCTCATATTGATAGATTAAAAAGCGGATTACAAAATTACGGTTATTAAATAAAGTTATTTGAAAAATATAAAGAAGTTTCAAACGATTTTGAGCCAGGTTTTTATTCTTTAAACATGAGGTTGGACCAAAAAGTAAACATACGGGTCGATTTATTTTGCCTCCTATATTACATTCCTAAAGGTCAGAGTGAACCTTGTAACTTCTATTACAACCCTGGGGTTGCTTTTAGCCAAGTGATTTTCAAAAATGTCTTTTTACTTACGAGGAAGGTTTGTATAGGAAATTATGCTGCATTTAACTCTACACTATAAAACTGCTTGTAAGTTCACTACTATAAAAAGATTAAATTTCTGTTTAATATAATGCATAGGGAGTAAATACACTGTGGAAAAACAGGGGTAAGTTGTGATGCGAGCACCTGTCCCGTAACCGGTGAAAATAGGACATGTCTGAAAGAAACTATCCTGTGACCTGTCTCGTGGCCGGTGAAAACAGGACCGGTCTGAAAGTACCTACCCGGTGACCTGTCCCTGGTGAAAAGAGCACCGGTCTGAAAGTACCTGTCCCGTGACTGGTGAAAATGGGAATAAACTAGGATATTTAAGTGGCACAAATATTAGAGTTGTCAATTATTCGTTTGTTTATTTTGATCGATTAAACGATCAGAACAATTTTGATCGAATGATTATATGATTATTTACTAAAAGCTATTGGATTAATACTTTAAGTGTTGAGTAGGCGGCCAGTAATCAAGTCGTTCACCAGATTGTTGTAAAACTGTTGCGGAACTCTTGTGTGTACAATGCAGAGCACTGGTGCGAACATTTAGTATTCCAGGAAACTCAAGTACCTAAAAATGTCCGACACGGGGACTAAAATATACTTTTCTAAAGATAAGCTCTGAGCTAAATCCAAATCTGGCGTCTGGGAAAAAACAGTCTTTTTTATCGACATATTCCAAATTGTATTTCCTTTAATGCAAACATACACGTTCAATATTATAAATCAATGTTTTTAAATTCAACCAATCAGAACAAAGTATTTAAAAATAAAATGTTCTGATTGGATGATTTTTGAAAATTTGATCAATAATATTGAACGTGTATTCCTGTCTTTAGAATGCCTTTTGAATTTTTTAGAAAGCTTTTTTATTCTTGGAAATATCGTCCATTAAAATTTACTATTGTATTAAAGTATTTTTTTTAATTTTGCTTTTAAACTACCACATAAACATCGAAAAATTAAAAATTCATGCTTTAAAAATTGCATGAATTAAACTTCTTTGCAAACCATTTGTTTAAGTTAAAACAAATTCACAAATTGAAGTAACTTTTTGGAATTTCTGTTTTCATTTTCTGTCAGCAATAAATAGCAAAATATAAATAATTTTAAAACTTCATAAACATTAGGCATTTGAATGAGCTAAAACAAATATGCTTCGTAGAATTCAATTACTGGTAAAAATATATATCGAATAACAAATATTTTAATCTAAACTGGTACTTAATAGAGCAGAGAATTCCATGCAAGTGCATATTTTTTCTATAGTCCAAAACTAATATGGGCTAAAAATTTATCCCAATCGTCAAATTTAGAACAAAATGACATCGATTTGTAGTTGCATATTTTGACAAAAATGCATATTTTTGTATATTTTGATAGGTTCTTTTTCATCAGTCCTGTGACAGGTTCTTTTGGGTTAGTCATGAAACAAGTTCATTTACGTCAATGCTGTGACAGATTCTTTTGTTTCAGTCCTATAACTGGTTCTTTCGCATCGGTCCTGTGACACGGCCAGAGATACAAGCCAGCCGACTTTAGCCGGTTAGCCGCCGCCAGCTGATAGCTTTGCCAAGCCGATTCAGCCGCCGACAATAATCGGCTAAGCCAATTTTCGGCTAAAGCCGATAGAAAAATGCAGACTGTTAGCATCGGACAACTAAAGTATGACATTAAGGCAGCAATAATACTATGTTTTTTTCTTTCAATAAATTATTAATAATTATAAATTTTTTTTACTAAAGAATATTTTTGGGATTCTTGTATTTTTTACGACAAAATGCTGTCATGCCAAACAGACTTTTATAGGAAATACCTTAAAGACGTCTCAGTGAGATATTATGAATAATTCACTGCTTGTGACGGACTGCTAAATAGTCATGAGGTGTCATCCGCTTTTTGTGGAAACCAGAGACAATTAATTATAGAGATAGGAAATCAAAACTTAAACTACTCACCGATAGATGGCGCTGAAATTTAGTGTTACCTGAGCAACTATTTAGTATCAGTTGAGCCTATATTTAAAAACTCAAAAACTGCTGAAAACTGCTCAATATAAGGAAGAAACAATCGCGGAATATATTCAAATAATAAAATTTGAAATATTTGTTTGTATTTTTTCCTTTGTTGTTTGTTATTATTTAAATTTAAATAAAAAAAGAAAATTGTCAAAATTTTTACAAAGTGCCCTCTAGTGATAACGATTTTTTTATTACTTATTTTTTTGGTGATGCCATACCCCTGGTGGAAACAGTGCCTCCAGACGTCTTAAGCATATGCCATCATTTAATCCGCGTAAAGATGTCTTGATGATTTGTCGCAATGACATTTTTACATTTGTATGAAAATGTCATCAAGTGTCTTAAGTTTTTTGTATGGGACCGTATCAGCAAGTCAGCAATGACAGCGAAATGTCCCTAAGCCGTCTTGACGATATTTGCAACTGGAATACAAATATTTTGCCTGATATTATATCTCGCTTGGAAAGCAAATTGGCAACACGAGGTACCCTAGCAGAAAGTCCGCCTCTACATTGGGCGCCAAAAATTTCAATAACAATTTTCTAACGATTGTCTAAGCTCTAGTTAAGGCTCATTAAAACAACTTTAATTCCTAATGTAATGCAAATTTTATTTGAGAAAATAATATACGAACTTGTATAAATTACATTTAAAATACAAAAAAAATTTCCTTCATATTAAGCGGCATTTAGACTGAGCAAAAACTACCTAGTTTTTGGCCCTTGCTAGTTTTTAATTGTCAAAACACATATATAAAAAATAGTTAAAAACTAGAATAGTTGAAAACTTGGTAGTTTTTGCTCAGTCCAAATTCAGTATTAAAGAAAATACTCTAGTTTTTCAATTCCATTTTGAACGATATGAGGGCTGATGAGTTTGTTCAAAATTACGCCTATTACCATAATCCATTTGTTCATTTTTTGGCAACATTTCTCTCGTTTTTGAACAAGCTTCTTCGCATTGTTCCAGTCTACGAAATTTATTTTTATTTTCATCACAATTATCGGCCGTAAATAATTTACATTCACCATCATCAGCGTCGTAAAACCAATAATTTTTCACAATGATCCGTTTCTTATTGCATTTGATAGTTGAGGCAATAGGTTTTGGCAGACAGTAGTTATCACTTTCGCTATTCGCATCTATAGTTTTAAAGCCATAAGGATTCAAGTCTTTATTAAAACCACTCCTAGAGTTGGAAAATCCAGAAGGATTATTGTTATAACGGCTATCAAACATTGAATTTCCCTTATTTAAGGGATAAGTTTGATCTAGACCATATTGATTAGACGGTCTGTTGTTGTCAATACTTCCGTATCCAGGTCTATCTCTATTTAATGGCTTATTTTGATCTAAACCATATTGATTGGAGGGCCAAAATTGATCTTGATATGGTTTTGATTTTCTGTTATTACCCCTACGTGTACTTTCTATGTTGGTTGACTCTAAATCTCCAAAGATGTTTTGATTCTGATTTTCTTCTTCTCCATAAGCTTTATGAGATTTTCCCACTAATTTTTCGCTACCATAAATATTATTTACATTAACAAACTCCTCTTCATTTGGATTAACACCTGGTGGTGGCCTAGATATTTGTGATCTAAACTGATTTTCATTATTATAATCCATATTATCAAATTGTTCCGAGGGATAAGAAACTTCTTCTGGTTTCCAAGATTTTTGATTTGAGTCAGTATTAAATCCATTGTTATCATAATTTGCACGATCATAAGCATTTGGTTCAAATTGATCTTCGAAATTCTCATTAAACATATTATTGTCATTATTGGTATCATAGGCTGAAGTTATTATATTACCACCACAATTATTGCCATTACATGATCTAGTTTGCTCCAATTCTACGGAAACCCCAGACTGTGAAAGAAACATATCAATATTTGAAGTTGAAAATTAAAATTTCACAAAGTAAAGATGTTTTATAGGCCATTCCTATGAACCAGATTACTAATCTCTTCGTTTTTGGTTCTTTATTCTATTACCATATAGTGTCAAAAAAAATTAACTTATGTGGTAATAGAATAAAGAACCAAAATTAGGAGATTAAGTTATCTCGTTCGTGTGAATGGCCCCCCATTTTAAACAAATTAACCCCCATTGTAAACAATCATATATCCCACTCTCTGTTTGGGGATTATGTCCGAAAAATTCCGGTCATAATCCCCAAAATGGAAGTGGGTATAATGCCCACTGGGATTATGATCATTTTGCAAACAGCCTTAACTCCCATTATTTTTATTGGCGACCACAATCCCCACATTGACTTCGGAAATTACTGAATTAAGAACAACTTTAACCTGAATTAAGAACAACTTTTTTAAAAATTTCTATTGGTTACCTGACATTTTTCCTTTGCATATGGATTTTTATAATCTTTTGTTCTAGTTTGAAAACCCTTGCCACATTTTTTGGAACATGTTGACCATTTTGACCAAGCTGTTAGTTCACATTCGGCTGTAGAAGTTTCCGGTAACTGAAGACCACATTGATAGCCAACACAGTTACGATTTCGTCGTAAAAGCACTGAACAGTTAAAATTTTCCGCCAACTGGGAATCTTTATAGGAACGTATTTGATATTGTGTTCCTGCACCACATTTAACATTACAATCAGTCCAGTTATTCCAAGGATGGGTAGAACATTCTAAGGGCCCAGTTTCCTCTGAAAATAAATTAGAAATGTGAACAGAAGTGCTTTAGTTTAGAAAGCACGTTTACCAAAATTACAAGCTCTTTCATAGGTTCTTTTCCTAGTTACATGCAAAGTTGCCAAAGGTTTTATTGGGGCTCCCGATTCATCAAAAAATGGAGAACGATAATCACTGGGAAAAGTAGATGTTATACGTCTTATAACATCTGGGGGATATTGGGCTTGATCTGGTGACTTTAAGACAATATTTATAAATAAATTTTTATAGTTTTAGTCGCTAAACATACCATATATGTGGGTCCAGCATCGGTTCCCACATCCCAAGGATAGAGATTTAGTTGCTTCTCCTCTATCCAAGTACAATTTGCTAAACATAATTCTAAACCAGCTACACCTAATATCCAATCTGGTGATGGATCAATTTTTGATACTAATGATATGGCATGATGTTCACGCCCCACTCTGACGGTAGCCAAAGTTTTACCAAGAGCATTGGGTCTATATATAATTCCAGGTGCTTTTATAATAGTACGAATGTTGCCAGACTGAAATTAATAAGATAAAATATTGCAAACATATATACAGACATTTAACGCTGGATTTCATACTAACGGTCGGTACACAATAAAAAAAAAAAAAAATAAGTAACTAAAAAAACGAGTAAAAAAGTTAAATTCGGCCATACCGACTATATGATACCCTACACCAATCTGGTTGAAAGCCAACTAGTGTTTTGATCCGAAATTTGAATGGGTTGAAATGGACTTGTATGAAAATTTATTTATAAAGTGTTATAAAAATAGAAAAAATATAAGAAATTGTAATTTTACATAATATGGGCGATAGGTCCAAATATCCTATTTAGAATCAAGCTTTGCCCTTGGGCCCACGTAATCCAGCGTACCAAATTTCATTAAAATATCTTCACATTTGCAACCTGTAACTTGCGAATAAGTACATTTTTGCGTTATCTTTATACGGGTACTAGGTCTAACCATAGACCGATTTTAACTATAATCAATAGGCTTCATCCTTGGACCGATATAAGTCGGTGTACCAAATGTCATCACAATATCTTAATATTTGTGAACTGTAGCGTGCGAACACTCAAATTTTTTGGGGACCTTTATACAGGTATTGGGTCAAAATATGAATCAATTCGAAAATGGGCATTCGCACGCTGCAGGTTTCAAATACTAAAATTTAATAATGAAATTTAGTACACGGATTCATAGACAAAGCCTATTATTTTGTGCAGAATAGGCCGAAAATCAGACCCAGTACCCGTATAATATTAAGTTATTTTGATCAAATTTAGTACACCAATTTTTATCAGCAGAAGGAGGAAGCCTATTGATTTTAGATAAAATCGGTCCATGTTCTGAGCTCGTCCCTTATAAGGTCCCCCAAAATGGGCTTGTTCGCACGCTACAGGTCGCAAATACGAAAATATTTTAATGAAATTTGGTAAATTCATTCACATGGGCTCATGGACAAAGCCTATTGATTTTATTTGGAATCCGTCCATAGCATGTTCGGGCGCTACAGCTCGTAAATATTAACATATCTTGATGAAATTCGGTACACCAGCTTACAAATATCGAGCCAAGAAAGAAGATTATTTATTTTGGTTTAAATCGGTCCAGGTCCACCCAATATTTATTTTTCGCACGATACATGTAAGTAGAAAATACGATGATATTTTGAAGAAATTTGGTAAGCCGACTCACTTGTCCACAATGACAAAGTTTTGATCTTTAGCCCATATGGCCTATATTTCCGATTTTCTCTTGAATACAAAATCAAAATTTCTTACCATTATTATATTTGTTTTACAACCTATTCGAATTTCGGATCCAAGTATGAGTTGGCATTTTCTACAGAAAAGACTTCAGAATTTTTCCTATAGAAAAAATTGTCTTATTTTGAGGAAATTTTTCAATGGGAAACCTTTCAAACTCTGAAGACTTTTTTAGCGTTAGATTAGTAGTCATTTTTCCTGTAATAAACCCCTAAAACTTTGAAGACTTTTTCCTATAGAACACCCTTAATATCTTAGGATTGTTTCCTATAGAAAAACTCTCAGATCCTATGGACCTTTTTCTACAGAAGAAGCCTCGGGTTATAAGGAGTTTTTATTGCAGAAACCCTATCAGATTCTGAGGAGCTCTCCTTATAAAAAAAACTATTAAATTCAGAGAACTTTTGCCTGCAGAAGCCTTTAAGTTCTGAGAACTTTTTCTATTGAGAAACCTTAAGATTCTGAAAACTTTTTCCAGTATAAAAATCCCCAGATTTTGAGAAGTTTTTCCTACAAAAAACGCCTTAGATTTTGAGAGCTTTTTTCTATAGAAAAATTCTTAGGTTCTAAGAAAGTTTCCCTTAAAAAAACTCTCCGATTCTGGGATTTTTTGACATTTCATTTCCATAGTAGGTACTACCTTTTCCAATAGAAAACCTTTTTTCTTAGAAAAACTTTCACACACTATTGCATTTTCCGAACTTCTAAGTCCTTTTTTATTGAGAAAATCCGTCAGATTCTGAAGGTTTTTTATACATTTTTTAAGGAGTATTTCCTTCAAAAAAACTTCAGTTTCTGATGACATTTTCCTTATAAAAACCATTGGACTCTAGAAATTTTGTAAAAAAAACTTTTCGATTCAAAGGGAATTTTCTATAGAAGATTGTTTAGATTCTGTGGACAGATGTTGTGTGGATTTTTGATTTTATAGAAATTCAAATATTCTTTGGAATCTTAATTTAATTTAAATAATACTTTTTTCTAGCTCATTATTCATAAACTGTTAGCAATGCTACTATTTTAGTTGATATTTATTATATTTTAATTTAAAATAATTAAAAGCAAACAATAAAAGCGATTTTTAATGGATATGGTGTAATTATCATTTATATTAAATCGATTGGGGCAACTAAACTAATTCTATTGTATCCACAAATCTTTTTTTAATTCATTTACAATAATTGAACGTCAGTATTTTTTTTTTTATTTTTTTTTTTTTTTTAATGACATATTTTCCATTTTTCCAATTATTTTGTAAAAATGCCATTTTTACGGATCCTTGCCAAAAAAAAAACCACATTTTGGCGATTTTTTAGACTTTTCATTAAAAAATTCTATAAAATATTTACATTAAATACGAGTTCTTTAAAAACAGTATTCCTTAATTCAATTTTTAAATCTGATTTAAGTTGAACGTAACGATTCGAAAGACTCATTTTATTGATTGAATTATTTGTTACTTTATTCAATCAATATTTTATTCAAAGAATAAATTTAATTTTTGTTGATTCTTTTCGCAGAATCAAGAGAATTGATTCATTAAATTTAACAAATCAATTTAACAAAAAATATATTCCTTGATTTATAGTTCGCGAATCAAATAATTATAGAAATTATTCCATCGGATCAAAATTGAATCAACTGCAATTTGGATAAATCACATCCTCACTTTATGAAATATCAAGTCATTGGTTTAAAGTGATAATGAATTATTCATTGATAGATAAAATCAATCAATTTTAATGCGAGTTTATTCAAAACAATTATCTTTTTCAAGCTCTGGTAAATACCCAGCTTTTGCAGATAATTTCTGGAAGAAATTTACAAAAACAAAAATTCTTTTTTAATTTTGTTAAAAACGAAATTCCCGGATTTTTTTACAGCACCGGAAATTGCAAACTTTCCTAGAAAGGACATGGCTGAGAGCATTTATCAATAGAGTAGCCGAATCTTTATCACTACAGCTCACTATAGGTAATTTGAATCATTTTTGTGGCAAAAAGTAATTTTTCAAACATTCAAGAATGAATTTTTTTTTGTTGGTATTCAATTAAGAACACATCAAAGCAAATAACGGCAAGTTTTGTTTTTGTAAAAAATTAACAACGACTGCTTAGTAAGTGGGCAAAATCATTGTTTGTGAGCAAAGTGTTGAACGCAGTATATACAGTGCAATTTGGTCGAATATTTAAATTTCTGTAAATAGTTAAAAAAAACATAAATTTAAACTAAATATGGAAAACAAAAGTGATAGTAAGTGCTAATGGTTTAAGAGAAAGATTTTATTAAAAAAAAAAATTTTTTCCCGAAAAAATTCATACTTCTGACATAACTTTTAATTCAAGTTTTTTTTTTCTGAAAAATGAACTTTGGATAAGCTTTTAAAAAATTGGCCGAATTTGGCGGTGTTTAAACAATCAGAAACGTGTTAAATGAAAAATTTTGAGTTTAATTTGTCAATTTCTTGTTGCGATTATTTGCATTTTTTGAGAAATATCATTTTTGGTAGGCAGCCTGCGCTTGCAAAATAGTGAACTTGCGGAAGTTTACTTGGATGAGCAAAAGACAGAGGAGAAGAATACTACTGTTTACAATTTTATTGTTGGTAAAGCTGAATGCGGCAGTGTTTTGAATGAGGATTCGGCTTATGGGAAGGATAAAGTGAGAATTTTTTGTAAGAATATCTCAGTTCGATGGGAGAGTTCTCATAGGAAGATAAACATATTGCAGATTCAAAGCGAACTGTGGCTAAACGCTGAATTTATTTTGGCAATCAAAACTAAGCCAACTGCAGCTTCAATAGGGCTTCCAAAGAAAGAGTATCCTGAGAAATCTGAACGAACAAAGAGGAAATTTTAAATAGCTTTATTAAAAAATAAAAATAAAATTAAAAATGAAATGAAATTACTTTAGATAATGAAATGTAAAGCAAAATTTTAAATAGCTTTATTAAAAAAAAAAAATAGTTTCTACAAAAGTTTCCACCTGTTCAATTTTCTGCTATAATATGCCCCAGATTTATATATTTTTTTTTTGAGATTTTGGACAAAAAAAGTTAGCATTTTACACAGTTAACATTTTTACCCAAGCACATCAGAAGAAATTTTAAAATTTATGCCGCCATATTGGATCCGCCATTTTGAATTTGAAAAATTTTACCTCAGATTCGAAATCAGCAACTTTGAACCCCCCCCCCCCCATATACCGATTTTCATGTAAATATGAAGAAATTTTAAAATTTATGACGCCATATTGGATCCGCCGTTTTGAATTTGAAAACTTTTACCTCAGATTCGAAATCAGCAACCTTGAAAACCCCCGTATACCAATTTTCATGTGAATCAGAAGAAAGTTTAAAATTTACGCCGCCATATTGGGACCGCCATTTTGAATTTGAAAAATTTTACCTCAGATTCGAAATCAGCAACTTTGAAAACCCCCGTATATACCAATTTTCATGTGAATAAGAAGAAATTTTTAAATTTACGTTGCCATATTGGATTCCCCATTTTGAATTTGAAAAATTTTACCTCAGATTCGAAATCAGCAACTTTGAAACCCCCCCCATATACCGATTTTCATGTAAATATGAAGAAATTTTAAAATTTATGCCGCCATATTGGATCCGCCGTTTTGAATTTGAAAAATTTTACCTCAGATTCGAAATCAGCAACCCTAAAAACCCCCGTATACCAATTTTCATGTGAATCAGAAGAAATTTTAAAATTTACGCCGCCATATTGGATCCGCCATTTTGAATTTGAAAATTTTTACCTCAGATTCGAAATCAGCAACCTTGAAAACCCCCGTATACCAATTTTCATGTGAATCAGAAGAAAGTTTAAAATTTACGCCGCCATAATGGATCCGCCATTTTGAATTTGAAAATTTTTACCTCAGATTCGAAATCAGCAACCTTAAAAACCAACCCCGTATACCGATTTTTATGTAAATCAGAAGAAATTTTAAAATTTACGACGCCATATTTGATTCGCCATATTGAATTTGAAAATTTTTACCTCAGATTCGAAATCAGCAACCTTGAAAACACGGGGGATTTTCAGATTTATTCAGTGATTCCTTATAGTTTTGGCCAGAAAATGGGGTAATTTTACCTATAGTGCAGCTTAAAGAACGAATTCACAATTTTTTGTAAGCAAATCCTCTGACTTTGGTATGTTTATGAATTCACAATCGTTTGCTAAGCCTCCTCCACCATGATTCATTAGAATCTAGTATTATCTGCCAATAGCCCTCGACTTTCATTTGTTTTTTCTTCCAACTACTTACCCCTGTATGTTGCCTTATTTCATTTTCCAATGTTTTGGTAGCACCGTGTTCGGCTAATTCTTGAAGACCTTGACTAGCACGACCACCATATTCCCAAAAACGATAATCGTACGTGTGAGAGGCACCAATTACCTCTCCCAAACGAGTACGCCAAGGCTCTGAGGGAAAATGCCTAGCATGAGTATTACGCATCCATTTACGTTCTAAAATAATCTAGATAAAATAGAAACTGGATAAAAACGAATTGTTTTCTTAAAACTAATACATAATCCAATACCAACCTCATATTTAGCTTCATCACAGGCGCAACAGGGATTAATTAGTGGCGTTTGACTATTTACCTCGTCAATTTCTTCGGGACATAAACGTTTTGTCAAAAAACCATCATCAATAAACCATACATTACGATGTTGCAATACGGCAGCTTTAAATAGAACACAACCACTTTGTGAATACGAAGGAGCCACCCAGGCTACATCGATACGATTTTTGCTATTGGTATTACTGCTCTCAATCATACTTTCACATAGAGTGCTAAACTTTGTCTCCGCATTATTAATAATTTCAAAACGTCCCAGTAAATGGTCACCAGCTAGTTGCATAATAGTAGATGGTGATTCAGCCTCTACCAGTAGAGTGAAACTACTAAATTTCAAACCATTTGCACCGGCAAGAGAAACTTAATAAAGAGTAAATTAGTACAATATTAGACACATACTTTTTTACTACAATAAAAGCCGTTGTTGTTATAAAAACAGTTGAGTCCCTACGGGGAATGAGGAGTCAATTGCCCTCCAAGGACCTATCCCTTGACGGGTCAACCGAAGGCATATTACTAAATTAGTACAAATATGAACAAAAGAGAATGAATTAATTTTCTAAGTATTTTCTGATCCGTTATTTTCACTGTTGCTTTTAAAAAACTTGACCGATACCGAAATAAACAACAAATTTAGCGGCATATTTTTAAAACTATTTTTTTTATTTATTTTTCTCTTTTATTTATTTTGAACTTTATTTTTTACGATTTGCTTATTTTAGCTCTTATTTTAAATTTCTATAATTTTTTGTAAACAATTAATTATTTAATTGATTTGCAATTTTTCAGTAAATATTTATTACATAATTCCAATATTATTTTCCTTAAACTTTATGCGTAAATGGAAACGTTTTAATATAACAGCCAAATGCTTTGCAATTCACAAACAAAACAAATACATATGCAGTACTTCAAATATTGATATTATTACTACTTTAATCGAGTTTTGTTTCAATTAATCGTACACTCAAAATAGTTTGTAGTTTAAATTAACTGTAAATGAAATTTAAAATAAATGAAAAATCACTTGAAAACCGGTCTACTAACTTTTCATTTAAATCAAAAGGACTTTTTATTTATTTTTAAATGTAGTTAAGTCCTTAAAAAATAATGATTTTTCATTTATTTGGTTTTTTTAACTTTCAAAAAATTAACTACAAAATCCGTAAGAATAAATGAAATTTAGTTTATTTCGTTTTTTTAAATGACCTAGAAAAAACAAAACATTTTAAATGAAAATATTCACTGTAATAGAAGATCCGTATTTATACGTAATTTACTTTTTAAATAAAAGACAAAAACAGTTGAAAAATATATTTCTTTTCATTTTAACTGTATAATCATTTAAAAATAAATGTACGGATAAATTTTTAAATAAAATACAGTCAGTTACTGTAATAATATTTTCAGTGTATACAATTTTAAGTAATTAGTAATTTTCATTTGATTTGATTGATTATATTAATTTAAATTTTAATCAATTTCGTAATTAAAACTAGTTCTTAGTTTTTTTCTGTGTATATTTTTTTTTCTGTGTATTTCTGTGGATTTTAGCACGATAGACTGCTATTTGCATTCAACTAAATTTAACTTAAAAATAGTAATGTTTACTGGACTTTACTGGAAAAGTACCCAATCCAGTAAAGTCCAGTAAACATTACTCAGTAACAAATTTACAGAGAGTAAGGCAAAATTTACTCTCAAAAAGAAAAATATCTAAAAATGTACGCAAACAGAAAAATTGTAAGAATTAGTAAAAAACTACTGCCAACTTCTTTCCTAAAAATATCGCTAAATCAAACTAAAAAATCACTAGAAAATATCTAAATTATAATTTTAGGTTCTGTTGAAAAATTTCACAAAAATAGCTATATTTTTCAAACTTCTTAAAATTTTTTTTAAAATTATTGATACATCGCCAAACTTTCCGAACTTTTTTGTTTTCCATAAAAACTTACCGATAAATCGCTGAATAATAATAATTCAAAAATTCTGTCAAGAAAATAAATGTAAAAAATGCTAATGTCTAGATTGTCTTAAAAAAAAAATCGCTGGTTTTCCCGCTAATAGCTAAATTATATTTTATCCCGCTAAACGAGTTGAAATCAATATCTCTAGATTTGCCGACAAAATACCTAAATTAGCAACAGTTATTAAAATTGCTGATTGCGAAATAAATCTATTCAAATTATTGGATTAATAAATAAAACCTAATAAAATGATCACTTACTCCTTCCATCGTAAATAAGCTTAAATTTAAATATTTTTTATTTTTACAAAAAATTATTTCAAAATTATTTAGACAAATGTTTTGTTTCTTCAATCATATGTTTTTTTTCTTACAAATTCTTACTAGCAAAAATTCATCCAGTAAAAACTTGTAAGTTCTGTCACTTTACTCTCTATTTTTCCTCTCTCCTTACTGAGTAATTGTGTAAACAAACACCTTCCAGTAAAAACTTGTACAAATTTGTACGAATTTGTACAAATTTTTGGGTACCCAAACACACTTAATATTAATCATAGTTTTCTGCAGATTTTACTGCATAATTTGTCATTTTCAAATACTAAATATTAACTCTCATATAACCAAAATTCTGTAAATTTATCTTTTTATTTAGTTTTAGTGTTCTTATTTTAGTAGCATTAAGCAAAAAAATCTGCTAATTTCAGCAGTTTTTTGTGCAAGATCATTCTTATTTTTAACAAATTTTTAGTAGCTTTTTCTACTAATTTTGCAGGTTTATTTCTATGAGTGTACCTAATCTGCAATATTCTCTGGATTTAGTCTCCAGTGACTATATTTTATGATAAAATCATTGATCAGCCAAATATCTATTTTGAGGACCCTAAAAATCCTATTAATTTGAAGGGATTAAAAATTGGAGAAACATTGGACAATGTGTATTGAGCGGAAAGGAGGCTATTTTGAGAAATATTTTTTTTTTGCTAAAAAAAACTTTCATTCACAAAGCTACAGATATATTAATCCGCCCTCATATCTCTAATTTCTTCAAAACCACTTTAAAGCTTTTATTTTCTTTGCAACTAAAATACAACTCACTATTGTACTGTTGCCCAGGTATATAAGTTGATGGATTACCATCAATTTGTATCTGATAATTTTCATCAACCGGTGAACGATCTCCACTAGCTCCTTGCGGTTTGCGATAACAAGCCGAACAAATATTTTCCATTAAATTGATGCTTATAAAAGCAATTATTCCAAAAACAATTTTCATTTTGCCGACACAACTCTAACGGCTGCGGAAGTGTTTTATATCAAGATCTTAACACATTGAAACTACAAAAATGACTGAGTTGTTTATTCTATTTTAGATCTTCGATTTAATGGAGAAAAAGAAAACTGTGTCATCGTTTCTTAACATGAATACATTGTTATGAGTTGAATATAATGAATGAATTTAAAAAAGAAAACTATCCCCTTATATATGTTGCCTCCCCGATATCAATTGTTTTGACAATTACCAATTAAAATACGTAGTAGGGTAGTACTTATTTGTTTTCCTTAATGGTTTCCATAACAAAAGAGAATTATTCTATAAGACAACTTACCCCATGTTTTTATAAAGCGAACGAAATTATTCCTCCAGAGGAATTGTGTGTATTTTGTTTTTGTTACAATAACAAAATGGACACATTATTCAGGCGGAATTATTCCGCTTGCTTTATAAAAACAGGGAGTTAATAGTGGGGCGAAAAAATCATTATCACTCTTAAAAACGTCTTTATTAATTATATGCTTTCGTGAAAAATTTTTAATAAAATTTTTTTAGAAATATTTTAACAAAATATAAAATGTTTTGCTAGTAAAAAAAAAAGAACTTTAAAAAACATCGCAAAAGGTCAAAACAACGATGTTTTTTGAAACATCTCAAAAACATATGCCGTGTCTGGCTGGAACAGCGTCGATATGATCGTGCAGTCAAAAAAGATCGACAGCTACTAAATGACAGTTGTTTGTGTAGTTATCAGTATTCATTGTTTTCAAGCGTAATTACAGTAGATTTTCTATGGAAAAATACCAGACAACTTATTTCAAAACAGTAGTTTAAAGCAGTTACTTTTAATATTATAATAAACAACTACCAAAAAAGTACTTTAGAAGTAAGCAGTTATTTTTGTTAACCAGCAAACAAAGATGATCATTAATGACTCTGAAATGAGCTCTAAAAACATAAACATTTTTCTACTTTTTCCTATGAAAGTGGTCCGTCCAAAAGAGCCCCCTGTGTACTCAGAAAAAGAACGTATAAAATCGAAATATTGCTCATAAATTTTGGAATCTTCTTTGAGTCCGAAAAATGAACCCTCATTTTGCGACAGCTTTTTAGATTGTAGAGACAACTTTTTGGAATGTTTTCTGAAGGTTCATATTTTCTATGAAAAAAGGGTGTTTTCAAAAAAAAAAATCATTTCTATGAGTCATTTAAGAATTTTATTTATGAGCGTTCCGAAATTGCTGGCTGGGTAGTTATTTAAAAAATTACAACTTTTGTTGAGTTGTGGAAAATGCTTGTTTACCCTGTTAAAAATGAACATATACATATGTATCCATTTAAGAACATGTGTGAATTCATACATGCTAGTACATGAACTCATACAAGTTCAGACATGTCCATATATTTCCATATATAACTCAAAGAAGTTCACATGTTGTCATTCATGGACATATTACCTCAATTTTCGTTAATGTCCTTAATGTACATACATGATTATGTATTGAAATATATGAAAATGTATGATTATTTAAAGAGAAAACTGAACCTTTTGTGAGCTTCAAAAGAAACTGTACACGTGAGACTTTTATGTTTTCAACTTTATTTTACTAATTTGCTTTACCATTTAATTCAACATTTTATGTTTTTTGAAAAATATATTTTCTCTTTTCTCATTTTATATAAAAAAAAATGTTACAATAACAAAAAATATACAACAAAAACAAAAATACTTCATATTTACAGCGTCAAAAGAAATTGTACAGTAAAATCAGGGGGTATCCATTAAGGTGTTTTAAGATTTCTGAAAAATTTCACACGCGAATTAGAAGAAAAACACAAAGAATTTGAAGAAATTTAACAGCGAACGAGAGAAAATGAAGGACGTCACGAAAACAATAAATTTAATAAAAACGTGTTTACAAGCAATAAAATCATTAAAAACAATAAAAAAAATAATTAAAATTGATTATTTATTATTTATTTCACTCTTAAAGTTGTTTTTGTTACCGCTTTAATCAATAATCATAAGAAACAATAAAAACAGTGCCTTGTTAACTTTTTCGGTTTTCCTTTTGTTTCTCTTATTCTTCAAAGGAATTAACAGGAACCCAATCCATATAAATTTTAAGGGAACCAAAGAGTACACTTTTTTCTTATGGGAACTCTTTAGCCTATATCCTCGTTGGTAAAAGAATAACAAAAGAATTTAGTATTTGCTTCTGGATATGAATTCTACTACACTAAGAGAATTATATCGGTAAAATTAACTGCAAATGCAGTTAAAAAGTCTAAACTTCAAATGAATTTAAAATTAATTGATATTGCAGTTATTTTAACTACTGTACAATGGAAAACAAAAATAACTGAAATTGTAGTAATTTCAATTAATTTTACAAACATAATTCTCGGAGTGTAGGTTTCTGGTTATTTTGGGAGAGATTATTGACCACTCCCCTATTATCACTGATTTGAGAGTGTACTTCACTATGGATATTACATTTTGCTGGGTATATTCTGAATTTTAGCATCTCCAAATTTCAACTGGTTTTTTCTTATCAAAAATTTGCTCTAGTCGCTAAAAACCACATTGTTCCAGAATGTATTTTTGATACTTTTACTTTTCCTGTACCGGTGTTCTGTAACTATGTGAGAAGTTACTCGCATAAAAATTGCAACTCTACGATGTGTCTACGATATTTAAAACAGGGTGAGTCACATAATTTCAAACTGAATACAAGTAAATTTTTTTTACATACATCTGGCTAAATTTGACTTTATGAAACTCACTCTGTTTTAAATATGGCAGAGTTGCAATTTTTATGTGAGAAACTTCTCACATAGTTACATGAACACCGGTACTGACGTCGTCCATACAGTGATGGTGCTAACATTAACACCTGAGCATTCTGAAATGTTCTCGGATATTTTTACAGCACTTTCAGTTGGATTTCGTTTAACTTTTCGTACAATGGATCGTATTTCAGTTCCTTTTAGTTTATTTGGCTTTCCAGATTTCGGACGATTTTGTAAATTTGAAAAAATTTTATACTTATCAATTATGTATTTTACAGTATTATGGATTCTTTTAATCATTAAGCCAGTTTCACGCAATATTTTTCCTTCATTTTATTCGTAATATTTTAACTCAAGTTCTTGCGATTTCTTAATAGAAAAGAAAATCCTCAAAATCTTAATTATTTCTCCAAATTCTAAAAATAAATGCCTACATAATGCCAGTAGTAGAACAAAAATATCTTCCTAAGACACTGTGTGGGAAAGACTGAATTTGATGAGCCAACCAGCCAGCATCTTTTTACTATTCTGACGTCGTAAACTCATTCATAGCATAATCATAAAGAAGGCACGCTTACCAATTAATACTGCGTCATAGTTTATTGCTCATATTTGTAGATTTATATGAAATACTTTTTGTACCAGTAAATATTGTGTAGTATAGTTTTCAGTACAAAGATATTGTCTCTTTAAAATTAATTAACTGAGTTGGGTCAATGACCGTTTAAGCTACAGCCAAATAATAACACAAACAATTTAATAATAATTTGATGCAGTTTAATTAAAGTTCTTTTTTAAACTGTAATAACTCAGGCCCATATTCAAAAATTCTTAAAGAATCAAAGGAGTTTTGTGAAATAATTTTTGTGTCGAAAATTTGGAAAATTGTTTAATAACTTTATTAAGCCACCAGTCAGAAATTGCCAGTAACCGCTTTGTTAAAAATATGCCATAGCCCAGCTCCAGGGGTATGGCATCACCAAAAAAATATGTTTTAAAAATATCGTTATCACTAGATGGTACTTTGTTAAAAAAATTGACAATTTTCTTTTTTTATTTAAATTTAAATAATAAAAAACAACAAAGCAGAAAAACAAACGGATATCTCAAATTTTATTATTTAAATATATTCCGCAATTGTTTTTTTCCATATTTTCAACAGTTTTTGAGTTTTAAAATATAGGCTCAGCTGATACTAAACTTATACTAAATAGTTGCTCAGGTTATACTAAATTTCAGCGCCCTCTACCGTTGAGAAGTGTAAGTTTTGATTTCCTATCTTTTTAATTAATAAATAGTCTCTGCCCTGCTCTAGACCATTGACAGTTTCTGTCGAACAAAATTTCTTTAATTAGTAACAATTTTAAAAATATCTTGTTACTTTACTAAATATTTTAGTTTGTTAAATGCATCCCTTTGGTATTCGAATAAAAAAAACTATTCTTTGAAATACAACAAATTTAATAAAAATACAAATACTTTAAAACTAGGGATGGTACTTTTATGATAAAAATTAGTGCCTACTATATTAGAGATGACAAATTTAGCATACGCTCTACTATATTTCTATCCTGTGCAGATGTGCCTAAAAGGCATATTTATACGCGAGAGAAAACAGCTACAGATAAAGCAAAATACTCCTCTAAATAAATCTTCTGAATAATTTGGAAAAGTCAAATTAACGAAAAATTGGTTTCTTGAATAGCTCGAAAACAAACTTTTTTAAAAACCGATTTTAAAAAACCGGAAATATGGAAAAAGCTGGCTTATCGAATAATTCAGAAACCGGTTTTAACATCTCTTGTAAGTGATCAAATTGTTAGAGAGTATCTCATAAAGAAGCAAAACTCAGAAAATTCTTTCTATTAATTAGTGTGTCGATTTCTTTTGAAAGGGGGTACACGCAAAGAAAAAAGTGTACAATCAACTAATTTTAACGTGTAAATTGCCTAAAGCCTAAACCATATAAACGCAGTGTCGACCGCAGCAGTTTTTGTATCTTCTCTATTTTTCACTGCCAAGAAATTAGAAAAGTTTCTATATAAACAAGAGCTGTTTTTGAACAAAACGCAAAAAGAAATTTTTAAAAATAATAAATCGTTTTCGCGAAATTGAAGAACAAAATTTGACAGCACTGCCACTGTCCACTGGCACTTTCACTATGTGGTTTGGGCTTAAGTTTAAAATATATTATACAACTACAAAAGTTTAACGACATATTGTACAAAATCCTTAGGCAAATTAACATTTTTTTCTTTTAATAAAAACAAAAAATATCTGTTCTATTTTTTTGTTTTAACTATTAAGGAAATTGATAATTTTATTTTTATTTATAGTTTTCAGATATTTTGCTTTTACTTATTCCAACACAGCTGGCAATTTTTGTCCATTTTGTGCCATTCCTATTAGCGTATAAGTGGTTGTCCTTTCTATTCAATAACAGTTTGTATGGAAATGTGAAAATGCAAACTATTTGTCAAAAAAAAAAAAATATGGGAATTATAAGATAAGTTCTCCAAACAAAACACTGATTAAATAAAAAACACTAATGCTGTAAAATTATTGAGTACTGAGTACTCAATTCTGACTGTTTTTAGGGTACTCAATGCTGAAAAGTAAATACTCAATACTTTTAGGATTTCCACACAAATACGTAATTTTGCCATTAAAATTACACCAAAAGATACAACAGTGTTTTTTATTTAAAAAAATTAAATGGATACTCAATTGAAAAGTATCGAGTAATCAAAAGTAACCATGTTTTACAATGGTAACTACGGAGTTATATTTTGCTGTGTTGTACACTTTCTTCTGCAGATTACCTAAGTTTTTTGTATGGAGTAAAAAAACTTATGAATAGATATAGCACATAATCGAATTTTAGTAGAAATAGAGTAGAAATGGAAACTTGTAATAGATGAAAGGATTTCAAACTTGGTAAAAGATAAATGGCTTTAATCTAGAGTTTCAAGCAGTGGAGGGTTAAAGATTAAAATTTTTATATGGCTAAAAATTAGCCTTCTAGGAGTCAAAGTGGAAAATATTGTAAAATAAATTAGTCTAGTTTAAAATTCATTAGGTTTTTCACAAGAACCTGTTGTATTTTATTTTACTTTAACAACGATTTCCATTTGGGGTTTCTCTCAGTTATCAGACTTAAACAAATGACACTAAACATACGAAAAAATGTTGTGTCATACTATTCTAAAATATTGTATTTCTTCAATTTAAATTTTAGAAATTCTATTTTTTTTTGTTTTATTTTAATTGTTTACATATTTTTTGTCAGATTGTCTCGGTATGATAATTTTTTCAACAACCCGTTATCTGTAGGATTCGCCTATTCCTAAATTACAATCGTAACTATACTAAGATACGACCGCTTATCGAACTCACCCAAGTAAGGCATTGAATGTAATGTAATACCTCATTCATACTGAACCCAAAACTAGTATTTTTCAAGTTTATTTTGTTTTCGATTGTCAAATCCCATACAAATTTCAAATCGAAAACTTAAAAAACGAAAACTTCTAGTTTTGTGTTCAGTATGAATGAGGCTTAACTAATTCGTAGCTTTGTTTCCATATTCGGCTTTAAGTTATTGTTTTTTAATCAAAAGAGATCATGGGAGAGAGATGGGTTGCCACCAGGGTTGGCATACCGTTATCGATTCAATACCCTTTCAACTGACTACCGTTACCCCTAAAATACCGTTACCGAAATACGCGGAATACCGTTAACCTTAAAATACCGTTGCCGAAATAACCAAAATATCGTTATCTTTAAAATAACGTTACCGAAATAACTCAAATACCGTTATCCTTAAAATACCGATACCGAAATAACTGAAATAGCGTTACCCTTAAAATACCGTTACCGAAATAACCTGAAATATCTTTACTCTAACGATAACCGCATTCGTTTCGGTTACCATCCATGGTTGCCACAGGGCAAATTTCATAATGTATTTTAGTACAGTGTTGTTTTAACGCCATACACATAGACAATTGCAATTAATATTGCAATTTATGCATTTTAATTTAGTAAGTTTGAGGTTAAGAAGAAGAAGAAAATGCCCTTTTCTCTTAAAAGTTATAAACACATACATTTTTTGTTAGGAGGATGCAAGGATACAACAAATGCCACAGCCCTTGTGAAAAACCTTAATTAATTTTAATTTCTAAATAGAGACAAACATTATTATTTACATACATGAATTTTTACCCTTCAATTCATAAATACTTTGTAAACTTAAAGAAGGTTTACAAGACGTCATTTTCATACAAAATTTGTTCAATAAACCTCCTATAATTTTACAATGCGTTTATGAATTTAGGGGTTAATATATAAAGCATCTCCCAAAATAAAATTAAATAACGTGTGTTCTGTCAAATAAAAACTTGGTTAGTATATAATGGGGTTTAATGAGTTTAGTCGAAACATTCTGATTACGACTGCGGTCATTAGCCTCAAATATTTTGGATTTAATAAAAACAAAATCAATTAATGAGTAAGCTATATTTCAATCTAATAACTATAATGTAACAATATTAAATTTTAATCTATTCTATACTAAATACTCGGAATATATTTATATATATATTTATTTCTACCACTTGTCGTTATCATCGTTGCCAGTCAATATACATGGCATCATTGAGCACTTTTCTATTCTTACACGATCTTTACACTTATAGCTAAGATCAGTGTTATAAAGTGTACGAGTCTTTTGACGATACGAGTTATCGCCACAGCTCACAGTACAGGGAGTCCACACAGACCATTCAGAATAGCGACATTCATCCTTTTCACTTTGTAGCTGTTTGGCATGATGATGATTTACCCCATTACGCCGACGATCAGTATAACTACTGCCAGAGGTATAGCCACCTATGGAATAAATATCATCACAACGTTGATAACATTTTTCCAAACGTACTAAATGTTTTGGACAAGGTTTTCCACCGTATTTCGGAGATCTTAAAACTTTGCGTGTTTTAATTTGTATACCCTCACCACAAGAAGCATTACAGGCATGATTAACCCATTCAGAGACAACACAATCTATAGGATCTATACGTAAATCTTCACTTTGTAATTCCATTTTTTGTCTTGGTTGTCTGCATGTTTCTTCACAAGCTTCTTTCGAAGTGAATTTATTACGATTTCTGTCACATTTATCAGCCCAAAAGATGGCACATTGATCACTCATATGATCGTAGAACCAATAGTTGGCAACGTCACTATCACGACAAGAACTAACCTTAAGTTCGTCATAACAAAATGGTGGTACTATAGCATCACAACTGGGTATAGTACAATTTACTACTTCGCGCCGTCTGATATGACGACAAGGATCCAAATTGGAGTCATGATCAGGTTTACGTACACCATATACTTCATCTTTATTCCACACAACACGTTGACGTTCACTGGTACCTGTACCACCACAAGGTCCTAAACAAGGCGAGAAGTCTGACCAATGTGACACACCACATTCGGGTGGTATATAATCATCGAGTCTTTGACTAAAGCTTTCTAAATCACGATAACGTATATCATCTTCATTGATGTTGCCAAATAAAGATTTAGTTCCATCCACTTGTGCCTCATTATTCTCATTATTACCATCATCATGACCATTACCACCAATATCACCACCACAATCAATACCTTTACATGTACGTCTCTCCTGAAGTTTTACCCGACTAACTTGCTGTTTGTTGGAATCAGAAATATAATATTAAAGTTCGTATTTTCCCACTTCGTAGCTCAGTAACTAACCTGACATTTTTTCTTAGCCTTTTGATTTAAATATCGCCTTGAACGTATTTCAGTACCTATACCGCAAGAAACCGAACATGACGACCAATCACTCCAATCGGATATGGCACATTCGGGCATTTCTGGATTGTTATTGGTAACCAAATTATCGGTTTCAACGGCTGCTGCCACTTCCTCATCAAATGAACCACATTGAGTGCCGGTACAATCTTGTTCCTGACGTAGACTGTTGCGACATTTAGAACGACGAGCCATAGCTGGATTTTTGAATTCACGTGTACGAAATTGTTTACCAGGTCCACATTGAGCACTACATTCATCCCAAGCTGTCCAGGAGTGTGTTGCACATTCTGGTGGTTCGTTATCATCTGAAAACAGAAATAGAAATTATAGTTTAAAATGGAATTTAGGAAAAAGGCTGGACTAAACCAACTGCACTATACCTATTACTTGTTCTTACTAAATTTATATAATTATCTCAATGAGACTGAGTCCAATTTCAATATATAATTTTTATTTAAGAGAAGCAACGCTCCGGAGATTTTTGCTATTAATTAATGAGTTGTTTTCTTTGGAAAGGCGATAGAGGAGAGATGAAATGTGGTGAAAAATGGAGGGATTTAAATGTGACAATACTGCAATTGCGCGAGATGTTAAATTTTAGACCAGTTAATGCGCGCCTTCTAATGGAGAGTTGGCGAACTTGGAGCTTCATAATTTAACACTTAATTTACGTCGGTGGGGTCAAGTGCTATGGAAATTCCGAAAGAGGGAATAGAAAAACTCATACATATATTTTTTAAAAATTGATGTTGTCTTCACTGGGGTTCGAACCCGTAACCTTCTCTGTTACATTGCAACGCGCTAACCATTGCACTACAATGCCCACCAATTAAATCTGGTTATAACGAGCAGGATTCAGAAGCGTTTGACGCAGAAAATATTGGCGAAAACTATGTTAGTAGATAGGTCAATGATACTTCTTTTTAAGAACATCGCTTTTATGCATCAAGCAGATAGATTTCCATTCCAAAAAAATTACATGAGAATAAAATACATTTGGTACTGCCTTGCAAAAATAATTTAGATTCGAAGGTGAACGGCAAAACAAAAGTAACAAAACTTGAAAAAACAGGATTTTTTTTTAAATTGTTCAAAGTTAGGAGAAAAATATTTTTTGCACAAAAGGTCTGAAGAAAAGCAATTAAAGTACAAAAATCTTAAGAAAAAGCTATGAGTATTTTAAAGCTAAAAAACGGAAAATCCAAGAGAGCAAACTGAAACAAATATAGCCTAAACCACATAAACGCAGTGTCGACCGCAGTGCGACGTTTTGTCGATAAAGCAGTTTTTATATCTTCCCTATTTGTTACTGACGAGAAATTAGAAAAGTTTCTAAATAAACAAGAGCTGTTTTTGAACAAAACGCAATAACAATTTTTTAAAAATATTAAATCGTTTTTGCGAAATTTAAGAACAAAGTTTGACAGCACTGCCATTGTCCACTGGTACTTTCACTATGTGGTTTGGGCTTATGAGTGAAAAAAGCGAAAAAAGCATTTTTGTCTTCACTGATTATTGCATCGAATAGCATCGGCCGAAAATGTTTGGTCGCCAAAGAATTAATTGCCTCTCCTCTCTGCTGTTAATACAGAATCTACGAAAGTAATTTTCTCACAGGGTGTTACAAAGAGATCGGACAAAGAAACCATGTGAGCTTGGTCACTGGTCTACCTCACAACCTCACGAAAAACCCAGACCTAAAACCATAGAATTTCCTAAAAAATCAGGCAAGTTAGGATAAAGATACATGATGCAGACAGATCTCGAAGAATCTGCTTCCAAAACATCCTTCAGTTAAGGTTATTTACAGAGTATATGCTGCACTGTCTACTCTTCTTGGTGCTAAAGCTATCACAGTAATCCCTACGTGAGTAAGATAAGCGCGTAGCCGTCCGTCCTATCGCATAGTGACCAGAGAGAATGCCTTCAAGATGCTGATTTTCCGCTTCCAAATCCAAAAAGAGCCCACGTTCTTCTTGTGTTAGGCAACGGCGACATAATATCAAAATAACTCACAAAGAGTCAAGGCGATCCACCACCATCTTGTCTTCCTATCCGATATGTTCTTTATCAGACTAAACAGCACCATTATCCGAATTAGGACATCTGTTGGTTTCGAATTTCTGTCAGACTCAAAGCCATTCCTCCCACCTTCTTTGGCCAATTTGTTCCCCATGAACCCAATAGTTAATGGAACCCATATCAGTCTTATTGTGGTTTTTTACATCTTATCGAATAAGATTATAAGTTAATCTACGAAAATGTTTATTGCACGCCCTTATTCGTCGCAGAGACCTCTGACTAGAACCGCTACATTCGCTATGAGTGCGTATGGAAATCCGAGTGCCTAGTTCCTCTTTTTTTTTTTTTTTGTTTTTGTTTATTATAGACCAACACTTAGGGCAAGCTCACTACTAAAGCAGTGCATTGTGTTGATATCAGGAAAATAGGTAATGGAAAGGAGGAAAGAGGGAGCAGTATCTGTTGACATTCAATTTAAATGCCCCTATATTGTAAATATTTGAAAAAACATCTGCGGGAGTTTATTCCACATACGGGTGGTTCCACTAATGAACGAATTTTCCTTACAATGCGTTCCTCTAAATATATTCTATGACCCTGCCCTAAACTACATTTTCGAACCGTCCGTAAAAATTCAGAACCCATCCTTTTGAGTAACAGAGTTCACACAGTCTAAGAACTGCTCTGGCTGCCGTACCGTTATATAAATCCCTCAACGGGTGGCTCTTGTGATATTATAAAAGTCTTGAACATGTTCTCATTTATGCAATTGGCGTCATAATGTCTACGCGACTATTTTACTTATAAAGTAAACAGATTCGGAATTTATGTAGAAAAACTATGGATCGCCATAATCCTATGAGTAAATTAAAGATTTATACGATCAAGCAATATATAAACAAAAAAAGCCGTTAAAAATGTTGCTATAGGTCCAATTTGGCATAGTGCCATAACTCCCAAGTGCTATTACCCCAGCTTAAGATTTACTGATTCTTCCGTAATGACTCTTATCATAACTTACTTTCACTATTATCACAGGTTTTCTCATATAAACGACGACGATTGATATGTAAAGTCGCCAAAGGTTTCATGGGAGCTCCTGTAGGATCATAAAACGGTGAACGTGGATCATTAGGAAAATTTGATTTAATTCTTCGTACAACATCGGGTGGTACTTGTGGTTGATCGGCTGACTAAAAAGAATAATTATTTTGTTAATATGTTAAAAAATAAAGAATCCACTTAGTTATAACCATATAAGAAGGTCCACTATCAGTGCCAGCATCCCAAGGATATAAATTGTGAACTTTGCTTTCTGCCCAAGAACAATTGGGCAAACAAAGCTCTAGACCTGATACACCAACAATCCAATCTGGTGATGGATCTACCATAGATACCAATGATATAAGATGATGTTTGGAATCGACACGGAATACAGCAAAAGTTTTCCCCGTTACATTAGGATATGTTATGCCTCTGGCCTTGATGATAGTACGTATTTGGTCGCTCTGTTAGAAAAAGTGAAGGAAAGTCATGTACCTCTCTTTAATTATAGTTCACTTACCTGATCTTTTAATTCACTTTCTAAAGTCCTTGTTGAACCATGTTCGGCTACTTCTCTTAATCCTTCACTAGCCATCTCTCCATATTGCCAAAACCGATAATCAATTGTATGTGATGCACCAATAATATCACTAAACCGGGTACGCCAACTATTAGCCGGAAAATCTTTTGGATGTGTATGTCTCGACCATTTTCCCTCAAATGTCAATTCATATTTAGCCTCATCGCAGGCACAACAAGGATCTACAATACTCGGTTGACTGTCAACATCATCTATTTCTTCTTCGCATATTTTTTTAGTAAGGAAGCCATCATCCATAAACCAAACATCACGATGTTGTACTACAGTAGCACGTAGGAGAATACAACCCATACCAGTTATCGAAGGTGCTACCCAGGTTACATCGACACGAGTTTTAACATTGGTATTGGTATTCTCCACTAAATTAGCACAACGTGGACTAAAACGTGTCTCGGCTAAATCAGCTATTTCAAATGAACCCAACGCATCCATACCATCTAAGCCACTACCACCAGATTCATGTTCCAAACCAAGCATAAAACTTATAAAAGTTTGATCATTGTAAGCTATTATAGAAACTGTGGAATAAAAGGGAAAATAATAATACATTTTAGAAATATTTTTCTATATGAAAATCCTCTTACAACTCACCATTATACTTTTGTCCCGGTATATATGATTGTGGATTTCCCACTACCGAAATTACATAATTTTCATCAACTGGGGATTTTGCTGCTGTTGTTCCCGCTGGCACTCGACTACAAGCTAACGCTATATTTAGAGTAGCTGATATGGAGATAACTAATGCCAACCAATTCATTTTGCTGCAAATATTTGGATTACTTATAATCATTTGCATAGAGTGTATTTGATAGTAATAAGAGATGAGCGTTTGAATTAATATTAAACGTAGGTATCATGGGGGTATTTTTTTCTATTACAGAATGCCGGTTTTTGCGATGTTCACAATAGCACATGTCAATTTCATCATATCAAATTTATTATTAGCGGAAGTATTCCCATGTTGAATTTATTGATTTAGAAACATTTAAAAAGGCTTTAACGGTTTTGCTAACCCTTAATTTAACCTTCCATTGCACGAAAAGATTATTAAATAAGGGTTTGTTGAAGAAGCTATTGGATCGACTTAGTCTCTATTCTTAAATCCTAAAGCTCGGTAAAAAAAAACAAATGAGTCAGTGTGAAGTAAAGATATATTTGAGATAAAGTGACTAATTTATTCCCTCGAGTTCAAGAGATTAAGATACGCAATAGAGGAGACTCTCAGGGGCATATTAACATACTGTATGAAGTTTTTATGTCAAACACAAATGTGTTTTGAGGAATAGCATTCAAATATTTTTAACAATTGATTAAATATTTTTACTTTTTAAAACCGTTGGTTTATTTCCTTTAAATAAACCGGGTTCTTTTCTGTTACAATCAGACATGTCTTTAAGACGGCTTTGTCAAATGTCTGCACCTGCTGATTTGTCACCTAAACAGAGCTGCTGACATTTTCTTGAAGACACATTTTCATACTGGGAAATTACCAAAGGTTTAAAAGAATTAATTCTTTCATTTACTTTTTAAAAAATAATGAAATTTGGGTTAAATTTCATTCCGCTATAGCATTCTTATGGAATTAATTCGATAGTTTAATTCCCAAAAACTTTAAATTATATGAATTCATTCTATTTTGATTGAATTCTAATTGAATGAAACCAAATTTTACTGAGTTCATTTATGAAATGAAAACTTTAAATCTGCAATTACATGCTGAAATATTAGAATAATACAAATGAAAAACGTTTAAAATTCATCTAACATAAATAGTTTTGCATGCTTTGTTAAAGCTTGTGTGTTTTAGTTTTGATTATGTGGTAATTTCAAACTACGCTGCACTAAGCAAATATAATAAAATTTCTTCATTCAATTATTAAAATGAACATACGATTTGAATGAATCAAGTTGGGAATTCATTCCATTTCTATTAAAGCTTTGGGAATGAAGCTTATGAATGAATTCTTTACGAATGGTTTAACGGAATGATATATGAATATGGTATTTATAAAATCTGAATTAAATTTTTCATGATTTAAGTTTAAATTGAATCTCGAATCTCTGGAAATTACCCTGTTAAATCTTCAAACAATTTTGCTGCATATTAGTAGACAAAAAATAGTTTTTTATACAAGGTAATTTTTAACTAATTTTTAGTAGTTCTAACTAAGAATAATAATAAAAATATTTAGTAAGAATTTGAACAAAATGGATTTTTTAAATGACATATTTTAAATACAAAGAAAATTTTTAATATTTACAGTGGCTCACAGCTAGGGAATGCAAAATCCCGCACTTTTTGATTTCCCGGGAAAGCGGGAAATTTATTTTGAATTCCCGGGATCCCGCAAGGGAAGTAAATTATAAAATATTTTTAATAATTTAAAAATTTTTATAAAGAAAATATCTTAAGGACCTTAAATTTTTAAGTTCGTGAAAAAGCTCAGTCCGTAAGTGGTTTTCTTGGAATTTTCGTAGTGGGAAAGAATTAATTTTATATTATAAATTATATGTCTAATTACACTATACGACAGTCAAAATCGGGATGGGATGAAACAAACGGGAAATGTTATATCGGTCAAAAACAAGTTATACGTGTCCCGGCGTTTCGCTGGGTCACCCCTAGGAATCGAGATATATCTTTTTTTTGACATAACTCGAGAACCACTAGTCCGATTTTGCTCAAATAATTAAAAAAAAAATAAAAATTACAATTCCTTTAATCTGTTCATATAACGTTTTTCTATATACTCAACAGTTTTGCCGGTAAAAATAAATGTTTGTTACCGCTACCATAAATATCAATAACCTTTTGTTTATTACATTTTTTAATATTTTAGGCAAAAAATATTTTTTTCTTCATACATTTATTTTTACCGGCAAAACTGTTGAGTATATAAAAAAACGTTATATGAACAGATTAAAGGAATTGTAATTTTTAATTTTTGTTTGAGCAAAATCGGACTAGTGGTTCTCGAGTTATGTCAAAAAAAAGACCACCAAAGGTCAAATCGATATATCTCGATTCCTAGGGGTGACCCAGCGAAACGCCGGGACACGTATAACTTCTTTTTTACTGATATAACTTTCCCCGGTAGTTTGAACCCTTCCCGATCACTGACCCCTACCATTTGTCTCACAGTGTTATATCTTACTATATTCATAGAAATAAAAATAGCAGAAGAAGTTATAAAAATTAGTTAAAAATGATGCTGCATTTTTTTTTTAATAAAATTTGTTTTTTTCGATCTTTTTAATTGATAAATTTCTAATTAATAAACTGTTATATCTACAAAATTTTTGCTATTTTTAAGCTAAATTAAGTTGAATACAAATAGCAGTCTATTCTGCTAAAATCAGCAGGAATATTTGCTAAAAAATTGTAAACTGCTGTTTTCAAAAGGCTCGAATTTTATTTGCCTTAAAAAAAACAAAAACAAAACTTCGAAAATTTTAAATTTTTTGGTGATGTTTTAGGCTACTAATTATTTAGCAAAATTTTTTTGTTGATTTTAGCAGGTTAATTTGCTATTTTCCATTAACAAAAATTTAACTCAAATATGACTAAAATTCTGTATATTTAACAGTTTTATTTTTGCTGTTCCTATATTACTAATATATAGCAAAAATAATCTGATAATTTAGCAGTTTTTTTCTGCAGCATCATTTTTAACACATTTTTAGTAGTTTTAACTAAATTTTTTACACACTCTTTTTTATTAGTGTACTTTTACTACAATTGGAAATTTTTGTTTACTTTTTGAATTTTTCCAGTTGCGGTAAAAGTAGCAAATTTTGGTAAGTAAACAAAAAAGACTTGTGTAAAATTTTTACTTTTTTCAAAAGGTGGAAAATTTTTTCATATGAAAATTTGAGATAATTAACTTTATTATTTTTTAAATAGCATTTTTTGAAATACCGGGATTCCCGGTCCAAATTTCCGGGAATGCGGGAACTGAAAAATGCTTATTTTCCCGGCAATCCCGGGACGGGAAATCCCGGGATGCATTCCCTACTCACAGCTTATTTCGTAGATAGAACATTAAAAAAAACATAAAAATTGTTGAAAAATAATTATGTAATATTTTGTAGGGTCATAGGCGTACCTAGACCATTTTTCTGGGGTGGGCAAGGGCCCCATTTATATTTGGCTGTTCATTTGCCCATTCTCAGACCCTTAATTTTAAAAACACTTTCGACATTATGCTTGCGATTTTTTCATACAAAAAAAATTTTTTTTGATAAAATTTTCAAATGTTTTTTTTATAGAAATTTCTGAAAAATGTATCCTTTTGTCTGAAGAAAACCTCGTGCAGGGAATGCTATACGCTCAGAATAGTATAAAAGTTTGATATTTGATAGAGAAAAGAAATCTAAGATCAACCTGTCTCATATTTTCTCCCACTTCTGACGAACCCATTCTTACCCCATATTTTGACCACTTAAATTACCGAGGTGATCAAAAAATGACATTTTCATCGTAGAATTTTTGCTTCTACAAGATATTGAAATTTCCTCAAAATAGTACACTCATAGAAACAAATCTGTAAAAATAGCAGAAAAAGTAACTAAAAATTAGTTAAAAATGATGCTGCAGAAGAAACTGTTAAATTGGCAGATGTTTTTTTGCTAAATAGAAATAAAATAATAACATCAAAAATAAACCTGTTAAATTTACAACTTTACAATTTTTTTTAGTAAATATTTCTGCTAATTTAACATTATAGACTGCTATTTGCATTCAACTAAATTTAGCTTAAAAATAAGAAAAAATTATAGATATAACAGTTTATTTTTGCTATTTTTAGTCAACTAATATTTATTTTCTGTAGATTTTACAATACATTTTGTCATTTTCAATTAACTAAAAGTTAACTTAAATAAAGGGCTTTTCAATAAGAGCGCTACAAAAGTAAAAAAGTTTAATTAAATAAAACAAAAACGGTTTTGGATATCAATGAAATTATTTATTCCTGTGAAAGTACGTTCGATGCCATTATGTATGGAAATCGATCTCTTTTGCATGGCCACCACGGGCACGCTAGCAGAAGTCCAGACGCTGAACCCAATTTTCGACGGTTTTCAAGCATAAATCGGCCGATACTGCTGCAATTTCACGTTCGATATTCGTACAAAGTTCATCAATCGTCGCTGGCTTGTTGGCATAGACCATCGATTTGACGTAGCCCCACGCTCAATTGTTGATCTGCTAGGATGATTATGACGACCATAAATTGGACGTAGCGCTCTTAACGTTGAGGCTACTGACTCCGAATTTCGGTAGTAAATTTTAATAATTTCGACTCGTTGTTGGCTCGTATATCTTTCCATCATGAAATGGCAAACCTTACTGAAGAGAAATGTCAAAAGAGCGGCAAGAAATATGGTGTCGTTTGCTGTCCCTGTCTTTCTACTTTTGTAGCGTCCCTGTTGAACAACCCTTTATAACCAAAATTCTGCAACTTTAACAGCTTTATTTTTGCTGTTATTATTTTACTAGTATTTAGCAAAAAAAAAAAATAGTTCTTTCTGGAGCATCATTTTTAACTAATGTTTAGTTTCTATTTTTACAGATTTATTTCTAAGAGTGTAATATTAACTAATTATTCCTTGAAAAACTACTTAATCCAAGAAATTTTTCTCTTATAGCTAGAACTTGTTTCTGAAATATTTCTTAAGACTTTTTAAACAACATTTTTTATTTCAGCAATTTTCAAGACAGAAATCGATATTAGCTCTGGCTGTAAAACTGAACCCTAGATTCCAACAAATTATCTTCCCAAGAACCTAGAAGACATTTTCCCAATCAAAAACACAGGATTTACTGATATTAAAAAAAGTAATCATAGAACAAGAATTATGGCCAGTTTGTTTCTAAATTCTGGGGTGGGCAAAAAGCAGTCTAGGGTGGGCTTTGCCCACCCCAGACCGGTCTAAGTCCACCAATGTGTAGGGTAGTCTTTTTGCTTTATTACAGCTTTTAATCTTCATTGCATAGAGTCAAACAACTTTTTAGTGTATTCTGGCGATATTTTTGTCCTCTCTTTATTTAGCGCCGCTTTTAAACTTTCGACATTAGATATATGGTGTTTTCGAACACCCAGTTCTAGAATGTGCCACAAATTTTCAACCTTATTTAAATCTGGGGATTGGGCGGGTGTTTGGATGACGTGTGGGCAATTTCAAATTGGCCAAGGTTGTTCTATACCGGATTTGTGAATGGGATCGTTATCTTGGTAGAAGCGGAATGTGTCACGTACGCCCAAGTCTTGAGCACGTTGGAGCAAATTTCGCTTCAGCAAGCCTAGGTATACTTCTTTAGTCAATGTGGATTATATGAATTCCAATTTACCGACACCGTCTGGCGACTTGCACCCCCAAACCATTACATATCCGCCTCCATGTTTTACTGTGCTACGTAATTTCTTTTTTTTAATATTAAATTTCTTCTCAACATCAAAAATTACTGTATTATCGAACGAAATGTCTTTGCTTTCCTGGTCTTTTGTGCTGCATGCGGAGTATTTAATTTTTCTTTTTAATAAACGGCTTGTTTCTTGCTGTTCACCCATGAAAATAAGTTCGGTTAACTATCTCCCTATACAAACCCCAAGACAAAACTTTTTTTCGCATGAAAAAATCCAGTTTTTTAAGTACATGAAGCAGATCCATTATTTAGAAATTTCAATGATCTGTTACCATTTCTTTTCTAATTTTTTTGTAACAGATTGATGAAATATAGCCATTTTTATTGTCACTAGAAAATCGCATTGCCTAAACTAATTTTCTGTAGATACAAACTAACCAATCGATTGGCTACAAATTTAGCTGTCAGAAAAAATCTTTTTTCTCTTTGCTAATTTCTGCTTGATTTCTGAAATAGAAAAACTTCACATTTTGGCTAAAACATTTTCTACAAAAACACGCAACGTTTTTAAAAATAAAAATGTTTAGGTTTTGCGTACTTTTTTCTATTGAAAATCCCACTGATTCGATAATTTTTCCATAGAAATACCCACATACATTTCTTCAGATTTTAATGATTTTTGTACGGAAAAATCTTCAACTTTTGATGTCGTTTCCTACACTCAGAAAACAGAATCATTCTGACAGCCGGATAATTAAAATATTTTTATCAAAGTCAAATAACTGTTGTATCAACTGATTTTCTATTATCGCGATGGAACCATTTGATAAATTCGGTTGTCACCACGAATCTTTTCTGTTTATGAAAATACATATTAAATAGATTAAGAAATTTACATGTAGAAAAATCATTTTGAATGCTTTCTGGTAGAGAAAACCTCTCACATTCACAAAAATTTATCCTATAAAAAAATACAGTACAATAAGTACAAATTTTAAAAAAATCAGTACAAATCAGTACACGACTTTTTCATCAGTACGCGTGACCAAAAATCAGTACGAATGGTCACCCTAGTCATACATAATTTCTTTAATTAGTAACAATTTTTTAAATATCTTGTTATAGTATTAAACATTTCAGTTTATTGAATGCACCTTTTGATATTTGAAGAAAAAATTATACTTTGAAATACAACAAATTTAATAAATATAAATACTTTACAATTAGAGAATGTTAATTTCATCTTTTTACAAAATAGTTAACATTTTCCAAAATTTATAACTTATAAAAGTGGACGACTATAGTCTATTGTCGTATGGAATGCCTAATCTGAGGTAATCGAAACATCAAAAGATCAAAAGTGCCCCTCTGGTGCTAATTATCATGAGTTAAAAAATCAATTTTACAGTTTTACACTATTTTTTATACTTTTACAACATAGTACAGATTATTTGTTATGCTTTTAATTTTTTGTCACCCACTGTATATAAATATTTGCTACATTTTAAGTATCATTAATGGTACATTTCCAACAATTCTAATACCAACCATCAACCCTTGATATACCAAAGTAAAACAATCAAATAACTTACACCTTAGTTAATAAAAATTTTAATGTGCATAATTTCTGATAATTGAAATAAATTTATCAATACTCACTTATAAGGTTTCCAAAATTAAAATCTGGTAAAATCACTTGATTTACTCAAAATAATAATAAATTATAAGCGTTTTATAATCGTATTTATAAAACTATTTCGATTAAATTTGTATGAACAAACAAATTTAAGTAGTTTGTTATTAAATTCGTTTCAATTGAATCAATTAATTCTAATATTTTTTTTTTATTTCAAAAATATGTCTGGATTCTTGTATCACACAGTATTGAGTTTATATGCGCGTTATAGTTTTTCCCTCTGGGTTGTGTCATGAATGCTTAATAGTCAATGGTCAACTGAAAAGTGCAATGCATTTCATTTGAATTGAATAGTCTGTAAGCAATTGGAAGGTGTATAAGAGCTGGAGAAGCAGAAAATGGAGGAGGAATGCAAGTGTCATACACACGTACCGTATGAATATTAATTGAAAGGGCAGAAATGAGTGTAGTATACAATTACAAAAACAAAACAAAACATGGTGAGCATACTACGTCCAATGCATGCTCCTCTTTTTGTATTTTTGATTTATATTTTACGTAGACAAGACTTGGTTCCGGCTTTTATTTTTTCCATTTTGTATGTTTTACATTCCTGTTTTGTATTTTTTTTGTTTTTGTTTTTGTTTTCATTTTCTCAACAAAATTTTGTTTTAATGACTACAGTGTATTCAGTATACCCTACATTAGCTCGGGTTTATTTTTCTTTAACCCTTTCACTACCTACTTTTTATTTGCGGATGTATCGTTAGCCGTTTTTTCTAATCACTTGGATTTAATAAATCCAAAAAGTATTTCTAAAAGTGCTCAACAGATGGGGTTAGATTCTTCCTATTTTATTTCCTTTTCTATCCGACACTTCTTTCACCCTAATTTTTAATACCGAATTCGATGATGAAGGATTTTACTTTAACTTTTAATTTTTAATTATATTTTACATAAAACAGCGATAAACAGTCTGCCTTTCCAGTTTTATCACTTCAATTTATATTTTTACACAATTGAAAAATTCTATTGCAATATTTAATATTCACTAATTGGATTTAATTAAATTACTTACTGTAGAGTGAAAAATTGCCATTTCTATTTGAGCTATTTCTCCATGTCCAAGATGAAAAATATGTATTTGGTGAGGTGTAGTTTTTTTTTTTCTAAACATATTTCATAAAAAAAATTTAATAAAAACCTTTTATTTGTTAGTTTTTCAATTTTTTTGTTTCTCTTTTAATTTCCATTCAAATTTTTTTTCTGACATTAAATTAATAGGCTGTTTCATATATTTGTGCTTTTATTGTGGATTTATTAAATCCAGCTTTTTTTTTAGATTTAATAAATCCATTTTTTGTATGAAAAATTCTAAATCCAGGTGATTAAAAAACACGCTAGTTGTTTTGATTTCAGATTCCTGTTGAGAGTCCTCAAATTAGAAAAAAAATATGTGACATGTATTCCCCCTTCCCCACCTACCTACTAAAAATGATATTTTGAAATTTCACATCGCCGTTCTATCCCTTAAACATTCGAATAGCCAAAAATCCTTTGGTTGGTTTTCTTTTCGTTATAAAAGCGAGCTATATGCCAAATTTCAATTACCTCTCCCCATTAGTTTATACATAAGAAACACCAAAACCCCCTTTTCTCGGAGATTATGATATGTTAAAAAAATTAGACTTCATTAACAAATATCGCGACTATATTGCCATGTTGAATTGCTTATACATATGTTGATTTTTATTTTAAGGTCAAGAGCCTAATAAACTTATTTACAAAAAGCATACACTGAAAATATTATTACAGTAACTGACTGTAGTTTATTTAAAAAGTTATCCGTACATTTATTTTTAAATGATTATTCAGTTAAAATACAAAGAAATATATTTTTTAACTGTTTTTGTCGTTTATTTAAAAAATAAACTACATATAAATACGGATTTTCGGTTACAGTTAATATTTTCATTTAAAATGTTTTGTTAAAAAAAGAATTCCTTTTCGATTTCTAGGTCAGTTAAAAAAATGAAATAAACTAAATATCATTTATTCTTACGGTTTTGTAGTTAATTTTTTGAAATTTAAAAAAACCAAATAAATGAAAAATCATTATTTTTTAAGGATTTTGTGGTTTCTTTATTAACATTTAAAAATACATGAAAAGTTCTTTTGATTTAAATGAAAAGTCAGTAGACCGGGTTTCAAGTGATTTTTCATTTATTTTAAATTACATTTTCAGTTAATTTAAACTACAAACTATTTTGAGTGTAAAGATTTTTTTGCACTATCAAATTTTATATATTCTTTTAAAGATGCGTACAAGGATAGTGACAGAGTTAAACCATTCGTCGGTTATTACCATTTGAACACCCAACAAGTTTTTCGAAACACCATCGGGATTTTTTCAAATATCTACCCTTTGATGCAGTGAAAGTCAAGTTTTTAAGCATCGATGCCAAACACAGCGTATTTCGGCATTTTTAACCGCAATTTTCTGAAAAATGGGACGTGATTTAGACATTGGTAAAACAAATTTAGAATCAGCTTGTTTAAATCTATAAAAATGTTGTACCAAATTTTAAATCCCTGCAAAAAAATTCATTTTGTGAAACTGTGTAAATGCAAAATTAACCTTTAGTTCCAACATTTATTTCGAAATCGTTTTCAAGCACGAACATATTTCAATTCAGACACAAGAAGTATTGCGAATTCCTAAAACACGATTCGAGAAGAAAAATTTGCGGCTTTTAAACGTTTTTCTTTATAGTTTTGCTTAAAATACGTTAAAAAGTCAGTAAATTTTCTCATCGCCAAAACAAATGGAGTGTTATTTAAAAATCGTTAATCGTCATTTGTAAAATTTTGACTAAAAAAATCGTCAAAATGACATAAAATCGTCACATATGGCACCACTGATTCGCTATAGTAACTTCCCAGTCAGAAATCGCCAGTGGTACAAAAAATCAAGCACTGGCATACCACTGGGTAACCACGGTGTTAAAAATAAATGACTGTCAGAACACTCATTTGGGACGCTTTGCCAGCGTTTGCAAAAATCATTTTACCAGTATTTGTTTTACAAAAATTTCGGTGGTTTATAAAAAAAACCACTGGCAAAGAATAGGCTTAGAGTGATATGCCAAGGTTTGCAACCAGTGGTTATCCAGTGCTACCTAGCCAATGCTACCAGACGTACAAAAATCAATTCACTGGTAGACCAATGATTTTATAAAAATGCTGACGATTCGGTAAAAAATGTTTGTAGTCAGGAGGTTCCGAGTTCAAATCCGGTTGCAAGCAAAAATTTTTTTTGGATTTTTTTTAATTTAAAATTTTTTTTGTTTTATAAAATCAATTTTTTTGTTTGTGGGAAAGCTCCTTCAAGACCAACTTTTTTTTTGCCCTCCCAACACTGGCATACTAGTTACAAAAAATTGTTGGCCAGTACTAGGACTTTGGCGCAGCCAGTAGTTGTCCAGCTATTATCACTCATTTATGTGTTTAGCTATCAAATATTATTATGTCTCGTTAGCTCAGTGGGTAGAGCAATCGTCTGCCAATCTGACGGCCTGCCCAGGTGGAAATTGAAGACGGTACAAAAAACAAAGTGCTATGAAAGCGTTTGTTGTCAATGGTACAAAAAAAGAAGCATTTTTGCAGCGTTGATTCCCGATGGTACGAGAAAAAACATTCGAAAAACATTATTTTGGATTGCTCTTCGAACGTTCACAAACAGTATTTTAGGAGTGCTTTTCATACAAAATATGCAACCGTTTGCGAAATAAAAACACTGTTAAAACATTGCTTTAAAGCGTTTGCAAAAAGTACTTTAGCAGTACTTCTTTTAAAGAATATATAACCGATTATTTAAAAAACACTGTCAAAACATTGATTTCAAAATGTTCGAAAAAGTGCATTCCAAGCACTTTTTTTTACAAAATTGTCTACAGTTAAAAGAATATTAAATTTGGAATATATTTAAAAGGCAGTAAAATCCACATGTCAGAGTACACTTTTTAAAGTGTTTGGTCAAAATGTTAAAAAAAGTTTTTTTTTTTTTGATATATAATTCTAAGTATAGCTGCGTTTGTGCAAGATATCATTCCTATCAATGATATCTCGAACAATTTTGACAGTAGAAAGCCGGAATACGTTAAAAAACTGTCAAAATCGTTCTTGATAACACTGATAGAGAGTCACACAAACACAGCTTATATTTTATTATTTATGTAAAAGAGTTATAGCAATCATTATTTATGCAAAAAGAATTATATCAATTGTCTCATTATGAAACTTTGTAAGAATACACTTAAATCGTACTAAAATCGTATACTAATATCAGTATAATTTACATTAAATTTTTTAACATTATACAATCCAATTTATTTTGATAAAATGGATACCTAAAAACATCAGTTATTTCTAGTGTTTCCAATTCGGTTAACCGATTAACCGATTCCTCGATTAATCGCCTCTATTTCGGTTAATGTCGAAACAAATAATTTAAAACTCGAATAATTATTCGACCCGAATAATCGGTTAAAATAGGTCGATTAACCGGTTACATTTTAAAAATGTTATTTTTTGCTTTATTTTTTCCCAAAACTTCATAATTTTCGTAACTTTGGCTAAAAAATTGCAAGAAACGCTTAGAAAAAATAAAATACGATCAAATTGTTTTAAATTGATTGAAAGAGAAGCCTTTAGATACCATTTTTTGAGCAACTCCAAGCTAGTCGACATTGAACCAGCGAGACACGTCATGGGTTTTAAGAGACTTAAAACGGATTTGTTGTACATTATCGCAATTAATTTTTAATCAAATTTTTTTGAATTTTTTAACAAAATAACAAAGTTTCTATTTGTAAAAAATGCTTTAACACTATATGTCTGGTTGGAGCAGGCTTTACGAAACACAATAGGCAATTTTTCATTTCTGTTTTAATTCTTTTAAAATGGAAAATAATTTAAAATCACAGATTTTTGAAAGTGAGAGCAGTTTTCAGCCTCTAGTCGATGATTTTATTTATATTTATTTTGACAAAAAAAGTGCGTACTAATTTTTAAAATTTTATTATTGCAAACGTATAATTTTGAAAGGCTGAAAAACTGCTCTCATTTTCAAAAAGCTGTGATAAAGTTTGAACAAACAAATCTGTTTGGGATTTGACATCTGTTACTGCTCACTGAGTGAATTGTCTACATGCTTTTATGAATTTTTATATTGATTCAGTGAAATTTCGGTGGAATTCGTCCATTGAAACACAGATGTGATTGGAAGATATAAAAAAATCTAAAAATAGAATGTTTGTATGTGTCTGCGTTGATCATTTCTGAGTAAAAACAATAACAGAAAGTTCAATAGGAAAGGAAACAATGAATTAGTTACATTGCATTCAAGGTCTTTCTTGGGTGAGATGGTTAAGCTGTCGCACGTTACGTTTGTAATGTGGGAGCATGTGTTGGATTTATGCAACCGACGGGTTGTTGAAAAAAATTATCATAGAGACAATCTGACAATAAAAACTTATAAACAATTTAATGAAAAATCTCTGACGACACCTGTCCATACAAAAAAAATGCAGAAACTAGATCTAGACTGATTTGAAAATTATAATGTGTTTATTTTTAGAGAAAAAATTTTACTCTTCTTAACCTCAAATTTATTAATTAAAATTGATAAAATTGCCTATTTTATTGTAGATTTTTAGTTAATGTAGTTGTAATTGTAATTAAGTTAATTGTAATTATACATTGGTTAATTAATTACATTAGCTGTGTTTTCGACTTAACTGTATCCGTTAACTCATAAAAAAACTCAAAGTGCATAAAAATGCGTTTAAGACGAAAACTAACATACTACTTTTCGTATGCACGTTAACTTTCAACAATGATAATTATTGACGTTGAAAACTCAACGTTTATACATTGTCACATCTAACGTAACTTATTCGCGTTACTTTCTAAAAACTTTTGCTGACATATGTTCGATTATAACGGAACAATTATGAACATAACCTGTTTAAAATTTGTTTATGTTACAATCGGTTTAACTTAGATTTGCTTTAAATACTTAACGTTGATATGCATGCGACAAAATACAGCTAATATTAATTGCAGCTATCTATAGGGCATTCAAAACAACACTTTACTAAACTTTTCGTTGAATTAATACAGTTTTATGAAAAATTTCGTATTTTTTTTGAAAAATGAAAAACCTTTTTAGTGAAATTTGTTTTGCATTAACTTTGTGAAGAAAACTTCATTAGTTTAGTGAAAACTTTCATTAAAACTAGTCCAATTAAATTCTCTCTGCGTAAATTACCTCAAAATTTGTTTTTGTTAAGGGCCCTTAAAAAGCGAATTTATTTATGATATTCTCAGATTACTAATATTTGCTAATTTTTGCAGAGTAAATTGGTATTTTCAAATAGAGCTTAACATTTTTTATATTGATGGCTCAATGTAAAAAGCTCTTCTATTTTTTAATATTAAAAACAGTCATCTCTGTGTTTTTATTAATAAAAAGTTAGGAAAATACATTAATTTTGCTTTAACCGATTAATCGCCAATTTTCTCGATTAACCGACCCGAATAACCGGTTAATTAATTTTGGCGATTTTTCGAATAATGCATTAACCGGTTAACCGCCTATGTCGAATAATTGGAAACACTAGTTATTTCATTATAAATTTGAACATTTAAAAAATATCACAATTGCGTTTACAATGGGTGCGTTCGGCAGATACAATTTGACAGTCAACAGCTCTACAACAGTTGTGCAACTATCTGCTGAACGACCTGATCACTAACCGCTCATTCTGAGCGCTCAGGTAGCGCTGTCATATTTTGGTAGCGTAAAAATGTTTGCTACTTTGGATCAAATAGTGATACATTTGTTGTTGTTGTTTTTAAAAACTTTTTATTTTGTATGATTGACAAATAAAAACATACAAATATAATTCAAAAACAAAAAATTTAAAAAATCAAAGGAAAATATAGAAAAAATGTATTTAAAAACAAAACAAAGAAAACATCGTTCAGCAGAGTAAGTTATCACAAAGCGCTACAAGTCACCGGTATCAGTTTAAGGTTTCTCTGCCGAATGCTACCAATGTTTAATGCCAAAAATTTCATTAATTACTAGAATATTACTGAGCAGGTATACATTCTCAGGGTGAGATGAAGTGAATTAAAAACCTTCAATATTTATAAAATAAAACACCACTTTTGATTCTGAGGATTCTAAAATCTTTCCAAGAGAATATTTTGTATTTTTGAACAGTTGATATACCAACAGGATATTTCGTGAGTTTTTGTTATGAAAAATGTTCAATTTTCATTGAATTTGTCCAATAGGATTTTTGGAAGATTTTACAATTGAATTTATAAAACCTAAATTGTTTTCAAAATCGAAAGCAGAAAATTTTGATATAAGAGCTCCAATATTGGGTACGTCAATCGCGATATGAATAAGATTATGATTGCTCATGGTTTGGAGAAACATTTTAAAGTTGTTTTTTGCAACGCTTTGAAAACGTTATAAAATACCACCCTCACACCGTAAATCATGGTTATCATTTGGGGCGTTGTCAAAACACTTTAAACCTGTAAATCGGTATATTCTGAAAACGCTTGTACCACCTTTTAAAATGCTTTTAAAACGTTTTCGCGATCGTATTTTTCCACCTGGGTGGGTTCAAATCACGGCAGGACCAAAAAAAATACATATGAACTTTTTTTAAATTTTATTTTGGAAAATATATTTCCAGACTACCTATTTATTGGTTTTGCCAGCGTTTTGCCAACGTTTAAAAATTTTGTTCCTCCAGTGCTTTTCCGGCGCTTTTTGAACAGCCGTTCCTTTTGTCTAATGATGTTTGGGAATGGGAAAGCACTTTTTTCCAATACTTGTACCACCTGTTGAAGTGCTTTGCCACCGCTTTCCCGTTTGTATTTTTCTGACTGGGTTGTTACCTAGTGGCTTCAAATGCAATAGTGCACTCAAAAAAATTTGTAGAAAAACTAGTAAAACGTCTTGTATATCAAGTGTACTAGTTTTGAGCAATTTTTTTCCTGAAATTCCGTTTTCAGCAAAAGTTTTATTTATATTTTTTAGCACTAAACTAATTTTGAACTAATGTTTTACTAATTTATTTTGCTACAAAAATTGTGTTGATAAAAGCATTTATAGCGTGGACGACAACTAGATAGACAAGATGTAGATGTCGCAGCTTGTCTGGATGAAGTACAGACAACGGAAGTGTTAAAAAAGAAAAACAACTCTACACAATTTCTATATTTGAATTTTTAGCAAATAAATTAACTAAAGTAAAATTTCTCTACAAATGTTTTGAGTTTTTTTCAGTCTACTAATATTCAGCAAAAAGTTTAGTGATTTTAGCAAGGATTTTTTTCATTTGCAATCGACTAAGTGTTAGCAAAACTTTTGCTGAGATTATTATTTTTTTGGTAAAAATCAGCTCGCTGATTTTCAGCAACATCTTTTGCTGAAATTACCAACTTTTTTGCAAGCACGCTCTTGACTAAAAATTTGCTGACACAGCAGCATTTTTTGCTGACTTTACTGACTTTTTTTAGTGTGACTTTAAGCCACATTCACAATGCTGGAGTACTCCCCTCTACAGAGTGGATTTTGTTCCTTTCTTTTTGGCACATACATATTTTTTGTATCATTCCATCTCTATTTTAGTACACTCCACTCTGCGGGGTTTTATTAAGAACATAATAGGGATTAAAAATTACAAAAATTGTAGGAATTGCTTTTTTCATTTGGCTGGGGCAGATATCTTATTTCAACGGATTTCGAGAAAACAGCGATTTTTGGCATTTATTTAGCTTTTAAGCAAGTTATTCTTTTTGTTCTTTTAATTCACGTGGTTTTGGCCAGAATATAACAACACAAGACTAAATACTTCAATCCTGAAAATTAGGGCGAAATATAAATACATTAAATTGCCCTTGTGTAAGGTCAGAGGTCAAAATTTAGAAGATTTAAATTTTTTTTTAAACATATTAATATAACAGATATACCTGAGCAGATATAAGCTAATATTAGCACAAAAGATAAAGTCGGGCATGCCGACTATATAATACCCTACACCAGTCTGGTTAAAACCCAATTAATGTTTGGATCCGAAATTCGAATGGGACTTGTGTCAAAATTTTCTATAAAATGATAAAATAAGAGAAAATCGGAAATAAAGTCCATATGGGCGACAGGTCCAAATATGGACCGATTCAACGAACCAAATTTCATTGAAATATCTTTGTATTTGCGATCTGTGGCGTGTAAACAAGCCAATTTTGGGGGGACCCTTATATGGGCACTAGGTCTAAACATGGACCGATTTTAACCAAATATGCTTCGTCCTTGGGCTGACATAGGTCGATATACCAACTTTTATCAAAATATCTTTATATTTGCGACCTGTAGAAAGCACACAAGAATGCATGGACAGACGGACGGACGGACGGACATCGTTAAATCAAAACAAAAAGTGATTCTGAGTCGATCGGTATGCTAAAAGATGTGTTTAGGTCCAATATTTTTTGATATTAGAAACATCAGCACAAACTTATTATACCCTGTTCACTAGACCGTACCTCAAAAAAAAAGTTCGCCGTACACCCTCCAATATGAAGTATTTTTTGAAGGCAATTTGTTTTTGTTTTTGCCGAACGTAGGGGTCGCCTTTTTCAATTTTTCGTTATAGCTTCGGCATTTAAAGTTGGATTTTAAAGTGTGATATATCGATATTTTCGCCTCGAGGAGACCAGTGTTTTGCTATATAGTAAAAATCCAATTAAAAAAAATTAAAAAAGGCGACCCCTACGTTCGGCAACCCTTATATAAAAAAAATTTCTACTGGGTTTATCGAAAAACTTCCTTAGCAAAAGTTTAATGATTTTTTGCGAGCTTTAATTTTCTGACATTAGGGTGGTACATTAGGGTGGTAACAACTGAGAACTGGTGGGTAACAACTAGAACGGGATACTTGCGGTCAGTGGCCCGTAAAGCAAAGCACTGGTCTCCATGAGAGAAAAACATCGATGTATCATACTTTAAGATCCGACTGTAAATGCCAAAGATATAACGAAAAATGTAAAATGGCGACCCCTACGTTCGGCAAAAAAATAAAAAAAAAATTTTTTGAAACCTACTTCAAAAAATACTTCATATTGGAGGGTGTACGGCGTACTTTTTTTTTTGCCCTGTAAGGTGGTACGCTCTACTGTGCACGTAGTTGTGTAGGGTATACAAATATACCAAAATAATTTTTGGATGGTATTTTTACACCGCTAAATGCTTAATAAATATGAGATTTGAGGGGAAAAATAGGTTTTTTTGCAAAATAGCCCAGCAAAATCTTTCATTACCAAATAAGTGTTTATATAATAGAAATTCATAGCTCCGCACAACTTATTTTTTGGCGTCTAAACTCATTATTTTTGTTTGGCGTGGTCGTTTTTATAAGTAGTCACCCTTACCCGCTCGCTTACGAAAAAATGAGAAATATGAGATTTTGAATAATAAGTGGTTACACACAAGCTTACAAAAAGTTGAATTATAAGTGGTTATCCGATGGCTTACTTGATTCTAAAAAATAAGGAGTTAAACAAATACTATTAGCTTAAGGAAGTACATTCAGAAAAATTTAAGTTTTCTCTAGTGTGTAAATTTTAGTACTCGTCATAAAAATTTAAACATAAAACATATTTACATATATATATAAATAAAAATGTATAAAATTTAACTGTGTAAAAAGTACTTATTTAAAATATTACGAGTAAGTCATTATTTTATATTTAGAAACAATGAATACAATAGGCCGTTATTAGGAATTCATTATTTTATATTACAAAATAATGCAAAAGGTAATGATGTATCATTTTTGGTAATGCAGATAGTAATGAGGTGTCATTACCAATATTTTGCTGGGAGGCTCAAAAACTTGTAGTTTAAAGCTTATAACTAGAATTTATCTAAAAATTTAGTTTTGCAAGATATTGATCAACGGATGCATTTACATAGATCACCAAATGGTCCAAAATCTTGCGAGACTAAATATTCGGATATTTTTCCCACAATTAGTTGAAAACTAAAAAACTGCTAAGCACCATTTCGCAAAAAAAAATTGGAAACTTTTTTTCGTTAAATCTCAAATTTCAAACTTAACTGGTGATCTAAAAGTAACATCCAAATGTTTTCCCCGTAATCGGCTCTTCAATACGGATCGTTTGATTGCTGTTACTACATGAAATTAAAAATTTTGGGAAACATAGGGACGGCTTATTGATCAAGCATTCAAAAATCAACCAATCAGAACCTTTTATTTCTAATACTTTATTCTGATTTGTTGATTTTAAAAATATTAATACATGGTATTGAGAACCCTTGCATGACCCTTGCACAGAAGTTTTGCACAATATTACCGGCAATATTAAATATTGAACGTCTGGGAATACCTTTAAACATCATAGATAAAATTCCAGTAGCTTCTGAAACTAACTTCATAAAGTCGTCAATATTGACTATTAATTTTTTTTATATATTTTAATAAAGTTGTAAAATTTTGAAACTTCCATATTTAAAAAAAAAACTATTTGTAATTTTAATTTCATAAAAAATTATAGCAAAAGTTAAATCTTTTTAAAATTTTAAAAATAATTTAAAAGAGATGGAACAACTTCCTAGTCAAACGAGTTCAAAAGAGGATCAAACTGGTGAGTAGGAAGATATATTTAATTTGTCTCACACATTAATTTTTTAAACTAAATTTCATTTAAAGAAGGTCAAGTAACTGAAATTTGTAAGGATAATTTTAACACCACAGATCAATCTGCTAGTCAATTGAGTGCTAAAACTGAACAAAATGATGATACAAATCATAAAGAAAATATTAAAGTTACAGATCGACCTCATAAACCCTCGACTGCCAAAGATATTGAAAAAGGTAAAGTTTTATGAATATTTCAAAGATTTTCTTTAGCAAAATCCATTTGCAGGTCCTACAGCTTTCCTACGCAATAATTCTAAAGGAAATTCCAAAGTGATACCAAAATTAGCAAGTGTTAAATTCAATAAACCACAAACTAAAGTAGTACCTCAAAAAAAGCTGACATTTACAAATTCCAAATGTTCTTCACTGCCGACACCTTCGAAAAATGTAAGTTTTCAATAATTTTACCCGGCAAAGACAAGATATTTGCCATTCTGCGTTTAATAATATTGTAGTGTATTTTAATTTCTGTTTTATTTTTAAATTGCAGACACCTCCTGCAGGAGCTACAGCAAAAACTGCTAATCCTACTGGCAAATCAGAAATACCTGGAACGGCAACAACTACAACTACTTCCCCTGTAAAATCAAAAATTCCTGGAGTCAATAAACGTGTGGTAAGAGTTTACTGTATAATTAAAATTTATCTTCCTGTAATGTTTTTTTATTAGTCCAATATAAGTTTACCGTCAAAAATAAAAAATAATCAACCGCAACAGCAATCACAGCCGCAAGCACAATCGCAACAACTTCGTTCCAGTTCAAAATTAAGCTTAAACAAAACTGAAAGTACTAGAACTGGTACTAATAGAAAAATCATACCAACTTTTTCAAAATCCTCCTTTGTTACCACTGCTTCAAATTTATCTGTAGCTAAAAGTCAATCAGCACGTTGTTCTGGCTCAATCGTTCCTGGTGCAAATAAAAGAAGTGGTAAGCTTTATCAAAAATTCTACAAATCGCTTAAGCGTTTAAAGTTCGGTTTAAAAATCAATGTCAAAATTTCAAGAAACATTCTTAAAAGTCTCAAGATTCCTTTGAGTTTATTTTGGATTTTAATAAGAGTTTTTTCCGATAGAGCAAAAGTGAGGTTCATAAGATATCTTAATTGATCCTAAAATAATATGAACATACAGTAGTGGCAAACTTAATAGGAACGATTCAAGTTTTTTCTAATTTTATTCTCGTTGCCTTTATTTTTAAAGATTAAAATAGTAGCTAAATTCGCCCCGAAAGACGAATAAGTAGTCTAGAATATTGTGAAGAATTTTAAGGTAATATCTGTTTTTCATTTTGTCACTTGTTTTAAGTGGGCGTGGCTTTCAATGATATCGACCTTTTATCAAAATACATAGTAAAATTTAGCGAGTACTGATCGAATCTATACAAACTGTATATTTTTGGAAATCCTACAAAATTTCCTTAAGTCTTGAATTATTTTTATCTAGAAATGGTCGCCAGAATTGAAATGACAGTGCCTTAAACATAAAACAAAAATTTATTTGTTTTTAGCGATTTTAAAATAATGATAACAACAATAAAATTTTAGTACGAAATGCTTTATACTTAACGTAGAGAAAAAACTTGACTTATTTGTTATATAGTGGTAAGTGTAGCATTCACTTTAAAATTTCAGTGTTGCTAACTTTATTTTAAAATCGCTAAAAACAAAGAAATATTTTTTCATGTTTAAGGCATTATCATTTTAAGTCTGGCGACCACTTCTAGATAAAAATAATGCAAGACTTAAGGAAATTTTGTAGGATTTTCAAAAATATACAGTTTGTACAGATCCGATCAGTACTCGTTAAATTTTACTATTTAATTTGATAAAAGGTCGATATCGCTATATTTTTCATTAAAAGCCGCGCCCACTTAAAACAAGTGACAAGATAAAAAAAAACAGACATTACGTTAAAATTCTGCACAATATTCTAGACTACATATTCGCCTTTCGGGGCGAATTTAGCCACTATTTTAATCTTTAAAAATAAAGGCAACGAGTATAAAATTATAAAAAACTTTAATAGTTCCTATTAAATTTGCCACCACTGTATGTATGTGACGTAACCAGGACAACCGGAAATATGCTCTAAAAAAGCATTTTATGCCCGTAAAATTTTTTTACAAAAATGGAAAATATGCTCTTAAAATTTTAAAAATATGCTCTGAAAAACACATTTTTCTTCAAAAATCTTTATTTTAAAACTTATTGGAGTATCTTTCACCAAATTGATTTTAGTTGCTAACAAAAAAGGAGATAAAATATTAAAATTAAAAAAAAAATTTATGCACTGCTGAAATCGATATCATAAAGCAGGCATTTCGAACATGGCTCGAATTTCTGAAATCGCTGTTGCCAACTCTAGAAACTAGAATGTTATAAAAATTTAATAAATGAAAAAAAAATCACAAAATGTTTTGGATTTTATTTTACTGAAAAAAAACAAAACTAGTTTCAGTTTCTGTTTTTTAAAGAAAACCGGTTAATTAAAAAAACACTATTTTTTTATTATTAATAATATTAAGATATTACAGCCATGGTAATAATTCTGTACGCTGATTTTAATTGCAAATGACTTTACACCGTTGATTTTAGCACGATAGCACAAAAATAAAAAAATTAATCGATTAATTACACAGAAAAAAGCTATTAGGTTTTTTTCTTTTTTTTTGTAGAAACATTCATCAGTCACCCTGTATTTAAAAAAATATTTCAAACGATTGCATACGATTTTAGTATAACATCTATATGAATACATTTCGTCATATGAAATTAAAAAAGCTGTAAGTTACATTCAAAAAACTTTACAGGAGAAGTAAAAAGCTAAAATGAAAAATAAACCAAATTTTTTCAACATTTTTTTTAAGTTAACCTTATTTTTTTGTAATTGGATTAGTATTTGGAGAAACATTTTCAATTTTTGTATTATTTACAGAGCTTTGAAACTTACGCTTTTAGAATTTTGTTAAAAAAATCGTCGTTTTTAGTCGTAGGAGTGTAAAATTTTGCTGGAGTGTGTATTTTGATACGGTGCATCATAATTAATCAAAAACATTTTTTTGTAACTTACGGCTTTTTTGATTTCTTATGACGATTTGAAAAGATCCCAGTGTAGAAAATCATTAAAAGATATATGTGACAGCGCATAGAGAAAGGGACCTAAGGGTAAAAAATCAATTTTTTTTTTGATGTGGACAAAAGTGTTCCCTCCCAGAGATATGCGCGTTTTATGAAAGTGAAGTCGACGATTCTAAGCGCAAATAGAAAGGGATTCGTCCACCATTTCATCCTAAAACAAACAGTAAGAATGTTATCAGTTTTAAATTATTTTCGCGAATAACATAATAAGGTTATGTGAAAAAATTTTCGTACTAACAGAGTGATATTCACGATTTAAAAGAATTATAAATGAGTATTTATTATAATTCACAATTAATAATTTCAGAAAATAAAGCTGGATTCGAAAAACCGCGAACGAAATTGATATCAAACTCATGGAAACAGCGCGCTAGATAGAAAACAGTAAAAACCAACTACACAAAACAAGAGGTAGGGACGACCTACGCGCGTTTTCAAGGTTGACCAACACGTTCCTGACGTCATGAGATGTGTCGCTTTCAAATGAGACCAATACCAACACGCTCAGTGATGGTACACCAAAGATACACGTATTTAAATCTTTAAAATGGCTCTCCTGAACACAACCGGTTTTTACCCTTAGGTCCCTTTCTATTTTGCGCGTCACATATGGTTATGTAACTATTAGGGTATTCAATTAATCGGCTTTTTATTTTAATCGATTAATCGTTCAAATAATTATTTGGGGTTTTTTCTTAACCGGTTAATCGAACAAAATTTTAAAATTAATCGATTAATCGAAAAAAAATTTATGTAAAATAATACATACACTTGTTGTGTTTTTAATAATTTTATTTACAGAGGGAACAAATATAAATTAAGTAACTCTTCTGAAATTCATAAAAATTGAAAAAAGGTAATAATTGCGATCAGATTTTATCAATATTTTTATTTTTTCTGTCCCCTCTTTCACATATTAAAATTTTATCCAAATCGGGGAGAACCACACCGCAATGAGTTAAAGAGTTAAAGAATATAAGACCCCTTACATTAATTTGTATCTTTTCCTATGCATTGAATACATAAAAAACGTAAATGTAGAGAGGAATTTTTTTGAGAATTTATTTTCCCTCTACGTTTTTGTACCACCATCCCTTTATTCTATTTTATTAATTCAGAGTGCTCACTAAACAAACTTTAATACATTGAGCATTAATTATAATTAATAATTCTAATAATGAGTAATTATAATAATTATTAATGCTTTCATCAAAGGAATTAAATATGCTAAAAATCCCAAACGTATTTAACAAATTGTGAAAAATAATCCGCTGCAGGCATGTCCCTATCCGGATTTCATTCTTGCCTAAGGAAATCGTCAGGGGACGACGTTTTTAGAATTTCTGTAAATATTTGTTAAGTTAAATTACAAACTCAATGAGAATTTTTTGTTCTCGTCTAGGAGCGTTATTAAACATTTAGTATCAATGTTTAAAAAGTCGCAAAAAATAATTAAAAATTTATTATACGTAAATAGATAATACTTTATTAGATAAGTCACAACAACAAAGTAGTAATTTGGAAGATGACAAAGCAAACTGTGATCATTTTATGTTGTTTTGGTTTTTTTCTTTGGGATTTAAGATGTTTATTAACGCTCCTACTTGAAAACATAAAGTTCTCATTGAGTTGAAGCTAACAAATATTTCTAGAAATTCTAAAAGTCGTCCCTTGATTATATTTTTAGGCCAGAATGAAATCCGGATAGGCACAAGCCTACAGCAAATTATTTATCACAATTTTTTAAAAAATTTTTAGAGTGTTTATCACATTTACTTTAATAAAAAATCTATATTTTTTAAACATTCTTTTAATTTTCTACCAATTTCGATTAATCGTATGAAATTATTCGAATTATTCGTTATTCGAAATTTGGACATTTTGAATTATTCGAAAAATTTTTGAGCAAAATTGTTCGATTAATCGACTGAATACCCTAGTAAATATAGACTTGGTAATGGTAACTAGTTATTTTTATTATTACATTTCTTATTACTTTTGTATGGCGATGTCGCGGAAAATAATGAGTTGTGGTTTTACACCAGCATACGAAAAACAAAAAATACATAGTTACCTATGTGCTTACCAGTATTGACAAAAATAATGAGTATAAAAAAAGATTTTCTAAAAAATTTGTTTTATAAAAGAAAATATTTTTTTATTATAAAATGTTTTAAATAAAATTTGCTGGTACGGGAATCGAACCTGGCACTCCAGATTGCCACTCAATAGCTCTGCCATCTGAGATATCTCGCCAACATACAAAAAAATCAAAAAAATATTTGGTTACATATGTCCTTAACAGTGTTGAAAAAATATTGAGTCTAAGAATAGATTTCAAAAAAATTTACAGAAAAATCTAGGACAATACTTGGTGTTTGAAATAATTATAAAAATAAGTCGTTATTGGTAACGCATTGTTTTTTATTTTGAAATAATGGAACAAGTAACTAGTTATTAGTAACTCATTATTATATGTTTTAAAATAATGCAGAAAGTAAGTCGGTGTCATTACTGGTAGTCCAAAAAATAATGATATGTCATTACCATTTCTAACTAACCTACACCACAACGTTAACAGTAGATCGTACCACCTTACAGGTAAAAAAAAGTGAGCGGTACACCTTCAAATATAAAGAATTTTTACAAGGCAATTTCAAAAAAAAAATTTTTTATTTGCCGTACGTAGGTGTCGCCGTTATAGCTTCGGCATTTGCAGTCGGATTTTTAAGTGTGATATATCGACTTTTTTGCCTCCAAGAGACCAGTGTTTTGCTATAAAGTAAAAATCCAATGAAAAAAATTTAAAAAGGCGTCCCCTACCTTCGGCAACAACAAAAAAAAATAAAAAATGTCTGCTGGATTTATCGAAAAACTTACTTAGCAAAAGTTTAATACTTTTTTGGCAGTTTGAATTTTCTGAACATCGATGTATCATACTTTAAGATCCACCTGTTAATGCCAAAGATATAACGAAAAATATAAAATGTCAGGGTTGAATGCGGGCTAACGTTAAAAGACCACTTGGCGAATGCTTAAAAAATAATTTAACCCGGCGAACAAGCCGCAACATATTAAGTTTGTACTTCCTGGTTTACATGTTCCTTACTACTACTTTTTATTCTGAATTTTAATCGATTATTTCTGAAATATAATGGGAAACATTTATATAAAATTATATTTAACAAAAACGGTTTAAAAAATATCAATCAATCAAGCGATAAATCAAGCGATAAAACTTTGAACAAACACCACATGTTTTTGTAATTATAAAAATCCAAGAATTCGAGCTAAGAATCTCGGGATTTGGGACTATTTTTATTCAATAATCCCGGGATTTCGGTATTGGCATCTCTAATTAAGACCTAGTGCTCATATGAAGTTGCCCCCAAGATTTTCTTCCTCGCACGTTGAAAAAAAATTAGGTACATTTAAAATCAGTCCAAATTTAGACCTACACTAAAAAAAATAAATAGCAAAATTAGTAAAATGTCTTGTATATCAATTATACTAGTTTTCAGCAACCTTTTTCTGTTTTCAGCAAAAGTTTTAGTTGTATTTTTTTAGCACTAACAATAAGCTAATTTTCAACTAATGTTTTACTAATTTATGTATTTTGCTACCAAAATTGTGCTGATAAATACATTTATAGTGCGGACAACAACCAGACAGACAAGATGTACATGTCGTAGATTAGACATTAGATGTAGTGCGGACAAAGAAAATGATACTTAAACACAGCACTTCTAAGGCCGAGTTTTTAGGATGTCAGTTAAAATTGATTTTAGTTAAACCGAAAATGAAATATGTCAGCCATTTGCAAGTTTAAACAAAAATTAGCCGGAACATCCTTTCCTCGATTAGAATTTTGGTCTTTATTGAAATAAAATCAAATAAACCGAATTTTAGTAGCGGTATTTCAGTTACAAACTGCGTTAAACTGAGGCCTGAAAGATCTTTGTATCTATGAAATTTTTTCCCTGTGGCGCAGTGAAACTATATTAGTTCTGAAATTTAATTTTTCATCAATTAAAAGTTGATTACTTTTGTGATTTCCACTTCTAACTGTCTTTTATGTTCCAAATTTTCAAAATCAACAACAAAAAATGGACATATACAGGGTTTAACCAAAACTAAAATAACGCAATTTTAGACTTTTAATTTTTTGAAAGTCTAAAATTTAACAAAATGCCTGTAATTCGATTCACGCCCAATGGATTGGTTAAAAAACCTCATTTTTGTAATCGTGAGGCAATTTCCTTTAATTTGAGTACCCACACTTACATGTTACTATGTTGCCCCGTTTTTTTCACACCACGGGCCTCCAGGGTCCGAGCCCCTCCCAAAATCAATTTCGATTTTTTAATTTTTTAATTCCAGAGGCTCATATTTTCTTTTATTTTTTTTTGAAGAGAACCCCATAAACTGCAGTTTTTCCAAAATCAGATATTCAGTAAAAATTTAAAAATCTACACAATTTTTTCTTCACTTCACGAAACTAAAAATTAGTACAAATCTTCATTCAGTTAAAATTAAAACATAATTATGCAAACTATCTACTCATCACTCCCCAACCACTTTTATCATTAATTTACTTATATTTTCCAGTTAGTAACATCTCTAGTCGTCCCCAAACCAATTTACGAAAAATGATATCAACTGCTGGAGATAATAATATTATCGATAGTTGGGAAAAGAAATTGGAAAACGAACAAACTGAATTTCTTCATAATATTGAAAATGTAAAATCAGTTTCTCCAGAAAAATTAAAATGTGATTACAAATTTATAACTATGGTTAAAAATGATGAATGCAAACTAATGATCAAAGATGATGAACTGCGTGAATTGTCACAAAAGTTGCGTAAGTTAAAACTCAGTTTTATTGATACAATTTTAACAAAATAAGTTGAGGGTAATATACGAATATTTATAAAATTTAGCTTTGAATTCAGTTGGTGATTTTAAAGAAAAAATAAGAAAATATATAGAAGACTGGTTTGCTACTTTCATGGATAATATAAAGGATTCTAATGAATCCGCAACTATAAATGTTGAAAGCATACAAGATAAGTGGGAAAAATTACAGGTATGTAATTTAAGTGGTCTAAACCCACATTGATAAAAAAAAGATTCTTCAATATTTGTCCCATAAAATTTTTCATTAATTTATTTAAATTGATTTCAGATTTTAAAATCAAACGGTATTTTATCATATATCGACGAATTATGTTCTAGCTATGAGGACACTACAGATTCCCAAATAGTTAAAATGCAAAATGCATTACAGGAATCTAGTAAAACTCTTAAGAAATCTGAGAAAGAGTTGAAAGATCTTACCAAACAACACGAGGAGGATATTATTAAACTAGAAAAGGATCTTAAAGACAAAGCTGATACAAGTATTTCGCAAAAAAATGCCAAAATTCAAGAGGTAAATTAATATTTTAGTGTTTGTAATTTACGATGTTATGATACTGAAAACTTGAGAGTTCAGACAGCTACATATAATTGAAGTTTGCATCTAAGTGTTAACCTGCCTATCAACAAATGTATAATTTTCACAACTAGAACGTTTATCTGCTGAGCTACTTCAACAAATGTAATTGAAAATCATATTTGTAAAGATGAAGTTGTTTCCATCTGGGATATGTCGGCAAAATGTTACTTTTATGAGAGTTCAATGACTTGACTTGTAGCATCACCTCTTAACGTGATACACCACGGTCGGCACAGTGATGAGTGTGGCCATAAATATCCAATATATGAGCACATTATTTCTCAATTAAAATCTTTCCTCTTTTTTACAGTGAGGTTACATGATCAAGATTTAGCTTTCAAGTTGATAACACATACTGCTTGTCAAATTCAGTTGAACTTGAAGCTGTGACGTAGGCTGCATGCAACTTGATAGTCAATTTTGCTTTCAAGATGCCGTCGTCAAGGAAAGAACTAAAATTGCTCTCCTCTGTGAGCTGTTTCCGCACTGTAGGCTGTTCGAAAAGACTTTATTTTTTTCTGCACATCTTCCACAGACATTTTCATGTCAGCAGAAATTGGTTTTTTATTTATTTTTATTTTTAAATCATTTCGTCGATATACCGAAATATTCACATTCCGTATTTTATCAATCGTGTTTTATTGCGGCACAATATTTGTAAAAAAAAAACAAATTTACAAGAAATTTGATCAGCTGTTTAAAACTTGACCGTCAAGTTTTCTCAAAACTTGAAAGCAAAAATTGATATCAAGTTGCTGTTCAATTTTTAAAATGTGAGTGTGTTAGTAAAAAAATGTGAATGTATTGAAACTTGAAAGGCAAAACTTGATCATGTAACCCCCATGTTATTCCTATTATTTATACATATTCTATACATATCAGGTATGGGCACACAAATGGTTTGAAGGGCCAAATTTGGGATTTCACAAACTTACCGCACCACCAATTAATACATTACTCGACAAAAATTGGGCGAGTATTAACTTTATTTTAAAATCGCTAAAAACAATGAAAAATCTGGTCATGTTTAAGCCACTGCCATTTTAAGTCTGGCGACCATTTGTAGAAGAAAATAATGCAAGACTTAAGGAAATTTTATAGGAATTCCAAAAATATACAGTTTTTTCAGAACTGATCAGTACTCGCAAAATTTTACTTTCTAATTTAATCGATATCGCTAATTTTTCATTAAAAGCCACGCCTACTTAAAACAAGTAACAAAATAAAAAAAAAACAGACATCACGTTAAAATTCTACATAATTTTCTGAACTATCTCCTCGCATTTTTGGGCGAATATATCCACAATTTTGATCTTTAAAAATAAAGGCAACGAGAATAAAATTAGAAAAAAACTTTAATGGCTCTATGTTATTGCACATCACTGTATGTCTATAGTATTAGTATTCCGCAGTAACAAACATTTTGTCGGTTTTGCTCAATCTTGCTGTTTTTGAAGACATTGACGATTTTATAAAATACGAGTACGCTTTTCCACCATTTTTGAAGAGGGATGCCACTCGAACAAGAATATTGCTCAACTGCACCAAAATTTTGGATACATAAGTAGTGATGTCAATAAAACAAGTAAAATATAAATAATAAAACTGCACTTAAAATATTTCGTATGTAAAGAAATGTTTTTAAAAATGCATTTAAAAACAAATGAAATTTCACTTAGAAACAGGACCACTAACATTTTTTTTAAAGTCAACTTGGATTTTCTTTTGTTTTTGACTGTTAGTAAAATTAAACACAAATTAGTCAAAATAATTAACAAAAATTACCTACATACAATTTTTTTAGTTTAAGCACCGTAAGTTGTTTGAGTTTCACGTGAAAAAACTGTTATACTCCATATAAAAAAAATTATTTTTCACGACAATCAGTTTCATGTGAAAATTGTGTAGAGTTTGTTTTCACGCAAATTTAATGTACAAGACTATTATTTTTCTTGGTAAAAAGTGACATTTTATGTTTATTTTGATTGTGTCTTTGTTATAAAATTAAAAAATTGTTCATTTGTTTATATTAAATTGCAATTTGAGGCATTTAAAGTTCGAGTGAAATTTTTCCATGTGAAAAACAATTTACGGTGCTTTATTTAAAAAAAAAAAATTACTTAATAAAATTCGTGTTACGAATTCTCAGTATTTTATATTGTTTGTTTTTTTTTTACTGACCTACGAATGTTTTTAAAATTTACATTTCTTCTGGAAATGAATGTTAATTTCATTTGAAACAACAAAACTTGAATACTACTTAAACAATTAACAAATTCTGAATGCAGAAGTTCGCTGAGTGTGTATTCAGCTGCAATGTAGGTTGGGATTTAAAATAAATAATTAAATAAAGTTGCGAATGAATTTCGTTAAAAATCAATTCTATTTTTATAAATTTAGGATATCATTGGACCTATTTCTAAAGTTATCTAATCATAAGTCTTAATATTTTTATTATAAATTTTTTTACAGCTTAATAAAAGAATTAAATTCTTGGAAAAGCAAAACGAGACATTTAAAAATGCCTTACAAGTTACAGAACAAGAAAACCAAACAGAAATAGCAGATCTTCGAAAAAAATTCGAAAGTTCCAAGGACAGGTAAGAAAAATAAGAGTAAAAAAAAAATAATAGTCGGTGCTTTGACTAAAAAAATGTATAACCAAAAAAACTCTATTTAATTGTAGTAAAATATTGAATTAGATTTTCTCTTCCCTCCCTTATCTAAGTATTGCCAGTTTAAATAAAAAACTCTACACTATGGAACAACAATTGAGCAGTGAGAAAAAGAATTTAAAGGCTAAAAATGAAAATATTGAAAAACTAGAAAACGATTTATTGGAAATGGAGAATTTAAAAAATAGTTTAGCGGAAATGACTACACATATGGAAAAACTAAAAGCTGAACCACAAGCTGCAAATGACTGCCCAGAACATCTACGACAAATTGCCAATCTACAAAATGTGATAAACTTGTTAGAAAATGATAAGATTAACAAGAAACAAAAAATTGATAAATTGGAAGCGGTAATTATATAATTTCAAATTTTAATAATTTTTCATAATTAAATTCAAAATTCTAGGAATCGACGGCAATAATTGAGGTACGCCATAAACTCAAAGAGGCCGAAAATCATATTACGTAAGTTAAAATTGAAAATTCAATTAAATCTCAGATATTTGAGCTTGTGAGTGATTTTTATTAGAAATATTCTGCTTATAAGTCAATAATTCGATATTCTTTGAATATCATCCTCAGGATTCTTCCAGTGAATGTTTACATAAAAACCAAACTTAAAAGCTATAGTTGTTTATACATCGTCGTCTGTTAATACTTAATTTTTAAGTAAACATTCACTGGAAGTATCCTGAAGATGATATTCAAAAATATCGATATATTGATTTATAAGGAGAATATTCATAGTAAAAATCACTAACCGCGAGCTCATACATATATCAGAGGCTTTATTAACAATTGGAAAGGTCGAATAAATACAACTTTTAATTTAAAAAATTAAGTGAAATTTTAAGATATGCAGAACACAATAAAGCGCTTATGCATAATAATTTGAAAATCTTATAACACATTTACAAAATGAAATTTGTATAAAAATTTTCTTTTATAAACCGTTTAGAAATTTAAAAAGTGATTATGCATAATAAGTCTAAAAAGCATTTTTACAGTTTCCTACCACACAAATCGGCCAAATAACGAAAATTGCTCGGTATTCAGTTTTCTGAAGCATTATGAATAAATTTTGTTAATGGAAAATGTATAATCATTTTCGACAATTTATTCTGGGTTTCATACTGAAGGTTTTTAAGTGAACTATTAGAGTGAAAATTTTTTGTTGTTTTGTATATATTTTTTTAAATTTTCTTTATTTAATTGTTAAAACCAGGGACGTAACAGTTATAACTTTTATTCAAAAAAGTGATTGTTTTACAATTATTTCTTGTTTGAGTATTTTTAATTTTCTGTTTATTTGCTCTGTTTGATTTTTATTTTTAATTCAAACAAAAACAATCCAAACACGATTTTTATTTTTTCAAAAATAATAAAAGTTATTTTGTGATTTTTTTTTCTTTATCAAAAAATAACAATTAAGAATATAAATCAAAAGCCATAGAACCAATGACTTCACCAATTATAATATCCCGATGATGTCAACTAGTGTTAATAAAAGATTGAACAGTGATTTAAAGTTAGTAAATATGTATATTCCAGCCCCTTCTTTTATAAAAAGTTTTAAAATAAAAATCAAAAAACAACAGAAATTTATAGAGTAAAATATAAAAATTGAAAAAATTAAAATCTTTGCCAAACTTTGTGATTTTTTTGTGCAATATGATTTATAAAATATAGTGCATTATTGAAATATTATAATTAAATAAATTTGGGTGGTGACTTTTTTAGAAATATAACAGTTATTTTGGGTCTCTGGTTAAAACTGTTTATTACACAAAATTTCAAACAAAAATCATTTGATAAACGTTTTATAAGAGCGTGGATCCATAAGTCCGTGATTTTTTGAATGAAACACAATTTTTTAGAAAAAAAAAGTTTCTATTTTTCAACATAGTCTCCTTTCAGCTTAAAACACTTAGACCAACGTTTCTTCAATTTTTTTTATTCCTTCTAAATAACAGGATTTCTCGAGGTCTTCAAAATAGGCATTTGTGTGAGCAATAATTTTGTGGTTGGAGCTTAATCCCTTTCCACGGAGGCATTTCTTTAGGTCTGGAAATAGAAAATAGTCACAGGGAGATAAATCAGTATATCCGACAGAAAAATCCGCTTATTCGTATTGCGGATGAACAACGCCAAACACTTCTTTGAAGTTGTTACACGATTGCGTTTATGATCAATTGTGAGTCGGAAAGCTATCCGCAAGATGGATGCCGCATTTAAAATCGAAAAAAATATGATGTAATCGACTTGTTTAGTTCTGAATTAAGCAGTTAATCCTATTTCATGAGATTAAATTTTCTGTCTAAACGGGATATAGTAGGCATTAGCGGTGCCATCAAACCCACATCCACTAGGGCATTGGAGACAATTTTGTCGATGCAACCTAATAAGATTCGACTAATATATAAGACTTCGTCTAAATATGACTTCATAAATGGATTAGTGGCGATCGGAAAGTCAACCAACAGCAGATCGTGGACGAGTTACCGGGATACATCATTATGGAATTGAATTGTAATGGAAGATGTAGCACAAGAATCCCGAGTAGTGAATCCTTTGTTGGAAGGTGCCTTTTTGAGGGACAATTCAGGCATTTACTTCTATAGGGATGGTTCGAAAATTGATGCTAGAACTGGGTAGGGCGACTATAGCTGTGACCTCTCTCTTGGAAAATGCTTTCGCCTCCCAGATCATAATACTGTGTTTCAGGCAGTGATCAGGGCAATAACGGATCACAGTCTATTAATTAAAGGAATTAAATATGCTAAAATCACAAAACTTATTTAACAAATTGTGAAAAATAATCTGTTGAAGGCTTGTTTCTAGCCGAATTTTATTCTTGCCTAAGGAAATCTTTAGGGAGAACGTTTTTAATATTTTATCTCAAAATATTTATTACGTTAAATTACAACCTCAATGAGAATTTCTTGATCTCTTTTGAAAGAGTTATTCGACATTTAAAATATCAAAGAAGAAACTAAATAAAAACAACAACAAATTTGCCACAATTTGCTTTGTCATCTTCCAAAATACTAGTTTGTTGTTCTGACAGATTTAGCAATGTAGTGATGTCATCTATTTATTAATACTGAAGAAATTCCGGCGGCTATTCAAGCAATCTCTTCCAACACTGTGAGATCAGCATTTATCCTCGGGTGCAAAGATAAAATCAATAACTTCTCAACCAAGGGCAGTATTGAATTTATATGGGTTTCGGAGCTTTGTAACATCGCAGGGAACGAGATGGCTGGTAAAATTGGCCAAGAAAAGTTCTTTGGGCGCAGTCAACTTGGGGAATGCGAAACCATTTAAGGCTTTTCGGGCTGAACTACGTCAATAGATCGTAAGTGCTCATACGACAAAATAAACACCACGGGAGTGGATGAGGCCACCAGGACTCTATATGAAGGCATGGATAGGGAGAAAACTAAAGGACTTTTAAAACTTAGTAAAAGGCAACTTAGTAAGAAAGTGAGTATTCTTACCGGGCACTTAAATGTATGTCTTACTTTTTTATTGACATTAGTCGGTTGTCAAGAGTATCTTCACATCGGATTTCTCTAACCTAACCTAATATAAATAATTTAAACTATATAAATAATGTAAAGTATGTAATGTAAAGCATATAATGTAAAGAATGTGAATAATGTAGAGTAAACAATGTAAACAATATACCTTTTTGCATTAAAGTAATTAAATGTGCTAAAATCCCAAACGTATTTAACAAATTGTGAAAAATAATCCGTTGTAGGCACGTCCCTATCCGGATTTCATTCTTGCCTATTTTTTCAACGAAATGTTAATTCTTGTTCGTCTCTGCCATCATCTGTGTTGTCACAATCACACTTATTTTATCCGATGTTTATTATGTTCTATCCTCGAGTAACGGTTAAAAAGTGTTAGGTAATTGTTTTCATTACATTCTTTACATGGTCTACATTATTTGCATTGTTGGTATTATATACTTTACATTGTTCACATTGTTTACATTATATTATCTAAATTGGTTACATTTTAACATGATTTACATTGCTAGCTTTATTTTCATTACATGCATTATTTACATTACATTGTGTACATTTTTTACACACTGTCATTTTTATTTTCTGAAAATTTGCTACCATTCTCCCGTTTGACTGTGGTAGCTCTATCCTTGCTCTGTCCAATGTTGTGTCCGATATGATTGCCACTTCTTATTTTCTTGTTCTAACCTCAATTCAATTGGCCTTAAAAATATTCCTCAATTAACAAAATTTGTTCTTAATGCTTCGATTACCTCTATTTTTTTTTTGAAAATTTGCGGAACGAACTACATTTTTATTCGTCTCTTCCATCATATATTTTAGAGATCTTGAGACAAAATTGGAAATGAAGGAAAAATTACCTGAAACAATACACGACTGTACTAAAAACTTACAAATGGAGGTAAATTACTCAATTTTAAAACAAAATTTCCACTAAAGGCATATTTACACGGGGTAGAAAACTTGCGAGACTTTATGAAAATGCAGCTCTGTATAAGTCTATGAAATTTAATTTCGAGACCATTGACAGTTGCTGTCATACACAGTTTCTTCAATTGGTAAAAAGGTGCATTTAAAGAACAAAATATTCTTTAAAATACAACAAATTTATTAAAAACAAATACTTGACAACCAGAGATGTTACTTTTACGATAAAAATTAGTTTCAACAATATTAGAGATCACGAAGTTAGCTCAAATTCTACGAGATTTCTATCCCATGTAGATGTGCTTTAAAAGCGGCTTTAAAGCCAAATATTATTCTTAATTTCATAGTATCTTTTTTTAGTTCGAAAAAATTTTTAATTCTCAATTTTTTTTCTTATCAGCTTTCTAAAGTCCGTCAATCGGATGAGGAAAAACGTCGGGAAATTGAAAATCTTAAAGTTGTGCTTTCAAAATATCAATTCAATATGTGTCAATTGGAGCAACATTCACAACGTGATCAACAATTATTACAAGTTCGTAGTGAACTAATCAATTCTCTGCAAACAAATGAGAAAAGTCAACGTAGCCAAATGGAAGAATTATTGACACAAGTTGGAGAAAAGAATACTATAATTAGCGAGGTAAAAACATTTAACTTTAAAATGAAAATAATAAGTTAGGAAACTTGGAAACAGTTACAAAATCTGAGAATGTTTCTAAAGAAAAATTCTTAATTTTTTAAGTGCTTTTAAAACAAGTAGTGTTTAAACTATGCAAAATTTTGCATCGACTCAGAATTACTTTCTGAATCGCTATTTACGATCTATGTCTATCCATTTGCGTGGTCTTATAAACCTTTTAATCACACTTTAGGTCGATAATATAAAGCTTTTTGGGTGATGCTTGGCCTAAAAACAAATCTAACTAAAATTGATCAGAATCGTGCTATGTTTAGGCCTAGTTTCTTTAGGAAACTTCTATAGAAATTGGGCCTAAATGGCCCTAAAATACTAAAAATAATTGGCTAATATTTGGGCTGTACATATAAACTACCTAGTGTAGAAACAGTAAGGGGTATCATTATTATTTTGATTATCAGTAATGATACTAACTTACTTTCTGTATTACTTTAAAACATATAAAAATGAGTTACTAATAACTTGTTACTTTGTTCATTATTTCATAACAAAACAAAAAATCAAGTAAGTTTGAGGTTAGGAAGAAGAATAAACATTTTTTCAAAGTTATAGACACATTATTAATTTGCAAATCAGACTAGATCTAGTTTCTGCCTTTTTTATGGACAGGCTTCATCAGTGATTGTCCATTAAATTGTATTATTGTTTATATTTTATTGTCAGATTGTCTCTATATGATAATTTACTCTCAGAAGTGATCAAACAGACATACAAACATTCTACTTTAGATTTTTTGTTTATCTACTTATCTCCTCTTTGTCACCTTTTTCACAAATGTTGCCATACTGACGTATGGTTTGGGATTTCCCAAACTTTTTCATTTCCCGGGAAACGGGAATTCCCGAATCCCAAACCATATGAGTTACCCATAATAGCTGAGTTTTTGCGCCTTATGTCATTTCCATATAAATTTGACTTTAGCCAAAGTTTAATGTTAACTATTAACGAAACTACTGTCAAATTTGTATGGGAATGACATAATCCAACGTTGATAGCTTGCCGCACACACACAGGTAAAGACTTATTTTTATCGCTATTACAAATATGACGTCATGTCATTTCAAAAAATATGTTAACAAAAGTAATGAGTCTAAAAATTAATTTCCAAAAAAAAAAAACAAAAAGTTACGAAGAATAAACCTTTTTCTCTTAAAGTTTCTGCCTTTTTCTATGGACAGGCTTCATCAGTGATTTTCCATTAAATTGTATTATTGTTTATATTTTATTGTCAGATTGTCTCTATCTGATAATTTTTCAACCACCCGTCGGCTGTAGGAATCGAACCTGTGCTTATTCCTACATTACAAACGCAACTACACAAAGGTGCGACAGCTTAGCCATCTCACCCAAGCAAGGCCTTGAATGCAGTGTAGATTATTCATAGTTTTCTTTCTGTTATTTTTTTTTTCTCAGAAGTGATCAAACACAAACATCCTACTTTTACATTTTTGTTTATCTTCCAATCTCCTCCGTGTCTCCTTTTTCGCAAATGTTGCCAAACTGACGTATGGTTTTTAAGTTCAAGATCAGGCACGGATTGCCACGGGACAAATTTTATAATGTTTTAGTACAGTGTTGTTTTAGCTTCATATAGACAGCTGCAATTAATATTGTAATTAATATGCATTTTATCAATTTTAATTTAGTAGGTTTGAGGTTAAGAAGAAGAATAAACTTTTTTCTCTAAAAATTATAAACATTAATTAACAAACCAGACTAGATCTAGTTTGTGCCTTTTTATTTGAATTTTTTTAATAATAACGCATTCTGAATTGTTTTTAAATAATGGAAAAAATAACTAGTTATTAGTTATTATTATTATTTGTTTCAAAGTAATGCAGACAGTAAGTTGGTGTCATTTCCGGGAGATAATGATAACCCATTACTGTTTCCACAATGGCGAGTTTAGAGAGAGTAGACAAATGCACAAAAATAAAAAATCGAGCTAAAGTTAAGTATAAGATGTTATATATTGTTTATGTGAAGTTTCGTAAAAATCAGGCAAAGGATTCAGGGTAAATGAGTTAAGTTTTGTTTTGTGGCCGCACGTTGGGCGCCAAAATTATGTACAGCAAACTATTTCACATAGTTAAAAAGTTGTGCATTAATACTTGATAAGAAATTATACTGAACGAAACTTTGAGAGCAGAATCATCAAAACGCACCGAACATGGGTCTCATGTAGAAGAGCTTAACCCTCCAAATGGCGTTTCATTCCAGGAATCATACACTGGCTGTACACAAGCGTCGTCAGACCCATCTTCACTTATGAAAATACAGTACCACATCCACTAGGGCATTGGAGACATTTTTGCCAATAGAAACTATTGAGATTCGGCTAAGATATGAGGCCGCCTTAAGTATGATTCGACCAGTGTTGCCAAGTTAGGGGTTTTCCCCCTAGATTTAGGGGGGTTTCAACCGCTTTAGGGGGAATTTAGGGTGTACCAATTTGTTAGGGGAAAATTTGGGGGTAAAAAAATCATTTTAGGGGTAGTTTTGCCTTGAATAAAAATTAAATTTTAGAGTCCGATAATTGGTTTTGTCAAATTGTTGATAATTTTTCACATAAATTTTTATTTTCTTTTAGACTACACATTTTTAAGGGGATAATTTTAGACTGCGACTAGGAAAGCAAAGAAAACCAGCTAAAAATAACAAAATTTTTTTATTTAAAGCACCGTGAGTTGTTTGAGTTTCACGTGAAAAAACTTTTATACTCCATATAAAAAAAATAATTTTCACGACAATGAGATTCAAGTGAAAACTGTGTAGACTTTGTTTTCATGCAAATTTAATATACAAGACTATTTATTTTATTTTTCTTGTGAAAAAGTGACATTTAGTGTATATTGTGATTGTTGGTTTCTAATTACATAAAAAAAATATTCATTTTCAGAATTTAAATTACTATTTAAGGCCTTTAAAGTTTGAGTGAAAAATTTCCACGTGAAAAATAACTTACGGTGCTTTAACAACAAAAGAATCAATTATTTGCCTTTATTAAAAATAATTTGAAACAAAAACTTAGAAAATTGTTAGATATTTGGAAAATTTATTTGAGGGGAACGTTTTTAGTGGTAGATCAAATTTAAGGGTTTTTTTTTTTGGACAATTTAGGGGGATTTGTAAAAAAAGACTTGGCAACACTGGATTCGACAGAATACAACTGGTGAGTAGATTTGTGGCAATCGGAAAATCAACGAACAGAATATTGTGGTCGTGTTACCGGGATACAACATCACGGAATTAAATTGTGATTGAATCTCCAAGATAAATATTTAAAATTGGGTTTCATAGAGAGGTAAATGTGTATAAGTTGTTAAATATTGCTAACATGAAGTTTCGTAAAAATTAGCCCAAGGATTCAGGGTTAATGAGTTGGTTTTTTAGTGGCCGCACGTTCGGCGTCAAAAAAAATGTATATCATAATATTTTCCACATAGTTAAAAAGTGCTATAAAAGAATGCAGCCTCCGTAGTTACTTAGGCAATTTAACTTGTCGTATTTTTGGATTTAAAAACTTTACTAGAGCGGATCACTTTTTTTAATTAAGTATGTCAAATAATTTCTGTGTGAAGACAGCGTTTTGCATTCTTAATTCAAGTTGTTTAGAAAATTGTTAGGTGTGTAGTGTCATGTTATGACCATCGAAATGAAAGATATATATAGATGTTAAAAACTACTCAATTTCTTATAAAATGTTACTAGAAATTCTATTCTTTTTTTCAAGTCTTTATCCCCTGACTAATTAAAAACACGATAGCGTAGGTGTTGCTTTTATAAAAGCTCATCTAAAATTAATTCTTTTTAAATCAAAATTTTCTTTATTCTACATACATCAGCTAAATAAAACATAAATTTTCACTAATTCTAGCTTCAAAGTGAATTACAAACCAAATCCGAAGAATTTAAGAATTTGTTCAGCACCTTTAGTGCCAAACAAATGGAGCTTTCAAATCAAGAGCATATAATAAAACTTTTAGAAGAGAGTAATGAACGTAGTCAAATGTTGCGGGTAAAGCAAGAAGAAAAAATTGGTAGAATGGAAGAAGAATTGACACATCTTAAGCAAACTATGTAAGTGATTTAAATTAAATATCACTTTTCTTACATCGCACAGTGGGGCCAAATGCATGAAAAGTGGCGATTAATTCATAGAAGTCGTAATTTAAAAAAAAAATATTTTTTATTAATGGATATTTATAAATACATAAAAAACCAACATTTAAAAAAAAAACAGAGTGAAAAAACACATTTTTTAACCCTTTATGGGCCATTTTGTGTTCTGTAAAAAATCCTCTTTTTTCACATTTTTTGCTGTAACTTTGGAACGGTGCGCTATAAATTATTCAATTAAATTGCAAATTAAAGCATACTAAATGTACTTTAAGAAAAATAAGTAATATTTTTAAAAATAATAAGGAATAAATATTTTATATGTATTTCTATTAGAAAATTTTTAAATTAAAATCATACCTTTTTTCTCGAAATTTTAAAATTTTGCTCAAAAATGAAACATTTGAAAATCTAATTGTTTTTTTATTGATAAATAGCCATAAACACACTATTTAAAAAAAATTTAATTAAATTCGGTTATTCTATTTTCTTTTTCTTTTTGAAAACAACAATATTTTATTATAATCATTATTACCTTCAATGTTAGTATTTACTTCACATTCAATTTCATAATCATAAATTAATTCGTTACAATAATCTTAATCTTCATCTCCATCTTCATCTCCATCTTCATCTTCATCATTGCTATTTTGATTGCTGGGAAGTACAAGCAACTCCAATGCAGATTTTGGCATTAGCTCTTTTTTCTTTTTAGAACTATTGTTCATGCTTGTTATAAACGGATCTGAACTTAAGAGAAATCTATTAAAGATATCTTCCATTGTTTTTTCTCGACTGCATTTACGGGCAAAATTCTCCCTATAACTTTTAAAATCTTTATTTCTGGCTTCCTGAGACTCTTCGGTTAGCTGACCAATTGGCAATGGCGATAATGATATAATTTCAGGCCCATGAATAAAATATTTGTGAAGAGTAGGAGGCATATAGTACCATGGATATTTTTTCACAAATAGCCTGGCAGTGTTATTAGCCAAGTTTGTAAATTTTTCAATGTTGACCTCAATACCACTAGAAACTACAATTAATATTGTGTGCATATTTTTGATCAACTCTAAATCAATATTAGTAATTTCAGCAGATACTTCTGCATTCTTAAAAAAACGTCTTGCAGTATTCCCGTCATTAGAGTTACCAAAACCAGGTTTTGGTTGATCAATGATCAATCCCGTTCTCTTTTTAAATTCGCGTTGAATACGACTTTTAGTTTCAGCAATAATTTTTTTTTCTTCGTCACTTCTTGCCTGCCATTTTTGAATTGGAAGTTTATATGCCAAGTGAATAAGACATTCAAAAAATCTTATCCAGCCATGTAGGACAGACAAACCGAACTCCATGAAGTCTACGTTGGAATCTCTAGAAATCATTTGTTCAATATTGTTGAACTCCTTGCTGGTAGCGCCACATATGTAGCACTTTTGTGTGGACTTTGTGTCTGTAATCGCGTTACACACTTTACCGTCAATCATAACGAGAATTAGTTTGTGGTTCACTTTTATCTTTCTTTCTCCAACTGATATTACTGTATCGATAAGAGCATTTTTTTCTGTCTCCACTCTTTCTCTTTCTGTTTTAATACTGTTGACCGTTTCTTTCATAAATTCAATTTTTAATGGCCTGCAAAACCTAGTTGAAGACGGTCGAGGATTATGCCAAATGATTTTGTTTTTACAAACTAATTTTAATGGTACAATTGACGTAATAAATACAGAAGAATCAGATGCATTACTGTCATGAAAGGCTTGTTTGTAAGAACTATGCCCTGAACTCCCGTCAAAGCCCCACTTAGTGTATAAAGTAATTTTTTCGATTTCTTCGTTGTCTAACGAATTTAAATCTGCATTTTTAACCGACAAAAGGCGTTCAGTGGTATGATCCAATATTCCTTGTAGGCTAACTTGCGCTGATGTTTCAGAAATTTTCATTTGTTCTCCCTTTGGGTAACATTTTTTCTTAGCTCTTTGGACCAATTTATATGATGGAAATTTCTCAGGTGCAACCTTTCTAATAACATTATATTGGTGGCGACTTAGCTTCGCTTCTACCAAAACGGACAGAGCTTCATCCGGAGTTAACTGCTGTGGTGGTACCTGTTCTATACTTTTTCGGTATTTTTTGGCTTTTGTTGGAGATGATATTATTTCCTTAACAATTTTCGACTCATCTATTTTTCCAGCAGCTCTCAAGCTCATTTGTGTGGCGTAAGCCAAAACAGGCAAAGAAATTTGATCTCTTATGTCTTTACATTTCTTAACTTTTGTTTTTTCTTTGCACTCTTCAAATGAGAGATCATTGCGACCTCTTTTTTGTTGTGGTTCTGGTGGTTGACTGAATGAGATTGAGGCATCCAGCCAATTCTTATTATTTTTTACAAAAATTTCATTCTTTCTATGACATTTTTGCCACCGAATCTCATAGCTAGAGCAAAAATTATGAAACCTTGTCATAAAATCTACCATATCCGAAGGGTCGACACGTTTTATTACTTCCCATCTCAAAAGTTTAAATTTATCCTGAAGTGATTTAGGTTCTGCACTCCTCATAAAATTATGCAACTCATGACGAGGAATGAAAATTGTTTTGGGACATGTTCCTAAAATTAATAAAATTTCTATTCGTTTAAAATTTGCAAAAAGTAATTCCTTTAACCCTGTACCGAATAATTTACACTTTCACAACACTTTAAATATGTAACATCACATCACAAAACATTGACAGCTAAAACAATAAATAAACGTGTCAGTACCGAATCAATAATACCCTACGGATGGATAGAAATTCTTACAAATGTATTATCATTATATTAGTAGATTGATATCACCAGCTTAAAACAAAATTAAAACTTTACTCGTATGATGCATGTATATGACCAACAGTTATTATGTAGGACTCAAATAAATGACAATAATAAATAGGGATGGGAGCGTGACCTCCTTCAATTTTTCAAAATAGTGCACTTGTGCCATATACAATTTTCTAATAATTTAAAATTAACAAATGTTTAAGTAAAATTCATTGAAATATCATAAACACATGTAAAATAATTTAATTAGTTTTATTCATAGTAAATAAACCCAACATACGCAATCACGTGAGCATGCGTGAATTAAAGTTACTCACGCCCCCATCTCTAATTAACAACACATTTTTTTAGCTACAATAACAACTACTATAACGAAAATAATGACAAAACAAAGTAAAAACAACTTGATGTTTTGTTTTGTTTTTTTTTTTTTCATATTTGTGGATTTTTACCATCTTGAGTTATTTCACAAAAACAAGCATAACTCAAAAATCGCAAAAAATCGCAAAAAAATATTTTGGGGTTTATTAGTTGAGATCTGATATTATAACACTATATAGACGATTTTACGCAAGCTCACGAACAAAGTTGTTTAAACTCCATATATAAATCAAAAATAGCCCATTTTTGGGCTAATTTTATTTTATTAACATTTAATATTTTTAAAACATTTATTTAAACAAAAAAACATGTACTATATAGTAAACTACCTGAAGTTGACGGTTCCATTATAAAAATTTAACTTTTAGAAGTATTAATAGAAAAAATTATCAATTGAAATATCAAAATTTTCACTTTTTTTCAATATGCACAAAAAAAATAACAATTATTCAACTTTAAGTGCTCACTTCAACTAAAGCAAACAACTTAAAAGTATAATTTTTGCAATTAGTGGTGCAGAATTTTATCCACTTTCACCCGGTACCAAACACGATCATGAATTTTAAAGTTCATATTTTGAATTAATCGCCACTTTTCATTCATTTGGCCCCAATGTGCATCGCATTCTGTATATTAATTTCTGTTATAGCAAAATCTATGAACAACATTTTCAAACTGCGTTTTTAGTGCCATATTAAGGTGGTGTTTCCAGATGACGTTTTGTCTCAGACGATAACAAAATAAATGCAATACCAAAACAACATATATGTAGGCACTCATTCGTATGACAACAAACGTCTTCTAGAAACCCTATATAATACTAAAAGCTTTTCATACAACAAACGGAAAACTTTGTTAAATTCACTTAAAAATTCAATAAGTTTTAATTGAAATTTATAGTAATTGAAAAAAGTAAGTTCATTAAAAGCTTTTATTGAAAGTTTTATGTAGATCATCAAAGTTTTCCGTTTGTACTCACATACTCGTAAAGCTTTCAATAAAGTTTATTTGACCTTTACTCAAATATTTAGTTCTTATGTTTTGTTTTTTTGCCCTTGCAGCACCATTTATCAAGCCAATACTTTGTCTGGACAAAATTGCAAAAATCTATTCGCACCAATGTTACCGGCTAGTAATATGGATTGTAATGAAAATTTTTATTATTATAGCAGTCAAAGAAAACGTAAACGTCAAAATGATATTGTTGTTAAAAAATATGAAGCTTAAAGCTTTATCAAGTACTAATAATGATCGTTTGTATTGTAAATTAATGTATATTGTCATATTTTGATTCAAATGATGTATAATTGTAAAATTTTGTAATCATTAAACTGTGCTGTATATTAAAATAACATTTTATAAGTTTGGTCTTGATTTCAGAAAGCTTTCTTCGCAAAGATAAATAAAAAAAATACATTTTATTAAAAAAGCAACCACTATCCATGGCTCTCAACTAAAAAGCTGAACTGGTTTTAAGAGAGTTTCGTAGCAAAATTACAAAAAACGTGAAAAAGGTGGTATTTTCAATTAATTGTGGGCGCTGTGGTGTAATGGTTAGCGCGTTGGACTGTTGCACGTGAGGTTGCGGGTTCGAGCCCCAACCAAGGCAACATCAATTTATGAAAAATAGTAATATGTATGAGTTTTTTCTATCCCTCATACATATCGCAGCGTCCTCTTTCGGTGTTCCTATAGCACTTAACCCCACCGGAATAAAATAATATAACAGGGCTATGAACTAAAAAGCTTCAACAGAGTTCGCCAACTCACCGACAGATGGCGCGCAACAACTGTTCTAAAAAAATTCATCATCCCGCGCAATTACAGTGTTGCCATATTTGAAGCCCTTCATCTTTCACCAACACGTTAATAGGAAGAATTTCCTGAGTGTTGCTTCTCTTTAAAAAAAAATAAATAAAAAAATTATTTATATTGTTTTTAAGCAATTTGCGTTAGTTTTTTATAATTAGAACAAAATTTTGTTTTGTAATATTAAGAAATACGCATTAAAAAAAAAAACCAGTAAAAACTGTTTTTTTTAAAGCAGCAACACTCTGGAAATTCTTCCTATTAGTTAACGTGTTATTTTCCTTGGAAAGGGGATAGAAAAGAGATGAAAGGTGGTGAAAGATGAAGGGCTTCAAATATGGCAACACTGTAATTGCGCGAGTTGGTGAATTTTAAAATAGTTGTTGAGCGCCATCCGATGGTGAGATGGAGAACTTTGTTAAAGCTGTTTAGTTCATAGCCTTGTTATATTATTTTACTTCAATAGAGCTAAGTGTTATGGGAACACCGAAGGTGCACGCAGCGATATGTATTAAGGCACATCGAGATATATCGATTTGACCTTTGGTGGTCTTTTTTTTGACATAACTCGAGAACCACTAGTCCGATTTTGCTCAAACAATTTTAAAAAAATTAAAAATTAATTAATCTGTTATTTGTTTTTACCGGCAAAACTGTTGAGTATATAGAAAAACGTTATATGAACAGATTAAAGGAATTGTAATTTTTAATTTTTTTAAAATTGTTTGAGCAAAATCGGACTAGTGGTTCTCGAGTTATGTCAAAAAAAAAAAGATATATCTCGATTCCTAGGGGTGACCCAGCGAAACGCCGGGACACGTATAACTTGTTTTTGACCGATTTAACATTTCCCGTTGGTTTCATCCCATCCCGATTTTGACTGTCGCATAGTGTAATTTTTAAAATGTCTTGTAAAGGCACATCTACGCGAGAGAGGAAACTGCTAGAGATAGATCAAAATACACCTCTAATTAGCTCTATTGTGAACGGATTAAGGCCCTTAACATTATTAAACATTTCATTTTATTAAATGCGCCCTTGGTATTTGGAAAACAAAAAATTATTCTTTAAAATACAATTTTAATAAAAACAAAAACTTGACAACCAGAGATGGTGCTTTTACGATAAAAATTAGTGCCAACAATATTAGAGATGACAAATTTAGCACAAACTCTACGAGATTTCTATACCGTGTAGATGTGCCTTTAAGGCACATCTACACGGGATAAAAAACTCGCTAGACTTTCTGAAAATGCAGCTCTGTATAAGTTTACGAAATGTAATCTCTAGGGCATTGACAATTGCTGTCATACATAATTTCTTTAATTAGTAACAATTTTTAAGATGTTTTGTAACATTATTGAACATTTCAGTTTATTAAATGCACCTTTTGGTATTTGGAGAAAAAATTATTCTTTAAATTACAATAATTTTATTAAAAACAAATACGTGACAATTAGAGATGATACTTTTACGATAAAAACTAGTGCCAACTATATTAGAGATGACGAGATTTCTATCCCGTGTAGATGTGCCTTTAAGGCACATCTACACGGGATAGAAAACTCGCGAGATTTTATGAAAATGCAGCTCTGTATATGTCTACGAAATGCAATCTCTAAACCATTGACAACTGCTGTCATACACAATTTTTTTAATTAGTAGCAATTTTGAAAATGTTTTGTAACATTATTGAACATTTCAGTTGATTAAATGCACTTTTTGCTATTTGAAGAAAAAATTATTCTTTGAAATACAAAAAGTTTAATAAAAACAAATTCTTGACAACTAGAGATGGTACTTTTACGATAAAAATTAGTGCCAACAATATTAGAGGTGACAAATTTGACGCAAACTCTACGAAATTTCTATCCCGTGTATATGTGCCTTTAGAGATAGAAAAATCATACATATTATTTTCCAAATTAATATTGCGGTCGATGAGGATCGAACCCACACCTTCATGTGTAACATTCCAACGCGCTAACCATTACACCGCAGGGCCAATCAGTTAGCATATAAAATTAAGGAGATTTCTTAACAACGGTAGAGACGATTAGTATGTCTTTTGGCTATATGGTCGTTGACAAAAAGTACATTTTATTTAGAAAGTACATTTTATTAAAAAAAAAAAAAAATTTGTTCTTTGTAATTTACTTGTGAAAATTCTATCATCTTTCTTTAATTTGAAAAATAATTTAAACAGAAAGTGATATTAATTTATGATCTAAAATCAAACAAGGAAAACATTAACGGTAGGTCTCATACTGCAGGTTTAAACTTAGGTTAATAGTTAACCCAAAATTTTGTTGTTGTTTTGTGTACATTTTTTTGACATTTTATTTTGTTTTTAGTTAAGTTAAAGTTAAACCTACAGTATGAGACCCACCGTAATTTACCAAATAAAAGATCAACTATACATACCCCTCATACATCTTAAAAAAAAAATAGTTTTTAATAAAAAATCACCTTTTATTTAATTAAAAAATAACTTTTTATTAAAAAGTGTCTTTAATAAAAAAGAAACCTTTTATTAAAAAGTGCCTTTAATTAAAAAAGTACCTTCTGAAACAAGTACCTTTTCAAAAAAGTACCTTTTATAAAAAAGTCTGGCATGTGATGGAACACGATCGATTTGGTTAAAAATTAAATAATGGATAGAAAAGGCAAAGAAGTTTGAAATTCTTTTAAACCACTTTAGTTGTATCAGATATATCAATTTACGACTTCTTATCTCTTTTAAATTAAAAATAATACGAAATATTCAGCATTGAAATTTCAAAAACGATCGGTTTGAAACCGTTCGATTTTCATCACATGCCAGAGTATCTTTTTTTAAAAAAATACTTTTTTTAAAAAAAGTACGTTTTACTAAAAAGGTACCTTTTATAAAAAAGTACCTTTAATAAAAGAAGTATCTTTTATAAAAAATTACTTTTTCAAAAAGTACCTTTTTCGGAAAATACCCTTCATTAAAAAAGTGCCTTTCATTAAAAAGCACTTTAGCAAAATCAAATGCACTAACTGTATCTAAACTAAATTATATAACTTGTTGAATAGAATTTGTATCAAAAAATAGCGAAAAGGGCTTAACAAGTATACAAATGATCATCATATGGTTGAAAGTATTAAAATAATTAGAACATGGACATTGTAGTCGATTAATTAAACATCAATAACATAAATACCGCAATTTAAAATTAAATATGTTACAACATCGATCGGGCTTTTTGTTGAATAGATAATATGACCAATCATATCGATTTTACGGGATTATTGAGCTTTTTACAAGCTGATCCCGCTTTAAATTTGTATCCCGCTTTTCAAATAAAATCCGCTTTTTATTCTTTAGAAATTTTTAATACATATTTCATAAACAATTACAAAATTCTTTCAAAACATTCAATGGCGATCTTGTAATTAAATTCAATAAATTTTAGAGTTTTTTATTTGAAATAATAGGTTTGTTTTTTTAGAATTTTATATCTATGTATATCTATAAATTTTTGTAAAAAAACGACTATCCGTACTTACGTGAATTGTTTTTATTTTTTGTAAACAAATAAAATTAAACATTTGGGGCTGCCTTTGGACAAAATCTGTTTTCGTATATGGGCTTGCCCGGAACGCGAAATAGGGCAATTACCTTAAGTGGCATGCTCTCCCTTTACTAACAACCACATAATTCATTTGTTAGCATCCCAAGTAAAAAAGTTTTGATATAGTCATATATTATCATATACAATTTTGTATTATTATATATTGGAACATATATACTAAGATATAATTATATAAAATTTTACGAAATTATATCCTAAATATATAACTATATCTTGTTATATATTGCACAATATATAGCGCAACATATTACAATATCCAATTATATATAGACCTGTATATATTTACATATGCCTCATATAATTATGTATAATTGTATCGAATTATATACCATTACATCTAGTTTGATATGATTATATTATATTTGATACATTTGGATGAGGACAAAATCCGGATAAAATTGTATCAAACCATATCTTATTCCATCAAATTAGATCTAATTGTGTCAAATTAGATCTAATATGACCATAATACGATCTAATTTGCTACAATTATATGTTCTCATTTTTCGGATGTAATTATAAAGGGTGTTTTTTTAAGCTAGATAGAACTTTAAATTGTAAAAAGTAACACAAAAAATTAAATTTTGATGAAACATTTTTTTTTATTTGTTTCAGTATACTCTGACAAATCATCATGAATAGACTCACGCTTGAACAACGCTACGAAATTATCCAAATTTACTTTGAAAATCAGTCGTCAATTCGCGCAACTTATAGACGCAAAATTGTGTTCAGCGATGAGGCGCATTTTTGGCTTAACGGGTTTGTTAATAATCAAAATTGCCGCATATGGAGTGAGACCAATCCACAAGAGACCCTACAGACTCCATTACATCCAGAAAAATGCACCGTTTGGTGCGGTTTTCACGCTGGTGGCATCATCGGACCTTATTTCTTCAAAAATGAGGCCGGAGCTCGCGTTACGGTCAATGGAGATCGTTACCGCACCATGATCAATGATTTTTTGTTTGAAAATATGGATGACATTGATCCGGAGGAGATGTGGTTTCAACAGGATGGCGCTACGTGTCATACGGCGAACGCAACCATCGACTTATTGAAATCAAAATTTGGCGATAAGTTGATTTCGAGAAATGGACCTGTCAATTGGCCTCCAAGGTCGTGCGATTTGACACCTCTCGATTATTTCCTGTGGGGCTACGTGAAGTCACTGGTTTATGCTGATAAACCAGCAACAATTGATGCCTTGGAGGACAGCATTGTTCGTGTTATTCGTGACATACGGCCAGCAGTGCTCGAAAAAGTGGCCCAAAATTGGACGTCCAGAATGCGCTTCGTCAAGAACAGCCGCGGTGCCCATATGCCCGAAATCATTTTCAAATGTTAATGTCACGTATTGATCTTTCCAATAAAAAAAAAATTTTGATTACAATTTAATTTTTTGTGTTATTTTTTACAATTTCAAGTTCTATCGGGCTTAAAAAAACACCCTTTATATAATATCAAAACTCATATAATTTTTTTTAGTAGGGATTTGTTGTTTTTAATATTTTATCAATTTAAAATACTAAAATCCAAAAAAATTCTGTGACAAATATTTCTGTTTACATTTGAAAGAGAAAAGCCAAGAATTTTCAAGACTTGGCAGCATTTTTATAACTACTTAATTTTTAAGAAGCTAAATTTATACCTACTTAAAATTTTTATAAATGCTTAAATTTGTATGGAATATTTATATAAAATTCGAGAAAAACAAACCTACCCAAGAAACATTTTTACGGACTCTCCGGCATGTATGGAATCATCAATCCGGCTTTTGCGGAACATTATCGGTCCGTAAAACAGGTATCCGTCAAAGCTTGTACGTATACGGAACAATAACGGACCGTACTTTCGGATTTTCGAATATAATACGTTTTGAATCCATTTTGATGTATCCGTTTCTGCACCGTTAAATACGGACTTCACCAATTTTCATCAGTTTGAATTCCGGAGCTAACGGTGTCGTCTTTCGTGAATTTTTGTCCGCAAAATAGAATTATTTAAATAATTTAATACGTGTCGCGCGGTAAAGTCGGTTAAAAAAGTTTCTGGATGTCGCAAAAACGAGCATCCTGTCTTGGCTGTTGCCGCAGTAGCCAAATTACTTTAATTCACATAGAATCATTAAATAGTAAGTGTTTATGAAATTTTATGTTTTTTTCACGATAGTTTGCGAATTGCGTATGAAAAAACTCAATCGTGAATACATTTAATTAAACCTCGATTAATAAATTGTTTCTTTTGCTTGTAGATATATTTTGGATCTAGTTATGGGTCAATTGCGAATTTTGAGGCCGATTAATGAAGTTAATTGCACCGGCGGTAAACATAGTTTTTAATAAAATTAATAAATTATTCAATAAATCTATTAAAAAACATACAATATTAAAGTTAGTAATGTGTTAATTTAGGTAGATATAAATGTCCGAAAACGACATTCTAAAAACGGAGTCACTCCGTTTATTACACGACATAACGGTCCGGAAACGGTCCGGTATTGACGGACTTTCAGCGGACTAGTCCGTTTTTTACATGACATAACGGTCCGTAAACGGTCCGTCATTGACGGACTTTAAACGGACTTGTCCGTTTTTAACACGACATAACGGTCCGTAAACGGTCCGTCAATGACGGATTTTCAACGGATTCGAATCAGTTTCGATGTTCCTTATGTTCCGTTTTCTGGTCCGTATACGGATCCAGAAAACGGTACGTATACGGAGTTGGATTCCGTTTATGAAGAACCGAAAACGGTGCGTAAACGGAACGAATTGTTTGTTGGGTAGTATTATTAGAATGTGAGCGTTTTGAAAGAAAGGTTTAGGGAAAGGTTTAAAATTCTGTTGTGATAAAAATTTTAGTATGATTTAGGAAAAATATTTCTGAATTCATTTTATTTTAATCTGCGAATTTTCTATAAAGGCACATCTACACGGGATAGAAAACTCGCTAGACTTTATGAAAGTGCAGCTCTGTATAAGACTACGAAATATAATCTCTAGGCCATTGACAATTGCTGTCATACATCATTTCTTTATATATATATTTGTTCCTTTTACTCCTGCAATGAGCATAGGGCCGCACACATCATTTCTTTAATTTGTAACAATTTTTAAGATGCCTTGTAACATTATTGAACATTTCAGTTTATTAAATGCACCTTTTGGTATTTGGAGAAAAAATTATTCTTTAAAATACATCAATTTTATTAAAAACAAATACTTGACAACTAGAGATGATACTTTTACGATAAAAATTAGTGCCAACTATATTAGAGGCTGAATAATATCTGCCCTCACTAATTTGTGAATAAAGTTGATGACAAATTTAGCGCAAACTCTACGAGATTTCTATCCCGTGTAGATGTGCCTTAACCTAAATGTTAAAGTGCCTATGCAGAATAATTTGAAACCCTTATAACACATTTATAAAATTAATTTTGTATGGAAAATTTGTTTTAAAAGTCGCTTAAAAATTTTCAAAGTGATTATGAATATGATTGGGGTCATATGTTTGAAATAGTTATAATTTTACCAAGAAACTTTGGCAACTTTTACACAATTTTTTGTAAATGATATATATATTTTTATGTGTAAATGAAATTAAGATTGCACTAAAAGGGCTTTTAATAGTGAACTAGGTCTTTCGTTCAATTCCGTCCTTTTTTCAATCCATTTTTTTTTCAATCAATTTTGTGCGGTATTTCCCGCGTTTTTTCTTTACTTTTTTACAGAATTTGTAGGAGTTTTTTTTATTGCAATCAAAATAAACAATCCCACCGTTCACACCAATTTTTACGTTTACATTCTAAAACGTTCGTTTATCTCCTTTAGATACACCGGGTTGGTGCTCTTTGCTATTTAGATAACACACACTCTCTTTAATTTTTATTTTGAGCTTATACACTTACCCCTAAATTCATAAACGCTTTTTAAAATTATAGAAGGTTTATTGAACAAATTTTATATGAAAATGACGTTTTGTAAACCTGCTATAACTTACAAAGCATTTATGAATTGAGGGGTTATTTATTAACTCTCTATTTCTTTCGAGCTTTTTTATAGGCGGATATACATATATAAAATGTTTGTCAAAAAAAAAAAAAAAAAATTATAAAATGTCATTGTGGTCTGATGTCCACAGAATTAAGTTCAGAAAAATGTATAAACTGATTTTATATAACTTTACTATACCTACCCATCGTTTGGGGATTTTACTATACAAACTAGAGATGATTTGGTGATTTTTGTTTAACGCTGCTACCAGTGATCATGATTTTCAAATCACCGTTCTTTTAAACAGTGACCGTGATCACGGGTTTGTAATATAGATGGGCGATCCGGCGATTTTTCAGTAACATTGTTCTCAGTAAAATCGTGAAATGTTCAAATCGTTGTTCTTTTAAACTGTGATCGTGATCATGGGTTTTTTTTATGGAAAAGACTGCGATTTTCTGATAAATAAATGAAATAATATTTATGGCGAGTTTTTAACATGTCAGTTAAACTTGGTTTAGTTAAACCGAAAACAAATTTTGTCAGCCATTTTCAAGTTTATTAACAAAAATTTGCCGGAAAAACTTTTTCTCGAGTATAATTTATTTCTTTATTGAAATAAAACAAAATAAACCACATTTTAAAAGCAGTATTCCAGTTACAAACTGTGTTAAACTAAGTTTAAAGATAATCCACTTCCTAAAAACTGGGCCTTAAAAGAAGAATAGTTACGACCGGTAACAAAGACATGATAGAAGGAGACATTTTATTCAGAAGAGTGTGAAAGCAAGTCACTGTTATTGAAAAAAAAACATGTATTACTGTGCACAATGAAGTTTGCAAGAAAGAATAGTACAAAAATATTAAAAGAACGACATTCCGAGTAACTGCGACTTGAAATATTTGATCACTGCCATTACCAGTGATTTATCAATAACGGTGATTAAATCACCGGTATGAAAATATCGCTCATCTCTAATGCAAACCTATTATACGCATCTGGCATAGGAATGCTCCACGCCCAGAAATAGGTTTGCACAGTGTTATCTCCGATTTTATTTTTAAAGTTCATAAAGCAATTTCGTTTATCTCGTTGCTATATAAAGCAATTTGTGCTAGTCAAAAACAGTTGGTCACGTTAGGCAGAAACAAATTTAGGTGGCTGTGTGAGAAAAACATAAATTGTTTTCATGCATGGATGGTAAACGAAACGATGCGGTTATCAATAAGGGTAACGCTATTTTAGATTATTTCGGTAACGATATTTTGAGGGTAAAGCTACACAGAAAAAACAGTAGGCACCAACAGTGGGAATTTGTAAAAGCAATCACATTTTCTTTTAAATTGAAATTTTATTCCCAACATTTTTTTTTTTTGAAATATTTGTAACTCATTTGTAAATTGTTATCTTTCATATAAAAATTGTTTAATAATAAAAATTCAAAGTTACAAAAAAAAAATGAAAATTTTTTTTGGATTTACAAATTTCTTTGTTGGTGCCTTTTTAAAAAGGTTTTTTTTGTATTTACAAATTTGGTATGAGAAAGGTGTTTAAAAATTTAATTAGAATTTTGTAAATTATTTCTATGTATTTCATTTATTTCGGTAGCGGTATTATAAGAATAACGGTATTTGAGCTATTTCGGTAACAGTATTTTAGGGGTGACGGTGCACTCACACCCAGAAAACAGATTCGGTGCTGACAACCGTATTTGTAGCCAATCGAATGGTACGATTATGGTAGCCGAGTTTTTCAGTTCTGGCAAAGTTTAGTCATTCAATAAGCAACTTTCGGTATAAGTCAAAATATTCATTAAAAATTTTCCGCTAAAAGCAATCAGTTCTTATAATTTAATTAATTTGGAAATAAACGAGAAATTAATTAACAATCAAAAATAAACTACGAAAATACAATTGTTTTAAATGAAAAGTGTGGTGTCCTGTTTTTTAACTTATATTCAATTATTTTAATATACATACTCGGTAGATTTTAAGGAAAATATATTGTGAGTGTAGAAGTTATTTCGATGTATACCCCAATTTTTCTACAGAGAACAAACGAAAACAAAACAAATTATTCAACTTAATTTTTGTAAAATACTCAATTAACCACGTGTAACTACCAAAAACAGAGAATTAGAAATAGAGGTAACGGTATTTTAAAGATAACGGTATTTCATTTTTTTTGGTAAAGATATTTTAAGGTTAGCGGTGGTCGAAAAGGTTTTGAATCGATAATGGTATTTTAACGGTCTTGCTTGCCAACCCTGTTTTCATAACATTCTGAAATTTTTAAGGAAATTTTACTCTCATTTTTGGATCCCGCAACTTAAGCTATTTCGATAGAAATGATTTAAAATATGTATTTGAATTTAAAATATTTTTTCTTATGGTTTGTGTGACCGCGAATCGCCGTTATCTTGAATGATTTTGACAGTTTCCCGTTTCCTGATATTTACTGTCAAATCGTTTCATGTAATATTGTAATGCGTGCTACAGAAATATATTTTTGGAGACATAAGTACAATGGGAAAAAAATCCTCTAAATCCTGGGTTTTTAGATTTTGAAGTAGCACTTCAAAATCTAAGGTTTTTATGGACGATGTTAGTTAAAAAAATTTATATATTTTTTTTTTATTTCTAGATGATTAAATTAAGTGAAGTCTGTGCAATTGTTGGTAGTATTGAATATATATTTGTTCAATTACCGTAAAAAACATTTCTTAGTTATGAGAATCAATATGTAAATACCATGTAAGCACTACCGTGACAATTTATATTTAATGCATCAAAGTGAGTTTGCTAAAATAACATAATTTTCAAATTTCAAAATTAAGGTGATTTTTAATAATTAGCCAATTTATACTAGCTATTCCGCTGCACGCAAAGAAAAAATATATTTGGGATGACCATATTTTATTAGCATCATATATTTTTGGCTTTATGATTGCGACAATCATATTATAAAATACAAAATGATCTCATTATTATCTTACACTATGGAACATTTTTGGGATTATTGTCTGGGGGTGAGAAATTCCAAGTCAGGGTGATGGTACTAGGTCAGTATAGTAAAACCCTCAAAGGGTTTGGCGTTCGTATGTGTCATTTTAAGTGACCAGTAAAAGTGTAAAGTGACCATGTAAAAGTGACCAGTCTACTTCATATAAAGGGGCCAGTTCGGTGTTAAAATTTCCCGTAGGGTAGTTATAAAAATGCTACCAAGTCTTAAAAATGCTTGGCTTTTCTCTTTCAAATGTAAACAAAAATATTTGTCATAAAAATATTTGAAATTTTCGAATTTCTTATTTTATAAAATATGCAAAACAGCAAATGCTAGCAAATGAATTATGCGTTTGTTAGGAAATGTAGAGCAGGGCACACAAGATAATTGCTCCATTTCGCTTTCCAACGAAGTCTTTTTACGAAAACAGCTTTTGTACAAAGGCGACCCCAAATTTTTAGGTTTTATTTGTTGACAAAAATAAAAGAAAATTCAGGTAAATACGGATAGTCGTTTTTTTTTACAAGTAAATAGTTATAGATATAGATATAAAATTCGAAAAAAAAACAAATCTATTGTTAAAAATGCAATTTCACAATGCTTCCGAAAGAAACATAATCCTACTGGTTATGTAAAGCGTTGGGGTATTTAGTAAAACCGCCTCCAACAAATCGAATTTTTCAAAATAAAAATTAACAAAAAGTGAAATTTTCCTGACGAATCTAACACAATTTTGATAACAGATTTGTTTTTTTTTCGAATTTTATTTCTATATCTATAACTACTTGTAAAAAAGTGACCATAGACTATTAATTATAGAGATAGGAAATCAAAACTTACACTACTCACCGGTAGGGGGCGCTGATATTTAGTATCACTTGAGCAATTATTTAGTATCAATTTAGTATCAGCTGAGCATATATTTAAAAACTCAAAAATTGCTGAAAACTGCGCAAAATAAGAAAAAATCAAGCGCAAAATATGTTCAAATAATTAAATTTGAGAATTCCTTTTTTTGTTTTTCTTTTTGTTTGTTATTAGCCGTTTTTTTTAATCACTTGGATTTAATAAATCCAAAAAGTATTTCTAAAAGTGCTCAACAGATGGGGTTAGATTCTTCCTATTTTAAAAAAAAATTCTGTCCGACACGTCTTTCACCCTAATTTTTAATACCGAATTCGATGATGGAGGATTTTACTTTAACTTTTAATTTATAATTATATTTTACATAAAACAGCGATAAACAGTCTGCCTTTTCAGTTTTATCACTTCAATTTATATTTTTACACAATTGAAAAATTCCATTGCAATATTTAATATTCACTAATTGGATTTAATTAAATTACTTACTGTAGAGTGAAAAATTGCCACTTCTATTTGAGCTATTTCTCCATGTCCAAGATGAAAAATATGTATTTGGTGAGGTGTAGTTTTTTTCTAAACATATTTCATAAAAAAAATTTAATAAAAATCTTTTATTTGTTAGTTTTTCAATTTTTTTGTTTCCCTTTTAATTATCATTCGTATTTTTTTCTGACATTCAATTAATAGGCTGTTTCATATATTTGTGATTTTATTGTGGATTTAATAAATCCATTTTTTGTATGAAAAATTTTAAATCCAGGTGATTAAAAAACACGCTAATTATTTCAATTTAAATAAAAAAAGAAAATTATCAATTTTTTGAACAAAGTGCTATCTAGTGATAACGATGTCGTTATAACTTTTGTTTTTGGTGATGCCATACCCCATGACTTCGCCGGAACTCGAAATGAAACAATTATCTTGTGTGCCCTTCTCTATCTTTACTAACAAACGCATAATTCATTTGTTAGCTTTTGTTGTTTTTAATATTTTATAAAATAAAAAATACTAAAATTTCAAATATTTTTATGACAAATATTTTTGTTGACATTTGAAAGAGGAAAGCCAAGAATTTTTAAGACTTGGTAGCATTTTTATAACTAAATTTTAAATTTATTTATACAAAATTCGAAAAAAAACAAACCTAATATACATATAAGTATTACTTGATTGTTAAATTTTTGTTACAACGTCTTTACTGTGAAAACGCCTAAAAACGTCTACCAAGCAGTGTTGCCACTTTTTGAATAATTATTCAAAAACGGGACTGTTTACACATTCGTTGGATAATTTTTGAATAATGACATTTTTGTTTAGTTTTTGTGTAATTTCACTTTTTACAGAAATTTCCGCAAATTTTTAAAAGTTCCGTAAATTTTTGAAAGTTAATAAAAATTAGTCGATATAGACGCAACGAGATTGTCTGTGAACCATTTACCTCAAATCTCCAGTTTCTGGTCAATGATTTTATAAATTTTTTCAACGCTAAACCGAGTTTAGAAGAAATCAAAAATGGTGCTATGTATTTTTTTGTTTTGTTTAAAGCTCCGTCTTTTGTTTATTTTTTGCGAAAATAATTGTCAAGCTTCTTTTAAAAATTCTCTTGGTTTGCAAAACCATATAAAAATTCAGCGAAAGAGTGGGAAAATTTAGGTTTGTTTTGATTGTTGCTTTCTAATCTCTGAAAAATTTTTGGCTGTAGTTAACATGACAATGGGCTTTGATCGGACGAAAATTTTGTGAACGCAGCAAGGTGGAGCAGAATCAAAATATTTTAGAATTCGGTAAATCCAACATGTTTCAGATTTCAACAGAATCGTATAAATTTTTTTAAAAAAATATCGGTAATTTTTTGTGAAATTGTTATATTTTTATTTATTGTTAAAATTTGAGGGGTATGGGAGAGAATAATTACCAAGTAGGTTATATATTTGCATGCAACGCATCTGAATGAAGTACTTTTTCTGAAAAAACATAATTACTTTTTTCTGAAAGAAGCTTTTAATATGGATAAAATACCATTTTATTAATATTCAAATTTAAAAGCACGCCATTTTAAGCATGAAAAAGATATTGCATTGAAATTCCCTTTAGTTAATAGAATAATTTGTTATATTTTTCAGGGCCTGGATTTACTTTTGCAGAAGGCAAAAACTCAGACCAGGTTATTGCAAAAATGCAAAATTTTGCACATTGCAGATGAAAAAATGCTAAGTCTTTAAAAATCGGTTTATAAATAGAAAAAATGCAAAACTTTGTAAGAAATAGCGATATTATTTCCAAAATATTTTTATTCTTCCCCACTCTGCTCAGGAGAGTTTATTTTGAAAAAATTTTTGTGTAATTTCATACGATTTTGCATAATTTTTGACCTACAACTCTGTAATTTTTTATTTTACTGGTGGCAACACTGCTACCAAGACAGGAATATGATTGTATATGAGAGAATATGAGAACCGAGAAAAGAGAGATTTTAATTATAAAATCATTATGGCTGACCATATCATTAATAAAGTGTGATTAATATTTAAATTAATAATTTGATTGCAACAACCATGTATGGCAGTTGGGAACATATATTTGTAGCTAAGATCATATTGCAATCATATCTTTTCTCTGCGTGTATAAAAACGTAAGATTGAGTATATGTTACCATGAGGCTTTGCAATTAGTAGCGGCCCAATTTCACATTTGGGGGGCTAAGAATTAAAGTCAAAAATTATACGGGTTTTTATGAAAACATATCTGAAGTTTACGAAATTTTGATTTTTGTTTTGTTTATTTTCTAGACGTTCGAAAAAAAATTGGCTTTTGTAAAATTTTCTCTATTTTTTGTATACCCTACACAATTACGTGGACAGGCTATAATAGGTTTGTGCTGGTGTTTGTAACACCAAAAAATATTGGACCCAGACCCACCTTTTAGTATACGGATCGACTAAGAATCACTTTTTGTTTCGATTTAACAATGTCCGTCTGTATGCCTGGCCATGTGTTTTTGTGCGCACGCTACAGGACGCAATTATTAAGAAATTTTGATGAAATTTAGTACACCGACTTATGTCCAGAGCTTTGAAGAATCAATTTGTTTTTCGATGAATTCACTACCAATCGAATTAAATTTTCTTTAGAATTGAATGAAGTCCTTTTCTTAAGTAATTCACTGAATTCGTTTAACTGAACGCGTTTAACAAACAAGAAATTCAAAGAATTAATTCTCATGCTATAGTTATTTTTATTAAATCAGGTGAATTAATTCCCTACTGAATGACTTTACCACTGATTTCGTTCAATATCATTTTCATTCAATGAATTAAAAAAATACGTTCAGTGAATTGAAAAATAAAAAACAACGTTCACCGAATCGAAAAACGAGAAATTACTTTCACTGAATTCAAAAGCTGCTTTCTGCCGTTCAGTACACAGTGGATTGTTTTCAAAATATTTTGGCAATAATTCAGCCATTTCTTATTGATTAATATTCTTTATATAAAAATGGAAAAAAAAAAATTAATAAAAATCCCACAACTCCCAAAACAATGGGGAAATTTTCCAAAAATGGGATGTTTTACTCGAATTGGGAATGGTCTGGCGGAAGAAAAATTTACCAGTGGAAAATATTTTTCCATTAGGCTCATCTAAAAGAAAAATATAAATGCTATACGTGTTCTTAAAGAAACTTTTAATCTGGAGGCAAAAGAGTCTTGTTATGGGCGTGTGAAGTTTCATCTCATACCGACCAATAACGGCTGAATTATTTTCAAATTATTTTGAAAACATTCCACTGTGTACTGAACGGCGGAAAACTTCTTTGTAATTCAGTGAACGTAATTTTTTGTTTTTCAATTCAATGAACGTAATTTTTTTTTCAATTCACTGAACGTAATTATTTTTTCAATTCACTGAGCGAAAATTAAATTGAACGAATACAGTAGTGATTTAATTCAGTAAGGAATTAATTCACCTTTTAACATTTCGATCTATAAAATTGAACGGGTTCACCAGCAATTGAACTAATTCGTAATAAAAGAAATCGAACGAAAACAAATATGAATTAATTTTCTTTTTAATTTCATTTTTATCGGGATATACATTAATTGCGTTAAAGGAAATACATATGCTAAAATCCCAAATGTATTTAACAAATTGTGAAAAATAATCAGTTGTAGGCATGTTTCTAAATTTTTTTATTTACAATTATCAGATTATTTTATTGTTTTAAATCACTGAATTATGCAGTAAAAAGCTTTAGTGCTGGGTAGAAAACGGAACAGTGCATCCAAAATGAGTTAAAAAAAGCGTTACATATATGAGGCTGTCAGGGTACTTCGATGTATTTATGTAGATTAAGAATAACAAGCAATAGCTCTGATTTCAAAAAAGCATCAAACGTAACATCGCATCTTATCTTTCACTCAGTTGATAATTTCATGTCGTGGTATAAAGTAACGATATTTAATATTTAAAAAAATATTTCTAAGAAAAATAAACAGATTAAAAAAGGATAAAATAAATTGTGATAAAACAAAACTTAGTTTTCAGATAAAAGGATAAATTATTGAAAATTGTGCAAAAAAATATTGAAAATTATAAATATTATAAAAAAAAAAATTGTAAGTTAAAAACTAAAATAAATCAAAATTTCAAAAATGGCAAGTAAATGTTTAAAATGATAGCTACGACGTATTAAAATAATTGCGTAAAATGAATTTTTACACAATGATTCTTTAATAATAAAAAATATGTTATATTGGGTATATATGTAAGTACTATACTCAAAAAAGTTTGACAGTTACTGCATGACAGTTGTTTGTGTTTTAATCATTAGTTGTTGTCTTTAACTATAATTGCAGGTGCTTTTCTACAGAATAATATAAAACACCTATTATGACAGCTATTTAAGAAAAAAAACAATGAAAAACAGTGATAGTTGTTCAAAGCAGTTATTTTTAATATTATAGCAAACAGGGCAGCGACTTTCATGTAAATGAAATGTAAAAAATATTAGTAGAAAAATATGTAAACGGTTTTTTATTTTACTTTACTATTTTTATAATAAATGTTAGTAAAAATATATATTTTAGTAAATATTTTTGCTTGCTGTTTTCATTCTACAAATTACTGGATTTTAGTTGTTGCATATTTTTCCCTATTTTGATTTGAAGTGCATATTTTTTTTTGCCAATTTTGCATTTAATTGTATATTTTTTAAAAATTATAAATGAAGTTTAATTAAAAATAGAGAAAAGGAAGAATTTGTTTACCCTAACACAGCACTAAACTAAAAGGAGAAACATCATGTTGTCATCTACACTCACAATATTTTATCGTTAAAAACAACCTAAAATACATATTAAATTAATTGAAAACACAATTAAAAAAGGACTACTGATTTTTCTTTATATTCAAACCATTTTGCTATTTATTTTCAAACATAAACAATCCATAAAAGAAATAAAAATAATTGAAAAGTCTGTTAAAACAATCTTCAATTTTAACTGACAAAAAGTTAGAAAAAAACGATGTTGTGGTTTGTTTTTTTATATTTGGAAGTTTTTTTTGTTTGAATTTTCAAAACACTACACACACAACACGCACGTTCATATTTTTATTGGCTATGTTTGTGTGTATGAGTAAATAATTTCTTGTAATTTGAATTGAAATAATTTTGTATATAAAAAAACTATTTTAACAAAAAAGAAAATTGAAAATATTTGAATTTTTTGTTTTAAAACAGACAACAACGAAATTATTTAAATTATTTTTTCAAAAAATAGAAAACTAAAAATAGACCACTTGACTGAAAATATCGACGATACATATTTTTTTGTGGTTTGTTTTTCATTGACTGATAAAAAAAGTTAAACAATATATTTCAATGTATTTTAATTGATTCTTCAATTGAAAACAAACTCAAATAAACCTCAATCGGTTATGGAAAATATATTGTGAGTGGACTTATACATATAAATTGGATTCAATTTTCAAGCAAACGCTCTATATGTTAGTAATAAATATAATTTTTAAAAATCGACGAATTTAGAGTCTAGTTTTTGGGGCTTATTTTTGAATTTTTAGTGCATATTTTTAATTAAGTGCATATTTTGAATTTTTTACTTCATATTTTCATTTTTAAGTGCATGAAAGTCGCTAACCTGATAATAATAACACTAAAAAATGTTCACAATTATTACCTGATCGTTGTTTGTGTAGTAATTAGTAGTTTTTTTTTTTAAATGTAATTACAGTTGATTTCCTATGGATAATGCAAACAACTATTGTAATAGTTATTTTAGAAAACAGTTAACAAAAAGCACTTTAATGTTATAACATTTTTTTTAAAGCAGAGTATTTTTAATATCATAATAAACAGCTACCAAAACAGTATTTTTACAGTGAAAATTTATTTTCCTTAGTTATTTAAAATATAAAAAAATTTAATTTCTTTTAATTATTGTTTTGTTTATATTTATTATTAATGATATATTCATAGTTTGCAAATCAGAAAATTGTGTTTTATCTCCAATGCATAAAAAGGTAATAACTGGAGAACTGGAGTATACTTGTTTCAAATTTCAAGTACGGTAAATAATTACACATTTTTTTATAATCATTAGAAAAAATTGTTTTTTTTTCTTTTAAAATATACTTTTATAATATCAAAAAAATTAATTGTAAAATCAATAGTTTTAACCAATGTTATCAATTGTTTTAAAATTTTCGTAGTAGAAATATGTCAATTAATTTTACGATATTGTTAGTTACTTTTAATGGATTTTTTAGTTATTTTTCAACAGTTAAAAATAACTATAGTTTTAGTTATTTTAAAAGTAAATCTTTGTCGCCTTTTTATCTGCATCAACCTATCATTTTCAGTACATTTCACCGACAAACTTTTTTGAGTGCAACTAACAGTAAACAATTTTTACAGTAAACAGTTATTTTTGTTATTTATTTAAAAAAAAAGTGACTGAAGTTGTTAGACATTTTTTTGTTAGCGAAATAAGAAATAGTGTTTTTATTAAAATATGCTTTCATAGTATAACAAAAATTAACTCTAAAAACAGTAGTTTTCACCAATGTTGTCAGTTGTTTTAAAATTTTTGTAATAAAAATATATTAGTGTTACGACATTGTTAATTATTTTTAGCGCATTTTATTAGTTATTTTTAGACTGTTAAAAGTAACTTAATTTTGTTCAGTTATTTTAAAGGCATTTGTTGCCCTTTTAACTATAATTTAAAGAATATTCAACGGACAAATTTTTTAAATTGTATATATTTTATATTAATGGAATTGGCACTGAATATTTATAATTCAATTAAAAATTTAATAAATCTGCTCCATATTTTTAGTCTAAAGGCATGCAATTCGTTCAATATTATTGCTCAAGTTTTCAACAATCACTGATAATACTGAACATGTATAGTTGCCTTAATACTACATTTATACCTTAGCAAAAACTACCTAGTTTTTGGCTCTTGTTAGTTTTTACTTGTCAAAACTCATACATAAAAAATAAACAAAAACTGGTTTTGTACAAAAACTAGGTAGTCTTTACTCAGGTATAAATATTAAAAAATTAAAAAAAAAAATATATTAAAAGTTATCACCATGAAAAGTCTTTCCATCTAAAGCTCTTTTTAATAAAAATTATATCGTATATAAATATTTGTAATTTTTATGATTTCTAAATAACAGTGTTTCGAAATATGTATATAAAGAATTTTAATATTTCTTTAACCGAGTTTTTTTATTTGAATTGGAATTAAAAATTTAGAGCTCATTTGCAACATTTTCATTCTAATTCATAAGATAAATGGCATCTTCCATAAAAAAGTGATATTTTTATCTCTAATGCATTTAAGAACATATTTTTTGAACTGTTGACTTAAGCGCATAATCAAAAATATATATTTAAATAATGATTAGAGAAATTAGAAAATTGTATACCAAAATATATATCAAACTGTTGAAAAGTATATAAAACTAAAAACATACAATGATATATCTTACACTCTACTGACACATCTGAGGGTATTAATTTGATCATGGCGATTGTAGCAGACTTAAAAAATTTAATTTCATACTTGAAGGTATATCTAAAATAATAGCGTAACAGCAAAATGCCGATATTTGACTTATACGATATTTTGGCTTTAAAAACTTGTTGTTATTGGGAAATTTTTGATCGACATATTGATAAAAAAAAACATTTTATTTCTGTGGTACGCGAAAAATTTAATCTTTATAATGTTTTAAACAACCTAAGATTTTTATAATGTTTTAAACAACCTAAGACTTCGTTTTTGATTCTGGTATCATTTTTTCATCTCGGTTAATTTTCTGCTTAAAACTTTGTACAAGTAGGAATAATCTTAATGTCCTTATCCAAGCAAGCTCTTCAATCGTGAAATGTGAAGTGAAGAATGTTTATTTAAGCTTTTATAAAAAGATAAGATAAAGATAAGCTTTTACAAAAATTAAAAATATTACTATTTTTGGTATAATTTTAAGAGAAAAGTCGACATTGACTTCTATTTTATAATGCAAAATTGTAGTGAATCAAAATGCCGACTAAACTTATCATAACATTTATATGTAGTTCTTTTCTAAATAGAAGATAAAAATGTTAACTTTTATGTACAAGATATATCAACAAAAAGAATACTGTCTAAATTAACAATAGCTGTGTTTTTGAATTAACTAGGACAATATTCTAACTACTTATATATATATATCAAAATATTGAAAGTCCGAAAAAATTAAAATAATTGTTGAACAAACCATACCACGGCTAGTCCCATGCAAAATATTTTTTTGTTGGGATAATCTCACATTTTTTTACAAGTGTTATTGACAATGAACACACAAACATACATATAAATAGTACTCAAAGGGTACTTTTATGTAAATGTTGCTTCACTATATCACTATATCCGTTAAGTCATAAAAAACTCATAGTGCATAAAAAGGCGTTTAAGACGAAAACTAACATATTACTTTTCGTATGAACGCTAACTTTCAACACGGATGATTATCAACGTTGAAAACTCGACGTTTATACATTTTCACAGCTAACATAACTTATTAGCGTTACTTCCTAAAAACTTTTGCAGACGTACGTTCGAATATAATGGAACAATTATAAACATAACCTGTTTAAAATTTTTTTTTATAATTAGGTTGTTCATAAGGGGTGTGCTATCTGTTGTATCGTCCTAACAAAAAACAGAGTTGTTAAAATTTTTATTTGTGTTTAACAACGATTTTCTATTCAGTTTTCTATCTGTTAGCACACTCAAACATAGGACACTAAACATACGTAAAAATGTTGTATCGTGCTATTCTCAAATGTTGTATTTTTTCAATTTAATTTTTAACAACTCTGTTTTTTTTAGGACGATACAACGATACAACAAATAGCACACCCCTTGTGAAAACCCTTAATACAATCGGTTTAACGTACATTTGCTTTAAATACTTAAGCCTATATGACACTTGCTAGTTTCAGTATTAATAATCCAAAATAGAAGAGAGCACGAATTTCCTTATGTGAGAAATAATGTGTGTAAAGAGAACAACTATATCGAAAAACTATCAAACTGTCAAATTGATGTTGGTAATGCAGTACCCTTCATATGATTTGTATTGATGGTGCAAAAAACTAGAATCTAGAAACTAGCAAGTGTCATACAGGCTTTAACGTTGTGATAGGCACGAGACAAAATACAGCTAATATCATATTAGAATTTGGACTTGAGGTAGAACAATATTCTAACTAAATATATTTTTAGTTAACTTTTTTCGATATTATCTTTAACACTCTAACGCTGTTTTTAAATGGAATTTACACAGTATGTTCGGCACAAAAAAATAAACTAAAGGGTTTAAATTGTAAAAAATAACACAACAAATTAAATTTTAATCCAAAAAATTGTTTTATTGCAAAGATCAATAGATGGCATTAACATTTGAAAATAATATCGGGCATATGGCCACCGCGGCTGTTCTTGACAAAGCGCATTCTGGGCGTCCAATTTTGGGCTACTTTTTCGAGGACTGCTGGCATGAATAACACGAATAATGTTGGCCTCCAAGGCGTCAATTGTAAACCAGTGACTTCACGTGGCCGCACAAGAAATAATCCAGAGGAGTCAAATTGCACGACTTGGAGGCCAATTGACAGGTCCATTTCTCGAAATCAACTTAAAGCCAAATTTTGATTTCAATAAGTCGATATTTGCGGTCGTCGTATGCCACGTAGCGCCATCCTAACAAGGAAATTATCTCATATATCTCGGATATTTCGTAGAGAAAAAAAGTCTAAGCTTGGAGTTCCCAGACAAACAAGATTCATTGTCACAACCGAATTTCTTTCCAACCGAATAGTTTGGTTAGATCAACGTATATATTTGTTTGTGGCGACAAAAGTTCGGTTATTACAAAATAATTTTGGTTAAAATAATACATTTCACTTTGTCAGAAAGACATTTGATTGCAACAACCAAATAATGCGATTGCTGCAACCAAAGTAGTTCGGTTCTCCTAATGAATTTATTTTCTCTCTATGTCTGCATTTAGGGGGTTAAAACTGGTGTAAAAAATTACCGATTTTTTTGTTTTTCCATTTTTTGGTCATTTGATCCAAGGAAACTATATACAAATGTTATAATAGGTGTGAGTTAATGAGAGTTAACAAGAAAAACTCTCACGAAGTGACAAAAATGCGCAAAGGTAAACGAACGCAAAAAACCATATTTGAAGCCCAAAAAACAAACGTCAATAGACTTGTGCATTATAGTTCGTTTTGGTGAGCGCTCTTTCTAGTTCTAGTTCAATTTGTTGTAAAAATCTAGATAGCTTTTCTAGTTAAACCTCTTTTTAAATCAAAAATTTTAATAAAAATTTCCTTCTCAGGCATTTTTATTTACAAAAAGGAGTACCTACACATTTTATTTAATATTGAATAAATTTTAATATTAAATAAAAGCTTTGATTTATTTACATATTTATCTCTTTAACACATTTAAACAAGCGTCTTCAAAAAATTAATGATGTAATGTTACAACTCCATAAAATTACCGATAAGCATTTGCATTTTTTTCTGAAGGAATGAAATGAGGGACTAAAAGAGCTATTAGTTGTGAACTAGGTCTTTGGTTCAAATTATTGATTAGTTCAATTGAACTAGTTGAACCCAACTGATGATATAACAGCTGATAAAAACAATTTACCCAAATTTACACGAAAAAAAGTCTGGGCTTCTTCGTGCAAGAAGGACAAGATATTACTCTCTCATGAAAGCTCTCATTTACCCAATTGTGGAGTAAGAAAACGCTTTTTGGTAAAATTGCGATCCCGCGAGATCCCAATGTTGAGTACCCCAACACACCTATTTTCAGATAGGGATTTTAAGGGCCATTTTTGGTACCTTTCTTTGGTACGTTTTTGTTGTTATGTAGTTGTAGCTGTACGAAATGTGTTAAATTTAGGGTAATTTATAACATATAGTCAAACGATCGTTAAATTAACATATTTTAATCCTTGTTAAGTTTAAGTGAACCCGTATTTTTTTATTTTTCTATATTCCAGCTATTTTGGGTTTCATCGGGTTTTTCCGAAACCCTGTATTTTACATTATGGTGGCAACCCTATGACTCCAGTAAAGGCAATATGGTTAGCAAACTTCATATTTTTCAAAGTAATTTACGGCCTGTGAACAAAAGATGTAATTAATTCGTAAATTTAAGGTGGGCTACCATAAAAAAAACTGTGAAAATAGCTGTTTTTCCCATTTTCTACGTGCTGGTGATATGTGATAATGCAATTATGTTTCATTAAAATTAAAAACTTTTCAATAAGCTTTTCATTAATACACTCACAATATATTTTCCATTTCCGATTGAGGTTTATTTGAAAAGTAATAGGTAAAGTTTGTTTTCAATTGAAGAATCAATTAAAATACATTAAAACACATTGTTTAACTTTTCTTATCAGTTAATAAAAGACAAACCACAAAAAAATATATATCGTCTGTATATTTTCAGTCAAATGTAGTCCCCTGACGATTTTCTTAGGCAAGAATGAAATCCGGATAGGGACGTGCCTGCAGCGGATTATTTTTCAAAATTTGTGAAATACGTTTGGGATTTTTAGCATATTTAATTCCTTTGATGCAATTAATGTATATCCCGATAAAATAAAATTAAAAAAATGTTCTATTTTTAGTTTTCTATTTTTAGAAAAATTAATTTAAATAATTTCGTTGTTTTCTGTTTTAAAACAAAAAAATCAAATATTTTCGGTTTTCTTTTGTGTTAAAATAGTTTCTTTATATACAAAATTATTTCAATTCAAATTACATGAAATTCTTTACTCATACACACAAACATAGCCAATAAAAATATGAACGTGTGTGTTGTGTGTGTAGTGTTTTGATAATTCAAACAAAAAAAAAAACTTTCAAATATGAAAAAGAAACCACAAAATCGTTTTTTTTACGTTTTGTCAGTTAAAAATTGATTATTGTTTTAACAGACTTTTCAATTATTTTTATTTCTTTTATGGATTGTTTAATCAATGTTTGATAATAAATAGCAAAATTGTTTGAATATAATGAAAAATCAGTAGTCCTTTTTATACCCTACACCACTATGTGGTCAGGGTATTATAAGTTTGTGCTGATGTTTGTAACACCAAAAAATATTGGTCGTAGACCAACCTTATAGTATACCGATCGGTTCAGAATTTTTTTTATTTCGATTTAACGATGTCCGTCCGTCCGTCTGTCTGTCTGTCCATGCAATCTTGTGCGCACTCTACAGGTCGCAACTATTAAGATATTTTGATGAAATTTGGTACGCAGACCTATGTTGGCCCAAGGACGAACAAGTTTGATTTTGGTGAACATCGGTCCATGTTTAGACCTAGTGCCCATATAAGGGTCCTACCAAAATAATACTCTTTATACGCTGCAGGTCGTAAATATTAAGATATTTTGACGAAATTTGGTACACAGACCTATGGTAGCCCAATAACTCAGCCTATTGATTTTGGTGAACATCGGTCCATGTTTAGACCTAGTGCCCATATAAGGGTCCTACCAAAATTATACTGTTTATACGCTGCAGGTCGTAAATATTAAGATATTTTGATGAAATTTGGTACACAGACCTATATTGGCCCAATAACGCAGCCTATTGATTTTGGTGAACATCGGTCCATGTTTAGACCTAGTGCCCATATAAGGGTCCTACCAAAATTATACTGTTTAAACGCTGCAGGTCGTAAATATTAAGATATTTTGATGAAATTTGGTACATAGACCTATGTTGGCCCAAGAACGAAGCCTATTGATTTTGGTGAATATCGGTCCATGTTTAGAACTAGTGCCCATATAAGGGTCCTACCAAAATTATATTGTTTATACGCTACAGGTCGTAAATATTAAGATATTTTGACGAAATTTGGTACACAGACCTATGTTAGCCCAATAACGCAGCCTATTGATTTTGGTGAACATCGGTCCATGTTTAGACCTAGTGCCCATATAAGGGTCCTACCAAAATTATACTGTTTATACGCTGCAGGTCGCAAATATTAAGCTATTTTGATGAAATTTGGTACATAGACCTATGTTGGCCCAAAGACGAAGCCTATTGATTTTGGTGAACATCGGTCGATGTTTAGAACTAGTGCCCATATAAGGGTCCCCCCAAAATTGGCTTGGTTACAAACTGCAAGTCGCAAATATTAAGATATTTTAATGAAATTTGGTGCACTGACTCACATTATAGAAAATTTTGACATAAGCCCCATTTTAACCCATTCGAATTTCGGATCCAAACAATACACCAGACTGGTGTAGGGTATTGTATAGTCGGCATGCCCGACTTTAACCTTTTTACTCGTTTTAATTGTGTTTTCAATTAATTTAATATGTATTTTAGGTTGTTCTTAACGATAAAATATTATGAGTGTATGTAACATGATATGAAAATAATGTACTTTTAAATAAAAAAACAATAAATCTGTAATCGGCCTTTAACAAATGCATTCCATTCTAATTTATTCGATGCTGTGTTCTTTAGTTCCATCCAAGTAGTATCTAGGGCGTCAATCTCGACTTCAAGTTGGCGTCGTCATGAATATGACGTCCCCTTCGTTGGCTTCCTTGAGGATTCCAGTCAAGGGACCGTCTAGTAACATTCTCTTCAGGTTTACGTAAGACGTGGCTAATTATCGCGATTTGCGCCTTTTTATTTCGAGTGCAATTGGTTGTTGTTTGCACAACTCCCATAGCCGTTCATTGCTAATGGTGTTAGGCCGGAAAATGCGCATAATTCTGCGTAGGCAGCGAAGGAGCTGCATTTGAATTGATACCGGAATTGAACAATTTCAATTTAGTTAAAATTGTTGTGTGATGTGGATCTCCATAATATGTTTACTTGCCCAAAAAGTTGAAAATAATAACTAATTCCTACAAAACAAATATCTTATAGTAACTAACAACGTTTTTTGAGTGTAATTTTTAAAATAAAAAGCTACTCTTGTTAATAAAAGATAATTTCCTATTCAAACATAACTTTTATTAAAAGTTAATTTTTTAATTAAATTTATGATGAAGTACTGGAAAGTGTATATGTGGCTTTGAATTAATCAAAAGTAGTGTCAAAGAAATGATAGGGGAGTGGTTAAATTTGCGAAAAATATTCTTTTAAAGTCTACTTTTTGGCATTACAAACTGCTGCACTTCCTATATCTAATCATGTAACTTTATATAAAACACTACGCAAAGTTACTTTCGTCTATATACTTGATTTAATATTATTTCCCAATGACTATTGTGTATTGTTTTAAATTTATGAGAAATTCTTATCAATAAATAAATGGATTGAACAAAAAAATCATATAAATATGTAAATAGTCAATGTACATCAGAGCACTCTTTACGAATTCATTTAGACCGCGAATGTCAATAACAACAAAAATATTCTCCATACATAATTTATTCACATTCTGTCACACTGTCTGCCGATCAATTTAACTTTAAGCGCCATAAACCTCTGATAATACGAATACGAATAGTATAAATTGTATTAATGTTAACGGCCAATTAATGGCTATTTCTACATTTGAATACATTTTGTAAAAATTTAAATAAAATACTTGTCATAGAACAATTGTGAACTTAAATTAAAATTAGCCGACAAGATTATGTCTATTTATGGTATGCATTCGTGGGATGATAAAGAAAAGATATCGGGAAATGAATTTCATAATCTGTTTAAAATATTTCGTTTTTATACCCTACACCACTATGTGGACAGGGTATAATAAGTTTTTGCTGATGTTTGTTAGTGGTTTGTAATACCAAAAAAAAAAAAATATGGGACCTATATCCACCTTTTAGTATACCGATCAAATTAACAGTAATTTCGTACTATAAAATAATAATTAAATAATGAATAATAATTAAAATAATAATTAAATAATGATTAACTGATGATTAAATAAACCCGATTGAATTTGAGGGCACCGCACTATACTTCGTCCCATGGACAAAAATAAAAAAAAAATGTTTGTCTCAAATTGTGATAAAAGAAGGATTTTTTTAAAGATAAGAAAGTAACTCAAACGAATGTGAAAAAAATATTTGGTGTGATCGCTTTTACCGCCAGAGGGCGCAAAACTCAGAGAATTTTATGCAAAAATGACTTAACAGAAAAATGGGTTTTAATTGTTTCACGAAAATAATTCTCAAAAATACATTTTTTTAAGAACTTGTTCGAAGATTTTGTTTTTAATTACTTCAATATATTTCTAGTTAAACTAAAATATTGATTTTAGTATATGTTAACAAAACAATTACTTTTTATTGCTCCGAAAAACACATTTTTTTTGTTGAAAATCTAAAAATTACTTAAGTTTGATGGAGTATAAAAAAAATTATATAAAATTAGATATTATTTTTCTTTTTTTTGTAAGTTTATACTGTTATATAATTGATCATTAAAAAATTAATTACTATTTTTTACCACAAATTAAAAAAAAATTAATTTTTTTAAATGCATAAATTCATGATTTTTACACAAATTTTGTTTAGTATTCAAACCATGTGAACCTTCCATTTTAGGTATAGGATATGTTAAACGGACTTTTGTAAAAAACTACGAGAAACATTTTCGTGGAATATTCTAACTAGAGTTTGGGATTTCCCGGACTTTTTTATTTCCCGGGAAACGGGAATGAAAAAATTTGATTTGATTTGAAATACTTTTGAACAAAATTGTTAATGAAAACCACCTATATAAGTAATTTTTGTTAAAAAAAAAACACTATTTCAGTAAAAATGCAGTCTGTGTAGTGCGAATTCAAAGTAAAAAATATCAGAATGTTGAACATTTTATTTCACATAAATTACTCGCAGCACTGCCAAATGAATTGCATGATTCCAGCAGAAAGCACCTACTATTGGACTGTCGGAAACAAACCGTTTCATCACAGTTGGCCCATTAGATATGGTGGCCACAATGTTATTTTCCAAAGACAAATAAAACTCTTCTAGTCTTATTTCTACAATTCTTCTTATTTCATCAGCATTACATCTTCCTGATATATAAACCAACCCAGGTTATAAAATGAATTATTTCCGTTTATACGTATGTTCAAATATCTCTTTTGTGATATTCTTGTCCATTCATCTAAGATTATAGTAAATCTCCTATTGTTAGAAATATTGCTCGATAATTCTTTTATCATGATATCTTTTACATGATTGTAGTAATTTAATATAATGTTCTTTATACTACGTTCACAGTACGATTGTTAAACACGATTATGTAAAAGTTAAACATATCAGTTCACACTTAAAAATGAAGTGTTTAAGTTAAACATCTCGAACAGCTTTTCCTTAACAATTAAAAAAAAATACAAAAATTTGGCAAAATTTCCCACAAAGTTATTTTTTCTTCGGCCGGAGTCAATAATTATTAATTTTCGGCATTATCCAACATTATAATTGCTATAAAAAGTGAAATAACATTATCCGCCCCAGTCGGAAACAAGATTTTGCAATTTTTAGTTAAGGGACAACTTCTTGCCTGTTTTCGGATTTTTCGTTCACCGGAAGCAAAGTTTAATTAATTGTTTTGTTCATCTATCACTTTAATAAGAAAAAAACACATTTTAACTGGTTTTTATTTAAATTTAGTTTATTTTATTCAATTTTAGTTTTTTATTTTTCTTGTTGCGTCTTCTTCTGCTTCAAACTTGTCATTCAACACCAATTGATAGCAATTTTATCGTGTTTAACAAAGTGTTTAAAAATTAAACACGATAATTTGGCGTGTTTAAGGGTAGAAAATATGTACTGTAAAACATCTCACTTAAACATGTTTAACGCTTAAACACGTCAAATCGAGTTAAACATGTATATGTGAACGCCGCATTACATCGGTTTAATTTTTTTTGCAATGCCAGGTTTTTATTATAAAAACTTTCTCGAATAAACGAAGATCTAGTTATGGTGCGGTTTGACTGCGGCTAATTTGGATACCATTTCAAAACCTTTAATGCCTATTCAGCTTACACTTTTTTCTTCGGGTACTTTGCTAATTTTAGCTGAAACGTTATTCTTGTTGTTTTCTGACCATCAATTTTTTTTTTTTTTTGTGAACCAAATTTAAATGTCGGATAACCAAATTTAGATACCACCATTAGTCTTTTCTTTTCATATTTATTAATGAAAACGTTACTTATGAAATTATTGACCCTTAATATAAAGGAGTATTTTAAATTTAAAGTCGACTTTATTTTTAATCAAACGGTTTTGTTCATTTTGTGTATGAAAACCTTACCAAAATATTTATATTTTCAAATATTTTGATTGGTTGAAAATAAATTAACCAATCAGAATGCTCCAAAAATAAACCAAGTCAAGGTATACTGCCACCCAATATTTTAACTAAAGTCGACTTTAACTAAAATATACATTTGAAAAATTTAGATAGTAAGGGCGATTATTTGTAAGAAACAAAGCTTTTTTCATATTTCTTTTAAACATTTTACCAAGTTTTTAGGTTTTACTACTTAAATTTTGAATAAGTTATGCGAAAAATTTTTATTAGTTGAAATGCTTCTAATTACTTGGCAAAGATTTTATTTGTGTGTCAAATAAATGTATTCCCTTTTAAAAGATTTAAACAATGACATTTGTGTTTTGGTATTTAAAATATTTTTTATGACTAAAATTAAAAAATCCTATTCGAAACAAAAACAATTTAAAAAATTTAATATTTTTAAAATTTCCCGTTTTCCCGGGAAAAATATATTATTTTCCCGGGAATTCCCGACAAACATTTCCCGGGATTTCCCGGGAATTCCCGCCCGGGAATTCCCGAACCCCAAACCCTAATTCTAACCCTCTAACTCTTCAATGGAAGGGAATTTTTTGGGCCTTTTTTAAAAAGGGACAAAAAAGACCCGTAAATTGAAGAGTTAGAGGGTTAAAATGTTCCACAAAAATGTTCCTCGTAGTGTTTTGCATAAGTTCGCTGAACACATCCTATACCTAAAATGGAAGATTCCCATGGTTTCTCCCTAAAATCCAGGTTTGTGGGACATTTGAGCGCCAATTCTGAATAAGTACGAAATTAACCCTTAAACACATTTTAAGTTTTTACTTATTACTGGCACTTAAGTTAAATTTTCAATGCTGATGTCTTCAGAGACTTACAGTAGAATTTCATGACAAATATTTTTACGGAACATTTTAAACCTCTAACTCTTTAACTTACGGGTCGTTTTTGTCCCTTTTTAAAAGGGGCCAAAAAAGTCCCTTTAATTGAAGAGATAGAAGATTAAAATGTTCCACAAAAATATTCCTCGTAGTGTCTTACATAAGTTCGCTGAACATACCGTATGCATAAAATGGAGCATTCACATGGTTTCCTATATTAATACTATTTAATTTTTTTTTTTTTAGAAAAATCATTTTAAGCGTTTAAAACCCATTTTTTGTGAAAGGCATTTTTTTATTAATTAATCGATTTACCCAAATTTGGCACAAATATGGCTTGACCTTATATCAATTCACGTGCTAAATTTCATCGCAATCGGATAATTTTTGCAGGTTTTTTTAAAGATTTTAAAATAAAGGATATCTTGCAGGAATAAGAGTCCTTGGTTAGATTTTGATAAAAATTGACACAAACGTTTCCGGTTTTATGTGCATCTTAATGAATACTTTTTGAAATTTTACGTCCATTTATGTAGCTAATATATTATTTTTAAATTTCAGGACCTATGGGAGGTGGGCGTGTCCTTGGCCCGATATATCCAAAAATTAAAATTTTTCTTAACTAAGGAGTTCTATGTCAGTAAACCAAATTTCAAAACTCTGTCTCCACTCCTTCTATTTTTGTCCAATCGTTATATGGGAACGAAGCACTGTGCACCGGTTCCTTACAAGGAAGGTATTCAAAGGTTTTCTCCAATCTTACTAGAGATAGAGGATAAAAAACTGTTTTTGGGGTTAAAAAGTAAGGTCAAAAATTACTGTTTTTAATTTTTTAAATTTATTTCTTATAATTTCAAAGGTAGATAGGCAAATTGGGTAGAAATTAAAAGCTTTTTTGGATACGCATCTAACGGTATACAAAATTTATCTGAACCTGTCCACTTTTATATTTTTTGTTATTCAATTCCGCTCAAATTTGCAATATAATTATGTGTACACTCATAAAAAAATCCCGTACAAATAGTTCAAAATTATGATAACAGGAAATAATATCTGTATTTGCACCTGCAGAATTTTCAATGAAGTTGAGAATCAACGCAAAAAATAAAAAATGTGTAATATCCGAAGTACTTCGGTAAAATACAGCTTCAAAAGTTTTCTTCTAACAAGGAAAGGCTCGCGGACTGGCAGATCTTAATGAGCTTCGGATATGTTGTAGAGCAGAAAAATCGAAAGGACACGTAATTTTTTAGCGGCCCAATCTCATATTTAAGGGTTAGAAGATGGTGTCAAAAATGGCCCAATTTTTCGTTTTTTAGGTTTATTTCATATTTGTTCCAAAGTAACTATAGGAAATTTTTGTGTCGTACGAAAGGTAGTTCAGAGGCCTATTTTCCAGTGTATAAAATATTCTCAAGTATGCTTATTTGTTTATGGCATAGCACAAAACATGAAAATTTTAGGTGGTCTTGTATTAGCTGATGTAGAAAGACATGGCATGTTGCATAACAACTAAAAAAGTTATTTGGGAAAATCTCAATTTTTCATACTTTTTGTATGGGGTAATGTCTGAAATTAATAAAGTATGAATCTATTTTTAAATAACAGGAATGTACTCTCAAAAAGAAAAAGTTTGATACCTATATTGCATATATTAAGTAGTCAGGGGTTCCCAAATCTTTAAAATATAGACCTTTGGGAAAATTCTTCTCAAAACCGAAGTTGACCGAATATCGAAAAAAGCCGAAACACCCCTTACTTAAATTCTATAAGGATTAATATATGTGAATTTTTCTGGGTTGATAAATCTACCCAGGAAAATTTTCTGTTCCAAAAAATCGGTTTTAGAATAGCTACTTTTCATTTACAACCCCTTCTACTGTCGATTCTAACACCGATTATTTTTGTTTAAAATTGTCCCAAAAGCAACCACTTCTATACCTCCAAAGTGGAACCGGTTGCCCTAGAATCAGTTCTGGAACTAGCTCTAAAACTGATTCTACGCCACTCATACCTCCCATATAGGATCCCAGGAACTGGTTCCGGAATCATATAGTGCGAAAGTGTTATTTTCACCTCCCCATGCATTTTCCAGTAGATTTGGCGTAAAAAATAATATTCTCGCAAAAATTAGTCCTCTCGAATTAAAACAGGCCAGTCACCCGCGGCTTTTAGCCCTAAAAATGAATTTAAAGCTTTTTTGCGCTTTAACTCTTAAACCACTATTACAAAAATGGTATTTTTATGGTATGACATTTACTGTTGTTTACACATAGTGAATCAGTGACAGCATCATAAAGCGTTCATTTTCTTCTTCTTATTTTTAGTAAAATAAAATTAATTTTCCTGTTTGGACACGAATTACATTTATTTAAGTTAAAAATTATTGAATTTTTGGAGGATTTGAAATATTATTATGTTTGTGGAAAATATAATAGACAAAAATATTTGGTCCCAAAATATGAGAGAATGAAACAATTGTATTGACAGTATTTTGGAGCAGAGACTATTAATTATAGAGATAGGAAATCAAAACTTACACTACTCACCGGTAGAGGGCGCTGAAATTTAGTATTACCTGAGCAACTATTTAGTATCAGTTCAGTATCAGTATTTAAAAACTCAAAAACTGCTGAAAACTGCTCAAAATAAGGTAAAAATAAGCGCGGAATATATTCAAATAATAAAATTTAAGATATCCGTTTGTTTTTTTGTTTTGTTGTTTGTTATTATTTAAATTTAAATAAAAAAAGAAAATTGTCAATTTTTTTTACAAAGTGCCATCTAGTAACAACGATTTTTTTATAACTTATTTTTTTGGTGATGCCATACCCCTGTTTTGGAGTAGAAGTTATTGAAAATGTAGATTGGGTACCTGGCAAAGGTTTAAAAGGCTTAATTCTTTCATTCACTTTTTAAAAATTAATGAAATTTGGGTTAAATTTCATTCCGTAATAGCATTCTTATGGAATTAATTCGATATTTATATTATAAATTCATGAATTCATATAATTAAATTATATGAATTCATTCTATTTTGATTGAATTCGAACTGAATGAAACCCAATTTACCTGAATTCATTTAATAAAAAAGTGAATGAAAAATGATTTGTTTTCATTCACTTAATCAAATGAAAAATTAAAATTTGCATGTAATTGCTGAAATATTAGTATAATACCAATGATAAACGTTTAAAATTCATCTAAAAGAAATAAATAGTATCGTATGCTTTGTTACAGCTTGTATGCTTTGGTTTTGATTATATGTTAGTTTTAAACTACACTGGACTAAGTGACTAAGTGAATGGTAATAAAATTTCTTCATTCGATTAGTAAAATGGTGAATGAACATGCGATTTGAATGATTCAAGTTAGGAAGTCATTCAATTCATATTAAAGCTTTGGGAATGAAGCTTATGAATGAATTCTTTACGAATGGTTTAAGGGAATGGTACATGAATTTGATTTAAGCTACATGGTACATGAATTTGATTTAAGCTTAAATTGAATTAAGTTTTTCGAAGCTCTGGTACCTGGAAACATGGAAATTCACAGTGATAGTGATGATGATTTAGCGGATCCAAAAAGACAAAATAAATAACATATATTTTTATAAAATACCATTTTTGTTATAGTAACGTACTGGAAATAATAAAATGTACTTCGTAATATCATTAGAAATATGTTTTATAATGAAGCCAACATCAAAAATTGATTTTTAGTCTCAAAAAAAGTAAAAACACGGGTTTTTCTTTGACAATCTACAAGAAGGAGCAAAATTTGTATGACAGCGCCATCTAGCGTGAGTTTTAGGTAAAAATAAATGTCAAAAATGGATTCTTCGACCCCAAAAACAGTAAGATACCACAACTTTCCAGGATAATAAAAAAGAAGCAAAATCACCAACTTCAAAAGCGTGTAAAAAAATCTCCCACTAAACTAAAGAAAATCCTCGAGGTTTTTGTTAAGGAAAATGTCAACTTTCATTTGCTTTTGGTTTCATCCCATTCAGATTTTGGTTGCTGCACTGTGTTATTAGTTTTATTATAACAGTTAAGAATTATTGAAATATTAGTTAAATTTGAATGAAGTTGCGGTTTCCACCTTTCGAAAAAACTTTTTCAGTTATTTTAACGGCAATCTTTTTTTATATTTTATCGAAGTAGTTATCCGAATGTACTCTTTCTAGAGGGTACTGAAAATTGCGTTAGCTATTGCAAACAAAAACTAGATATTTTACTAAGAAATCTTTTCAATTTTCTTTTTTTTTTTAAGCTCTTAGAATATAAATTACACTGTACTGATAACTTAGCCAGCTAACCTTAAAGCTGCCTCCACCACACAAAAGCCAAATGGATTCACAATATGATAAATTAACACAAACGCAAATAAATATATTACAAATTGAACAGGATAATAAGGACAAACAGAATATAAAATATGCCAAAGATAGTGGTTTGGTAAGTTATGACTTCTGCCTTCTATTAAAACCCCCAAGCAAACTTTATTTAATTTTACTACTTCCTTCTTTAATTTTTAGCTAACAATTTCATGTTCGAACAGTGAAAGCAGCTCAGATACTGTTCGTGAAAAATGGGGCAAAGAAATTGAATTTTTATTTTCATGCATTGCTTTGTCAGTGGGTTTGGGCAATGTTTGGCGTTTTCCCTTTATAGCTTTAGAAAATGGGGGTGGTGCATTTGTTATACCATACATAATAGTGCTATTATTGATTGGTCGTCCTATTTACTATATGGAAGTTATTGTGGGTCAGTTTTCAAGTCGTGGTTGTATAAAGGCATTTGATATGGTGCCATTAATGAGGGGTAACTACAAGTTTCAGTAGAATAATTAATTATACTTCTTTATTTTATATTTTAAACCTTTTCCAGGTATTGCCTATGGTCAAGTTTACTCAACAGCGTTGGCTACAACATACTATGCCAGTATTATGGCTTTAACTTTAAAATATTTAATTTTATCCATTTCGCACATCCTTCCATGGACTTATTGTAGGCCCGAATGGGGTGCTGCGTGTATATCAACAACTGATTCAACACTACTTAATGTAACAGCAACACAGCAAAATAAAACCCTAACCAAACATATCTCATCTGCAGAGTTATTTTTCACAAAATCCATATTACGTGAAAGCGAAAATATTGATGAAGGTTTGGGTACACCTAACTGGGATTTAGTGTTGTGTTTATTGCTGGCTTGGTTTATCATCGGCATTATATTGATAAAGGGTATAAGAAGTTCGGGTAAAGCATCCTACTTTTTGGCCATTTTCCCATATGTGGTAATGTTTGTACTACTTTGTCGTGCCTTAACATTGCCTGGCGCTATGGATGGTATTATATATTTTCTAAAGCCACAGTGGAGCGAATTATTAAATCCTAATGTAAGTAGAAAATAAAATTTATCAATTTCTAACAACTCTTAACTAATCTCAAAATAACCACAGTTTAGTGTTTAACCATAAATAGTTATCATGCGCGGTTTCAAGGGCGGGGGGGGGGGGGGAGAATGGGAAATCCCCCCCCCCCCCCAAACCGAAATCGAAAACAAAAAAAAGGGGAAAGTAAAGAAAAAAAAAGGAAAAAGAAAAGAAAAAAGGGAAAGGAAAAAGGGGGAAAGGGAAAAGAGAAAGAAAAAAGGAAAGGGAAAAAGGAAAAAATCAAAACAGGAAGCAATATAGAAACAAAGGTTTTTGCAAAGTCCAAAACTGTCCTAAAGCAATGTAACAAAAAGGCATCCCTATACTCAAATGTTTCAGATTCTGAAAAAAATCACAAAATATTTAATCAAATACGAGAAAAAGAATAGACAAATGAGCAAGTACTTAAGTAATTTTTTTTTTTGGTAATTTTTCATTTAGAAAAAAAACTACAACTGAATATGTTTATGTAAATTTTCTTAAAAAAAATTTGGGATATTTTTTTATGAAAAGTTTGTCAAACTATGAAAAGATTTTTTTAAGAATTAAATTTAATTAAAAATCAATTGTGATACTGTCTTTCGTAAGAACATATTTTTATATAAAATTATATAATTGTAAAATTCAAAGATTCCATATTTAGGGCGAAATAAACACTTATTGTGAAAAACATTTTTTTCAAAAATTGTTTCAATTGTTTCTCTTTTGAAACTATCGAATGTATATTAAAACTTAAAAATATGATCATAATTTTTTTAATGAGAATTTGATTGAGATCTGAGGGTTCTCTACACACAAGACATTTAAATAAAAAAAATATTATTATCGCTAAAAAACTCAATGACGTAGAATTTAACTATAAAATGTTAAACATTATTTATGGTCTTGAAGTCTACGGAGATTAAGTTTTCATTTTAGTATAATAATGTATTTGTATGTACGAAGATTTTCCAGAAATAAAAAAAATTTAATTTTTTAGTTAATTTTTACAGTTTTAAATTTTACAAAACTAGATACTATAATGAACAATATTTTGTATAAAAATTGCAAAAGCACTAGAAATGCCTCAAAATATTAAAAAAATCGAAATTTCAACCCAACTTTATATGGAAGTTAAAGTTTTTCTTAGATGAAAACAGTGTTTTTTTTAACAGCTAAAAACAGTTTTTCATATAAAAGAATCATTAAAATTTATGTTAAAATTTCGATTTGTTTTCCAAATATTTTAGAGCATCTCCAATGTTTATACGAATTTAATAAAAAATATTGTTCACTAAAGACAAAATGTAAACCCATTGATTATTGTGAAAATTAAATTTCCTGTTATGGAGCGTAAGAGTTAGCGCTTTTCCCGGACTTTTTCATTTCCCAAGACAGCGCGATTTTTATAATTTCCCGGTATCCCGGGAATTCCCGCTCGTTACAAAATGAATATATCCGACGTATACTGGACTTGAAAAACTCGATTTCTATTAAAATAACTTACGACAAAGTTTATCTTTTGATTGCAGTCATGAGAAAATCTACTTAATATATTCTGAAATAAGGGCTTAATATAAAATATCCATATCTTCCACTTTTTCAAGATCAATTCGTTGAACAATTTAAATAGCGAATTAATATGCAGGTAATATATTTGTATGGAAGGCCGTCTTAATTTTAAACAACTCTTAGAAATTCATTAATTAAATATTTATTCGCGGTTTAAGCGGTTAAACGAATTGAATCATAAATTCTTTCAGGATATATTGGAATTGTAAATGGGTGCTAACTTGTATTGGACCAGCTTTAGAGTCAAAACTAAGATCAATTTTTTTCTTAAATATGGAATCCAAAAATTTCTATTTCTAGATATTTTGTTTCTATGCAGATTTTCAGAAGTATTCGTCTATTTTAAAAAAAAAAAATTAAAAGTGAGTATTTTTCACACAAATTTTTAGGCAAATCGTCTAAATCTGTTTATAAAAATATACACTAAAATCTTATTAAATAGTTTTTTAACTCTATTTGGTATTTTTCAAATAGACATTTTTTATGCCGGAACTACTTAAAAAAAATTATTTAATTTTCATTGTTGCATTTTAAATTAAAATATAAAAAATCCAAAATAATTTGAAAAAGCATCTTATGCATAATTTTAAAAATAATAGTAGGAAGTTTTCAACTCAGTGAACTTCAAAAAAAAAAATTTTAAATATCCCAGAGAATGATTTGCGATGCAAATCGAAATATTGGAAGAAAATTAAAAATAAAATATTGAAAAATAAAATACAAAATATTTGGATTTTTAGTTTTTAAAAATATATGACCTAAAGCCAAACAATACTACAAATATAATAACACCAAATTTCAAAAATATTAATCTAACAAATAAATAAAATTTATAAAATACAACTGAAATAAAGGAATAGCAATTGAAATTTAAATGAAATTATTTGAAGTAATAAAACTCAAAACACATCAATTGAAAATATGAAAATATTAATTTTTTTAATTTTAATGCCGAGTTTATTTGAAGGTATTTGGAACTGAAATACTGATGTTGAAATGTTGTATAAATAAAAATAAAATTTCAGAATAACGAGTATTTTTGTTGGTATTTAAACTTGATAGTGACTAACAAAATTTGTTTTCGGTTTAATAAACTTAAAAAAACTCGGCCTAAATAATATTTTTTTATAAAAAAGTGTTAAAATGAACAAATTTTGTTTTAAGCCAAAAAAACAGGAATACATTTTGTTAAAGCAACAAATTTTTCTGTCCAGCTAACAGACGTATTATTTTGAGTGCAGAACTAAAAATGATTTTTGTCCTAAATGCAACTTATATAAGAAATTTTGTTTAAAAATTTTTTACTTCAATCAAATTTTATAAAAAATTAATTCTTAGTTTTGGTCCATAATAGTTTATCCTAAAAAAATTACAAAAGGTTTTCGTTACTTCCGAAAAATTACACACTGCCTGTTTTTATAAAAAGAATCTGAACAATTCGTTAAAACATTTGTGTAAAAACACAAACTTAAAAAGATTTATCTTTAAAATTTGTTAGCCGCATTTGTTTTACATAGAAGCCCAAACAAATCTGTGCAAAAATTTTGGAAGAAAAACGTTTTTAAATGAGTGTTTTTTACACAAATTTGTTAACGAATTCGTCGTTTCTATGAAAACACCCAGTCAATTTCTGTCTAAACCGAATTTCGAATTTTGTAAATTGTAACATGTATTTTTTTCACATAAAAGTAGTCAGTACAAAGGTAGTCACAAAATTATCGGTTGAAGAAAAAATGTGTTAACAGGTGGTTGATTATAAATGTTTCGACTGATACAGCCACCCTATTGAGTATACGTGACGTATGAGTAATAAACAAAATTTTAAAATCTTAATATCAGATGCAGTATGATGGCAGTATGTTCCTTTAAGGTTTTATATAACTTAAATTTTCTTCCTCCCTCTTTTCAGGTTTGGTACAATGCCATAACCCAAATGTTTTTCTCATTGGCTATTTGCTTCGGTACACTGGTCATGTATGCTTCTTTTAATAATTTTCGCAAAAATGTCTATAGGTAAGTTTATATAAAACACATAAAATTATGATTTTTATTAACGAGATTAACATTTCTTACATTTTATATTTCTCAGAGATGTTATCATTATCACCAGTGTTGATTCAGTGACCTCTATATTAGCGGGTTGTATTATATTTGGTATTCTAGGTAATTTAGCCTATGAAACCAATACCACTGATATTGCCAATGTGGTTAAGGGTGGAGCTGGCTTAGCATTCATATCATATCCTGAGGCTATTGCTAAATTTAAACATTTACCTCAAGTATTTGCAGTACTTTTCTTTCTCATGCTTTTGGTATTGGGTATGGGCAGTAATATCGGTATGGCTTCATGTGTGATAACAGTAATTAAGGATCGTTTTAATCGTTTACCTCATTGGCTGTTGTCCTCATCAATGGCTTTGATGGGGTTTCTATGTGGCATTGTATATTTGACGCCTGGTGGTCAATTTATATTGAATTTAATAGATTTCTTTGGTTGTTCGTTTATAGCCTTATTCTTGGCTATAGCTGAATTAATGGCAGTGGCATGGATTTATGGTGAGTATTGATTTAATTTGAATTATTAGAACAATTATAAATATCAGCAGAAACCGGTGTACCAACCATCCGGATAACTTTTTTTTTGTCATTTTCCATCTTATATCGTATTTTCTTTTAGGTGTTAAACGCCTTTGTGAGGATATTGAATTTATGTTGGATGTCAAAACCGGTTTATATTGGCGCATCTGTTGGTCGATTATTACACCGGGTCTTATGTTTTTCGTGCTAATTTATACTCTGATAACTCTGCAGCCACTGGAATATAAGAATATTGCATATCCACAGCAAGTTTATAATTTAGGTTGGATAATATGGGCTATTGGTGTAGGTCAATTGCCGTTATGGGCCTGCTATACATTTTATAAACAACCGGGAGAATCGCTAAAAGAAGTAAGATAATATTGAAAGTCACTTCAAATAAAAAGTGCTAAATTTAAATCTAAAATATTGCATTAATTGCATCAAAAGAATTAAATGTGCTAAAATCCCAAAACTTATTTAACAAATTACGAAAAAAATCATCTATGGAAGGCATGCCCCTATGCGGATTTTATTCTTGCCTAAGGGAATCCTCAGGAGACGAAGTGGTTATCAGTAAGGATAAATTAATTTTAGATTATTTCTGTACCATTATTTTAAGGGTAATGCTATTTCATTTGTTTCGGTATCGCTATTTTAACCTTGAGAGAATTATCTGCCTGATATTAATGCATTTTTCCATAAAATCAATGAAGCTTCACTGGAACTCGTTCATTAAAACTTTTCATTAAATTAATGGAATTTGAATGAGGGGTATGTATAGTTGATCTTTTTATTTGGTAAATGAATGTTTTTAGTTCGATTGTTAGATCATAAATTAATATCACTTTCTGTTTAAATTATTTTTCAAATTAAAGAAAGATGATACAATTTTCACAAGTAAATTACAAAGAATAAACAATTTTTGTGAAATAATTCGATAAGGCTAGCAAGACAGAATACGTATATTCGGCTTTCGCTAAAAAGCCATCATCAGTGTCATTTGCCTTGTTGGGTTAATCATTAATGATGATCTACTTATGCTAAATGTGAAAACAAATATCGTATGTTAACAATTCAACTCGACTAACATCAACGAAATCTTACAATTCTATTTTTATCCTTTTGTTATTACTGTTTTTTGCTTTGAACTTTAATTCTTAAAGTTTCACAGCTGGTTCTATTCAACTCTGTGTATGATAAACACAGATTTTATGAATTACAAATTATATTTTATTTAAATTATATTTTTTTTTTATAAAATGTTGGAATTTTTCATAAAATGTTGTAATTATTTTCATTTTATTTATTAAAAGTTTTATACACGGAATGTAAAAGTATCATTAAAATGTGATTCATAAAATATATGAAGCTTCTTCATCAAATTTAAGAATTTTTTCATTTATTTTGTAAAGAAAACTTCATTAGTTTATTGAAAAATTTCATTTAAACTCGTGAAGCAAAATTCTCTACTTGAAGGTTAACGATATTTGAGTTATTTCTGTGAAGATATTTAACGGTTAGCAGTAGTAAGTTAAAAGGGTTTTGAATTGATAAACGTATTTTAGCGGTATTTCCTGCCAACCCTGAAATTTGTAGAAATATTTGTTAGCTTAAATTACAAAATCAATGGGAATTTCCTGTTCTCATCTGGCAGCGTTATTTAACATTTAAAATATAAAAGGAAAAACAAAAAATTTGCCTACCACAATTTGCTTTGGCATCGTCCAAAATACTACTCTGTTGCTTTGACTAATTTATCAATTTAGTGACATCTATTTGTGTATAACCAGCAATAGAAAATCATATGTTTTCTATAAGTATTAGTTGCATTTAAATTTGCACAAGCATTTGCATATTTGCTATTTAGAATATAATACATTTATTAATATTGTTTTCGCTGCTGCGACAAGCAGAAATTCTCATTGAGTTTGTAATTTAATCTAACGAATATTTCCAGGAATTCTCAAAGAGTTACACCCTGACAATTTCCTTAGGCAAGCAGAAATCCGGATAGGGACATGCCTTCCACAGATTATTTTTCACAATTTGTTAAATATGTTTTGGGATTTTAGCATATTTAAGTTCTTTAATATTTATTATTCCCTTTTCCAGAAATTCTTTGCATCTTTAAAACCCTGCTCCAGTTGGGGTCCCTTGGAACCTAAACTTTTAGAAGAATATCGTTCATTTAGACGATCCTGTCAATATGATTATGAATGTACAACTAATTTATGGGCCAGAATTTATAACAATATTTTTAATTAAATTTAGATAAATTAATATAAGCATAGAAAATGTTTGTTCTAATATTTGCACAATAGTATTTTTTTACAGTTTAAGATAAACATTTATATTTGCAATTTTATAATTAAAGAAGTATAATGAACCATGTTTTTTTCTAAGAAAAAATTTTTAGTAAAAAATAATTTTAAAATATATTTTATAAAATTAAAATTGGATTGAATACTTTGAACTTGTTTAACGTATTTTTATGGACTTAAATTTAAAAATTTTTATACCGAAATAAAACCCCATTTACCATCCCTGGTGGTGTTCATATAATAAATATGTGAGTGACGTACTCTCCATAAATACACCACCTGGACAAACATGCATAGTCATTTAATTAATCTTTCCTCACCGCAGCCGCAAGGTTATATCTGTACTCAAAAATAATATTGTTATAATTTCGTTGATGTTAATCTTACTATGTTTTGCCTCGAATTAGTTTGATTCACACTCAGTATAAATAGATCATCATCACAGTAGAGATACGACTTAGCGACTTCTTCTGGGGTTTTTTTTTATATGAGATTTGACACTTAAAAACGCACTGTCTCTCCATATTAACCCTTTGACCACCATAGGCAAGTATGCTTGCTCAAGGGTTTTTCGCACTTATAATTGCCCAGACAAAAGATAGAGTAAATATGTCAATACCTGGTCCCGCTTTCGTCTTGCGAGCCCTCGAAGTTGGTTAACTAGAATTCTTCATTTAAGGGGTAAAAAGCACAAATTTTGACAAGCGAAATGAAGGGCAAGTAAGGGGTCTATGATTTTTTGTAAAATATCTATAATTTAGTTGCAGATCTCGAAAATAAAATAATAATAAAAATCGCTTCGTCCGGAACGGTAGGGTCATCAAATGGCAAATATTTTTGGCAAGCAAAATGAGGGGTAAAGAGGGGTTCTACGGAGCCAATTTTACTTGGCATAACTATTACTAGAAGATCATGAAAATCTCAAAAAATATAAAATCGCTTCGGCAGAAAATGTATGGTCCTCAAACGGTTAAAACTTAATTTAATATCTCTGCGTTTTCTCTCATACTCGCATATTTTTATTCTCATGCTCTCTTCAATATTGCAATATTAAAAAAAAAAAATATGCCATTATTTGGTGATGGTTAGAGATGGAAAATTTGAAACAATTAAGCTTTTATTTTGAAAAATTTTTGTTTTTCATATTTATTATTATTTTCGAACTCATTAAGCCTATAATTTTTGTTTAATGATCTTTACCGAAGTTAAAATGAAAAAAATTAAAAATTGTTCTATACCGAAACAAAATCCTCATTTCCCATCCCTGGTGCTCTCCTCACATACACTACATGTACCATAGATAGCTTACTCTTCTTCTTCTTTTGTCACCAAACAAATTTTTACGCACACATTCAAATATTTTTTGTATAGTTATAGGATGTATGTACAACACATTGTCATGTGTTACGTTCACTGACAGCGAATGTCAAAGAGTTAGAGTTCTATGTAATCTATAACATGTACACTAGACCGTACCTCAAAAAAAAAGTTCGCCGTACACCCTCCAATATGATGTATTTTCGGAAGGCGATTTAAAAAAAAAATTTTTTTTTGCCGACCGTAGGGGTCGCCTTTTTTAATTTTTTGTTATAGCTTTGGCATTTAAAATCGGATTTTAAAGTGTGATATATCGATTTTTTTGCCTCGAGGAGACCAGTGTTTTGTTATATAGTAAAAATCCAATTAAAAAAAATTTAAATTTTAGGCGTAGGCGACCCCTACGTACGGCAACCAATATATAGAAAAAAAATTATACTGGGTTTAGCGAAAAACTTTCTTAGCAAAAGTTTAATGATTTTTTGCGAGCTTTAATTTTCTGACATTAGGGTCGTACATTTGGGTGTAGCAACTGAGATCTGGTGGGTAACTACTAGAACGGGATACTTGAGGTCAAAATGTCCTTAGAGCAAAACACTGATCTCCTCGAGAGAAAAACTTCGATGTATCACACTTTAAGATCCGACTGTAAATACCAAAGATATAATGAAAAATGTAAAATGGCGACCCCTACGTTCGGCAAAAAAAAAAAATAAAAAAATTTTTTTGAAACCTCCTTGCAAAAATACTTCATATTGGAGGGTGTACGGCGCACTTTTTTTTTGCCCGTAAGGTGGTATGCTCTAATGTACACTAGGGTCTCCAAGCTTGTATGGAGGAAAATAAATTTTGAGTTTTTAGCCGGGCTACCCCCTGGAAATATTTATTTGGGTGTGAAACTATGTCTCCCAAAAAATTAGGATAATCGGATATCGGGAAGGCGAGTTGCATCGGCCCTGAAGTTTGGAACACGGATTACAAGGGGGAAATATGACTTTTTGTGCATTTTCTCGAAAAGATTGATATTTTGAAACTAATTCGAATTAAAAACATTAAATAATCGTGATATGGAGTGAATTTTCTTTCAAATAAAGCAATAAAAACTTAAATTGGTTAAAAACCAGGCGATTTATTACAATTTCCCCAGGCAACTGATAAGTCGCAGACCACTTAATCAAGAAATTCGGGTGCAAATTTTAAAATTTAGTGAAATAATCTACTACAGAAACACTTTTTTATTCTATAAGTTCCAAGAAACTCAGATAAGAAGTACTTTTTTTATTGTGTTTTATTTTTAAAAAATTTTAAAAAATTTAAAGTTGTAGATTTGAAAACAGTTTTTAAGAATTCTGACCTCTTTGGCAAGAAAAAATACTTCTTATCTGAGTTTCTTGGAACTTATAAAATAAAAAAAATGATTCTGTAGTAGATTATTTTTTAAAATTTGGACCCGAATTTCTTGATCAAGTGGCCTGCGACTCATCAGTTGCCTGGGGAAATTGTAATAACTCGGCTGTTTTTTAACCGATTTAAGGTTTTATTGCTTTATTACAAAGAGAATTCACTCCAAATCATGATTCTTTAATGTTTTTATTTCAAATTAGTTTCAAAATATCAATGTTTTCGAGAAATTGCACAAAAAGTCATATTTTCCCCTTGTAATCCGTGTTCTAAACTTCAGGGCCGATGCGGCACGCCTTCCCGATATCCGATTATCCTAATTTTTTGGGAGACATAGTTTTATACCTAAATAAATATTTTTAGGGGGTAGCCCGATCAAAAACTCCAAAAAATATTTTTTGGAAACCCTAATGTACACACATCCATGAAAAGAAAATATGAATGTATGTGTAAGAACAACTGTCATCGCAGCCACAGTCATTTAATTTGTTATTTTTTTTCACCGTAGCGGAAGTTTTTCGTTTTTTCAACATAATTTTTTTAATAATTTATTCGAAAAAACTATATTAGCTGAAATGCTCAGAGACATATAGTATAGAAATGCAACATCGATAATTTTGTAAACAAACTGTAGATATCGCTAGCATGTGGGAAATTTTGTCAAAGGAGGATTTTATTTTGGGAAATTTTCTCAA